>JAZGLO010006681.1:5120000-6412953 GCA_036873155.1 Biomphalaria sudanica | reverse complement strand
AAAACACATAAAAACTGTAGATTAAAACTAATAGTCAAAATAAAAACAAAAATGATAGTGAACATTCAAATAATTGTTTTGTCCGAGACATGACGTTAAACTGTGCTCCTCTTTTTTTGGCACTTTTGGAGCTCAAAAGTGCATTTCTTCTTTTCTATCATCTAGTCTGCTCCTCTAAGAATGTAATAATAACTTATACATAAAAGTAGTAGAACAAAATGTTTAAATAAATGTATAAAAAAACCTTAAATCTAAAATGGCATTGTGTTGGGACAGCCTATTATAAGCAATACAATGGCATTTTACCCATAAAACTTTCCAAATATATATATATTTAATACATAAACTAAAAACGAAAATAACTAAAAATATGCATAAATAAATTAAACTATTTTCCCCTGACACATAAAAGTAGTCTATAGTTTCATCTAAGTGTAAACTACATTTAAACTTTAAGTAACAAAATAGCCAGAAAATACAATAAAAACTGTAGATTAAAACTAATAGTTAAAATAAAAACCCTAAAACCATAGTGAACATTAAAATATGAATATAATAGTTTACTTACACATAAAAGTTGTAGAAACAAATGCTTTAATAATTGTATAAAACCTTAAATCTAAAATGGCATTGTGTTGGACAGCCTATTATAAGCAATACAATGGCATTTTATCCATCAAACTTTCTGAATATATATTTAACACATAAACTAAAAAAAACTAAAAATATGCATAAATATAAATTAAACTATTTTCCCCTAACACCTAAAAGTAGTCTATAGTTTTATCTAAGTGTAAAGTACATTTAAACCTTTAAGTAACTAAATAGCCATAAAAAACACATAAAAACTGTAGATTAAAACTAATAGTCAAATAAAAACAAAATGATAGTGAACATTCAAATAATTGTTTTGTCCCGAGACATGACGTTAAACTTGCTCCTCTTTTTTTTGGCACTTTTGGAGCTCAAAAGTGCATTTCTTCTTTTCTATCATCTAGTCTGCCTCCTCTAAGAATGTAATAATAACTTATACATAAAAGTAGTAGAACTAAATGTTTAAATAAATGTATAAAAAACCTTAAATCTAAAATGGCATTGTGTTGGACAGCCTATTATAAGCAATACAATGGCATTTTACCCATAAAACTTTCCAAATATATATATATTTAATACATAAACTAAAAACGAAAATAACTAAAAATATGCATAAATATAAATTAAACTATTTTCCCCTGACACATAAAAGTAGTCTATAAGTTCATCTAAGTGTAAACTACATTTAAACTTTAAGTAACAAAATAGCCAGAAAATACAAATAAAAACTGTAGATTAAAAACTAATAGTTAAAATAAAAAACCATAAAACCATAGTGAACATTAAATATGAATATAATAGTTTACTTACACATAAAAGTTGTAGAAACAAATTTTTTAATAATTGTATAAAACCTTAAATCTAAAATGGCATTGTGTTGGACAGCCTATTATAAGCAATACAATGGCATTTTATCCATCAAAACTTTCTGAATATATATTTAACACATAAACTAAAAAAAACTAAAAATAAGCATAAATATAAATTGAACTATTTTCCCCTAACACCTAAAAGTAGTCTATAGTTTATCTAAGTGTAAAGTACATTTAAACTTTAAGTAACTAAATAGCCATAAAAAACACATAAAACTGTAGATTAAAACTAATAGTCAAAATAAAAACAAAAAATGATAGTGAACATTCAAATAATTGTTTTGTCCCGAGACATGACGTTAAACTGTGCTCCTCTTTTTTTTTGGCACTTTTGGAGCTCAAAAGTGCATTTCTTCTTTTCTATCATCTAGTCTGCCTCCTCTAAGAATGTAATAATAACTTATACCTAAAAGTAGAACAAAATGTTTAAATAAATGTATAAAAAACTTAAATCTAAAATGGCATTGTGTTGGACAGCCTATTATAAGCAATACAATGGCATTTTACCATAAAACTTTCCAAATATATATATTTAATACATAAACTAAAAACGAAAATAACTAAAAATATGCATAAATATAAATTAAACTATTTTCCCCTAACACACTAAAAGTAGTCTATAGTTTTATCTAAGTGTAAGTACATTTAAACTTTAAGTAACTAAATAGCCATAAAAACACATAATAACTGTAGATTAAAACTAATAGTCAAATAAAAACAAAAATGATAGTGAACATTCAAATAATTGTTTTGTCCCGAGACATGACGTTAACTGTGCTCCTCTTTTTTTTGCACTTTTGGAGCTCAAAAGTGCATTTCTTCTTTTCTATCATCTAGTCTGCCTCCTCTAAGAATTAATAATAACTTATACATAAAAGTAGTAGAACAAAATGTTTAAATAAATGTATAAAAAACCTTAAATCTAAATGCATTGGGTAGTTGTATGGACAGCCTATTATACGCAATACAATGGCATTTTACCCATAAAACTTTCCAAATATATATATATTTAATACATAAACTAAAAACGAAAATAACTAAAAATATGCATAAATATAAATTAAACTATTTTCCCCTGACACATAAAAGTAGTCTATAGTTTCATCTAAGTGTAAACTACATTTAAACTTTAAGTAACAAAATAGCCAGAAAATACAAATAAAAACTGTAGATTAAAACTAATAGTTAAAATAAAAACCCTAAAACCATAGTGAACATTAAAATATGAATATAATAGTTTACTTACACATAAAGTTGTAGAAACAAATGCTTTAATAATTGTATAAAACCTTAAATCTAAAATGGCATTGTGTTGGACAGCCTATTATAAGCAGATACAATGGCATTTTATCCATCAAACTTTCTGAATATATATTTAACACATAAACTAAAAAAAACTAAAAATATGCATAAATATAAATTAAACTATTTTCCCCTAACACCTAAAAGTAGTCTATAGTTTTATCTAAGTGTAAAGTACATTTAAACTTTAAGTAACTAAATAGCCATAAAAAACACATAAAAACTGTAGATTAAAACTAATAGTCAAAATAAAAAACAAAAATGATAGTGAACATTCAAATAATTGTTTTGTCCCGAGACATGACGTTAAACTGTGCTCCTCTTTTTTTGGCACTTTTGGAGCTCAAAAGTGCATTTCTTCTTTTCTATCATCTAGTCTGCCTCCTCTAAGAATGTAATAAACTTATACATAAAAGTAGTAGAACAAAATGTTTAAAATAATGTATAAAAAACCTTAAATCTAAAATGGCTTGTGTTGGACAGCCTATTATAAGCAATACAATGGCATTTTACCATAAAACTTTCCAAATATAATATATATTAATACATAACTAAAACGAAAATAACTAAAAATATGCATAAATATAAAATTAAACTATTTTCCCCTGACACATAAAAGTAGTCTATAAGTTCATCTAAGTGTAAACTACATTTAAACTTTAAGTAACAAAATAGCCAGAAAATACAAATAAAAACTGTAGATTAAAACTAATAGTTAAAATAAAACCCATAAAACCATAGTGAACATTAAAATATGAATATAATAGTTTACTTACACATAAAAGTTGTAGAAACAAATTTTTTAATAATTGTATAAAACCTTAAATCTAAAATGGCATTGTGTTGACAGCCTATTATAAGCAATACAATGCATTTTATCCATCAAACTTTCTGAATATATATTTAACACATAAAACTAAAAAAACTAAAAATATGCATAAATATAAATTGAACTATTTTCCCCTAACACCACTAAAAGTAGTCTATAGTTTTATCTAAGTGTAAAGTACATTTAAACTTTAAGTAACTAAATAGCCATAAAAAACAATAAAAAACTGTAGATTAAAACTAATAGTCAAAATAAAAAACAAAAATGATAGTGAACATTCAAATAATTGTTTTGTCCCGAGACATGACGTTAAACTGTGCTCCTCTTTTTTTTGGCACTTTTGGAGCTCAAAAGTGCATTTCTTTCTTTCTATCATCTAGTCTGCCTCCTCTAAGAATGTAAATAATAACTTATACATAAAAGTAGTAGAACAAAATGTTTAAATAAATGTATAAAAAACCTTAAATCTAAAATGGCATTGTGTTGGACAGCCTATTATAAGCAATACAATGGCATTTTACCCATAAAACTTTCCAAATATATATATATTTAATACATAAACTAAAACGAAAATAACTAAAAATATGCATAAATATAAATTAAACTATTTTCCCCTGACACATAAAAGTAGTCTATAGTTTCATCTAAGTGTAAACTACATTTAAAACTTTAAGTAACAAAATAGCCAGAAAATACAAATAAAAACTGTAGATTAAAACTAATAGGTTAAAATAAAAACCCCCTAAAACCATAGTGAACATTAAAATATGAATATAATAGTTTTACTTACACATAAAAGTTGTAGAAACAAATGCTTTAATAATTGTATAAAACCTTAAATCTAAAATGGCATTGTGTTGGACAGCCTATTATAAGCAATACAATGGCATTTTATCCATCAAACTTTCTGAATATATATTTAACACATAAACTAAAAAAAACTAAAATAAGCATAAATATAAATTAAAACTATTTTCCCCTAACACCTAAAAGTAGTCTATAGTTTTATCTAAGTGTAAAGTACATTTAAACTTTAAGTAACTAAATAGCCATAAAAAACACATAAAAAACTGTAGATTAAAACTAATAGTCAAAATAAAAACAAAAATGATAGTGACATTCAAATAATTGTTTTGTCCCGAGACATGACGTTAAACTGTGCTCCTCTTTTTTTTTGGCACTTTTGGAGCTCAAAAGTGCATTTCTTCTTTTCTATCATCTAGTCTGCCTCCTCTAAGAATGTAATAATAACTTATACATAAAAGTAGTAGAACAAAATGTTTAAATAAATGTATAAAAAACCTTAAATCTAAAATGGCATTGTGTTGGGACAGCCTATTATAAGCAATACAATGGCATTTTTACCCATAAAACTTTCCAAATATATATATTTTAATACATAAACCTAAAAACGAAAATAACTAAAAATATGCATAAATATAAATTAAAACTATTTTCCCCTGACACATAAAAGTAGTCTATAGTTTCATCTAAGTGTAAACTACATTTAAACTTTAAGTAACAAAATAGCCAGAAAATACAAATAAAAACTGTAGATTAAAACTAATAGTTAAAATAAAAACCCTAAAACCTAGTGAACATTAAATATGAATATAATAGTTTACTTACACATAAAAGTTGTAGAAACAAATGCTTTAATAATTGTATAAAACCTTAAATCTAAAATGGCATTGTGTTGGACAGCCTATTATAAGCAATACAATGGCATTTTATCCATCAAACTTTCTGAATATATATTTAACACATAAACTAAAAAAACTAAAAATATGCATAAATATAAATTAAACTATTTTCCCCTAACACCTAAAAGTAGTCTATAGTTTTATCTAAGTGTAAAGTACATTTAAACTTTAAGTAACTAAATAGCCATAAAAAACACATAAAAACTGTAGATTAAAACTAATAGTCAAAATAAAAACAAAAATGATAGTGAACATTCAAATAATTGTTTTGTCCCGGACATGACGTTAAACTGTGCTCCTCTTTTTTTTTGGCACTTTTGGAGCTCAAAAGTGCATTTCTTCTTTTCTATCATCTAGTCTGCCTCCTCTAAGAATGTAATAATAACTTATACATAAAAGTAGTAGAACAAAATGTTTAAATAAATGTATAAAAACCTTAAATCTAAAATGGCATTGTGTTGGACAGCCTATTATAAGCAATACAATGGCATTTTACCATAAACTTTCCAAATATATATATATTTAATACATAAACTAAAAACGAAATAACTAAAAATATGCATAAATATAAATTAAACTATTCTTCCCCTGACACATAAAAGTAGTCTATAGTTTCATCTAAGTGTAAACTACATTTAAACTTTAGTAACAAAATAGCCAGAAAATACAAATAAAAACTGTAGATTAAAACTATAGTTAAAATAAAAAACCCTAAAACCATAGTGAACATTAAAATATGAATATAATAGTTTACTTACACATAAAAGTTGTAGAAACAAATGCTTTAATAATTGTATAAACCTTAAATCTAAAATGGCATTGTGTTGGACAGCCTATTATAAGCAATACAATGGCATTTTATCCATCAAACTTTCTGAATATATATTAACACATAAACTAAAAAAACTAAAAATATAGCATAAAATATAAATTAAACTATTTTCCCTAACACTAAAAGTAGTCTATAGTTTTATCTAAGTGTAAGTACATTTAAACTTTAAGTAACTAAATAGCCATAAAAAACACATAAAACTGTAGATTAAAACTAATAGTCAAAATAAAAACAAAAATGATAGTGAACATTCAAATAATTGTTTTGTCCCGAGACATGACGTTAAACTGTGCTCCTCTTTTTTTTGGCACTTTTGGAGCTCAAAGTGCATTTCTTCTTTTCTATCATCTAGTCTGCCTCCTCTAAGAATGTAATAATAACTTATACATAAAAGTAGTAGAACAAAATGTTTAAATAAATGTATAAAAAACCTTAAATCTAAAATGGCATTGTGTTGGACAGCCTATTATAAGCAATACAATGGCATTTTACCATAAAAACTTTCCAAATATAGTATATATTTAATACATAAACTAAAAAAACGAAAATAACTAAAAATATGCATAAATATAAATTAAAACTATTTTCCCTGACACATAAAAGTAGTCTATAGTTTCATCTAAGTGTAAACTACATTTAAACTTTAAGTAACAAAATAGCCAGAAAATACAATAAAAACTGTAGATTAAAACTAATAGTTAAAATAAAAACCCTAAAACCATAGTGAACATTAACATATGAATATAATAGTTTACTTATACATAAAAGTTGTAGAACAAATGCTTTAATAATTGTATAAAACCTAAATCTAAAATGGCATTGTGTTGGACAGCCTATTATAAGCAATACAATGGCATTTTATCCATCAACTTTCTGAATATATATTTAACACATAAACTAAAAAAAAACTAAAAATATGCATAAATATAATTAAACTATTTTCCCCTAACACCTAAAAGTAGTCTATAGTTTTATCTAAGTGTAAAGTACATTTAAACTTTAAGTAACTAAATAGCCATAAAAAAACACATAAAAACTGTAGATTAAAACTAATAGTCAAAATAAAAACAAAAATGATAGTGAACATTCAATAATTGTTTTGTCCCGAGACATGACGTTAAAACTGTGCTCCTCTTTTTTTTTGGCACTTTGGAGCTCAAAGTGCATTTCTTCTTTCTATCATCTAGTCTGCCTCCTCTAAGAATGTAATAATAACTTATACATAAAAGTAGTAGAACAAAATGTTTAAATAAATGTATAAAAAACTTTAAATCTAAAATGGCATTGTGTTGGACAGCCTATTATAAGCAATACAATGGCATTTTACCCATAAAACTTTCCAAATATATATATATTTAATACATAAACTAAAAACGAAAATAACTAAAAATATGCATAAATATAAATTAAACTATTTTCCCCTGACACATAAAAGTAGTCTATAGTTTCATCTAAGTGTAAACTACATTTAAACTTTAAGTAACAAAATAGCCAGAAAATACAAATAAAAACTGTAGATTAAAACTATAGTTAAAATAAAAACCCTAAAACCATAGTGAACATTAAAATATGAATATAATAGTTTACTTACACATAAAAGTTGTAGAAACAAATGCTTTAATAATTGTATAAAACCTTAAATCTAAAATGGCATTGTGTTGGACAGCCTATTATAAGCAATACAATGGCATTTTATCCATCAAACTTTCTGAATATATATTTAACCACATAAACTAAAAAAAACTAAAAATATGCATAAATATAAATTAAACTATTTTCCCCTAACACCTAAAAGTAGTCTATAGTTTTATCTAAGTGTAAAGTACATTTAAACTTTAAGTAACTAAATAGCCATAAAAAACACTAAAAACTGTAGATTAAAACTAATAGTCAAAATAAAAACAAAAATGATAGTGAACATTCAAATAATTGTTTTGTCCCGAGACATGACGTTAAACTGTGCTCCTCTTTTTTTTGGCACTTTTGGAGCTCAAAAGTGCATTTCTTCTTTTCTATCATCTAGTCTGCCTCCTCTAAGAATGTAATAATAACTTATACATAAAAGTAGTAGAACAAAATGTTTAAATAAATGTATAAAAAACCTTAAATCTAAAATGGCATTGTGTTGGACAGCCTATTATAAGCAATACACTGGCATTTTACCCATAAAACTTTCCAAATATATATATATTAATACATAAACTAAAAACGAAAATAACTAAAATATGCATAAATATAAATTAAACTATTTTCCCCTGACACATAAAAGTAGTCTATAGTTTCATCTAAGTGTAAACTACATTTAAACTTTAAGTAACAAAATAGCCAGAAAATACAAATAAAAAACTGTAGATTAAAACTAATAGTTAAAATAAAAACCATAAAACCATAGTGAACATTAAAATATGAATATAATAGGTTACTTACACATAAAAGTTGTAGAAACAAATTTTTTAATAATTGTATAAAACCTTAAATCTAAAATGGCATTGTGTTGGACAGCCTATTATAAGCAATACAATGGCATTTTATCCATCAAACTTTCTGAATATATATTTAACACATAAACTAAAAAAAACTAAAAATATGCATAAATATAAATTGAACTATTTTCCCCTAACACCTAAAAGTAGTCTATAGTTTTATCTAAGTGTAAAGTACATTAAACTTTAAGTAACTAAATAGCCATAAAAAACACATAAAAACTGTAGATTAAAACTAATAGTCAAAATAAAAACAAAAATGATAGTGAACATTCAAATAATTGTTTTGTCCCGAGACATGACGTTAAACTGTGCTCCTCTTTTTTTTTGGCACTTTTGGAGCTCAAAAGTGCATTTCTTCTTTTCTATCATCTAGTCTGCCTCCTCTAAGAATGTAATAATAACTTATACATAAAAGTAGTAGAACAAAATGTTTAAATAAATGTATAAAAAACCTTAAATCTAAAATGGCATTGTGTTGGACAGCCTATTATAAGCAATACAATGGCATTTTAACCCATAAAACTTTCCAAATATATATATATTTAATACATAAACTAAAAACGAAAATAACTAAAAATATGCATAAATATAAATTAAACTATTTTCCCCTGACACATAAAAGTAGTCCTATAGTTTCATCTAAGTGTAAACTACATTTAAACTTTAAGTAACAAAATAGCCAGAAAAATACAAATAAAACCTGTAGATTAAAACTAATAGTTAAAATAAAAACCCTAAAACCATAGTGAACATTAAAATATGAATATAATAGTTTACTTACACATAAAGTTGTCGAAACAAATGCTTTAATAATTGTATAAAACCTTAAATCTAAAATGGCATTGTGTTGGACAGCCTATTATAAGCAATACAATGGCATTTTATCCATCAAACTTTCTGAATATATATTTAACACATAAACTAAAAAAAACTAAAAATATGCATAAATATAAATTAAACTATTTTCCCCTAACACCTAAAAGTAGTCTATAGTTTTATCTAAGTGTAAAGTACATTTAAACTTTAAGTAACTAAATAGCCATAAAAAACACATAAAAACTGTAGATTAAAACTAATAGTCAAAATAAAAACAAAAATGATAGTGAACATTCAAATAATTGTTTTGTCCCGAGACATGACGTTAAACTGTGCTCCTCTTTTTTTTGGCACTTTTGGAGCTCAAAAGTGCATTTCTTCTTTTCTATCATCTAGTCTGCCTCCTCTAAGAATGTAATAATACTTATACATAAAAGTAGTAGAACAAAAATGTTTAAATAAATGTATAAAAACCTTAAATCTAAAATGGCATTGTGTTGGACAGCCTATTATAAGCAATACAATGGCATTTTACCCATAAAACTTTCCAAATATATATATATTTAATACATAAACTAAAAACGAAAATAACTAAAAATATGCATAAATATAAATTAAACTATTTTCCCCTGACACATAAAAGTAGTCTATAGTTTCATCTAAGTGTAAACTACATTTAAACTTTAAGTAACAAAATAGCCAGAAAATACAAATAAAAACTGTAGATTAAAACTAATAGTTAAAATAAAAACCCTAAAACCATAGTGAACATTAAAATATGAATATAATAGTTTACTTACACATAAAAGTTGTAGAAACAAATGCTTTAATAATTGTATAAAACCTTAAATCTAAAATGGCATTGTGTTGGACAGCCTATTATAAGCAATACAATGGCATTTTATCCATCAAACTTTCTGAATATATATTTAACACATAAACTAAAAAAAACTAAAAATATGCATAAATATAAATTAAACTATTTTCCCCTAACACCTAAAAGTAGTCTATGATTTTATCTAAGTGTAAAGTACATTTAAACTTTAAGTAACTAAATAGCCATAAAAAACACATAAAACTGTAGATTAAAACTAATAGTCAAAATAAAAACAAAAATGATAGTGAACATTCAAATAATTGTTTTGTCCCGAGACATGACGTTAAACTGTGCTCCTCTTTTTTTTGGCACTTTTGGAGCTCAAAAGTGCATTTCCTCTTTTCTATCATCTAGTCTGCCTCCTCTAAGAATGTAATAATAACTTATACATAAAAGTAGTAGAACAAAATGTTTAAATAAATGTATAAAAAACTTTAAATCTAAAATGGCATTGTGTTGGACAGCCTATTATAAGCAATACAATGGCATTTTACCCATAAAACTTTCCAAATATATATATATTTAATACATAAACTAAAAACGAAAATAACTAAAAATATGCATAAATATAAATTAAACTATTTTCCCCTGACACATAAAAGTAGTCTATAGTTTCATCTAAGTGTAAACTACATTTAAACTTTAAGTAACAAAATAGCCAGAAAATACAAATAAAAACTGTAGATTAAAACTAATAGTTAAAATAAAAACCCTAAAACCATAGTGAACATTAAAATATGAATATAATAGTTTACTTACACATAAAAGTTGTAGAAACAAATGCTTTAATAATTGTATAAAACCTTAAATCTAAAATGGCATTGTGTTGGACAGCCTATTATAAGCAATACAATGGCATTTTATCCATCAAACTTTCTGAATATATATTTAACACATAAACTAAAAAAACTAAAAATATGCATAAATATAAATTAAACTATTTTCCCCTAACACCTAAAAGTAGTCTATAGTTTTATCTAAGTGTAAAGTACATTTAAACTTTAAGTAACTAAATAGCCATAAAAAACACATAAAAAACTGTAGATTAAAACTAATAGTCAAAATAAAAACAAAATGATAGTGAACATTCAAATAATTGTTTTGTCCCGAGACATGACGTTAAACTTTGCTCCTCTTTTTTTTTGGCACTTTTGGAGCTCAAAAGTGCATTTTCTTCTTTTCTATCATCTAGTCTGCCTCCTCTAAGAATGTAATAATAACTTATACATAAAAGTAGTAGAACAAAATGTTTAAATAAATGTATAAAAAACCTTAAATCTAAAATGGCATTGTGTTGGACAGCCTATTATAAGCAATACAATGGCATTTTACCCATAAAACTTTCCAAATATATATATATTTAATACATAAACTAAAAACGAAAATAACTAAAAATATGCATAAATATAAATTAAACTATTTTCCCTGACACATAAAAGTAGTCTATAGTTTCATCTAAGTGTAAACTACATTAAAAACTTTAAGTAACAAAATAGCCAGAAAATACAAATAAAAACTGTAGATTAAAACTAATAGTTAAAATAAAAACCCTAAAACCATAGTGAACATTAAAATATGAATATAATAGTTTACTTACACATAAAAGTTGTAGAAACAAATGCTTTAATAATTGTATAAAACCTTAAATCTAAAATGGCATTGTGTTGGACAGCCTATTATAAGCAATACAATGGCATTTTATCCATCAAACTTTCTGAATATATATTTAACACATAAACTAAAAAAAACTAAAAATATGCATAAATATAAATTAAACTATTTTCCCCTAACACCTAAAAGTAGTCTATAGTTTTATCTAAGTGTAAAGTACATTTAAACTTTAAGTAACTATATAGCCATAAAAAACACATAAAAACTGTAGATTAAAACTAATAGTCAAAATAAAAACAAAAATGATAGTGAACATTCAAATAATTGTTTTGTCCCGAGACATGACGTTAAACTGTGCTCCTCTTTTTTTTTGGCACTTTTGGAGCTCAAAAGTGCATTTCTTCTTTTCTATCATCTAGTCTGCCTCCTCTAAGAATGTAATAATAACTTATACATAAAAGTAGTAGAACAAAATGTTTAAATAAATGTATAAAAAACCTTAAATCTAAAATGGCATTGTGTTGGACAGCCTATTATAAGCAATACAATGGCATTTTACCCATAAAACTTTCCCATATATATATATTTAATACATAAACTAAAACGAAAATAACTAAAAATATGCATAAATATAAATTAAACTATTTTCCCCTGACACATAAAAGTAGTCTATAGTTTCATCTAAGTGTAAACTACATTTAAACTTTAAGTAACAAAATAGCCAGAAAATACAAATAAAAACTGTAGATTAAAACTAATAGTTAAAATAAAAACCCTAAAACCATAGTGAACATTAAAATATGAATTATAATAGTTTACTTACACATAAAAGTTGTAGAAACAAATGCTTTAATAATTGTATAAAACCTTAAATCTAAAATGGCATTGTGTTGGACAGCCTATTATAAGCAATACAATGGCATTTTATCCATCAAACTTTCTGAATATATATTTAACACATAAACTAAAAAAAACTAAAAATATGCATAAATATAAATTAAACTATTTTCCCCTAACACCTAAAAGTAGTCTATAGTTTTATCTAAGTGTAAAGTACATTTAAACTTTAAGTAACTAAATAGCCATAAAAAACACATAAAAACTGTAGATTAAAACTAATAGTCAAAATAAAAACAAAAATGATAGTGAACATTCAAATAATTGTTTTGTCCCGAGACATGACGTTAAAACTGTGCTCCTCTTTTTTTTTGGCACTTTTGGAGCTCAAAAGTGCATTTCTTCTTTTCTATCATCTAGTCTGCCTCCTCTAAGATGTAATAATAACTTATACATAAAAGTAGTAGAACAAAATGTTTAAATAAATGTATAAAAAACCTCAATCTAAAATGGCATTGTGTTGGACAGCCTATTATAAGCAATACAATGGCATTTTACCCATAAAACTTTCCAAATATATATATATTTAATACATAAACTAAAAACGAAAATAACTAAAAATATGCATAAATATAAATTAAACTATTTTCCCTGACACATAAAAGTAGTCTATAGTTTCATCTAAGTGTAAACTACATTTAAACTTTAAGTAACAAAATAGCCAGAAAATACAAATAAAAACTGTAGATTAAAACTATAGTTAAAATAAAAACCCTAAAACCATAGTGAACATTAAAATATGAATATAATAGTTTACTTACACATAAAAGTTGTCGAAACAAATGCTTTAATAATTGTATAAAACCTTTAATCTAAAATGGCATTGTGTTGGACAGCCTATTATAAGCAATACAATGGCATTTTATCCATCAAACTTTCTGAATATATATTTAACACATAAACTAAAAAAAACTAAAAATATGCATAAATATAAATTAAACTATTTTCCCCTAACACCTAAAAGTAGTCTATAGTTTTATCTAAGTGTAAAGTACATTTAAACTTTAAGTAACTAAATAGCCATAAAAAACACATAAAAACTGTAGATTAAAACTAATAGTCAAAATAAAAACAAAAATGATAGTGAACATTCAAATAATTGTTTTGTCCCGAGACATGACGTAAACTGTGCTCCTCTTTTTTTTGGCACTTTTGGAGCTCAAAAGTGCATTTCTTCTTTTCTATCATCTAGTCTGCCTCCTCTAAGAATGTAATAATAACTTATACATAAAAGTAGTAGAACAAAATGTTTAAATAAAGTATAAAAAACCTTAAATCTAAAATGGCATTGTGTTGGACAGCCTATTATAAGCAATACAATGGCATTTTACCCATAAAACTTTCCAAATATATATATATTTAATACATAAACTAAAAACGAAAATAACTAAAAATATGCATAAATATAAATTAAACTATTTTCCCCTAACACCTAAAAGTAGTCTATAGTTTTATCTAAGTGTAAAGTACATTTAAACTTTAAGTAACTAAATAGCCATAAAAAACACATAAAAACTGTAGATTAAAACTAATAGTCAAAATAAAAACAAAAATGATAGTGAACATTCAAATAATTGTTTTGTCCCGAGACATGACGTTAAACTGTGCTCCTCTTTTTTTTGGCACTTTTGGAGCTCAAAAGTGCATTTCTTCTTTTCTATCATCTAGTCTGCCTCCTCTAAGAATGTAATAATAACTTATACATAAAAGTAGTAGAACAAAATGTTTAAATAAATGTATAAAAAACCTTAAATCTAAAATGGCATTGTGTTGGACAGCTATTATAAGCAATACAATGGCATTTTACCCATAAAACTTTCCAAATATATATATATTTAATACATAAACTAAAAACGAAAATAACTAAAAATATGCATAAATATAAATTAAACTATTTTCCCCTGACACATAAAAGTAGTCTATAGTTTCATCTAAGTGTAAACTACATTTAAACTTTAAGTAACAAAATAGCCAGAAAATACAAATAAAAACTGTAGATTAAAACTAATAGTTAAAATAAAAACCCTAAAACCATAGTGAACATTAAAATATGAATATAATAGTTTACTTACACATAAAAGTTGTCGAAACAAATGCTTTAATAATTGTATAAAACCTTAAATCTAAAATGGCATTGTGTTGGACAGCCTATTATAAGCAATACAATGGCATTTTATCCATCAAACTTTCTGAATATATATTTAACACATAAACTAAAAAAAACTAAAAATATGCATAAATATAAATTAAACTATTTTCCCCTAACACCTAAAAGTAGTCTATAGTTTTATCTAAGTGTAAAGTACATTTAAACTTTAAGTAACTAAATAGCCATAAAAAACACATAAAAAACTGTAGATTAAAACTAATAGTCAACATAAAAACAAAAATGATAGTGAACATTCAAATAATTGTTTTGTCCCGAGACATGACGTTAAACTGTGCTCCTCTTTTTTTTGGCACTTTTGGAGCTCAAAGTGCATTCTTCTTCTTTCTATCATCTAGTCTGCCTCCTCTAAGAATGTAATAATAACTTATACATAAAAGTAGTAGAACAAAATGTTTAAATAAATGTATAAAAAACCTTAAATCTAAAATGGCATTGTGTTGGACAGCCTATTATAAGCAATACAATGCATTTTACCCATAAAACTTTCCAAATATATATATATTTAATACATAAACTAAAAACGAAAATAACTAAAAATATGCATAAATATAAATTAAACTATTTTCCCCTGACACATAAAAGTAGTCTATAGTTTCATCTAAGTGTAAACTACATTTAAACTTTAAGTAACAAAATAGCCAGAAAATACAAATAAAAACTGTAGATTAAAACTAATAGTTAAAATAAAAACCCTAAAACCATAGTGAACATTAAAATATGAATATATTAGTTTACTTACACATAAAAGTTGTCGAAACAAATGCTTTAATAATTGTATAAAAAACCTTAAATCTAAAATGGCATTGTGTTGGACAGCCTATTATAAGCAATACAATGGCATTTTATCCATCAAACTTTCTGAATATATATTTAACACATAAACTAAAAAAAAACTAAAAATATGCATAAATATAAATTAAACTATTTTCCCCTAACACCTAAAAGTAGTCTATAGTTTTATCTAAGTGTAAAGTACATTTAAACTTTAAGTAACTATATAGCCATAAAAAACACATAAAAAACTGTAGATTAAAACTAATAGTCCAAATAAAAACAAAAATGATAGTGAACATTCAAATATAATTGTTTTGTCCCGAGACATGACGTTAAACTGTGCTCCTCTTTTTTTTGGCACTTTTGGAGCTCAAAAGTGCATTTCTTCTTTTCTATCATCTAGTCTGCCTCCTCTAAGAATGTAATAATAACTTATACATAAAAGTAGTAGAACAAAATGTTTAAATAAATGTATAAAAAACTTTAAATCTAAAATGGCATTGTGTTGGACAGCCTATTATAAGCAATACAATGGCATTTACCCATAAAACTTTCCAAATATATATATATTTAATACATAAACTAAAAACGAAAATAACTAAAAATATGCATAAATATAAATTAAACTATTTTCCCCTGACACATAAAAGTAGTCTATAGTTTCATCTAAGTGTAAACTACATTTAAACTTTAAGTAACAAAATAGCCAGAAAATACAAATAAAAACTGTAGATTAAAACTAATAGTTAAAATAAAAACCCTAAAACCATAGTGAACATTAAAATATGAATATAATAGTTTACTTACACATAAAAGTTGTAGAAACAAATGCTTTAATAATTGTATAAACCTTAAATCTAAAATGGCATTGTGTTGGACAGCCTATTATAAGCAATACAATGGCATTTTATCCATCAAACTTTCTGAATATATATTTAAACACATAAACTAAAAAAACTAAAAATATGCATAAATATAAATTAAACTATTTTCCCCTAACACCTAAAAGTAGTCTATAGTTTTATCTAAGTGTAAAGTACATTTAAACTTTAAGTAACTAAATAGCCATAAAAAACACATAAAAACTGTAGATTAAAACTAATAGTCAAAATAAAAACAAAAATGATAGTGAACATTCAAATAATTGTTTTGTCCCGAGACATGACGTTAAACTGTGCTCCTCTTTTTTTTGGCACTTTTGGAGCTCAAAAGTGCATTTCTTCTTTTCTATCATCTAGTCTGCCTCCTCTAGAATGTAATAATAACTTATACATAAAAGTAGTAGAACAAAATGTTTAAATAAATGTATAAAAAACCTTAAATCTAAAATGGCATTGTGTTGGACAGCCTATTATAAGCAATACAATGGCATTTTACCCATAAAATTTTCCAAATATATATATATTTAATACATAAACTAAAAACGAAAATAACTAAAAATATGCATAAATATAAATTAAACTATTTTCCTTGACACATAAAAGTAGTCTATAGTTTCATCTAAGTGTAAACTACATTTAAACTTTAAGTAACAAAATAGCCAGAAAATACAAATAAAAACTGTAGATTAAAACTAATAGTTAAAATAAAAACCCTAAAACCATAGTGAACATTAAAATATGAATATAATAGTTTACTTACACATAAAAGTTGTCGAAACAAATGCTTTAATAATTGTATAAAACCTTAAATCTAAAATGGCATTGTGTTGGACAGCCTATTATAAGCAATACAATGGCATTTTATCCATCAAACTTTCTGAATATATATTTAACACATAAACTAAAAAAAACTAAAAATATGCATAAATATAAATTAAACTATTTTCCCCTAACACCTAAAAGTAGTCTATAGTTTTATCTAAGTGTAAAGTACATTTAAACTTTAAGTAACTAAATAGCCATAAAAAACACATAAAACTGTAGATTAAAACTAATAGTCAAAATAAAAACAAAAATGATAGTGAACATTCAAATAATTGTTTTGTCCCGAGACATGACGTTAAACTGTGCTCCTCTTTTTTTGGCACTTTTGGAGCTCAAAAGTGCATTTCTTCTTTTCTATCATCTAGTCTGCCTCCTCTAAGAATGTAATAATAACTTATACATAAAAGTAGTAGAACAAAATGTTTAAATAAATGTATAAAAAACCTTAAATCTAAAATGGCATTGTGTTGGACAGCCTATTATAAGCAATACAATGGCATTTTTACCCATAAAATTTTCCAAATATATATATATTTAATACATAAACTAAAAACGAAAATAACTAAAAATATGCATAAATATAAATTAAACTATTTTCCCCTGACACATAAAAGTAGTCTATAGTTTCATCTAAGTGTAAACTACATTTAAACTTTAAGTAACAAAATAGCCAGAAAATACAAATAAAAACTGTAGATTAAAACTAATAGTTAAAATAAAAACCCTAAAACCATAGTGAACATTAAAATATGAATATAATAGTTTACTTACACATAAAAGTTGTAGAAACAAATGCTTTAATAATTGTATAAAACCTTAAATCTAAAATGGCATTGTGTTGGACAGCCTATTATAAGCAATACAATGGCATTTTATCCATCAAACTTTCTGAATATATATTTAACACATAAACTAATAAAAAACTAAAAATATGCATAAATATAAATTAAACTATTTTCCCTCTAACACCTAAAAGTAGTCTATAGTTTTATCTAAGTGTAAAGTACATTTAAACTTTAAGTAACTAAATAGCCATAAAAAAACACATAAAAACTGTAGATTAAAACTAATAGTCAAAATAAAAACAAAAATGATAGTGAACATTTAAATAATTGTTTTGTCCCGAGACATGACGTTAAACTGTGCTCCTCTTTTTTTTTGGCACTTTTGGAGCTCAAAGTGCATTTCTTCTTTCTATCATCTAGTCTGCCTCCTCTAAGAATGTAATAATAACTTATACATAAAAGTAGTAGAACAAAATGTTTAAATAAATGTATAAAAAACTTAAATCTAAAATGGCATTGTGTTGGACAGCCTATTATAAGCAATACAATGGCATTTTACCCATAAAACTTTCCAAATATATATATATTTAATACATAAACTAAAAACGAAAATAACTAAAAATATGCATAAATATAAATTAAACTATTTTCCCCTGACACATAAAAGTAGTCTATAGTTTCATCTAAGTGTAAACTACATTTAAACTTTAAGTAACAAAATAGCCAGAAAATACAAATAAAAACTGTAGATTAAAACTAATAGTTAAAATAAAAACCCTAAAACCATAGTGAACATTAAAATATGAATATAATAGTTTACTTACACATAAAAGTTGTAGAAACAAATGCTTTAATAATTGTATAAAACCTTAAATCTAAAATGGCATTGTGTTGGACAGCCTATTATAAGCAATACAATGGCATTTTATCCATCAAACTTTCTGAATATATATTTAACACATAAACTAAAAAAAACTAAAAATATGCATAAATATAAATTAAACTATTTTCCCCTAACACCTAAAAGTAGTCTATAGTTTTATCTAAGTGTAAAGTACATTTAAACTTTAAGTAACTAAATAGCCATAAAAAACACATAAAAACTGTAGATTAAAACTAATAGTCAAAATAAAAACAAAAATGATAGTGAACATTCAAATAATTGTTTTGTCCCGAGACATGACGTTAACTGTGCTCCTCTTTTTTTTGGCACTTTTGGAGCTCAAAAGTGCATTTCTTCTTTTCTATCATCTAGTCTGCCTCCTCTAAGAATGTAATAATAACTTATACATAAAAGTAGTAGAACAAAATGTTTAAATAAATGTATAAAAAACCTTAAATCTAAAATGGCATTGTGTTGGACAGCCTATTATAAGCAATACAATGGCATTTTACCCATAAAATTTTCCAAATATATATATATTTAATACATAAACTAAAAACGAAAATAACTAAAAATATGCATAAATATAAATTAAACTATTTTCCCCTGACACATAAAAGTAGTCTATAGTTTCATCTAAGTGTAAACTACATTTAAACTTTAAGTAACAAAATAGCCAGAAAATACAAATAAAAACTGTAGATTAAAACTAATAGTTAAAATAAAAACCCTAAAACCATAGTGAACATTAAAATATGAATATAATAGTTTACTTACACATAAAAGTTGTAGAAACAAATGCTTTAATAATTGTATAAAACCTTAAATCTAAAATGGCATTGTGTTGGACAGCCTATTATAAGCAATACAATGGCATTTTATCCATCAAACTTTCTGAATATATATTTAACACATAAACTAAAAAAACTAAAAATATGCATAAATATAATTAAACTATTTTCCCCTAACACCTAAAAGTAGTCTATAGTTTTATCTAAGTGTAAAGTACATTTAAACTTTAAGTAACTAAATAGCCATAAAAAACACATAAAAACTGTAGATTAAAACTAATAGTCAAAATAAAAAACAAAAATGATAGTGAACATTCAAATAATTGTTTTGTCCCGAGACATGATGTTAAACTGTGCTCCTCTTTTTTTTTGGCACTTTTGGAGCTCAAAAGTGCATTTCTTCTTTTCTATCATCTAGTCTGCCTCCTCTAAGAATGTAATAATAACTTATACATAAAAGTAGTAGAACAAAATGTTTAAATAAATGTATAAAAAAACCTTAAATCTAAAATGGCATTGTGTTGGACAGCCTATTATAAGCAATACAATGGCATTTTACCCATAAAACTTTCCAAATATATATATATTTAATACATAAACTAAAAACGAAAATAACTAAAAATATGCATAAATATAAATTAAACTATTTTCCCCTGACACATAAAAGTAGTCTATAGTTTCATCTAAGTGTAAACTACATTTAAACTTTAAGTAACAAAATAGCCAGAAAATACAAATAAAAACTGTAGATTAAAACTAATAGTTAAAATAAAAACCCTAAAACCATAGTGAACATTAAAATATGAATATAATAGTTTACTTACACATAAAAGTTGTAGAAACAAATGCTTTAATAATTGTATAAAACCTTAAATCTAAAATGGCATTGTGTTGGACAGCCCTATTATAAGCAATACAATGGCATTTTATCCATCAAACTTTCTGAATATATATTTAACACATAAACTAAAAAAAACTAAAAATATGCATAAATATAAATTAAACTATTTTCCCCTAACACCTAAAAGTAGTCTATAGTTTTATCTAAGTGTAAAGTACATTTAAACTTTAAGTAACTAAATAGCCATAAAAAACACATAAAAACTGTAGATTAAAACTAATAGTCAAAATAAAAACAAAAATGATAGTGAACATTCAAATAATTGTTTTGTCCCGAGACATGACGTTAAACTGTGCTCCTCTTTTTTTTGGCACTTTTGGAGCTCAAAAGTGCATTTCTTCTTTTTCTATCATCTAGTCTGCCTCCTCTAAGAATGTAATAATAACTTATACATAAAAGTAGTAGAACAAAATGTTTAAATAAATGTATAAAAAACCTTAAATCTAAAATGGCATTGTGTTGGACAGCCTATTATAAGCAATACAATGGCATTTTACCCATAAAACTTTCCAAATATATATATTTAATACATAAACTAAAAAACGAAAATAACTAAAAATATGCATAAATATAAATTAAACTATTTTCCCCCTGACACATAAAAGTAGTCTATAGTTTCATCTAAGTGTAAACTACATTTAAACTTAAGTAACAAAATAGCCAGAAAATACAAATAAAAACTGTAGATTAAAACTAATAGTTAAAATAAAACCCTAAAACCATAGTGAACATTAAAATATGAATATAATAGTTTACTTACACATAAAAGTTGTAGAAACAAATGCTTTAATAATTGTATAAAACCTTAAATCTAAAATGGCATTGTGTTGGACAGCCTATTATAAGCAATACAATGGCATTTTATCCATCAAACTTTCTGAATATATATTTAACACATAAACTAAAAAAAACTAAAAATATGCATAAATATAAATTAAACTATTTTCCCCTAACACCTAAAAGTAGTCTATAGTTTTATCTAAGTGTAAAGTACATATAACTTTAAGTAACTAAATAGCCATAAAAAACACATAAAAACTGTAGATTAAAACTAATAGTCAAAATAAAAACAAAAATGATAGTAAACATTCAAATAATTGTTTTGTCCCGAGACATGACGTTAAACTGTGCTCCTCTTTTTTTTGGCACTTTTGGAGCTCAAAAGTGCATTTCTTCTTTTCTATCATCTAGTCTGCCTCCTCTAAGAATGTAATAATAACTTATACATAAAAGTAGTAGAACAAAATGTTTTAAATAAATGTATAAAAAAAACTTAAATCTAAAATGGCATTGTGTTGGACAGCCTATTATAAGCAATACAATGGCATTTTACCATAAAACTTTTCCAAATATATATATTTAATACATAAACTAAAAACGAAAATAACTAAAAATATGCATAAATATAATTTAAACTATTTTCCCCCTGACACATAAAAGTAGTCTATAGTTTCATCTAAGTGTAAACTACATTTAAACTTAAGTAACAAAATAGCCAGAAAATACAAATAAAAACTGTAGATTAAAACTAATAGTTAAAATAAAAACCCTAAAACCATAGTGAACATTAAAATATGAATATAATAGTTTACTTACACATAAAAGTTGTAGAAACAAATGCTTTAATAATTGTATAAAACCTTAAATCTAAAATGGCATTGTGTTGGACAGCCTATTATAAGCAATACAATGGCATTTATCCATCAAACTTTCTGAATATATATTTAACACATAAACATAAAAAAACTAAAAATATGCATAAATATAAATTAAACTATTTTCCCCTAACACCTAAAAGTAGTCTATAGTTTTATCTAAGTGTAAAGTACATTTAAACTTTAAGTAACTAAATAGCCATAAAAAACACATAAAAACTGTAGATAAAACTAATAGTCAAAATAAAAACAAAAACCATAGTGAACATTAAAATATGAATATAATAAACTACTACATAAAAGTAGTAGAATAAAATGCTTTGATAATTGTATTGAACCTTAAATCTAAAATGGCATTGTGTTGGACAGCTTAAGCAATAAAATGGTATTGTATCTATAAAACTTTTCAAATATTTATTTATAACATAAACTAAAAAAAACAATAACTAAAAATATACATATATATAAATTAAACTATTTTCTCCTAACACCTAAAAGTAGTCTTTAGTTTTATCTAAGTGTAAACTACATTTAAACTTTAAGTACTAAATAGCCATAAAAAACACATAAAAACTGTAGATTAAAACTAATAGTCAAAATAAAAACAAAAAGATAGTGAGCATTAAAATATGAATGTAATAATTTACTTACACATGAAAGTAGTAGAATAAAATGCTTTTATAATCGAATTAAACCTAAAATTTAAATTTTTTGGACAGCCTAAGCTTTGTATCCATTAAACTTTCCAAATATATATTTAATACTTGAACTAAAAAAACATTAGTATTAAAGTATGCATAAATTCAAATTAAACTATTTTCCCCTAACATTTAAAAGCAGTCTATAGTTTTATCTAAATGTAAGCTACATTAAAACTTTTAATAACTAACTAAATAGCTATAAAATACAAATAAAAATTGTAGATATATAGCAATTGTCAAAATTATTTAAAAAAATATGTTTCTCTTTGTTTGGAATTTAGCATCATAAAAAGTAGTTAATATATGTAGGTTTAAAGTGGTTACTTTCTATATTAAATTTAAAACCAAATGTAGTTTTAACTTACACCTAAATGTTGTAAGACAGATTCAAACTAAGTTGTTAGCATTTTTACCAAAACTTTAATATAATTGCAATCTATAGTTTAATCTAAATGTAAATTACATTTACTTTGATCCTTTAAGTTTAGTTTTTGTTTAAATTCTTTGGAGAAAAAGACTAATTCTTTTAGTTTGAAAGTATTTTTTTTAGATTGTTTGTCCAAGACATTCTTATAAGGAAGTGGAACAGGTGAGATCTTTTTGTTATTTTCCCTTTTTTTTTTCAAGAAAATAAATATTTAAATATTTTTAGACACTGATTGAGAATGTGTTGGCTGAGTGATTACGCACATGGCTTCTGAACCTACTGTCCTGAGTTTAAATCTTGGTGAACAATGGGATTTAAAATCACAGTATGTTTAAGTGAAACCCTGAGTCCATCTTACTCTAATGGGTACCTGACTTTAGTTGGGGAAATTTAAGGCAGTTGGTAATTGTGCTGGCCACTTAATACCCTGCTTATAAGCTTTTGGGCAATTTAAAAAGATGACCCTACCATTACCTACCCTTATATAGATTCAAGGTCTGAAAGGGGGAACTTACCTTTTTTTACACTTTAGTTAGCATCATGCTTTTACTAAAATTATTTTGTGATAAAATTATTCTCTAAGTGCAAAAAAATATCTCGATATTGGTTTCATCACAAAAACTTGTCTTTTCTGTTACAAGAAAGTAAAGAGAGCCCTTCAGAACTCTACATGTCACTGCAACATTACCATTAAGGTGAAGTTATTTAAACATTCTTAAACATTCATAAAATATCTTTTTTTGTTTGTGAATTGTTTTGTCATGACTGTCATCTGAAGAATCATTTCGTTTTATGTCTTGTACCGTGTATTTAATGCATGTAGTTTATTAAATCTTTTGGACAAAAAGTCTATATCTATTAATTTGAAATTATTTTTTTAAGAGGTTATCAGTCTTCTTTATCTTTTTGTTATTTCCCTTTTATATATATATTTCTAGACACTATTTAAATATTTTAAACTAAAATTATTTCATTTATTCAAACTAAAGTTATTTAAACATTATTCATCATTCCTAAAATGTCTTTTTTTTGTTTGTGAATTGTTTTGTCATGACTGTCATCTGAAGAATGATTTTGTTTTAGGTCTTGTACCTCTTAGATTGTTTAGAATTATCTTTCTTATAGTTTAGTTAGGTTTAGTTTGATCTTTTCAGTTTATTTTATGTTAGAAATTATATATTTATATATTTGTAGACATTAATTAGACTCATGAATTCAAACTATAATTATTTTGAGGTAAAATTATTCTTTAAGTGGAAAGAAAATTATCTTTTGATTTAAAAATTTATAACTATTCTTTTCTGTTTCAGATTAAGAAATAAGTAAGGGAAGCGGACACTCCAAGACTGAACATGTCATTGTGTCATTACCATTAAGGTGAAGTTATTTTAACATTTTTCAACATTCTATTCTAATCCTCTAGTACTGATTTAGATACTGAGGTACTTTTGGATAAGTTGATGTACTAATATGAGTCAGCCAGGAAAACCAATGACTTGGCAGAGTTTAACTTATTGGTTAACATGCATGACTAAATTGGCCTAAGGACTTGCATAGGATAGGACTTAATCATTTTCTTTTTAGCATCTGTGTTTTATAAAACAAGAATGTTTTAATCTAGCAGTGCATCTATGTTCCTAGATCAAGGGGATTTAGTTTTATTAAATCATTATTTAGAGTGTAGGTGTGTGCTTATTTTATTATGAATTGGTTTAATTTCAAGCCTCTATAAACTCAAATCCAAATTTGTTCTTTGGCTGACCACAAAAACTTTCTAACTTTACTGAGTTGTTAACCTCTTTAATTATTGTGTATGTGAAAGGTTACACAAATAACTCACAAAATTAATCTTAATATTTCATATTTCAGAAGCCTAGGGAAACTTTATTTCAAGATGTTGATCTACCCAAGTTGAATGGAACTTCATGACAAGATGTGATCTACTCAAGATGATAGGAACTTTATGACAAGATGTTTGGAACTTTTCAAAAGGTCATGTTAAAAATTTTCTATATAAATTAAAGTTAATTTTAGAATAAGTTCTACTATGTTAAACACTTTCTGCTTTATCTGCTTTACTTCTTTAAGATTGCTTCATTTTGGCACACAAGTGTTTGTCGAGCTGATCAAACTATTTCACCTGTTTCTTTCTGTTTGCTATTTCTCATATACCTTGACACAGGTTTAGGTTGTTGCATACATTTAATTTTATTGTTAATTGCTTGTGCTTTAGTTTATTGCATTAGTTTAAAGTTTATTGTGCTAACTTTTATTGTTTAGGGCTGTTGCACTAACACACAGTGTCAAGGGTTGTTGCACTAACACAGTGTCTAGGGTTGTTGCACTAACACATAGTGTCTAGGGTTGTTGCACTAACACATAGTGTCTAGGGTTGTTGCACTAACACATAGTGTCTAGGGTTGTTGCACTAACACACAGTGTCAAGGGTTGTTGCACTAACACATAGTGTCTAGGGTTGTTGCACTAACACATAGTGTCTAGGGTTGTTGCACTAGCAGATAGTGTATATGGTTGTTAACACTAATTGCTCTAGTGTTTAGTGTCATTTCACTAACGTCTTGTTGTTGTATTAACACATAGTATTTAGGGTTGTTGTACTAACATCTTCCATTTAATTCTTCATTAGTCATTCTTTTCTATCACTTGTCATTTTCCTGTTCTTTTTTATCAAGTTTGATCAGCCCAGGTAGAGACTCACTTAATATTTATCTTATCTTTTTGGGTGTTTTTTTATAATCTGATTTGAGGGAACCATCCTTAATGCCGGTAGCATATAGTGGCTTTATTAGTAAGGGTCTTCACCCTCTGTGGGTACTGATGAACCTGCAGTGGCAGACTAGATGGGAGCCAACCCTTCAAAGATCATCAGTACTTTTATCTTGATGAAGGTGGTAGTACATTTTGTACTTAGTGACTATTATCATAGACATTCTTGGATAAGAATTGAGAGCATGCTTTCAAGATCTCTGTTTTGGATATCAAGTCTTGTTACCTGTTGCTGAGCTAGTGGTGGGTACATATAAGGTGCAGTGTATTTAGGGTCTGTTATCCTCAGGAGAAGAAAACCAGTCAGTGGCGTAGCTATGGATTTGCTATCATTTTGGGGCCAATGAGCTTGACCTCTTTCGGGGCCCCTGCATTTTGCATAATATAAAAAATTTAATGTAAAAAAACACTCATTTGGTGGTCCCCCTCAAGTTGGTGCCCAGGGGGGATTTTCAAATTCTCCCCTACCTTCCCCCACCCTAGCTACGCCTCTGAAATCAGTTTCACAGTTTATTAGTTCTTAATAGCTAAGACAATTTTCCAAGGTACATTGTAAAGTAATATGGTTGGCCTGAGCTTGTTGAGGAGCAAGTTCCATACATTGGTTGCCATGACTACCAAAATGTATCAGGCAATATGTTAAGAACATTGGTGAATGAAGAAACATGAAGCTTTGCTGAATAGAGAACTGAGATCTTGTAATTTTTACTGGAGGAAGACAAGTGACTTGTTTAAAGAAAAATCAAGAATAAAAAAAAACATTTTGTCATTATTTTGGAAAATGAAATCTAAATAGTTAGATGAGAAATGTCTGGGCCATCCATATTTGATAAAATGGGGTGTATCAATGCTACAAGTTCACATTAACAGTGACAATTGGAAGAAATGATTCATCGGCACCATGAAAATAAAATAAAAAAGTTCCAGTTAGATGGTTAGGGCTAGGGTGTGTATGAACAACGCAGCTGAGTGAATGCTCATACAAAGGCTGCTGACAAGTCAGATTTATAGATTGGGGGTTGGGGGTGATAAGACCTGCCTGTATGGTATCTGTCCTACCACTATACCACATGGACTACTTTCGAAAGGATGCATATTTTCATTGTTGGCTTTTTAATTTTTTGAGTCCTTAGAGTGTAGATTAATTAATGGGGTGTATCAATGCTACAAGTTCACATTAACAGCAACAATTGGAAGAAATGATTCATCTGCACCATGAAAATAAAATAAAAAAGTTCCAGTTAGATGGTTAGGGCTAGGGTGTGTATGAACAACGCAGCTGAGTGAATGCTCATACAAAGGCTGCTGACAAGTCAGATTTATAGATTGGGGGTTGGGGGTGATAAGACCTGCCTGTATGGTATCTGTCCTACCACTATACCACATGGACTACTTTCGAAAGGATGCATATTTTCATTAATGGCTTTTTAATTTTTTGAGTCCTTAGAGTGTAGATTAATTAATGGGGTGTATCAATGCTACAAGTTCACATTAACAGCAACAATTGGAAGAAATGATTCATCGGCACCATGAAAATAAAATAAAAACGTTCCAGTTAGATGGTTGGGGTTAGGGTGTGTATGAACAACGCAGCTGAGTGAATGCTCATACAAAGGCTGCTGACAAGACAGATTTATAGATTGGGGGTTGTGGGTGATAAGACCTGCCTGTATGGTATCTGTCCTACCACTATACCACTTGGACTACTTTCAAAAGGATGCATATTTTCATTGTTGGCTTTTTAATTTTTTGAATCCTTAGAGTGTAGATTAATTAATGGGGTGTATCAATGCTTCAAGTTCACATTAACAGCAACAATTGGAAGAAATGATTCATCGGCACCATGAAAATAAAATAAAAAAGTTCCAGTTAGATGGTTGGGGTTAGGGTGTGTATGAACAACGCAGCTGAGTGAATGCTCATACAAAGGCTGCTGACAAGTCAGATTTATAGATTGGGGGTTGGGGGTGATAAGACCTGCCTGTATGGTATCTGTCCTACCACTATACCACATGGACTACTTTCGAAAGGATGCATATTTTCATTGTTGGCTTTTTAATTTTTTGAATCCTTAGAGTGTAGATTAATTAATGGGGTGTATCAATGCTACAAGTTCACATTAAAAGCAACAATTGGAAGAAATGATTCATCGGCACCATGAAAATAAAATAAAAAAGTTCCAGTTAGATGGTTGGGGTTAGGGTGTGTATGAACAACGCAGCTGAGTGAATGCTCATACAAAGGCTGCTGACAAGACAGATTTATAGATTGGGGGTTGTGGGTGATAAGACCTGCCTGTATGGTATCTGTCCTACCACTATACCACTTGGACTACTTTCAAAAGGATGCATATTTTCATTGTTGGCTTTTTAATTTTTTGAATCCTTAGAGTGTAGATTAATTAATGGGGTGTAGATTAATTAATGGGGTGTATCAATGCTACAAGTTCACATTAACAGCGACAATTGGAAGAAATGATTCATCGGCACCATGAAAATATAAAAAAATAGTTCGAGTTAGATGGTTGGGGTTAGGGTGTGTATGAACAACGCTTGTGGTCTTACAGTTATGAGGTAGTAAATAAATGAGTCAGAAACTCTATGGGTAGTTAGTAGACATTAAGAGGAGATATTGTAAAGACAGGAGTTGATCTTTAAGAAATGATCTTATATAACACAGCTGAGTGAATGCTCATACAAAGGCTGCTGACAAGTCAGATTTATAGATTGGGGGTTGGGGGTGATAAGACCTGCCTGTATGGTATCTGTCCAACCACTATACCACTTGGACTACTTTCAAAAGGATGCATATTTTCATTGTTGGCTTTTTAATTTTTTGAATCCTGGGAGTGTAGATTAAAGTTATTTAATAGAGGGCTAACCAAGAGCCTCATCAAAAGGCTCTGCAGTTAGTATAATATATATGAACTGGTTTTCTTCTCCTGATATTGTTATGGGGGTAGGAACTGTAGCAACTGATCCATAAAACAGGTGATTATTTTTTATTTTTTTTTATTATCACAGCATGGCTATTATACAAGTCAAAAGTTCAATCATTTATTAAACTTTTATATTTTATTTTGTAAACCAAAATCAATTATTTATTGTTGAATGATTTCAAACACCATTCGATAAAGAATTTGGCAAATTGACCTCTGTAAAAAAAGAAGTTCCACAATATCAGTGTTTATAAATTGAGAAGTGCATAATGCTTTTCTACATTAGATGTGAAAAAAAATGTGTATATCACAACTGGGTCTGTCTAGCCACATGAATTATTGCTCTCTCTTCAGACCCAAAGAAAATGCTTTATTATTAAAGAGAAAAAAATTCTTTAACTTCTTGTTAAAGTAGTATTTGTAAGTAAGAGCTATTATTTAATAATTAAACCTTTACAATTCTGTAAATGATGACAAATAATTACTCACAGGGTAAAACCATTAGGTTTAAGACAGAATACCTCAAGTTTGAATCTTAATACATTGTTCATTGTTGGCTATAAGAACTAAATGTGAATTATTTGAAGCATTATTTAAGAGCATAAAATGAGCTATACCTGTCCATTAGTTTGGTGGACATCATTTCAGAGGATGTTCTGATCAACTCACCTTCACCTGTCCATTAGTTTGGTGGACATCATTTCAGAGGGTGTTCTGATCAACTCATTTTCACCTGTCCATTAGATTGGTGGACATCATTTCAGAAGGTGTTCTGATCAACTCACCTTCACCTGTCCAGTAGTCTGGTGCACATCATTTCAGAGGGCATCTTATCAACTCACCTTCACCTGTCCAGTAGTCTGGTGCACATCATTTCAGAGGGTGTTCTGATAAACTCACCTTCACCTGTCCATTAGTTTGGTGGACATCATTTCAGAGGGTGTTCTGATCAACTCATTTTCACCTGTCCAGTAGTTTGATGGACATCATTTAAGAGGGTGTTCTGATCAACTCACCTTCACTTGTCCATTAGTTTGGTGGATATCATTTTAGAGGGTGTTCTGATCACTTCATTTTGACATGTCCATTAGATTGGTGGACATTATTTTAGAGGGTGTTCTGATCACTTCATTTTGACATGTCCATTAGATTGGTGGACATCATTTCAGAGGGTGTTCTGATCAACTCATTTTCACCTGTCCATTAGTTTGGTGGACATCATTTCAGAGGGTATTCTGATCAACTCATTTTCACCTGTCCATTAGATTGGTGGACATCATTTCAGAAGGTGTTCTGATCAACTCACCTTCACCTGTCCAGTAGTCTGGTGCACATCATTTCAGAGGGCGTTCTGATCAACTCACCTTCACCTGTCCATTAGTTTGGTGGACATCATTTCAGAGAGTGTTCTGATCAACTCATTTTCACCTGTCCATTAGATTGGTGGAAATCATTTCAGAGGGTGTTCTGATCAACTCACCTTCACCTGTCCAGTAGTCTGGTGCACATCATTTCAGAGGGCGTTCTGATCAACTCACCTTCACCTGTCCATTAGTTTGGTGGACATCATTTCAGAGGGTGTTCTGATCAACTCATTTTCACCTGTCCATTAGATTGGTGGAAATCATTTCAGAGGGTGTTCTGATCAACTCACCTTCACCTGTCCATTAGTTTGTGGACATCATTTCAGAGGGTGTTCTGATCAACTCACCTTCACCTGTCCATTAGTCTGGTGGACATCATTTCAGAGGGTGTTCTGACCACTCAACTTCACCTGTCCATTAGTCTGGTGGACATCATTTCAGAAGGTGTTCTGATCAACTCATTTTTACCTGTCCAGTGAAGTAATTTTGCGTCATTTGATTGCCTCTCCTTCCTTTTCTCTACAAAAAAGTATTTGCAAGCCCTAAGGGTCTCTTAATTATCATACATTTGTTTGACAATGATCATAATGTCATCTGGCAGTGAAATTGATGTTTTTCTTACCAAAACCAGACAATAGAAGTTAAAAGAATGCTTTGTAAGGGTTATTTTTTAAAAAGGCAACTTAACAGTGCAATTATGAAAGCATTAAATGAACAATCAGACTTCAACTCGTGTTTTTAAGGCACTTAATTTATTAGGTATTGTGGATTTAATAACATGGTTTACTATAACATTGTCATTAGACTTTTCTATTACATTTATCTGTATTTAGCTCTTTGAAAAAAAAAAGTTACAGAAAATTCTGAGGATTCTTAACAGAACTAAAACAGTTCTCTAGTGTGTCTTGAAAAACAATGGATGCATACAGATAATTGCTGTGCTGATTGCCTCTTCTGAATCAGGGCAGACTCTGCTGTAACCAAACAAACCAATTCTGGTATGGCTAATATCTCCTCAGCTCTTACATAGTACTGACTTTGTCTCCTGGCTATATGAATAAGGCTGTGTACTCTTTCCTCTTGTCTACTTCCTCAGTTCTTTTGCTTGCAGTCAGTTCTAACTATAAACTCTTAAATAATAAATCTGTTTAACATGGGGTATTGTTCTTTTATTGTAAATTTCAGTATTTGGCTGTCAGAATTGCATATGTTTGATGACAAACTTTGTTGATGATAGATTAAAGCCTTTCAGTATTTCAATATCTGTTTTGACTCTGTGCCTTAAACAATATTTCAAAACTAAACTAATCTGCTTTGATTTATTACTATTTACATCCTTTCTTTTATTATTTGTCCTCTCTGACTGATTCTTTGTTGATCTTTTCTTCTATTGGGGAGGAGTGGTTCTGACCAACTTAGACTCTATTTCAATTAATTCATTTTTCTTGATTCTTTGTTCTGGCTGAAATAGCCTATTCCACAACTAACCTTTTTTACAACTAACTAGATCATTTCTTTTTTTTTTCACTTTGACTGATTCTTTGTTGATCTTTTTTCTCTTGGAGAGGAGTGGTGCTGACCGACTTAGATTCTATTTCAATTAAATCATTTTTCTTGATTCTTTGTTCTGGGTTTAATAGCCTATTCCACAACTAACTAGATCATTTTTTTTCCACTTTGACTGATTCTTTGTTGATCTTTTCTTCTCTTGGGTAGGAGTAGTTCTAACTTAAACACCATGGCCTTTTAAGGATCATAATTTATTTTATGCAAGGGACCCATATAGAGCATACTTTTTCTTACAAAAAAAATGATAAGGATCCAGTCTATCATCATAATGAAACATTATAACATTACAACAGTTTTTTTGTTAGATTTGTCTCAACTGATATGTACATCTCTTTATGAAGAGTAGATGAATAATTTAGACAACTACAGAAGTTAAACAGGTCCTTTTGAGGGCTCAATGCACATGAAACTGATCAAGTTAAATAAAGACTTGAGAAAATAAAATAAAATATATATAATGAAAACTACAGAAGTTAAACAAGTCCTTTTGAGGGCTCAATGCATATGAAGCTGATCAAGATAAAATAAAGACTTGAGAAAAGAAATTGAAATATATTTATTAACAACTACAAAAGGGTCCTTTTCAGGGCCATAAGGAAACCATTTACTGTTATCCAGCTAGAACCAGAACAGGTTGTACAAATTTCAATACAAAGGTTCTTTTCAGAGCCAGAACTAAAAAGTCTTTATTAAAGCTAGGAGCTACACACTTAAGAGTGCTGACCTGATAAAGTTTATGCAAAGATCAAGTATTCTTTTTTTCCTAAATCAAAGACATTTGTGAAACAGAATATTTATTTCAAAAGCCACAGGTGTTACCTGGAGGACTAGTTTATTCAATAAATATAAAAAATCTACTTTCATGACTATCTGCACTACCCTATTTAAGAGAATTTTTACTTTTATTCTTTCTTTCTTGACTATCACAAGTTCTTACTGATAAAAATAAGTGCAAGGCCAGTTAACTCTAAAATACTTTTATTTTAGACTTACTATTCACCTAATAAGAATCATTTACTTTCTAGATATATTGATTTATTAAAGCTTTTCCTCCAAACTCTGTCTTCCTTCTTTGATTTACTCTTCTGAAAATATTTGCTGTGATTTTCAGTGTTTCATGACATTTTCTTTCAACATTAATTTTTCTCTAATTTTTTTTTTTCCATGCTGAGCACTTTTCAAGTGAAAGATAGGCTAAAATTTAAAATGTTGAAGACAATCTACTAAAAGGCATTTACTTACAAAATTTATTCCTAAATATTAAACGTCATCATACGAGAACTTTACTCAGTGGTTGTTTCTTGATTAATTTTTCTTATTTGTTGATACTTTCAGTGTTTCTGTTATTTACAAGGCATTCCCTTTCAACATGATCTATTCTATACTTTTTTCTTCCTTATGCAGAAAACTTTTCACATTTTCATGAAATTTTTTTTTCTTTTTTTTTTTTCTTACAGGGAGAATTTAATGTGAATACTCTAAATCATAGAAATAAATACATGATTTGTCATAGAAAGAGTCATTTGAAACCATTATTATTAAATCATGTCTGAAATAGGGGTTTATATGCAGTAATCTGCAGAATTTTAGAGATTTATAAAAAAATGAGCCAAAAATTATTAAATAAATATCTAATGGTTCATTTAAATAAAAATTTTAAAATTTTAAAATCAAAAATTTATTTTATGGACTTAATAAAAACTCCAGAACCTAGATTTAACCGCTTGCTGTCATTGTCCAGACTGTTATTTTGTAAAACATTGACATTTGAATTTTTCTTTTACAGTTTGCACTGCAAGCCTTCACTCTGTATTAGCTTGTAATGTGAGTTCAGAGCTCTGTAACATTCTAGTTGAAAGGAAACATGTGAGAATTATTTTCTGCTGAATTTAAATGCTTGAAAAACATCAATCATGAATTAAAATTACTAGCCACGATTAAGATTCAAACTTGAGAGGTCTTATTTTAGCAGGCAGATAATTTATACCATTAGAAAAAAAAAAAAATTTGGAATAATGTAACAAAAAAGGCTGGCAATGGAAAAAGACTTGAATGTGCCTTGAGATTAGATGATTTAGTTTTTTCAAAAAAAAAAAAAGGGCATGAATGTTGAACAACAAAAACAAAATATATTTCACCTGACATGTGCCCACCACATACTCGGTGCCAGGTGACAATTCAAGATGTCCAAAATTAGGATGTCCTCAGCATGTAATCAATCCTTACCCATCAGTGGCCATTGTAAGTGTTGTGTGTAGTGCATGATGTATGAACTTATACTTTCTCAAGAAAATGACCGTTGATTGGCTGGTGCCTGACCATCTGGCTGAGCACTGCTTTAGGTTTATCAATATCTAATAGAGGGTTTAAGATTCCTGCTGGTAAAGTTACTTATGCACCAGTATTTTGGATGGGGAACTCTAAAGGTTATAAAAAAACACAGAATAGATAAGAACGCTTAAGTGTTTCTCAATTTCCTCAACATTTGTGTGTCATTCTGTTTTCCAATCTTTCTGTTGATTTCAAACTAAACTCTATTTCTTCATGTTAATTTTTCCTATTTAGCTAAGATTAGATTACTTTTTCTATGTTGACCTTGTGACATACTGAATTTTGATCTGACAATACACTTCCGCTGTGACTTAGTGTATGTTGACCGAGACATGTCCGGTTTTTGTTTTGTGGATTTAGTTTTGTTCTAGTTTAGAATATAATCTATTGTATTTTTTTTTGGTTTTAATCTCTATGATAATATTTCTTATTCTTTGAGTTTAAAAGTATATTTTCAGATGAGGTTGTTCCCATTTCAAGTCTTAGCAAGAACTCAACGTGTCACTGAGATGCTGTGATTAAGGTGGAGTTAGTTTTAAGTTATTAGGCTATATTTCAATGTCTTATGTCATCTTGTTTGTGTCTAGTTTTGCTTTTCTTCAACTTGTTCTGTCAATGTTTGTGAACACGTCCAAAGTTTTGTTGGTGACTTAGTCTATGTTGACCTCCATGACGCATTATTCGCAACATTTAGGGAGACAGACTGTTTGTGACATGGGGTGTAGGGTGATGGGAAAAGTGAATTGACAGCCATATTCTTTAGAATAGTCAGAAGGCCTTAAAGGTGACTTGACAACAATATTCTTTAGAATAGTCAAAAGCTTAAAATTCCCATTTACCTAGCTCATGTATGGCTCCTCGTGCCACACCCCGGACAACAGTCTTGGCTGACTGTCAAAATACATGAGAGAAACCTTTTTTTTAATTATCAAAATTTTCAGTCTCAAATGTATTACCATTTTTTTAAAAGGATTTATGTTTGTATTTATTTAAACGTTGAAAATGTCTTAGTATGGTTACCCAATTTTTGAATTGACAAGTTGAGTGTTAGTTTGTTCTAATTTTAATCATTGCATTCTGCTTAAATCATGGGATTTTTGTAATTCTGTCTTCATTTTTGTAATTCTGTAGGTTTAAAGTAGAGACTAACTAATGTAACTGTAAAACTAAATGTAGAATTAACTTTCCCCTAAATGTAGTAGAAATAAAAATACAGATTCAAACTAAAATGTTAGCATAATATAAAACTAGTAAATTAATGCAGGTTTAAAGTAGACGTAAACTATTTAAAATTAAATACGAAATGTAGTTTAACCTTAATGTAGTAGAATTAAAAAGCTAAATAGCCTAGTAGCTACATTGTCATTGTTTGCTGTCAACAATGCATATGTTTGCTTAAAAATACAGATTTAAACTAAAATGTTAGCATAATACAAAACTAGTTTATATATGTAGGTTTAAAGTAGAAACTAACTAAGGTTACTGTAAAACTAAATGTAGAATTAACTTTCCCCTAAATGTAGTAGAAATAAAAATACAGATTCAAACTAAAATGTTAGCATAATATAAAACTAGTAAATTAATGCAGGTTTAAAGTAGACGTAAACTATTTAAAATTTAATACTAAATGTAGTTTAACCTTAATGTAGTAGAATTAAAAAGCTAAATAGCCTAGTAGCTACATTGTCATTGTTTGCTGTCAACAATGCCTCTGTTTGCTTAAAAATACAGATTTAAACTAAAATGTTAGCATAATACAAAACTAAATTATATATGTAGGTTTAAAGTACAGACTAACTAATGTTACTGTAAAACTAAATGTAGTATTAACTTTCCCCTAAATGTAGTAGAAATAAAAATACAGATTTAAACTAAAATGTTAGCATAATAAAAAACTAGTTTATATATGTAGGTTTAAAGTAGACACTAGCTAATGTAACTGTAAAACTAAATGTAGAATTAACTTACATCTAAATAAAGTAGAATTAAAGGCTTAATAGCCTAGAATAAGCTACATTGTCATTGTTTGCTGTCAACAATGCCTCTGTTTGCTTAAAAATATAGATACAAACTAAAATGTCAGCATAATAAAAAAACTAGTAAATAAGTGCAAATGAAATGTAAATGTAAAGTATTTAAAATTTAATACTAAATGAAGATTAACTTAAACCAAAATGTAGTAGAATCAAAAGCTTAATAGCCTAGAAAAAGCTACATTGTCATTGTTTGCTGTCAACAATGCCTATGTTTGCTTAAAAATATAGATTAAAACTTAAATGTTAGCATAATGAAAAACTAGTAATTAAATGTAGGTTTAATATAGACATTAAGATTGTAACTTTAAAACTAATTGTAGAATTAACTTACATCCTAATGTAGTAGAAAAACTTAATATTAAGATAATATGATAGTAAACATTAAACTAATTGTAATGTCCCGAGACATGACCTTAAACTGCGCTCCTCTTTTTTTGGCACTTTTAGAGCTTAAAAGTGCCTTTCTTCTTTTCTATCATGATGTCTTCCTCCTCTCTAAATGTTATATTAACTAAAATGTTAGCATAATACAAAACTAGTTAATATATGTAGGTTTAAAGTAGACACTAACTAATGTAACTGTAAAACTAAATGTAGAATTAACTTACCCCTAAATGTAGTAGAAATAAAAATACAGATTCAAACTTAAATGTTAGCATATATAAAAATAGTAAATTAATGCAGGTTTAAAGTAGACGTAAACTATTGAAAATTTAATACTAAATGTAGCTTAACTCTAACCTTAATGTAGTAGAATTAAAAAGCTAAATAGCCTAGTAGCTACATTGTCATTGTTTGCTGTCAACAATGCCTCTGTTTGCTTAAAAATACAGATTTAAACTAAAATGTTAGCATAATACAAAACTAGTTTATATATGTAGGTTTAAAGTAGAAACTAACTAATATTACTGTAAAACTAAATGTAGAATTAACTTTCCCCTAAATGTAGTAGAAATAAAAATACAGATTCAAACTAAAATGTTAGCATAATATAAAACTAGTAAATTAATGCAGGTTTAAAGTAGACGTAAACTATTTAAAATTTAATATTAAATGTAGTTTAACCTTAATGTAGTAGAATTAAAAAGCTAAATAGCCTAGAATAAGCTACATTGTCATTGTTTGCTGTCAACAATGCCTCTGTTTGCTTAAAAATATAGATTCAAACTAAAATGTCAGCATAATAAAAAAAACTAGTAAATAAGTGCAAATGAAATGTAAATGTAAAGTATTTAAAATTTAATACTAAATGAAGATTAACTTAAACCAAAATGTAGTAGAATTAAAAGCTTAATAGCCTAGAATAAGCTACATTGTCATTGTTTGCTGTCAACAATGCCTATGTTTGCTTAAAAATATAGATTAAAACTTAAATGTTAGCATAATGAAAAACTAGTAATTAAATGTAGGTTTAATATAGACATTAAGATTGTAACTTTAAAACTAAATGTAGAATTAACTTACATCCCAATGTAGTAGAAAAACTTAATATTAAGATAATATGATAGTAAACATTAAACTAATTGTAATGTCCCGAGACATGACGTTAAACTGCGCTCCTCTTTTTTTGGCACTTTTAGAGCTTAAAAGTGCCTTTCTTCTTTTCCATCATGATGTATTTATACACAAAAAGAAGATCCCTGTCGTGAAAACTACAAAATTTTTAGGCCTCACTCTAGATTCCAAATTTAATTTTCTCCCCCACATTAAGGAACTTAAGAGAAAATGCCAAAAGTCATTAAACATACTTAGAGTGCTCAGCCATACGGACTGGGGAGCTGACAGAGATACTTTGCTGCTGCTATATCGGAGTCTAATTCGATCCAAGCTAGACTACGGATCCATAATATATGGAGCAGCAAGGAAGTCGTACCTAAAAATACTGGAACCAATACAAAATGCTGCCCTGCGTCTCTGTCTCGGCGCGTTTCGTACATCACCTATCCCAAGCCTCCATGTGGAGGCTGGAGAACTCCCCATGGATATAAGAATGAAAAAGCTTGCAATGCAGTATATAGTCAAGCTAAAATCCAACCCTACGAACCCTGCTTTCGATTCCATATTTAACCCCACAGAGGTAGAATTATACAACCGAAGGCCTAACGTCATACAGCCGTTAGGCCTTCGAATGAGAGAACCCATCCAAAATTTAACCCCACCCATTAACCAAATCTCTAAAATAGAAACCCCTCAGAATCCTCCTTGGCTAATGAATAAACCCAAATTAAATTTATCCCTCCTTAATTTCAAAAAAGAAAATACAGACCCAAGCATACTACAAGTCCACTTTAGGGAACTGCAAGAGAGCTACGGAGATTGTGGCACCATCTACACAGACGGATCCAAAATGGATGGAAAGGTCGCGTGTGCCTGCTCCTTTCGGAACAAAACAATCTCCCGTAGACTCCCCGATGGCTGCTCCATCTTTACGGCCGAATTACATGCAATATCGCTTGCACTTATGGCCGTCAAAGCATCAGAAAGGAGGAAATTTATAATCTGCTCCGACTCCAAATCTGCATTGCAAGCTTTGGGGCGGATGAAGACTGACATTCCACTGGTACATAAGAGCCTGAAGCTGTTGGACCAAATAACAGCCGACCATACGGATGTCACCTTCATCTGGGTCCCTTCCCATGTGGGCATTGAGGGAAACGAAGCCGCAGACAGAGAAGCAAAGAGAGCCCTAAATCATGCGGTATCAGGAACTCAAATTCCCTGCTCAGACCTGAGACAAAGTATTGCCACTGCCATCTACCAAGAGTGGCAGGATCGATGGGAGGCTGAGACTCACAATAAACTCAGGCAGATTGTGGCGGATGTCAGGTGGCGGTCCACATCTAAGGGTCTGACAAGGCGTGGTAGCACGACCATGTCTAGACTTAGGATTGGCCACACCTACATCACGCACTCTTTTGTGCTGAAGAAAGAAGAGCCCCCACTTTGTGACTATTGTGACTCTCGCCTCACCGTGGAACATATCCTCATTGACTGCCCCAGATACCAGGATGTCAGGGGAAAATATTTTAGAGCCACTAATTTAAAAACACTATTCAATAATGTCGACCCTGGGAAGGTACTGGGCTTTATCCGGGAAGTGGGATTGTCTACGAAGATCTGATTTCTAAACTCTGTACTTTTTACATTATATTTTTACCAAATTATTAAATTTTTACTACCTCTACTATTTTAATTGTAAATAGACCTTGATTTTAATTATTTGACGGTATAGAATTTGACCTTTGTTGTGTGGAGGGAGAGTGGCCCTTGAGGGACTGCAGGCACGACATGGCCTAAATTGTGCCGATGTGCCCAAATCACAAATCACAAACCATCATGATGTCTTCCTCCTCTCTAAATGTTATATTAACTAAAATGTTAGCATAATACAAAACTAGTTAATATATGTAGGTTTAAAGTAGACACTAACTAATGTTACTGTAAAACTAAATGAAGAATTAACTTACCCCTAAATGTAGTAGAAATAAAAATACAGATTCAAACTTAAATGTTAGCATAATATAAAACTAGTAAATTAATGCAGGTTTAAAGTAGACGTAAACTATTTAAAATTTAATACTAAATGTAGTTTAACCTTAATGTAGTAGAATTAAAAAGCTAAATAGCCTAGTAGCTACATTGTCATTGTTTGCTGTCAACAATGCCTCTGTTTGCTTAAAAATACAGATTTAAACTAAAATGTTAGCATAATACAAAACTAAATTATATATGTAGGTTTAAAGTACAGACTAACTAATGTTACTGTAAAACTAAATGTAGTATTAACTTTCCCCTAAATGTAGTAGAAATAAAAATACAGATTTAAACTAAAATGTTAGCATAATACAAAACTAGTTTATATATGTAGGTTTCAAGTAGACACTAGCTAATGTAACTGTAAAACTAAATGTAGAATTAACTTACATCTAAATAAAGTAGAATTAAAGGCTTAATAGCCTAGAATAAGCTACATTGTCATTGTTTGCTGTCAACAATGCCTCTGTTTGCTTAAAAATATAGATTCAAACTAAAATGTCAGCATAATAAAAAAACTAGTAAATAAGTGCAAATGAAATGTAAATGTAAAGTATTTAAAATTTAATACTAAATGAAGATTAACTTAAACCAAAATGTAGTAGAATCAAAAGCTTAATAGCCTAGAAAAAGCTACATTGTCATTGTTTGCTGTCAACAATGCCTATGTTTGCTTAAAAATATAGATTAAAACTTAAATGTTAGCATAATGAAAAACTAGTAATTAAATGTAGGTTTAATATAGACATTAAGATTGTAACTTTAAAACTAATTGTAGAATTAACTTACATCCTAATGTAGTAGAAAAACTTAATATTAAGATAATATGATAGTAAACATTAAACTAATTGTAATGTCCCGAGACATGACGTTAAACTGCGCTCCTCTTTTTTTGGCACTTTTAGAGCTTAAAAGTGCCTTTCTTCTTTTCTATCATGATGTCTTCCTCCTCTCTAAATGTTATATTAACTAAAATGTTAGCATAATACAAAACTAGTTAATATATGTAGGTTTAAAGTAGACACTAACTAATGTAACTGTAAAACTAAATGTAGAATTAACTTACCCCTAAATGTAGTAGAAATAAAAATACAGATTCAAACTTAAATGTTAGCATAATATAAAAATAGTAAATTAATGCAGGTTTAAAGTAGACGTAAACTATTTAAAATTTAATACTAAATGTAGCTTAACTCTAACCTTAATGTAGTAGAATTAAAAAGCTAAATAGCCTAGTAGCTACATTGTCATTGTTTGCTGTCAACAATGCCTCTGTTTGCTTAAAAATACAGATTTAAACTAAAATGTTAGCATAATACAAAACTAGTTTATATATGTAGGTTTAAAGTAGAAACTAACTAATATTACTGTAAAACTAAATGTAGAATTAACTTTCCCCTAAATGTAGTAGAAATAAAAATACAGATTCAAACTAAAATGTTAGCATAATATAAAACTAGTAAATTAATGCAGGTTTAAAGTAGACGTAAACTATTTAAAATTTAATATTAAATGTAGTTTAACCTTAATGTAGTAGAATTAAAAAGCTAAATAGCCTAGTAGCTACATTGTCATTGCTTGCTGTCAACAATGCATATGTTAAAGAAAGAGAGATATTCATAATAATAATACAATCTATTAAACTTAAATATTATATAATAGCAAGCCATAGTTTAATCTAAATATAAAGTTTGTTTACTTTGATCCTTTTTGTTTAGTTTTAGTTTAATTCCTTTTGAGAAAAGTCTAATTCTTTTAGTTTTAAAGTATTTTTTTAGAGTGTTACAGTCCAAGACATTCTTATATGGAAGTGGAACAGGTGAGATCTTTTTATTATTTCCCTTTTTTCTAGAAAAAAAATAATTAAATATTTGATGACACTAATTGAGAATTGGTGGCAGAGTGGTTAAGCACATGGTTTCAGTACCTAATGTCCTGGGTTTAAATCTCAATTCAAACTAAATGTATTTAAACATTTCTCAACATTGGTGAAATGTCTTCTTTTTGTTTGTGAATTGTTTTGTCATGACTATCATCTAAAGAACTATTTTGTTTCATGTCTTATTCCTCTTAGATTGTTTAGAATTTGCTTTCTTATAGTTTAGTTAGGTTTAGTTTGATGCTTTCAGTTTATTTTATGTTATAAATTATATATTTATACATTTGTAGACATTAGTTAGCCTCATGATTGAAACTATAATTATTTTGAGGTAAAATTTTTCTTTATGCTTAAATTAATGTATTAAACCTCAAATCTAAAATGGCATTGTGTTGGACAGCCTATTATAAGCAATACAATGGCATTTTATCCATAAAACTTTCTGAATATATATTTAACACATAAACTAAAAAAAACTAAAAATATGCATAAATATAAATTAAACTATTTTGCCCTAACACCTAAAAGTAGTCTATAGTTTTATATAAGTGTAAACTACATTTAAACTTTAAGTACTAAATAGCCATAAAAAACACATAAAAACTGTTGGTTAAAACTAATAGTCAAAATAAAAACAAAAATGATAGTGAACATTAAAATAATTGTTATGTCCTGAGACATGACGTTAAACTGTGCTCCTCTTTTTTTTTTGGCACTTTTGGAGCTCAAAAGTGCTATTCTTCTTTTTTATCATCATGTCTGCCTCGTCTATGTATTTAATAATAACCTATACATAAAAGTAGTAGAACAAAATGCTTAAGTTAATGTATTAAACCTCAAATCTAAAATGGCATTGTGTTGGACAGCCTATTATAAGCAATACAATGGCATTTTATCAATAAAACTTTCCAATTATATATATTTAATACATAAACTAAAAACGAAAATAACTAAAAATAGGCATAAATATAAATTAAACTTTTTTCCCCTGACACATAAATGTAGTCTATAGTTTCATCTAAGTGTAAACTACATTTAAACTTTAAGTAACTAAATAGCCAGAAAATACAAATAAAAACTGTAGATTAAAACTAATAGTCAAATTAAAAACAAAAAACCATAGTGAACATTAAAATATGAATATAATAGTTTACTTACACATAAAAGTAGTAGAAACAAATGCTTTAATAATTGTATAAAACCTTAAATCTAAAATGGCATTGTGTTGGACAGCCTATTATAAGCAATACAATGGCATTTTATCCATAAAACTTTCTGAATATATTATTAACACATAAACTAAATAAAAAAAAAACTAAAAATATGCATAAATATAAATTAAACTATTTTCCCCTAACACCTAAAAGTAGTCTATAGTTTTATCTAAGTGTAAACTACATTTAAACTTTAAGTACTAAATAGCCATAAAAAACACATACAAACTGTAGATTAAAACTAATAGTCAAAATAAAAACAAAAATGATAGTGAACATTAAAATAATTGTTTATCCCGAGACATGACGTTAAACTGTGCTCCTCTTTTTTTTGGCACTTTTGGAGCTCAAAAGTGCATTTCTTCTTTTCTATCATCTAGTCTGCCTCCTCTAAGAATGTAATAATAACTTATACATAAAAGTAGTAGAACAAAATGCTAAAATAAATGTATTAAACCTTAAATCTAAAATGGCATTGTGTTGGACAGCCTATTATAAGCAATACAATGGCATTTTACCCATAAAACTTTCCAAATATATATATTTAATACATAAACTAAAAACGAAAATAACTAAAAATATGCATAAATATAAATTAAACTATTTTCCCCTGACACATAAAAGTAGTCTATAGTTTCATCTAAGTGTAAACTATATTTAAACTTTAAGTAACAAAATAGCCAGAAAATACAAATAAAAACAGTAGATTAAAACTAATAGTCAAAATAAAAACAAAAAACCATAATGAACATTAAAATATGAATATAATAGTTTACTTACACATAAAAGTAGTAGAAACAAATGCTTAAATAAATGTATTAAACCTTAAATCTAAAATGGCATTGTGTTGGACAGCCTATTATAAGCAATACAATGGCATTTTACCCATAAAACTTTCCAAATATATATATTTAATACATAAACTAAAAACGAAAATAACTAAAAATATGCATAAATATAAATTAAACTATTTTCCCCTGACACATAAAAGTAGTCTATAGTTTCATCTAAGTGTAAACTACATTTAAACGTTAAGTAACAAAATAGCCAGAAAATACAAATAAAAACTGTAGATTAAAACTAATAGTCAAATTAAAAACAAAAAACCATAGTGAACATTAAAATATGAATATAATAGTTTACTTACACATAAAAGTAATAGAAACAAATACTTTAATAATTGTATAAAACCTTAAATCTAAAATGGCATTGTGTTGGACAGCCTATTATAAGCAATACAATGGCATTTTATCCATAAAACTTTCCAAATATATATATTTAATACATAAACTAAAAACGAAAATAACTAAAAATATGCATAAATTTAAATTAAAGTATTTTCCCTTGACACATAAAAGTAGTCTATAGTTTCATCTAAGTGTAAACTACATTTAAACTTTAAGTAACAAAATAGCCAGAAAATACAAATAAAAACTGTAGATTAAAACTAATAGTTAAAATAAAAACCCTAAATCATAGTGAACATTAAAATATGAATATAATAGTTTACTTACACATAAAAGTAATAAAAAAATTGCTTTAATAATTGTATAAAACCTTAAATCTAAAATGGCATTGTGTTGGACAGCCTATTATAAGCAATACAATGGCATTTTATCCATCAAACTTTCTGAATATATATTTAACACATAAACTAAAAAAAACTAAAAATATGCATAAATATAAATTAAACTATTTTCCCCTAACACCTAAAAGTAGTCTATAGTTTTATCTAAGTGTAAACTACATTAAAAATTTAAGTACTAAATTGCCATAAAAAACACATAAAAACTGTAGATTAAAACTAGTAGTCAAAATAAAAACAAAAATGATAGTGAACATTCAAATAATTGTTATGTCCCGAGACATGACGTTAAACTGTGCTCTTTTTTTTTGGCACTTTTGGAGCTCAAAAGTGCATTTCTTCTTTTCTATCATCTAGTCTGCCTCCTCTACAAATGTAATAATAACTTATACATAAAAGTAGTAGAACAAAATGCTTAAATAAATGTATTAAACCTTAAATCTAAAATGGCATTGTGTTGGACAGCCTATTATAAGCAATACAATGGCATTTTACCCATAAAACTTTCCGAATATATATATTTAATACATAAACTAAAAACAAAAATAACTAAAAATATGAATAAATATAAATTAAACTATTTTCCCCTGACACATAAAAGTAGTCTATAGTTTCATCTAAGAGTAAACTACACTTAAACTTTAAGTAACAAAATAGCCAGAAAATACAAATAAAAAACTGTAGATTAAAACTAATAGTCAAATTAAAAACAAAAAACCATAGTGAACATTAAAATATGAATATAATAGTTTACTTACACATAAAAGTAGTAGAAACAAATGCTTTAATAATTGTATAAAACCTTAAATTTAAAATGGCATTGTGTTGGACAGCCTATTATAAGCAATACAATGGCATTTTATCCATAAAACTTTCTGAATATATATTTAACACATAAACTAAAAAAAACTAAAAATATGCATAAATATAAATTAAACTATTTTCCCCTTACACCTAAAAGTAGTCTATAGTTTTATCTAAATGTAAACTACATTTAAACTTTAAGTAACTAAATAGCCATAAAAAACACATAAAAACTGTAGATTAAAACTAATAGTCAAAATAAAAACAAAAATGATAGTGAACATTTAAATAATTGTTATGTCCCGAGACATGACGTTAAACTGTGCTCCTCTTTTTTTTTGGCACTTTTGGAGCTCAAAAGTGCATTTCTTCTTTTCTATCATCTAGTCTGCCTCCTCTATGAATGTAATAATAACTTATACATAAAAGTAGTAGAACAAAATGCTTAAATAAATGTATTAAACCTTAAATCTAAAATGGCATTGTGTTGGACAGCCTATTATAAGCAATACAATGGCATTTTACCCATAAAACTTTCCGAATATATATATTTAATACATAAACTAAAAACAAAAATAACTAAAAATATGAATAAATATAAATTAAACTATTTTCCCCTGACACATAAAAGTAGTCTATAGTTTCATCTAAGTGTAAACTACATTTAAACGTTAAGTAACAAAATAGCCAGAAAATACAAATAAAAACTGTAGATTAAAACTAATAGTCAAATTAAAAACAAAAAACCATAGTGAACATTAAAATATGAATATAATAGTTTACTTACACATAAAAGTAATAGAAACAAATACTTTAATAATTGTATAAAACCTTAAATCTAAAATGGCATTGTGTTGGACAGCCTATTATAAGCAATACAATGGCATTTTATCCATAAAACTTTCCAAATATATATATTTAATACATAAACTAAAAACGAAAATAACTAAAAATATGCATAAATTTAAATTAAAGTATTTTCCCTTGACACATAAAAGTAGTCTATAGTTTCATCTAAGTGTAAACTACATTTAAACTTTAAGTAACAAAATAGCCAGAAAATACAAATAAAAACTGTAGATTAAAACTAATAGTTAAAATAAAAACCCTAAATCATAGTGAACATTAAAATATGAATATAATAGTTTACTTACACATAAAAGTAATAAAAAAATTGCTTTAATAATTGTATAAAACCTTAAATCTAAAATGGCATTGTGTTGGACAGCCTATTATAAGCAATACAATGGCATTTTATCCATCAAACTTTCTGAATATATATTTAACACATAAACTAAAAAAAACTAAAAATATGCATAAATATAAATTAAACTATTTTCCCCTAACACCTAAAAGTAGTCTATAGTTTTATCTAAGTGTAAACTACATTAAAAATTTAAGTACTAAATTGCCATAAAAAACACATAAAAACTGTAGATTAAAACTAGTAGTCAAAATAAAAACAAAAATGATAGTGAACATTCAAATAATTGTTATGTCCCGAGACATGACGTTAAACTGTGCTCTTTTTTTTTGGCACTTTTGGAGCTCAAAAGTGCATTTCTTCTTTTCTATCATCTAGTCTGCCTCCTCTACAAATGTAATAATAACTTATACATAAAAGTAGTAGAACAAAATGCTTAAATAAATGTATTAAACCTTAAATCTAAAATGGCATTGTGTTGGACAGCCTATTATAAGCAATACAATGGCATTTTACCCATAAAACTTTCCGAATATATATATTTAATACATAAACTAAAAACAAAAATAACTAAAAATATGAATAAATATAAATTAAACTATTTTCCCCTGACACATAAAAGTAGTCTATAGTTTCATCTAAGAGTAAACTACACTTAAACTTTAAGTAACAAAATAGCCAGAAAATACAAATAAAAAACTGTAGATTAAAACTAATAGTCAAATTAAAAACAAAAAACCATAGTGAACATTAAAATATGAATATAATAGTTTACTTACACATAAAAGTAGTAGAAACAAATGCTTTAATAATTGTATAAAACCTTAAATTTAAAATGGCATTGTGTTGGACAGCCTATTATAAGCAATACAATGGCATTTTATCCATAAAACTTTCTGAATATATATTTAACACATAAACTAAAAAAAACTAAAAATATGCATAAATATAAATTAAACTATTTTCCCCTTACACCTAAAAGTAGTCTATAGTTTTATCTAAATGTAAACTACATTTAAACTTTAAGTAACTAAATAGCCATAAAAAACACATAAAAACTGTAGATTAAAACTAATAGTCAAAATAAAAACAAAAATGATAGTGAACATTTAAATAATTGTTATGTCCCGAGACATGACGTTAAACTGTGCTCCTCTTTTTTTTTGGCACTTTTGGAGCTCAAAAGTGCATTTCTTCTTTTTTATCATCTAGTCTGCCTCCTCTATGAATGTAATAATAACTTATACATAAAAGTAGTAGAACAAAATGCTTAAATAAATGTATTAAACCTTAAATCTAAAATGGCATTGTGTTGGACAGCCTATTATAAGCAATACAATGGCATTTTACCCATAAAACTTTCCAAATATATATATTTAATACATAAACTAAAAACGAAAATAACTAAAAATATGCATAAATATAAATTAAACTATTTTCCCCTGACACATAAAAGTAGTCTATAGTTTCATCTAAGTGTAAACTACATTTAAACTTTAAGTAACTAAATAGCCAGAAAATACAAATAAAAACTGTAGATTAAAACTAATAGTCAAAATAAAAACAAAAACTATAGTGAACATTAAAATATGAATATAATAGTTTACTTACACTTTAAAGTAGTAAAAACAAATGCTTTAATAATTGTATAAAACCTTAAATCTAAAATGGCATTGTGTTGGACAGCCTATTATAAGCAATACAATGGCATTTTATCCATAAAACTTTCCAAATATACATATTTAAAACATAAACTAAAAACGAAAATAACTAAAAATATGCATAAATATAAATTAAACTATTTTCCCCTAACACCTAAAAGTAGTCTATAGTTTTATCTAAGTGTAAAGTACATTTAAACTTTAAGTACTAAATAGCCATAAAAAAACACATAACAAATGTAGATTAAAACTAATAGTCAAAATAAAAACAAAAATGATAGTGAACATTTAAATAAATGTTATGTCCCGAGACATGAAGTTAAACTGTGCTCCTCTTTTTTTTTGGCACTTTTGGAGCTCAAAAGTGCATTTCTTCTTTTCTATCATCTAGTCTGCCTCCTCTATGAATGTAATAATAACTTATACATAAAAGTAGTAGAACAAAATGCTTAAATAAATGTATTAAACCTTAAATCTAAAATGGCATTGTGTTGGACAGCCTATTATAAGCAATACAATGGCATTTTACCCATAAAACTTTCCAAATATATATATTTAATACATAAACTAAAAACGAAAATAACTAAAAATATGCATAAATATAAATTAAACTATTTTCCCCTGACACATAAAAGTAGTCTATAGTTTCATCTAAGTGTAAACTACATTTAAACTTTAAGTAACTAAATAGCCAGAAAATACAAATAAAAACTGTAGATTAAAACTAATAGTCAAAATAAAAACAAAAACTATAGTGAACATTAAAATATGAATATAATAGTTTACTTACACTTTAAAGTAGTAAAAACAAATGCTTTATAATTGTATAAAACCTTAAATCTAAAATGGCATTGTGTTGGACAGCCCTATTATAAGCAATACAATGGCATTTTATCCATAAAACTTTCCAAATATACATATTTAAAACATAAACTAAAAACGAAAATAACTAAAAATATGCATAAATATAAATTAAACTATTTTCCCCTAACACCTAAAAGTAGTCTATAGTTTCATCTAGGTGTAAACTACATTTAAACTTTAAGTAACTAAATCCCCCAAAAATCACAAATAAAAACTGTAGATTAAAACTAATAGTCAAAATAAAAACAAAAACCATAGTGAACATTAAAATATGAATATAATAAACTACTACATAAAAGTAGAAGAATAAAAATGCTTTGATAATTGTATTGAACCTTAAATCTAAAATGGCATTGTGTTGGACAGCCTTAAGCAATAAAAATGGTATTGTATCTATAAAACTTTTCAAATATTTATTTATAACATAAACTAAAAAAAACAATAACTAAAAATATACATATATATAAATTAAAACTATTTTCTCCTAACACCTAAAAGTAGTCTTAGTTTTATCTAAGTGTAAACTATCATTTAAACTTTAAGTACTAAATAGCCATAAAAAACACAATAAAAAACTGTAGATTAAAACTAATAGTCAAAATACAAACAAAAAGATATGTGAGCATTAAAATATGAAATGTAATAATTTACTTACACATGAAAAGTAGTAGAATAAAATGCTTTTATAATCGAATTAAACCTAAAATTTAAATTTTTTGGACAGCCTAAGGCTTTGTATCCATTAAACTTTCCAAATATATATTTAATACTTGAACTAAAAAAACATTAGTATTAAAGTATGCATAAATTCAAATTAAACTATTTTCCCCTAACATTTAAAAGCAGTCTATAGTTTTATCTAAATGTAAGCTACATTAAAACTTTTAATAACTAACTAAATAGCTATAAAATACAATAAAAATTGTAGATATATAGCAATTGTCAAAATTATTTAAAAAAATATGTTTCTCTTTGTTTGGAATTTAGCATCATAAAAAGTAGTTATATATGTAGGTTTAAAGTGGTTACTTTCTATATTAAATTTAAAACCAAATGTAGTTTTAACTTACACCTAAATGTTGTAAGACAGATTCAAACTAAGTTGTTAGCATTTTTACCAAAACTTTAATATAATTGCAATCTATAGTTTAATCTAAATGTAAATTACATTTACTTTGATCCTTTAAGTTTAGTTTTTGTTTAAATTCTTTGGAGAAAAAGACTAATTCTTTTAGGTTTGAAAGTATTTTTTTTAGATTGTTTGTCCAAGACATTCTTATAAGGAAGTGGAACAGGTGAGATCTTTTTGTTATTTTCCCTTTTTTTTTTCAAGAAAATAAATATTTAAATATTTTTAGACACTGATTGAGAATGTGTTGGCTGAGTGATTACGCACATGGCTTCTGAACCTACTGTCCTGAGTTTAAATCTTGGTGAACAATGGGAATTAAAATCACAGTATGTTTAAGTGAAACCCTGAGTCCATCTTACTCTAATGGGTACCTGACTTTAGTTGGGGAAATTTAAGGCAGTTGGTAATTGTGCTGGCCACTTAATACCCTGCTTATAAGCTTTTGGGCAATTTAAAAAGATGACCCTACCATTACCTACCCTTATATAGATTCAAGGTCTGAAAGGGGGAACTTACCTTTTTTTACACTTTAGTTAGCATCATGCTTTTACTAAAATTATTTTGTGATAAAATTATTCTCTAAGTGCAAAAAAAATATCTCGATATTGGTTTCATCACAAAAACTTGTCTTTTCTGTTACAAGAAAGTAAAGAGAGCCCTTCAGAACTCTACATGTCACTGCAACATTACCATTAAGGTGAAGTTATTTAAACATTCTTAAACATTCATAAAATATCATTTTTTGTTTGTGAATTGTTTTGTCATGACTGTCATCTGAAGAAATCATTTCGTTTTATGTCTTGTACCGTGTATTTAATGCATGTAGTTTATTAAATCTTTTGGACAAAAAGTCTATATCTATTAATTTGAAATTATTTTTTTAAGAGGTTATCAGTCTTCTTTATCTTTTTGTTATTTCCCTTTTATATATATATTTCTAGACACTATTTAAATATTTTAAACTAAAATTATTTCATTTATTCAAACTAAAGTTATTTAAACATTATTCATCATTCCTAAAATGTCTTTTTTTTGTTTGTGAATTGTTTTGTCATGACTGTCATCTGAAGAATGATTTTGTTTTAGGTCTTGTACCTCTTAGATTGTTTAGAATTATCTTTCTTATAGTTTAGTTAGGTTTAGTTTGATCTTTTCAGTTTATTTTATGTTAGAAATTATATATTTATATATTTGTAGACATTAATTAGACTCATGAATTCAAACTATAATTATTTTGAGGGTAAAATTATTCTTTAAGTGGAAAGAAAATTATCTTTTGATTTAAAAATTTATAACTATTCTTTTCTGTTTTCAGATTAAGAAATAAGTAAGGAAGCGGACACTCCAAGACTGAACATGTCATTGTGTCATTACCATTAAGGTGAAGTTATTTTAACATTTTTCAACATTCTATTCTAATCCTCTAGTACTGATTTAGATACTGAGGTACTTTTGGATAAGTTGATGTACTAATATGAGTCAGCCAGGAAAACCAATGACTTGGCAGAGTTTAACTTATTGGTTAACATGCATGACTAAATTGGCCTAAGGACTTGCATAGGATAGGACTTAATCATTTTCTTTTTAGCATCTGTGTTTTATAAAACAAGAATGTTTTAAATCTAGCAGTGCATCTATGTTCCTAGATCAAGGGGGATTTAGTTTTATTAAATCATTATTTAGAGTGTAGGTGTGTGCTTATTTTATTATGAATTGGTTTAATTTCAAGCCTCTATAAACTCAAATCCAAATTTGTTCTTTGGCTGACCACAAAAACTTTCTAACTTTACTGAGTTGTTAACCTCTTTAATTATTGTGTATGTGAAAGGTTACACAAATAACTCACAAAATTAATCTTAATATTTCATATTTCAGAAGCCTAGGGAAACTTTATTTCAAGATGTTGATCTACCCAAGTTGAATGGAACTTCATGACAAGATGTGATCTACTCAAGATGATAGGAACTTTATGACAAGATGTTTGGAACTTTTCAAAAGGTCATGTTAAAAATTTTCTATATAAATTAAAGTTAATTTTAGAATAAGTTCTACTATGTTAAACACTTTCTGCTTTATCTGCTTTACTTCTTTAAGATTGCTTCATTTTGGCACACAAGTGTTTGTCGAGCTGATCAAACTATTTCACCTGTTTCTTTCTGTTTGCTATTTCTCATATACCTTGACACAGGTTTAGGTTGTTGCATACATTTAATTTTATTGTTAATTGCTTGTGCTTTAGTTTATTGCATTAGTTTAAAGTTTATTGTGCTAACTTTTATTGTTTAGGGCTGTTGCACTAACACACAGTGTCAAGGGTTGTTGCACTAACACAGTGTCTAGGGTTGTTGCACTAACACAATAGTGTCTAGGGTTGTTGCACTAACACATAGTGTCTAGGGTTGTTGCACTAACACATAGTGTCTAGGGTTGTTGCACTAACACACAGTGTCAAGGGTTGTTGCACTAACACATAGTGTCTAGGGTTGTTGCACTAACACATAGTGTCTAGGGTTGTTGCACTAGCAGATAGTGTATATGGTTGTTAACACTAATTGCTCTAGTGTTTAGTGTCATTTCACTAACGTCTTGTTGTTGTATTAACACATAGTATTTAGGGTTGTTGTACTAACATCTTCCATTTAATTCTTCATTAGTCATTCTTTTCTATCACTTGTCATTTTCCTGTTCTTTTTATCAAGTTTGATCAGCCCAGGTAGAGACTCACTTAATATTTATCTTATCTTTTTGGGTGTTTTTTTATAATCTGATTTGAGGGAACCATCCTTAATGCCGGTAGCATATAGTGGCTTTATTAGTAAGGGTCTTCACCCTCTGTGGGTACTGATGAACCTGCAGTGGCAGACTAGATGGGAGCCAACCCTTCAAAGATCATCAGTACTTTTATCTTGATGAAGGGTGGTAGTACATTTTGTACTTAGTGACTATTATCATAGACATTCTTGGATAAGAATTGAGAGCATGCTTCAAGATCTCTGTTTTGGATATCAAGTCTTGTTACCTGTTGCTGAGCTAGTGTGGGTACATATAAGGTGCAGTGTATTTAGGGTCTGTTATCCTCAGGAGAAGAAAAACCAGTCAGTGGCGTAGCTATGGATTTGCTATCATTTTGGGGCCAATGAGCTTGACCTCTTTCGGGGCCCCTGCATTTTGCATAATATAAAAAATTTAATGTAAAAAAACACTCATTTGGTGGTCCCCCTCAAGTTGGTGCCCAGGGGGGATTTTCAAATTCTTCCCCCTACCTTCCCCCACCCTAGCTACGCCTCTGAAATCAGTTTCACAGTTTATTAGTTCTTAATAGCTAAGACAATTTTCCAAGGTACATTGTAAAGTAATATGGTTGGCCTGAGCTTGTTGAGGAGCAAGTTCCATACATTGGTTGCCATGACTACCAAATGTATCAGGCAATATGTTAAGAACATTGGTGAATGAAGAAACATGAAGCTTTGCTGAATAGAGAACTGAGATCTTGTAATTTTTACTGGAGGAAGACAAGTGACTTGTTTAAAGAAAAATCAAGAATAAAAAAAAACATTTTGTCATTATTTTGGAAAATGAAATCTAAATAGTTTAGATGAGAAATGTCTGGGCCATCCATATTTGATAAAATGGGGTGTATCAATGCTACAAGTTCACATTAACAGTGACAATTGGAAGAAATGATTCATCGGCACCATGAAAATAAAATAAAAAAGTTCCAGTTAGATGGTTAGGGCTAGGGTGTGTATGAACAACGCAGCTGAGTGAATGCTCATACAAAGGCTGCTGACAAGTCAGATTTATAGATTGGGGGGGTTGGGGGTTGATAAGACCTGCCTGTATGGTATCTGTCCCTACCACTATACCACATGGACTACTTTCGAAAGGATGCATATTTTCATTGTTGGCTTTTTAATTTTTTGAGTCCTTAGAGTGTAGATTAATTAATGGGGTGTATCAATGCTACAAGTTCACATTAACAGCAACAATTGGAAGAAATGATTCATCTGCACCATGAAAATAAAATATAAAAGTTCCAGTTAGATGGTTAGGGCTAGGGTGGTGTATGAACAACGCAGCTGAGTGAATGCTCATACAAAGGCTGCTGACAAGTCAGATTTATAGATTGGGGGTTGGGGTGATAAGACCTGCCTGTATGGTATCTGTCCTACCACTATACAACATGGACTACTTTCGAAAGGATGCATATTTTCATTAATGGCTTTTTAATTTTTTGAGTCCTTAGAGTGTAGATTAATTAATGGGGTGTATCAATGCTACAAGTTCACATTAACAGCAACAATTGGAAGAAATGATTCATCGGCACCATGAAAATAAAATAAAAACGTTCCAGTTAGATGGTTGGGGTTAGGGGTGTGTATGAACAACGCAGCTGAGTGAATGCTCATACAAAGGCTGCTGACAAGACAGATTTATAGATTGGGGGTTGTGGGTGATAAGACCTGCCTGTATGGTATTCTGTCCTACCACTATACCACTTGGACTACTTTCAAAAGATGCATATTTTCATTGTTGGCTTTTTAATTTTTTGAATCCTTAGAGTGTAGTTTAATTAATGGGGTGTATCAATGCTTCAAGTTCACATTAACAGCAACAATTGGAAGAAATGATTCATCGGCACCATGAAAATAAAATAAAAAAGTTCCAGTTAGATGGTTGGGGTTAGGGTGTGTATGAACAACGCAGCTGAGTGAATGCTCATACAAAGGCTGCTGACAAGTCAGATTTATAGATTGGGGGTTGGGGGTGATAAGACCTGCCTGTATGGTATCTGTCCTACCACTATACCACATGGACTACTTCGAAAGGATGCATATTTTCATTGTTGGCTTTTTAATTTTTGAATCCTTAGAGTGTAGATTAATTAATGGGGTGTATCAATGCTACAAGTTCACATTAAAAGCAACAATTGGAAGAAATGATTCATCGGCACCATGAAAATAAAATAAAAAAGTTCCAGTTAGATGGTTGGGGTTAGGGTGTGTATGAACAACGCAGCTGAGTGAATGCCTCATACAAAGGCTGCTGACAAGACAGATTTATAGATTGGGGGTTTGTGGGTGATAAGACCTGCTGTATGGTATCTGTCCTACCACTATACCACTTGGGACTACTTTCAAAAGGATGCATATTTTCATTGTTGGCTTTTTAATTTTTTGAATCCTTAGAGTGTAGATTAATTAATGGGGTTGTAGATTAATTAATGGGGTGTATCAATGCTACAAGTTCACATTAACAGCGACAATTGGAAGAAATGATTCATCGGCACCATGAAAATATAAAAAAATAGTTCGAGTTAGATGGTTGGGGTTAGGGTGTGTATGAACAACGCTTGTGGTCTTACAGTTATGAGGTAGTAAATAAATGAGTCAGAAACTCTATGGGTAGTTAGTAGACATTAAGAGGAGATATTGTAAAGACAGGAGTTGATCTTTAAGAAATGATCTTATATAACACAGCTGAGTGAATGCTCATACAAAGGCTGCTGACAAGTCAGATTTATAGATTGGGGGGTTGGGGGTGATAAGACCTGCCTGTATGGTATCTGTCCAACCACTATACCACTTGGACTACTTTCAAAAGGATGCATATTTTTCATTGTTGGCTTTTTAATTTTTTGAATCCTGGGAGTGTAGATTAAAGTTATTTAATAGAGGGCTAACCAAGAGCCTCATCAAAAGGCTCTGCAGTTAGTATAATATATATGAACTGGTTTTCTTCTCCTGATATTGTTATGGGGGTAGGAACTGTAGCAACTGATCCATAAAACAGGTGATTATTTTTTATTTTTTTTTATTATCACAGCATGGCTATTATACAAGTCAAAAGTTCAATCATTTATTAAACTTTTATATTTTATTTTGTAAACCAAAATCAATTATTTATTGTTGAATGATTTCAAACACCATTCGATAAAGAATTTGGCAAATTGACCTCTGTAAAAAAAGAAGTTCCACAATATCAGTGTTTATAAATTGAGAAGTGCATAATGCTTTTCTACATTAGATGTGAAAAAAAATGTGTATATCACAACTGGGTCTGTCTAGCCACATGAATTATTGCTCTCTCTTCAGACCCAAAGAAAATGCTTTATTATTAAGAGAAAAAAAATTCTTTAACTTCTTGTTAAAGTAGTATTTGTAAGTAAGAGCTATTATTTAATAATTAAACCTTTACAATTCTGTAAATGATGACAAATAATTACTCACAGGGTAAAACCATTAGGTTTAAGACAGAATACCTCAAGTTTGAATCTTAATACATTGTTCATTGTTGGCTATAAGAACTAAATGTGAATTATTTGAAGCATTATTTAAGAGCATAAAATGAGCTATACCTGTCCATTAGTTTGGTGGACATCATTTCAGAGGATGTTCTGATCAACTCACCTTCACCTGTCCATTAGTTTTGGTGGACATCATTTCAGAGGGTGTTCTGATCAACTCATTTTCACCTGTCCATTAGATTGGTGGACATCATTTCAGAAGGTGTTCTGATCAACTCACCTTCACCTGTCCAGTAGTCTGGTGCACATCATTTCAGAGGGCATCTTATCAACTCACCTTCACCTGTCCAGTAGTCTGGTGCACATCATTTCAGAGGGTGTTCTGATAAACTCACCTTCACTGTCCATTAGTTTGGTGGACATCATTTCAGAGGGTGTTCTGATCAACTCATTTTCACCTGTCCAGTAGTTTGATGGACATCATTTAAGAGGGTGTTCTGATCAACTCACCTTCACTTGTCCATTAGTTTGGTGGATATCATTTTAGAGGGTGTTCTGATCACTTCATTTGACATGTCCATTAGATTGGTGGACATTATTTTAGAGGGTGTTCTGATCACTTCATTTTGACATGTCCATTAGATTGGTGGACATCATTTCAGAGGGTGTTCTGATCAACTCATTTTCACCTGTCCATTAGTTTGGTGGACATCATTTCAGAGGGTATTCTGATCAACTCATTTTCACCTGTCCATTAGATTGGTGGACATCATTTCAGAAGGTGTTCTGATCAACTCACCTTCACCTGTCCAGTAGTCTGGTGCACATCATTTCAGAGGGCGTTCTGATCAACTCACCTTCACCTGTCCATTAGTTTTGGTGGACATCATTTCAGAGAGTGTTCTGATCAACTCATTTTCACCTGTCCATTAGATTGGTGGAATCATTTCAGAGGGTGTTCTGATCAACTCACCTTCACCTGTCCAGTAGTCTGGTGCACATCATTTCAGAGGGCGTTCTGATCAACTCACCTTCACCTGTCCATTAGTTTGGTGGACATCATTTCAGAGGGTGTTCTGATCAACTCATTTTCACCTGTCCATTAGATTGGTGGAAATCATTTCAGAGGGTGTTCTGATCAACTCACCTTCACCTGTCCATTAGTTTGTGGACATCATTTCAGAGGGTGTTCTGATCAACTCACCTTCACCTGTCCATTAGTCTGGTGGACATCATTTCAGAGGGTGTTCTGACCACTCAACTTCACCTGTCCATTAGTCTGGTGGACATCATTTCAGAAGGTGTTCTGATCAACTCATTTTTACCTGTCCAGTGAAGTAATTTTGCGTCATTTGATTGCCTCTCCTTCCTTTTCTCTACAAAAAAGTATTTGCAAGCCCTAAGGGTCTCTTAATTATCATACATTTGTTTGACAATGATCATAATGTCATCTGGCAGTGAAATTGATGTTTTTCTTACCAAAACCAGACAATAGAAGTTAAAAGAATGCTTTGTAAGGGTTATTTTTTAAAAAGGCAACTTAACAGTGCAATATGAAAGCATTAAATGAACAATCAGACTTCAACTCGTGTTTTTAAGGCACTTAATTTATTAGGTATTGTGGATTTAATAACATGGTTTACTATAACATTGTCATTAGACTTTTCTATTACATTTATCTGTATTTAGCTCTTTGAAAAAAAAAAGTTACAGAAAATTCTGAGGATTCTTAACAGAACTAAAACAGTTCTCTAGTGTGTCTTGAAAAACAATGGATGCATACAGATAATTGCTGTGCTGATTGCCTCTTCTGAATCAGGGCAGACTCTGCTGTAACCAAACAAACCAATTCTGGTATGGCTAATATCTCCTCAGCTCTTACATAGTACTGACTTTGTCTCCTGGCTATATGAATAAGGCTGTGTACTCTTTCCTCTTGTCTACTTCCTCAGTTCTTTTGCTTGCAGTCAGTTCTAACTATAAACTCTTAAATAATAAATCTGTTTAACATGGGGTATTGTTCTTTTATTGTAAATTTCAGTATTTGGCTGTCAGAATTGCATATGTTTGATGACAAACTTTGTTGATGATAGATTTAAAGCCTTTCAGTATTTCAATATCTGTTTTGACTCTGTGCCTTAAACAATATTTCAAAACTAAACTAATCTGCTTTGATTTATTACTATTTACATCCTTTCTTTTATTATTTGTCCTCTCTGACTGATTCTTTGTTGATCTTTTCTTCTATTGGGGAGGAGTGGTTCTGACCAACTTAGACTCTATTTCAATTAATTCATTTTTCTTGATTCTTTGTTCTGGCTGAAATAGCCTATTCCACAACTAACCTTTTTTACAACTAACTAGATCATTTCTTTTTTTTTCACTTTGACTGATTCTTTGTTGATCTTTTCTTCTCTTGGGGAGGAGTGGTTCTGACCAACTTAGACTCTATTTCAATTAATTCATTTTTCTTGATTCTTTGTTCTGGCTAAAATAGCCTATTCCACAACTAAACTTTTTACAACTAACTAGATCATTTCTTTTTTTTCCACTTTGACTGATTCTTTGTTGATCTTTTTTCTCTTGGAGAGGAGTGGTGCTGACCGACTTAGATTCTATTTCAATTAAATCATTTTTCTTGATTCTTTGTTCTGGGTTTAATAGCCTATTCCACAACTAACTAGATCATTTTTTTTCCACTTTGACTGATTCTTTGTTGATCTTTTCTTCTCTTGGGTAGGAGTAGTTCTAACTTAAACACCATGGCCTTTTAAGGATCATAATTTATTTTATGCAAGGGACCCATATAGAGCATACTTTCTCTTACAAAAAAAATGATAAGGATCCAGTCTATCATCATAATGAAACATTATAACATTACAACAGTTTTTTTGTTAGATTTGTCTCAACTGATATGTACATCTCTTTATGAAGAGTAGATGAATAATTTAGACAACTACAGAAGTTAAACAGGTCCTTTTGAGGGCTCAATGCACATGAAACTGATCAAGTTAAAATAAAGACTTGAGAAAATAAAATAAAATATATATAATGAAAACTACAGAAGTTAAACAAGTCCTTTTGAGGGCTCAATGCATATGAAGCTGATCAAGATAAAATAAAGACTTGAGAAAAGTAAATTGAAATATATTTATTAACAACTACAAAAGGGTCCTTTTCAGGGCCATAAGGAAACCATTTACTGTTATCCAGCTAGAACCAGAACAGGTTGTACAAATTCAATACAAAGGTTCTTTTCAGAGCCAGAACTAAAAAGTCTTTATTAAAGCTAGGAGCTACACACTTAAGAGTGCTGACCTGATAAAGTTTATGCAAAGATCAAGTATTCTTTTTTCCTAATCAAAGACATTTGTGAAACAGAATATTTATTTCAAAAGCCACAGGTGTTACCTGGAGGACTAGTTTATTCAATAAATATAAAAAATCTACTTTCATGACTATCTGCACTACCCTATTTAAGAGAATTTTTACTTTTATTCTTTCTTTCTTGACTATCACAAGTTCTTACTGATAAAAATAAGTGCAAGGCCAGTTAACTCTAAAAATACTTTTATTTTAGACTTACTATTCACCTAATAAGAATCATTTTACTTTCTAGATATATTGATTTATTAAAGCTTTTCCTCCAAACTCTGTCTTCCTTCTTGATTTACTCTTCTGAAAATATTTGCTGTGATTTTCAGTGTTTCATGACATTTTCTTTCAACATTAATTTTTCTCTAATTTTTTTTTTTCCATGCTGAGCACTTTTCAAGTGAAAGATAGGCTAAATTTAAAATGTTGAAGACAAATCTACTAAAAGGCATTTACTTACAAAATTTATTCCTAAATATTAAACGTCATCATACGAGAACTTTACTCAGTGGTTGTTTCTTGATTAATTTTTCTTATTTGTTGATACTTTCAGTGGTTTCTGTTATTTACAAGGCATTCCCTTTCAACATGATCTATTCTATACTTTTTTCTTCCTTATGCAGAAAACTTTTCACATTTTCATGAAATTTTTTTTTCTTTTTTTTTTTTCTTACAGGGAGAATTTAATGTGAATACTCTAAATCATAGAAATAAAATACATGATTTGTCATAGAAAGAGTCATTTGAAACCATTATTATTAAATCATGTCTGAAATAGGGGGTTTATATGCAGTATTCTGCAGAATTTTTAGGGATTTATAAAAAATGAGCCAAAAATTTTTAAATAAATATCTAATGGTTCATTTAAATAAAAATTTTAAAATTTTAAAATCAAAAATTTATTTTATGGACTTAATTAAAAACTCGAGAACCTAGATTTAACCGCTTGCTGTCATTGTCCAGACTGTTATTTTGTAAAACATTGACATTTGAATTTTTCTTTTACAGTTTGCACTGCAAGCCTTCACTCTGTATTAGCTTGTAATGTGAGTTCAGAGGCTCTGTAACATTCTAGTTGAAAGGAAACATGTGAGAATTATTTTCTGCTGAATTTAAATGCTTGAAAAACATCAATCATGAATTAAAATTACTAGCCACGATTAAGATTCAAACTTGAGAGGTCTTATTTTAGCAGGCAGATAATTTATACCATTAGAAAAAAAAAAAAATTTGGAATAATGTAACAAAAAAGGCTGGCAATGGAAAAAGACTTGAATGTGCCCTTGAGATTAGATGATTTAGTTTTTTCAAAAAAAAAAAAAGGGCATGAATGTTGAACAACAAAAACAAAATATATTTCACCTGACATGTGCCCACCACATACTCGGTGCCAGGTGACAATTCAAGATGTCCAAAATTAGGATGTCCTCAGCATGTAATCAATCCTTACCCATCAGTGGCCATTGTAAGTGTTGTGTGTAGTGCTTGATGTATGAACTTATACTTTCTCAAGAAAATGACCGTTGATTGGCTGGTGCCTGACCATCTGGCTGAGCACTGCTTTAGGTTTATCAATATCTAATAGAGGGTTTAAGATTCCTGCTGTAAAGTTACTTATGCACCAGTATTTTGGATGGGGAACTCTAAAGGTTATAAAAAAAACACAGAATAGATAAGAACGCTTAAGTGTTTCTCAATTTCCTCAACATTTGTGTGTCATTCTGTTTTCCAATCTTTCTGTTGATTTCAAACTAAACTCTATTTACTCCATGTTAATTTTTCCTATTTAGCTAAGATTAGATTACTTTTTCTATGTTGACCTTGTGACATACTGAATTTTTGATCTGACAATACACTTCCGCTGTGACTTAGTGTATGTTGACCGAGACATGTCCGTTTTTTGTTTTGTGGATTTAGTTTTGTTCTAGTTTAGAATATAATCTATTGTATTTTTTTTTTGGTTTTAATCTCTATGATAATATTTTCTTATTCTTTGAGTTTAAAAGTATATTTTCAGATGAGGTTGTTCCCATTTCAAGTCTTAGCAAGAACTCAACGTGTCACTGAGATGCTGTGATTAAGGTGGAGTTAGTTTTAAGTTATTAGGCTATATTTCAATGTCTTATGTCATCTTGTTTGTGTCTAGTTTTGCTTTTCTTCAACTTGTTCTGTCAATGTTTGTGAACACGTCCAAAGTTTTGTTGGTGACTTAGTCTATGTTGACCTCCATGACGCATTATTCGCAACATTTAGGAGACAGACTGTTTGTGACATGGGGTGTAGGGTGATGGGAAAAGTGAATTGACAGCCATATTCTTTAGAATAGTCAGAAGGCCTTAAAGGTGACTTGACAACAATATTCTTTAGAATAGTCAAAAGCTTAAAATTCCCATTTACCTAGCTCATGTATGGCTCTCGTGCCACACCCCGGACAACAGTCTTGGCTGACTGTCAAAATACATGAGAGAAACCTTTTTTTTAATTATCAAAATTTTCAGTCTCAAATGTATTACCATTTTTTTAAAAGGATTTATGTTTGTATTTATTTAAACGTTGAAAATGTCTTAGTATGGTTACCCAATTTTTGAATTGACAAGTTGAGTGTTAGTTTGTTCTAATTTTAATCATTGCATTCTGCTTAAATCATGGGATTTTTGTAATTCTGTCTTCATTTTTGTAATTCTGTAGGTTTAAAGTAGAGACTAACTAATGTAACTTGTAAAACTAAATGTAGAATTAACTTTCCCCTAAATGTAGTAGAAATAAAAATACAGATTCAAACTAAAATGTTAGCATAATATAAAACTAGTAAATTAATGCAGGTTTAAAGTAGACGTAAACTATTTAAAATTAAATACGAAATGTAGTTTAACCTTAATGTAGTAGAATTAAAAAGCTAAATAGCCTAGGTAGCTACATTGTCATTGTTTGCTGTCAACAATGCATATGTTTGCTTAAAAATACAGATTTAAACTAAAATGTTAGCATAATACAAAACTAGTTTATATATGTAGGTTTAAAGTAGAAACTAACTAAGGTTACTGTAAAACTAAATGTAGAATTAACTTTCCCCTAAATGTAGTAGAAATAAAAATACAGATTCAAACTAAAATGTTAGCATAATATAAAACTAGTAAATTAATGCAGGTTTAAAGTAGACGTAAACTATTTAAAATTTAATACTAAATGTAGAGTTTAACCTTAATGTAGTAGAATTAAAAAGCTAAATAGCCTAGTAGCTACATTGTCATTGTTTGCTGTCAACAATGCCTCTGTTTGCTTAAAAATACAGATTTAAACTAAAATGTTAGCATAATACAAAACTAAATTATATATGTAGGTTTAAAGTACAGACTAACTAATGTTACTGTAAAACTAAATGTAGTATTAACTTTCCCCCTAAATGTAGTAGAAATAAAAATACAGATTTAAACTAAAATGTTAGCATAATAAAAAACTAGTTTATATATGTAGGTTTAAAGTAGACACTAGCTAATGTAACTGATAAAACTAAATGTAGAATTAACTTACATCTAAATAAAGTAGAATTAAAGGCTTAATAGCCTAGAATAAGCTACATTGTCATTGTTTGCTGTCAACAATGCCTCTGTTTGCTTAAAAATATAGATACAAACTAAATGTCAGGCATAATAAAAAAACTAGTAAATAAGTGCAAATGAAATGTAAATGTAAAGTATTTAAAATTTAATACTAAATGAAGATTAACTTAAACCAAAATGTAGTAGAATCAAAAGCTTAATAGCCTAGAAAAAGCTACATTGTCATTGTTTGCTGTCAACAATGCCTATGTTTGCTTTAAAAATATAGATTAAAACTTAAATGTTAGCATAATGAAAAACTAGTAATTAAATGTAGGTTTAAATATAGACATTAAGATTGTAACTTTAAAACTAATTGTAGAATTAACTTACATCCTAATGTAGTAGAAAAACTTAATATTAAGATAATATGATAGTAAACATTAAACTAATTGTAATGTCCCGAGACATGACCTTAAACTGCGCTCCTCTTTTTTTGGCACTTTTAGAGCTTAAAAGTGCCTTTCTTCTTTTCTATCATGATGTCTTCCTCCTCTCTAAATGTTATATTAACTAAAATGTTAGCCATAATACAAAACTAGTTAATATATGTAGGTTTAAAGTAGACACTAACTAATGTAACTGTAAAACTAAATGTAGAATTAACTTACCCCTAAATGTAGTAGAAATAAAAATACAGATTCAAACTTAAATGTTAGCATATATAAAAAATAGTAAATTAATGCAGGTTTAAAGTAGACGTAAACTATTGAAAATTTAATACTAAATGTAGCTTAACTCTAACCTTAATGTAGTAGAATTAAAAAGCTAAATAGCCTAGTAGCTACATTGTCATTGTTTGCTGTCAACAATGCCTCTGTTTGCTTAAAAATACAGATTTAAACTAAAATGTTAGCATAATACAAAACTAGTTTATATATTGTAGGTTTAAAGTAGAAACTAACTAATATTACTGTAAAACTAAATGTAGAATTAACTTTCCCCTAAATGTAGTAGAAAATAAAAATACAGATTCAAACTAAAAATGTTAGCATAATATAAAACTAGTAAATTAATGCAGGTTTAAAGTAGACGTAAACTATTTAAAATTTAATATTAAATGTAGTTTAACCTTAATGTAGTAGAATTAAAAAGCTAAATAGCCTAGAATAAGCTACATTGTCATTGTTTGCTGTCAACAATGCCTCTGTTTGCTTAAAAATATAGATTCAAACTAAAATGTCAGGCATAATAAAAAAAACTAGTAAATAAGTGCAAATGAAATGTAAATGTAAAGTATTTAAAATTTAATACTAAATGAAGATTAACTTAAACCAAAATGTAAGTAGAATTAAAAGCTTAATAGCCTAGAATAAGCTACATTGTCATTGTTTGCTGTCAACAATGCCTATGTTTGCTTAAAAATATAGATTAAAACTTAAATGTTAGCATAATGAAAAACTAGTAATTAAATGTAGGTTTAATATAGACATTAAGATTGTAACTTTAAAACTAAATGTAGAATTAACTTACATCCCAATGTAGTAGAAAAACTTAATATTAAGATAATATGATAGTAAACATTAAAACTAATTGTAATGTCCCGAGACATGACCTTAAACTGCGCTCCTCTTTTTTTGGCACTTTTAGAGCTTAAAAGTGCCTTTCTTCTTTTCTATCATGATGTCTTCCTCCTCTCTAAATGTTATATTAACTAAAATGTTAGCATAATACAAAACTAGTTAATATATGTAGGTTTAAAGTAGACACTAACTAATGTAACTGTAAAACTAAATGTAGAATTAACTTACCCCTAAATGTAGTAGAAATAAAAATACAGATTCAAACTTAAATGTTAGCATATATAAAAATAGTAAATTAATGCAGGTTTAAAGTAGACGTAAACTATTGAAAATTTAATACTAAATGTAGCTTAACTCTAACCTTAATGTAGTAGAATTAAAAGCTAAATAGCCTAGTAGCTACATTGTCATTGTTTGGCTGTCAACAATGCCTCTGTTTGCTTAAAAATACAGATTTAAACTAAATGTTAGCATAATACAAAACTAGTTTATATATGTAGGTTTAAAGTAGAAACTAACTAATATTACTGTAAAACTAAATGTAGAATTAACTTTCCCCTAAATGTAGTAGAAATAAAAATACAGATTCAAACTAAAATGTTAGCATAATATAAAACTAGTAAATTAATGCAGGTTTAAAGTAGACGTAAACTATTTAAAATTTAATATTAAATGTAGTTTAACCTTAATGTAGTAGAATTAAAAAGCTAAATAGCCTAGAATAAGCTACATTGTCATTGTTTGCTGTCAACAATGCCTCTGTTTGCTTAAAAATTATAGAATCAAACTAAAATGTCAGCATAATAAAAAAAACTAGTAAATAAGTGCAAATGAAATGTAAATGTAAAGTATTTAAAATTTAATACTAAATGAAGAATAACTTAAACCAAAATGTAGTAGAATTAAAAGCTTAATAGCCTAGAATAAGCTACATTGTCATTGTTTGCTGTCAACAATGCCTATGTTTGCTTAAAAATATAGATTAAAACTTAAATGTTAGCATAATGAAAACTAGTAATTAAATGTAGGTTTAATATAGACATTAAGATTGTAACTTTAAAACTAAATGTAGAATTAACTTACATCCCAATGTAGTAGAAAAACTTAATATTAAGATAATATGATAGTAAACATTAAACTAATTGTAATGTCCCGAGACATGACGTTAAACTGCGCTCCTCTTTTTTTGGCACTTTTAGAGCTTAAAAGTGCCTTTCTTCTTTTCCATCATGATGTATTTATACACAAAAAGAAGATCCCCTGTCGTGAAAACTACAAAATTTTTAGGCCTCACTCTAGATTCCAAATTTAATTTTCTCCCCCACATTAAGGAACTTAAGAGAAAATGCCAAAGTCATTAAACATACTTAGAGTGCTCAGCCATACGGACTGGGGAGCTGACAGAGATACTTTGCTGCTGCTATATCGGAGTCTAATTCGATCCAAGCTAGACTACGGATCCATAATATATGGAGCAGCAAGGAAGTCGTACCTAAAAATACTGGAACCAATACAAAATGCTGCCCTGCGTCTCTGTCTCGGCGCGTTTCGTACATCACCTATCCCAAGCCTCCATGTGGAGGCTGGAGAACTCCCCATGGATATAAGAATGAAAAAGCTTGCAATGCCAGTATATAGTCAAGCTAAAATCCAACCCTACGAACCCTGCTTTCGATTCCATATTTAACCCCACAGAGGTAGAATTATACAACCGAAGGCCTAACGTCATACAGCCGTTAGGCCTTCGAATGAGAGAAACCCATCCAAAATTTAACCCCACCCATTAACCAAATCTCTAAAATAGAAACCCCTCAGAATCCTCCTTGGCTAATGAATAAACCCAAATTAAATTTATCCCTCCTTAATTTCAAAAAAGAAAATACAGACCCAAGCATACTACAAGTCCACTTTAGGGAACTGCAAGAGAGCTACGGAGATTGTGGCACCATCTACACAGACGGATCCAAAATGGATGGAAAGGGTCGCGTGTGCCTGCTCCTTTCGGAACAAAACAATCTCCCGTAGACTCCCCGATGGCTGCTCCATCTTTACGGCCGAATTACATGCAATATCGCTTGCACTTATGGCCGTCAAAGCATCAGAAAGGAGGAAATTTATAATCTGCTCCGACTCCAAATCTGCATTGCAAGCTTTGGGGCGGATGAAGACTGACATTCCACTGGTACATAAGAGCCTGAAGCTGTTGGACCAAATAACAGCCGACCCATACGGATGTCACCTTCATCTGGGTCCCTTCCCATGTGGGCATTGAGGGAAACGAAGCCGCAGACAGAGAAGCAAAGAGAGCCCTAAATCATGCGGTATCAGGAACTCAAATTCCCTGCTCAGACCTGAGACAAAGTATTGCCACTGCCATCTACCAAGAGTGGCAGGATCGATGGGAGGCTGAGACTCACAATAAACTCAGGCAGATTGTGGCGGATGTCAGGTGGCGGTCCACATCTAAGGGTCTGACAAGGCGTGGTAGCACGACCATGTCTAGACTTAGGATTGGCCACACCTACATCACGCACTCTTTTGTGCTGAAGAAAGAAGAGCCCCCACTTTGTGACTATTGTGACTCTCGCCTCACCGTGGAACATATCCTCATTGACTGCCCCAGATACCAGGATGTCAGGGGAAAATATTTTAGAGCCACTAATTTAAAAACACTATTCAATAATGTCGACCCTGGGAAGGTACTGGGCTTTATCCGGGAAGTGGGATTGTCTACGAAGATCTGATTTCTAAACTCTGTACTTTTTACATTATATTTTTACCAAATTATTAAATTTTTACTACCTCTACTATTTTAATTGTAAATAGACCTTGATTTTAATTATTTGACGGTATAGAATTTGACCTTTGTTGTGTGGAGGGAGAGTGGCCCTTGAGGGAACTGCAGGCACGACATGGCCTAAATTGTGCCGATGTGCCCAAATCACAATCACAAACCATCATGATGTCTTCCTCCTCTCTAAATGTTATATTAACTAAAATGTTAGCATAATACAAAACTAGTTAATATATGTAGGTTTAAAGTAGACACTAACTAATGTTACTGTAAAACTAAATGTAGAATTAACTTACCCCTAAATGTAGTAGAAATAAAAATACAGATTCAAACTTAAATGTTAGCATAATATAAAAACTAGTAAATTAATGCAGGTTTAAAGTAGACGTAAACTATTTAAAATTTAATACTAAATGTAGTTTAACCTTAATGTAGTAGAATTAAAAAGCTAAATAGCCTAGTAGCTACATTGTCATTGTTTGCTGTCAACAATGCCTCTGTTTGCTTAAAAATACAGATTTAAACTAAAATGTTAGCATAATACAAAACTAAATTATATATGTAGGTTTAAAGTACAGACTAACTAATGTTACTGTAAAACTAAATGTAGTAATAACTTTCCCCTAAATGTAGTAGAAATAAAAATACAGATTTAAACTAAAATGTTAGCATAATACAAAACTAGTTTATATATGTAGGTTTCAAGTAGACACTAGCTAATGTAACTGTAAAACTAATGTAGAATTAACTTACATCTAAATAAAGTAGAATTAAAGGCTTAATAGCCTAGAATAAGCTACATTGTCATTGTTTGCTGTCAACAATGCCTCTGTTTGCTTAAAAATATAGATTCAAACTAAAATGTCAGCATAATAAAAAAACTAGTAAATAAGTGCAAATGAAATGTAAATGTAAAGTATTTAAAATTTAATACTAAATGAAGATTAACTTAAACCAAAATGTAGTAGAATCAAAAGCTTAATAGCCTAGAAAAAGCTACATTGTCATTGTTTGCTGTCAACACTGCCTATGTTTGCTTAAAAATATAGATTAAAACTTAAATGTTAGCATAATGAAAAACTAGTAATTAAATGTAGGTTTAATATAGACATTAAGATTGTAACTTTAAAACTAATTGTAGAATTAACTTACATCCTAATGTAGTAGAAAAACTTAATATTAAGATAATATGATAGTAAACATTAAACTAATTGTAATGTCCCGAGACATGACGTTAAACTGCGCTCCTCTTTTTTTGGCACTTTTAGAGCTTAAAGTGCCTTTCTTCTTTTCTATCATGATGTCTTCCTCCCTCTCTAAATGTTATATTAACTAAATGTTAGCATAATACAAAACTAGTTAATATATGTAGGTTTAAAGTAGACACTAACTAATGTAACTGTAAAACTAAATGTAGAATTAACTTACCCCTAAATGTAGTAGAAATAAAAATACAGATTCAAACTTAAATGTTAGCATAATATAAAAATAGTAAATTAATGCAGGTTTAAAGTAGACGTAAACTATTTAAAATTTAATACTAAATGTAGCTTAACTCTAACCTTAATGTAGTAGAATTAAAAAGCTAAATAGCCTAGTAGCTACATTGTCATTGTTTGCTGTCAACAATGCCTCTGTTTGCTTAAAAATAACAGATTTAAACTAAAATGTTAGCATAATACAAAAACTAGTTTATATATGTAGGTTTAAAGTAGAAACTAACTAATATTACTGTAAAACTAAATGTAGAATTAACTTTCCCCTAAATGTTAGTAGTAAATTAAAAATACAGATTCAAACTAAAATGTTAGCATAATATAAAACTAGTAAATTAATGCAGGTTTAAAGTAGACGTAAACTATTTAAAATTTAATATTAAATGTAGTTTTAACCTTAATGTAGTAGAATTAAAAAGCTAAATAGCCTAGTAGCTACATTGTCATTGCTTGCTGTCAACAATGCATATGTTAAATAAAGAGAGATAATCATAATAATAATACAATCTATTAAACTTAAATATTATATAATAGCAAGCCATAGTTTAATCTAAATATAAAGTTTGTTTACTTTGATCCTTTTTGTTTAGTTTTAGTTTAATTCCTTTTGAGAAAAGTCTAATTCTTTTAATTTTAAAGTAATTTTTTTAGAGTGTTACAGTCCAAGTCATTCTTATAAGGAAGTGGAACAGGTGAGATCTTTTTATTATTTCCCTTTTTTCTAGAAAAAAATAATTAAATATTTGATGACCACTAATTGAGGAATGGTGGCAGAGTGGTTAAGCACATGGTTCCAGTACCTAATGTCCTGGGTTTAAATCTCAATTCAAACTAAATGTATTTAAACATTTCTCAACATTGGTGAAATGTCTTCTTTTTGTTTGTGAATTGTTTTGTCATGACTATCATCTAAAGAACTATTTTGTTTCATGTCTTATTCCTCTTAGATTGTTTAGAATTTGCTTTCTTATAGTTTAGTTAGGTTTAGTTTGATGCTTTCAGTTTATTTTATGTTATAAATTATATATTTATACATTTGTAGACATTAGTTAGCCTCATGATTGAAACTATAATATTTTGAGGTAAAATTTTTCTTTATGCTTAAATTAATGTATTAAACCTCAAATCTAAAATGGCATTGGTGTTGGACAGCCTATTATAAGCAATACAATGGCATTTTATCCATAAAACTTTCTGAATATATATTTAAACACATAAACTATAAAAAAAAAAACTAAAAATATGCATAAATATAAATTAAACTATTTTGCCCTAACCACCTAAAAGTAGTCTATAGTTTTATATAAGTGTAAACTACATTTAAACTTTAAGTACTAAATAGCCATAAAAAACACATAAAAACTGTTGGTTAAAACTAATAGTCAAAATAAAAACAAAAATGATAGTGAACATTAAAATAATTGTTATGTCCTGAGACATGACGTTAAACTGTGCTCCTCTTTTTTTTTTGGCACTTTTGGAGCTCAAAAGTGCTATTCTTCTTTTTTATCATCATGTCTGCCTCGTCTATGTATTTAATAATAACCTATACATAAAAGTAGTAGAACAAAATGCTTAAGTTAATGTATTAAACCTCAAATCTAAAATGGCATTGTGTTGGACAGCCTATTATAAGCAATACAATGGCATTTTATCAATAAAACTTTCCAATTATATATATTTAATACATAAACTAAAAACGAAAATAACTAAAAATAGGCATAAATATAAATTAAACTTTTTTCCCCTGACACATAAATGTAGTCTATAGTTTCATCTAAGTGTAAACTACATTTAAACTTTAAGTAACTAAATAGCCAGAAAATACAAATAAAAAACTGTAGATTAAAACTAATAGTCAAATTAAAAACAAAAAACCATAGTGAACATTAAAATATGAATATAATAGTTTACTTACACATAAAAGTAGTAGAAAACAAATGCTTTAATAATTGTATAAAACCTTAAATCTAAAATGGCATTGTGTTGGACAGCCTATTATAAGCAATACAATGGCATTTTATCCATAAAACTTTCTGATATATTATTAACACATAAACTAAATAAAAAAAAAACTAAAAATATGCATAAATATAAATTAAACTATTTTCCCCTAACACCTAAAAGTAGTCTATAGTTTTATCTAAGTGTAAACTACATTTAAAACTTTAAGTACTAAATAGCCATAAAAAACACATACAAACTGTAGATTAAAACTAATAGTCAAAATAAAAACAAAAATGATAGTGAACATTAAAATAATTGTTTATCCCGAGACATGACGTTAAACTGTGCTCTCTTTTTTTTGGCACTTTTGGAGCTCAAAAGTGCATTTCTTCTTTTCTATCATCTAGTCTGCCTCCTCTAAGAATGTAATAATAACTTATACATAAAGTAATTTTAACAAAATGCTTAAATAAATGTATTAAACCTTAAATCTAAAATGGCATTGTGTTGGACAGCCTATTATAAGCAATACAATGGCATTTTACCCATAAAACTTTCCAAATATATATATTTAATACATAAACTAAAAACGAAAATAACTAAAAATATGCATAAATATAAATTAAACTATTTTCCCCTGGACACATAAAAGTAGTCTATAGTTTCATCTAAGTGTAAACTATATTTAAACTTTAAGTAACAAAATAGCCAGAAAATACAAATAAAAACTGTAGATTAAAACTAATAGTCAAAATAAAAACAAAAAACCATAGTGAACATTAAAATATGAATATAATAGTTTACTTACACATAAAAGTAGTAGAAACAAATGCTTAAATAAATGTATTAAACCTTAAATCTAAAATGGCATTGTGTTGGACAGCCTATTATAAGCAATACAATGGCATTTTACCCATAAAAACTTTCCAAATATATATATTTAATACATAAACTAAAAAACGAAAATAACTAAAAATATGCATAAATATAAATTAAACTATTTTCCCCTGACACATAAAAGTAGTCTATAGTTTCATCTAAGTGTAAACTACATTTAAACGTTTAAGTAACAAAATAGCCAGAAAATACAAATAAAAACTGTAGATTAAAACTAATAGTCAAATTAAAAACAAAAAACCATAGTGAACATTAAAATATGAATATAATAGTTTACTTACACATAAAAGTAATAGAAACAAATACTTTAATAATTGTATAAAACCTTAAATCTAAAATGGCATTGTGTTGGACAGCCTATTATAAGCAATACAATGGCATTTTATCCATAAAACTTTCCAAATATATATATTTAATACATAAACTAAAAACGAAAATAACTAAAAATATGCATAAATTTAAATTAAAGTATTTTCCCTTGACACATAAAAGTAGTCTATAGTTTCATCTAAGTGTAAACTACATTTAAACTTTAAGTAACAAAATAGCCAGAAAATACAAATAAAAACTGTAGATTAAAACTAATAGTTAAAATAAAAACCCTAAATCATAGTGAACATTAAAATATGAATATAATAGTTTACTTACACATAAAAGTAATAAAAAAATTGCTTTAATAATTGTATAAAACCTTAAATCTAAAATGGCATTGTGTTGGACAGCCTATTATAAGCAATACAATGGCATTTTATCCATCAAACTTTCTGAATATATATTTAACACATAAACTAAAAAAAACTAAAAATATGCATAAATATAAATTAAACTATTTTCCCCTAACACCTAAAAGTAGTCTATAGTGTTTATCTAAGTGTAAACTACATTAAAAATTTAAGTACTAAATAGCCATAAAAAACACATAAAAACTGTAGATTAAAACTAATAGTCCAAAATAAAAACAAAAATGATAGTTAACATTCAAATAATTGTTATGTCCCGAGACATGACGTTAAACTGTGCTCCTCTTTTTTTTGGCACTTTTGTAGCTCAAAAGTGCATTTCCTTCTTTTCTATCATCTAGTCTGCCTCCTCTAAGAATGTAATAATAACTTATACATAAAAGTAGTAGAACAAAATGCTTAAATAAATGTATTAAACCTTAAATCTAAAATGGCATTGTGGTTGGACAGCCTATTATAAGCAATACAATGGCATTTTACCCATAAAACTTTTCAAATTTATATATTTAATACATAAACTAAAAACGAAAATAACTAAAAATATGCATAAATATAAATTAAAATATTTTCCCCTGACACATAAAAGTAGTCTATAGTTTCATCTAAGTGTAAACTACATTTAAACTTTAAGTAACAAAATAGCCAGAAAATACAAATAAAAACTGTAGATTAAAACTAATAGTCAAATTAAAAACAAAAATGATAGTGAACATTCAAATAATTGTTATGTCCCGAGACATGACGTTAAACTGTGCTCTTTTCTTTTGGCACTTTTGGAGCTCAAAAGTGCATTTCTTCTTTTCTATCATCTAGTCTGCCTCCTCTACAAATGTAATAATAACTTATACATAAAAGTAGTAGAACAAAATGCTTAAATAAATGTATTAAACCTTAAATCTAAAATGGCATTGTGTTGGACAGCCTATTATAAGCAATACAATGGCATTTTACCCATAAAACTTTCCGAATATATATATTTAATACATAAACTAAAAACGAAAATAACTAAAAATATGAATAAATATAAATTAAACTATTTTCCCCTGACACATAAAAGTAGTCTATAGTTTCATCTAAGAGTAAACTACACTTAAACTTTAAGTAACAAAATAGCCAGAAAATACAAATAAAAAACTGTAGATTAAAACTAATAGTCAAATTAAAAACAAAAAACCATAGTGAACATTAAAATATGAATATAATAGTTTACTTACACATAAAAGTAGTAGAAACAAATGCTTTAATAATTGTATAAAACCTTAAATCTAAAATGGCATTGTGTTGGACAGCCTATTATAAGCAATACAATGGCATTTTATCCATAAAACTTTCTGAATATATATTTAACACATAAACTAAAAAAAACTAAAAATATGCATAAATATAAATTAAACTATTTTCCCCTTACACCTAAAAGTAGTCTATAGTTTTATCTAAGTGTAAACTACATTAAAAATTTAAGTACTAAATAGCCATAAAAAACACATAAAAACTGTAGATTAAAACTAATAGTCAAAATAAAAACAAAAATGATAGTTAACATTCAAATAATTGTTATGTCCCGAGACATGACGTTAAACTGTGCTCCTCTTTTTTTTGGCACTTTTGTAGCTCAAAAGTGCATTTCTTCTTTTCTATCATCTAGTCTGCCTCCTCTAAGAATGTAATAATAACTTATACATAAAAGTAGTAGAACAAAATGCTTAAATAAATGTATTAAACCTTAAATCTAAAATGGCATTGTGTTGGACAGCCTATTATAAGCAATACAATGGCATTTTATCCATAAAACTTTCTGAATATATTATTAACACATAAACTAAATAAAAAAAAAACTAAAAATATGCATAAATATAAATTAAACTATTTTCCCCTAACACCTAAAAGTAGTCTATAGTTTTATCTAAGTGTAAACTACATTTAAACTTTAAGTACTAAATAGCCATAAAAAACACATACAAACTGTAGATTAAAACTAATAGTCAAAATAAAAACAAAAATGATAGTGAACATTAAAATAATTGTTTATCCCGAGACATGACGTTAAACTGTGCTCCTCTTTTTTTTGGCACTTTTGGAGCTCAAAAGTGCATTTCTTCTTTTCTATCATCTAGTCTGCCTCCTCTAAGAATGTAATAATAACTTATACATAAAAGTAATTTTAACAAAATGCTTAAATAAATGTATTAAACCTTAAATCTAAAATGGCATTGTGTTGGACAGCCTATTATAAGCAATACAATGGCATTTTACCCATAAAACTTTCCAAATATATATATTTAATACATAAACTAAAAACGAAAATAACTAAAAATATGCATAAATATGAATTAAACTATTTTCCCCTGACACATAAAAGTAGTCTATAGTTTCATCTAAGTGTAAACTATATTTAAACTTTAAGTAACAAAATAGCCAGAAAATACAAATAAAAACTGTAGATTAAAACTAATAGTCAAAATAAAAACAAAAAACCATAGTGAACATTAAAATATGAATATAATAGTTTACTTACACATAAAAGTAGTAGAAACAAATGCTTAAATAAATGTATTAAACCTTAAATCTAAAATGGCATTGTGTTGGACAGCCTATTATAAGCAATACAATGGCATTTTACCCATAAAACTTTCCAAATATATATATTTAATACATAAACTAAAAACGAAAATAACTAAAAATATGCATAAATATAAATTAAACTATTTTCCCCTGACACATAAAAGTAGTCTATAGTTTCATCTAAGTGTAAACTACATTTAAACGTTAAGTAACAAAATAGCCAGAAAATACAAATAAAAACTGTAGATTAAAACTAATAGTCAAATTAAAAACAAAAAACCATAGTGAACATTAAAATATGAATATAATAGTTTACTTACACATAAAAGTAATAGAAACAAATACTTTAATAATTGTATTAAACCTTAAATCTAAAATGGCATTGTGTTGGACAGCCTATTATAAGCAATACAATGGCATTTTATCCATAAAACTTTCCAAATATATATATTTAATACATAAACTAAAAACGAAAATAACTAAAAATATGCATAAATTTAAATTAAAGTATTTTCCCTTGACACATAAAAGTAGTCTATAGTTTCATCTAAGTGTAATCTACATTTAAACTTTAAGTAACAAAATAGCCAGAAAATACAAATAAAAACTGTAGATTAAAACTAATAGTTAAAATAAAAACCCTAAATCATAGTGAACATTAAAATATGAATATAATAGTTTACTTACACATAAAAGTAATAAAAAAATTGCTTTAATAATTGTATAAAACCTTAAATCTAAAATGGCATTGTGTTGGACAGCCTATTATAAGCAATACAATGGCATTTTATCCATCAAACTTTCTGAATATATATTTAACACATAAACTAAAAAAAACTAAAAATATGCATAAATATAAATTAAACTATTTTCCCCTAACACCTAAAAGTAGTCTATAGTTTTATCTAAGTGTAAACTACATTAAAAATTTAAGTACTAAATAGCCATAAAAAACACATAAAAACTGTAGATTAAAACTAGTAGTCAAAATAAAAACAAAAATGATAGTGAACATTCAAATAATTGTTATGTCCCGAGACATGACGTTAAACTGTGCTCTTTTTTTTTGGCACTTTTGGAGCTCAAAAGTGCATTTCTTCTTTTCTATCATCTAGTCTGCCTCCTCTACAAATGTAATAATAACTTATACATAAAAGTAGTAGAACAAAATGCTTAAATAAATGTATTAAACCTTAAATCTAAAATGGCATTGTGTTGGACAGCCTATTATAAGCAATACAATGGCATTTTACCCATAAAACTTTCCGAATATATATATTTAATACATAAACTAAAAACGAAAATAACTAAAAATATGAATAAATATAAATTAAACTATTTTCCCCTGACACATAAAAGTAGTCTATAGTTTCATCTAAGAGTAAACTACACTTAAACTTTAAGTAACAAAATAGCCAGAAAATACAAATAAAAAACTGTAGATTAAAACTAATAGTCAAATTAAAAACAAAAAACCATAGTGAACATTAAAATATGAATATAATAGTTTACTTACACATAAAAGTAGTAGAAACAAATGCTTTAATAATTGTATAAAACCTTAAATCTAAAATGGCATTGTGTTGGACAGCCTATTATAAGCAATACAATGGCATTTTATCCATAAAACTTTCTGAATATATATTTAACACATAAACTAAAAAAAACTAAAAATATGCATAAATATAAATTAAACTATTTTCCCCTTACACCTAAAAGTAGTCTATAGTTTTATCTAAGTGTAAACTACATTAAAAATTTAAGTACTAAATAGCCATAAAAAACACATAAAAACTGTAGATTAAAACTAATAGTCAAAATAAAAACAAAAATGATAGTTAACATTCAAATAATTGTTATGTCCCGAGACATGACGTTAAACTGTGCTCCTCTTTTTTTTGGCACTTTTGTAGCTCAAAAGTGCATTTCTTCTTTTCTATCATCTAGTCTGCCTCCTCTAAGAATGTAATAATAACTTATACATAAAAGTAGTAGAACAAAATGCTTAAATAAATGTATTAAACCTTAAATCTAAAATGGCATTGTGTTGGACAGCCTATTATAAGCAATACAATGGCATTTTACCCATAAAACTTTTCAAATTTATATATTTAATACATAAACTAAAAACGAAAATAACTAAAAATATGCATAAATATAAATTAAAATATTTTCCCCTGACACATAAAAGTAGTCTATAGTTTCATCTAAGTGTAAACTACATTTAAACTTTAAGTAACAAAATAGCCAGAAAATACAAATAAAAACTGTAGATTAAAACTAATAGTCAAATTAAAAACAAAAAACTATAGTGAACATTAAAATATGAATAAAATAGTTTACTTACACATAAAAGTAATAGAAACAAATGCTTTAATAATTGTATAAAACCTTAAATCTAAAATGGCATTGTGTTGGACAGCCTATTATAAGCAATATAATGGCATTTTATCCATAAAACTTTCTGAATATATATTTAACACATAAATTAAATAAAAAAAAATATGCATAAATATAAATTAAACTATTTTCCCCTAACACCTAAAAGTAGTCTATAGTTTTATCTAAGTGTAAACTACATTTAAACTTTTAGTACTAAATAGCCATAAAAAACACATAAAAACTGTAGATTAAAACTAATAGTCAAAATAAAAACAAAAATGATAATGAACATTCAAATAATTATTATGTCCCGAGACATGACGTTAAACTGTGCTCCTCTTTTTTTTTGGCACTTTTGTAGCTCAAAAGTGCATTTCTTCTTTTCTATCATCTAGTCTGCCTCCTCTAAGAATGTAATAATAACTTATACATAAAAGTAGTAGAACAAAATGCTTAAATAAATGTATTAAACCTTAAATCTAAAATGGCATTGTGTTGGACAGCCTATTATAAGCAATACAATGGCATTTTACCCATAAAACTTTCCAAATATATATATTTAATACATAAACTAAAAACGAAAATAACTAAAAATATGCATAAATATAAATTAAACTATTTTCCCCTGACACATAAAAGTAGTCTATAGTTTCATCTAAGAGTAAACTACACTTAAACTTTAAGTAACAAAATAGCCAGAAAATACAAATAAAAACTGTAGATTTTAACATAATAGTTAAAATAAAAACCCCAAAAACCATAGTGAACATTAAAATATGAATATAATAGTTTACTTACACATAAAAGTAGTAGAAACAAATACTTTAATAATTGTATAAAACCTTAAATCTAAAATGGCATTGTGTTGGACAGCCTATTATAAGCAATACAATGGCATTTTATCCATAAAACTTTCCAAAAATATATATTTAATACATAAACTAAAAAAAACTAAAAATATGCATAAATATAAATTAAACTATTTTCCCCTAACACCTAAAAGTAGTCTATAGTTTTATCTGAGTGTAAAGTACATTTAAACTTTAAGTAACTAAATAGCCATAAAAAACACATAAAAACTGTAGATTAAAACTAATAGTCAAATTAAAAACAAAAATGATAGTGAACATTCAAATAATTGTTATGTCATGAGACATGACGTTAAACTGTGCTCCTCTTTTTTTTGGCACTTTTGGAGCTCAAAAGTGCATTTCTTCTTTTCTATCATCTAGTCTGCCTCCTCTAAGAATGTAATAATAACTTATACATAAAAGTAGTAGAACAAAATGCTTAAATAAATGTTTTAAACCTTAAATCTAAAATGGCATTGTGTTTGACAGCCTATTTTAAGCAATACAATGGCATTTTACCCATAAAACTTTCTAAATATATATATTTAATACATAAACTAAAAACGAAAATAACTAAAAATATGCATAAATATAAATTAAACTATTTTCCCCTGACACATAAAAGTAGTCTATAGTTTCATCTAAGTGTAAACTACATTTAAACTTTAAGTAACAAAATAGCCAGAAAATACAAATAAAAACTTTAGATTTTAACATAATAGTTAAAATAAAAACCCTTAAACCATAGTGAACATTAAAATATGAATATAATAGTTTACTTACACATAAAAGTAGTAGAAACAAATGCTTTAATAATTGTATAAAACCTTAAATCTAAAATAGCATTGTGTTGGACAGCCTATTATAAGCAATACAATGGCATTTTATCCATAAAACTTTCTGAATATATATTTAACACATAAACTAAAAAAAACTAAAAATATGCATAAATATAAATTAAACTATTTTCCCCTAACACCTATAAGTAGTCTATAGTTTTATCTAAGTGTAAACTACATTAAAAATTTAAATACTAAATAGCCATAAAAAACACATAAAAACTGTAGATTAAAACTAATAGTCAAAATAAAAACAAAAATGATAGTGAACATTCAAATATATGTTATGTCCTGAGACATGACGTTAAACTGTGCTCCTCTTTTTTTTTTTGGCACTTTTGGAGCTCAAAAGTGCATTTCTTCTTTTGTATCATCTAGTCTGCCTCCTCTAAGAATGTAATAATAACTTTTACATAAAAGTAGTAGAACAAAATGCTTAAATAAATGTATTAAACCTTAAATCTAAAATGGCATTGTGTTAGACAGCCTATTATAAGCAATACAATGGCATTTTACCCATAAAACTTTCCAAATATATATATTTAATACATAAACTAAAAACGAAAATAACTAAAAATATGCATAAATATAAATGAAACTATTTTCCCCTGACACATAAAAGTAGTCTATAGTTTCATCTAAGTGTAAACTACATTTTAACTTTAAGTAACTAAATAGCCAGAAAATACAAATAAAAACTGTAGATTAAAACTAATACTCAAAAGAAAAACCAAAAAGCCATAGTGAACATTAAAATATGAATATAATAGTTTACTTACACATAAAAGTAGTAGAAACAAATGCTTTAATAATTGTATAAAACCTTAAATCTAAAATGGCATTGTGTTGGACAGCCTATAAGAACTAAATGTGAATTATTTGAAGCATTATTTAAGAGCATAAAATGAGCTATACCTGTCCATTAGTTTGGTGGTCATCATTTCAGAGGGTGTTCTGATCAACTCACCTTCACCTGTCCATTAGTTTGGTGGACATCATTTCAGAGGGTGTTCTGATCAACTCACCTTAACCTGTCCAGTTGTCTGGTGCACATCATTTCAGAGGGCGTTCTGATCAACTCACCTTCACCTGTCCATTAGTTTTTATGGTACATCATTTCAGAGGGTGTTCTGACCAACTCATTTTCACCTGTCCATTAGATTGGTGGACATCATTTCAGAAGGTGTTCTGATCAACTCACCTTCACCTGTCCAGTAGTCTGGTGGACATCATTTCAGAGGGCGTTCTGATCAACTCACCTTCACCTGTCCAGTAGTCTGGTGCACATCATTTCAGAGGGTGTTCTGATCAACTCATCTTCACCTGTCCATTAGTTTGGTGGACATCATTTCAGAGGGTGTTCTGATCAACTCACGTTCACCTGGCCATTAGTTTAGTGGACATCATTTTAGAGAGTGTTCTGATAAACTCATTTTCACCTGTCCAGTAGTTTGGTGGATGTCATTTAAGAGGGTGTTCTGATCAACTTATCTTCACCTGTCCATTAGTTTGGTGGACATTATTTCAGAGGGTGTTCTGATCACTTCATTTTGACATGTCCATTAGATTGGTAGACATCATTTCAGAGGGTGTTCTGATCAACTCACCTTCACCTGTCCAGTAGTCTGGTGCACATCATTTCAGAGGGTGTTCTAATCAACTCATTTTCACCTGTCCATTAGTCTTGTGGACATCATTTCAGAGGGTGTTCTGATCAATTTATTTTTACATGACCATTAGATTGGTGGACATCATTTCAGAGGGTGTTCTGATCAACTCACCTTCACCTGTCCAGTAGTCTGGTGCACATCATTTAAGAGGGTGTTCTGATCAACTAACCTTCACCTGTCCATTAGTTTGGGGGACATCATTTCAGAGAGTGTTCTGATCCTTTTATTTTCAAATGTCCATTAGATTGGTGGACATCATTTTAGAGGGTGTTCTGATCAACTCACCTTTACCTGTTCATTAGTTTGGTGGACATCGTTTTAGAGGGTGTTCTGATCAACTCATTTTCACCTGTCCAGTAGTCTGGTGCACATCATTTAAGAGGGTGTTCTGATCAACTCACCTTCACCTGTCCAGTAGTCTGGTGCACATCATTTTAGAGGGTGTTCTGATCAACTCACCTTCACCTGTCCATTAGTTTGGGGGACATCATTTCAGAGGGTGTTCTGATCAACTCACGTTCACCTGGCCATTAGTTTGGTGGACATCGTTTTAGAGGGTGTTCTGATCAACTCATTTTCACCTGTCCAGTAGTCTGGTGGACATCATTTAAGAGGGTGTTCTGATCAACTCACCTTCACCTGTCCATTAGTTTGTGTACATCATTTCAGAGGGTGTTTTGATCAACTCACCTTTAACTGACCATAAGTCTGGTGCACATCAATTCAGAAGGGGTTCTGATCAACTCACCTTCACCTGTCCATTAGTTTGGTGGACATCATTTCAGAGGGTGTTCTGATCACTTCATTTTGACATGTACATTAGATTGGTGGACATCATTTCAGAGGGTGTTCTGATCAACTCACCTTTACCTGTCCATTAGTTTGGTGGACATCATTTCAGAGGGTGTTCTGATCAACTCACCTTCACCTGTCCAGTAGTCTGGTGCACATCATTTCAGAGGGTGTTCTGATCAACTCACTTTCACCTGTCCAGTAGTCTGGTGCACATCATTTCAGAGGGTGTTTTGATCAACTCACCTTCACCTGTCCATTAGTTTGGGGGACATCATTTTAGAGGGTGTTCTGATCACTTTATTTTCAAATGTCCATTAGATTTGTGGACATCATTTCAGAGGGTGACCTGATCAACTCATTTTCACATTTCTATTAGATTGGTGGAAATCATTTTAGAGGGTGTTCTAATCAACTCACGTTCACCTGGCCATTAGTTTGGTGGTTATCATTTCAGAGGGTGTTTTGATCAACTCACCTTCAACTGTCTTATAGTCTGGTGCACATCAATTCAGAGGGGGTTCTGATCAACTCACATTCACCTGTCCATTAGTTTGGTGGACATCATTTCAGAGGTTGTTCTGATCACTTTATTTTGACATGTACATTAGATTGGTGGACATCATTTCAGAGGTTGTTCTGATCAACTCACCTTCACCTGTCTATTAGTTTGGTGGACATCATTTCAGAGGTTGTTCTGATCAACTCACCTTCGTCTGTCCATTAGTTTGGTGGACATCATTTCAGATGGTGTTTTGATCAACTCATTTGGTGATTTAGTCTATGTTGACCTCCATGACGCATATTGACCTGACATTATTCGCAACCATTAGGGAGACAGACTGTTTGTGACATGGGGTGTAGGGTGATGGGAAAAGTGAATTGACAGCCATATTCTTTAGAATAGTCAGAAGGCTTTAAAGGTGACTTGACAACAATATTCTTTAAAATTCTTGAAAATGTCTTAGTATGGTTACCCAATTTTTGAATTGACAAGTTGAGTGTTAGTGATACTTGTTCTAATTTTAATAATTGCATTTTGCTTAAATCAAGGGATTTTTGTAATTCTGTCTTCATTTTTGTAATTCTGTGCTTATTTTATTTAATATCAATTCATCTTGATGTCACTGGTAAAGAATATAAAATGCTTCTTTGTGGCATGCATCTCTAATAGCCTTTGACAAACAATCCAACTCCTGGCCTTCATGTGTGGCTCAGATATTGGGTTTGGCAGAACTATTATCAATAACACGAGTAACTTAAACCATGTAATTGCATTACTTCAGGAACAAAAGTCAGATTATTTGCAGACGATTGCATAATATATAGAACAATAAAAACAACACAAGACACAGATATTTTTACAAATTTCACCCAGAAAAATGCCAGTTGTTAAGAGTAACAAAAAAAAACAACAAATTAATTCCACTTATCTTATTCATGGCAAACCAGTAACACAGACTAAAAACGCAAAATACCTAGGTGTTATAATAAATGAAAAACTGTCATGGAATCCACATATTGATGAAACTATCAAAAATTAAAACAAAGCTATAGGGTTTATTAAAAGAAATTTCTATAAATCAAATAAGAACATAAGACTAAAATGTTATTTAACCTCAAACATTAAGAAACTGGAACAGACACAAAATAGAGCAGTGAGATTCATAACAAACGAATATTCACATTTGACTAGAGTAACACCTTTAGTAAAATCACTAAATTTAGAAAGCTTTCAGGACAGAAGACTCAAAAGTAAAGTAGCAATTATACATAAAACACTGAACCATAATCTTCAAATACAAAAACAAAATTTAATAAAATACTCTGAAAGACACAAAGATAAAAGCACATTCCTCGTCCCATGTGCTAGGACAAATTTGTACAAATACTCCTTCTTCCCTAGTGCTATTAGAGCATGGAATGGGTTGCCTGAGCTAGCCAGGAAAACCTGTGACTTGGCAGAGTTAAAGTCACTGGTTAATATGCATGACTAAATGCATGACGCGTAGGACGTAATCGTCTTCTTTTTTGAAGTAACGTCTGTATTATATAATATAAGATAAGATATAACACAGCAGCGGGTGTTCTCTGGAATGTACATGTATCAACAAAGACAGGATGTCACGTGTCCTTACGTGTTATTCCAGAAGGTACTAGCAATGTCCAGTGACAGATAGAGGTCAACGTGTGATCCCGGCTTGATGACACTGCAGCAGGTGTTCTCTGGAATCTACATGGAAAAACAAAGACAGGATGTGACGTTTCCTCACGTGTTGTTCCAGACATACTAGCAGTGTTTGTGCAACTTTGGAGAAGCGATTAGGGACTCTATATAAGCCAAAGAGTTAATGTGAAAGTCAGTCGTGGGTGAGTCGTCGGTACTGTTGTCTACTGTGCGAGACAATAGAGGAGAGATGTGTACTACACGATTAACTAGGGTAGAGTTAACTGGAGTGGACTTCTGTCGTTATATGTATATATATATATATGTATGTATATATATGTATATGTATATATGTGTATATATGTATGTGTGTATATATGTATGTGTGTATATATTATATATATATATATACATATATATATTGGTGTGTGTGTATATATATATATATATATATATATATATATATATATATATATATATATATATATATATATATATATATATATATATATATATATATATATATATATATATATACATATATACATATATATACATATATATACATACATATATATATATATTGTAATATCTTAAGTGAGGCAACTCAACGAGGCACATCGATAATTATTGACAAGACATAACAGGTACACAAACAACATCTATCTTAGGCACAATCTCTCCAAATTGGGCGGAAATCGTTTGTCTCCTAATATATATATCAACATCCTTTTATAGTCTGGTTACTAGAAGTGCGCACCTTCTAGCACTAGCCTGGATGGCGGTGCGCATGGCGGAGTCATAACATTGCCCCCGTCTTAGCACTTTTCGTCCCGAAAAGAAACACTGCAGACGATGTTTGACAGCTCAGGTGGAGGTCGATCAGTGGGAGCTACAGGCGACAGGGAGCGTGTTCCCCACGAAGCCATCCGCATTGTTTTCCTCCAGTGCCGCTTTCTCTTTCTCCAGTTGATCAGGCTGTTGTTGCGACTATGACGCGGCCATTTGACACACAAAGAGATAGTGTCGAGCAATGTTTTTTTCAGAACAGCCGTTGATCGGACACGCTGTCTCAGCAGACCTTCCCGACTGACGCCTCTCAAGGGATCTGCAGATTCCAGGTTCACATGCAGCCACTTTGCAAACAAATTCCAATGCACCGCAGTCAACCTCAGATAACAGTCTCACGTCCAGAAGATAGGTCTCTTCAGATTCAAGTGGAAAATGTCTTCCTCTTGACAGCTCAGATTTAGAGTGGTTTGATTGACATTCATCTATGTCAATGTCGATGATGATGGTAGAAGTACATATGCCCTGTTGGTGGTTTTCTTGGCATCTAACTTCTATGTGTGATGCGCCGCACGTACAGTTCATGGTAAACTTCTGGATGCAATTGTCAAGCTTTGAATTTCCCTCGTGAGCACCGGCAGATAGGCAGAGGTCTTTAAGGTCCATATCAACAGGCTTGAACGCAGACCCAACGTTGTCTTGATCTGTCCAGCTCATTAATGTACTGGTAACAGGTACAACAGGAACAAACGCTTCAGGCACGTAACAGACTTCAGTCTCTTCATTTGTCTCTTTCCCTTCAATTCGGTACATCTCGTTGAGATCATCACAGCAATCATTGTCACGTTTCTCGTCTTGAAAGTCACCACAAGACTTGCCCACAACACAGACACAGACGGCGCTACAATCCCCAGCTTCTCCGTCACCACTGTTTGTGCAGCCACAGTCCTGACCATGCAACTTCTTTACCAACGAGTCTACAGGCAACTGCTCCTTCACTAACGAGTCTATTCCTCCTTTCGCTTAAGACACCATTTTGTCAAATTGATCTGTTTGTCCTTCCACTTGCAATACACTTACATCTACCTTACTCCCCATCCTGTTAATTTCTTCACGCATAGTATCAATTTCTTCCTGTATCTTGCCAATGAGCTCATGAATCTCCGGTTTAATTTCAAATAAGTAGGTATCTGGATCTTCGTCTTCATCTACCAAGGCTTGCAGGAGACGAGCTGTAAGCACCTTCTTGGTACCATCAATTATCTCATATCGGTAACTAAGTTCCTTCCTAAGCTCTTTAACTGAGAATTGGTCTAATTGTTTCAAAGCTGCCATTGTAAATCCTACCTCCTCTCGTTGAGTTGCCTATAATCCCACTTCTGACACCAATTGTAATAACTTAAGTGAGGCAAGTCAACGAGACACATCGATATTTATTGACAAGACTTCACAGGTACACAAACAACATCTGTCTTAGGCACAATCTCTCCATATTAGCTCTCTACTTGGGCGGAAATCCGCAGTGGAGAGAGCTTCTTTTGATAGCTGGTTAGCAGGTTTTCTGTTTCCCCGTTTTAACGGGTGTTATGCTTGGGGCTATGGCAAGAGTGTCGCCTTCCGCCCTTAGAGCTGTATCGTTAACTATCGTTGTTGAAGCTGTAGAAAGTTGATGTTATGAAGGGCGCCGAGATGGAGTGTGCGTGTGTAAGGTGTGCTGTTGGTGTGCTATTCGAATAATTATTAATGGAATGCTAACCACAATGATATTGATATACATGTAAATATTTTATTAATTTGCAATTAAGTATTATTAAATCTTGTTAACGTTGACATTTGTTATTGAATCAGTAACTGTTCCGTTGGACAACGTTTATTCGTTGTTCAATTTAATTTGTGGTTTAAATAAGAGTATTCTTTGTTTTGGATTACACTGTTCAGGAGGGGAGCCCGGGCAAGTACATCATGCCCTAGATGAGCCCGCCCTCCTGACACCCAACTATCATAGATATCTGATATTTAGCTTTACATTCTATTTTGATCCAATCAAAGCATTGCTTCTATGTTCAAGATAATAGTTGTGATTTATGAAGGACTTCGTAGCGGGACCGATTCGAGATCATGCGAAAACTCCACCTAACCAAAAATATTTGGTATGCATCTGGACATGTTATCTATAGCACTGGTCACTTTATAGATTCATCCGAATATATTCACACTAACGTCGATCACTATAAAGATATAGGCTTTAATTTTCTTGTTTATCGTTTAGGAATATAAGGAATTGACGTCTTCTAGAAGTACTATAGACGGATGTAGGGTATTTACGACAATGCTTAGATTAGTATTATACTTTGAAGTGTATAAGATGTTTTTTTTTAATCACGAATCTCAAAGTGTTGCTTTTAAAGAGAATACTATAAAATCTTAACACAATTTATTGGCAATCATGAGGCCCTTTTGGTGGCCCTATCGGGCCAATTGGGTACCTTCCCATCGTGCATTAGCCCAAAATGCCCATATAACCAGTACGCCCCTGCTTATGAGACGTCTTTTCCGATCAAAGGAGCCAGGCTCTTGATAACTTTAGAAATCATAAAGTGCGTATCCTTGACCCAGTTTACAGTGTCTCTCATTGTAGAGTGTTTTTTTTTCAAGGACATGGATTATATCTTTTTTTTTTCTTCTTCAGTTTTGTTAGGGTTGACGTGTTAGGTGTGTTCTAGTGAATGTTTACAGTGGAAACGCATAAGCCTTATGATCATTCAAACAATAAGATTTTAGTATCATTTACAGATAACTCTCTCTCTCTCCGTCACAAAATGCATTATATAGGGCCTATATATATATATATATATATATATATATATATATATATATATATATATATATATATATATATATATATATATATATATATATATATATATATATATACACACAGTGCTTTTGCTTTTTTTTGTATGAAAAATGTTCTGCGTATTAGTTTTAAGAACAAAACGATTGGCTTGTCAGAAGACCGCATGCAGCAATGATAAAGGCACATTCCTCGTTCCACACACTAGGACAAATTTGTACAAATGCTCCATCTTCCTTAGTGCTATTAGAGCATGGAAGGGTTGCCTGAGCCAGCCAGAAAAACAAGGGACTTGGCAGAGTTTAAGTCGTTGGTTAACATGCATGTCTAGAGGAATGACGCGTAGGACGTAATCATCTTCTTTTTTGAAGTAAACATAGAGTTGAAGCTAGGTGCTGAAACAAATGATACATATATTAAACATAAATGAATAACAGCACCAGGGACCAAGTCACAGGTTCGAGCCTCGGTCGGCGCATGCCCTTATTTTCGTAGCATTTTAATTCACTACTTTCTCTCTTAAAAACTTGGTCCCTGGTGCTGTTATTCATTTATGTTTTTTGAAGTAGTGTCTGTATAATATAAGATAAGATGACACCAATTTTAAACATGTATAGGTGATGACAAAATTAGATTTGGCGCTTGTAGTATTTGGAATCTAAAGGTAATAGACAGAAGAATGGACAGACTACATAAAAAACAGCGGCTTTCCCCACTTTGGAATGTCAAGCTCTTTTTTGTTCTCCTGAACTAGAATACTAAATACTTTCTGATTTTTTATTTTATACCATTCGCATCAACCAACAAACCCATTTCAACAATAATTCCTATAACTTTAATAAAAAGTAAAACTATATTCATTGTCGCTTAGACCACCAGTCTCAGACTTGATAAGAAAGGCTCAGTTTATTAATCCTTTCAGTCAAAGAACAAAGACTAAATGCTTGCAGACAAAAAGAACGAGACTTGAAGAAAACCAAAACTACAAAGTCCCTCATTAAAGTAACTCAAAAGTAACTGTTACAAATAGAAACATACTATACTTGTGCTATAACCTTTAATATAAAAACAGTTTGTTGAAAGACAAACTATTTCTAATTCTTCAATTCATTCATCTACCTATCCAACTCTTCTTCTTTCCATCTCTCTCTCTATATATCCATTTATTTATATTTTTAAACTACTTTAGCTAGCTTTATTGCAAAGTATCCATTGAAAATAGCGCATGTTAATAGATTGCTAATGGGTACCTGACATTAGTTGGGGAAAGTAATGGCGGTTGGACGTTGTGCTGGCCACATGACGCCCTCGTTAACCGGGAACCTTTATATTTAATTTGGTTTCAGCTTATACGTATTATTTTGATGTTTTTACCAACAAATCAAGACTTCTTTTTTTTTATACTTCACTGTACTGTTCTACAAATATTTAGCTTTACTCTTTTCTTGCAAGCAGATATCAATCATCAGTAACAACCAGAGTATACAGCTGCTGGGTCTACATCGTGACAACACAGTTCTAGTGACTTGTCCATCCGAAGGTCTTGGAATGTCCCGTGCAGATAATGTTGAAAAAAGCCGAACACAAAAAAACAAACGATACTGTGACATGAATGGTAAGTTCTTTTATCTAGCACTTATATTATCCTAACCTTTCACAAAATAAGCATTTTTTTCTATATTTACCTGGAATCCTTCAAAAGAGTGTCTTTAGTTATAGTTATAAAGATTATCTCCCTTTATGCGATATAAAAATTATAGCTGATGTTTTTGAAAAAAAAAAAATTGGTTCCAAAGCCTGCATTTGCTACTTGCTACCAAGTTAATGACACGTTCCTTCTTCTTTGACAGACTTTGAGGCATGAATTAAATGAATGAAACGTTAGAATAATTGAAACTAATCTAACCAAACGAACTAAACGTTCATGCACTAATCAATTTAATTCAATATACTTTTAGTAATAATAGCTCTAAACACTATTATAATTTAAATTATTACTTAAACTTAGACTTAGGTCCTCCCGCGCCGTTCGGCGCATTGGGCGGCAAGCTGTCTCCATAAAGATCTGTCACTGGCAATGTCTGAAGCCTCCTCCCACCTGGTGTCCACTGTTCTGAGGTCCTCCATAAAGGTGTGTCCCCAAGTAATACGAGGACGTCCCTGTTTGCGCTTTCCTCGTTTTGGCTTCCATGTTATCGCAACTCTTGGTGTGCGTAATTCATTTTGCCGTAGAACATGTCCCGCAAACCTCATGCGACGCTCAGTCACAACTAAGTGTTCGACTCCCAGTTCGGCATAGGATTTCCTTGTTTGAGACCCGATCTGTGTAACTGACTCCCAAATTCCGTCTCAGTCATCCCTGTTGAGCCACATTTAGTCTTTTCTCAATTTTGACAGATGACTTCCACGTCTCACATGCATATGGTGCAGTTGGAATGACGATTGTGTTGAGAAGGTGTATTTTTGTCACGAGTCCAATGGCTTGGCTTGTCCAAATAGGCTGCAGCCTCTGGAAAATGCTCCCTGCCTTTCCTATTCATGGTAAGCATCTCCATCATTTGTTATGATGCTGCCAAGGTACGTGAACTTATCCAACTCTTCAAGCTTTGACTCGCCAAGTCTGACGGGGACACCCTTTGCCTTATATCCCACTCGCATAATTTTAGTCTTATCCAAGGCCAATTTTGGGTGCCTCTCTGTCTAGGCTCTCTGTCATTTCTTGAATGCATTTATTTGTAGCCCCGAGTAGTGCAACATCATCAGCAAAGTCCAAGTCCGTCAATCGGAGTTGTTCATGCCATGGAATACCAAAGGCAGTCTGGTTCATTGCTCTCCTCATTATGTAGTCGATGGCTAGGAGGAAAAGGAAGGGAGATAAGATGCACCCCTGTTTCACACCTGTCTCGATTGTAAAAAAAACTCTGTTGTTCCCTCTTCTGTTTTAATGCAGCAACTAGACTGACTGTAAAGGTGTCGTAGGCTCTGGACAAATTTTTTTGGGATGCCGTATTCTCTAACTATTTTCCATAGTGATTCTCGGTGGACACTATCGAACGCTTTTTAAAAGTCCACAAAACTGATCGTTAGCCGTTGTTGGTACTCAAGACTTTGTTCTATGATATTTTGTAGAACAAAAATCTGCTCTGTACATGATCTGCCTCTTCGAAAACCTGCTTGTTCTTCTCTGAGCCTTTCATCTAGAGACTGTTGAAGCCGTCTCAACAGAACAGTGCTGAAAACTTTGCCCGGGACAGAGAGGAGAGTAATGCCACTCCAGTTGTTGCAGTCTGCCAAGTTGCCCTTTTTTTTCGAGGCTTTACAATCACTCCGTTTCGCCAGTCCTCGGGGACTTTTGAAGTTCGCCAACAGAGATTTAAGAGATCAGTCATTCTGTTAACAATGCACTGTCCCCCATATTTTATCATTTCTGCTGATATCATGTCTAGCCCTGGTGCTTTGTTATTCTTTAGCACTGCAATGGCCATGGTAACCTCCTCAGCAGTTATTGGGTCTGTCTTGACCTTGAGATCATTGTCTGGAGAGGGGTCCTTGAATATGTAAGATAGGTCTGGCGACAGTTGGTTAAGGGTCTCTTTAAAGTGCTCTACCCATCTTGCATCCTGTTCTTCTTTCGTTAACAAAGTTTTGCCTTGCTTGTCTTTTTATCGGTGCCCCATGTCCACTCTTTGCTCCAGTGAGATCTCGGACAATACGATAGAGGGTTTTTGTGTCATTTCTGCTTGCAGGTGCTTGTGCCTCTCGTCACTTCTGCTCAATCCAGTCACGTTTATCTCGCTGACAACTTCTCTTTACTTTCAGATCTGCTTCCCAATAGGCTTCTTCTGCTAGGCTGCGATCCTGTGTTTCATTTTTCTGATCTCGTCTACGTTTGGCCTCTTTCCTCTCATCTATCAATTTCCATGTTCTGTCTTGTATCCACCGTTCCTTGTATGGACCTCGCCTCCTTCCGATAACTTCTTCCGCGCACCCAATAGTGGTATCTCTGAAGTTGGCCCACTCTTCTTTAAGGGTCAATATATCTGCAAGAACCTCAAAGCGGTTCGTTAGTTTCAATTGAAACTGTGTTGCAGTATTGCCGTCTTTAAGCTTCTCTACATTAAATGGGCGGGGTCGTGTGGCTCGTTTTGGTTGGCGTTTCAATCGGAGCTTACATTTGCCACTGACAAGGTAGTGGTCTGAGCCGATATCCGCTCCTCTGCGTGTCCGCACGTCTCACAGAGATGACCTCCATCGTTTGGAGATGCAAATGTAATCTAACTCGTTTGGAGATGCAAATGTAATCTATCTTATTTAAATTAATTTAAATTATTAAAGAGCTTTGAAAAATATTAAAAATTATGTGGGAATACAACTAATTTTCTTATATATATTCGGGTTAGGGTTATTACATTATATTATAATTTTTTTTTTCATAATCAAAAATCACCTTTACCCTCTCCCTTAATCTGTTGAGCCGTTGGAGCATTACACAAGATAACCTCCCTCCCCCCCCCCGAAAAAAAGTCAATAAATGGTTTATCGTTGTTGTAGAATGACCATGTTTATGTCAATGGGCACTACCAGAAGACCTATATGCTTCCACCTAAATTACATAAGTCAAGTGGTGGTTGTTCTCTTATTTAGGGCGAAATTATCCTTTATAAACATGGTACTAGCCAGGGCTGTCTTCATCATATTTAAATTGTATGTAGGTAGTATGTATATTTGTATGTATTACATAGGCTTCATTCTATTTCCAGTGTATGTTTTAAGTATTTCCTTGCTACTTGTAGGTGTGCTGAAACTTGAACTGGGACACCAATGGCACCAAATTTACAGCTTCTACTGGACCGTCCTGAGAGCCCATTGCATGGCAACTGCTGACAGACAAGACAAGAACAAGTCTTTTAACAACTTCTTACAAAGCTTATATCAACTCACTCTGTCTGAATGTCTGGTAAAAAGTGTGTACGCGTTATTTCGCCCACACCCATTTTCGGATCAAGCTTAAACTTTGCACAATTATTCATTGACAATTAATTAAATTTTTAAAAAGTAACTAATTAGACGATTAGACTGCTGATTGATTATTTTGTTTAATAGCAACAAGGGAAACTTATACTTCAGATATGACTAAATTTTTTGGTTTAAGTCCCCTTAAATAATTGTTAACGCTATTTCTCCCTCAACATTCTCAGATCAAGTTGATACTTTAAACAATTATTATTAGTAAAACATGAATCAATAAACAAAATACTCAATTAGACTTTTTATTTACTTTATTAATTTTTTTTTATATTTTGCTTGTCTTTTTATCTTTTCACCATTCACCCCCCCCCCACTTTCAACATTATTATATTTTTTGAATTAATGACACATGATATCCGAGTCACAGCGTGTTCCATCACCTGGCTATTTCAACCTTCAATATTATTTGTGGATGAGACCTAAACTATTTGCTTATGATTTGTCGTTTATGAAATGTTGAATCGTGTAATTTTGAGTATATAGTCGTCTTAGATTTATTAGCCAAAAAAAAATTAATGATAATAGAATAAGCCTTTATTGTATTGCTTTATTCATAAACATAGAGCTAAATAACAATATTCTATCCAATGTATAATTTGTAAAGAGATAATTGCTGTTATGTACATCACACGATTTCCCATAGATGAAAAAAAAAAGATATTCTCTAGTAATTGTGAAAAAGGTGAAAAGTATACTGTCATTTTAAGCAAAAATAATCTCTAAGATATTAGACTACATTTGTATAGACTCAAACGTTTTGCTTTTTCATTGAGTGTTCAATTTTTTTTTCTGATATAGATTAATTTTTAAAAGCTTTTATGTTTCAAGCTACAATATTAAGTATTTTCTTTGCATTATAACTAACAAAAAGATTAGAAAATATAAAAAAAATAGAATACTAAACAAATAGTTAAATATTCAAAACATTATAATTATTAATGTTGAAATTACATGAGTTATGAATGACACTGAACTGCGGTTGTATAAATATGAAACTAAATAAACAGAATAATGTCACCAAATTTCTGTATTTTATTTCACAAATGTAAAGTCACTGTACATATTTACAATAAAATAAAAAGCTCATTATTTACATACTCACAAAACAGTTTTACAGAATAAAACAGAAAATAATAATTATACAAGTAGCAAGTGAATACTAAAGGTCAACACATACAATTTATTTTTAAAACAATAAGTCTGTTAACGCTGCGCTCCGAAACGGAACATTGCTGAAAGACAATCTTCAACTAAAATAATCCTTCAAATGAAATTATTATTAACTCTTTATAAACTTAACTAGTCCTGATAGAAATGTAGCCAATATTATTTGCAATTATCTTTCCCACTGTGTATTGTAAGTACAAGAAAAAAAAAGCGTACTAGTATCAATTACTTTGGATCAGTCATTTAACTAAATTTGTAATAGTTCTAGACTAGATGTTGCCAAACTTATTAGCCTTATAGACCCCTTGCCATGTTTTCTGGTTTTTTGGTAGACCCCCTGCTTAACTGATATTTTTACGAATTCTTAAAATCCATTTTAAGCTTCCCTCGAAAGGGGAATAGACGATAATAGTTTTGTGTGGTCTGTCTGTCCATTTAGATCTCATGCAACGGCTAGTTTTTTTTTTCTTTTCTGAAAGTGAACCATTTAATTAGTTTCAAATTATATATGCAAGCAGATTTTTCCCCCAAAAAATATAAAAAAATACTCCACTTTTAAATGAAAAACTTCAAGGGAGGTACGTTTTTTTTTAAAAAGGTCATAAACTTCAATAACAACTCAAGCTTCATTCATTGATTTGCGAATTTGGTACAAAAAAATTGCATCCAAGGTCACAATGGCAAAAGTGTCGATGGATCATTATAAAATATTTTTTCTATTTATTAACTAACTCATTGAATGGAATACTGATTCAAATGTTGTTGTTGTTTTTTTAAGAATTTTTATACGAACTTCGTTTTAGTTATAAGTTTTAAAAAATACAAACTACTTTTATAGTGCGCAGTTGTGACACTAGACAACAATCTGAATTAGACTAAATAGAGGCCAGATCTAGATCTAGGATTGCTGCGGTTTGCGCGCTGGACTGTCGTTTAGATTTATCAATGGTCCGGGTTCAAACTATGCCCGCTCCCATCCCCCGTCGTCGTGCGGGAGGTTTGGACTAGGAAGTAAACTATCTTCAACTCTGAAGGAACATTCGAAACATGTAAAACATTTTACAACAAACATCTAGATTTTTATTTAAATTTAAAGCGGTGCAGATTTTTTTTTATTAGTAATAGTAGTATCACATTAAGAAGTTAATCTGATGTGAACAGCATAGTGCACTAGAACCCACTTGATTTAGTAGGCCTACTAATACTGGTCTAGCTCTTGATTAATTTATGCTATCCAAACACCTATAGACCAAAATTTAAAGTTTGACTTTGACAGCGCATTATTTGATAATAGTTTGACATAGAAAAGAAAATGAAGCATCAAAATCTTGAAGGGGAATAAGGCTGATAAGAAAGGGCTACAACAAAAAAAACTGTCTGGACAGTCACAATGTAAAAGAATGGACCAGCCTTTCTCTTCATATCCTACTAAGAACAGCTGCTGATCGGGGAAAATGTAGGGATTATTACCCCTACGACTACAGCCAAGGAACAAATGAGAGGTATAAACAAAAAGGAAAAACAACGAAAATCTCCCGTTTGTTTTTAAACAATGATGGATCCCTCTTCAATATCTCAAACCAAAATGAGTGATACATACTTCTAAATTGGAATCAAATTTAGAATACCAAAGAAAATGAACATAAGGAAGACGAGCCTAGAGTCTAAATCTATAATTATTATTTTTTACATTATACTGCTATTTAGATTTTTAGAATTAATACTTAAAATCTAGATCTAGATGACTTTTTACCGTTACCTTTACCTATCCCTAAGTCTGTTGGACCGTTTGGGCACCAAGCAAGATTCGTCGACCGACTTTCTACATTCCTCCCTGTCCTTTGCCTTGTTTAGAAACTCTTTCAATGGTAGGCCTGTCCATTCTTTTATGTTGACCTCCCATCGCCTTCTCTGTCTGTCTCTTCTTCTTTTTCCTGGTACTGTTCCCTGAAGGGAGTTCTTTGCGAACCCCGAAGATCTTTTAAAATGGTCGTATATTTTAAGCTTGCGTTTTTTTTACTATAGTTAGCAGGTCGTCATGGGGTCCGATCGCTGCAGTAACCCTGTCTCTAATCACTTGGTTTGTGATGCGGTCTTTGAACGTGATACCTAGGATCCTTCTGTAGCATCCCAATTCCATTGCTAGGATCCTCCTCTCTAGCTCTGCAATCAGCGTCCAAGACTCACAAGCATATAAAAATGTGGCCATGACCAGAGAGCGCATCAGTCTGATCTTGGTGCTGAGGACTAAGTGTAATGATTTTTTTTGTCTAAATCACTAAATGTAAGTAGTAGATCTATGAGCACTCTAGTGATAATAAATTATTGTAGTATGGTTTAAAAACGATTTTGTAGCATATTTGTTCTGAGGAAAATCATAGATCTAGATTGATACCATGGTGACAAGATACTAAATTGGATAAAATTTCATTCATATAATACATATAATCTATATCAACTTATGTTTTGTTAGGTAGTGATCTTATAGTTTAATCTGTTAAAAAAAATTGAATAGCATTTTTATCACTATAATTATTAATCTTGCCCTTTACCACATGTGGTGCCATTTTTGGGGCATAGGCCACCAACTAGCTTCCTCCAGGCATCTTGGTTTTGGGCGAGTTGTCTCCACATCTTGACCATCTGTTTGGCATCTGCATCGGAATCTAAGCATCATATATTTCTTGGCCATTCCCTCTACCTCTCATGTAGGGTGTTCCAGGTGAGACCTTATCTTGTGATGTTGGATGCTGCTTTGTTCTTCGCCACAGTTGTGATCTTGTCTGGCGAGCATATATTACAAATCTTAGTATTGCACCTACAAGCCCTGTTCTCTTTCTTCCAAAGTACTATTAGAGCTTATACTGGGATCAGCCAAGAAATTCAATGATTAGTAGAGTCTGTCTCAGGACTAGATTAACAGGTGGACAGGATGTAATCTTCTTTTTTGTAGAAAAAATTATTTTCTCACTGTTGTTTTTTTTTTTACTTGTTGTATAAACAAAACTAATTTGAAATCTTTTATCTACATGTGTATCTAGGCCTTATTCTAGGCTATACCTAAGAAAAATCTTTTATTTTATTGTTTTCCTTTTTAAAGTCTTGTTTTGTTTAGGCATTATATTTATCCTTTTTTGTAGCATTTAAATTGTTTTTGGCATTGTTTATTTGGCTGGCAGACAATATGGAAGCGGGCAGGCAGATCACATTACACTTTATTGTGAGCCTCCTTGTTAAAAAAAAACAGACTTGATATGATTGTAAATTATATTTAAATATCCATAAAGAAGCAACAATAATTTTTTATATAATAGGGAATCTTATATTGAGTAATACAATAATTAAAACCCCATTTTGCATGTGCTTCAAAAATAAATAGAGTTGCCATGTTCACTGGGCTGTGATCTATACTACATTCTTGTATCTTCATGGGTGTGAGAAGTTGGACAACTAGATGAACATTCTTGAGAAACACAATGGAACACAAAATTCAGCTGTATTGACATTTTTTAAATTTGCTTTAAAAATTAAAAACAAAACATAAAAACTTAAAGACTCAAATACTCTCTTATAGAAGCCCAGGATAGAAACCCTGCAGTTGTGTGTTTTTTTTCTTGACCAATATATAAATAGTCCTTCAAAGCTTGATTTACTCTGATGCCTCCTAAATAAAACAACTCATGATGCCTCGACTGACGTTCGCACCTCCCGTCGGGAGGTTTGGGCTAGGATATAATTATCCACATAAACTGAAGGAACATCCTAAATATTTTGTACAAAACATATTGTATTACCTTGTATAGCTAAATAACGGCAAAAAGAATGTTCTCCAATCTGGAAATAGAAGGAACATCGCACTCTTTCAGGAAAAAATGTAACCAATAGTGATTTGTAAACAATGGCACATTAACACTGGCTTGTTTGACAGGGAAGTAATGGTGTTCAATTTCAAATACTTAACGCTGTACACTCTATTTATATATAGTTATTAAATTAAATGAAACAATTTTTCATTCAATCAGCAGGATAAAATTTTAACGATTTTCTAAGGTAAAAATCATAAATGTGTGTATAAAAAATGCCAGTTGTCACGACATGCTGAATTGAGATTCTTTATGTAGACCCGCGTGCACATCTCATAGACCCCCAATTGCCTTTTTAACTTTCGTAGACCCCTTGGGGTTTATATAGACCCCTTTGGGAAACACTCATCTAGACTAACAATAACAATATAAAAAAGGGAACGACCTGAATTCTAACTTGTGGGCTAAATCCTTCTTAGACTTCTCATGCTAACGCGGTAACCACTCTGCTAGCAAAGAGTATATGAACTTGGATGATTGTATAGTTATCTAGTGTTTCTATTTCATGTTTTTTGTTCGCTAAGCCTGAGACGGCAGCCTAATATAATAGGGGACTAATTCAATATTCAATACATCAGTCAGTCGAGTACTATTTCTTTCCCTTGTTTGAGGTACCAAACAAAGTAATTTATTACTAATAGTTAATTAACTAATTGTCTTTTTTAAATTGATTCTTGTGTTGTCAGGTAAAAAATATAATTATGCAAAATTTTAGATCGATCCGAGATTGGGTGTCGTGGAAATAAGTTAAAATATTTTTTTTAAAGTAAAGGTAGGCCCACTCTTTTCAGACCTTACAACCTCTGGGGGCTAATGCTGTAAAACTCATCTGTTCCTATGACCGATGGATAACGATAAAAGCACAATGAAAGCGACCCTAACCATAACCTTATCCACGTTTTCTCATGTATCTATTAAATTTAACATACAGGCCTAGATACAATGCAATGGAAGCATATGAAACAAACATACATTTGAAGAAACAAAAAAGAAGCTAAATATTTAGCATACAGTTCATTACAGGAACATGTTGCCGATAAGATGCTTCTCATTATAATTGAAAATAACTAGAAAAATAACCAGCTTCAAAAGAAAAACGTTCGAAGACACACTGTTTGCAAAATTTTAAAATGCCGCCTTCACCTCCATTTTTTTTTTATTTCTATAAAACCAATCCTGAGCTGAACACTGTGCCAAAAGTGCCCTTTTATTTAAATTTATTTCCTTTTGTTTCCTTTCATATTCGCTCTGTTGTTTTATCCCTCGAGTACAACTATGAACCATGCACAATGAACATTGTCGGATTTACATGCATTCAGAAATCTGTAACTAGGTTCTTTTTGATGAACATTGAAAACTGATCTCATTCAGACTACTCGCTTATATTAGCGACAATGAATTTATACTTGATGAGCGCGTAAATGATCATTATCCATAAACAATCTCGATTACTTTGACTGCTCGACAGTGTTATATAGTCTGGACAATTATATTTTATAGCATTAGCCCCCTTAGGTTGTAAGGTCTGTTATTGTAAGTGGAGCTATGAACCTGGGACCGTTTAAATAATCAAGCCAGTCCGCTAAGCTCACGACCAGCCATTGCTGTTACCTTAATAAAAAAAGCTAATAGCCAATTATTGATAAAAAGATATATTACACATTTCCGCATGACAACTACCGAATATGTACAATATGTCAGACGAGCCACTTAAGATAATTTTTGGCATTGTTTTGTAATTTTAAAAATATATAAAAGAAGAGGTTTCGAGCTTGTACTTCGACAACGTCTGCTCGATTTCCCAGCGCAGTTACCAAAAAAAAAGCTATAGGCATTTTTATTTAAATGGAACTAGGATAAGGATATAGATCTACCTAAAATTTACGTAAACTAAAAAAGCCTAGAAAATCTATCAATAGATTGAAAGCAACATTAACTTTAAAATAGTAGATTAGTATTAATATTTTTAACATTGCAATAGAGATCTAGACATATGGAAATCAAAATCTACACTTTAATTGAAATTCTAGATCTTGATCTAGTTTATATAATTCTTAACTAGACCTAGAAATTTTAGATCTAGAATTATTTTAATTAGAATATAAATCTAGATTTATTGTAAAAAAAAAAAGTTAGATTTGTTAAAAATCTAGATTTAGTATAAAAAAATCTAGATCTAGTGGAAAAAATCTAGATTAGAAAAAATCCTTTAGCCTCCGTCACACGGTCTAGTTAGACTAAAAAATGTTTTTATCTATACAGGAACGTTTTGTTTAAAGAATTCTTTCAATATGACATCAAAGGAAAACAATCCTTTACGTCACACGGCCTAGTTAGACTAAAATGTCTTTAACAATACGAGAACGTTGGCGAGGTTTAATAAATATTAGTGCACCGAGTTCTTATGAGCATTTCATTTAAAGAATTCATTCCATATGACTTCAAAGGAAAAAAAAATTCGTGTCGTACGACACACGGCCTATTATATTGAAATACAGTATTTCATTTAAATATGTATGACATATAGATATCAGGATAAAATCCGCATTTTTTGTGAGTTTTCACTGTCACTTCGTCTTGTCCGACATGTTTATATCGAAAAAAAGAAAACTAAAAGCTATTGAAATCTGGTTAACCTTTAATTTTCCTTCCAAAACAAAGAAATAGTTTTAAGACATGTTTAGATAGGAGGAAGAACTGTTGCAGATCCGGCTGAAGTCAGGGGAGTCTGAACAGTCTGGCGCTGAGTGCTGTCCTGTGTGATACTAGGGAACTGTTTGGGAGACCTGAAGCGACACTGGGAAGTGTGTCGGTGGTCTGTTCTGTGTTCTGGTATTAATTAGGACTTAAAACTGTGACTTTATAGTGGAAGTCCATCTCCAACTATTTGTTGATAGCTTATATAATAAATACATCATTTATTATTGCCTCCTATCTGTTCGTTGAGTTGCCTATCTGTTTGTTGAGTTACAACAATATATATATATATATATATATATATATATATATATATATATATATATATATATATATATATATATATATATATATATATATATATATATAGGGGAGAGAGAGAAAGAGAATGAGAGAATGAAAGAAAGAGAATCTCAGATAAATCAAATACCGTTAATTAAATTTTTGGGATGATCTAGTATAAAAAGTATATCTACCATAGCCTCTTGGAGAGATTTTCATACCATACTTTGGTGTTAGAAAGTTGTTTTCCTTAAAAATCCGGAACATAATATTAAGATAAAAATAGATTTTGTAACGTTTAAGCAAGAAAATTAATTGTAGTGTAAGATAGAAGTGCGATTTGAAATAAATAGCGTTAAAATGTTTTTCAGAAAAAATCCGGAACAGACAATTTTTGTAAATGATTTTATTTATTAGAAAAGGGATTTCAAACAGTTATTTGGCGTTAGTAGATTTTTCTAATAAAATTCGGATCAATTTTTGCAACGATTTGTAAGATTATTAATGTTATGTAGGTCGATTTTTTTTTCAAAACAAAATCCGGAACATTCTTTACCGATTAAAAAACTTTTGCTATGTTTCAGTAAGAAAATTAATTGTAAAATAAGTCTAACAAACCTAATAGCGGTTTTTCCCCTTACGAGGGCCACTAAAAAGTGATTTTCAATAATCGTTTCTAGTAAATTACTTTCTTATTTTGTCGATATATTTGAAAAAAAAATCATTTGACATACATTTGTTTTAAGTTGAAAATACGGAACGTTTTAATATCAATAATTAAACTTTAGTAACGTATTGTCAAAGAATATAAGTGTAATGTAAGTCCTTCATGTGATTTCAAACAATCATTTGACCTCATTTATTTTTATATAACAATTTTCGGAACAACATAATAGTTACTAAAATACAACTAGGAGTGGAGATGATCATTTAAAACTTTTAAGGAATTAGTGCGTGATATTTACATACTAAGTGCATTCTTAGCCTTTTTAAACAAACATAAATGTTTTCTTTTAATTTTAAAAGCTAGTTGACCAGAAAAAACACCTTTAACTAATATTTATATTTGTTGTGAACATTTATTGTACATTTTATAAATATATTTGACATAGTTATACTTAAAATACACCAAAAATTGTCGTTCTTTGTTAACATAGAACATTGCCTCCCTTACATTTACGTAATTGTTTTAGAATTGGTGTATATTTATGAAAAAACTTTTAAAGCCGCATCGCATGGTGAAATAATATATTCATATCTCTTCTAGTATTTGAGATCTGAGTGGGACAGACGGACATTTTGCACAAACCTAATAGCGGCTTTTCCCCCTTACGGCGCCGCTAAAAAAGACTAAAAATACAATGACGGTGGAACGTTTATCAACGTTCCGTCAACTTTCATAATACTTTTCACGCTTGTATTTTGGAGAAAAGTGCATTGGCTCCACAATAATCAGACATACGTGGATTTAGAGGTGCCTATACATTTATTCAACATACCACTAGCACAAGCAAACCAATACACCTCTTGTAAAAAAAAAGTATTAGTATTCACTGATTTAACTATAGAAGAGGTATAAATCTAATAGTAATGAAATAAACTGATTTAAAAAAACGATATTCTTTCATGTCTTAAGGTCTATCTGCCGTTTCACATTAGCATTAGGTACGCTAACTTCGCCATCTCATTGTATAACCATCAATTAATTGCTTAACATCTTCTTACCGCAGAGGAAACACACTCACATTAGTAACTCCATTACACCCCTATTTGTCAGGACAGTGCTCCATCCCCCACTGCCCAAAAGACCAACTCGCACCCCCTAGAGAAACACTGCAGTAAAGATTACAGATGATCGAAAATCCAAAAGAGAATAATGGTACTTGTTATGGCACGATTATGACTTAATTATTTGTTTCGGAAATAGGGGACGTTTTAATTTAGTAGTAGAAACAAGAATAGGTTAGCGGACATTCGACGATTCTCTACATTGCTATTAAACTTGCTCCACATTTAGTATCAGCGTTGACTAACTTCTATTGCTTGTTCGGCCTTTCGCGGTGTTATTGGATTCTGTATTACTTTGAGTGTTACCTTCATTTGGTTTACTTTCATTAGACACCGCGGCAGCGCCTAACAAATGGCGTCTCCGCTTGAGCTTACTGGTACCATCATCCAGAAGTTTTGAGAAGTCATCTGCCAGGAAGAGGCAGAAGTTCAAGTCATCACCCTAGTCTGCAGCTAGACCTTGATTTTGTAGCCACGTTGGCGAAGTACAGCCTGTAGGCTTTGAAATCGGAGATCTAGGAGGTAACGAGACTATTGTATACGTCCATACGTTGGGGCATGGTATAACGAAACAGTTTTGTTCCGGGAGGCTACAGTTTTGTTGAGGAAGGGAAGAAAACCGTCCTGTCGAAGTCGTCTTGAAAAAATCTCGCCTGCCTGGCATCTTTGAAGCTCCTTGCCGACTTAAGCGGAAACCTGTCGCATCTTCTATCTCCAGGGAGAACCTTCTACAACGCTTCAAAAGTATGTAGGCAACACAATGTCCGAAAAAAAAAGTTTTAGTGAACTATTACATTCTAAAAAAAAACTCACGGATCTTAACGTGGAAGCTTACATCGATCCTCTTGGCTCTAACTTCTAAAGGGGGCTCCAATGAAAATATTGTTAACTAGGGAGTTGCCACCGGGAATATGAGAAATACTGTCTTACTATGTTTTATTTTAAGTCCTTTTTTAAAGTAACTTGTTCTTTGGATTAATTACTTTGTATTAAACTCAAGAAAAAATATTTAGCTCTAAGTTGCTTCATTTTGTTCTAGTGGTCTGTTGGATACATTTGTAGGCACCTCTAAATCCGTGTATGTCAGATGATTGGGGATACAATGCACATCTCTCAAAAATACAATCGTAATGATCATTATAAAAGCTTCAATTATAATCGTCACAAATACAGGCGCATAAGCGAGTAGTCAGAACGAGATTAGTTTTTAATGTTTATCACAAAGAACCAAAATGTCAGATTTTTTAACGCACGTAGATCTATATAGACTAGTGTATAGAGTAATTAAATGTATAGATTAGTGGATACTGTAGTGTATAGAGTTGTGCAATGTAAAGAGCAGTGTATAGACTAGTGTATAGAGTAGTGTATGGAGTAGCGTATTTAGTAATGCAATGTATATATTTGTGTATAGAGTAGTGCAATGTATAGAGTAGTGTACATGGTAACGCAATGCATAGATTAATGTACAGAGTAATGCAATGTATTGTTTTGGCTTCCTAATCGCGAGTCCTAATTTATAAATATACCTCTAGTTCCACGTTCTAGTTACAAAGCATTGTTGGCGTCAGAAACACATCTTTATCTTTGGCTTCAAGGTATCGAACAAGGGAACGAAATTGTACTCAACAGAAGTGTTGGTATAAGTTGAATTAGTTCTTTATACTTTGCTTTAAAATTTGAAAGTCTTTGCGACCTTTTACTGCATTTGTCCCAAATATATTTGCAGACAATTATAAATTGCAATGATCCATTTATCCTTTACCATAGTATGTACTCAGTATCGTTGTAACACTCTTCTACTTTCAAAAACAAAATGAAACACACACACGCCATGGGAACCCTATTGCAGCTTTTTAATGTATTTTTATGACATTTGTACACAATTGTAGCTTAAAGTAGGTCAAGATTGATTCTTGTTCGTGTTGCCAATTAGTCTAATTTTCTTAGAAGAATAAATCTTTTTTAGTTTCTCTTTATTACAATGTAACATGTTTTTTTAAATAATAATTATTAACCGTATCTATACATTGAATATTAATAACATAAGTGTACGCTATAGAATATATGGAGATGAAAAAAATCCCCCCCTAAACTCCCCCCCCCCGAAAAAAAATCCTGGCTACGCTCATGTATATATATATAATATTTAAAAGTATTATGTTTGAAAACATGTTCAGCTAATAATATGGCTTATTTCTGTTATATTTATAGAAGTAGAACGAAAATCCAAGTGTTCCGCTAAGTACTGAGAATGTGCAAAGTGTTCCGCTAAGTACTGAGAATGTGCAAAGAGTTCCGCTAAGTACTGAGAATGTGCAAAGAGTTCCGCTAAGTACTGAGAATGTGCAAAGTGTTCCGCTAAGTACTGAGAATGTGCAAAGAGTTCCGCTAAGTACTGAGAATGTGCAAAGTGTTCCGCTAAGTACTGAGAATGTGCAAAGAGTTCCGCTAAGTACTGAGAATGTGCAAAGTGTTCCGCTAAGTACTGAGAATGTGCAAAGAGTTCCGCTAAGTACTGAGAATGTGCAAAGTGTTCTGCTAAGTACTGAGAATGTGCAAAGTGTTCCGCTAAGTACTGAGAATGTGCAAAGTGTTTCGCTAAGTACTGAGAATGTGCAAAGTGTTCCGCTAAGTACTGAGAATGTGCAAAGTGTTCCGCTAAGTACTGAGAATGTGCAAAGTGTTCCGCTAAGTACTGAGAATGTGCAAAGTGTTCCGCTAAGTACTGAGAATGTGCAAAGTGTTCCGCTAAGTACTGAGAATGTGCAAAGTGTTCCGCTAAGTACTGAGAATGTGCAAAGTGTTCCGCTAAGTACTGAGAATGTGCAAAGTGTTCCGCTAAGTACTGAGAATGTGCAAAGTGTTTCGCTAAGTACTGAGAATGTGCAAAGTGTTCCGCTAAGTACTGAGAATGTGCAAAGTGTTCCGCTAAGTACTGAGAATGTGCAAAGTGTTCCGCTAAGTACTGAGAATGTGCAAAGTGTTCCGCTAAGTACTGAGAATGTGCAAAGTGTTCCGCTAAGTACTGAGAATGTGCAAAGTGTTCCGCTAAGTACTGAGAATGTGCAAAGTGTTCCATCAAAGAAACAGTTTAGGAAACACTAGTATAGACCAGTGATTCTCAATTAGTTTAATTGATCCGGGGACACATTTATAAAGTCAAAACTTGCCCATGGACCTCAAAATGAAAAAGCTTCACAAATGCATAGTATATATATAAGGCTTGTCTTCGAGTCCAAAGATCAGCGAGGAATGCAGTATTACCCGTGGCTGCGCAGCCCCAGCTGTGACCTACATATTTTGCTACAGGCTACATAGAATCGACTGAGATTATAACTTTTATTTAAAATAAAATTTAAAAAAATATAACTTGAATGAGGTGTGAAAAAGGGTTCAATACTCATTCGGGCTTATCCTAGTGAAGAGTGTCTTCCAGTCTTTGGTTTAGGCTGTCATAGAAGAGTACTTGATAGACAAATTTAATTGAAGAGCGAGCTCATAATTAGTTAAATTATCCGATCGGCTAAAGTGGCTTTCAGCTCACACGTTTTCGTAAATAATTATTATCTTTCTGGCGGTCCCCGTATGGTCGTCTTGCGGACTCTTGGGGGTCTGCATACTTCAGTTTGAGAAACACTGGCATAAGAATGTGATTTTTGGTTAATATTAAAACGCACCATTTCTTCTTGCTTAGCACTTTCAACTTGTGTTCACGAGAACAAAGGAACGCTACTTTCTATGGACGTTATCATCGCAGTGCATGTCTTCCTACTCTAGTCAGTGTAATGTAGTCACGGTCTAGATCTGATGGTGCAGTTACTGAAGCCTTAACGGTAAACCAAATTATAATAGCACAGTGTTCTCAGTCCTAGAACTTGAGGGGTCTATTGAAGAATACATTTTTTTTTTTAAAGACATGATTATCTAGCGAGTCTAATCATAATAATCTTACTAGATCTAATGATACTTTTTACTTATGTCAATCACAGTCAATGTTACTGAATGTAGTCAACATCTAGATCTAGTCTCTATATATCTAGATCTAGTCTCTATGTATCTAGATCTAGTCTCTATGCATCTAGATCTAGTCTCTATGTATCTAGATCAAGTCTCTATGCATCTAGATCTAGTCTCTATGTATCTAGATCTAGTCTCTATGTATCTAGATCTAGTCCCTATGTATCTAGATCTAGTCCCTATGTATCTAGATCTAGTCTCTATGTATCTAGATCTAGTCTCTATGTATCTAGATCTAGTCTCTATGTATCTAGATCTAGTCTCTATGCATCTAGATCTAGTCTCTATGTATCTAGATCTAGTCTCTATGTATCTAGATCTAGTCTCTATGCATCTAGATCTAGTCTCTATGTATCTAGATCTAGTCTATATGCATCTAGATCTAGTCTCTATGCATCTAGATCTAGTCTCTATGCATCTAGATCTAGTCTCTATGTATCTAGATCTAGTGTCTATGCATCAAGATCTAATCTCTATGTATCTAGATCTAGTCTCTATGTATCTAGATCTAGTCTCTATGCATCTAGATCTAGTCTCTATGTATCTAGATCTAGTCTCTATGCATCTAGATCTAGTCTCTATGTATCTAGATCTAGTGTCTATGCATCAAGATCTAGTCTCTATGTATCTAGATCTAGTCTCTATGTATCTAGATCTAGTCTCTATGCATCTAGATCTAGTCTCTATGTATCTAGATCTAGTCTCTATGCATCTAGATCTAGTCTCTATATATATATAGATCTAGTCTCTATGCATCTAGATCTAGTCTCTATGCATCTAGATCTAGTCTCTATATATCTAGATATAGTCTCTATGCATCTAGATCTAGTCTCTATGTATCTAGATCTAGTCTCTATGCATATGTATCTAGATCTAGTGTCTATGCATCTAGATCTTGTCTCTATGTATCTAGATCTAGTCTCTATGTATCTAGATCTAGTCTCGATGCATCTAGATCTAGTCCCTATGTATCTAGATCTAGTCTCTATATATCTAGATCTAGTCTCTATGCATCTAGATCTAGTCTCTATGCATCTAGATCTAGTCTCTATGCATCTAGATCTAGTCTCTATGTATCTAGATCTAGTCTCTATGTATCTAGATCTAGTCTCTATGTATCTAGATCTAGTCTCTATGTATCTAGATCTAGTCTCTATGTATCTAGATCTAGTCTCTATGTATCTAGATGTACGATTAGAACCTGCGATGAAGTCCTGAAGGGTTGGAGTGGTAAAACGTCCCTATACAAACCACAGAGAAACATTTTGTGTTATTTTTTTCTATAAAAATCTAATAAAGCTACCACAACGTTTCAGAGGCATTTTAAGTTGACATAACATTCTAGCTCGTCTAATACACTTATCTATCTATCTGTCTATCTATCTATCTAGCTATCTATCTATCTATCTGCCTATCTATCTATCACTGTGTCTGTCTTTTTGTCTGTCTGTATAGGGGCAGACCGGCTATAGAGTTTTTTTTTTCTTTTCTGTTTTTTTTCTTCTCTATTTTGCTCTTTCTCTTCTGACGCTCTTTGGTTTAAAGTTCAATATGTCCAAAGATTTATCTTGCTTCTTTATGTTAAATATGGTGGATAGCTGGTGTGGTTGGACCGTAAGGAAGAGTAGGACTACAAGTAGATCGCTGCTCTAGAGACTCTCCATTTTGTGGTGCAAAGTTGCAACTTGGAAGTCTACTGAAAGCAACATTGTCTTCTCCGTTTGCTGAGTTGAGCCTTTTGCTAACCAAGTAAGTCCATTTGTAAGTACTAGCTGCAGGGTAGTTCCCAGTCCTTTTCTGAACAGTTCATTTGTAAGTACTAGCTGCAGGGTAGTTCCCAGTCCTTTTCTGAACAGTTCATTTGTAAGTACTAACTGCAGGGTAGTTCCCAGTCCTTGTCTGAACAGTCAATTTTTATGTACCAGCTGCAGGGTAGTTCCCTGAACAGATCTTGTCTGAATAGTCAATTGGTAGCTATGATCATCTCTAGCGAGTAGCAAAGGTTCCTTTAACATAACCTACTTCTCTCTCACATTCACCTAAGTAACAGGCCAACCCCGACATGCCTGTAGTAAATCACAATCGGCCACAACTTTTTACTTTGTGAGAAACGGTTCGGACGCGGTCAAAGTAGAGACTTAAGAACAAAACTGAACGTCAAATCGATCGTTTGAGCAAGCCGAGTAATAATGATATCTCCTTATTCGTGGTCGGTTCATAACATGCACTTCCCTCAAATGTTTGTATTCAACAAAGAAAGGAAGAATCACAATACTTAATGAACATTTTGCGCACCGTGACTTGTGGACGAGTCAAATCCGAGAATGTTTGGAAATAGGAAAATCTCGACTAGAAGCTCATCGGAAAGACTCCTTGCAATCATGAAGCACTACAAAAAATGAATCAAAAGAGGAAATCCTAGATTACCATAAACTTCATTCAGTTGGTTTTAAAAAGCTTGTTTTATCTAACTTGTTTTATTTCTTTTTTGTGTGTGCATATGATGGCTGTCTTCTTTAACACATTCCTTGATGGAGCTCTTTAGTGTCAGAGAAATAACGTGTACAGATTTTTGGCCCGACAGACAGACCCTAACCCAGAGTCAGCTGTATGATATCGTTGCAGCCCTGCATCTATAAAATGAGACTTTGAATAAATTATGATGATTTCTGACCAAAACAGTTTTGAAATAGTTACTCTAAGGGGCACGAGTGTCAGAAATTCTCAATTGAGATGTAAGTCATGTGATTCAGGCCGATAAGTTCAATTGAGATGTGACTTAGGTCGATATATTCAACTGAGATGTGACTCAGGTCGATATATTCAACTGAGATGTGACTCAGGTCGATATATTCAACTAAGATGTGACTCAGGTCGATATATTCAACTGAGATGTGACTAAGGTCGATATATTCAACTGAGATGTTACTCAGGTCGATATATTCAACTGAGATGTTACTCAGGTCGATATATTCAACTGAGATGTGACTCAGATCGATGTGCTCAAATGAGATGTGACTAGGTCGATATATCGATATATTCAACTGATATGTGACTCAGGTCGATATATTCAACTGAGATGTGACTTAGGTCGATGTGCTCAAATGAACTTTGACTTAGATCGATATATTCAACTGAGATGTGACTTAGGTCGATATATTCAACTGAGATGTGACTTAGGTCGATGTGCTCAAATGAACTTTGACTTAGATCGATATATTCAACTGATATGTGACTCAGGTCGATATATTCAACTGAGATGTGACTTAGGTCGATGTGCTCAAATGAACTTTGACTTAGATCGATATATTCAACTGAGATGTGACTTAGGTCGATATATTCAACTGAGATGTGACTTAGGTCGATGTGCTCAAATGAACTTTGACTTAGATCGATATATTCAACTGATATGTGACTCAGGTCGATATATTCAACTGAGATGTGACTTAGGTCGATGTGCTCAAATGAACTTTGACTTAGATCGATATATTCAACTGATATGTGACTTAGGTCGATATATTCAACTGAGATGTGACTTAGATAGATGTGCTCAAATGAATATATCGACCATCTGAGTTGAATATATCGACTTGAGTCACATCTCAGTTGAATATATCGATCTGAGATGTGATTCAGGTGGTTTTGCTTAAAAGAGTTGTTACTCTGATATCGTTTAACACAGATGGTCTCATTTCTTTGTCAACATTTTATGTTTCAGTGACGTCAAGTGCCAATCTTTTAGTTCAGCCACTACAAAGTCGCTATGAAGAGAGTTCTAACTGATCTTAGTATCATGACATTGTTCTGGATAAGTGTATTGTCAAGTAAGTCAACCATCCAGTTTTGTTTTTACTATTGTGATAGGCCTTGATCTTGTAATTGTTTGTTGGCTTTCTGACTTCGACAGATTACTCAGAAGATGTTTGAGTTTCTTGTGCGGGTATAATAGATGTGTTTAAACTACTTATGAATCAGACAAAATGAAAGGACTAAGCCCAGAAGGCTAGATACGTAAATACAGTTTAATGCCAAAATCGACTCTCTGTCCGGGATAAGATGTCACCTTGAATTCCCAATACCAACTGACTAATAATAACATATATACAATAGAACCCACTAATCCATGACGTCACTAAATGTCGTGTTCAAAGTACGTTAACTTACGGTGCATCTCTATACTAAGTGTCTAACACTATCACATTGCTTTTATTTATTAAGGAATTTCGTTTATATAAATGTAAATATCCACTTGAAATAGATCTCTATAGATTTACTAGCTATACCCACCGACTACTCCCGTTGATTTATTCTTAGGCTTTATATTGTTTCGTTTGTCTGTAGCCTTCATCCTCTTTTTTTTCACACTTGCAGTCGAACGGCCAGCATTTTAACGCTCATGTCGATATTGGAGAGCTCTCACAAAGGCCACAGGACACACTTTTGAGGCCCAAAAAAAAGACCTTGATAAAAACGTGCAAAAGACAAAATCTGCAGGTCGCAACTGGGTTTTTGTAGTCATGTGAAACATTACACTCATCATTGATGTGCGGAATCCAAGACATGGCCATAATTATATTTTGTGCTATGAAATATTGTATTTTGTTTCAGCATCTCCAGTCAAGCACACAAATCTAAGTGTCACGCCATGTTCAAATCCAGACAATCTAACAAACTATTGTGACATATATCGATACCGAAAAACGAGAATCATATGCACTTTTACGGTAACAACTTAGTATCACATGTAACTTGGTAACATTTAAAACTTAAGCAATGTAGACTAGAGCACAATGAGCTTGCTAATGTCATACGTACACTCAAGCGTACTAAGCATGCTAATGTCATACGTAGACTTAAGCGTACTAAGCTATAATATCTTAAGGATTCAATTCTCCCTAATAAGTGTCAAGTATTCAACAACTTCAGTAACTCTGTACTCAAATAAATTGTACTTGTTCTATTCCAACTGGACATGAACTAAATTGTAACCAAATTTCAGCTCCAAATGAATTCAACCAACTTTTCATCTCAAGTGTCATTAAATCAATTCTTATCTCTATCTGTCTTACCAATTCTCTGACCTTGAATTATTCAGTATAATTCACTTTTCATGGAGTGAACACTTCTTACCACATAGCTCATTGAATAGAAGAATTCAATTCTAACTTCACTTTAGTCACGATTGGGTTAATTACATTAACCAATCAGATCTACTAACACATTTACAAAAGCATCTATTTTAGTAATGACTCTCGCAATGAGTGCTATAATTATTTCCTATTGGACAGGCTTTACAAGGTTTGCAGATGACGTGGAAATACACTCCTTTCAATATGAAGATAGAGACCACAGTTGGCAATAGTTCACGTGGTGTCCAAACGACTTCCAGCTCCTGTCTCTGTGGAGACAAGTATTGGAATTATACCTCAACACTTGTTATTGCCAACTCGGACTCGGCACAAGGCAATACAACCATCAGATGTTTGGGTACTTTAAACAACACAACACAAGAGGTTGTCGTGAAAATAGGTTCGTTTTAGAGTTTAAATGCTTAGTCAATAAACAAAGACAAGATTTCCAACTGGCTAGTGATGATGATATCTGACTTGGTGGCTAAAATCTCTTGGCTACCTAAAAGATGGGGGTTTGAGGTTCGAATCCCGATGTTTGTTAAGAAAATTCATTCGATCTGAGGTGCATTAGCTGAGGGCATCAATTCCATTGGACCAGAGAGCACTAAGCATGCAATAAGTTCATTAAAGATAATAATCAAAGTGATCTATCAAGTGCATGGTATCTCTCAAAGTGTTCTCCTGTAGTATCAAGTGCATGGAATTTCTCAAAAGTGATCACCTGTAGTATCAAGTGCATGGTATCTCTCAAAGTGATCACCTGTTGTATCAAGTGCATGGTATTTCTCAAATCGATCACCTGTTGTAGCAAGTGCATCGTATCTCTCAAATCGATCACCTGTTGTAGCAAGTGCAAGGTATCTCTCAAAAAGATCCCCTGTAGTATCAAGTGCATGGTATTTCTCAAAAGTGATCACCTGTTGTATCAAGTGCATGGTATCTCTAAAAGTGAACACCTGTTGTATCAAGTGCATGGTATCTCTCAAAGTAATCCCCTAAAGTATCAAGTGCATGTTATTTCTCAAAAGTGATCCCCTGTAGTAACAAGTGCATGGTATCTCTCAAAGTGATCACCTGTTGTATCAAGTGCATGGTATCTCTTAAAGTGATCCCCTGTAGTATCAAGTACATGGTATCTCTCAAAAGTGATCCCCTGTAGTATCACGTGCATGGTATTTCTCAAAAAAGAATCCCTGTAGTATCAAGTGCATCGTATCTCTCAAAGTGATCCCCTGTAGTAAAAAGTGCATGGTATTTCTCAAAAGTGATCCCCTCTAGTATCAAGTGCATGGTATTTCTCAAAAGTGATCCCCTGTAGTATCAAGATCATGGAATCTTTCAAAGTAATCCCCTATAGTATTAATTCATGGTATCTCTCAAAAGTGATTCTCTGTAGTATCAAGTGCATGGTATCTCTCAAAAGTGATACCCTGTAGTATCAAGTGCATGGTATTTCTAAAAAAAGATCACCTGTTGTATCAGGTGCATGGTATCTCTCAAAGTGATCCCCTGTAGTATCAAGTTGATGGTATCTTTCAAAAGTGATCCCCTGAAGTATCAAGTGCATGGTATTTCTCAAAAAAGATCACCTATTGTATTAAGTACATGGTATATCTCAAAAGTTATCCCCTGTAGTATCAAGTGCATGGTATCTCTCAAAGTTATTACCTGTTGTATCAAGTGCATGGTATTTCTCAAAAGCGATCCCATGTATTATCAAGTACATGGCATTTCTAAAAAGTGATCCTCTGTAGTATCAAGTGCATGGTATCTTTCTAAGTGATCCCCTGTAGTATCAAGTGCATGCTGTCTCTCAAAAGTGATCCCCTGAAGTATCAAGTGCATGGTATTTCTTAAACTTGATCCCCTGTAGTATCAAGTGCATGGTTTCTCTTAAAGTGATCCCCTGTAGTATCAAGTGCATGGTATTTCTCAAAAGTGATCACCACTAGTATCAAGTGCATTGTATCTCTAAAAGTGATCCCCTTAAGTATCAAGTGCATGTTATTTCTCAAAAGTGATCCCCAGTCGTAACAAGTGCATGGTATCTCTCAAAGTGATCACCTGTTGTATCAAGTACATGGTATCTCTTAAAGTGATCCCCTGTAGTATCAAGTACATAGTATCTCTCAAAAGTGATCCCCTGTAGTATCAAGTGCATGGTATTTCTTAAAAGTGAATCCCTGTAGTATAAAGTGCATGGTATCTCTCAAAGTGATCCCCTGTAGTATAAAGTGCATGGTATTTCTCAAAAGTGATCTCCTCTAGTATCAAGTGCATGGTATATCTCAAAAGTGATCCCCTGTAGTATCAAGATCATGGAATCTTTCAAAGTAATCCCCTATAGTATTAATTCATGGTATCTCTCAAAAGTGATTCTCTGTAGTATCAAGTGCATGGTATCTCTCAAAAGTGATACCCTGTACTATCAAGTGCATGGTATTTCTAAAAAAAGATCACCTGTTGTATCAAGTGCATGGTATCTCTCAAAGTGATCCCCTGTAGTATCAAGTTGATGGTATCTTTCAAAAGTGATCCCCTGAAGTATCAAGTGCATGGTATTTCTCAAAAAAGATCACCTATTGTATTAAGTACATGGTATATCTCAAAAGTTATCCCCTGTAGTATCAAGTGCATGGTATCTCTCAAAGTTATTACCTGTTGTATCAAGTGCATGGTATTTCTCAAAAGCGATCCCATGTATTATCAAGTACATGGCATTTCTAAAAAGTGATCCTCTGTAGTATCAAGTGCATGGTATCTTTCTAAGTGATCCCCTGTAGTATCAAGTGCATGCTGTCTCTCAAAAGTGATCCCCTGAAGTATTAAGTGCATGGTATTTCTTAAACTTGATCCCCTGTAGTATCAAGTGCATGGTTTCTCTTAAAGTGATCCCCTGTAGTATCAAGTGCATGGTATTTCTCAAAAGTGATCACCACTAGTATCAAGTGCATGGTATCTCTAAAAGTGATCCCCTGAAGTATCAAGTGCATGTTATTTCTCAAAAGTGATCCCCAGTAGTAACAAGTGCATGGTATCTCTCAAAGTGATCACCTGTTGTATCAAGTACATGGTATCTCTTAAAGTGATCCCCTGTAGTATCAAGTACATAGTATCTCTCAAAAGTGATCCCCTGTAGTATCAAGTGCATGGTATTTCTTAAAAGTGAATCCCTGTAGTATAAAGTGCATGGTATCTCTCAAAGTGATCCCCTGTAGTATAAAGTGCATGGTATTTCTCAAAAGTGATCTCCTCTAGTATCAAGTGCATGGTATATCTCAAAAGTGATCCCCTGTAGTATCAAGATCATGGAATCTTTCAAAGTAATCCCCTGTAGTATTGATTCATGGTATCTCTCAAAAGTGATTCTCTGTAGTATCAAGTGCATGGTATCTCTCAAAAGTGATACCCTGTAGTATCAAGTGCATGGTTTTTCTAAAAAAAGATCACCTGTTGTATCAAGTGCATGGTATGTCTCAAAAGTGATCACCTGTTGTATCAAGTGCATGGTATCTCTAAAAGTGATCCCCTGTAGTATCAAGTTCATGGTATCTTTTAAAAGGGATCCCCTGTAGTATTAAGAGCATGGTATTTCTCAAAAGTAATAACCTGTTGTATCAAGTGCATGGTATTTCTCAAAGTTATCCCTTGTAGTATCAAGTGCATAGTAATTCTCAAAGTGATCCCCTGTAGTATCAAGTGCATGGTATCTCTCAAAGTGATCACATGTTGTATCAAACGCATGGTATATCTCAAAGTGATCCCTTGTTGTATCAAGTGCATGGTATCTCTCAAAGTGATACCCTGAAGTATAAAGTACATGGTATCTCTCAAAAATTATCCCCTGAAATATCAAGTGCATGGTATCTCTCAAAAGTGATCCCCTAAAGTATCAAGGGCATGGTATTTCTAAAAATTGATCCGCTGTAAAATCAAGTGCATAGTATCTCTCAAAATTATTGCCTATAGTATCATGGTATATCACAAAGTTATCCCCTGTCTTATTAAATGCATGGTATCTCTCAAAGTGATCACCTGTTGTATCAAGTGCATGGTATCTCTCAAAGTGATCCCATGTTGTATCAAGTACATGGTATCTCTCAAAATTTTTACCTTTTCTATCAAATGCATAGTATCTCTCAAAGTGATCCCCTGTTGTATCAAATGCATAGTATCTCTCAAAGTGATCCCCTGTTGTATCAAGTGCATGGTATCTCTCAACGTGATCACCTGTTGTATGAAGTGCATCGTATCTCTTAAAGTGATCCCCTGTAGTATCAAGTACATGGTTTCTCTCAAAAGTGATCCCCTATAGTATCAAGTGCATGGTATTTCTAAAAAAAGATCCCTTGTAGTATCAAGTGCATGGTATTTTTTAAAAGTGATCCCCTGTAGTATCTAGTGCATGGTATCTCTTAAGTGATCCCTATTTGTATCAAATACATGATATCTCTTAAAAGTGATCCCCTGAAGTATCAAGTGCATGGTATCTCTCAAAAGTGATCCCCTAAAAAAAATAAAGTGCATGGTATTTCTCAAAAGTGATCCCCTGTAGTATCAAGTGCATGGTATTTCTCAAAATTGATCCGCTGTAAAATCAAGTGCATAGTATCTCTCAAATTTATTGCCTATAGTATCATATTATATCACAAAGTGATCCCCTGTCTTATTAAATGCATGGTATCTCTCAAAGTGATCACCTGTTGTATCAAGTGCATGGTATCTCTAAAAGTGATCCCATGTTGTATCAAGTACATGGTATCTCTCAAAATTTTTACCTTTTGTATCAAATGCATAGTATCTCTCAAAGTGATCCCCTGTTGTATCAAATGCATAGTATCTCTCAAAGTGATCCCCTGTTGTATCAAGTGCATGGTATCTCTCAAAGTGATCACCTGTTGTATCAAGTGCATCGTATCTCTTAAAGTGATCCCCTGTAGTATCAAGTACATGGTTTCTCTCAAAAGTGATCCCCTATAGTATCAAGTGCATGGTATTTCTCAAAAATGAATCTCTGTAGTATCAAGTGCATGATATCTCTCAAAGTGATCCCCTGTAGTATCAAGTGCATGGTGTCTCTCAATGTGATCCCCTGTAGTATAAAGTGCTTGGTATCTCTCAAAATAGATCCTATGTAGTATCATGTGCATGGTATTTCTCAAAATTATCCCTTGTAGTATCAAACGCATGGTATATCTCAAAGTGATCCCTTGTTGTATCAAGTGCATGGTATCCCTCAAAGTGATCCCCTAAAGTATCAACTGCATGGTATTTCTCAAAAGTGATCCCCTGTAGTATCAAGTGCATGGTATTTTTCAAAAGTGATCCCCTGTAGTATCAAATGCATGGTATCTCTTAAAGTGATCCCTATTTGTAACAAGTACATGGTATCTCTCAAAAGTGATCCCCTGAAGTATTAAGTGCATAGTATTTCTAAAAAAAGATCACCTGTTGTATCAAGTGCATGGTATCTCTCAAAGTGATCCCCTGTAGTATCAAGTGCATGGTATCTCTCAAAAGTGATCCCCTGTAGTATCAAGTGCATATTATTATTCAAAGTTATCCCATGTAGTATCAAGTGCATGGTATTTTTCAAAAGTGATCACCTGTTGTATCAAGTTCATGATATCTCTCAAAGTGATCACCTGTTGTATCAATTGCATGGTATTTCTCAAAAGTGATCCTCTAAAGTATCAAGTGCATGGTATTTCTCAAAGAAATCCCCTGTAGTATCAAGTGCATGGTATCTCTCAAAAGTGATTCCCTATAGTATCAAGTGCATGGTATCTCTCAAAAGCTATTCCCTATAGTATCAAGTGTATGGTATTTCTTAAAAGTGATCACCCAGTGTATCAAAAGCATGGTATCTTTCAAAGTGATAGCCTGTAGTATCAAGTGCATGGTATCTCTTAAAAGTGATCCCTTTAGTATCAAGTGCATGGTATCTCTCAAAGTGATACCCTGAAGTATCAAGTACATGGATTCTCTCAAAAATTATCCCCTGAAATATCAAGTGCATGGTATCTCTCAAAAGTGATCCCCTAAAGTATCAAGTGCATGGTATTTCTAAAAAAAGATCCCTTGTAGTATCAAGTGCATGGTATTTTTTAAAAGTGATCCCCTGTAGTATCAAGTGCATGGTATCTCTTTAGTGATCGCTATTTGTATCAAATACATGATATCTCTCAAAAGTGATCCCCTGAAGTATCAAGTGCATGGTATCTCTCAAAGTGATCCCTTGTAGTATCAAGTGAATGGTATTTCTCAAAGTGATCCACTGTAGTATCAAGTGCATGGTATCTCTCAAAAGTGATCCCCTGAAAAATCAAGTGTATGGTATTTCTCAAAAGTGATCCCCTGTAGTATCAAGTGCATGGTTTTTCTCAAAATTGATCCGCTGTAAAATCAAGTGCATAGTATCTCTCAAAATTATTGCCTATAGTATCATGGTATATCACAAAGTGATCCCCTGTCTTATTAAATGCATGGTATCTCTCAAAGTGATCACCTGTTGTATCAAGTGCATGGTATCTCTCAAAGTGATCCCATGTTGTATCAAGTACATGGTATCTCTCAAAATTATTACCTTTTGTATCAAATGCATAGTATCTCTCAAAGTGATCACCTGTTGTATCAAGTGCATGGTATCTCTCAAAGTGATCCCATGTTGTATCAAGTACATGGTATCTCTAAAAATTATTACCTTTTGTATCAAATGCATAGTATCTCTCAAAGTGATCACCTGTTGTATCAAGTGCATCGTATCTCTTAAAGTGATCCCCTGTAGTATCAAGTACATGGTTTCTCTCAAAAGTGATCCCCTGTAGTAACAAGTGCATGGTTTTTCTCAAAAATGAATCTCTGTAGTATCAAGTGCATGATATCTCTCAAAGTGATCCCCTGTAGTATAAAGTGCGTGGCATCTCTCAAAATAGATCCCCTGTAGTATCACGTGCATGGTATTTCTCAAAATTTTCCCTTGTAGTATCAAGTGCATGGTAATTCTCAAAGTGATCTCCTGTAGTATCAAGTGCATGGTATTTCTCAAAAGTGATTACCTGTTGTATCAAGTGCATGGTATCTCTCAAAGTGATCACATGTAGTATCAAACGCATGGTATATCTCAAAGTGATCCCTTGTTGTATCAAGTGCATTGTATCCCTCAAAGTGATACCCTGAAGTATCAAGTGCATGGTATATCTCAAAAACGATCACCTGAAGTATTAAGTGCATGGTATCTCTCAAAAGTGATCCCCTAAAGTATCATCTGCATGGTATTTCTCAAAAGTGATCCCCTGTAGTATCAAGTGCATGGTATTTTTCAAAAGTGATCCCCTGTAGTATCAAATGCATGGTATCTCTTAAAGTGATCCCTATTTGTAACAAGTACATGGTATCTCTCAAAAGTTATCCCCTGAAGTATCAAGTGCATGGTATTTCTAAAAAAAAGATCACCTGTTGTATTAAGTGCATGGTATCTCTCAAAGTGATCCCCTGTAGTATCAAGTGCATGGTATTATTCAAAGTTATCCCATGTAGTATCAAGTGCATGGTATTTTTCAAAAGTGATCACCTGTTGTATCAATTGCATGGTATTTCTCAAAAGTGATCCCCTTAATTATCAAGTGCATGGTATTGCTCAAAGAAATCCCCTGTAGTTTCAAGTGCATGGTATCTCTCAAAAGTGATTCCCTATAGTATTAAGTGCATGGTATCTCTCAAAAGTGATTCCCTATAGTATTAAGTGCATGGTATCTCTCAAAAGCGATTCCCTATAGTATCAAGTGTATGGTATTTCTTTAAAGTGATCACCTGTTGTATCAAAAGCATGGTTTCTTTCAAAGTGATCCCCTGTAGTATCAATTGCATGGTATCTCTCAAAGTGATCACCTGTAGTATCAAGTGCATGGTATCTCTTAAAAGTGATCCCTTTAGTATCAAGTGCATGGTATTTCTTAAAAGTGAATCCCTGTAGTATAAAGTGCATGGTATCTCTCAAAGTGATCCCCTGTAGTATAAAGTGCATGGTATTTCTCAAAAGTGATCTCCTCTAGTATCAAGTGCATGGTATATCTCAAAAGTGATCCCCTGTAGTATCAAGATCATGGAATCTTTCAAAGTAATCCCCTGTAGTATTGATTCATGGTATCTCTCAAAAGTGATTCTCTGTAGTATCAAGTGCATGGTATCTCTCAAAAGTGATACCCTGTAGTATCAAGTGCATGGTTTTTCTAAAAAAAGATCACCTGTTGTATCAAGTGCATGGTATGTCTCAAAAGTGATCACCTGTTGTATCAAGTGCATGGTATCTCTCAAAGTGATCCCCTGTAGTATCAAGTTCATGGTATCTTTTAAAAGGGATCCCCTGTAGTATTAAGAGCATGGTATTTCTCAAAAGTAATAACCTGTTGTATCAAGTGCATGGTATTTCTCAAAGTTATCCCTTGTAGTATCAAGTGCATAGTAATTCTCAAAGTGATCCCCTGTAGTATCAAGTGCATGGTATCTCTCAAAGTGATCACATGTTGTATCAAACGCATGGTATATCTCAAAGTGATCCCTTGTTGTATCAAGTGCATGGTATCTCTCAAAGTGATACCCTGAAGTATAAAGTACATGGTATCTCTCAAAAATTATCCCCTGAAATATCAAGTGCATGGTATCTCTCAAAAGTGATCCCCTAAAGTATCAAGGGCATGGTATTTCTAAAAATTGATCCGCTGTAAAATCAAGTGCATAGTATCTCTCAAAATTATTGCCTATAGTATCATTGTATATCACAAAGTTATCCCCTGTCTTATTAAATGCATGGTATCTCTCAAAGTGATCACCTGTTGTATCAAGTGCATGGTATCTCTCAAAGTGATCCCATGTTGTATCAAGTACATGGTATCTCTCAAAATTTTTACCTTTTCTATCAAATGCATAGTATCTCTCAAAGTGATCCCCTGTTGTATCAAATGCATAGTATCTCTCAAAGTGATCCCCTGTTGTATCAAGTGCATGGTATCTCTCAACGTGATCACCTGTTGTATGAAGTGCATCGTATCTCTTAAAGTGATCCCCTGTAGTATCAAGTACATGGTTTCTCTCAAAAGTGATCCCCTATAGTATCAAGTGCATGGTATTTCTAAAAAAAGATCCCTTGTAGTATCAAGTGCATGGTATTTTTTAAAAGTGATCCCCTGTAGTATCTAGTGCATGGTATCTCTTAAGTGATCCCTTTTTGTATCAAATACATGATATCTCTTAAAAGTGATCCCCTGAAGTATCAAGTGCATGGTATCTCTCAAAAGTGATCCCCTAAAAAAAATAAAGTGCATGGTATTTCTCAAAAGTGATCCCCTGTAGTATCAAGTGCATGGTATTTCTCAAAATTGATCCGCTGTAAAATCAAGTGCATAGTATCTCTCAAATTTATTGCCTATAGTATCATATTATATCACAAAGTGATCCCCTGTCTTATTAAATGCATGGTATCTCTCAAAGTGATCACCTGTTGTATCAAGTGCATGGTATCTCTAAAAGTGATCCCATGTTGTATCAAGTACATGGTATCTCTCAAAATTTTTACCTTTTGTATCAAATGCATAGTATCTCTCAAAGTGATCCCCTGTTGTATCAAATGCATAGTATCTCTCAAAGTGATCCCCTGTTGTATCAAGTGCATGGTATCTCTCAAAGTGATCACCTGTTGTATCAAGTGCATCGTATCTCTTAAAGTGATCCCCTGTAGTATCAAGTACATGGTTTCTCTCAAAAGTGATCCCCTATAGTATCAAGTGCATGGTATTTCTCAAAAATGAATCTCTGTAGTATCAAGTGCATGATATCTCTCAAAGTGATCCCCTGTAGTATCAAGTGCATGGTGTCTCTCAATGTGATCCCCTGTAGTATAAAGTGCTTGGTATCTCTCAAAATAGATCCTATGTAGTATCATGTGCATGGTATTTCTCAAAATTATCCCTTGTAGTATCAAACGCATGGTATATCTCAAAGTGATCCCTTGTTGTATCAAGTGCATGGTATCCCTCAAAGTGATCCCCTAAAGTATCAACTGCATGGTATTTCTCAAAAGTGATCCCCTGTAGTATCAAGTGCATGGTATTTTTCAAAAGTGATCCCCTGTAGTATCAAATGCATGGTATCTCTTAAAGTGATCCCTATTTGTAACAAGTACATGGTATCTCTCAAAAGTGATCCCCTGAAGTATTAAGTGCATAGTATTTCTAAAAAAAGATCACCTGTTGTATCAAGTGCATGGTATTTCTCAAAGTGATCCCCTGTAGTATCAAGTGCATGGTATCTCTCAAAAGTGATCCCCTGTAGTATCAAGTGCATATTATTATTCAAAGTTATCCCATGTAGTATCAAGTGCATGGTATTTTTCAAAAGTGATCACCTGTTGTATCAAGTTCATGATATCTCTCAAAGTGATCACCTGTTGTATCAATTGCATGGTATTTCTCAAAAGTGATCCTCTAAAGTATCAAGTGCATGGTATTTCTCAAAGAAATCCCCTGTAGTATCAAGTGCATGGTATCTCTCAAAAGTGATTCCCTATAGTATCAAGTGCATGGTATCTCTCAAAAGCTATTCCCTATAGTATCAAGTGTATGGTATTTCTTAAAAGTGATCACCCAGTGTATCAAAAGCATGGTATCTTTCAAAGTGATAGCCTGTAGTATCAAGTGCATGGTATCTCTTAAAAGTGATCCCTTTAGTATCAAGTGCATGGTATCTCTCAAAGTGATACCCTGAAGTATCAAGTACATGGATTCTCTCAAAAATTATCCCCTGAAATATCAAGTGCATGGTATCTCTCAAAAGTGATCCCCTAAAGTATCAAGTGCATGGTATTTCTAAAAAAAGATCCCTTGTAGTATCAAGTGCATGGTATTTTTTAAAAGTGATCCCCTGTAGTATCAAGTGCATGGTATCTCTTTAGTGATCGCTATTTGTATCAAATACATGATATCTCTCAAAAGTGATCCCCTGAAGTATCAAGTGCATGGTATCTCTCAAAGTGATCCCTTGTAGTATCAAGTGAATGGTATTTCTCAAAGTGATCCACTGTAGTATCAAGTGCATGGTATCTCTCAAAAGTGATCCCCTGAAAAATCAAGTGTATGGTATTTCTCAAAAGTGATCCCCTGTAGTATCAAGTGCATGGTTTTTCTCAAAATTGATCCGCTGTAAAATCAAGTGCATAGTATCTCTCAAAATTATTGCCTATAGTATCATGGTATATCACAAAGTGATCCCCTGTCTTATTAAATGCATGGTATCTCTCAAAGTGATCACCTGTTGTATCAAGTGCATGGTATCTCTCAAAGTGATCCCATGTTGTATCAAGTACATGGTATCTCTCAAAATTATTACCTTTTGTATCAAATGCATAGTATCTCTCAAAGTGATCACCTGTTGTATCAAGTGCATGGTATCTCTCAAAGTGATCCCATGTTGTATCAAGTACATGGTATCTCTCAAAATTATTACCTTTTGTATCAAATGCATAGTATCTCTCAAAGTGATCACCTGTTGTATCAAGTGCATCGTATCTCTTAAAGTGATCCCCTGTAGTATCAAGTACATGGTTTCTCTCAAAAGTGATCCCCTGTAGTAACAAGTGCATGGTTTTTCTCAAAAATGAATCTCTGTAGTATCAAGTGCATGATATCTCTCAAAGTGATCCCCTGTAGTATAAAGTGCGTGGCATCTCTCAAAATAGATCCCCTGTAGTATCACGTGCATGGTATTTCTCAAAATTTTCCCTTGTAGTATCAAGTGCATGGTAATTCTCAAAGTGATCTCCTGTAGTATCAAGTGCATGGTATTTCTCAAAAGTGATTACCTGTTGTATCAAGTGCATGGTATCTCTTAAAGTGATCACATGTAGTATCAAACGCATGGTATATCTCAAAGTGATCCCTTGTTGTATCAAGTGCATTGTATCCCTCAAAGTGATACCCTGAAGTATCAAGTGCATGGTATATCTCAAAAACGATCACCTGAAGTATTAAGTGCATGGTATCTCTCAAAAGTGATCCCCTAAAGTATCATCTGCATGGTATTTCTCAAAAGTGATCCCCTGTAGTATCAAGTGCATGGTATTTTTCAAAAGTGATCCCCTGTAGTATCAAATGCATGGTATCTCTTAAAGTGATCCCTATTTGTAACAAGTACATGGTATCTCTCAAAAGTTATCCCCTGAAGTATCAAGTGCATGGTATTTCTAAAAAAAAGATCACCTGTTGTATTAAGTGCATGGTATCTCTCAAAGTGATCCCCTGTAGTATCAAGTGCATGGTATTATTCAAAGTTATCCCATGTAGTATCAAGTGCATGGTATTTTTCAAAAGTGATCACCTGTTGTATCAATTGCATGGTATTTCTCAAAAGTGATCCCCTTAATTATCAAGTGCATGGTATTGCTCAAAGAAATCCCCTGTAGTTTCAAGTGCATGGTATCTCTCAAAAGTGATTCCCTATAGTATTAAGTGCATGGTATCTCTCAAAAGTGATTCCCTATAGTATTAAGTGCATGGTATCTCTCAAAAGCGATTCCCTATAGTATCAAGTGTATGGTATTTCTTTAAAGTGATCACCTGTTGTATCAAAAGCATGGTTTCTTTCAAAGTGATCCCCTGTAGTATCAATTGCATGGTATCTCTCAAAGTGATCACCTGTAGTATCAAGTGCATGGTATCTCTTAAAAGTGATCCCTTTAGTATCAAGTGCATGGTATTTCTTCAAAGTGATCCCCTGTAGTATCAAGTGCATTATATCTCTCAAAGGGATCACCTGTAGTTTCAAGTACATATTATTTCTCAAAAGTGATCACCTGTTGTATCAAGTTCATGGTATCTCTCAAAAGTGATCCCCTGAAAAATCAAGTGCATGGTATTTTTCAAAAGTGATCCAATGTAGTATCAAGTGCATGGTATTTCTCAAAATTGATCTGCTGTAATATCAAGTGCATAGTATCTCTCAAAGTGATCGTCTATAGTATCAAAGTTATCATATATCACAAAGTGATCCCCTGTTATATTAAATGCATGGTATCTCTCAAAGTGATCACCTGTTGTATCAAGTTAATGGTATCTCTCAAAGTGATCCCATGTTGTATCAAGTACATGGTATCTCTCAAAGTGATTACCTTTTGTATCAAATGCATAGTTACTCTCAAAGTGATCCCCTGTTGTATCAAGTGCATGGTATCTCTCAAAGTGATAACCTGTTGTATTAAGTGCATAGTATCTCTTAAAGTGATCCCCTGTAGTATCAAGTACATTGTATCTTTTAATAGTGATCCCCTATAGTATCAAGTGCATGGTATTTTTCAAAAATGAATCCCTGTAGTATCAAGTGCATGGTATCTCTCAAAGTGATCCCCTGTAGTATAAAGTGCATGGTATTTCTCAAAAGTGATCCCCTCTAGTATCAATTGCATGGTATTTCTCAAAATTGATCATGTGTTGTATCAAGTGCATGGTATCTTTCAAAAGTAATCTCTTGAAGTATCAAGTGCATGGTATCTCTCAAAGTGATCCCCTGTAGTATCAAGTGCATGGTATCTCTCAAAAGTGATCCCCTGTAGTATCAAGTGCTTTGTATCTTTCAAAAGTGATCCTTTAAATTATCAACTGCATGGTATCTCTCAAAAGTGATCCCCTGTAGTATCAAGTGCATGGTATTTTTCAAAAGTGATCCCCTGTAGTATCAAATGCATGGTATCTCTTTAAGTGATCCCTATTCGTATCAAGTACATGGTGTCTCTCAAAAGTGATCCCCTGAAGTGTCAAGTGCATGGTATTTCTAAAAAAAGATCACCTGTTGTATCAAGTGCATGGTATCCCTCAAAGTGATTCCCTGTAGTATCAAGTGCATGGTATCTCTTAAAGTGATCCCCTGTAGTATCAAGTGCATGGTATTGTTCAAAGTTATCCCATGTAGTATCAAGTGCATGGTATTTCTCAAAAGTGATAACCTGTTGTATCAAGTGCATGATATCTCTTAAAGTGATCAACTGTTGTATCAATTGCATGGTATTTCTCAAAAGTGATCCCCTTTAGTATAAAGTGCATGGTATTTCTTAAAAGTGATCCCCTGTAGTATCAAGTGCATTATATCTCTCAAAGTGATCCCCTGTAGTATCAAGTACATATTATTTCTCAAAAGTGATCCCCTGAAAAATCAAGTGCATGGTATTTCTTAAAAGTGATCCCCTGTAGTATCAAGTGCATGGTATTTCTCAAAATTGATCTCCTGTAATATCAAGTGCATGGTATCTCTTAAAGTGATCGCCTATAGTATCAAGTTCATGGTATATCACAAAGTGATCCCCTGTTGTATTAAATGCATGGTATCTCTTAAAGTGATCACCTGTTGTATCACGTGCATGGTATCTCTCAAAGTGATCCCCTGTAGTATAAAGTGCATGGTATTTCTCAAAAGTGAATCCCTGTAGTATCAAGTGCATGGTATTTCTCAAAGTGATCCCCTGAAGTATAAAGTGCATGGTATTTCCTAAAAGTGATCCCTTCTAGTATCAAGTGCATGGTATTTTTTAAAAGTGATCCCCTGTAGTATCAAGATCATGGAATCTTTTAAAAGTGATACCCTGTAGTATCAAGTACATGGTATTTCTAAAAAAAGATCACCTTTTGTATCAAGTGCATGGTATTTCTCAAAAGTGATCACCTGTTGTATCAAGTGCATGGTATCTCTCAAAGATATCACCTGTAGTATCAAGTTTATGGTATCTTTCAAAAGTGATCCCCTGAAGTATCAAGTAAATGGTATTTCTCAAAAAAGATCACCTGTTGTATTAAGTGCATGGTATTTCTCAAAAGTTATTCCTTGTAGTATCAAGTGCATGGTATTTCTCAAAGTGATCACCTGTTGTATCAAGTGCACGGTTTTTCTCAAAAGTGATCCCCTGTAGTATCAAGTACATGGTTTATTCTTAAAAGTGATCCTCTGTAGTATCAAGTGCATGGTATCTTTTAAAGTGATCCCCTGTAGTATCAAGTGCATGCTGTCTCTCAAAAGTGATCCCCGTAAGTATCAAGTACATGGTATTTCTTAAAAGTGATCCCCTGTAGTATCAAGTGCATGGTATCTCTCAAAGTGATCCCCTGTAGTATCAAGTGCATGGTATTTCTCAAAAGTGATCACCTTTTGTATCAAGTGCATGGTATCTCTCAAAGTGATCACCTGTTGTATCAAGTGCATGGTATCTCTCAAAGTGATCCCCTGTTGTATCAAGTGCATGGTATCTCTCAAAGTTATCACCTTTTTTATCAAGTGCATGGTATCTCTCAAAGTTATCCCCTGTTGTATCAAGTGCATGGTATGTCTCAAAAGTTATCACCTGTTGTATCAAGTGCATGGTATCTCTCAAAGTGATCCCCTGTAGTATCAAGTTCATGGTATCTTTCAAAAGAGATCCCCTGTAGCATTAAGAGCATGGTATTTCTTAAAAGTGATAACCTGTTGCATCAAGTGCATGGTATCTGTCAAATTGATTCCCAGTAGTATCAAGTGCATGGTATCTCTCAAAAGTGATCCCCTGTAGTATCAAGTGCATGGTATTTCTCAAAAGTGATCCCCTGTAGTATCAATGCATTGTATATCTCAAAGTGATCCCCTGTAGTATGAAGTACATGGTATCTCTCAAGTTATCCCCTTTAGTATCAAGTACATTGTATCTCTTGAAGTGATCCCCTGTAGTATCAAGTGCATTATATCTCTCAAAGTGATCCCTTGTAGTATCAAGTGCATGGTATCTCTCAAAGTGATCCCCTGTAGTATCAAGTGCATGGTATCTCTCAAAGTGATTACCTGTTGTATCAAGTGCATGGTATCTCTCAAAGTGATCCCCTGTAGTATCAAGTGCATGGTATCTCTCAAAAACCCGTTATTTAAACTTTTACTTGTTTTGGATTTTGAAATTTTATTTCATTTGTTGTTTTAAGTTCTAACTACAAAAAAAAAAGATTGTTAGTTGAAAGAGTTTAGGGCAACGGGCAATTGCACATTTAATTTTTGTCATGTTTAAATTTGATTAGAAGGATAACATCTTTTAAAGATACGTTTTTCTTAACGCTAATGAACTGATCAGGTTTTGGTTTCATGTCCAGGTGCAAGCTATGAAAGAATAGCCCTGCCAGAAGAAGTCTTCCAGGATAATTCCTTTACACTTCAATGTTTGAAGACAAGTTTTAAGATGGAGGAAAATACAACACTCATTAAGGAGTTTCGTTTAGAGAAATATAATAGTACGAGCGACAAATACGAAGTGATTCTAGTCCACAGTCCGAAATTTAAGAATTGCTCAGCAGTCAGTATACAACTTTCTTGTAATATTCATTTGATTTCTGATGGATTTCATTAAAATAACTATTTCTTGTCTCATACGATCAAAACTTGATTATTTCATAAAATGTAGAATAGTCATACTATTATTTCTTAATTATTATTATAGCTTTTATATAGCGCTACTTTCATGCTTATAGCATGCTCTGAGCGCTTTTGGTCCAATCTCATTTGTCTCGTTAACATTCACATTACCTAATGTTTATATCTATACTATCAAGTAGAAAGTAAGGCGTATGTATGTATGTATGCATGTATGTATATGTATGTGTGTATGTATGTATATGTATGTATGTATGTATGTATGTATGTATGTATGTATGTATGTATGTATGTATAGAAAACAAAACCCTTCGACCAATATTGATATTATTTGGCATAAAAGTTCCTTACATAATGGCGGGAAAGTAGAGTAAGTTCAATGTCCAACCCCTCTCACAACAAAGAAAAGAAAAGACCTAAATTGATTACAATCAAAGAGTGAAACTCTACTACAAATCGGGTAAACCCTGCTCGAAGGCCGTGGGTCATATTTAAATGGGTACCGGACATTAGTTGGGGAATAGTCAAGGCCGTTGATCGTTTTTCTAACTACATGACACTCTCGTTAAGCGTGCGCCATACAAGCAGATGACCTTGACATCATGAGCCCTATAGAACGCAAGGTCTGAATGGGGCACGCTGACTGTCTTCAGGGCTCGGAAACATTTCAATACATTTTGAATTCGTCAAATTTCTGAAATAGGCAAGCAACTGAATATTTGCGGACTGAGCAATCAAATAGAACTAAAATTAAAAAAATAAATAAATCTATCCACACTATTTAAAATGAACATTGAAAAAAACTCTCATCACGTCTTTCAGTCGTAGGTCTACCACTACTTTAGTTTCAAATGAATCCTTTTTTATATAGACCTCAATAATTAATGAATCAATCATATTTTAAAAACAATGATATTACTTATTTTTAATAAATGTTTCACATTATCTTCAACATGATTTTTGAACTACATTTTTATCAGTCTAGTTGGCAACTGTGTCAGGAGAATGGGACCATAAGTTTAGTCAGAAATAAAACAAAAGCTGTCTGTTCAGATGCAGGTCTCTATAGATGTTCTGCTATCACCTCTAAAAATATCACATTTATATCTCCATCGGAATATTTGAGAGTTTTAGGTAAATTGTATGCTTTTTTATAAAATGAACTTTGTATTACTGAATTATAAAAATGTTTTGTATAAATAATTTGTAGTCTCCAGTTTCAATGTGAATATTACCATGTTTTACAAATTGTTGAACTTTTAAAAGACTATAAATTGTGCCACTATGTCTTTGTAGACTTCTAGATCTTGAAACAAGCAAAAAAATAAACAACATGTAATGCACTATTGAAAAAAACAATTTTCCCTCAGATAATAAAGATGATTATTATTATTATTATTATTATTATTATTATTATTATTAAAACAAAGCTTATCTAAGGGAAAGAACAGCTAATTACTACCATTTATCTGAAAATGTCAGGGTTTAGCTCCCTTCCTGGCATTTAAAACAAAATTAATTCATTAGTACTCAAATGATTGATTATTTTTTTATTGATTCGTGCATTATCATCGACTATGAATAATTATGCACAATTTCAACGCGAGCCGAGAATGCGAAGTGTGACAAAACGTGTCAAAACGTAATTAGGGAATATATCCATATATACATCCACATCTCTCACTAAGTAGCAGCTATTTCCCTTTTTCGATATAAAACAAAATAATTAATTGCCAATAATTAATAAACTAATTGGGTGTTTTTTTTTCGCTATCGTTTCAAGTATTGTCAGGTGCATTGAATAATTGTGCAAAGTTTCAACTTGATCCGAAAATGAGAAATGGGAGACTAAATATGTTCAGACTTTTGACCAGACAAACAGACAGGTAGTAAGAGTTGATAGAAGCTTTGTAACAAATAAGATATTTAGAACCATCAATTAAATACAAACCAAGAAACAAATAAATCTGAAGAAAAAATGAATTAATTAAAACATTTAAATGGATGTATGGTCGTGTAATATGTGGTCTGTTGCTCGATGGTCTCGGGTTTGAACCCTACCCACCTCCGTGCTCCTGTGGGAGGTTTGGGCTAGTATGTATTGAAGGAACATCCGACACATGTAAAACATTTTACAAATGTATGTTAATTATACACAGCTGTAGGGCCATATTTATATTGTATTTGACTATTACTACAGAGTGGCCAAGATAAAAGAGACCTAGTATGAATATACGAGTACAAATACTTACACATTTTTATTTTGATTTTTTATCAATAGTAAAAATAGAATATTATAATAACAAAAACAAACTAAGTATTGCTTAATGAAGCTTGTCTATCAAATTGTTAGCTGTCATAAGTAGGACTGTGATTTCTTTCAACCATTTCTAGTTCCTGTATGTTTCATCTTCGTTTTGGTAAATAGTTCATTATTTAAATAGTTCATTATTTCTTTCTTGTCAACTGAACAGATAGACCAAGAATCTTAGCATACAAAATTGTTCCATGTGAAAGCATTGGTTGCTCAAACGTGACATTGGTGTGTGTCGCTAAGGTCTGTATTTGTGTCTGTGTAGGTTCTTTGTTAAAACATCTAATGTCTACTTCCTTTTTTGATTCTGTAGATCTGTGTTTCCCAAATTGGGGTACGCGTACCACCAGGGGTACGGGGAGACTTTGGAGGGAGGTACGAGGTCGAGAGGCTAAGTGCGCTCGAACTTGGCTTGTCTTGGCTACCTAGAAGGGGGCTCGAGGTGCGACACCCGACTTGGGCAGAGTTGGGTTTACTGAGCGCCTAAAGGCAGCACGGAAAACTAACTCCTCGATACCCCCTCCCCCCACTGGTCCACAAATGAGATTGGACCAAAGCACTCTGAGCATGCTATAAGCATGAAAGTAGCGCTATATAAAAGCAATAATAATAATAACTATGCTGATTTTTTTTAAATGCCCATTTATAATGTTTTGTTAATAAATTAAGATAAATGACTAATAAATTTAATCCACTTTCTTTAATATTACTTTATTTTGTATTTATATAAACTCATAATTAGTGTTCTACAATCATACAAATACATGTCACAAACATCGGGTAAGGAAAAAGGATTTTTTGATGTCAATAAGATTAAATTTTATTTACAATGAATTGCGTAATGTAGAAATACATAAATTAATTCCACCAATGAATACTTAATTGTAAAAGATTTATAGTTTAGTTTTGGATGTACCAAATGACATTAGGGAACAACTCTGCACGCTAGTTTAGTGGAATGAAAAGCCATTTATAATACACGTTTCATTTGTGTGATTTAAAAAGGTTAGAATCGTCACGCATTTTAACTCTATGATATCCGAAATACATCTTGTCATTTCCAACTTTATATTTATGAGAAGTTGCTTTTTTTATTCAGCATTTGTAAACATTAAGTTGAAAAAAAAGGAACAGACAATTAGATGTGGACCATCATCTCAGATTAAAATTAACAATCAGGGAACCAAATTATATGATCCGTCGTCTCAGCACATAGATACGTCACATCGAAAATGATAAAAGTGGTACACACAAGTCAAAAATTTGGAAATCACTGGTCCACATGACTTGCACGTGATGTAGTCTTGGGTCATGTAGAAAAGACTCAGGCGTTTCCTGATTTGTCGAGAAAGACTTGATGAACCTAATATAAAAAGAGTGGGTCAGAATCCGGGACAGTTCAGCACTGCAAGACAGGCCGATACTGTGAGTCCAGAGTGAAGCATTGCAAGACAGGAGAATACTGTGAGTCCAGAGTGAAGCACTGCAAGACAGGCGGATACTGTGAGTCCAGAGTGAAGCACTGCAAGACAGGCCGATACTGTGAGTCCAGAGTGAAGCATTACGAATCTAGGATGAGACAAAGACCAGTAGAGTTTAGTTACGGCAGTTCGGTTGTCTGCGGTGAAACTTTTGTACAGTTAGTGTACAGTACAGTTAGTTAGTGTACAGTACAGTTAGTTAGTGTACAGTACAGTTAGTTAGTGTACAGTTAGTGTACAGTACAGTTAGTTAGTTTACAGTTAGTGTTTTGTGTTGCCAGTACAGTATTAGCTGTTAATTTGTTTGTCATAAATTATCACGTAATTTTTTAGCCCGTCAAGTTTTTGAGTGGTTCATGTCGTGGTGGGAAGTGTTTGCAGAGAGAGCCTGATAGAGGTTCCATCGTTTCTATGTTTCGAACTGAAGTATTATGTTGCACAGTTCTATGTGGATGAATATAAGACTATCTTTGTTTGTCCCAGGGCCCATTGTTGATGCATATTAACTGGTTGTTTCCAAGAAGTAGATGGGATGAAAGTGCCAAACAGTTTACAGCAGCTCTCGGTCAATCAGACTGCGGCGATAAACAATACATGGTAGCTTCCAATATCTCTCTGCCAGAGAAACATCTCCACAATTTACCGACATGCTCTGTAGCTTATGAAGACAAGTTCACTTCTTATGATCAACGAAGCAGTGAGCTAGGTACAAACATTAGTATCAAATAAGTCGATCTCTTCCAGATAGTTTCTGCTCTATACTATTTATTGCAGCTAGCTTTTGTTACGGTGAAAAAGTTGAAAGAGAGATTTGTTTGTTTGACACAAGTTGAAAAGTAGGATAACGTAAACACACACACATTAAACCGTCCACACCTCTCCCCACCAAACGAAACTTTTTTACCTTGAATTCTAATCAAACTTCATACCTTAGTTTTTCTCTTCCTAGAAAAATGTATCAACTCCCAGCCTCCTAACTTTTCAGTTTGTATACTTTCTTTTTAGTCTCTTTATTGACGCTTCTTCTTCTCTCTCACACATCTCTCTGGTCTGTTACTTAGAGACTATCAAGTTTAGTTTCGTTTAGTTTAACAATGGGAAAAGTCTTAAAAGAAGCATTTCTACAAATTAGCCTCCAAACACGTATGATGACAAATTATTGCTCAGTTTTAGCCCCAAAGATAAAAATAATTTCTCCTAATCACCACCTTGATTATCCATTTCTATCACATTTGATCTAGTCCTTGAGACATGAATGTCATTTCTTTTCTTAACATGATGGAACAGTTTAAGACAAAACTGTCTTCTCACAAGTCTTCTAATACACACACACACACCAAACTGTCTTCTCACAAGTCTTCTAATACACACACACACACCAAACTGTCTTCTCATAAGTCTTCTAATACACACACACACACATCTGTCTTCTTACAAGTCTTCTAATACACACAATACCAAACTACTTTCTCACAAGTCTTCTGATACACACACACACGCACCAAACTGTCTTCTCACAAGTCTTCTAATACACACACACACCAAACTGTCTTCTCACAAGTCTTCTAAAAGACACACACACCAAACTGTCTTCTCACAAGTCTTCTAATACACACACACACCAAACTGTCTTCTCACAAGTCTTCTAAAACACACACACACCAAACTGTCTTCTCACAAGTCTTCTAATACACACACACCAAACTGTCTTCTCACAATTCTTCTAATACACACACACACATCAAACTGTCTTCTTCCAAGTCTTCTAATACACACATACACCAAACTATCTTCTTACAAGTCTTCTGATACACACACGCACCAAACTGTCTTCTTCCAAGTCTTCTAATACACACACACACACACACCAAAGTGTCTTCTTACAAGTCTACTAATACACACACCAAACTGTCTTCTCACAAGTCTTCTGATACACACACACCAAACTGTCTTCTCACAAGTTTTGTGATACACACACACACACCAAACTGTCTTCTCACAAGTCTTCTGATACACACACACACACGCACCAAACTGTCTTCAACTATAATTGCACTACTGTTACTACTTGTTTGATGAAAAAACAAAATCAACGAACTGTACACTTTGTTAAATGTTCCGTGCGGTTCATGCCTCCCAACGGTCGATCAAACGGAAAAATACAAACGTTGACTGTGGCTGTCGAAACTAACAATAACTTTACTAATGAATTATTCTCATCGCGTTCGACACGCTGGCGATAAACATTTATCGTGTAGATCTGATATTCGTTTTAGGTTGAATTGAGCATTAGTATAGTTCGAAAAGCGAGACGTAATGAAGAAACTAACCAATCAAAATACGTAACGTAAAGCCGTGTTCTGTAATTACTTCCAAAATCCAAACATGTGGTTTTTGCTCGGTGTGTCTGTAGACTGCAAAATTTTGGCAGCACCAACTCATTACCCGGTGTGACAAGTTGGATTAAAGTTTGGCCGTTTTGGGTGTCTAGGGAATTTTTGTAGTTTGAGAACCCACACTTGCATATATAAACTACAAGCACAGCGTTATAATGCAGGCAACAAATACTATGATGTTAAGTTATGTTCAGTTTATTATACAGAATACGATAATTAAAAGGTAAAATGCTGTACAGTAGCTAGAATGGGATCTAGCGTATTTACATAAACAAGTCTATCATCATTAGATTTGAGAACCAAGTGGTCTGAGTGTCATTAGGCTGGTTGCTTAGCTTTCGGTCCGGTGCTGCACTCATGAGACAGGTGTGGCTGGTACTGATGCTGTCTGCGGGTGGGCTAGGCGTAGTGAATCCAGGCTCCGGGTGCAGTCCAACGTTGTATGGTTGCAGAGCTAAGCTGCGTCTACCATTCAGTTAAGCCAGTGACGAGTCTGTGGCTAGCGTTGTTACTTGGACTCTTGTAGGATGAGTAGGACTGATGTCTGCAGATCTGGTGCCAACAAATCTGGTATCAGCTTTAGGTTGCTAAGATTTCAGGCGGGTGTTGCCTATAAATAAAAGCTGCAACGATATTATGTATACGTCGGTTTAGCCATAATAATAACACTGGGAGGTAGATGCCTTTCCGTGAAGGACATCTTCAGAATGATGTAGAGAAACTATAAACTAGTTTCATAAATCGTAATGGGAGCTAACAAATAAATATTGTATCCCATCAAAGGGAGATAACAACAATAATGGGAAACCTCATATAGGGAGATAATAACACTAATAAGTAATAAATGATTAGGTAAGACAAGTGATGTTTACCAGTCACGGTGACTAGCATTTATATACATTGCTTAGATAAATGAGATGAAAGGAAAGGGGAGATCAACGACTGATACTCGCCCATGCTTTCACGTACGTAAACATAGAGTGTAAGCAAATAGACATGATTTACTATCGTAGTACGTGTTGGCCAACATGGCCGGTAAATATAGTACATAAATAGTTAGTAAACTTATATGCTTACAGAAATCTTATGATAATTCCCGGCCAAGGAATTAGTCAGTAATAATATAAAAAAGGGTTCATGCTGAGCGATAATTCATCAGCGATATAATAAAAATAGTTACAAAGCTAAATACATGAGGTGTGAATTATCAATAAATTCTAGTCCAGATGGCTTAGACATTTAGCCACAAAAGTCATTATATAAAATATAAGCATACAGTAATCTACTTACACTATCTTAAAGGAATACACAAATATATGTATACAAATAAGGTAGTAAATAATTCACACAATATATACGCATCACTAAGTAAATTTGTTCCCAAGCACTTTACTAAGTTACATACCACCAATCCAAAGTGAAATAAGGGAATGAGAATAGTCCAGAGCTTAAGCAAGAGATAGATGTGCTCCCTGTCAGCTCTCCAGCGAGAATGAGATCGAACGATGAAGTTTTGTCCATATACACGTGGAGGGGGGAGGTAAGTGGCGGGAGGTAAGTACAATGGTGGTCTAGACTATCTGGCGTCTTTTGACAAAGGAATCCCCGCTAAACCGTGACGAGAGTTTCGGGAGATAGACATTGCGCGAAGGCGCGAGTTAAAAGTCCAGGAAATTCGCCAAGGTGGCGTAGAGGATATGAAGGAGGGGGGATTATCAGAGCTCGGCCAGATCAAGGGAGATTATACCTCGATAATATCTAGCGCTAGAAGATCGGGGGGATCGCTGCCCAAGGTGTTGAGTTGACCTGATACAGATGTCCTTAAGGCCCGAGAACTGTGGTTCCCTTTAATGGACCTCTTGACCAAGGAAAGGCTTTTATCCATGGCCAGGATGAGGCATCGGCTCTTCACCGATCCCTCTGTCCGAAATCCCGCCTTATCTGCAACGATCATATAGTCTCGTCCGGTAAGTCGCAGGACACGACCCCCTTGAGCCAAGCACGGGTTCCCCTATCCCGTGCGAGGCCGGAGGTCGAGCCGCGTGGGGGCCTTTCGTATGCCTATAATGTGCCACCGAACCCGTGCGAGGGTGCATCACAGCGCGTATGGCCCCCGTTAGGGAACGAATCGGTGGGGGTTTGGACTTGTTAGCGAGCCTTTGTTTCATCCCTACCACGTGCAGGTACAGTGTCTCCACCATACAAGGGTAGCCCACTGAGAGCTATGTGCGCTACCGTTCTTAGCCTATCTGACTCCCTTGGCAGACGTTTCCACGGAGGCGCCACGCTGAGGCGACGGTAGCTGGAATTCCTCCGGTTGAGTTGACCAGCCGCTCCCGAAAAGGGGGGGGGGAGGTCAACGGATGTTTGCCAGAAAAGATGGGGGGAATGTACCCTTGTCAAGTGTAGCACGTGTCAATGTGCGACGACGGTGCATAGGGAGGTTGGGGTTGGATTGGAGGGGTGTTTTCTATCGCTTGATTGGCTAAATTAGTAAATTGATGATTAATAGCGTGTGAATAAATTAATTAAATGCTTAGACCTGAATGATACCATGAGTGAGCTCAAACGGTTTGTCACACCCGGTACCACGTTTGTCTGCCAACAGACTCGTCTTCCTCAAGATGCTATCCCTTGTTGATGTCCAAGGGCCCTAAGTTTGAAAAAAAACCTGTTTAGACGCCAAACAGTAAAAAAAAACCTGTGTGAACGCACAGTTCTGTTTGAGAGAGACCCGAGTCAATGCCTAGGTAAAGCATTGCTATTTCCGATGCCTTTGGCCCCCGACGCATGCTTGGCTGCACATGGCTGAAGGCTGAGGACACCGGGAGCCTCCGCCATTTTCTTTCGCTATACCAAGCTAACCTTGGGGGACTCGCCATTCTGTGTAACGGTTTCTTGAGGAACAGCGCATGGATGTGTGACAGGTTTGTGGGGACTCTTTTGCAACCCCGCCAGTGCAATGGGTGGACTCTCATCTACCCGTGGGCATCCCCACTGGAGTTTTGTGTTGCTACCCATTTAGCCTAACCACTTCCTCTATTGGTCGTTTTCACACGGGCGCCACGATGAGGCAGGGTAGCGTGCCCGCGAGATGCTATCCCTGAAGTGTGTCTCGACCTGGTCAAGTTGGTTTTTCATTATGTCATTTATGTGTCTGCTGATGTGCTGTTGAGCGGCTACTATGTTAAGTTGTACAGACTGCAACATCAGGGAAATTGGTTAAAGAACAGATGATATATTGACATTAATTAAAAGACAAACTGCACAAGTAAAATTAGTACCTGCCTCTCATGTGTTTCACTTGTGCCGTTATTTAAGATCCGCCAAACAGTCAATACATCTTCTTGAATTTGTAACTTAAAGCGCGAAAGAATTCGTATTTATCAGGCAATTGTGTCTCCCACAAAAGTGGTAAATTTAGCACCAACGCTCTTGTTTGGGATAATTATGGTCTTTACGTAAGAAATAGATTATTTTCTTGATGACACCAACAGCATTATAAATATCGGAAACTTCTTTCAGTTCATTGAAAACAATGTTTTCTATGGGACGAGCAAATGACAAAGGCTGCTTTTGGATATCTTTCATGAATCCTAGCTTTAATACAGGTCTGAATGCCAGGTATCATGGGTCAGACATGTTAGCCCTGGCCGAGTACTTTATCCATGTTTAGACAGTGCATTATCTATTTACTGACAATGACATCAGACACAGGCAGTGTGTCTCTCTAACAACAGGGACAAAACCAATGAAGACTTCTCAAATAAAACAATCACCATCAATAAACCGAACACTTAAAAGGCATCTGTTTAGTGCCTGAGATATCTTCAGTTTCATCAACAAAATGCCCAGCAAATGCAGTTAATTCATGCTGCTGCTGCTCGTACTTTTTGGTCTCTTGCTGCTGCCAGTGCTCCGTTGATTCAAATAAATGTTTTGACTCAGACAATGGGATCTGAGGAACTTTCTTATATCTCTTTTATCTTAAACTGGTGAACGGGTTTTGCCTTCTATTTTAATGAGCGCTGACACTGACCGCAACTCCGCAAAACGTGAAAACATTTACAAAGATGACTGCACTCTTCACTCTTGTTCAAAAGAAACTTTCATATGTATCACATATCGAAAGACAGCTTGCAAGGATTTCTTCTCCAACGAAAAAAAAAACGTTTATGATATTCTAGGCCTTAACTAAATATAATAATAATGTGACAGGTTTTCGCGTGTGACGTGTGTTTGGCTGGTTTATTGTCTAGGGGATGATTATTTTTGAAGCTATCACACACCGACCCATCATCATATAAATCGGGAGCAGGCGCGTAACGAGACAAGCAATGAAAGAGAGATATAAAAATTGAAGAATATTTATTTACATAAATATTTACATAAAAGAATAAAAAGGTGGAGGGTTTGCATCTATCTCTAATCAATACTATATTCAATCATTACTCTTGCACTTAATAAGAGAGTATGTCACTTTGTCTTCTGAACTAAGCTGATTGTCCTGCTTGGGTCACAGCTGGCTGTGTCCTAGCTTGAGGTTCTGCAGCTGGAGGTGGCGCTCTAGCGGGTAGAGGGACGCCGGTGATACAGTTCTAGTGGAGTCTCAATCCAAAGTTCTGATATCTGTAGTGGGCACAGTAGGGCGGGTGGCTGGCTACCGTAGGCAGAGCTGATCTGACGTGGGCAGCGTCATTAGCAGGATAATTCCAGTGAGTTGCGGGGATCTGACGGAGCTATAGTGCAGTACTGAATAACACTGTAACACAGTACCTAGGCGACTGAGTAGGTTGACGAGTGGCTGTCAAACATTGCCGAATAAATAGAGTAGATCAAAGTAGGCAATACATGATACTCAATAACAAATAGTCAGACACCTGAGGGAGGCTGCTGATGAATAAAGACAAGTTAGGACATGTCTCTCATGCATCTTGTCGATGCCCTCGACTGAGGTGCATTCGTCAGATTGAAAATTGCTTTTGAGCACAATGGGGAGATGATGACAAAATAATAATCTCAAATAAACAACACAAGTAGAAAGAAGGGGGGGGGGGGAATGGGCGGTGGTCTGCGAATATGACGGTTTGTTTTACATACGGCCGTCGGCCGAGAACAATGGAATGCGCTTGAATGGAGAGTGTCCGTTCAAGGGACGCAACTCCCGTCAAAGTAAAATGACTACAGGGGGGATAATTCATATATCTTTTCTAAGCGCAGTATCAGTGTGCTAGTAAAATTTTCAAGGCGGTCAGGCGAGATAAAGGAAATAAAATGAGATGTACAAATAAGATATACACGGTTGCATCAACGATCAGTTGAGCAACGTAGCATTAATAGATTAATGCAATACATAAATATATACATATGCCAAGTTTATGTTTTCTACTTACAACAGTGAGAAATACACAATGCACTAATTAAATATTGTTATAAACCTGGTGGTGGCACAGATGAGGGTAGTGGTATGTGTGTAGTCAGCCGACGCAAATCGCCCCAGGCCAGCGCTAGACGAGCGGTCAACCGTGGACGAGTCTCAACATGATGGTTCGGGAAGGATCGACGTCGTGAACAGAGCTCAGGGGCGTCACAAGGGCTGTAGTCATCTGACCACCCAGAATGGTCCAGCGACGTTCTGCCCGGCTCTAGAAGGCCAGCAGCGACCCTATATAAAGAGTAGAGGTGACACAGTCAAAACGGTTTACGAGAGAAGGTTCACGACAGGGCTCAGAACACGATCGACTATAGTACAGTTCAACGGTGTGGTTCTGTACGGAGCATTACGACGGTTCAGTGCGGAGTACTGTCAAGTACAGTTGAGACGACTGGCGTCTTGATCTTGGTCTGGGATCGAGTCCGACACAACGAGCCTAGTGTGTGAATTTAGCCCTGAACTGTTGAACCCGGTGCAAGCCCGGAACGAGACGGAGAGGCCAGTGCAAGAGTTTGATACGGCTGTTCGGTGTTATCGGAGAGATATTTGTACAGTGCACGTGCTGCCAATTGTACAGTATTGGCTGTGATTTATTCAACTATTAAAGTTTTACGTTACTTTGGAGCCCTGAGTTGTCAAGTTAATTAAGTTGGTGGTGTATTGTGCAGTTTGCAGAGGGTCATCATAGTGAGATTCGTAACAATATAAATGAACTAATTAAATCCACATGATAATATTCAGTGGGAAATATGCACAAAGTAATTAAGATGGAACTGTGATTAAGTTCGGCTTACCATCAGGTATTTCTCTAAGAGTAAGAGTGAATGAAATAGCCCAGACTCGACTGGTCAGCGAGTATTAGAAGTGAGAGAGTGTAGGTCCCGCCTTATTCTACCTTATAAAGGTCCGGAAGAGATGGGCGAAAACAGGAAATGCGATAGGCCTAAGGATTATCTCTCACGTGGGTGAATTTGACTCGAGATGGGAGGGAAATAGGGGAGATATATGAGAAATGATTAAGATAAAATGAATAAATAAATAATAATAATAATTAATGCTGTGATAAAATTGAGTGACTCTGACAGCAAGCTTTTGACTTGTCACAAACGCAGAAGATCCATAAAGTTCGAGCGACCTGATGTCATTCTAACTTTGCGATCAGTTGTTATCACAGCATTAGAAAAAAAATCTGGGAAAATAAGGGTAGCCATGTCAGGAGGAGGGTCTGTCCAAGTCTGTCCACTGTATCCTACTTCCCGTTCCCGTACACGTTGTCACCTGGGTGAAACAGTGGGGATGGCCTGGGAGAGTTGATGGGGCGACTTGATAAGTAGTTTCTCCTTCCTGGGGCAGATTGGTGAGCGTGATTGGGACTTAAGCGGGGTGCCCAAGGCACGTGTGCTCGTCGGGGCTTACCTCCGAAAAGGCTGTGAGGCGCTTCTTCACGAGAGTAAGTAGTCAGCTTATCTCGTATTCGTATGACGCAATCAATGTCAGGGAAGAGTGGCCTGATAAAGGGTGTGGAGTTTTGATGGTGAACGTCCCCACCAGTGCGATAATTTGGCTTACATCGTGGCTTCCTGGCATGTTCAACGCCAGGCGAGGTTGATATTGAATGGTGACTGAGGAGCCATGAAGAGGAGTGAGTCCACGAGAGTAAGGATTCACATTTCCTCGCGGAATCCTGACACTGTCAATGTCAGGGGAAGGATGCATGGTTTTGGCTGAGTAGCCTGGGTCAAGTAGACCCTCACGAGTGCGGGTGTACGGTTTAACTCGTGACTTTCTAGCAGTGTCAATGCCAGGGCGGAGTGGTTTGAGCTTCGCTGAGGAGTCGGGACTAGGCATGTTAGCATGGCGACCAGGGCTTCCAACCAGCTGGTTGCGAACACTTTTCTGCTCCGTCGTTCTACTGACGGGCAGAGAGAAGTATGGTTTGTTTACAACTCCCAGAGGAACATATCGGGAGCCCAGAATGAAGTCGTACACTGGGTCGTCTATGACGGCTGCGTCCACGGTGCCGTGCACGTACTTGCACTCTACGTGTACCCTCGCGACAGGTAGAATGTGCGTTTGAGTGCCACGGTCTATGGATTGGATCTTCACTGTTGTGAGATCCGCTGGGTCAACCAGCGCCTTACTGATAACCGCGCTAAAAGAACAACCTGATTCGTACAAGCCCATAACTTTAACACCTTGGCCAGAATGGTCTCTACTCCCGGAGGAGAAGAAATGGGATGAGGTAGCAATGGGGAAAGTTCTGGTTTGCTGAGAGGCAATGGGTTGAGGAGCCACGGCCATCGTGGAGACGACGTATGTGTCTCCTCTGGTTTGTCAGATGGATCAATCGCAGAGGGTTGAGGGACTGGCATCACCATAGATAAGGTCCGTGGGGCCTGCTGCTGCCGTTGTGGGGTGGGTCTACAATTTTGTGCGCCATGACGTGAGTGACGCTGAGAGTAGTTAGCCTGTTTATAGCGAGACTGATGGTTGGGGCGGTTATTGTTATGAGGGGCTGATTGCCGGCCTGGTGCCTGGTTGCGCTGAGGAGTTTAAGAACAAGGTTGGACTGAGCCGGCCAAGGTGAGCTGTTCTGCCTCATCGTGGCACCTGGGTAGAAACGGCTACTTGAGGGGGTAATTAGGCTAAACGAATGACGAAACATAACTCCCGTGGGGATGCCCACGGGTAGACGTGAGTCCACCCATTGCACGGGCGGGGTTGCAAAAAAGTCCCTACAAAACTGTCACACATCCATGCGCCGTTCCACAAAGGACCGTTACATAAATGGCGAGTCCCCACGGCTAGCTTGGTATAACGAAGGAAAATGACGGAGGCTCCCGATGACATCGGCCTTCGGCCATGAACGGCGAATCATGTGTCGGGGGCCAAAGGCATTGGAAACAGCAATGTTTTACATAGGCATTAACTTGGGTCGCTCTCAAACAGAACTGTGCATTCACACAGGTTTTTTTTGTTTTTTTTTACTGTTCGGCTGGACAACCAAACAGGTTTTTTTTCAAACTTAGGGCTCGAAGAGCCTTCGGCTCAGCCCTTGGACATCAAATAAAGAAGGACTGAGCCGGAGAAGTTGGTTGGTCTGTTTGCTGGTCTGTCGCGACTGCTATGCCTTTTAAGTCCTTACGGGCATTCAAGTACCTGTCAGCAGCGGCTGAGGAAACGCTACTTGTTCTCTCTCTCTCTCTCTTTGGAACCCCGTTTTAGATATGTTCAGCCTGCACATCAAACTATTCTCTGACATAGACGTGTGACAAGATGTGTCCAGGCTGCACATCAAACTATTCTCTGACATAGACGTGTGACAAGATGTGTCCAGCCTGCACATCAAACTATTCTCTGACATAGACGTGTGACAAGATGTGTTTAGCCTGCACATTAAACTATTCTCTGACATAGACGTGTGACAAGATGTGTCCAGGCTGCACATCAAACTATTCTCTGACATAGACGTGTGACAAGATGTGTCCAGCCTGCACATCAAACTATTCTCTGAAATAGACGTGTGACAAGATGTGTCCAACCTGCACATCAAACTATTCTCTGACATAGACGTGTGACAAGATGTGTCCAGCCTGCACATCAAACTATTCTCTGACATAGACGTGTGACAAGATGTGTTTAGCCTGCACATCAAACTATTCTCTGACATAGACGTGTGACAAGATGTGTCCAGGCTGCACATCAAACTATTTTCTGACATAGAGGTGTGACAAGATGTGTCCAGGCTGCACATCAAACTATTCTCTGACATAAACGTGTGACAAGATGTGTCCAGGCTGCACATCAAACTATTCTCTGACATAGACGTGTGACAAGATGTGTTTAGCCTGCACATCAAACTATTCTCTGACATAGACGTGTGACAAGATGTGTTCAGCCTGCACATCAAACTATTCTCTGACATAGACGTGTGACAAGATGTGTCCAGGCTGCACATCAATCTATTCTCTGACATAGACGTGTGACAAGATGTGTCCAGGCTGCACATCAAACTATTCTCTGACATAGACGTGTGACAAGATGTGTTCAGGCTGCACATTAAACTATTCTCTGACATAGACGTGTGACAAGATGTGTCCAGCCTGCACATCAAACTATTCTCTGACATAGACGTTTGACAAGATGTGTCCAGGCTGCACATCAAACTATTCTCTGACATAGAGGTGTGACAAGATGTGTCCAGCCTGCACATCAAACTATTCTCTGACATAGACGTGTGACAAGATGTGTCCAGCCTGCACATCAAACTATTCTCTGACATAGACGTGTGATAAGATGTGTCCAGGCTGCACATCAAACTATTCTCTGACATAGACGTGTGACAAGATGTGTCCAGCCTGCACATCAAACTATTCTCTGACATAGACGTGTGACAAGATGTGTCCAGGCTGCACATCAAACTATTCTCTGACATAGACGTGTGACAAGATGTGTCCAGGCTGCACATCAAACTATTCTCTGACATAGAGGTGTGACAAGATGTGATCAGCCTGCACATCAAACTATTCTCTGACATAGACGTGTGACAAGATGTGTTCAGCCTGCACATCAAACTATTCTCTGACATAGACGTGTGACAAGATGTGTTCAGCCTGCACATCAAACTATTCTCTGACATAGACGTGTGACAAGGTGTGTCCAGCCTGCACGTTAAACTATTCTCTGACATAGACGTGTGACAAGATGTGTCCAGGCTGCACATCAAACTATTCTCTGACATAGACGTGTGACAAGATGTGTCCAGGCTGCACATCAAACTATTCTCTGACATAGACGTGTGACAAGATGTGTCCAGCCTGCACATCAAACTATTCTCTGACATAGACGTTTGACAAGATGTGTTTAGCCTGCACATTAAACTATTCTCTGACATAGACGTGTGACAAGATGTGTCCAGGCTGCACATCAAACTATTCTCTGACATAGACGTGACACAAGATGTGTCCAGCCTGCACATCAAACTATTCTCTGAAATAGACGTGTGACAAGATGTGTCCAACCTGCACATCAAACTATTCTCTGACATAGACGTGTGACAAGATGTGTCCAGCCTGCACATCAAACTATTCTCTGACATAGACGTGTGACAAGATGTGTTCAGCCTGCACATCAAACTATTCTCTGACATAGACGTGTGACAAGATGTGTCCAGGCTGCACATCAAACTATTCTCTGACATAGACGTGTGACAAGATGTGTCCAGGCTGCACATCAAACTATTTTCTGACATAGAGGTGTGACTAGATGTGTCCAGGCTGCACATCAAACTATTCTCTGACATAAACGTGTGACAAGATGTGTCCAGGCTGCACATCAAACTATTCTCTGACATAGACGTGTGACAAGATGTGTTTAGCCTGCACATCAAACTATTCTCTGACATAGACGTGTGACAAGATGTGTTCAGCCTGCACATCAAACTATTCTCTGACATAGAAGTGTGACAAGATGTGTCCAGGCTGCACATCAATCTATTCTCTGACATAGACGTGTGACAAGATGTGTCCAGGCTGCACATCAAACTATTCTCTGACATAGACGTGTGACAAGATGTGTTCAGCCTGCACATCAAACTATTCTCTGACATAGACGTGTGACAAGGTGTGTCCAGCCTGCACGTTAAACTATTCTCTGACATAGACGTGTGACAAGATGTGTCCAGGCTGCACATCAAACTATTCTCTGACATAGACGTGTGACAAGATGTGTTCAGCCTGCACATCAAACTATTCTCTGACATAGACGTGTGACAAGGTGTGTCCAGCCTGCACGTTAAACTATTCTCTGACATAGACGTGTGACAAGATGTGTCCAGGCTGCACATCAAACTATTCTCTGACATAGACGTGTGACAAGATGTGTCCAGCCTGCACATCAAACTATTCACTGACATAGACGTGTGACAAGATGTTTACAGCCTGCACATCAAACTATTCTCTGACATAGACGTGTGACAAGATTTGGAACGACCCCCTTCATAACGCCCCTTTCCCCCTTCTTAACATGTTTATGGCCAGTGGATTCTAGTATCAATTTCACTTTTTCGCCCCGCTGAGAGAGAGAGAGAGAGAGAGTAGGAAAGAGAAAAAAGTGAGCCGATACAATATTTCACGGGCCAAATAGTATGTTGAAGTTTGTCAAAGTTTTATTTGAGGATTAAGTTTTCCGCAGCAAACTTATGGTCTAAGTAATATTTTACTCATAGGATAGTTGATAAATCAATTGTTTATAGAACGTGTAATTATTTGTTTCTTGGAGCTGCTGAACCGAGAGGTCTTGAGTTTGAATGTCTACTTTTGTTTAGGCCCGTCCCTGAGTGTCCACTCAACTCTACTGGTTACCTGAAATTACTTGGGGAAAGTAAGGGGGGTTGGGCGTTGTGCTGGCCACATGACAACCTCTTTAACCGTCGTCCATAGCAACAGATGACCTTGATATCCTCTGCACTAATGATTGCAAGATCTGAAAGGGGGGTACTTAGTTATCATTGAATGAGACTGGAACACACTTTGTCGAGGTAGTTAAACTCCGTAGAAGTACACTTTTTAAATCCATTCTTTGGTTTGGGTACATTTAAAAAGAAATAACTAGGCATTACTTCTCAAATGGTAAAAATGATAGATCTAGACATTACTTCTTAAATGGTAAAAATGATAGATCTAAACAATACTTCTTAAATGGTAAAATGATAGATCTAGACATTACTTCTCCAATGCAAGAATAAGTGCAACTCAATGAAAAATGATACAACTACGTTCCACAGTTGATGAAGATACATTGGTCAAGAATATAATTCTAGAGTATCAATCTAATTTAATTATCAACTGCACACAGAAATGGTTCCATCTGACAAACTTCAGCATGACCACGCTAAGCGTAGCGAGACAAAACAGTGATGGACACCGTGAAGAACTTGCTAGAATTAACTTATACTCAAACGTAAGTTAGAATGTTGAGACTCAAACGTAAGTTAGAATGATGAGACTCAAACATAAGTTAGAATGATGAGACTCAAACGTAAGTTAGAATAATGAGACTCAAACGTAAGTTAGAATGATGAGACTTAAAAGTAAGTTAGAATGATGAGACTCAAACGTAAGTTAGAATGATGAGACTCAAACGTAAGTTAGAATGATGAGACTCAAACGTAAGTTCGAATGATGAGACTCAAACGTAAGTTAGAATGATGAGACTCAAGCATAAGTTAGATTTATGAGACTTAAACGTATGTAAGAATGATGAGACTCAAACGTAAGTTAGAATGTTGACACTCAAACGTAAGTTAGAATGATGAGACTCAAACATAAGTTAGAATGATGAGACTTAAACGTAAGTTAGAATGATGAGACTTAAACGTAAGTTAGAAAGATGAGACTCAAACATAAGTTAGAATGATGAGACTTAAACGTAAGTTAGAATGATAAGACTCAAACGTAAGTTAGAATGATAAGACTCAAACATAAGTTAGAATGATGAGACTTAAACGTACGTTAGAATGATGAGACTCAAACGTAAGTTAGAATGATGAGACTCAAACGTACGTTAGAATGATGAGACTCAAACATAAGTTAGAATGATTAGACTTAAACGAAAGTTAGAATGATGAGACTCAAACATAAGTTAGAATGATGAGACTCAAACGTAAGTTAGAATGATAAAACTTAAACATAAGTTAGATTGATTAGACTTAAACATAAGTTAGAATGATAAGACTTAAACGTAAGTTAGAATGATGAGACACAAACATAAGTTAAAATGATGAGACTCAAACATAAGTTAGAATGATGAGACTCAAACGTAAGTTAGAATGATGAGACTTAACATAAGTTAGAATGATAAGACTTAAACGTAAGTTATAATGATGAGACACAAACATATGTTAGAATGATGAGACTTAAACATAAGTTAGAATGATGAGACTCAAACGTAAGTTAGAATGATGAGACTTAAACGTAAGTTAGAATGATGAGACTTAAACGTAACTTAGAATAATGAGACTCAAACGTAAGTTAGAATGTTGAGACTCAAACGTAAGTTAGAATAATGAGACTCAAACGTAAGTTAGAATAATGAGACTCAAACATAAGTTAGAATAATGAGACTCAAACGTAAGTTAGAATGATGAAACTTAAACATAAGTTAGAATGATGAGACTCAAACATAAGTTAGAATGATGAGACTTAAACGTACGTTAGAATGATGAGACTCAAACGTAAGTTAGAATGATGAGACTTAAACGTAAGTTAGAATGATGAGACTTAAACGTAAGTTAGAATGATGAGACTCAAACATAAGTTAGAATAATGACACTCAAACATAAGTTAGAATGATGAGACTTAAACATAGGTTAGAATGATGAGATTTAAACATAAGTTAGAATGATGAGACTTAAACATTAGTTAAAATGATGAGACTCAAACATAAGTTACAATAATGAGACTCAAACATAAGTTACAATAATGAGACTTAAAAGTAAGTTAGAATGATGAGACTCAAACGTAAGTTAAATAGATGAGACTCAAACATAAGTTAGAATGATGAAACTTAAACAAAAGTTAGAATGATGAGACTTAAACGTAAGTTAGAATGATGAGACACAAACATAAGTTAGAATGATGAGACTCAAACATAAGTTAGAATGATGAGACTCAAACGTAAGTTAGAATGATGAGACTCAAACGTAAGTTAGAATGATGAGACTTTAACGTAAGTTAGAATGATGAGACTTAAACGTAAGTTAGAATAATGAGACTTAAACGTAAGTTAGAATGTTGAGACTCAAACGTAAGTTAGAATAATGAGACTCAAACGTAAGTTAGAATAATGAGACTCAAACATAAGTTAGAATAATGAGACTCAATCGTAAGTTAGAATGATGAAACTTAAACATAAGTTAGAATGATGAGACTCAAACATAAATTAGAATGATGAGATTTAAACGTACGTTAGAATGATGAGACTTAAACGTACGTTAGAATGATGAGACTCAAACGTAAGTTAGAATGATGAGACTTAAACGTAAGTTAGAATGATGAGACTTAAACGTAAGTTAGAATGATGAGACTCAAACATAAGTTAGAATAATGACACTCAAACATAAGTTACAATGATGAGACTTAAAAGTAAGTTAGAATAATGAGACTCAAACGTAAGTTAAATAGATGAGACTCAAACATAAGTTAGAATGATGAGACTTAAACGTATAATAGAATGATGAGATTCAAACGTAAGTTAGAATGTTGAGACTCAAACGTAAGTTAGAAAAATGAGACACAAACATAAGTTATAATGATGAGACTTAAACGTACGTTAGAATGATGAGACTTAAACGTAAGTTAGAATGTTGAGGCTTAAACGTAAGTTAAGCATAAAATAGAATGATGAGACTCAAACATAAGTTAGAATGATGAGACTTAAACGTGCGTTAGAATGATGAGTTTCAAACGTAAGTTAGAATAATGAGACTTAAACGTAAGTTAGAATGATGAGACTCAAACATAAGTTAGAATGATGAGACTCAAACGTAAGTTAGAATAATGAGACTCAAACGTAAGTTAGAATGATGAGACTCAAACTAAAGTTAGAATGATGAGACTCAAACGTAAGTTAGAATGATGAAACTTAAACATAAGTTAGAATGATTAGACTTAAATGTAAGTTAGAATGATGAGACTTAAACGTAAGTTAGAATGACGAGACTCAAACATAAATTAGAATGATGAGACTCAAACATAAGTTAGAATGATGAGACTTAAACGTACGTTAGAATGATGAGACTCAAACGTAAGTTAGAATAATGAGACTCAAACGTAAGTTAGAATGATGAGACTCAAACTAAAGTTAGAATGATTAGACTTAAACGTAAGTTAGAATGATGAGACTTAAACGTAATTTAGAATGATGAGACTTAAACGTAAGTTAGAATGATGAAACTTAAAAATAAATTAGAATGATGAGACTCAAACGTACGTTAGAATGATGAGACTTAAACGTAAGTTAGAATGATGAGACTTAAACATAAGTTAGAATGATGAGACTCAAACGTAAGTTTAAATAATGAGACTCAAACGTAAGTTAGAATGATGAGACTCAAAAGTAAGTTAGAATGATGAGACTCAAATGTAAGTTAGAATGATGAGACTCAAACATACGTTACAATGATGAGACTTAAACGTATGTTAGAATGATGAGACTCAAACGTAAGTTAGAATGATGCGACTCAAACGTAAGTTAGAATAATGAGACTCAAACGTAAGTTAGAATGATGAGACTCAAACGTAAGTTAGAATGATAAGATTCAAATATAAGTTAGAATGATGAGACTCAAAAGTAAGTTAGAATGATGAGACTCAAACGTAAGTTAGAATGATGAGGCTCAAAAGTAAGTTAGAATGATGAGACTCAAACGTAAGTTAGATAGATGAGACACAAACATAAGTTAGAATGATGAGACTTAAACGTATGTTAGAATGTTGAGACTCAAACGTAAGTTAGAATGATGAGACACAAACATAAGTTAGAATGATGAGACTCAAACGTAAGTTTGAATGTTGAGACTTAAACGTAAGTTAGAATGATGAGACTCAAACGTAAGTTAGAATGATGAGACTTAAACATAAGTTTGAATGATGAGACTCAAACATAAGTTAGAATGATGAGACTCAAACATAAGTTAGAATGATGAGACTCAAACGTAAGTTTAAATAATGAGACTCAAACGTAAGTTAGAATGATGAGACTCAAACGTAAGTTAGAATGATGAGACTCAAACGTAAGTTAGAATAATGAGACTCAATCTAAGTTTGCGAGAATGTTGTTTACTTGAACTACGATGTCTGCTCTAGGTGATGCGTTGTATCCCATCCTTCAGATATGTAAATATATTGTAATTTTAAAGAATGTAGTCCTTATTGAGTTCAGGTGGCTTTAGTAGACACAACAATGAAGTAACGACAGATGTATAGTTCATAGAATGAAGCTTTAGTAGACAAAATAATGGAGTCACGACAGGTTTACAGATTGAATACACTCAGACAATGGAAGAACATTGAAGCGTTGTTAACTCCCACAGACATGCTAGTGACAAGGAGTAGACTAACTACGATAAATATCTGTCACTTAACTAAAATAGGTAAAACGTATTTGTTTATAATTAAAACAATTCTAGGCCCTTGTTACTAGTACTTGTATTTGTACAAGTTTTTCTGTGAAAGATAATGATTGAATTTCAGAAATCCCTAGTTACAACAGCAACTAATTGGTCTGCGAACCAGAAGCAGATCTACGGAAATGTAGCTCTACAGGTGACAAAGGTCAATGTCACTTGTCTGGATGACGGTCTGTATCTCTGTCTGGCAACATTCTATCACAATCAAACCAAAGTTCATCAAGAATTGTTTCAATCATTTCTCATTGATGTTGTAGGTAAGTTGAAACGGGTGTTGTCATTGATGTTGTAGGTAAGTTGAAACGGGTGTTTTCATTGATGTTGTAGGTAAGTTGAAACGGGTGTTGTCATTGATGTTGTAGGTAAGTTGAAACGGGTGTTTTCATTGATGTTGTAGGTAAGTTGAAACGGGTGTTGTCATTGATGTTGTAGGTAAGTTGAAACGGGTGTTGTCATTGATGTTGTAGGTAAGTTGAAACGGGTGTTTTCATTGATGTTGTAGGTAAGTTGAAACGGGTGTTGTCATTGATGTTGTAGGTAAGTTGAAACGGGTGTTGTCATTGATGTTGTAGGTAAGTTGAAACGGGTGTTGTCATTGATGTTGTAGGTAAGTTGAAACGTGTGTTGTCATTGGTGTTGTAGGTAAGTTGAAACAGATGTTGTCATTGATGTTGTAGGTAAGTTGAAATGGGTGTTGTCATTGATGTTGTAGGTAAGTTGAAACGGGCTTTGTCATTGATGTTGTAGGTAAGTTGAAACGAGTGTTGTCAATGATGTTTTAGGTAAGTTGAAACGGGTGTTGTCTTTGATGTTGTAGGTAAGTTTAAATAGGTGTTCTCAGTATGTTGTTATTGACGTTGTTGGAAAGTTGAAATTGGTGTTGTCATTGATGTTGTTGGTAAGTCAACTTAGACAACGGAGACTACTCCAAGTCTTTTCCTGTCTCAAATGGCGTGAAGCAGGGCTGTGTGCTTTTCAGCATAATGTTCACCACCATGCTGAAAGATGCCTTTCGCACTCAAAGCATTGGAGTAGGTATACGATATCGCACTGATGCAAGGTCATTCAACGCTCAAAAACTAAACAAAAACTCAAACCCCAGGACCAAAGTAAACTACAACTGCATCAGAGACCTGCTCTTCGCTGATGACTGTGCCCTTAATGCCACAAACTAAGAAGACCTTCAAAAGAGCCTGTCCCTCTTCGCTAACGCCTGCAAAAAATTTGGCCACACCATAAATGTAAAAAATAAAATAGTGCTGTACCAACCTCCTCCAAATAAATCTGTCACAGAATCAGACATTCTCATAGATGGCCAGAAATTAGCAAATGTCAAAAAGTTTGTATATCTGGGAAGCACCATATCAACAAACGCCAACTTAGATGATGAGGTTGACTTCCGTGTTGCTCGTGCCAGTGCTGCTTTTGGCAGACTTCAAGAACAAGTGTGGCAATGCAGAGGACTCAGCATATCCACAAAACTGAAAGTCTACAGTGCTGTAGTTCTCCCGTCACTCTTGTATGATTTTAGAGTCCTAGACCCTATATTCCCGCCACACCCAAAAGTTAAATTCCTTCCACCTACGCAGTCTAAAGTGCGTTGGTCCGACCACATACCAGACAGAGAAATCTTAAAGCTGTCGAACATGTACAGTATCAATGCGCCAGTAAAAATGTCCTTACTTTGATGGGCGGGACATATATCCGCATGTCAGACAATCGCCTTCACAAACGACTTCTGTACGTGGAGTTGTGTGCAGGAAAGCAATCCCGGGGAGGTCAATATAAGCGCTATAAAGACGCTCTCAAGAGCTCCTTCAAGGAATGCGATATCGACATTAACGGCTGGGAAGCACTAGCTCTCGATCGCTCCTCATGGCGTGAAGCTGTGAGTCTCGGAGTCTCAAGATTTGAAGCAAGAAGAGTGGCCAGGGCGAAAGAGGGCCGAACCAACAAAAAGCTGAGAGAAGAAGCAGGCCTATCTGCAACTGACCTAACCCACTCATGACACGTATGCGGCCGGCTTTTGAAAGCGAGGATTGGGCTTTACAGTCATCTTCGAGTCCATAGGAAATGAGAAATGTGCTCATCTTCGATCACGAAGAAGGATATATATATATATATATATATATATATATATATATATATATATATATATATATATATATATATATATATATATATATATATATATATATATATATATATATATATATGGTACGTTGAAATTGGTGTTCTCAGTATGTTAATAATGATGTTAGTAAGTTGAAATGGGCGTAGTCATTTTGTTGTTATTGATATTGTGGGGACTTTTATTGATGGGTAATTTTTTTTTTTGACTTTTGTCCCTTTATTTGTAATCTATTTGTTGGGTTGCTATTATTTTTGTGCTATGACGTCACATAGCAAGGTGGAGCGTTAGGAATGGTTTTATCTTCAGTTTAGATCCGTCTAAGTTTAAAAACATAAGAGTTTCGATATTTCTTGAAAGAGAAATGTTATGCTAAGGGTAAACTAATGCATGTCTCTCTTTCTCCCTCTCTCTTTCTCTCTCTTCCTTAAGGGCTAAACGAACATAATTACATTTTAACTAAGCTTATATCAACTCGCTCTGTCTGTCTGTATGTTTGGTATAATTTTTGTACAGGTTATTTCTCTAACACCCATTCTTGGTTCAAAGTGAAACTTTACACAATTATTTATTGTACGTAACAAAACATGAAACAATAAAAACATGGTTACAAAGACAGTTTGTGTGGAAACACAAGCTGAAAATCGGCCTCCGAAGTGGTCCACCCAGGCAGGTAAAAAGGCAGGTTTCAATATTATCAGAATGAAATTCTATTAAAGACAAATGACAGCAAATAATGGAGAAAAAAGGTTAATAGATCTCGTGTGGTGCCCCAGTGGTCCAGCAGACCAAAGAATAGGTGAAAGTGAATGTGAAGTTAGATGGGAAACTAGCCTAACTGATGTCTTATAATGAATAGATATCATTGCTGTAATTTACTTCAGTGTTCTATCGTCATAGGGCAACGCTGCAGTTCACGCGATAATATGAACAACTATTTATTAATTGTAGCATAAATGTGTTAAAAATATGGTCAATGGCAATCTCCCAAGGAGCCTCCCTGTGTTTGTTACCGTGTTTGGTGTTTTTTTCTTATGACAAAAATTGCTTGCATAAGTGATTTAAAAATTTTGATTTTTCGGTTTCAGAAAAGAAAAAAAGTAGCCGTTGCATCAGAACTTTGACTGGTCTAAAATATTGTGATGTCGGATCTTCGCTATCTTTTCTAGTTTACGAGATCTAAACTGGACGGACGGACAGAAGGATAGACATTTCACACAAAACTAATAGCGTCTTTTCCTTTTCCGGGGGCAGCTAAAATTGAAAGTTTATAATAAATTTAATTAAAATATTTAGTTGGGATCAGCCATATAATTGTATGCACAATTGTCCTAGACATTATAAATATGTGATATTAGAAATATTTTTACCAATTGTTTTTGTTTAGCTTTTAGCTTTCTCAATGCACTATGATACTATCACTTGTCTGGAGCAGTTGTGAAAGGGGGTGGAAGAAAGGGCTATCTTTATGAATGTTTACATGATCGTTTTTTTAATGCGTAAAAAAATGTTCACTCAGGGCTCATGAGTCCTCAAGAAGGGGACTAATTCAACTTATACTACCTCATCTGTCACGTACAATTTCAATCTCTTGTTCAAGATTAGGAACAAAGTAATTGATTATCAATAGTTAATTAACTTATTGTTGTTGTTTTTTAATTGATTTTTGTGTTGTCAGGTCAAAGAAATCATTATTCGAAATGTCAGCTTAATCCAAGATTGGATGTGGTCGAAATAACAGTAGTAGAAATAACATACACACATTTTTTAACATACAGACAGCCAGACAGACAGACAATGAGTTTAAAAAGCTTTGTAAAAATAAGGAATTTGTTAATCATTTAGTGGTAATTAATTAAATTTTTTTCATGTATAAAAGGGGAGGTTATTACTGTAGTATTAAGATATATGGCATTATTTTCGGTTTTCCCCCTTAGATAAGCTTTGATTTTTTAAAATAATTTGTTTGTTTATGGTTCAATTTAAGCAACTCTATTTGCTTTTTGTAAAGACTTATCAGAAATATGACTGAAAAATAAAAATGTCCGAATAGTTGCTTTAGCTAGGACCAGGCCCTTCATTTTTAATGCTTTCTAGATCTACTTACAGTAGTACATTTAAAATCTTAAAGCAGATGGAACTGTTCCAGTTTTTTAGTTGGAGTGGGTAACAACAAAGCAGAAGAATTAGAAGCTAAATTGAATAGTCCACTAGAGTTATTAATAATATTTTTTTCTTTTCTTTTGCATCCTATTTAACTATTCCCATATTAGATAATTAAGCCTCCTATTTTGAAAGATCTGGTTAGTTGTCACACCACTGATTTAAATCTCTAGATCGAAGAGTTGAGACTAACCAGCCGCTCATTCAAACAGAACAATGTCAAAGTCAGCAAGTTTGTTGTGTTGAACAAAATCAAACAATCAATGTGACCTGTTCTGTCAATGTAAGTAGTCACCCATAAAAGTATGTAGCCAGGATGTTCTGTCAATGTAAGTAGTTACTCATAAAAGTAGGTAGCCATGATGTTCTTTCAATGTAAGTAGTCAGTCGTAGTAGGTAGCCAGAATGTCATGTATATCCCACAGGAAGTTGTGAGGCCAGTAGATAGTCAGAATATCATGTATGTCCCACGGAAAGTTGTGAGGCTTGTAGGTAGTCAGGATGTCATGTAAGTCCCACAGGAAGTTGTGAGGCCAGTAGGTAGTCAGAATGTCATGTAAGTCCCACAGGAAGTTGTGAGGCCAGTAGGTAGTCAGAATGTCATGTAAGTCCCACAGGAAGTTGTGAGGCCAGTAGGTAACCAGAATGTCATGTAAGTTCCACAGGCAGTTGTGAGGCCAGTAGGTATTCAGAATATCATGTATGTCCCACAGGAAGTTGTAAGGCCATTAGGTAGTCAGAATGTCATGTAAGTCCCACAGGACGTTGTGAGGCCAGTAGGTAGTCAGGATGTCATGTATGTCTTACAGCAAGTTGTGAGGCCAGAAGGTAGTCAGGATGTCATGTATGTCCCACAGGAATTTGTGAGGCCAGTAGGTAGTCAGGATGTCATGTATGTCCCACAGCAAGGTGTGAGGCCAGTAGGTAGCCAGAACGTCATGTATGTTCCACAGGAAGTTGTGAGGCCAGTGTAGCCAAAATGTCATGTAAGTCCCAAAGGAAGTTATGAGGCCAGTGAGTTGTCAGAATGTCATATAAGTCCCACGGGAAGTTGTGAGGCCAGGGGATAGCCAGAATGTCATGTAAGTTCCACAGCAAGTTGTGAGGCCAGTAGGTAGTCAGGATGTCCTGAAAGTCTCACGTCATGGAGAATCACATGACAAGAAAGAATATGTTACACTGAAATAGTCGCTTATTCCTCCGAGCATCTTTACAATTCTCAGCCTGCACTAATTTGTTATGTCTGCCTGATAGAGTTCAAACATGTTCTGAAAGATATCACATATGGACAACTCACGACTGGCTCAAGAAAAACAGATCGACCCCACCTCCAATATATGGATGTAATAATGCTCTACGAGATGAACCAGGAAATAGTGCTTTACGAGATGAACCAAGAAATAGTGCTGTACGAGATGAACCAGGAAATAGTGCTCTACGAGATAAACCATGAAAATAGTGCTCCACTAGATGAACCAAGAAATAGTGCCATATTAGATGAATTAAGAAAGACTTCTCTACGAGATGAACCAGGAAATAGTGCTCTACTAGATGAACCAGTAAATAGTGCTCTTCGAGGTGAACCAGGAAATAGTGTTGTACGAGATGAACCAGGAAATAGTGCTCAACGAGGTAAACCAGGGAATAGTGCTGTACGAGATGAACCAGGAAATAGTTCTTTACGAGGTGAACCAGGAAATAGTGCTCTACGACATGAACCAGGAAATAGTGCTGTACGAGATGAACCAGGAAATAGTGCTGTACGAGATGAACCAGGAAATAGTGCTGTACGAGATGAACCAGGAAATAGTGTTCTACGAGGTGAACCAGGAAATAGTGTTCTACGAAGTGAACCAGGGAATAGTGCTGTACGAGATAAACCAGGAAATAGTGCTCAACGAGGTGAACCAGGAAATAGTGCTCTACGAAGTGAACCGGGGAATAGTGCTCTACGAGGTGAACCAGGAAATAGTGCTCTACGAGATGAACCAGGAAATAGTGCTGTACGAAATGAACCAGGAAATAGTGCTCTACGAAGTGAACCAGGAAATAGAGCTCTACTAGATGAACCAAGAAATAGTGCTATACTAGATGAATTAAGAAATAGTTCTCTACGAGATGAACCAGGAAATAGTGCTCTACGAGGTGAACCAGGAAATAGTGCTCTACGAGATTAACCAGGAAATAGCGCTCTACGAGATGAACCAGGAAATAGTGCTCTACGAGATTAACCAGGAAATAGCGCTCTACGAGATGAACCATAGCCTTTCTACAACTAAGGAGGCTAACTTATGTAGAATTTTATAGTGCTTATTGAGGTCATATTGTTGTAATGAAATTATGTTTTTGAATAATCAAATACTTGAATGAAACAAATATTAAATTCTTTAAACTAGCTGTCCAAATGTTTGTCTATCAGACGACGTCTATGAGTGAACTCCAGTTATTGTACCCTATCCACAATGCAGAGAACGTCAGAAGACAAAATCAAACAGAACTCAACGTCAGGGAGAAGAGCCTGTGTCCAATGCACATTAAAACATCGGACGTGACAATAGTCTCCGTTCAAACCGACAAAGTTATCACCTGTCAATTATTAGAGGCTAGGTCAGAGGTCAAGATCATGGTCCAGCAAAAACGTAAGCATAGCTTGTATTTATTTTGTTTTTTACATAGTCTCTAGAATCAAGGGAAGACTTTCTAATGTCAGCTTAATCATAACCAATTGAGATAAAACACTAGCATTAACTTCAACTTGAGATAAAACACTAACATTAACTTCTACTTGAGATAAAACACTAGCACTAACCTCTACTTGAGATAACACAATAGTTTCTACTTGAGATAAAACATTAACTTCTACTTGAGATAAAATACTAACTTCTACTTGAGATAAAACACTAATACTAACTTCTGCTTGAGATAAAACATTAACTTCTACTTGAGATAAAACATTAACTTCTACTTGAGATAAAACAATAATTTCTACTTGAGATAAAACAATAATTTCTACTTGAGATAAAACAATAATTTCTACTTGAGATAAACAATAACTACTACTTGAGATAAAACACTAAATTCTACTTGAGATAAAACAATAATTTCTACTTGAGATAAAACACTAAATTCTACTTGAGATAAACAATAATTTCTACTTGAGATAAAACAATAACTTCTACTTGAGATAAAATACTAACTTCTACTTGAGATAAAACACTAATACTAACTTCTTCTTGATATAAAACACTAATACTAACTTCTGCTTGAGATAAATCATTAACTTCTACTTGAGATAAAACATTAACTTCTACTTGAGATAAAACATTAACTTCTACTTGAGATAAAACATTAACTTCTACTTGAGATAAAACAATAATTTTTACTTGAGATAAAACAATAATTTCTACTTGAGATAAAACAATAATTTCTACTTGAGATAAAACAATAACTACTACTTGAGAAAAAACACTAAATTCTACTTGAGATAAAACAATAATTTCTACTTGAGATAAAACACTAAATTCTACTTGAGATAAACAATAATTTCTACTTGAGATAAAACAATAACTACTACTTGAGATAAAACAATAATTTCTACTTGAGATAAAACAATAACTACTACTTGAGATAAAACAATAACTACTACTTAAAATAAAACAATAACTACTACTTAAAATAAAACAATAACTACTACTTAAGATAAAACAAAAACTACTACTTGAGATAAAACAATAACCACTACTTGAGATAAAACAATAACTTTTACTTGAGATAAAACACTAATGCTAACTTCTACTTGAAATAAAACACTGTGTAACACTTACTTACTTATTCTTATATGTAAGTTATATTCTTAACTTTGTATTACCGACTCCCCCCCTTAAAAAAAAGTTTATTAGTCTGGAATTAAAAACACATTGTTCCACTCTAAACAGTAAACCCAAATTAAGTTTCCTCAAGCACCTTTAGAGGTTTTATGACTTTCTTGATTTGGTGTAAGTATTGTACTGTCTAGTTTAAATTAAATGTGCACATGGTGGTCAAGATGTTGTGTGTGAGCATTAACTCTCGTTAATGAGATCATTAAAATATTTAAGTTTTACACGTTAGGTGTTTACATTTTTTCTTCGACATTCGAGAATGTAGCTCAATAAGTTCATATTGTAGACAACACACACACACACAAACTTTGTATTTAGCACATTTAGGCTGTAGCACAGACTAGCATCAGGCCTAAAAATTTGTTCTTTTTTCTTGTCTACATAATGCATGCAATGTTTGATACAATAACTGTTTTTTTTCTGAATTGACAGAGTCAATGCCCAATATTTTTGCCACTCAATGTCCACAAGAAAGTCGTTGTTCTGTTATCAGAAATAGCAAAGTTCAACTAGTTTGTTCTTTGAAGACAAGGGCTGTAAGTATTGCTCTACACTCAGACTTGACTGGTTTCATTGATCCCTCTTAAAATGTGTGTATTAAGTTATCCCTCTTGTTATGCAATATAATGTTTAATGACTTTATTGGCATTCTTAGCTAGTGTAATGTTAATGAACCGAATTACTATTAGTAGGCATTCAATGTTTATTAAATATGGTTCTCAAGTTCTATTGGCGGTTGTTGTCAACTTGTAAATCCAAGAATTTTTATTTTGCATTTCCTGCATATATATATATATATATATATGTATATATATATATATATATATATATATATATATATATATATATATATATATATATATATATATATATATATATATATATATATATATATATATATATATATATATATATATATATATATATATATATATGCTGTAAATATGCTGTAACTTAGCCAAGAGCGAGCTCAAAGAACCTCAACGAAAGGAGTATATAAAATACTAATTGAATAATATAACAACAGTAGTTCAATAAGTATTCCAATATGGTACTAAGTAATAACAACACTTCTTGCTTGTTTACATCATCGTCTTCCACTTCCTCTATCCTTTTGTGTCTCTGTTCTGTGTCCATCATGCACAGTCTCGAACCTAATGACAGCGTGCAATGTAGAGTCATAACAATACACTGCCCATTTACTATTGACTCTTGTATCAAGAGATCTCATAAAATGCTGAACGGGATCACGTTAAATTTCTTACACAGGTCCCTTTTGTCTTCTAGGTGCTTGCTAAGACACAGTTTTGATTAATTCGTAACCTGAACGTCTTATACGTGAAAAGCTGCAAGCTTTCTGTTAAACCTTTAGATTTTATTTTCGGTATTTCCCCCAAAAGGCCGGATTCTATATATTAAGCATAAAAAGAAATGTTGAATCATTTCAGAATTGAACTATACCAAAAGGATTTACCCATGTTGTAGAAAAAAAATTGCCTCTTTAAAAAAAAAGCTTTATAAGAAATTCAGCAAACATGTTTATAGTAGACTGCGGCGACCAGCATGTATTGCTTGTATGTGTAGCTTGTGTGTGTCTAGGGGATGATTTCATGAGAAATTAATATTCTGGGTCACCACAGATAAATTGGGAACAGGCACGCAACAAACAGACAATTGAGAAAGATACAAATATTTATGTTTACAAAATGATGTTAATTTCCACAAAAAGAAAAGATTATGGGGCAAGGGGATTGTATCTTATCTCTTAATGAGAATATTTCACCATCATTCTTAGCACAGGTCTAATGAGAGTCAGTGAGTGTCACTTTAGTGAGCTTATCTGAAGGTCCTATTGATGTAGCTGGCTGTGCTTCTTGATGGAGGGCTTGCAATTCGAGATGGCACTAGCAGCTAGAGGTTTCCCGTTATCAGTCCAAGTTCACTGATGTCGATTGTGGGCACAGCAGTGCTGGTGGCAGGCTACCCTGGGCACAATAAGTACTGCGGGTGGAAATGGTCTACCGTGTGTAGAGTATCGAGTATGGTTACTTGTACAATCAAGTAGCAACTAGCAATCGTATGTGTGAAAGTTATATCAGTAGGCAGACAAACTGTAGGAAGCAGTGAAGAAAACAGACAAGTTAGGGCATATCTCTCATGCATCTTATTGATGTCTTCAATTGGGGGGCATAGGTCAGGTGGATACAATTTATTTGTAATTACAATCATGGGAGATTATGACAGAAAAATAGCTTAAAGGAATTGCTACTTACAACAATTACAACAATAAATACAGAAACATAACAAAGTAGTAATAGTAATAGTATGACATAACAAGTTTGACAGGTGTTGTCCAACATAAGTTGTCTAAAAACTAGGTGAAAAGTATGACTTGAGTTGTCCAACAACTAGGTGACAAGTATGATATGAGTTGTCTTACAACTAGATGACAAGTATGACATGAGTTTTCTAACAACTAGATGGCAAGTATGACATGAGTTGTCCAACAACTAGGTGACAAGTATGACATGAGTTGTCCAACAACTAGGTGACAAGTATGACATGAGTTTTCTAACAACTAGGTGACAAGTATGACATGAGTTGTCCAACAACTAGGTGACAAGTATGACATGAGTTGTCCAACATCTAGGTGACAAGTATGACATGAGTTGTCCAACAACAAGGTGATAAGTATGACATGAGTTGTCCAACAACTAAGTGACAAGTATGACATGAGTTGTCTAACAACTAGGTGACAATTATGACATAAGTTGTCTAACAACTAGATGGCAACTATGACATGAGTTGTCCAACAACTAGGTGACAAGTATGACATGAGTGGTCCAACAACTAGGTGGCAAGTATGACATAAGTTGTCCAACAACTAGGTGACAAGTATGACATGAGTTGTCCAACAACTAGATGACAAGTATGACATGAGTTGTCCAACAACTAGGTGACAAGTATGACATGAGTTTTCTAACAACTAGGTGGCAAATATGACATGAGTTGTCCAACAACTAGGTGGCAAGTATGACATGAGTTTTCTAACAACTAGGTGGCAAGTATGACTTGAGTTTTCTAACATCTAGGTGACAAGTATGACATGAGTTTTCTAACAAGTAGGTGGCAAATATGACATTAGTTGTCTAACATCTAGGTGACAAGTATGACATGAGTTGTCCAACAACTAGGTGGCAAATATGACATGAGTTAACCAACAACTAAGTGGCAAGTATGACATGAGTTGTCTAACAACTAGGTTGCAAGTATGACATGAGTTGTCCAACAACTAGGTGACAAGTATGACATGAGTTGTCCAACAACTAGGTGGCAAGTATGACATGAGTTGTCCAACAACTAGGTGGCAAGTATGACATGAGTTGTCCAACAACAAGGTGATAAGTATGACATGAGTTGTCCAAAAACTAAATGACAAATATGACATGAGTTGTCCAACAACTAAGTGACAAGTATGACATGAGTTGTCTAACAACTAGGTGACAAGTATGACATGAGTTGTCTAACAACTAGATGGCAACTATGACATGAGTTGTCCAACAACTAGGTGACAAGTATGACATGAGTTTTCTAACAAATAGGTGACAAGTATGACATGAGTTGTCTAACAACTAGATGGCAAATATAACATGAGTTGTCCAACAACTAGGTGACAATTATGACATGAGTTGTCCAACAACTAGGTGGCAAGTATGACATGAGTTGTCCAACAACTAGGTGACAAGTATGACATGAGTTGTCCAACAACTATAGTGACAAGTATGACATGAGTTGTCCAACAACTAGGTGGCAAGTATGACATGAGTTGTCCAACAACTAGGTGGCAAGTATGACATGAGTTGTCTAACAACTAGGTTTAAAGTATGACATGAGCTGTCCAACAACTAGGTGGCAAGTATGACATGAGTTGTCCAACAACTAGGTGACAAGTATGACATGAGTTGTCCAACAACTAGGTGACAAGTATGACATGAGTTGTCCAACAACTAGGTGACAAGTATGACATGAGTTGTCCAACAACTAGGTGACAAGTATGACATGAGTTGTCCAACAACTAGGTGGCAAGTATGACATGAGTTGTCCAACAACTAGGTGGCAAGTATGACATGAGTTGTCCAACAACAAGGTGATAAGTATGACATGAGTTGTCCAAAAACTAAATGACAAATATGACATGAGTTGTCCAACAACTAAGTGACAAGTATGACATGAGTTGTCTAACAACTAGGTGACAAGTATGACATGAGTTGTCTAACAACTAGATGGCAACTATGACATGAGTTGTCCAACAACTAGGTGACAAGTATGACATGAGTTTTCTAACAACTAGGTGACAAGTATGACATGAGTTGTCTAACAACTAGATGGCAAATATGACATAAGTTGTCCAACAACTAGGTGACAAGTATGACATGAGTTGTCCAACAACTAAGTGACAAGTAGAACATGAGTTGTCTAACAACTAGGTGACAAGTATGACATGAGTTGTCTAACAACTAGATGGCAACTATGACATGAGTTGTCCAACAACTAGGTGGCAAGTATGACATGCGTTGTCTAACAACTAGATGACAAGTATGACATGAGTTGTCCAACAACTAAGTGACAAGTAGAACATGAGTTGTCTAACAACTAGGTGACAAGTATGACATGAGTTGTCTAACAACTAGATGGCAACTATGACATGAGTTGTCCAACAACTAGGTGGCAAGTATGACATGCGTTGTCTAACAACTAGATGACAAGTATGACATGAGTTGTCCAACAACTAGATGGCAAATATGACATGAGTTGTCCAACAACTAGGTGACAAGTATGACATGAGTTGTCCAACAACTAGGTGGCAAGTATGACATGAGTTGTCCAACAACTAGGTGACAAGTATGACATGAGTTGTCCAACAACTATAGTGACAAGTATGACATGAGTTGTCCAACAACTAGGTGGCAAGTATGACATGAGTTGTCCAACAACTAGGTGACAAGTATGACATGAGTTGTCCAACAACTAGGTGGCAAGTATGACATGCGTTGTCTAACAACTAGATGACAAGTATGACATGAGTTGTCCAACAACTAGGTGACAAGTATGACATGAGTTTTCTACCAACTAGGTGTCAAATATGACATGAGTTGTCCAACAACTAGGTGGCAAGTATGACATGAGTTTTCTAACAACTAGGTGACAAGTATGACATGAGTTTTCTAACAACTAGGTGGCAAATATGACATGAGTTGTCTAACATCTAGGTGACAAGTATGACATGAGTTGTCCAACAACTAAATGGCAAATATGACATGAGTTGTCTAACATCTAGGTGACAAGTATGACATGAGTTGTCTAACAACTAGGTTGCAAGTATGACATGAGCTGTCCAACAACTAGGTGGCAAGTATGACATTAGTTGTCTAGCAACTAGGTGATAAGTATGACATGAGTTGTCCAACAAGTAGGTGATAAGTATGACATGAGTTGTCCAACAACTAGGTGACAAATATGACATGAGTGGTCTAACATCTAGGTGACAAGTATGACATGAATTGTCTAACAACTAGATGGCAACTATGACATGAGTTGTCCAACAACTAGGTGACAAGTATGACATGAGGTTTTTAACAACTAGGTGACAAGTATGACATGAGTTGTCTAACAACTAGATGGCAACTATGACATGAGTTGTCCAACAACTAGGTGACAAGTATGACATGAGTTTTCTAACAACTAGGTGACAAGTATGACATGAGTTGTCTAACAACTAGATGGCAAATATGACATAAGTTGTCCAACAACTAGGTGACAAGTATGACATGAGTTGTCCAACAACTAAGTGACAAGTAGAACATGAGTTGTCTAACAACTAGGTGACAAGTATGACATGAGTTGTCTAACAACTAGATGGCAACTATGACATGAGTTGTCCAACAACTAGGTGGCAAGTATGACATGCGTTGTCTAACAACTAGATGACAAGTATGACATGAGTTGTCCAACAACTAGGTGACAAGTATGACATAAGTTTTCTAACAACTAGGTGACAAGTATGACATGAGTTTTCTAACAACTAAGTGGCAAATATGACATGAGTTGTCTAACATCTAGGTGACAAGTATGACATGAGTTGTCCAACAACTAGATGGCAAATATGACATGAGTTGTCTAACATCTAGGTGACAAGTATGACATGAGTTGTCTAACAACTAGATGGCAACTATGACATGAGTTGTCCAACAACTAGGTGACAAGTATGACATGAGTTTTCTAACAACTAGGTGACAAGTATGACATGAGTTGTCTAACAACTAGATGGCAAATATGACATAAGTTGTCCAACAACTAGGTGACAAGTATGACATGAGTTGTCCAACAACTAAGTGACAAGTAGAACATGAGTTGTCTAACAACTAGGTGACAAGTATGACATGAGTTGTCTAACAACTAGATGGCAACTATGACATGAGTTGTCCAACAACTAGGTGGCAAGTATGACATGCGTTGTCTAACAACTAGATGACAAGTATGACATGAGTTGTCCAACAACTAAGTGACAAGTAGAACATGAGTTGTCTAACAACTAGGTGACAAGTATGACATGAGTTGTCTAACAACTAGATGGCAACTATGACATGAGTTGTCCAACATCTAGGTGACAAGTATGACATGAGTTTTCTAACAACTAGGTGACAAGTATGACATGAGTTGTCTAACAACTAGATGGCAAATATGACATAAGTTGTCCAACAACTAGGTGACAAGTATGACATGAGTTGTCCAACAACTAGGTGGCAAGTATGACATGAGTTGTCCAACAACTAGGTGACAAGTATGACATGAGTTGTCCAACAACTAGGTGCAAGTATGACATGCGTTGTCTAACAACTAGATGACAAGTATGACATGAGTTGTCCAACAACTAGGTGACAAGTATGACATGAGTTTTCTACCAACTAGGTGTCAAATATGACATGAGTTGTCTAACATCTAGGTGACAAGTATGACATGAGTTGTCCAACAACTAAATGGCAAATATGACATGAGTTGTCTAACATCTAGGTGACAAGTATGACATGAGTTGTCTAACAACTAGGTTGCAAGTATGACATGAGCTGTCCAACAACTAGGTGGCAAGTATGACATTAGTTGTCTAGCAACTAGGTGATAAGTATGACATGAGTTGTCCAACAAGTAGGTGATAAGTATGACATGAGTTGTCCAACAACTAGGTGACAAATATGACATGAGTGGTCTAACATCTAGGTGACAAGTATGACATGAATTGTCTAACAACTAGATGGCAACTATGACATGAGTTGTCCAACAACTAGGTGACAAGTATGACATGAGTTGTCCAACAACTAGGTGATAAGTATGACATGAGTTGTCCAACAACTAGGTGACAAATATGACATGAGTGGTCTAACATCTAGGTGACAAGTATGACATGAATTGTCCAACAACTAGGTGACAAGTATGACATGAGTTGTCCAACAACTAGGTGGCAAGTATGACATGAGTTGTCCAACAACAAGGTGATAAGTATGACATGAGTTGTCCAAAAACTAAATGACAAATATGACATGAGTTGTCCAACAACTAAGTGACAAGTATGACATGAGTTGTCTAACAACTAGGTGACAAGTATGACATGAGTTGTCTAACAACTAGATGGCAACTATGACATGAGTTGTCCAACAACTAGGTGACAAGTATGACATGAGTTGTCCAACAACTAGGTGACAAGTATGACATGAGTTTTCTAACAACTAGGTGACAAGTTTGACATGAGTTGTCCTACAACTAGATGGCAAATATGACATGAGTTGTCCAACAACTAGGTGACAAGTATGACATGAGTTGTGCAACAACTAGGTGGCAAGTATGACATGAGTTGTCCAACAACTAGGTGACAAGTATGACATGAGTTGTCCAACAACTATAGTGACAAGTATGACATGAGTTGTCCAACAACTAGGTGGCAAGTATGACATGAGTTGTCCAACAACTAGGTGACAAGTATGACATGAGTTGTCCAACAACTAGGTGGCAAGTATGACATGCGTTGTCTAACAACTAGATGACAAGTATGACATGAGTTGTCCAACAACTAGGTGACAAGTATGACATGAGTTTTCTACCAACTAGGTGTCAAATATGACATGAGTTGTCCAAGAACTAGGTGGCAAGTATGACATGAGTTTTCTAACAACTAGGTGACAAGTATGACATGAGTTTTCTAACAACTAGGTGGCAAATATGACATGAGTTGTCTAACATCTAGGTGACAAGTATGACATGAGTTGTCCAACAACTAAATGGCAAATATGACATGAGTTGTCTAACATCTAGGTGACAAGTATGACATGAGTTGTCTAACAACTAGGTTGCAAGTATGACATGAGCTGTCCAACAACTAGGTGGCAAGTATGACATTAGTTGTCTAGCAACTAGGTGATAAGTATGACATGAGTTGTCCAACAAGTAGGTGATAAGTATGACATGAGTTGTCCAACAACTAGGTGACAAATATGACATGAGTGGTCTAACATCTAGGTGACAAGTATGACATGAATTGTCTAACAACTAGATGGCAACTATGACATGAGTTGTCCAACAACTAGGTGACAAGTATGACATGAGTTGTCTAACAACTAGGTGACAAGTATGACATGAGTTGTCTAACAACTAGATGGCAACTATGACATGAGTTGTCCAACAACTAGGTGACAAGTATGACATGAGTTTTCTAACAACTAGGTGACAAGTATGACATGAGTTGTCTAACAACTAGATGGCAAATATGACATAAGTTGTCCAACAACTAGGTGACAAGTATGACATGAGTTGTCCAACAACTAGGTGGCAAGTATGACATGAGTTGTCTAACAACTAGGTGACAAGTATGACATGAGTTGTCCAACAACTAGGTGGCAAGTATGACATGCGTTGTCTAACAACTAGATGACAAGTATGACATGAGTTGTCCAACAACTAGGTGACAAGTATGACATGAGTTTTCTACCAACTAGGTGTCAAGTATGACATGAGTTGTCCAACAACTAGGTGGCAAGTATGACATGAGTTGTCCAACAACTAGGTGACAAGTATGACATGAGTTTTCTAACAACTAGGTGGCAAATATGACATGAGTTGTCTAACATCTAGGTGACAAGTATGACATGAGTTGTCCAACAACTAAATGGCAAATATGACATGAGTTGTCTAACATCTAGGTGACAAGTATGACATGAGTTGTCTAACAACTAGGTTGCAAGTATGACATGAGCTGTCCAACAACTAGGTGGCAAGTATGACATTAGTTGTCTAGCAACTAGGTGATAAGTATGACATGAGTTGTCCAACAACTAGGTGATAAGTATGACATGAGTTGTCCAACAACTAGGTGACAAATATGACATGAGTGGTCTAACATCTAGGTGACAAGTATGACATGAATTGTCTAACAACTAGATGACAAGTATGACATGAGTTGTCCAACAACTAGGTGACAAGTATGACATGAGTTGTCCAACAACTAGGTGACAAGTATGACATGAGTTGTCTAACAACTAGGTGACAAGTATGACATGAGTTGTCCAACAACTAGGTGGCAAGTATGACATGAGTTGTCCAACAACTAGGTGGCAAGTATGACATGAGTTGTCCAACAACAAGGTGATAAGTATGACATGAGTTGTCCAAAAACTAAATGACAAATATGACATGAGTTGTCCAACAACTAAGTGACAAGTATGACATGAGTTGTCTAACAACTAGGTGACAAGTATGACATGAGTTGTCTAACAACTAGATGGCAACTATGACATGAGTTGTCCAACAACTAGGTGACAAGTATGACATGAGTTGTCCAACAACTAGGTGACAAGTATGACATGAGTTTTCTAACAACTAGGTGACAAGTATGACATGAGTTGTCCAACAACTAGATGGCAAATATGACATGAGTTGTCCAACAACTAGGTGACAAGTATGACATGAGTTGTGCAACAACTAGGTGGCAAGTATGACATGAGTTGTCCAACAACTAGTGACAAGTATGACATGAGTTGTCCAACAACTATAGTGACAAGTATGACATGAGTTGTCCAACAACTAGGTGGCAAGTATGACATGAGTTGTCCAACAACTAGGTGACAAGTATGACATGAGTTGTCCAACAACTAGGTGGCAAGTATGACATGCGTTGTCTAACAACTAGATGACAAGTATGACATGAGTTGTCCAACAACTAGGTGACAAGTATGACATGAGTTTTCTACCAACTAGGTGTCAAATATGACATGAGTTGTCCAACAACTAGGTGGCAAGTATGACATGAGTTTTCTAACAACTAGGTGACAAGTATGACATGAGTTTTCTAACAACTAGGTGGCAAATATGACATGAGTTGTCTAACATCTAGGTGACAAGTATGACATGAGTTGTCCAACAACTAAATGGCAAATATGACATGAGTTGTCTAACATCTAGGTGACAAGTATGACATGAGTTGTCTAACAACTAGGTTGCAAGTATGACATGAGCTGTCCAACAACTAGGTGGCAAGTATGACATTAGTTGTCTAGCAACTAGGTGATAAGTATGACATGAGTTGTCCAACAAGTAGGTGATAAGTATGACATGAGTTGTCCAACAACTAGGTGACAATATGACATGAGTGGTCTAACATCTAGGTGACAAGTATGACATGAATTGTCTAACAACTAGATGGCAACTATGACATGAGTTGTCCAACAACTAGGTGACAAGTATGACATGAGTTTTCTAACAACTAGGTGACAAGTATGACATGAGTTGTCTAACAACTAGATGGCAATATGACATGAGTTGTCCAACAACTAGGTGACAAGTATGACATGAGTTTTCTAACAACTAGGTGACAAGTATGACATGAGTTGTCTAACAACTAGATGGCAAATATGACATAAGTTGTCCAACAACTAGGTGACAAGTATGACATGAGTTGTCCAACAACTAAGTGACAAGTAGAACATGAGTTGTCTAACAACTAGGTGACAAGTATGACATGAGTTGTCTAACAACTAGATGGCAACTATGACATGAGTTGTCCAACAACTAGGTGGCAAGTATGACATGCGTTGTCTAACAACTAGATGACAAGTATGACATGAGTTGTCCAACAACTAAGTGACAAGTAGAACATGAGTTGTCTAACAACTAGGTGACAAGTATGACATGAGTTGTCTAACAACTAGATGGCAACTATGACATGAGTTGTCCAACAACTAGGTGGCAAGTATGACATGCGTTGTCTAACAACTAGATGACAAGTATGACATGAGTTGTCCAACAACTAGGTGACAAGTATGACATAAGTTTTCTAACAACTAGGTGACAAGTATGACATGAGTTTTCTAACAACTAGGTGGCAAATATGACATGAGTTGTCTAACATCTAGGTGACAAGTATGACATGAGTTGTCCAACAACTAGATGGCAAATATGACATGAGTTGTCTAACATCTAGGTGACAAGTATGACATGAGTTGTCTAACAACTAGGTTGCAAGTATGACATGAGCTGTCCAACAACTAGGTGGCAAGTATGACATTAGTTGTCTAGCAACTAGGTGATAAGTATGACATGAGTTGTCCAACAACTAGGTGATAAGTATGACATGAGTTGTCCAACAACTAGGTGACAAATATGACATGAGTGGTCTAACATCTAGGTGACAAGTATGACATGAATTGTCTAACATCTAGGTGACAAGTATGACCTGAGTTGTTCAACAACTAGGTGGCAAATATGACATGAGTTATCCAACAACTAGGTGGCAAGTATGACATGAGTTGTCTAATAACTAGGTTGCAAGTATGACATGAGCTGTTCAACAACTAGGTGGCAAGTATGACATTAGTTGTCTAGCAACTAGGTGATAAGTATGACATGAGTTGTCCAACAACTAGGTGATAAGTATGACATGAGTTGTCCAACAACTAGGTGACAAATATGACATGAGTGGTCTAACATCTAGGTGACAAGTATGACATGAATTGTCCAACAACTAGGTGACAAGTATGACATGAGTTGTCCAACAACTAGGTGGCAAGTATGACATGAGTTGTCCAACAACTAGGTGGCAAGTATGACATGAGTTGTCCAACAACAGGTGATAAGTATGACATGAGTTGTCCAAAAACTAAATGACAAATATGACATGAGTTGTCCAACAACTAAGTGACAAGTATGACATGAGTTGTCTAACAACTAGGTGACAAGTATGACATGAGTTGTCTAACAACTAGATGGCAACTATGACATGAGTTGTCCAACAACTAGGTGACAAGTATGACATGAGTTGTCCAACAACTAGGTGACAAGTATGACATGAGTTTTCTAACAACTAGGTGACAAGTATGACATGAGTTGTCCTACAACTAGATGGCAAATATGACATGAGTTGTCCAACAACTAGGTGACAAGTATGACATGAGTTGTCCAACAACTAGGTGGCAAGTATGACATGAGTTGTCCAACAACTAGGTGGCAAGTATGACATGAGTTGTCCAACAACAAGGTGACAAGTATGACATGAGTTGTCCAACAACTAAGTGACAAGTATGACATGAGTTGTCCAACAACTAGGTGACAAGTATGACATGAGTTGTCTAACAACTAGGTGACAAGTATGACATGAGTTGTCCAACAACTAGATGGCAAGTATGACATGAGTTGTCCAACAACTAGGTGACAAGTATGACATGAGTTGTCCAACAACTAGGTGACAAGTATGACATGAGTTGTCTAACAACTAGGTGACAAGTATGACATGAGTTGTCCAACAACTAGGTGGCAAGTATGACATGAGTTGTCCAACAACTAGGTGGCAAGTATGACATGAGTTGTCCAACAACAAGGTGATAAGTATGACATGAGTTGTCCATAAACTAAATGACAAATATGACATGAGTTGTCCAACAACTAAGTGACAAGTAGAACATGAGTTGTCTAACAACTAGGTGACAAGTATGACATGAGTTGTCTAACAACTAGATGGCAACTATGACATGAGTTGTCCAACATCTAGGTGACAAGTATGACATGAGTTTTCTAACAACTAGGTGACAAGTATGACATGAGTTGTCTAACAACTAGATGGCAAATATGACATAAGTTGTCCAACAACTAGGTGACAAGTATGACATGAGTTGTCCAACAACTAGGTGGCAAGTATGACATGAGTTGTCCAACAACTAGGTGACAAGTATGACATGAGTTGTCCAACAACTAGGTGGCAAGTATGACATGCGTTGTCTAACAACTAGATGACAAGTATGACATGAGTTGTCCAACAACTAGGTGACAAGTATGACATGAGTTTTCTACCAACTAGGTGTCAAATATGACATGAGTTGTCCAACAACTAGGTGGCAAGTATGACATGAGTTTTCTAACAACTAGGTGACAAGTATGACATGAGTTTTCTAACAACTAGGTGGCAAATATGACATGAGTTGTCTAACATCTAGGTGACAAGTATGACATGAGTTGTCCAACAACTAAATGGCAAATATGACATGAGTTGTCTAACATCTAGGTGACAAGTATGACATGAGTTGTCTAACAACTAGGTTGCAAGTATGACATGAGCTGTCCAACAACTAGGTGGCAAGTATGACATTAGTTGTCTAGCAACTAGGTGATAAGTATGACATGAGTTGTCCAACAAGTAGGTGATAAGTATGACATGAGTTGTCCAACAACTAGGTGACAAATATGACATGAGTGGTCTAACATCTAGGTGACAAGTATGACATGAATTGTCTAACAACTAGATGGCAACTATGACATGAGTTGTCCAACAACTAGGTGACAAGTATGACATGAGTTTTCTAACAACTAGGTGACAAGTATGACATGAGTTGTCTAACACTAAATGGCAAATATGACATAAGTTGTCCAACAACTAGGTGACAAGTATGACATGAGTTGTCCAACAACTAAGTGACAAGTAGAACATGAGTTGTCTAACACTAGGTGACAAGTATGACATAAGTTGTCTAACAACTAGATGGCAACTATGACATGAGTTGTCCAACAACTAGGTGGCAAGTATGACATGCGTTGTCTAACAACTAGATGACAAGTATGACATGAGTTGTCCAACAACTAAGTGACAAGTAGAACATGAGTTGTCTAACAACTAGGTGACAAGTATGACATGAGTTGTCTAACAACTAGATGGCAACTATGACATGAGTTGTCCAACAACTAGGTGGCAAGTATGACATGCGTTGTCTAACAACTAGATGACAAGTATGACATGAGTTGTCCAACAACTAGGTGACAAGTATGACATAAGTTTTCTAACAACTAGGTGACAAGTATGACATGAGTTTTCTAACAACTAGGTGGCAAATATGACATGAGTTGTCTAACATCTAGGTGACAAGTATGACATGAGTTGTCCAACAACTAGATGGCAAATATGACATGAGTTGTCTAACATCTAGGTGACAAGTATGACATGAGTTGTCCTAACAACTAGGTTGCAAGTATGACATGAGCTGTCCAACAACTAGGTGGCAAGTATGACATTAGTTGTCCAACAACTAGGTGATAAGTATGACATGAGTTGTCCAACAACTAGGTGACAAATATGACATGAGTGGTCTAACATCTAGGTGACAAGTATGACATGAATTGTCTAACATCTAGGTGACAAGTATGACCTGAGTTGTTCAACAACTAGGTGGCAAATATGACATGAGTTGTCCAACAACTAGGTGGCAAGTATGACATGAGTTGTCTAATAACTAGGTTGCAAGTATGACATGAGCTGTTCAACAACTAGGTGGCAAGTATGACATTAGTTGTCTAGCAACTAGGTGATAAGTATGACATGAGTTGTCCAACAACTAGGTGATAAGTATGACATGAGTTGTCCAACAACTAGGTGACAAATATGACATGAGTGGTCTAACATCTAGGTGACAAGTATGACATGAATTGTCCAACAACTAGGTGACAAGTATGACATGAGTTGTCCAACAACTAGGTGACAAGTATGACATGAGTTGTCAAAACTAGGTGGCAAGTATGACATGAGTTGTCCAACAACTAGGTGGCAAGTATGACATGAGTTGTCCACAACAAGGTGATAAGTATGACATGAGTTGTCCAAAAACTAAATGACAAATAAAACATGAGTTGTCCAACAACTAAGTGACAAGTATGACTTGAGTTGTCTAACAACTAGGTGACAAGTATGACATGAGTTGTCTAACAACTAGATGGCAACTATGACATGAGTTGTCCAACAACTAGGTGACAAGTATGACATGAGTTGTCCAACAACTAGGTGACAAGTATGACATGAGTTTTCTAACAACTAGGTGACAAGTATGACATGAGTTGTCCAACAACTAGGTGGCAAGTATGACATGAGTTGTCCAACAACTAGGTGGCAAGTATGACATGAGTTGTCCAACAACAAGGTGATAAGTATGACATGAGTTGTCCAAACTATGACAAATATGACATGAGTTGTCCAACAACTAGATGGCAAATATGACATGAATTGTCCAACAACTAGGTGACAAGTATGACATGAGTTGTCCAACAACTAGGTGGCAAGTATGACATGAGTTGTCCAACAACTAGGTGACAAGTATGACATGAGTTGTCCAACAACTATAGTGACAAGTATGACATGAGTTGTCCAACAACTAGGTGGCAAGTATGACATGAGTTGTCTAGCAACTAGGTGATAAGTATGACATGAGTTGTCCAACATAGGTGATAAGTATGACATGAGTTGTCCAACAACTAGGTGACAAATATGACATGAGTGGTCTAACATCTAGGTGACAAGTATGACATGAATTGTCCAACAACTAGTGCAATATGACATGAGTTGTCCAACAACTAGGTGCAAGTATGACATATGACAAATATGACATGAGTTGTCCAACAACTAAGTGACAAGTATGACATGAGTTGTCTAACAACTAGGTGACAAGTATGACATGAGTTGTCTAACAACTAGATGGCAACTATGACATGAGTTGTCCAACAACTAGGTGACAAGTATGACATGAGTTGTCCAACAACTAGGTGACAAGTATGACATGAGTTTTCTAACAACTAGGTGACAAGTATGACATGAGTTGTCCTACAACTAGATGGCAAATATGACATGAGTTGTCCAACAACTAGGTGACAAGTATGACATGAGTTGTCCAACAACTAGGTGGCAAGTATGACATGAGTTGTCCAACAACTAGGTGACAAGTATGACATGAGTTGTCCAACAACTAATGACAAGTATGACATGGTTGTCCAACAACTAGGTGGCAAGTATGACATGAGTTGTCTAACAACTAGGTTGAAAGTATGACATGAGCTGTCCAACAACTAGGTGGCAAGTATGACATGAGTTGTCCAACAACTAGGTGACAAGTATGACATGAGTTGTCCAACAACTAGGTGACAAGTATGACATGAGTTGTCCAACAACTAGGTGACAAGTATGACATGAGTTGTCCAACAACTAGGTGACAAGTATGACATGAGTTGTCCAACAACTAGGTGGCAAGTATGACAGAGTTGTCCAACAACTAGGTGGCAAGTATGACATGAGTTGTCCAACAACAAGGTGATAAGTATGACATGAGTTGTCCATAAACTAAATGACAAATATGACATGAGTTGTCCAACAACTAAGTGACAAGTAGAACATGAGTTGTCTAACAACTAGGTGACAAGTATGACATGAGTTGTCTAACAACTAGATGGCAACTATGACATGAGTTGTCCAACATCTAGGTGACAAGTATGACATGAGTTTTCTAACAACTAGGTGACAAGTATGACATGAGTTGTCTAACAACTAGATGGCAAATATGACATGAGTTGTCCAACAACTAGGTGACAAGTATGACATGAGTTGTCCAACAACTAGGTGGCAAGTATGACATGAGTTGTCCAACAACTAGGTGACAAGTATGACATGAGTTGTCCAACAACTAGGTGGCAAGTATGACATGCGTTGTCTAACAACTAGATGACAAGTATGACATGAGTTGTCCAACAACTAGGTGACAAGTATGACATGAGTTTTCTACCAACTAGGTGTCAAATATGACATGAGTTGTCCAACAACTAGTGGCAAGTATGACATGAGTTTCTAACAACTAGGTGACAAGTATGACATGAGTTTTCTAACAACTAGGTGGCAAATATGACATGAGTTGTCTAACATCTAGGTGACAAGTATGACATGAGTTGTCCAACAACTAAATGGCAAATATGACATGAGTTGTCTAACATCTAGGTGACAAGTATGACATGAGTTGTCTAACAACTAGGTTGCAAGTATGACATGAGCTGTCCAACAACTAGGTGGCAAGTATGACATTAGTTGTCTAGCAACTAGGTGATAAGTATGACATGAGTTGTCCAACAAGTAGGTGATAAGTATGACATGAGTTGTCCAACAACTAGGTGACAAATATGACATGAGTGGTCTAACATCTAGGTGACAAGTATGACATGAATTGTCTAACAACTAGATGGCAACTATGACATGAGTTGTCTAACAACTAAATGGCAAATATGACATAAGTTGTCCAACAACTAGGTGACAAGTATGACATGAGTTGTCCAACAACTAAGTGACAAGTAGAACATGAGTTGTCTAACAACTAGGTGACAAGTATGACATGAGTTGTCTAACAACTAGATGGCAACTATGACATGAGTTGTCCAACAACTAGGTGGCAAGTATGACATGCGTTGTCTAACAACTAGATGACAAGTATGACATGAGTTGTCCACAACTAAGTGACAAGTAGAACATGAGTTGTCTAACAACTAGGTGACAAGTATGACATGAGTTGTCTAACAACTAGATGGCAACTATGACATGAGTTGTCCAACAACTAGGTGGCAAGTATGACATGCGTTGTCTAACAACTAGATGACAAGTATGACATGAGTTGTCCAACAACTAGGTGACAAGTATGACATAAGTTTTCTAACAACTAGGTGACAAGTATGACATGAGTTTTCTAACAACTAGGTGGCAAATATGACATGAGTTGTCTAACATCTAGGTGACAAGTATGACATGAGTTGTCCAACAACTAGATGGCAAATATGACATGAGTTGTCTAACATCTAGGTGACAAGTATGACATGAGTTGTCTAACAACTAGGTTGCAAGTATGACATGAGCTGTCCAACAACTAGGTGGCAAGTATGACATTAGTTGTCTAGCAACTAGGTGATAAGTATGACATGAGTTGTCCAACAACTAGGTGATAAGTATGACATGAGTTGTCCAACAACTAGGTGACAAATATGACATGAGTGGTCTAACATCTAGGTGACAAGTATGACATGAATTGTCTAACATCTAGGTGACAAGTATGACCTGAGTTGTTCAACAACTAGGTGGCAAATATGACATGAGTTGTCCAACAACTAGGTGGCAAGTATGACATGAGTTGTCTAATAACTAGGTTGCAAGTATGACATGAGCTGTTCAACAACTAGGTGGCAAGTATGACATTAGTTGTCTAGCAACTAGGTGATAAGTATGACATGAGTTGTCCAACAACTAGGTGATAAGTATGACATGAGTTGTCCAACAACTAGGTGACAAATATGACATGAGTGGTCTAACATCTAGGTGACAAGTATGACATGAATTGTCCAACAACTAGGTGACAAGTATGACATGAGTTGTCCAACAACTAGGTGACAAGTATGACATGAGTTGTCCAAAAACTAGGTGGCAAGTATGACATGAGTTGTCCAACAACTAGGTGGCAAGTATGACATGAGTTGTCCAACAACAAGAAGATAAGTATGACATGAGTTGTCCAAAAACTAAATGACAAATAAAACATGAGTTGTCCAACAACTAAGTGACAAGTATGACTTGAGTTGTCTAACAACTAGGTGACAAGTATGACATGAGTTGTCTGACAACTAGATGGCACTATGACATGAGTTGTCCAACAACTAGGTGACAAGTATGACATGAGTTGTCCAACAACTAGGTGACAAGTATGACATGAATTTTCTAACAACTAGGTGACAAGTATGACATGAGTTGTCCTACAACTAGATGGCAAATATGACATGAATTGTCCAACAACTAGGTGACAAGTATGACATGAGTTGTCCAACAACTAGGTGGCAAGTATGACATGAGTTGTCCAACAACTAGGTGACAAGTATGACATGAGTTGTCCAACAACTATAGTGACAAGTATGACATGAGTTGTCCAACAACTAGGTGGCAAGTATGACATGAGTTGTCCAACAACTAGGTGGCAAGTATGACATGAGTTGTCTAACAACTAGGTTGAAAGTATGACATGAGCTGTCCAACAACTAGGTGGCAAGTATGACATGAGTTGTCCAACAACTAGGTGACAAGTATGACATGAGTTGTCCAACAACTAGGTGACAAGTATGACATGAGTTGTCCAACAACTAGGTGACAAGTATGACATGAGTTGTCCAACAACTAGGTGACAAGTATGACATGAGTTGTCCAACAACTAGGTGGCAAGTATGACATGAGTTGTCCAAAACTAGGTGGCAAGTATGACATGAGTTGTCCAACAACAAGGTGATAAGTATGACATGAGTTGTCCATAAACTAAATGACAAATATGACATGAGTTGTCCAACAACTAAGTGACAAGTAGAACATGAGTTGTCTAACAACTAGGTGACAAGTATGACATGAGTTGTCTAACAACTAGATGGCAACTATGACATGAGTTGTCCAACATCTAGGTGACAAGTATGACATGAGTTTTCTAACAACTAGGTGACAAGTATGACATGAGTTGTCTAACAACTAGATGGCAAATATGACATGAGTTGTCCAACAACTAGATGACAAGTATGACATGAGTTGTCCAACAACTAGGTGGCAAGTATGACATGAGTAGTCCAACAACTAGGTGACAAGTATGACATGAGTTGTCCAACAACTAGGTGGCAAGTATGACATGCGTTGTCTAACAACTAGATGACAAGTATGACATGAGTTGTCCAACAACTAGGTGACAAGTATGACATGAGTTTTCTACCAACTAGGTGTCAAATATGACATGAGTTGTCCAACAACTAGGTGGCAAGTATGACATGAGTTTTCTAACAACTAGGTGACAAGTATGACATGAGTTTTCTAACAACTAGGTGGCAAATATGACATGAGTTGTCTAACATCTAGGTGACAAGTATGACATGAGTTGTCCAACAACTAAATGGCAAATATGACATGAGTTGTCTAACATCTAGGTGACAAGTATGACATGAGTTGTCTAACAACTAGGTTGCAAGTATGACATGAGCTGTCCAACAACTAGGTGGCAAGTATGACATTAGTTGTCTAGCAACTAGGTGATGAGTATGACATGAGTTGTCCAACAAGTAGGTGATAAGTATGACATGAGTTGTCCAACAACTAGGTGACAAATATGACATGAGTGGTCTAACATCTAGGTGACAAGTATGACATGAATTGTCTAACAACTAGATGGCAACTATGACATGAGTTGTCCAACAACTAGGTGACAAGTATGACATGAGTTTTCTAACAACTAGGTGACAAGTATGACATGAGTTGTCTAACAACTAAATGGCAAATATGACATAAGTTGTCCAACAACTAGGTGACAAGTATGACATGAGTTGTCCAACAACTAAGTGACAAGTAGAACATGAGTTGTCTAACAACTAGGTGACAAGTATGACATAAGTTGTCTAACAACTAGATGGCAACTATGACATGAGTTGTCCAACAACTAGGTGGCAAGTATGACATGCGTTGTCTAACAACTAGATGACAAGTATGACATGAGTTGTCCAACAACTAAGTGACAAGTAGAACATGAGTTGTCTAACAACTAGGTGACAAGTATGACATGAGTTGTCTAACAACTAGATGGCAACTATGACATGAGTTGTCAAACAACTAGGTGGCAAGTATGACATGCGTTGTCTAACAACTAGATGACAAGTATGACATGAGTTGTCCAACAACTAGGTGACAAGTATGACATGAGTTTTCTAACAACTAGGTGGCAAATATGACATGAGTTGTCTAACATCTAGGTGACAAGTATGACATGAGTTGTCCAACAACTAGATGGCAAATATGACATGAGTTGTCTAACATCTAGGTGACAAGTATGACATGAGTTGTCTAACAACTAGGTGACAAGTATGACATGAGTTGTCTAACAACTAGATGGCAAGTATGACATGAGTTGTCCAACACTAGGTGACAAGTATGACATGAGTTGTCCAACAACTAGGTGACAAGTATGACATGAGTTTTCTAACAACTAGGTGACAAGTATGACATGAGTTGTCCTACAACTAGATGGCAAATATGACATGAATTGTCCAACAACTAGGTGACAAGTATGACATGAGTTGTCCAACAACAAGGTGGCAAGTATGATATGAGTTGTCCAACAACTAGGTGACAAGTATGACATGAGTTGTCCGACAACTATAGTGACAAGTATGACATGAGTTGTCCAACAACTAGGTGGCAAGTATGACATGAGTTGTCCAACAACTAGGTGGCAAGTATGACATGAGTTGTCTAACAACTAGGTTGAAAGTATGACATGAGCTGTCCAACAACTAGATGGCAAGTATGACATGAGTTGTCCAACAACTAGGTGACAAGTATGACATGAGTTGTCCAACAACTAGGTGACAAGTATGACATGAGTTGTCCAACAACTAGGTGACAAGTATGACATGAGTTGTCCAACAACTAGGTGACAAGTATGACATGAGTTGTCCAAAAACTAGGTGGCAAGTATGACATGAGTTGTCCAACAACAAGGTGATAAGTATGACATGAGTTGTCCATAAACTAAATGACAAATATGACATGAGTTGTCCAACAACTAAGTGACAAGTAGAAATGAGTTGTCTAACAACTAGGTGACAAGTATGACATGAGTTGTCTAACAACTAGATGGCAACTATGACATGAGTTGTCCAACATCTAGGTGACAAGTATGACATGAGTTTTTAACAACTAGGTGACAAGTATGACATGAGTTGTCTAACAACTAGATGGCAAATATGACATGAGTTGTCCAACAACTAGGTGACAAGTATGACATGAGTTGTCCAACAACTAGGTGGCAAGTATGACATGAGTTGTCCAACAACTAGGTGACAAGTATGACATGAGTTGTCCAACAACTAGGTGGCAAGTATGACATGCGTTGTCTAACAACTAGATGACAAGTATGACATGAGTTGTCCAACAACTAGGTGACAAGTATGACATGAGTTTTCTACCAACTAGGTGTCAAATATGACATGAGTTGTCCAACAACTAGGTGGCAAGTATGACATGAGTTTTCTAACAACTAGGTGACAAGTATGACATGAGTTTTCTAACAACTAGGTGGCAAATATGACATGAGTTGTCTAACATCTAGGTGACAAGTATGACATGAGTTGTCCAACAACTAAATGGCAAATATGACATGAGTTGTCTAACATCTAGGTGACAAGTATGACATGAGTTGTCTAACAACTAGGTTGCAAGTATGACATGAGCTGTCCAACAACTAGGTGGCAAGTATGACATTAGTTGTCTAGCAACTAGGTGATGAGTATGACATGAGTTGTCCAACAAGTAGGTGATAAGTATGACATGAGTTGTCCAACAACTAGGTGACAAATATGACATGAGTGGTCTAACATCTAGGTGACAAGTATGACATGAATTGTCTAACAACTAGATGGCAACTATGACATGAGTTGTCCAACAACTAGGTGACAAGTATGACATGAGTTTTCTAACAACTAGGTGACAAGTATGACATGAGTTGTCTAACAACTAAATGGCAAATATGACATAAGTTGTCCAACAACTAGGTGACAAGTATGACATGAGTTGTCCAACAACTAAGTGACAAGTAGAACATGAGTTGTCTAACAACTAGGTGACAAGTATGACATAAGTTGTCTAACAACTAGATGGCAACTATGACATGAGTTGTCCAACAACTAGGTGGCAAGTATGACATGCGTTGTCTAACAACTAGATGACAAGTATGACATGAGTTGTCCAACAACTAAGTGACAAGTAGAACATGAGTTGTCTAACAACTAGGTGACAAGTATGACATGAGTTGTCTAACAACTAGATGGCAACTATGACATGAGTTGTCCAACAACTAGGTGGCAAGTATGACATGCGTTGTCTAACAACTAGATGACAAGTATGACATGAGTTGTCCAACAACTAGGTGACAAGTATGACATGAGTTTTCTAACAACTAGGTGGCAAATATGACATGAGTTGTCTAACATCTAGGTGACAAGTATGACATGAGTTGTCCAACAACTAGATGGCAAATATGACATGAGTTGTCTAACATCTAGGTGACAAGTATGACATGAGTTGTCTAACAACTAGGTTGCAAGTATGACATGAGCTGTCCAACAACTAGGTGGCAAGTATGACATTAGTTGTCTAGCAACTAGGTGATAAGTATGACATGAGTTGTCCAACAACTAGGTGATAAGTATGACATGAGTTGTCCAACAACTAGAAGACAAATATGACATGAGTGGTCTAACATCTAGGTGACAAGTATGACATGAATTGTCTAACATCTAGGTGACAAGTATGACCTGAGTTGTTCAACAACTAGGTGGCAAATATGACATGAGTTGTCCAACAACTAGGTGGCAAGTATGACATGAGTTGTCTAATAACTAGGTTGCAAGTATGACATGAGCTGTTCAACAACTAGGTGGCAAGTATGACATTAGTTGTCTAGCAACTAGGTGATAAGTATGACATGAGTTGTCCAACAACTAGGTGATAAGTATGACATGAGTTGTCCAACAACTAGGTGACAAATATGACATGAGTGGTCTAACATCTAGGTGACAAGTATGACATGAATTGTCCAACAACTAGGTGACAAGTATGACATGAGTTGTCCAACAACTAGGTGGCAAGTATGACATGAGTTGTCCAACAACTAGGTGGCAAGTATGACATGAGTTGTCCAACAACAAGGTGATAAGTATGACATGAGTTGTCCAACAACTAAATGGCAAATATGACATGAGTTGTCTAACATCTAGATGACAAGTATGACATGAGTTGTCTAACAACTAGGTTGCAAGTATGACATGAGCTGTCCAACAACTAGGTGGCAAGTATGACATTAGTTGTCTAGCAACTAGGTGATAAGTATGACATGAGTTGTCCAACAAGTAGGTGATAAGTATGACATGAGTTGTCCACAACTAGGTGACAAATATGACATGAGTGGTCTAACATCTAGGTGACAAGTATGACATGAATTGTCTAACAACTAGATGGCAACTATGACATGAGTTGTCCAACAACTAGGTGACAAGTATGACATGAGTTTTCTAACACTAGGTGACAAGTATGACATGAGTTGTCTAACAACTAAATGGCAAATATGACATAAGTTGTCCAACAACTAGGTGACAAGTATGACATGAGTTGTCCAACAACTAAGTGACAAGTAGAACATGAGTTGTCTAACAACTAGGTGACAAGTATGACATGAGTTGTCTAACAACTAGATGGCAACTATGACATGAGTTGTCCAACAACTAGGTGACAAGTATGACATAAATTTTCTAACAACTAGGTGACAAGTATGACATGAGTTTTCTAACAACTAGGTGGCAAATATGACATGAGTTGTCCAACAACTAAGTGACAAGTAGAACATGAGTTGTCTAACAACTAGGTGACAAGTATGACATGAGTTGTCTAACAACTAGATGGCAACTATGACATGAGTTGTCTAACAACTAGGTGGCAAGTATGACATGCGTTGTCTAACAACTAGATGACAAGTATGACATGAGTTGTCCAACAACTAGGTGACAAGTATGACATAAGTTTTCTAACAACTAGGTGACAAGTATGACATGAGTTTTCTAACAACTAGGTGGCAAATATGACATGAGTTGTCTAACATCTAGGTGACAAGTATGACATGAGTTGTCGAACAACTAGGTGACAAGTATGACATGAGTTGTCCAACAACTAGGTGACAAGTATGACATGAGTTGTCCAACAACTAGGTGACAAGTATGACATGAGTTGTCCAACAACTAGGTGGCAAGTATGACATGAGTTGTCCAACAACTAGGTGGCAAGTATGACATGAGTTGTCCAACAACAAGGTGATAAGTATGACATGAGTTGTCCATAAACTAAATGACAAATATGACATGAGTTGTCCAACAACTAAGTGACAAGTAGAACATGATTTGTCTAACAACTAGGTGACAAGTATGACATGAGTTTTCTAACAACTAGATGGCAACTATGACATGAGTTGTCCAACATCTAGGTGACAAGTATGACATGAGTTTTCTAACAACTAGGTGACAAGTATGACATGAGTTGTCTAACAACTAGATGGCAAATATGACATGAGTTGTCCAACAACTAGGTGACAAGTATGACATGAGTTGTCCAACAACTAGGTGGCAAGTATGACATGAGTTGTCCAACAACTAGGTGACAAGTATGACATGAGTTGTCCAACAACTAGGTGGCAAGTATGACATGCGTTGTCTAACAACTAGATGACAAGTATGACATGAGTTGTCCAACAACTAGGTGACAAGTATGACATGAGTTTTCTACCAACTAGGTGTCAAATATGACATGAGTTGTCCAACAACTAGGTGGCAAGTATGACATGAGTTTTCTAACAACTAGGTGACAAGTATGACATGAGTTTTCTAACAACTAGGTGGCAAATATGACATGAGTTGTCTAACATCTAGGTGACAAGTATGACATAAGTTGTCCAACAACTAGATGGCAAATATGACATGAGTTGTCTAACATCTAGGTGACAAGTATGACATGAGTTGTCTAACAACTAGGTTGCAAGTATGACATGAGCTGTCCAACAACTAGTTGGCAAGTATGAAATTAGTTGTCTAGCAACTAGTTGATAAGTATGACATGAGTTGTCCAACAAGTAGGTGATAAGTATGACATGAGTTGTCCAACAACTAGGTGACAAATATGACATGAGTGGTCTAACATCTAGGTGACAAGTATGACATGAATTGTCTAACAACTAGATGGCAACTATGACATGAGTTGTCCAACAACTAGGTGACAAGTATGACATGAGTTTTCTAACAACTAGGTGACAAGTATGACATGAGTTGTCTAACAACTAGATGGCAAATATGACATAAGTTGTCCAACAACTAGGTGACAAGTATGACATGAGTTGTCCAACAACTAAGTGACAAGTACAACATGAGTTGTCTAACAACTAGGTGACAAGTATGACATGAGTTGTCTAACAACTAGATGGCAACTATGACATGAGTTGTCCAACAACTAGGTGGCAAGTATGACATGCGTTGTCTAACAACTAGATGACAAGTATGACATGAGTTGTCCAACAACTAAGTGACAAGTAGAACATGAGTTGTCTAACAACTAGGTGACAAGTATGACATGAGTTGTCTAACAACTAGATGGCAACTATGACATGAGTTGTCCAACAACTAGGTGGCAAGTATGACATGCGTTGTCTAACAACTAGATGACAAGTATGACATGAGTTGTCAAACAACTAGGTGACAAGTATGACATAAGTTTTTTAACAACTAGGTGACAAGTATGACATGAGTTTTCTAACAACTAGGTGGCAAATATGACATGAGTTGTCTAACATCTAGGTGACAAGTATGACATGAGTTGTCCAACAACTAGATGGCAAATATGACATGAGTTGTCTAACATCTAGGTGACAAGTATGACATGAGTTGTCTAACAACTAGGTTGCAAGTATGACATGAGCTGTCCAACAACTAGGTGGCAAGTATGACATTAGTTGTCTAGCAACTAGGTGATAAGTATGACATGAGTTGTCCAACAACTAGGTGATAAGTATGACATGAGTTGTCCAACAACTAGGTGACAAATATGACATGAGTGGTCTAACATCTAGGTGACAAGTATGACATGAATTGTATAACATCTAGGTGACAAGTATGACCTGAGTTGTTCAACAAATAGGTGGCAAATATGACATGAGTTGTCCAACAACTAGGTGGCAAGTATGACATGAGTTGTCCAACAACTAGGTGGCAAGTATGACATGAGTTGTCCAACAACAAGGTGATAAGTATGACATGAGTTGTCCAAAAACTAAATGACAAATATGACATGAGTTGTCCAACAACTGAGTGACAAGTATGACATGAGTTGTCTAACAACTAGGTGACAAGTATGACATGAGTTGTCTAACAACTAGATGGCAACTATGACATGAGTTGTCCAACAACTAGGTGACAAGTATGACATGAGTTTTCTAACAACTAGGTTACAAGTATGACATGAGTTGTCCTACAACTAGATGGCAAATATGACATGAGTTGTCCAACAACTAGGTGACAAGTATGACATGAGTTGTCCAACAACTAGGTGATAAGTATGACATGAGTTGTCCAACAACTAGGTGACAAATATGACATGAGTGGTCTAACATCTAGGTGACAAGTATGACATGAATTGTATAACATCTAGGTGACAAGTATGACCTGAGTTGTTCAACAAATAGGTGGCAAATATGACATGAGTTGTCCAAAAACTAGGTGGCAAGTATGACATGAGTTGTCTAATAACTAGGTTGCAAGTATGACATGAGCTGTTCAACAACTAGGTGGCAAGTATGACATTAGTTGTCTAGCAACTAGGTGATAAGTATGACATGAGTTGTCCAACAACTAGGTGATAAGTATGACATGAGTTGTCCAACAACTAGGTGACAAATATGACATGAGTGGTCTAACATCTAGGTGACAAGTATGACATGAATTGTCCAACAACTAGGTGACAAGTATGACATGAGTTGTCCAACAACTAGGTGGCAAGTATGACATGAGTTGTCCAACAACTAGGTGGCAAGTATGACATGAGTAGTCCAACAACAAGGTGATAAGTATGACATGAGTTGTCCAAAAACTAAATGACAAATATGACATGAGTTGTCCAACAACTGAGTGACAAGTATGACATGAGTTGTCTAACAACTAGGTGACAAGTATGACATGAGTTGTCTAACAACTAGATGGCAACTATGACATGAGTTGTCCAACAACTAGGTGACAAGTATGACATGAGTTTTCTAACAACTAGGTGACAAGTATGACATGAGTTGTCCTACAACTAGATGGCAAATATGACATGAGTTGTCCAACAACTAGGTGACAAGTATGACATGAGTTGTCCAACAACTAGGTGGCAAGTATGACATGAGTTTTCCAACAACTAGGTGACAAGTATGACATGAGTTGTCCAACAACTATAGTGACAAGTATGACATGAGTTGTCCAACAACTAGGTGGCAAGTATGACATGAGTTGTCCAACAACTAGGTGGCAAGTATGACATGAGTTGTCTAACAACTAGGTTGAAAGTATGACATGAGCTGTCCAACAACTAGGTGGCAAGTATGACATGAGTTGTCCAACAACTAGGTGACAAGTATGACATGAGTTGTCCAACAACTAGGTGACAAGTATGACATGAGTTGTCCAACAACTAGGTGACAAGTATGACATGAGTTGTCCAACAACTAGGTGACAAGTATGACATGAGTTGTCCAACAACTAGGTGGCAAGTATGACATGAGTTGTCCAACAACTAGGTGGCAAGTATGACATGAGTTGTCCAACAACAAGGTGATAAGTATGACATGAGTTGTCCATAAACTAAATGACAAATATGACATGAGTTGTCCAACAACTAAGTGACAAGTAGAACATGAGTTGTCTAACAACTAGGTGACAAGTATGACATGAGTTGTCTAACAACTAGATGGCAACTATGACATGAGTTGTCTAACAACTAGATGGCAACTATGACATGAGTTGTCCAACATCTAGGTGACAAGTATGACATGAGTTTTCTAACAACTAGGTGACAAGTATGACATGAGTTGTCTAACAACTAGATGGCAAATATGACATAAGTTGTCCAACAACTAGGTGACAAGTATGACATGAGTTGTCCAACAACTAGGTGGCAAGTATGACATGAGTTGTCCAACAACTAGGTGACAAGTATGACATGAGTTGTCCAACAACTAGGTGGCAAGTATGACATGCGTTGTCTATCAACTAGATGACAAGTATGACATGAGTTGTCCAACAACTAGGTGACAAGTATGACATGAGTTTTCTACCAACTAGGTGTCAAATATGACATGAGTTGTCCAACAACTAGGTGGCAAGTATGACATGAGTTTTCTAACAACTAGGTGACAAGTATGACATGAGTTTTCTAACAACTAGGTGGCAAATATGACATGAGTTGTCTAACATCTAGGTGACAAGTATGACATGAGTTGTCCAACAACTAGATGGCAAATATGACATGAGTTGTCAAACATCTAGGTGACAAGTATGACATGAGTTGTCTAACAACTAGGTTGCAAGTATGACATGAGCTGTCCAACAACTAGGTGGCAAGTATGACATTAGTTGTCTAGCAACTAGGTGATAAGTATGACATGAGTTGTCCAACAAGTAGGTGATAAGTATGACATGAGTTGTCCAACAACTAGGTGACAAATATGACATGAGTGGTCTAACATCTAGGTGACAAGTATGACATGAATTGTCCAACAACTAGGTGACAAGTATGACATGAGTTGTCCAACAACTACGTGACAAGTATGACATGAGTTCTCCAAGAACTAGGTGACAAGTATGACATGAGGTTTCCAACAACTAGGTGACAAGTATGACATGAGTTGTCCAACAACTAGGTGGCAAGTATGACATGAGTTGTCCAACAACTAGGTGACAAGTATGACATGAGTTGTCCAACAACTAGGTGAAAAGTATGACATGAGTTGTCCAACAACTAGGTGACAAGTATGACATGAGTTGTCCAACAACTAGGTGACAAGTATGACATGAGTTGTCCAACAACTAGGTGACAAGTATGACATGAGTTTTCTAACAACTAGGTGGCAAGTATGACATGAGTTGTCCAACAACTAGGTGACAAGTATGACATGAGTTGTCTAACAACTAGGTGGCAAGTATGACATGAGTTGTCCAATAACCATGTGGGGTTTGAAACCAGATCAACATGATTGAACTAGACACCTCTGTGAGGATACAAGCAAAGCATCATTGAGAACATTCGTAGAACAAAACCAATAACAAAACAAAAGGTGGACAAAGACTGTGTAACAAAACAAAAGGTGACAAAGACTGTGTGGAAACACAAACTGAAAATCGGCCCTCGAAGTTGTCCTTCCAGGCAAGTAAAAAGCCAGGTTTCAATAATATCAGAATGAAATTATATGAAAGACAAATGACAGAGAAGAATGGAGAAAGAAGGTTGACAGATCTTGTGTGGTGCCCCAGCGGTCCAGCAGACTAAAGAATAGGTGAAAGTGAATGTGAAGTTAGATGTGAACCTGGCCTAACTGATGTCTAATAATGAAGATCTAATTGATCAAATTGTTTTGTAAAGGGCTAATACATTGTATACCGCAAGAATAAAACATTTCCTTTACAACGAAAAAAAAATATTATTTTCTTTGGTTAGGCGTTCTATAGATGTCAGAGCACTGCAGTTCATGCGATAATATGAAAAACTACTTATTAATTGTTGTTTTAAATTATGTCTGACTTATATACTATATTATATATTTATATAGAAAAAAAATGAAAAAAATCTACAACCGTTTGCCTAAATGTGTTAAAAATATGGTAGATAGTTGACTACCCTAATAAAGAGCCTTAAGTGTTTGTTACTATTAATAGTGAGTAGTTGTAAAAGTGGTGTATTTTTTTAATTAAAAAACTGCTTGCATAAGTGATTTAAAAATTTATTTTTTTTTGCTTTCAGAAAAGAAAAAAGTAGTCGTTGCATCAGAACTTTGAATGATCTAAAATATTTTTTTTTTATGTCGGATTTTCACTATCTTTTGTAGTTTAAGAGATCTAAACGGGACGGACGGACGGTCAGTCAGACGGACAGACAAGCCACACATAACTAATTGCGTCTTTTCCCCTTTCGGGGGCCGCTAAATATAGGGAAAAATATACAGATTTAAGAGATGTGAAATTCAATGGTTAAAAACAATAATAAAACACATGAGTTAGATCCAAAGGCCGATTATGAACTCAATCGGACGCTCTCTGGCGTGAGTTTTGGAACAAAAGTATTAACATTAAAATCTTTAATCTGCCAACCAGATATATATAATGTATGTGTTTGCGCTCGCGCTTTTATACATAGGGTTAAGATTTACGCCCAGAAAGGGTTAGGGTTAATTCGCCCCTCCTTCTCAATAGTTCTGGATCCGATAGTGGTGTAGCTTGTACTATTTCTCCTAGTAAAAAAAAACAGAAAACTGAATTAAGAAAGTTGTGGGACTGAAGAGTGAGAAGCAAATGATACAGTCCTTCTTAAACTTTTACGCTAAACGTTTGGATTTTTGTTTCCTTTTCCTAAATAGTGTTTTCTGGATCATTTTAAAGTGTTTTGTGGATCATTTTAAAGTGTTTTCTGGATCATTTAAAAGTGTTTTGTGGATCATTTTAAAGTGTTTTCTGGATCATTTTAAAGTGTTTTGTGGATCATTTTAAAGTGTTTTCTGGATCATTTTAAAGTGTTTTCTGGATCATTTTAAAGTGTTTTGTATAACCAAAAATGTTTTTCTGGAAATAGTTTTAGAGAGGCTACCTCTCAATCCAGTAAGGTCATTTGAGGAAGCACCTTTAGCGGAATGGGACAAATTAATACAATCTTCGCGTTAAGAAAGAAGCCTTGCCGCAAACTTTTTGGCACACAAAGGTCGTCCACTTTACTTTCTTGGACTTAGATACTACCACGCCGTTCAGCGCATTTTGTGGCAAGCTGTCTCCGTAAAGATATGTCTGGAGCGTCCTCCCACCTGGTGTCCTCTGCTCTGAGGTCCTTCACGAATGTGTGGCGCCATGCTATACAAGGACCTCCTGTTAGCGCTTTTCTCGTATTGGCCTCCATGTAAGAGCAGCTCTTGGTATGCGTAATTCATTCTGCCAGAGTACAAGTCCCGCAAACCTCAAACGAAGCTCGGTCACCACCACATTACGTGGTCAACTTTGCGATGTTAAAACTTGAGATAATTTTGATCATTCTGACCAATCGAGATAATACATTAGTCTGGAGAAATTGGTCTGTCCTGCCATAAAAATGAGGTAGACTATGGAATCGCCTTGTGAAGAGACATAAATAAATGTTTTCTTAAAGAATCTTTTGAATAAGTCTTGCTGCTAATGTAAAAAGGTTGTACTTACATGATAAATTAATAATTAATTTCCTAAAATTTGGTAACAATGTCGTTTTTACTTGATAAATACTAAAATTAAATACAATGCAAATATCAAACAGCAAATAATACCATTTTTGTTTTTAAAAGAAAGGCCACCTTTGCCATCTGTACGAACAACATAAAATATAATAAGGCCTAAAAATATTTTTTCTACATTACTACAGTAGCTGGGCCTAGGCATGTTTGGCTATATCTCTAGAGATGTTATTATTTTTTTTTTTTGTATTTTTCTGCTTTTGCCATATATATATATATTTTCCCACTTGGGTATCACCTCTAAATGGCATCAGTCGGTGCGGACCGCACCCCCTATTGACGCCACTGTAGAGAGTAAAATGGGTCCGAGTCAGAAACCCCATTGGCAATTCAAAACATGCTGAGAATTACTCCCTTAGAGCACGTGAGAGGAAGCGAGCAGTGAGTCTTAGGGTCGCCTTATCCCCGTACAAGGACAACCTAAGTGTCGGCCATGAACCAGCATTCTCTCTATCTAAGCTTTGTCCCAATCGTCCTTCGTGCAGAACTCTGCATTCGTAAAGAATGTGTTCTATTGTCTCATCGTCCTCCATGCAATGGCGACACCGTGTGTCGTAATTTTCCTTCCACCGTCCGAAGTAAACACCAATTGGACAGTGGCCGACCCGGAACTGGGCTAGGACTGCCTGTTCCGCACGATTAAGTTGCCACCATGCATCTCTTTTGTCTGGTCTACTCATTGCTCTGTGAAACTCACGCCCCTTGTCCGAAGAATCCCAGCTGTCGTGCCAAAGTGTCAACATGCGCTTGTCGACCAGGGATCGTACACTTTGATACGTGCACGGTTCATCATGTTCGAGCGCCGTTGCGGCCGCGGTTTTCGCGAGCTGGTCAGCCAGTAAAATGGGTCCAGAAGATCGGGGCTAGTAGGTTTGCCTGGGGATGCCAAGCTGAGGTCAATGATGACCGCTGAATGCATGGCGCCAATGACCAGCGCTCGTTTTAGGTCTTGTTTGTCTTTACCTGCGTCAAGGGGAGATAAGCGAAAGTGCGTGATGACTTGTCTGCCAATGTCGAGCGAGAAGAAAAAAGGGAGGGGTTTGGTGTGGAAAATTGAGCTTAGAAAGGGGAAATAATTAAATTGAAATTAATAAATTAGAAAAAATGATGTGATTCACTTGAGTGATATTGTAAACGAGCTTTTGAATTGTCATATAGACATAATTTGGTAGATCATCTTACCCGTCGAATTGACTTGAAAAGATGCTTATGTTTTGATATTTGCTGCTTATGTTTTGATATTTGCTGCTTATGTTTTGATATTTGCTGCTTATGTTTTGATATTTGCTGCTTATGTTTTGATATTTGCTGCTTATGTAGCATAGTTCCATGTTAGTTTTTTTTTACTAGATCTGGGTAACTTATATGCGCTACTTAAACTAAATTACGGAGAATACGAACGCTACAATGCACGTAACGCACATCTCTCATTAGTTTCTCTCTAGTTCGTATATAAAAAAAGAGATTACATTATGTGATTTAATTCAGAAAATAAAACTCATTAATTTGTTTTTGGCAAAGAATATCTGTGACCTGCATTCTTTTGTGTCATAAAAACTCAAACAGAAGACATTTTATTTCTCTACAGACTCCATTGGCCTTTCCTCTTGAGCTGTACTACATGTCTAACAATGAAGAAATCTCAATTGCCAAAATGCCTTCAAAGATTGAAGTGGGTAAAGCAAGTATCAAGTTCAATCGATCCTCGAGGTCAGAATGTGCTGAGTACTTCCTGCAGTACAACTTGACCATCCAATCGCTGGAGAGCTCAACACAATTCAAGTGTAAATATTTCAGCTGGACATCGTCTGTCGTGGTCACTGTTAGCAAACATGGTACACTTCATTCTAGTTTAGGTCTAGACTAAATACAGTACATTTGTGATGTTTCAAATATTAGTAGGTCTACCGTACCTTCGTGATGTGTCAATTATTTAGTAGGCTTACAGTACATTTGTGATGTGTTCAACAATTGGTAAACGTTACTTTCGAGGGAAGTTGAATTTTATTTGGTTGTTCCAGCTCTATAGTTTGTATATGCTCATCACGTAGACCAGAGAACTGTGCAAGATTCAGAAGTCTGTGGAATAGATTCATGAGCCATAATATCCCAAACAAGCAAAGATTGTCTGACTAACACTCAAGAATGTAGAAGTTATTTCCCTTACTCGATTTTAAACAAAATAATTAATTACAAATAATTAATTGACTAATTGGTTAATTTGTTTACATTAATACATGTTTTGTTTGCGTACAATACATAAGTGCAATATAAATAAAAACATAATTGAAGTTATCCAGAACTTTTCCAAGGATGCCACCAGTGCGGTTTACTTCAACAATAATATTGGGGACTGGTTCAAAACCACAGTTGGAGTAAGACAAGACTGCCTACTGTCACCAAAAGTTTTCAATATCTTCCTTGAAAGGATAATGGAAGATGTTCGCAGATGACAGAAGAAGAACTAGCTGACTTGGTGATGCGTATTGACAAGACTTCCGCAGCATATGGCATGCAAATAATGGCCGAAAAAAACAACAAATTATGACCAAAGGGCATCAGTATTGGAGATGAAAAGCTGACTAGTGTTAGTAGCTTCAAATACCTTGGAGCTATTGCCTCAGATGATGGAACGAAACCTGAATTACTTGTCCGGATAGCAAAGTCCACAGCAGCCCTTTAAAAACTGAAAATAATTTGAAAAGACAATGACTTAGCCATCGGCACCAAAATCAGACTGATGCACTCCCTGGTCATGGTCACATTTCTATATGCTTATGAGTCTTGGACGCTGACTGCAGAGCTAGAGAGGAGGATCCTAGCAATGGAATTGAGATGCTACAGTACGATCCCATGTATCCCTTTCAAAGACCGCATCACAAACCAAGAGATTAGAGACAGGGTTACTGCAGCGATTGGACCCAATGATGACCTGCTAACTATTTTTTTTTAAATGCAAGCTTAAAAACTATGGACACATTACAAGATCTTCGGGGCTCGCAAAGACCTACCTTCAGGAAACAGTACTAGGTAAAAGAAGAAGAGGCAGACAGAGAAAGCGATGGGAGGACAATAAAGAATAGACGTGCCTGCCATTGAAAGAGGTTCTAACTAAGGCAAAAGATAGAGATGGAGAAAGACGGTCGAGGAGTCGTGCATGGTGCCCCAACGGTCCAATAGACTAAGGGAAAGGTAAAGGTAAAATTCCATTCCATGTACTCCCTCCCCCAAAATGTTCCAAAAAGAGATGGGACCATAGCGCACTGAGCATGCTATTTCATGAATGTTGAACAAAAGAGCAAACATTGTATTTAAAGATATGTCAATATTGCTTAATTTCTTTGTGTTGTAGAATGGATCAACACTTCGCTGTCTAGTTCCTTCTCAATCTTATGGTTGATCCCCATAATCTTTGGACCTCTTGTTATATCAATTATGGCTGGAGTTCTTCATGTGTTATTCCTTAAGAAAACAATAGAACGTAAGATGACTGTGAGTCAAACTTCTATTGTAGTCTCTTCAGTAGCTGAGCTTCCCAGAATCAAATTGACCAAAGGTAAATGTAGAGGATACAATCGAACTCATTTAGACATAGATTTAGTGCACTCGTACTTGCTTGTTATCAAACTCATTTAGACATTGATTTAGTGCACTCGTACTTGCTTGTTATCAAACTCATTTAGACATTGATTTAGTGCACTCGTACTTGCTTGTTATCAAACTCATTTAGACATTGATTTAGTGCACTCGTACTTGCTTGTTATCAAACCCATTTAGACATTGATTTAGTGCACTCGTACTTGCTTGTTATCAAACTCATTTAGACATTGATTTAGTGCACTCGTACTTGCTTGTTATCAAACTCATTTAGAAATAGATCTAGTGCACTCATCAATGGTTGTTATCAAACTCATTTAGAAATAGATTTAGTGCACTCGTACTTGCTTGTTATCAAACTCATTTAGACATTGATTTAGTGCACTCGTACTTGCTTGTTATCAAACTCATTTAGACATTGATTTAGTGCACTCGTACTTGCTTGTTATCAAACCCATTTAGACATTGATTTAGTGCACTCGTACTTGCTTGTTATCAAACTCATTTAGACATTGATTTAGTGCACTCGTACTTGCTTGTTATCAAACTCATTTAGAAATAGATCTAGTGCACTCATCAATGGTTGTTATCAAACTCATTTAGAAATAGATTTAGTGCACTCGTACTTGCTTGTTATCAAACTCATTTAGACATTGATTTAGTGCACTCGTACTTGCTTGTTATCAAACTCATTGGAAATAGATCTAGTGCACTCATCAATGGTTGTTATCAAACTCATTTAGAAATAGATTTAGTGCACTCATACTTGCTTGTTATCAAACTCATTAGAAATAGGTCTAGTGCACTCATCAATGCTTGTTATCAAACTCATTTAAAAATAAATTTAGTGCACTCATACTTGCCTGTTATCAAACCCATTAGAAATAGATTTAGTGCACTCATACTTGCTTGTTATCAAACTCATTAGAAATAGATCTAGTGCACTCATCAATGCTTGTTATCAAACTCATTTAAAAATAAATTTAGTGCACTCATACTTGCTTGTTATTAAACTCATTAGAAATAGATCTAGTGCACTCATCAATGCTTGTTATCAAACTCATTTAAAAATAAATTTAGTGCACTCATACTTGCCTGTTATCAAACCCATTAGAAATAGATTTAGTGCACTCATACTTGCTTGTTATCAAATTAGAAATAGATCTGGTTGTTAAAAAACTAATTTAGACATAAATCTAGTGCACACATCATTGCTTATCAAGTTCATTTAGAAATAGGAGATGATTACGTCCTACGTGTGTCTATAGATCAATCGAGTCAGATAATTCATAACGATTTTTTACATTTCTATAAATAATAATTTTGTTTTTATTTATCATTTTTACAATACCTCCATTCAAGTCAAGAACTTCATGGAGCCTTCAGGAACCTGTATCCAGGAACCTGGAAGGCTGATCTCAAAGTTAACAGTTGATGTTTATTGCTGAGAAAAGAATCACTAACTCTTTGGCCACATAAAGAATCCTGTAGTTTGACGGTTATAATTTTTGAAAAAAAAAAAAAAGTAAAAGGAACAAAAATAAATAAATGTAGATTTGGCTTGAGTACTATAACTTACATCTAGAGCCATCATCGGTTCTGAAAGGACTATCGCGTTCAGGAATTTCAGAATGTTAGGCGTAGAGTTTAATAAATTGATGTTCAGGAAACGTTTGCGCATCGTTTTCTAAGTCTAGATTTTAAGGCCTATCATTGGAAGTATTAAAATAAAATAACAATAATATAATGTTGTAGTCCGCCGTAGTGTACCGATATTATGCAATAACTGTGTAAATTTAAAGTTGCTTCAAGTTTATTGAAAGATTATCTAAGCTTAACTTATACTTTTGTACTTAGATCTAATATGGACTACATCTAGATTCTAGATCTATAGGTAGATCTAGACTAGGTCTTAAGAATTCTAAATTAGAAGTCAATGTCTAGGGTTAGATCTAGATGTTCATAAAAAGTATATACCAATAAATAATCGCTCAAGTCTGTATTGCCCGCTGGCCAATGGAGAACGTCTATAAGGTCACACGCAGCTGACGGTCTATTTATTACATTTTAAGTTGTATTTGGAGTTATTCTCTTTTTAAAAATGTATTTTTTAAATGCTTCTTCTTGTTTTTTTTTTATTTGTCAATTTTTGTTAAGAACCAACGAAATGTCGCTTGTTTTATCTTTCTAGTAGGACCAATTTTTATTTTGCATTTTCGTAAGAAGCGTTACAATAAGATGACTCAAAATGTTGGTTTGAAAGGACGTTTCAACAAATGTCATCAAATGCGATTCTATCTTTCTCACACTAGAACAGGCGAATTTCTCTTTAGAGCAGTACCACTGTAAGGTCCACTACAAAATAAGATCCGCTACTAGATAAAGTCCGCTTCAAAAGTATTGTCTTACTACGAAAATGATTTGACTAGTCTAAAGTCCAGTCCAGACTATTGCGTTCAACAAATGTCTCAGACTTCAGTAGCGGCACGTCTCGTCCATTTCTCGGACCTGCCGCTCTTGTGACTAGATCGTCCATTCCTCGGACCTGCCGCTCTTCTGACTTGAGATGAACTGATGACACGAGTAGAATACATTGCTAAATGTTTTTCTACATCATTTGGCAACGACGGTCCGAGCCTAACAAGGAACTCTATAGTGCTCCCCCACAACCCTTATCTCCCAAGTAGGTGGCGGACGTATTGTTTTCCGTTGAAGAGATAGGGGGGGAGTGTCACAAGAAAATTGTAGACATAACACAGACATCACAAAGACATAACACAGACATCACAAAGACATAACACAGACATCACAAAGACATAACACAGACATCACAAAGACATAACACAGACATCACACAGACATCTCTCAGTTAAATTAGGGTTTCTTTCTTTCTGTAGGTGCGAAATCGTTTATTCCAGGAGAGTCTACTGTGTAGATGTTGTATCAGAGGGAACATCTAAAATTTATTCCAGAAGAGTCTACTGTGTAGTTGTAGAGAGAACATCTAGGATTTATTCCAGGAGAGACTGCTGTGTAGATGTTGTATCAGGGGGGAACATCTAGGATTTATTCAAAAGAGTCTGCTGTGTAGATGTAGAGGGAACATCTAGGATTTATTCAAAAGAGTCTGCTGTGTAGATGTAGAGGGAACATCTAGGATTTATTCCAGAAGAGTCTGCTGTGTAGCGGGAACATCTAGTACTGTACTAAAAACATTGAATTCTATTTAGTATAATTATATCTTTGTACACCTTTTCCCTTCAAGGTTTATATGTTGACATTACGTCATAGTAAGCCGGGCACTCCTTCTGTGTAATCGTTGACTACTCAATAAATTGTTTGAGAATCTTTTAGGCTCTGACATTTATTTGTGGTTTTCAGTCTACGTTTCAGTCTCTGTGTGATATTCACAGTACAATAGAGCATGACCTACTTACTGTCATCTGGCTAAATCTAGATCTAGGAGAAGCGATGTACTTCTCTAAGTAATCTTTGTAGTAACATTAAGGAAGTCTATGTTTATGGAGTTATATGAAATGAACTGACTATACAAAAAAAAAGTAAAGTCCCCTTTCCAACCTTTTGGTCTATAGGGCAGATGATGTAAAGGTCATCTGTTTTTTGTGGCCTACGGTTAACGAGGGTCTCATTTGGCCAGCACAACGACCAACCGCCTTTACTTTTCCCCAACTAATGTTAGGTACCCATTAGAGTTGGGTGGACTCAAAGGCTCCCAAAGATCCCGACATTAAAAATCCCAGTCTTCACCAGGATTCGAACCCGAGGCCTACGTTTCGGAAGCCGAGCACTTTACCGCTTAGCTACCGAGCCTCCTGACTACGGCTCATTATGGTTTGTATTGATGACTGACAGTGAACCAAACTAGTTTGTGCAATTACTGTGTACAGTTATGTGCTATGTAATGTCAAATGTCTCATTTCTTTTTGTAATGTCAAATGTGTAATTTAAATTAGCATGTTTTAAGTATTTTATTTTGCAATAATGACATTAATGCGAATATCCCTTGTTCAAAAGTTTAGTGTATCTTGTTATAGTAAATTAATTTTAAAAAATGAGTCAATGGTTGAAATAATTAATTGATTCATCTAATTGCCTCTCTTGACTGGCTGAGATCATTTTCAGCTTAGAACTAATGATCCCTTGTGCTTCCAAGACTACACGCCATGGGCGTAGCCAGGATTTATGCGTGTGTGTGCATACGTAATAATTCTTTATTCCATACCGAGCCTTCATTCTTTCGGACGTTTTGTGTACTCTAGAATATGTTCTTAGTGAAGCCCTTGCACCAAATAGTATTTCGGGTATTTAAAACAAAAACAAAAATGCATATTCTGAGTTATCTACGGTGTGTTATCCTGCTAATCTTCTATTCAAACATCATAGGTCAAAAACCAAATCTGTTATTCACAGCACTTTATTAATAGAGCCAGCGACTGGCAGAAATATAGTGATTAAAGTTTTGCTTTAGACTTTTTTGTGGAGGGTAACCATTAAACCCATTTTGGCTACGGCTCATGAAATTTTGTAACTGTAGTTTGCTATAGTTTTTTTTTATCGAAAAGGGGAGTTGTTACTCAAAACTATCTGGAAGGGATTTTTAGCTCAAAACCTCCTTACCTACGCTCATAGAATTTGGTGACTGTGGTTAATTGCTTTAGCTAAATAATGCATATGGAGTTTTTAACCTCAAAACTCTCTGAAGGGGGCTTTTAAGGTCCAAACCCTCTGAAGGGGCTTTTAAACTACAAAAAAAAACAACCTCTGCTACGTTCATATAATTTGGTGACTGTAGTTTGCTTTAGTTTTATATTGAAAAGGGAGTATTTAACCTCAAAACCACTGGAGAGTGGTTTTAAACTCAAAACTCTTCTTGGCTACGCTCATTGAATCTGGTGACTGTTGCTTGCTTTACTTTCATGTTAATAAAAGGGGATTTTAATGTAAAAAAAACTCAAAATCCTTTTTGGCTACACTCATGGAATTTGGTGACTGTCGTTTGCTTTAATTTTTTGTTTATAGAACAGGAGGGTTAACCTTAAAAACACCCCTGAAGGGGGATTTTAAACAAGTGATGGTTTAACATTAAAATTTCACCTACAATAAACAAAATTAAAACAAAAAATAAATAACCAGTCACAAAATCCCACACGCTACGCCCATGGAACACGCTGTGCTGAGTGTCTTGTTGTACTAACCCATGAGTGTCTGTCAGTGATTCTAATTAACATAGCGTTATCTTAGAGTCACGTGACTTCACTTCTCACAGTGGGTGTATTGAAGGTCACTTCTCACAGTGGGTGTATTGAAGGACAATATGTTGTAATCCGCCTACACCTAAGGTAGGAAGGTTCACAACTCAAGGTCTCTAGTACCGACACTATTTGGGCGTAGCTTCGTCAGAGTTTACACTCAACAAATCAAAAAAGGCAATTTCAAAATTTTACTGAAAGGGTCAATTTCGCCCACGTCTCTTTGTGTATAATGTTGGTAGACGATCTGTCCCTGCCCTCTAGTGTAGACGTTGAGTCTTTTAGCCCTGCTTTTAGAAAAGTGTATTTCGCCTCTACAGTTGTTGGGATTTGACTTTGAAGTCGTTGGGATACATTTGACTTTGAAGTCATTGGGGACATATTTGACTTTGAAGTCATTGGGGACATAGTTTCCTTCTTGTAACGTTTTTGATCCAACCTTCTTGGGTAAAGTCTGTGTCCACTCTGTGTCCACTATGTGTACCAGAGCTCAAATAATCTCCTTCCTCTCACGTTTTTTTGAGACAGTAATACTTTTGACCATCTTGTACATGTCTATTCTGTAGTGTACTGTGTACATTGACATCTAATGAGCAAGAATTGAGGCTGATTTTGTTTAAAATAACCTAACAGAATTCAAACAAGAGTAAAGTTTTTTTTTACCACTTTACTAGAACTAATTTAAATTGTTTAACTTCTATGCGTATGCTGCTCAACCTGTTGATTTTGTTTTGGTAATAACTTAATTGATGTCGACGCATCAGGTCACACTTCCTAAAATATTTTTATCTAAATTTAAATCTTGCTCTTGTGAGAAATCCTTTTTGCATTAACTTCTGATTGGACATCTAAGAGCCTCAACAACTAGATCTAAGTATTCAATCTCAGTTTGAAAGAAAGACCGAGAAAAAGCTGGATTGGAATAATATCTGCGTTGTAAGAGAAAGATCCTCTCTCTCCCGCCTTGGTCAAAGTGGACAAGGAGGTGAAGATAAGAAGTCAATAGCTAATGTGCTGCTAGGACAGATTCCCTAGTCAACAAATGTTAGCTTTCATCGTAGCGAACACACAAGTGTGTAACAATGTAATCATCGTATCGAACACACAAGTGTGTAACAATGTGATTATCGTATCGAACACACACGTGTGTATCAATGTTATCATATTCAAGGAAAAAAAACAGCTTATCTTCACTAGTCTGTTTAGAAATCAACAAGTTATACATAGCTTAACATGTTTGATGACTTCTTCAAGTGAACAATGAACTGCTACTGACATAAGTATTACAGCTAACTCGCTTGGTCAATCAGGTAATCGAAACTATCTAATACAATTAATCGATAATGAAAACATGTTTTTATGATATATTTATCATATAATGAAATGCATTATAAAAATGCTAGTCAAACATAAGTGAAGTTTGAATGTTAATGTTGAAACTAATGAATTCAAATATGACCGATAAAATGATAAAACATAGAGTACCAATTGCAAAGTCATTGATATAGAGTAACAAGTAAAAACAAATGAAAATTAATAAATTGAATAAATTAATCTTATTCATAAACATTTACACTGACTTACAATTCAAAACATATAATTGTTATAATAAATAAAATGTCATCAAAGAATGTGTACATATGTGTCAGGTTATTTTTGAAAAAATCAAACATAGTTTTAGGGTTTATTAAAAGAAACTTTTACAAATTAATAAATTAAACAGAAAGAAAAACATTTTTAAAAAAATAAAGCTTAAGTGTAATTGTATAAATTAGTTCGGATCCGTCACTTTTCTGAGTGAATGTTACCGAGATCGATTTTTAAATGTATTATAAAACCTGTTCATTCAGGGCTCAAGCCTCCTAAGGGGGGCAAATTAAACCTATACAATCACATCTGTCAAGTACTATTTCTTTCCCTTGTGCGATACCAAACAAAATAATTAATTACCATAGTTAATTAACTAATTGTTAATTTTCTTTTATTTATTATTGTTTTGTCAGGTACAAAAAATAATTGTGCAAAATTTTAGCTTGAACCGACATTGGGTATTGGAGAAATAACGTGTACAAACTTTTACCACACAGAGTGAGTTAATATAAGCATTGTAATTAAGATGCTATTTAACCCTGTTTATGCCAATATTAGAATATTTGTTCTCTGGGATCCCTCAACTCAAGAAAACATAAAGAAACTGAACAGACGCAAATAGAGCCGTGAGAATTATAACAATCTAGTAATCCCATTTGATTAAAGTAACACTAGTAGTAAACTCACCAAACTTAGAGATGCTTCAAGACAGAAGTATACAAAGTAAGGTAGCAATTATACATAAAACACTGAACCATGATTTTCAAATACAAAAACACAACACAAAGATAAAGGAACATTTCTTATCCCAGATACTAGCACAAAGTGATAGAAGTTTTCCTTCTTCCTTAGTGACATTGGAGCATGGAACGGGTTGCCTGGATCAGCCAGAAAAACCAATGACTTAGTAAGATTTACGTCTGAAATAAATATACACGACTAGATTGACACATGGATACGAAAAGGACGAAACTATATTCTGTTAGCCTGGGCGGTAAATTTGCGAGTGCTGGGCTGCCCACAGGTCAGCACACGCCTCTCTTCCATACTGACCGGGTCCAAAGGGATGGCGAGCCATCACAATTTGGGGACAGGTGGCTGCAGGAGTTTGCCAGAGAGCAGTAGTCTTACTACTGTCTCCCCGCCTATGGGGCTCCAGGACCGGATTTTCTGTTAGGGTTTACTCCCTTAGCCTTAGACCTTACAGGGACACACACACAAGGCAGTGCGGCTATTGACCTATAGCTAGGGGTTTGGTTTGTGGGCAACAGGGCGTGTCCGCACGCCGACGGGCCAATGCCTGCCTTACATCTTGGGGTTAAACCTCCTCCGAGACCCTTGCAGTTTAGCCTGAGGCTTCGCAGCCTCAGTTTCCATCTGCCACCACGAGGAGGTACTGCATAGGACTTGCTGTGGAGAGGCTATGTACTGGCAAGAGAGACTTACAAGCTTGACCTCTGCATCACCCGAAGGATGGATCTGAAAAGTGTCATCCACACCCGTTCATACCATAGTGCAGACTGCAACTCAGACCATTCACTAGTGCTAAGCAAAATCAAACTACTTCTCAAGAAGTCTTATACTTCCACTCAACCCAGAACTAGGCGAATTAACGTCAACCATGTAGGTGACCCAGAGTAGTGTGCACTCTTTGGCGAGCTCCTGAACAGTTCAATCTCCTCGTTAAGTGATGAAAAAGACATCTCTATCAGATGGAAGAAATTAAGAGATGTAATCTACAATTCGGCAATCATCGCATTTGGGCCTCAAATAACACAAAAATGTAGGCTGGTTTGAGGCGAAACTAGCACATATGGAATCTTGCATCGAGAAAAAGCGATCTGCACACCTCGCTCACAAGACAAAGCCAAGTCCAAGATCTTTGGAGGCCTTCAAAAGTGCTAATAAAGAGGCGAAACAAATGGCTAGAAAATGTGCTAACAACTTTTGGAGGGATACCTGCAACAGAATCCAAGACAGTCTCCACTCAGGAAATAGCAAAGCTCTATTTGATGGCATTAAAGCGGCCCTGGGTCCAACAGTGTCTAAGCCTGCCCCCCTTCTATCCAAATCAGGAGAAAAAATTACAGATCAAACCAAGCAGCTAGAACGTTGGACAGAACACTACCTCGAAGTCTATGGCACACAGAACACAGTAGACGATGTCGCCCTGGCTTCTCTACCAGATCTTCCAGCACTGGAATGCCTAGATGATCTTCCGAGCCTCAGTGACCTTAAAAAAAGCAATTAACTGCATAAAAAATAGAAAATCTCCTGGGAGTGATGGTATCCCAGTGGAAGTAGTGAAAGTCAACGAATCACTCCTGCTCCCTGAACTCTATATTCTCCTCTGCCGCTGTTGGGAAACAGGTCATGTCCCACAAGACATGCGTGACGCAACTATAGTCACAATATACAAGAACAAAGGGGATCGGAGTGACTGGAAAAATTACAGGGGTATCTCTCTCCTCAGTATAGTGGGCAAGATCTTTACTAGAGTGGCACTATCCAGGCTGCAAGTGATAGCTTCTAGAGTCTACCCAGAGTCTCAGTGTGGATTCAGGAGTGGTAGATCCACTGTAGACATGATATCTTCTCTACGACTACTGCAGGAGAAATTCAGAGAGAGAGAGAGACAGACCCCTTTACATCGTTTTTGTTGATCTGACTAAAGCTTTTGGCATAGTCAGCAGAAGTGGCCTTTTCAAACTCCCTCCCAAACTACTGCAGTTCATTGAGTGTTTTCACGAGGAAACTAAATGCACTGTCAAATTCAATGGAGCCCAATCAGCACCTTTTTAGGTTTGCAGTGGTGTCAAGCAGGGATGTGTGCTCGCACCTACTCTGTTTGGCATATTCTTCTTCTGTCTATTGCATTATGCGTACAACGACATAAACGAAGGTGTGTTTCTCCATACAAGATCCTCTGGAAAACTATTTAATGTATCAAGGCTGCGGACAGAAACCAAGGTTAGGAAGCTACTCGTCAGGGAACTCCTGTATGCTGATGATGCAGCTATTGTGGCTGATTCTGATATTCAGCTACAGTGCCTGGTTGACAAATTATCTGCTGCTTGCCAGAAGTTCGGCTTAAACATCAGTCAAAGCAAGACTAAGATACTTGTCCAAAACACAAACATTGCACCGCAAGTAAGCATTAATGGCCAACCACTAGAAATTGTTGATCACTTTTGTTACCTTGGCTCCATCATATCCAACAACACTCTACTGGATAAAGACATAAACAACAGGATAGCCAAGGCAATGGCCACCATGTCACGGCTGCAGAAAAGAGTCTGGGACAACATATTTCTGACTAACAGTACTAAAGCCCTAGTCTACCGGACCTGTGTGTTGAGCACCTTGCTGTACGGAAGTGAAACATGGTCAACCTACTCATGGCAGGAAAAAAAGCTGAATTTTTTCCACCTCCGATGCCTAAGGCGGATCTTTAAAATAAGGTGGCAAGATAAGATAACCAATGAGGAAGTGCTACAAGGAGCAGGGTGCCAGGACATCCGCTCTGTTATTAGCAGCAGACGCTTTGGCTGGCTTGGCCACGTTCGTAGAATGCCAGAAGGTCGACTTCCACAGGACATCTTGTATGGCGATCTAATAGAAGGCAGGAGAGCCGCTGGTCGCCCACTTTTACGTTATACGGATGTATGCAAACGCGACATGAAGCTCTTCAAAATCGACACTGGCAACTGGGAAGAGGTGGCACTGGACAGATCCTCATGGAGAGAGAGCATAAAGGAAGGGTCAAAGATTGCAGATGTCATACACAACAGAAGCAGAAAGAAGGGTGAAAATGCAACGGCGCCTGGAGATTATATATGCCCAACTTGCGATCGCAGCTGTGTATCAAAGATTGGCCTCTTTTGTCACATAAGAGGTTGCAAAGGGAAAAGATCGTCTCTCAAAACGTAAAATGCCACAGATATTCTGTTAGGAAGTAACGTCAGTAATTCATAAGATAAGATGCGACTTGTAATGGAGAGAAAAAGGGAAGAAACTAAATTGTAACATTTTTTAAAATCTGACGAGTTCTGAAGCCTCCGACTGTTTGATCCTTTCATTTAATGAACACTAAAAAGAGTCTTGCGAACAAAAACAAAGTTAAAAAAAACAAGACACTGTTAATATTTTAAACACATAATTCATTTAAAGGTTGATGTTTTAAATGAATCTTTTGTCCGTTATAGTTGATATTAGTCCACAAAATGTATAGGGTGTTACCTCACAGAACGTGAATGTTTCTCTATTACCAGAAAGTTTGTCTCCAGAGAATCGTTTAGGATTTAAAAATAGACATGGAAGATTTACTTGGTCTCGGCTTGGACTCAGTCTCACCAGTAACAGCTGCTCCTCAAGTCAACACAAATTTAGCTCCATCTCAGACAGAGTCACTCAAAGAAACATCCGCTGCTACCACAGTGGCCACAGAGACTTTATCCCAACCACAAACAACACCAGCCACAGAATCACCAACAGACATAGCAGCAGGAAAAACTGCAACAAACCCAAACTCTGAGATGTTCACGTTAAAACAAGAGGAGATTTCTACAACAGTTCTCAAAGAGATTCAGGCCAAGTTTGGTGGTCGATGGAAACTGGTTCGATCTGATCCATATGCTGAGTATCTCAAAGCTGCTGGTAAGAATTAGACATATTAAATAAGTCAGGTCATGGTATCTAAATCTTAATTAATGGAGTAGGTAGCCAAAATAAGTCAGGTCATGGTCTCTAAATCTTGATTTTAATGGAGTAGGTAGCCAAAATAAGTCAGGTCATGGTATCTAAATCTTGATCTTAATGGAGTAGGTAGCCAAAATAAGTCAGGTCATGGTATCAAAATCTTGATTAATAGAGTAGGTAGCCAAAATAAGTCAGGTCATGGTATCTAAATCTTGATTAATAGAGTAGGTAGCCAAAATAAGTCAGGTCATGGTATCTAAATCTTGATTAATAGAGTAGGTAGCCAAAATAAGTCAGGTCATGGTATCTAAATCTTGATTTATAGAGTAGGTAGCCAAAATAAGTCAGGTCATGGTATCTAAATCTTGATTAATAGAGTAGGTAGCCAAAATCAAGTCAGGTCATGGTATCTAAATCTTGATTAATAGAGTAGGTAGCCAAAATAAGTCAGGTCATGGTATCTAAATCTTGATTAATGGAGTAGGTAGCCAAAATAAGTTAGGTCACGGTATCTAAATCTTGATTAATAGAGTAGGTAGCCAAAATAAGTCAGGTCATGGTATCTAAATCTTGATTAATAGAGTAGGTAGCCAAAATAAGTCAGGTCATGGTATGTAAATCTTGATTAATGGAGTCGGTAGCCAAAATAAGTCAGGTCATGGTATCTAAATCTTGATTAATGGAGTAGGTAGCCAAAATAAGTCAGGTCATGGTATCTAAATCTTGATTAATAGAGTAGGTAGCCAAAATAAGTCAGGTCATGGTATCTAAATCTTGATTAATGGAGTAGGTAGTCAAAATAAGTCAGGTCACCTTATCTAAATCTTGATTAATGGAGTAGGTAGCCAAAATAAGTCAGGTCATGGTATCTAAATCTTGATTAATGGAGTCGGTAGCCAAAATAAGTCAGGTCATGGTATCTATATCTTGATTAATGGAGTAGATAGCCAAAATAAGTCATGTCATGATATCTAAATCTTGATTAATGGAGTAGGTAGCCAAAATAAGTCAGGTCATGGTATCTAAATCTTGATTAATAGAGTAGGTAGCCAAAATAAGTCAGGTCATGGTATCTAAATCTTGATTTATAGAGTAGGTAGCCAAAATAAGTCAGGTCATGGTATCTAAATCTTGATTAATAGAGTAGGTAGCCAAAATAAGTCAGGTCATGGTATCTAAATCTTGATTAATAGAGTAGGTAGCCAAAATCAAGTCAGGTCATGGTATCTAAATCTTGATTAATAGAGTAGGTAGCCAAAATAAGTCAGGTCATGGTATCTAAATCTTGATTAAAGGAGTAGGTAGCCAAAATAAGTTAGGTCACGGTATCTAAATCTTGATTAATAGAGTAGGTAGCCAAAATAAGTCAGGTCATGGTATCTAAATCTTGATTAATGGAGTATATAGCAAAATAAGTCAGGTCATGGTATCTAAATCTTGATTAATTGAGTAGGTAGCCAAAATAAGTCAGGTCATGGTATCTAAATCTTGATTAATGGAGTAGGTAGCCAAAATAAGTCAGGTCATGGTATCTAAATCTTGATCTTAATGGAGTAGATAGCCAAAATAATTCAGGTCATGGTATCTAAATCTTAATCTTAATTGAGTAGGTAGCCAAAATAAGTCAGGTCATGGTATCTAAATCTTGATTAATAGAATAGGTAGCCAAAATAAGTCAGGTCATGGTATCTAAATCTTGATCTTAATGGAGTAGATAGCCAAAATAAGTCAGGTCATGGTATCTAAATCTTAATCTTAATTGAGTAGGTAGCCAAAATAAGTCAGGTCATGGTATCTAAATCTTGATTAATAGAGTAGATAGCCAAAATAAGTCAGGTCATGGTATCTAAATCTTTATCTTAATTGAGTAGGTAGCCAAAATAAGTCAGGTCATGGTATCTAAATCTTGATTAATAGAGTAGGTAGCCAAAATAAGTCAGGTCACGGTATCTAAATCTTGATCTTAATGGAGTAGGTAGCCAAAATAAGTCATGTCATGATATCTAAATCTTGATAAATGGAGTAGGTAGTCAAAATAAGTCATGTCATGGTATCTAAATCTTGATAAATGGAGTAGGTAGCCAAAATAAGTCAGGTCATGGTATCTAAATCTTGATTAATGGAGTAGGTAGTCAAAATAAGTCAAGTCATGGTATCTAAATCTTGATTAATGGAGTAGGTAGCCAAAATAAGTCAGGTCATGGTATCTAAATCTTGATTAATGGAGTAGGTAGGCAAAATAAGTCAGGTCATGGTATCTTAATCTTGATTAATGGAGTCGGTAGCCAAAGTAAGTCAGGTCACGTTATCTAAATCTTGATCTTAATGGATTAGATAGCCAAAATAAGTCATGTCATGATATCTGAATCTTGATTAATGGAGTAGGTAGTCAAAATAAGTCAGGTCATGTTATCTAAATCTTGATTAATGGAGTCGGTAGCCAAAATAAGTCAGGTCATGGTATCTATATCTTGATTAATGGAGTAGATAGCCAAAATAAGTCAGGTCATGGTATCTAAATCTTGATTAATAGAGTAGGTAGCCAAAATAAGTCAGGTCATGGTATCTAAATCTTGATTAATAGAGTAGGTAGCCAAAATAAGTCAGGTCATGGTATCTAAATCTTGATTAATAGAGTAGGTAGCCAAAATAAGTCAGGTCATGGTATCTAAATCTTGATTAATGGAGTCGGTAGCCAAAATAAGTCAGGTCATGGTATCTAAATCTTGATTAATGGAGTAGGTAGCCAAAATAAGTCAGGTCATGGTATGTAAATCTTGATTAATAGAGTAGGTAGCCAAAATAAGTCAGGTCATGGTATCTAAATCTTGATTAATGGAGTAGGTAGTCAAAATAAGTCAGGTCACCTTATCTAAATCTTGATTAATGGAGTAGGTAGCCAAAATAGGTCAGGTCATGGTATCTAAATCTTGATTAATGGAGTCGGTAGCCAAAATAAGTCAGGTCATGGTATCTATATCTTGATTAATGGAGTAGATAGCCAAAATAAGTCAGGTCATGATATCTAAATCTTGATTAATGGAGTAGGTAGCCAAAATAAGTCAGGTCATGGTATCTAAATCTTGATTAATAGAGTAGGTAGCTAAATAAGTCAGGTCATGGTATCTAAATCTTGATTAATAGAGTAGGTAGCCAAAATAAGTCAGGTCATGGTATCTAAATCTTGATTAATGGAGTAGGTAGCCAAAATAAGTCAGGTCATGGTATCTAAATCTTGATTAATAGAGTAGGTAGCCAAAATAAGTCAGGTCATGGTATCTAAATCTTGATTAATAGAGTAGGTAGCCAAAATAAGTCAGGTCATGGTATCTAAATCTTGATTAATAGAGTAGGTAGCCAAAATAAGTCAGGTCATGGTATCTAAATCTTGATTAATAGAGTAGGTAACCAAAATAAGTCAGGTCATGGTATCTAAATCTTGATTAATGGAGTAGGTAGCCAAAATAAGTTAGGTCACGGTATCTAAATCTTGATTAATAGAGTAGGTAGCCAAAATAAGTCAGGTCATGGTATCTAAATCTTGATTAATGGAGTATATAGCCAAAATAAGTCAGGTCATGTTATCTAAATCTTGATTAATTGAGTAGGTAGCCAAAATAAGTCAGGTCATGGTATCTAAATCTTGATTAATGGAGTAGGTAGCCAAAATAAGTCAGGTCATGGTATCTAAATCTTGATCTTAATGGAGTAGATAGCCAAAATATTTCAGGTCATGGTATCTAAATCTTAATCTTAATTGAGTAGTGAGCCAAAATAAGTCAGGTCATGGTATCTAAATCTTGATTAATAGAGTAGGTAGCCAAAATAAGTCAGGTCATGGTATCTAAATCTTGATCTTAATGGAGTAGATAGCCAAAATAAGTCAGGTCATGGTATCTAAATCTTAATCTTAATTGAGTAGGTAGCCAAAATAAGTCAGGTCATGGTATCTAAATCTTGATTAATAGAGTAGATAGCCAAAATAAGTCAGGTCATGGTATCTAAATCTTAATCTTAATTGAGTAGGTAGCCAAAATAAGTCAGGTCATGGTATCTAAATCTTGATTAATAGAGTAGGTAGCCAAAATAAGTCAGGTCATGGTATCTAAATCTTGATCTTAATGGAGTAGGTAGCCAAAATAAGTCATGTCATGATATCTAAATCTTGATAAATGGAGTAGGTAGTCAAAATAAGTCATGTCATGGTATCTAAATCTTGATTAATGGAGTAGGTAGCCAAAATAAGTCAGGTCATGGTATCTAAATCTTGATTAATGGAGTAGGTAGGCAAAATAAGTCAGGTCATGGTATCTTAATCTTGATTAATTGAGTCGGTAGCCAAAGTAAGTCAGGTCACGTTATCTAAATCTTGATCTTAATGGATTAGATAGCCAAAATAAGTCATGTCATTATATCTGAATCTTGATTAATGGAGTAGGTAGTCAAAATAAGTCAGGTCATGGTATCTAAATCTTGATTAATGGAGTCGGTAGCCAAAATAAGTCAGGTCATGGTATCTATATCTTGATTAATGGAGTAGATAGCCAAAATAAGTCAGGTCATGGTATCTAAATCTTGATTAATAGAGTAGGTAGCCAAAATAAGTCAGGTCATGGTATCTAAATCTTGATTAATGGAGTAGATAGCCAAAATAAGTCAGGTCATGGTATCTAAATCTTGATTAATAGAGTAGGTAGCCAAAATAAGTCAGGTCATGGTATCTAAATCTTGATTAATGGAGTAGGTAGCCAAAATAAGTCAGGTCATGGTATCTAAATCTTGATTAATAGAGTAGGTAGCCAAAATAAGTCAGGTCATGGTATCTAAATCTTGATTAATAGAGTAGGTAGCCAAAATAAGTCAGGTCATGGTATCTAAATCTTGATTAATAGAGTAGGTAGCCAAAATAAGTCAGGTCATGGTATCTAAATCTTGATTAATAGAGTAGGTTGCCAAAATAAGTCAGGTCATGGTATCTAAATCTTGATTAATAGAGTAGGTAGCCAAAATAAGTCAGGTCATGGTATCTAAATCTTGATTAATGGAGTAGGTAGCCAAAAAAAGTTAGGTCACGGTATCTAAATCTTGATTAATAGAGTAGGTAGCCAAAATAAGTCAGGTCATGGTATCTTAATCTTGATTAATGGAGTCGGTAGCTAAAATCACACTAAAGATCAAAGCCTAGAAACTCTAAAGCCCGTATTAAAGTAATTTGGACAACGTGATGCTTGAGTCCTTGATACAACCCAAAACGTCTTTATTTCCTGTCCACGTTAACAGAAAGCTAAGTTACGGTGTTTATCTAATTTAGTGCAGCACATGACAATGTCTAGACTTTGGAACATGTTTACAGACTTGGGAACATGTTAACAGGCTTAGGAACATGTTTACAGACTTGGGAACATGTTTACATTTCTTACAACTTGACACTCACTTCAAACTTTCTTGTCCTTGTCTTTCAAAGCTCTCCGAGTTCGCCGCGGAACATAAGATGGGCATTGACACTTTCCTATTGACACTTTCCTATTGACACTTTCCTATTGACATTTCTTTGGTCAAAGTTCAGCTGAAAGAGACAAACCTCAGCTAAAAAATGAAGCCACTTTATGATTCTGTGGCTATGCTACGGATGTAAGCTGCTTGCTCTATGGCTTGCTTGGGAAGTTCTCACCATCCTAATTATTTTGAACACACCCAGTTAACCAACTGGTTTAATAAGCAATGGCAGAGTAGTTTCCATGACTTAAAACGTGAAGAACCATTTACACTGCAACTTAACCGTATGGTGCATTGAATAGAAGCTTTAGCATAATATTTATATGTCCACTGATGCACATACACTTCACAGCTTGCGTACCTCAGTGATCCTCAAAGCTAACCGGTGGGAGCTCATTACTCCTGGCAGGTAAGTGGCAAAATAAAAGTTGCATCACCCTCGCCGGAACATAAGGGTTGTTCACAACCTTTCCATGAAAACAAAATACTGTTAAAGAACCATAGCAAAAACAAAAACAGTTGACTTAGTAAGAGGTGAGAGTAGAGCTCCTCAAAGGAGACTTATGAACTTATGCAGGGAAAGTCGAACGAATCCTGTAAGACCACTCTACTTAAGCCGATGAAAAAAGAACCCTTTCTTTATTCAGATGGCATCATTTAACTTGGGAACATGGAGTGTCCGTACCTAGCTGGATTTGCACAAGTTGTCAAGGAAATGGATAACTACAAACTATACCCATTGGGAATAAGAGAATATCGATGGAACAATTTCTGAGTAAAAAGACTGCAATCAGGAGAAACTCTTCTCTTCTCTGGAAAGGAAAAAGAATATTTCCATGAAAATGGTGTAGCATTACTACTTAAGAAGGAAGCTTTTAAAAGCCTGTTAGAATGGGAACCAGTTTCAGAAAGAACAAGGTTACAAAGACAGCAGTGGCGTAGCTACCAATGTGCGGGTGGTACGGGCCGTACAGGGCACCAAGTGGAGAGGGGCACCAAAAATCCCCCAGTGTGTATTACTTTCCTATTTCCGTGAGCGTTTCAGTAAAAACGACTAATTGTATGGACACGAACAAACTTAAACTACTGTATTTTAAACATGAACTAACGATTTATAAACTAGTCATGTCGCTATTTTGTTTCATCTCCTTGACTATTTCTTATATACAATGTAAGCTATAGAACAGTTTGAATCTAATTTACTAGATTTATTTCGGACACACGGTACATGTTGTTACTACACTGATCAATGCTCTGTAATATAAAGAAGAAGAAGAAGATAGGCCAACCTTTTTTTACTTCATTGGTTTAATCTAGATATTGAGTTTACAAATATATTTCTAAACTCTAGCTCTAAACAATTGTCTTAGTTTATTCATTTCTTTATGATTCTTTATAGTTTATTTTTGGAAATAGTTCTATTGTAATGTCAATATTTTTAAATAAGCTAACCTTTGTTTTCTACGAGTTTTTTTTAACTAACTAATTAATTGTAATACAGTAACGTAAACAAAATGATGAACAATGCTCAAGACTGACTAGTCTGGCTGGCGCCTCAAAACCCTTTTCAGCTCAGACGAAGAAATCGGCATGTCTGGTTCTGTCCGGTCTGGGTAGACTATAAGGGCCCCATACCCAGATCTATCGGGGTCCCTTATTACCGACCCATCGGTATAACAGAAAATGGCATCTGATGGGTAGGACTTTAGTGTAGCTGATGCCAAGTTTTGGAGTATGGCAGGTGTTAATCGCCTCTTGGTGGCTCCCTCTTGCCTTATATAGGACATGCTTATTTGTGGAGCCGACTTCTCCACGGAGGGCAAGTACTAATTATTCTTATTGGGATTCTGTCAGTGGAGAGCCCAGCTGATTTTGACAAATTGGCCGCATTGTGGAGAAACGATCGCATTTTATGCTCTCTCCACTGTCGCACTAATATTGAGGTGGGTAGCCTAGAGTCGCCCCTTTTATAGCACTCATAGGCTTTAAGTGGACCTCTCCCTCCTTAAATGTAAGTTTGTTAAGTTTTCAGCAGCGTTTGTAGGGCTTCTCCGAAAGGTGCCAGAAATGAATCTTAATGCCTGTGATTGTACTCGGTCGATTGATTCGAGGGCAGTTTTACTAGCATATACTTGAGCTGTACTCAATTTGTGATCTGACTGCCCCTAAGTACAATGTGCCTAGCATGTAAGCTTTGGTTTCCCACTTTGTGCTGGCCAGCTTTTTTAGTAACGCTAACTTCTCCGAGGCTTTTCTTTCAACTTCCTGGATGTGCTGGAGCATTGACAACTTTCTATCCTGGGTTACCCCTAGATATGTGGTGTGTTTTCACGTTGGAGTCGCAGCCCACCAAGTTGAAGCTCGAATAGAGCCTTAAGAATGTCGATCCCTAGGCTGAACAGGGACCAGGTCGTTTTGGCAACGTTTATCTGAATCTGTCATTTGTCGCAATACGAAGAGATGGTTTGGAGGTCTGCTTGTAATGCCGCCTGTATTTGGTCGGCTTTCTCATAAAGCAGTTTCTTTGACCGCAGTGAGGTGCGTTTCTTAAATTTCTTAAGTTTAAAGAAGCATCGAGACAATTTCAAGTCACATCATTGCCAGAGTCCACCGACTATAGGCGAGCTGTTAATGGGTATGAATTAACTGAACAATTAAAAGCAACAAAGCAAGATGAGACGGTTATCATTGAATCCAGAAAAAAATGATGAGGCCGACATCGTGAAAAGAAGAAAATACTTCAATACCGCAGGTTCTAGAGACTAAAGGACAGCACACAAGCATGTCCTCAAAAATTCATACTGAAGAAGCTGAACCATCAGACAGTGTAAACAATGAAGAAAGCAGGATAATAAACTCTAGACTGAACGACATTGGAGATTGTGGGAAGCGTGGTCGAGAGGTTAAGTGCGCTTGAACTTGGCTTGTCTCGGCTATCTAGAAGGGGGCTCGAGGTTCGACACCCGACTCAGGCAGAGTTGCGTTTACTGAGCGCCTAAAGGCAGCACGGAAAACCAACTCCTAGATACCCCCTCCCACCCACCGGTCCACAAATGAGATTGGACCAAAGCGCTCTGAGCATGCTATAAGCATGAAAGAAACGCTATATAAAAGCTATAATAATAATATAATAATAATAATGGGCCTGATGTCATCACAGATAATATTCGCATACACCTTCTCACTCAAGGATCTGAAACAGTTCAGCGAATGGACAGTCAATTCAGAAAGGCGTATAGACATCAAAAATCAGCAAAAGGAAAGGCTAGAAAGCTTACAAAGGCTTGGTTTTTCCGCCAAATGTCAAACGGCGAGAAAGTTCTTAGAAAGTGGATGTGTTATTCGCCAAAAAAAATAAGAATTCTTATTTTGCTACCCCTGCACACTCTTCTCAACAAGATCAAGTACCAAATCTTCATTTAAATCCAAAGATATATTCAATGAGTGGTGGAGGTTATCCCCGAAAATAGAAAAACATGAGACCAGCAGAGCTCACATTCAGTCATCGCTTTCTTTGAGGGAACTTGAAGTTTGCCTGAGAGTAGGGAACAATATTGACAACAAGTCTCAAGATTTGATTATACAAAAGACGAAAACTGGAGAGTTAGTAAAATTACTATCAAAGTACGATCTACTCTTGAGGGAGCATGTGCTTCGAACTAAGCTTTGTTCCAGACCGAATACATACATGTCTCCACAAATACAAAATGAATTTATTGCAATATTGGGGGATCACGCTAAAAAACAAATCATACAGCAAGTAAAACAATCCAAATATTTCTCTATTATTTTTGACAGTACACCTGACATCTCAAAGCTGGATCAAATTTCCCAAATTTTACGGTATGTTGTCATGGAGAATGACGCGGTGCAGGTTCGTGAGTCTTTTGTTGACTTCATCGACACAAAGAACACGCATGCTGCTGGAATCGCTGAGATAATTCTAGAGAAATTGCCTTTGGATGGCTTAGACATAATGGACTGCAAGGGTCAAGGCTATGATAATGCTGCGGTCATGAAAGGTCATTAAGGTCATGAAAAAATTAACAATACTTGATTTAGGAATACATATTATTTTGAATAAAGAATAAGGTTTGGCAATACTATTAATTAGTTAGTTGTTTTTTTTTGGGGGGGAGGGGGCATCAAGATGAGGTACCGCACCAGGCAACATATACTCTAGCTACGCCACTGAAAGACAGTTTGTGTTGAAACACAAACTCAAAATCGGCCCCCGAAGTGGTTCACCCAGGCAGATAAAAAGGCAGGTTGCAATATTTTCACAAGGAATATCATGATGAAATTATATCAAAGGCAAATGACTGAGAAGAATTGAGAAAGCGCTCCAGCAGACCAAAGGATAGGTGAAAGTCAAGTTAGATGTGAACCATGCCTAACTGATGTCTTATAATGATTATCCAATTGGTCTAATTGTTTTGTAAAGGGCCAATCTCTTATTGAAAACCTCAAGAAAAAAAAAACATTTCCTTTTAAAAAAAAAAACAATTATGTTAGTTAATTCCATGGCTATCAGACAGCACGGCAGTACACGTGGTAATATGAAAAACTACTTATTAATTGTTTTTTTACAATATGTTCCACTTATATGCATACGAAATAGATTTTTTCTCTTTAAAAATAAAAGTAAACATTTTTTTGTAAGTAGGCCTAGTTAGTAAGACAGAACTTACGTAACTTTGTAATACAATTGTAAAAAAAAAATTTGACAAAAAAAACAAACTAAAACCTTTTGCATAAATGTATTTAAAATATGGTAAATGGTCATCTCCCTTACTAAATAGCTCCCAGTATTTATTACTATTAATAGTGAATAGTTCTAAAAATGGTGTATTTTTATTTAAAAAAAAACTGCTTGCATACTTGATTTTAAAAATGAGTTTTTTTCGCTTTCAGAAAAGAAAAAAGTAGCCCTTGCATCAGAAATTTGAATGGTTTAAAATATTATTATGTCGGATTTTTTTCTAGTTTACCAGATCTAAATGGGACGGACGGACGAACCACACAAAACTAATAGCGTCTTTTCCCCTTTCGGGGGCCGCTAGAGCCATATTTTTGTCTAAGTTCTAAAATGTTCACGTTATTATGTGTTATGCTCCCACCAACCTTGCAAGTGATACTGACAGAAACACGTTTTATGACCAACTGCAAATAAGAGTTGACAAAATACCAACAAGAGATGTTTCGATTGTCATGGGAATCTTGAATACCAAACTGGAAAGTGATAAGAGAGACATGGCAAGAGATGTCATGGGAGTCTTCAATACCAAACTGGGAAGTGATAAGAGAGACTTGACAAGAGATGTCATTGGAATCTTGAATACCAAACTGGGAAGTGATAAGAGAGACATGGCTAGAGATATCATTGGAATCTTGAATACCAAACTGGGAAGTGATAAGAGAGACATGGCTAGAGATATCATTGGAATCTTAAATACCAAACTCTGAAGTGATAAGAGAGACTTGGCTAGAGATGTCATTGGAATCTTGAATACCAAACTGGGAAGTGATAAGAGAGACATGGCTAGAGATGTCATTGGAATCTTGAATACCAAACTGGGAAGTGATAAGAGAGACATGGCTAGAGATGTCATTGGAATCTTTAATACCAAACTGGGAAGTGATAAGAGAGACATGGCTAGAGATGTCATTGGAATCTTGAATACCAAACTGGGAAGTGATAAGAGAGACATGGCTAGAGATGTCATTGGAATCTTGAATACCAAACTGGGAAGTGATAAGAGAGACATGGCTAGAGATGTCATTGGAATCTTGAATACCAAACTGGGAAGTGATAAGAGAGACATGGCTAGAGATGTCATTGGAATCTTGAATACCAAACTGGGAAGTGATAAGAGAGACTTGGCTAGAGATGTCATTGGAATCTTGAATACCAAACTGGGAAGTGATAAGAGAGACATGGCTAGAGATGTCATTGGAATCTTGAATACCAAACTGGGAAGTGATAAGAGAGACTTGGCTAGAGATGTCATTGGAATCTTGAATACCAAACTGGGAAGTGATAAGAGAGACTTGGCTAGAGATGTCATGGGAATTTTGAATACCAAACTGGGAAGTGATAAGAGAGACTTGGCGGCATAAATGAAAACGGAGAAATGTTTGCAGACTTCTGTACATTTAAAGAATGGGTGATAGGAGGCAGCATTTCCCTCCACAAAAAATGCCACAAAGTGACATGGGTCTCACCAGACAATAAGACAGAGAACCAACTCGACCACGTTACTATTAGTAAAGACTATACTGTTACTGGATGTACGAAGCAGAAGAGGAGCAGCTATTGGTTCTGAGCACCACTTAAATAAAAGGAAAAGATTTGACTTAGACATGCTCCGTGACACCAGATTAAAAATTAATTCCAACTATCCCTTCAAAATAGATTAGCTATGATATAACTAGATGAAACCAGAACAAAGGGCAGATAAATGATCGCAAAATTTCAAAGAAATTACTACAGAAACAAGCAATGAAGTAGGCTTACTAAGTCTTAACGCTGAAAGGGAAAAAAACACTGGATTAGTGAAGAGGCATGGAAATTAATCGAAGAAAGGAAATATGCTAAACACATAGTTAACAAAGCAAAAACGAGAAGCAGTTTCTCAAAAAGTCAATAAAATACTTAGGCAGGACAAACTATCAATTTAAGAGTAATACTCAGAATAGGCAGAAGAAGCAGCAGATAAAGGAGCTATTGGATAAAGAAACTGTACAAAGTGACTACAAAGTCATCAAACTTCTTAGTACTCACAAAACTAAATGCAATTAGCCAGTTGGAGACAAAGAAGGACACTTACCACAAAGAGAGAAACGGGAAAAGATGAAGGCGGATCTAAAATTGTATGTTTCGGGCAGAAGGAAGCAGTCTGTCTTAATTAAGTCAAGAAATTATTAACGGGGTTTGTTTTTTACCCATAAAATGTTTACTTAAATGCTGTAAAATTAATGTCAGGTAATTAACAAAGTTGTCTACTCAGTCGTGTGTTATGTTTCTATGCATTCATTTGTCATCCGCGAGATAGTGCTAACTAAAATTCTATTTTCTCAGGAGTTGGTCTCTTTACTAGAACATTGGCAGGCAACTCTGTACCTGAGCAAGTATTTAGTGTGAGAGGAGATCAGATCTATGTCAGCTTCCATTCCACTCTACACAACCAGAACTACGTCTACCAACTGGAGACAGCCGTGGAGAATTTGGTGGAGAAATCTAGACAAAGTGTTAGTAGTAGTCTGAACAAATCTAGACAAATCTAAGGGGAATTAAGAAGCCATTGAAATGACGTCATTAGTATGTGTGCTTATCCAGAAACATGTTGATCCAAACGAGACCAATTGCCATAACGTGCTCTCAACTATGTTTACAAATGTCCTGCATGAATGTAGAAACAAAAGATCTAACGATATAACCATTTTGTTGGTCAAGTGGTTACTTAACAGAAGCGCCCACATTTAATGATTTACTTACTAACAACTCTGTCCTACCACGACACAGTAGAAGATTAAATTCAACATGTACTTTAATAAATAGCATAACAATATTTATACTCGTTACTAATTGACAGAATCCAAAAACAATCTGCCGAATTTGAGCTTCTCATGAAATAAGGTGCTGTTGTCATATAGAATTATTATTTTGTTGCAGTAAGATGTTTTGTAAAGTGAGGGCACATTTTCTTAAATTTAAAAGTAATCTGGAGTTACATGCATTGAGTTTCCTTCCCTAATACCACGCTCTTTACAACAGAGATCTAATAATCATTCTACAGTCTAGAAGCTGTTTAGTCTAGATACCAGTTCAATAAGTTACCCAGTCTAGTAATAAAACAGACGAGTGAATACTTGTCAAACATTTGGCAATTTTCTTTATTATTTACAGTAGCATTTCTAATTAATTAATACAATTTAATGGTTTAATTATCGCAATACATACACTCTATAAAAACACTAAGTAAACGCTCATGTCGACTGCCCAAGTATAATTTACATAAAGCTCTTTATAAAATACATTGTTTTACGTGAGGAGGCAAAAATACTTCCGTCAGTTATCTGTAATCTGTATCCATTAGGTTTTTGCAAGCTACAAAGATGGAAAACTTATTTTATTACTGACATCATTGGAAGAGGGATGGAACAAAACACAAGGAGTCGAGAGATTTATCAATGATCTAGGGGAGCATGTTATGGTAGGTAGTTCAAAAACATCATTAAATCTTGCATGTTATGGTAGGTAGTTCAAAAACATCATTAAATCTTGCATGTTAGGGTAGGTAGTTCAAAAACATAATTAAATCTTGCATGTTATGGTAGGTACTTCAAAAACATCATTAAATCTACCAATCAAAAAGAGAAAAAGCGTTTTGGACAAACATAGAGATATTTGAAGTTCAAATCTTTTGGTCAAGACTAAAATTTTGAATTTCGTTTATTTTGAAAGTGCCTGACTCTAATGGGTACCTGAAAATAGTTGGGGAACACGATGGCGAGTGGTTGTTGTGCTGGCCACATGAAACCCTTGTTAACCGTCGGCCATTGAAACAGATGACTTTTACATCGTCTGCCCTATAGGTGGTTTCTTTAATTATTATTTTTTATTAAAACGAAAGCACATTATGGCACGCAGAGAGACCCTTGAATGTAAAACCTTAAAAGTGAAACTATTTTGTTTTCAGAAATTTTTTATATTAAACCTACTAGATATAAGCACAAAATACCATTGATTGAAGTATGTATTTACCAGATCTCTGAAACTATCATACGTATTGTCATGAAATTTCCTGCACATGTTTCTTTCACCTCTTAAAGTGCAAACTAAGACACGGTTTAGACAGATTTGCAACCTAACCACTGTAATTCGCGAAAAAAAAATGCAAGCTTTATATTATACATTTGTATTTTTTCACAGCCCGACGCCATGATGCTCTGTCATGTGCCTGTCTCCCAGGTGGCTGGGTTATGCTGAATGCCTTCAGAGAAGCTTTGAGGGTGTCCCTGATGCGCTTTCCTTCGCTTAGCTGTTTTGTTTGTTTGTTTTGTTTTACATGTTTCGGATGTTCCTTCAGAGTTGAAGATAGTTTACTTCCTAGTCCAAACCTCCCGCAGGACGACGGGGGATGGGAGCTGGCAGGGTTTGACAGTCCAGCGCGCAGCCATCAGTAGCGACGTATGAATGCAACGTGTTTACTCCCCCCCCCCGACTTGTTTTTTCGTGGGGTGACCATCCGCAGAAATAAGAGAGTGATCTTTCCTTAACTTCTTGCTCGTCCAAAATGTTATGCGAAGAGGAGAATTATATATAGAGATAGAAGATATTGAATTGAGAATCCGAAGAAAAGTCAGGGCTAACTTTTATGTTGTGGGCAGGGGGAGGGGGGGGGTGAACGTTATGCTAAAATTCACGGGCCAAAAGCATGTTTGTATGTGTATCGGGGCGTTATAGAGCGCCTCTTTCCAAATCAAGTCAAACGTTTATGCAGTGGCATAGATAGGATGGGGGTCCGAATTTCTTTTTTCCATTAAATATTACGCCATTATCTCATGTCATGATGTTGAACGTCAAAATGTAAGGGCTCCTAAAGAGATCAAGCACCCAGGCAGTCTATGTTGGAGACATTACGATGCGCAGGTAAAAAAAAAAGGAGGCTTCCAGAGCGAGAGAAAGAAAGAGGGAGCTGGCCTACTCATTCACGAGCTACAAAGTGTGTTGGGGGGAGGGAGATCGTTTATTGAAAATTCAACAAAGAAAATGAGGGGGATATTCCGGTCATAAGAAACGATATAAAGCCTGGGAACAAATCGGGCGTAGCCGGTGTGAAATGAAAACCTAAATTATGTAAAGACAATGGCGATGATTTGACAATTAAAAAAAAAGTTTGCTCACCATATTGGCGTATGTGAAAGAATTATGAATGTTAAATTCCTAAATTTCGCCTTTCTAAATTTTTACTGTCTGGTGTAGATGACAAATCTTTGCTCAGTCTGCAGTGCAGCTATGTAGTCAACTACTCTATGCACCTCTGTCTTGTATTTCTCAGATCCACACCTGTGGTAATGTTGTGTGTAGAAGATACTTTACTCGACTCCCAGATCTTGTAACACTACCACCTCTAGCACAATGAAGGACATTCAGATGACTGGAAGAACTTGACTACATCAACGTTTACATTGACCAATTATCCAATGCTAAATAGTAGAGTTAATGAACGGCGACATACATCAGTGCAGGATACTTGACATCAATGTTACATACATCACTTCTCTAATAGTCAGTGCTATATCATAGAGTTTAGAAGTTGAAATAAACCAATGCTAAGTATTATAATCTAATGAATGTGTATATCAATCAATGCTCAATTGTACAGCTTCAATCAATGATTTTCTTATTAATGTTTACATGATACAATAAGAAGTAAATATATGTTTACATATTATACAATAATAAGAGATCTAGTCTAAATAGATGTTTCTATTGACTTGTATGTTATGAAGGTTCATCTCTAAATCAATGCTACGTTTTGTTATTCATAAAGTTTAACTATATATAAATATATCCTCTTTCTTCATTGTATGTATCGTTTCAATATGTAACCTTGTCATTGTCCAAATAAAAAACTTCCAATAATTTATATAAAAAAATGTTCTATTCAACATATAACATGTATGTCTTTCAGGGTCTATTACATTTCTTGATTGATTTCTAAAAATGGTTTATTTTAATTTGCACATCCATTTCTCTCAATTAAAAAAACAGTTTCCAATAAGGTTTGATGTGTCAAATTAAAGACATAATACTGTCTAAGTTTCCAATAAGATTTGATGTGTCAAATAAAAGACATAATACTGTCTAAGTTTTCAATAAGATTTGATGTGTCAAATTAAAGACATAATACTGTCTAAGTTTCCAATAAGATTTGATGTGTCAAATAAAAGACATAATACTGTCTAAGTTTCCAATAAGATTTGATGTGTCAAATTAAAGACATAATACTGTCTAAGTTTCCAATAAGATTTGATGTGTCAAATTAAAGACATAATACTGTCTAAGTTTCCAATAAGATTTGATGTGTCAAATTAAAGACATAATACTGTCTAAGTTTCCAATAAGATTTGATGTGTCAAATTAAAGACATAATATTGTCTAAGTTTCCAATAAGATTTGAGGTGTCAAATTAAAGACATAATACTGTCTAAGTTTCCAATAAGATTCGATGTGTCAAATTAAAAACATAATACTGTCTAAGTTTCCAATAAGGTTTGATGTGTCAAAATTAAAGACATAATACTGTCTAAGTAACAGCCTTAGGAGTTCATGTTTCTTGAAAATTCGTAGCCACAAGAAATCACGCTACTGATTTAATTGTTAATAATTAAAGAAAGTTTTTTTTTCTAAATGAATCATTCAAATTACTGCGAAGTATACAAATTACAAGGATTTATAACATTTAATAAAACATCAATAGAACTAAGTGTTTGGATTGGTGAGAACAATATACAGATAGAGTGATCCGTCAGACGCCCAGGTAATGAGATGAGATAGAGACAGATAGATAGATAGATAGATAGATAGATAGATAGATAGATAGATAGATAGATAGATAGATAGATAGATAGATAGATAGATAGATAGATAGATAGATAGATAGAGATCGTTATAGTCAAAGAAGATGAACTATTTCAATGTTCTCTCTCATTATATGAACACTACGTTAGGTTAAATGGTTTGTGTAAAAAAAAATAGAATGTTGTCGAGACTTACGCAATGCATTTCTCTATCTCATGCAGTTGAAAAAAAAAAGTCCCTTAAAACTCGGACTCTTCAAAAATGCCATGCAAAGTTATTTTACTGAAATCTTCTTTTGTCTGAGATTGAAATGATTTTTCATCTTGCTTAATGACGTCATTGACATTTGTGTTCAAGCTACTTTCTATTAAATTGTCAAACTTAAAACATGTCAGACCAATCAGTTGAATTACTAAACTAAAACTAAAAATTGCGGCCACACAATAACATATAACATCACTTCCTGCAAAGGCATATAGAACACTCAAACAAATAAACCATAGGAAGTTGGAGATGGTTAAACCCAGCATGGTTCTTCCGCGAAGGCTGTATAAATCGTCAGCTAATTGGTGATTAGGCTTCCCTTTGTTGACGTCATTGCCAATGTACACATTGATCAAATTGTTCCAGAATGTATGTTCAGTGTCGCCACCTGGCGTGGAGCTCAACTCTTGAAGACTTGACACCTTAATATCATAATCTAAATAATAATAGAAAGAGTAACATCTCCTAGCATAGTTAGAATTGTTTTTAATAAGTATTGGTGTAGAATGTGGATCTATACAGGCAAAAAAAAAAAAAAATTTCCAGACTGTTAATTGTTTTCCATTATAAAACTCATAGACTTATATATACTACTCTAGACTGGACATGGAGATTTTTAAACACTACAAAAAATTTGTAAATTTTTTAGAAAGTTGAATCAAGGCGTTGTTTTGCAAAGTAGTTAAAAGAAGTAAAGTTGTTGTTTTTTTTCAACCCTAACCTATGTAACATATAATTTAATTTTTAGATCTAGATCTAGAAATGAACATCAAAAAAATGAGAGTACTGTCACGTATTACGAATTGAATTCTACTTTTAAATGGCTTGCCTAGGGGAACGTGACAATAGAAAAGGAGTTGTGTCACTTATCTTAAGTCTGAATTTAATCAAAGACTTACAATGAATAACAAAAAAAATGACACAAGAAATCGGAAGGTAAACTATCAACTTAATGTTTAATCAAATATAAAGTTACAAGAAAGAAAAATAAACATTTACTCAATACACTAATACAGAATTGATGTGTTGACCAAAACCCTTTTACAAAAATGACATGTAAAAATATTACAATACAAGAGTTTGAAAATGTAATTACAAATACAAGCAAGCAAGGCCTTAAAAAAAATATTAACTTACACGATAAATGGTATACCACGCACGGGTCGCGCAATGTCTCCGCTATTCTGTCCCACGGCTGTCTCCGTATGTCTGTCTGTCAACGTTACGCGAGCGGTCTTATATAATCTACCGCGCGTCGATCTCTCGTAATTTCTAGAAAGTCATCAACACCCAGATCTAAAACGCTCTTCAAAGAGACAGAAGAAAAAAAAAAAAACACCCTCCTTTCAACCAGAGGTACACACACAGGTCAAGGACCGGTCACTGTCTGTGTGGCTTGACGAATAAAAAAGAAAAAAAAACTTATTACACAAGGGGCAGACAACCCCCCCGTCTCTCGACCGCAACAGGTCAACGAAAGAAAAAAACAACGCCTAGATACGTAACACCTCCCCCCTAAAAATAAAAAGTTTACATTTCCACGAAATGGAAATCTTTTTAGAATTAAAAAAAAATATTTACATTACAGAATGTATTTATCATGATATATATATAAAAAAAAAAATATACATCAAAATACTTTTTACAATCTAGATAAGGCATCGGCGATAACATTTTCGCTGCCTTTTATGTGTTTAAGATCTAGGTTGTACTCTTGTAAAAATAAACTCCACCTGAGAAGTCGTTGGTTCTTGCCAGACATTTTGTGGATAAATGTAAGGGGATTATGGTCAGTAAATACAACCAGTGGCCATCTGGACCCACTGATATAAAAATCAAAGTGTTGTATAGAAAGAATCAACCCAAGACATTCTTTTTCCACAGTAGAATAATTTCTTTGATGTCTAGTAAATTTCTTGGAAAAGAAACAAATAGGGTGCTCTACTTGGAAATTATCTTCTTGGTAAAGGACTGACCCAACACCTGTGTCACTGGCGTCAATAGCTAACCTAAAAGGTTTTCCGAAGTCAGGAGCCATCAAAATGGGGGAGCTAGATAATATCTGCTTGATTTGGTTAAAGGCTTTCTGACATTCATCCGTCCAAGTAAATCGGACGTTCTTTCTCAGGAGGTTTGTTAAAGGACTGGCAATGACAGAAAAATTTTCGCAAAATTTTCTATAATATCCAGACATTCCCAAAAATCTTCGGAGTTGTTTCCGATCAGCAGGGATAGGGAAAGCTTGGATAGCTTCTACTTTGGCCATTACAGGTTTCACCTGGCCTTGTCCTACAATATGGCCTAAGTATTGGATTGAAGCCTGGCAAAAATCACTCTTACTCAGGTTTACAGTAATTTTTGCATGTAACAGTTTAGTAAAAAGACAATGCAGTTGTTTACAATGGCTAGAAAAATCTTGGCTAAAAATTACTACATCGTCTATGTATGCGTGGCAATTCTCCATGTCAGCAAGCAGGGCATTTATCATTCTCTGGAAAGTGGCAGGAGCATTCTTCATGCCAAATGGCATCACTTTGTATTGGTACAGACCATCAGGGGTGACAAAGGCGGAGATTTCCTTTGCCCTATCAGTCAGGGGAACCTGCCAATAACCTGAAAGTAGGTCTATTTTGGTGATGTACTTAGCGTCACCAATACGATCTATGAGATCGTCTATCCTAGGGATAGGAAACGAATCGGTCTTTGTGACAGCATTTACCTTACGGTAGTCTGTACAAAAACGATAAGTCTTGTCCTGTTTAGGTATCAAGACACATGGGGAGCTCCAGCTACTGGAACTTGGTTCAATGAGGTCATTTTCAAGCATATACTTGATTTCTGACCTAAGTATAGCAAGTTTTTCAGGGTTAACCCTGTAAGGATGCTGCTTGACTGGAGTAGCCTCGCCAACATCTACATCATGCATTATAACATTAGTCTGTTTTGGTACATCAGAAAAAATGTCATTAAATTCATTAATGAGCTTCATGATAACTGGCCTTTCTGTCGAAGACAGATGAGACAGTTTTACATCCAAATTCTGTAATACAAAAGAATTAGGTATTTTGTATTGTCCAAATTTCTCCTTTACAATATCATCATCAATAGGAGAAACATGGCTATTTGAACAACTTTTGACTGTATTTAAAACACAATTACTCTTATCTGAGTGATCTGGCCGAGATACATAAGGCTTCAGCATGTTTATATGACATAGCTGAGTCTTTTTCCTACGGTCAGGAGTTTTGATTGTGTAATTGAGGTCACTAATTTTGGTCTCAATTTCATAGGGACCAAAATATCTGGCTTGCAAGGGTTGACCTGGTATGGGCAAAAATACAAGCACCTTATCCCCGGGAGAAAATTCTCTAACACGGGCCTTTCTATCATACCAGCGTTTCATGCTGGATTGGGTGTTTTGTAAGTTATTTTTGGCCAGAACACAAGCATCATAAAGTCTAGTTTTAAACTTACTTACATAGTCTAAAAGTCCTTCAGTGGCTGTTGGTGACAACAAAGTCTCTTTTATACATTTCAAGGGACCGCGCACCGAATGGCCAAAGACTAAGTCAAAAGGGCTGAATCCCAACGATTCCTGGACGGATTCACGGGTTGCAAACAGTAGCATGTGGATTCCTTCGTCCCAGTCTTTTTCGTGCTCAAAGCAATAGGTTCGGATCATGTTCTTGAGGGTCTGATGGAATCGCTCAAGAGCGCCTTGCGACTCGGCATGATACGCACTCGACATGCAGTGTTTGATGCCCAACTGAGTCATGACTTGCTTGAAAAGATTGGCCGTGAAATTCGTTCCTTGGTCCGATTGGATGGACTTTGGTAGACCAAATAGAGTAAAGAATTTGATTAAGGCCTTTACAATGTTTGATGCTTTTATGTTCCTTAGAGGAATAGCCTCAGGAAAACGAGTTGAAGCACACATAATGGTCAACAGGTATTGGTTGCCAGCTTTTGTCCTTGGGAGAGGACCAACACAGTCAATAAGTACTCTGCTGAAAGGTTCTTCAAAGGCTGGAATCGGCTTCAGAGGAGCAACAGGGATCTTTTGATTTGGCTTGCCAACCATCTGACAGGCATGACAGGATCGGCAGTACTGGATGACATCTTTCTTCAAACGTGGCCAGAAGAAGTGTGACATAATCTTGTGGTATGTCTTGTGGATGCCGAGATGACCTGACATTGGTGTGTCATGAGCCAGATTCATGATGTACGCTCGGTATCTTTCTGGTAACACGATTTGATGGCATATTCTCCATTCTTCTTCGTTGGATGCGTCTGGAGGTTTCCATTTCCTGAAGAGCATATCATCTTGGATGTAGTAGCACGTTGATGCTAGCTCTGCCTCTTGTGATGTCATTGCGGTTTCTCGGAGTTTGGCGAGCTCTGGATCCTTCTTTTGGTCCTCAATCAACTGTTTTCGAGTTGATGCCGGCTTTTCAGAATTTGGCGTTGGTTCTTCTTCAAGAGAAGCAAAGAATGTGGTGCTCAAGTCCACATCATCTTGGTTACTGTTGGCCTTGATGACGTTCTCTTCTTGAGATGCTTTCAACCTCATTGCCCTTGTTACTGCACACGCTGGATATAACTCTAGGTCTTCCTCGGGTGTGGCAGATAAGTCGGGTGTTTGAGTGACGATGGGTTCGGCTATCACCTTTCCACCTGCTAAGTCATTGCCTAACAGCAACGAGATGCCTTCCAATGGTAATGTTGGTCGGACACCTACAACAACCGGTCCAGTAATGAGATTTGACTTTATGTCGATTAGATGTAGAGGCACATCTATACATCCAAGCTCTACGCCTCGTAACAGGATGCTCTTCCCAGTCGATGATGATTTAGACAAGGGCAAGATACCCTCTAAAAGTAACGATTGTGAGGCACCTGTGTCTCTCAAAATGGTGATAGGTCGTAGACTTGTAGAATCACCGGGTAGTGATACGAATCCTTCCGAAATGAAAGGCTTAAAATCCTCTAATAAAACATCAATTTTGGTTGATGCAGACTGGACTTGGGTCGAACTCTCGCTGGAGTCATTGACATCTTTAGGAGACGCAGTGGAGAAACTCTTTCTTGAGTCAGTAGAACATCTTGTGGATGTATTTGGAGAACTCTTGATGGAGTCATTGGAACATCGGGGTGATGTCTTATGGGAACTCTTGATAGAGTCATGGGAACATCGGGATGATGTATTATGGGAACTCTGGATAGAGTCATTGGAACATCGGCTTGATGTATTTGAAAAACTCTTGTTTGAGTCATTGGAACATCGGCTTGATGTATTTGAAAAACTCTTGTTTGAGTCATTGGAACATCGGCTTGATGTATTTGAAAAACTCTTGTTTGAGTCATTGGAACATCGGCTTGATGTATTTGAAAAACTCTTGGTTGAGTCATTGGAACATCGTAAAGATGAATTTGAAGAACTCACTGTTGAGTCATTTGAACACCGTGGAGACATTTTCGGAGAGTCTTGTACAGTCAATACATTTGAAACAGGTGGTGTCGAGGTATTCTTGATATGACTTGAGGATGAGGGAGTAAACCTCGACGACCACTGTACTGTGCAAGCGCTGACTTTTGAAGGAGCTTTTTCGTTTCTCTTCTTCAGTTTCCAGCAATCGTCAATTTTATGGCCTTCTCGTTTGCAGTAGGAACAAGTAGCTTTACTTGTAGTAGGTTTTCTGTCGTTTGTACTGCTGTTCTTGATGGAGTTGCTAGCAATGGACTCATGCTGTTTGACTTGTTTTGGCTTGACATCCGTCGTATACTTGGCAAATTGATGTGATATTATATAATCGTCTGCCAACACTGCAGCCTTGTGCACATCTTCCTCGCCACGATCAGCTATATGCGTACGGACGTCCAGCCGCACACAACTCTTGAACTCTTCCATCAGCATTAGGTTCTTGAATTTTGCAAAGTCGGTGCCGATTTCCCTGGAAGTGAGCCATTTCTCAAAGCGTCGCTCCTTTTCCCGCAGGAATTCTACATGGGTTTGGCCATCCGATTTGCGACAATCCCTGAACTGCTTTCGGTAAGCTTCCGGAACAAGTTCATATGCCTTAAGAATTAAGGCCTTAACAACATTATAATCTTTTTGTTGTTCAATGGTCAAAGAACAAAATACCTCTGCAGCTCTACCAGTCAAAACTGTTTGCAGCAAAGTGGGCCACAAAGTTTCAGGTACATTAAAATTTTTCACAGCAAGTTCAAATTGTGGAAAATAATTGTCAATTGTGGCTTCATTAAAGCGTGGAATTATTTTCAAAAATTTTGTTGCTTCAGCAGTATGACTGGCAGGGGAAGAATCTGGTCTTACATTAGCAGCTAACTCTAATTTTTTAAACTCTATTTGTAATTTCATTTCCATTTCTTTCTGCTCTAATTCTTTTTGTTTAATTTCCTTCTGGGCTTCTATTTCCATTTCTTTCTGCTCTCTAGCCGCTGCAAGCTCTAATTCTTTTTGTTTAATTTCTTGCTCTCTAGCCGCTGCAAGCTCTAATTCTTTTTGTTTCCCCAAGATAATTTCCTTCTCTTTTAAAGCTAACTGGGCTTCTATTTCCATTTGTTTTAATTTTATCTGAAGTTCTACATCTGATTTACCCTCATCGGGTCTAAGGGTTTCTAAAAGGTCTTCAGAAAACACTTCCTCGTCTACATAATGGACTACAATGTTATCTCTGATTTCTTGTTTAAGGGCATTTGATTTTATTTTTAACCCTAAATGTTTAGAAATAAGGACCAGTTCCTTCCTAGTAAAAGCATCAAGCTCTTCCACAGAGGGATTTGCAAGAAAAACCTGAATATCCATGACTAACTAACAACTATTACAAGCAAAAAATGTATACAATGTAAATATACAGTACAAAATCAGTACAACAAAAAACCTTAAGAGAGTTTGGTCAATACTATTGATACTTTACTTCCGACTCTTTGACACAAAAAAAAAATTTTGTTAAAGTCAACTTCGCCTTTACAAAATTACTCAAGTAAGACGAAAATAGGTTCAGAAAAATATCCGGGACGAAAGCCCTCAAACTTCTTTTGTCACGTATTACGAATTGAATTCTACTTTTAAATGGCTTGCCTAGGGGAACGTGACAATAGAAAAGGAGTTGTGTCACTTATCTTAAGTCTGAATTTAATCAAAGACTTACAATGAATAACAAAAAAAATGACACAAGAAATCGGAAGGTAAACTATCAACTTAATGTTTAATCAAATATAAAGTTACAAGAAAGAAAAATAAACATTTACTCAATACACTAATACAGAATTGATGTGTTGACCAAAACCCTTTTACAAAAATGACATGTAAAAATATTACAATACAAGAGTTTGAAAATGTAATTACAAATACAAGCAAGCAAGGCCTTAAAAAAAATATTAACTTACACGATAAATGGTATACCACGCACGGGTCGCGCAATGTCTCCGCTATTCTGTCCCACGGCTGTCTCCGTATGTCTGTCTGTCAACGTTACGCGAGCGGTCTTATATAATCTACCGCGCGTCGATCTCTCGTAATTTCTAGAAAGTCATCAACACCCAGATCTAAAACGCTCTTCAAAGAGACAGAAGAAAAAAAAAAAAACACCCTCCTTTCAACCAGAGGTACACACACAGGTCAAGGACCGGTCACTGTCTGTGTGGCTTGACGAATAAAAAAGAAAAAAAAACTTATTACACAAGGGGCAGACAACCCCCCCGTCTCTCGACCGCAACAGGTCAACGAAAGAAAAAAACAACGCCTAGATACGTAACAGTACTCTCGTCTCATAATTACTATTTTGCAATTTTGAGATACATAATCTAGAAAGATCTATGTAAATAATCTATTTAAACATTAGATGATTTAAATCAACATTAATTATTTCGATCTAGGATTTTTGAAACAATATTTCAATGGAAACAAATAGGAAACGGCTTTGTTTCATATATTTGCGTGAATATCCGAGAAATTATTTTGCATTATTTCTAAACTTTGAAAACTAAAGATCATTAATTTTCAAAGACAGAAAAGATTGAATGGGGCGACTCCGCCTGGAGCTTGAAAAAGAGTTTACGTACATAAAAATGTATATAGGTTTGTGAATCGATCAATCGCGGATAAGAATTTATTTCCGGATTCCAGTCTAGTTTAATATATAAGTCTATGATAAAACTATTACTAACGTCAAAGCAGTGGTGTAACTAGGGATTTTTTTCAGGGGGGAGGGGCTTGACCTGTTTAGGAGCCCCCACATTTTAACATGCGACATCATGACATGTACTTATAAATATGTGTCGAAATTCAAATGGGTTATAAAAGTAAATTAACACACAAAAAAAACAACCTTAAGACTGTTTTAATGAATGATACCGTTGTTTATTGGCAGCTAATGCACAAGTGACAAATCTCAATTCATATCGCCTCATGTCGTGCTTTATGGGCAGCAAAGGTCAAAGGTCATCTATAACGTCATGTATAATTTAGATCAATGCTTTCTAGTAGTTTAGATTCCACATGGGAGTGGCGTAATATTTAATGTGAAAAAAATTAGGACATTCATTTGGTTGATTGAGGCCCGTGGGGACTTTTCAATGTGGACCCCCCTCCTGCCCCCCAGCTACGCCACTGAGTCAAAGATAACTTACTTGTAAATGTATCTTCTTCTTCTTCCTCTGGACTCTGACAGCAGCCATGGGAACCTGCCTGTTTGTAACAGAACACGGAGAGCACTAAGGAATCACATTTTCTGAGCTTTTTTTTGTGTTAGTTCTGAATTTATTGAGTTGGCAGTAGTGACGATTATTTAACGTCCTTTACATTGTTTAGTTTATCGTAACAAATATAATAGACACATGCATAAATTGTTTAATAAAAAATGGCAACATGCTGGAAATGATCCGTTAACAAAAACACACATTTTTGTTTATTTTATTTCTTTTTAGCGCAAAGTTATTCTACTGGAAGTTATAATAATAATCATAATAATCTTTATGATCCATAAATTACATAAATTACATCTTCCAGATAGCGTTACTTTCATGCTTGGAGCGCTATGGTCCAATCTCATTTGTGGATCAGTGGGGATGGGGGTATCTGGGAGAAGATTTTCCTTGCTGCCTTTAAGTCTGGTATATAACCTCGAGCCCTCATAGTTAGCCAAACCAAGCCAAGTTCAAGCGTACTTAGCCTCTCGACCATTCGTCTTACAATTTGTGCATTACACCAAACAAACATTATAGACTTAAATACGAGCTGATGTATAACTCTGTGTAAACAATCACTTTCCTCCGGCTGATGTGTTCCCAGGCTGTATAGTGTTTTGTTTTGTTCGCTATGGTCCCCTTCTCCTTTGTCTAACTTCAAACAATAGAATGATACTAGTCGACCGGCGGCCTAGCATAAGCCACTATTTTGCTGGGCCGGTCTTAGGCCACTGCAACCTATGCAACCGCAGTGGGCCCCGCTCTAATTCAAGGTGTATAAATTATTAAATTAAACCATTTTATAACTTAAAACAGATTTCCCGCGTCCTCCTGTCGATTTACCAGGAGCTTCTGGAAATCTCCCGAAATTTCAAAACATATGAAAAAGTCCTTAAAATATACGGAAATATATACACAAAAATTGGCATTTTTGGGGTGTCATTCAATATGGAAAATGCCAATCTTAAGCGCGGCATTATGCATCAGCCGTAATTGTGTAATCTGGTGAAAGAAGCTTCTTGCGCCTCAAACTAATGAAGAATTACTTGATGTCAAAAATTCTCAAAGATAGATTGAAACATTTGGTAATTTTTGCTATTGAACGTGATCTATATAGGAAACATAATTATTAATATGAACTCAATGACTTCGCTACACGCAAGGCTCGTAAAGTAATTCTGTGCGTAGTAAAGAATGAAAAAAATGCATAGACGAATTTATTTTCTAATACAAACTCTTAAATTTCACTTATTATCCGCTTCTCTACCCAAACTTGGTCCCGCGAAATCCGTTTCGCATAGGGCCCCACAATGGTTAAGTCCGGCCCTGCTATATATATATATATTAGATTACTTAAATTAGTTCCTAGTCCGAACCTCCCGCTGGACAAAGGGGATGGGAGCGGGCAGGGTTTGATAAATTTAAACGACAGTCCAGCGAGCAGTCAGTCATCCATAGTGTGAACACTACTCTTGTTTTCTCGTGGACTATCCGCAGAAATAAGAGAGTGATCTTTCCTTTACTCGTTCAAACTCTTGAGGGAAGAGAGAATTATATGTACAGAAAAGTAAATAGTACACCCCCCCCTCCATAAATTCCAGCTTATTTTAGTATCTCTATTACGTTGAATTTAACCAGCCCGTAAATTCGAGTATCATTTCTCTCCCAGCCCTTTATTATTTTTTTTAAATATTTTTTTTAACAGTTAAACTATCCGCATTTCAGCTAACCCCATTTAGTCCATTGTATTCTAGGATATGTTACGTTTAATTAGAACAGCCCGCTTTCAATCAGCCTCACAAACAGACTCATTTCTGGCCTTTGATTTCTATATCACTTTTCTCTCCCAGACCCTCCTTTTTTTCACGTTTCCGCCCCACCCCCTCCCAGCCCATCAAAACACTTCCTCTCCCAAACACGTTTTTTTCCAGTGAATTCAATTACCAATATCACACACACACACGCTCTGTCTCTACGCTTTAGAAAATAGTCCAGCATACAGTATATACAAGTATATAGTATTCTTCGACTTTTTATCGAAATATTTGAAAATCACTGATGCTTTCAAACACCATTAGCTTTGTCATCAAGTATTAGAATTGAGGTTATAAATTACGTTTCAACTTTTATGTAGATTAAACTCTTAAAATAAAATTGTGCAAAAAAGCTCGTTAAACAAATCAAATAATAAAATATAAAAATAAGTCAGTGCATGATAAGGGACTTGCACCCTAGACTCTGATACTTAAAGTCTGATGCTCTACCGACTAAACTAACCGAGTCTTTTTAGTAAAGGAAATGAAGTACATAAAGTAACGGAACAATGAGGCTTGTACAAGTGAGAGAGAAGTAGTCAATGAGGCTTGTACACGTGAGAGAGAAATAGTCAATGAGGCTTGTACACGTGAGAGAGAAGTAGTCAATGAGGCTTGTACACGTGAGAGAGAAGTAGTCAATGAGGCTTGTACACGTGAGAGAGAAATAGTCAATGAGGCTTGTACACGTGAGAGAGAAGTAGTCAATGAGGCTTGTACACGTGAGAGAGAAGTAGTCAATGAGGCTTGTACAAGTGAGAGAGAAGTAGTCAATGAGGCTTGTACACGTGAGAGAGAAGTAGTCAATGAGGCTTGTACAAGTGAGAGAGAAGTAGTCAATGAGGCTTGTACACGTGAGAGAGAAGTAGTCAATGAGGCTTGTACAAGTGAGAGAGAAGTAGTCAATGAGGCTTGTACACGTGAGAGAGAAATAGTCAATGAGGCTTGTACACGTGAGAGAGAAGTAGTCAATGAGGCTTGTACACGTGAGAGAGAAGTAGTCAATGAGGCTTGTACACGTGAGAGAGAAGTAGTCAATGAGGCTTGTACACGTGAGAGAGAAGTAGTCAATGAGGCTTGTACACGTGAGAGAGAAGTAGTCAATGAGGCTTGTACACGTGAGAGAGAAGTAGTCAATGAGGCTTGTACACGTGAGAGAGAAGTAGTCAATGAGGCTTGTACACGTGAGAGAGAAGTAGTCAATGAGGCTTGTACACGTGAGAGAGAAGTAGTCAATGAGGCTTGTACACGTGAGAGAGAAGTAGTCAATGAGGCTTGTACACGTGAGAGAAAAGTAGTCAATTAGACTTGTACACGTGAGAGAGAAGTAGTCAATGAGGCTTGTACACGTGAGAGAGAAGTAGTCAATGAGGCTTGTACACGTGAGAGAAAAGTAGTCAATGAGGCTTGTACACGTGAGAGAAAAGTAGTCAATTAGACTTGTACAAGTAAGAGAGAAGTAGTCAATTAGACTTGTACAAGTGAGAGAGAAGTAGTCAATTAGACTTGTACAAGTGAGAGAGAAGTAGTCAATTAGACTTGTACAAGTGAGAGAGAAGTAGTCAATTAGACTTGTACAAGTGAGAGAGAAGTAGTCAATTAGACTTGTACAAGTTAGAGAGAAGTAGTCAATTAGACTTGTACAAGTTAGAGAGAAGTAGTCAATGAGGCTTGTACACGTGAGAGAGAAGTAGTCAATGAGGCTTGTACACGTGAGAGAGACGTAGTCAATAAGGCTTGTACAGGTGAGAGAGAAGTAGTCAATTAGGCTTGTACAAGTGAGAGAGAAGTAGTCAATGAGGTTTGCACGTGCAGATATTAAGGAGCTAAGAGAGAACTGATTGTTAGCCCAGCAGTGACAAGGTGTTATTGAACACTCCCTCTCCCCTCCCTCAAGCTCATTTAATCCGAAACCAGACGCTTAGGGAGCCTATATGGATAAACATAAGTCTAGAGCTATTGATCTAGACCTTTTAACAATTTCTCAGCTTTGTCATTCTTCATCGGGTCCAAACAATACAAACATAGGTTATATCACGATTTTCCTGGAAATTAGACTTTTTTTTTCGGGAAAAATAATTACTAACTGGCCACACAGGGAAAACACTGGTTTGACCTTTATACTTTTTCAAAGTATAATAAAAGTTAAAATTAAATTTGATCGGACGGTCTGGAAAATGTTTTATTTTGAATACACATATGTCAGCGGGTATTCCCGTATGTCTTCATTGAAGAGTGAAATACATAACTAGACAATCCAGAACATTTTTCGCCTCTCTTCTAAGTCTGGATCTATAGACCTAGCACCAAACTGTCTTCTAAGTCTGGATCTATAGGCCTAGCACCTAACTGTTTTCTAGGTCTGGATCTATAGGCCTAGCACCAAACTGTCTTCTAAGTCTGGATCTATAGGCCTAGCACCAAAGTGTCTTCTAAGTCTGGATCTATAGGCCTAGCACCAAACTGTCTTCTAAGTCTGGATCTATAGGCCTAGCACCAAACTGGAATCTTCTAGACTATATATCTAGAACCAGTATTGTAGACTAGACTACTGTCTTTATTTTAGTTCTAGTTCTTGAACATGTTCCGATTGTAACTTAACCAATGATACCTGCTCTAAGTCTTACCTCACGGGTACCCCAGGATTGGTCCAACATGTTGGCGACACCGTAGACCGGAAGTACAACAAACATTGCCGGAAATAACATGGCGTAGGCAAAACCATAGATCAAACACTGGCTTTCCTTGGGGTGTAAAGCAGCGGCGTAGACAATTGCGATAATCAACAGGAACACCAGGAAATATGGACGAAACTGAATGTAACCTAGATCTTGAACATCTAAGAGGAAACAAACAGTTGTTGGAATAGAGTGACAAATAGATGACTAACAATCTTGACTAATACAACTTACCACGAATCAAGATAACTAACAATCTTGACGGATAAACTTACCGGTGCTGATACAGTTGACTATGTACAGAATAAATCCGATGGACAAAATAAAAACAGTGGCGGCTAATAAGGAAATCATCAAGATGGAAACGATTTTTTGTTTGTCATGCTGTGCCAGACAAGAAACCAAGCAGTAACCAAGGAAGATTGCCAGGGCAACGGGCAGTGTCCAAGTCATCGGGACGCTGTAAAGAACATCAAAGCCTGCACACATGAAAACAACTGTGGTGGCAGGGGAGAGAATCACCCATAGGAATGTGCTGAGGAGTGAGATTAGGAACATGGCAGAGAAAGAGGAGTTTTTTCGGACCAGAACTGAGATGGACAGAAAAATGTCTGCTGTGTTGGACAACTCAGACAGAACCCATCGCCGCCTCTGACGCAAAAACTCGCCTACAGTCTCGGGGCAGTGAGTAGAGTTATGGGCACTTGAGGAATAAGCCAGGCGCCAGCCACGCCGCATGAGTAGTGTACACAGCCATCTGTCTTCACCTAGTAAAGAAAATAAAAGTACCTATTATCGATTGTCTTGACATTCTGATTTACTATTTGTGGTTAAACTTTGGTGTCAACTAACTTACCATGATCCATAATTAAATTTTCAAAAGCTGAAGTAGTAGGTTTACAAAATTCAGGTAAAACTGTTGCCATAGCAGCGCCGCGGTAAATACTGAAACATCCGGGGCAGCACGTAACAGAACCAATCACATTTTGAGAAGATTTGACAAGCCAAAAATCTGGAAATAAAATAAATTCTATGAGTTACAGGTTTATCAAATAGATCATAGGAGTTATAGGTTTATCAAAAAGATCATAGGAGTTACAGGTTTATCCAACTGAAAGAAATATAAGTTTGTACAGATTTCTAGTATCATTGTTTGTACATTTAATAAATTGAAGTTTTTTATATTAATTTTATTCTATGTAATAATAGATGTAAGTATAACTACCTTTAGCATATTCAAATTTCTGATACCAAACAATTGGTTTCAATGAACCAATAGGAACTGTCCTCCCACAAACGGCTCCAACATTGCCATCGGATTGGCATTTTTCTAGAACTTGAAACAAACTCTTTGAATTAAACTCTGGAGAGATGAACAGAAATGTAAAGCATGATAAAATTTTTTACTAAGCTCATTTTTTGTCTGGTAAAAAGTTTGTACAAATCATTTCTCCCACACCCAATCTCGGTTTCAGTTGAAATTTTGCACATTTTTTTCTCTTAACTGGCAACACAAGAATCAATATTTTTTTTTATTTTATGGCTAATTAACTAGTGGTAATTAATTTCTTTTTTTTTTATTTTGAACAAGGGAAATAAATCGTAGTTGACAGATTTGGTGGTATAAGTTGAATTAGTCCCCTTGAAGACTCTAGCCCTGAGTGATTTTTTTTTATGCATTTAAGAAAACGATCATGTAAACATTCACCAAGATACCCCATTCTTGACCCCCTTTCCTAAATGGTCCGGACAGAGCGCATTGAGAAAGTTTAAAGCTAAACAGAAACAATTATTAAAACTATTCCTAATCCACTGGCGGATCCAGGGGGGGGGGCGGTAGGGGCGATCGCCCCCCCCCCCCCCGGACGAATTTTAGTATAGAATTCACACAATTTGTATACGAAATTATTACTTTTGTTAATAATATATACTAATTATTTATATTTCAGCCTATTTTTAGATTATTTCCCCCCCTCTAGTATGTTGGCCGATTTGTTGGGGTCGGGAGGGGGCGATGGTATCAATCCCGCCCCTCCCCTCCATTCACTTTCGAGTGGGGGGCGGTCCAATTTATTTGTAGAAATCACAGCTTGCTAGCAGAATCAATTAAATATCTATATAATTAAAACTTGTTATTGATATTTTAACCGATCTGTATATTATGTCGTTCACTGTTTGCCGATTGGGGGGGGGGCGAATATTTCTACTGCCTTTCCCACCTTAACCCTTTGAGTGGGAGGGGGCGGTCCTATTTTTATGGAGAAATCATAGCTTGTGAACAAAATTAGTTGAGTTAATATGTACATTTTATATTATGTCGCTCCCGTCCTGGTATCTTGGCCGATTCGGTGGGGTATGGGGGAGGGCGATTGCATGTACTGCCCTCCCACTCTAGCCCTCTGAGTGGGGGGGGCGGTCCTATTTTTATGAAGACTCATAGTTTCTGAACAAAATTAGTTGAATATCTATATAATATAAACTACGTATTGATATGTGAACTCATTGTATATTATATCGTACCACACTCTAATCTCAAATTTTATCATTAGTAAATTTAAATGAAAAAGGGTTGTACCAGGTGGGAGGGGCGATACATGCAATCGCATTTCCCCCATCGGACAAACCAATACTTTTTCTTTTAGTATTATAGTTAAGAAATTACAAAATTAAAAAATTATGTCACTAATATAATTTATATATGCTATTAATTAAATTATTATATCGAGTCGCCCCACCCATATTCTTTTATGCCAAATGTAATCTTTAGCAGAAATTATTAAAGGAGCGAGGATTAAACTTTTTACTCTACCGCCCCTCCCATTACCACACAGAGTTTATGTAATTTCACATGAATTTATCATAATTATTTTAAGAAAGACTTTGCATTGGAAAAGTTAGAATTCAAATGAAATTTTTCAGTATAAGAGTCATAAATGAGATGAGTTCTAAACCCAAATAATCATTTTAAAGTCGCCTTTTTCCAACCTTTACTCAATCTGATATTTTTCTAGTTAAATAAATTTGGGACTAGTACTCACAACTAATACATATATTTTATTGAATATTATTCATCGAATAGCCGGGGGTTGGAGTTCCAACCCCTTCCCCCAAATGAAATCCCCCCTCAGGGGAGGGGGGTTCGGAGTTTAGTGACTGATCTTTAATACTAAACCATCACTTGTCCTAGCACAGCCAAGGGGGTTGTGAGCTTAAAACCCCCTACCATGGGGCTTTGCATTTAAATCCCCCTCTCTATAAAACAAAACAAAATGCAAACGACAATCCCGAAATTCTAAGAGCACATCTAAGGAAGATTTTGATTTTAAACACCTCTCCAAATTTACGATAAACCCTTCTTCAATATAAAAAAGCAAATTACATACTGAAAATTGTATGAGCGTAGCCAAAGTGGTTTTTAGTTTAAACCCCCCGCCAGCGGGGTTTGAAGCTATAGAAATAAATATTCAAAATATAAAAAAAAGTATTTCGCAATCAAAATGCTATGAGCGTAGCCAAGCCTATTGGGTGTTTTGAGTTTAAATTTCCCTTAAGAGGGGCTTGATGCTAAAAAATAACTCTTCAATATAAAAAAAAAGCAAATTACACACTAAAATTCTTTGAGCGTAGCCAAGCCAATAGGGGGTTTTGATATAACATCTAAAGTAAAATAATCACCTAATTCCAAGATCGTAGTCAAGAGATGTTACACATGTCTACCAGTGGCTGGGCTCCATTTTTAAAGTGCAATGAAATTGAAAAGCACTAAATGTGACTCTACGAAGATGGCTAAGACCAGGGGTGGTCTGACTATATGGGCAAACGAGTAAATGCCCGGTGGGCCGGTACCAAATGGGCCTGTCTGGTCGCGACCAAAGGAAAACAAAATATCAATGCAGACAACTTTTTTAAAAAAAGGGACAGCAGCAAGACACAAAGGCCCGAACACGTTTTCTTTTTGTTGTTTTTTTAAATTCTTATTACAATTAATTTTGTTTGAAATTCAACAAGAATATCAACAACAAAAAAATACACTATACACTGTACGTATTATCATTTGCAAAACGTTAGCCCGTACTTTCTGCTATGCACGAGCGGCATGGACTGCTTTGATGTCCTCGAAGTTGTGTTTGGCCTGATCATTTTGATGGAACTCCCAATTTTTTTTTGGCTCCTTCCCTCCCCCGTCTTTTAATGGTTCCAATGAAATTTAACCAAAAAGAGGGATGAGAGAGGTTAAGTTAGAAAACATTGATATAACGCAGCAAAAAAAATTAACTCTTTAACAAAACTTAAAAGAAATTAACATTAACACATACACACAGCGCGAAATTGCAAACCACCCAATATATTGCCAGCTCAATGTGGGTATAAAGTTCTACTTTCTGCGATTTGAAAAGAAAAAGTAGGTTTCTTTTTGTTTATTTTTAATAACATAGATCTAAATATACTACACTTAAGGCTTAAAAAAATATTTAATTAAAAAATAAATCTAGATCTAAATCAATTCGTGGGTATTCCCACTTCGCTACGGATGGCTGCGCGCTGGACTGTCAAACCCTGCCCGCTCCGACCCCCTTCGTCTTGCGGGAGGTTTGGACTAAAAATTAAACTATCTTCAAATCTGAAGGAACATCCGAAACATGTAAAACATTTTACAAACACTAAATAGCAAGGCCGGACTTAACCATTGTGGGGCCCTATGCGAAACGGATTTTGCTGGGCCACGTTTGGGTAGGAAAGCGGATAATTTGATCGATTTAAGAGTTTGTATTAGAAAATAAATTCGTCTATGTATTTTATTCATTTTTTACTACGTACAGAATTACTTTACGAGCCTTGAGTATAGCAAAGTCATAGAGTATATCATAATAATTCTGTTTCCTACATAGATCACGCTTAATAGCAAGAATTACCAAATGTTTCAATCTATCTTTGAGAATTGTTGACCTCAAGTAACTCTTCATTAGTTTGAGGCGCGAGAAGCTTCTTTCACCAGACTACCCAATTACGGCTAATGCACAATGCCGTTTTAATTTATCGCGCGTAGGATTGGCGTTTTCCATATTGAATGACACCACAAAATGACTTATTTTTTCTATATATTTTAAGGACCTTTTCGTATATTTTGCAATTTCGGGAGATTTCCAGGAGCTCCTGGTAAATCGAGAGGAGGGCGCGGGAAATCTGTTTTAATTTATAAAAAGGTTTAATTTAATAATTTATACACCTTGAATTAGCGCGGGTCCTATGAAAGTGAAGATCCTTTGAAATGGGTGCCCAGTGCGGTGGCTTAGCTTGCTGTGTTCTAAGACCGGCCATGCAAAATAGCGGCGTATGCTACGCCGACGGTCGACTAGTTTTAAATAATGGGTCATAGTATATTTATATACAAATCGCTTTTTTGAGAATGTACTAGGAGGAAGCAAGAGCTTTTTACATTAAGTAAGTGCCTCTCTAACCGTTCTGCTTTCTCTTATCTTTTAATGGAATGGGTTGACTGAGTCAGCCAGGAAAACCAATGATTTAGCATATTTTCAGTCACAAATCAACATGCATGACTAGATTGATACATGAAATGCGTAAGACGTAACAATCTTATTTTTTGAAGAAACGTCTGTAATCTATTAGTAATACCAAAAAGCTTCAAACTCATTAGGCTGCCATTGTATTGTTTATAGTTTTCAGACTACATACATGTAAAAATAGAATAAATTATGTTATCCTACGAATGCATACATCCAGTTTTCGATGCGTTATCAAACTTTATATTTTTTGTAGAGAATTAGGCTTACACCTATAATATAACACATGGGCGTAGCCGGGAGGGGAGGGTCTTCAAACCATCACTTGCCTCAGACTTCATTGTCTTAAAGGGAAACTTTACTTACTGCCCCAGTGCAGCCAACTTAAGCAAACTACAGTCACCAAATTTCATGAGCGTAGCCAAAGGGGGTTTTGTGGTCTCCCTTCCCCCTACAATAGAAAAGCTAAAGCAAAACCATTTTCTACCAGTCGCTTGACTCCATTGAATAGCAGATTTGGTTTTGAATTTTTTTAGCGGAAGAGTAACAGGCTAATTGCACTGTAGATACCTCTGAAAATATGCATTTTTAAAGCTTAAAATAACGGAAATGATGCTTGGTTCCGGGGCTTCGCCCTGGACCCCACTTAGGGAGCTTGCAGCGCTTCCCCGGACATCCTAGCTGCCCTTTGGCGGTGTGTACTGTCTTTCCACTAATTATAGGAAGATAGTATTTTAGGGTAGAAAAAACGTTTAAAAGAATGAAAGATCAGAATGTAATGAAGATTTATTAGATATACAAACACACTAATATATATCTATGTATATAAATTGCGGATTGGGGTAAAAATCCCCCCCCCCCACCGAAAGTATATGACATGCCGTTTGTGGGCCGGTTTATATGGTAATGCCCGGGCCGATTTTGATACCCAGTCCGCCCCTGGCTAAGACGGATTTTAGGAGTTAGTTATAGAGATCGGGTGTAAATCAAGGAAATCCTATACCGAACTGTGAGTCGACCCCTTAGTAATGTTGTGACAGAGCGTCGCATGAGGTTTGCGGGACATGTTCTCCGACGAAATGAATTAGGCATAAGAAGACATGCGATGACATACTAGTACAACTTGGCGCCACACATTCATAGAGGTCGTCAGAGCAGGTGGGAAGAGGCTTCCGACATTGCCAGTGACAGATTTGTGTGGAAACAGCTTGCCAGCAATTTCGCCGAAATGCGCGGGAGGGTCTAAGTCAGTAAGAATAGCACATTAGGTTTTTGAAATAAAACTTTTTAATAGCAAAATAATGCACTGTAGGTACCTCAGAATATGCATTTAGTTGGCTTTCAATACCAGAAATAGTGCTTGGCGGCGGGGTTCCGCCCCGCGCTGAGGGAGCTCTCTGCGCTCCCCCTGATCCCTTGCCAGCAAGGGCGAGGGGTCTACACTTTTTTCACTAACTCGAGGAAGAACCTATCCTAGGCACAATAAACGTCTGCCAAAAGAATGAATGGTAAGAATGTAATAGAGATTAATTATGTACACACACATCCATCCATACAAACATTTTTTTTTTCGGAAGGGGGAGAAAAAAATCCCTCCCAACCCCCCCCCCCCGAAAAAAAATCCTGGCTACGCTCATGGAATAGATAGATTTGTTTCAACCCAACCACACACAAAAAAAAACCAAGGCAATTAAAGCTGTTAAGAAAGACTCATTTCATCAAGCACAGAAATACAATGAAAACTATTTTTTTCAATTACAATCTCAATCCAAATCATTTGGACTCAACTGTCTCTTCCAGAAGCCATCTGCTGCCAGCTACTTTCACCAGTGAGGGCGAAATGACGCCTCAGATGATCTTTATAGCGCTTACGGGGGGGGGGGGTACCTCTGTTAAGCCGTCGTTCTTTAAACTCGCCAAAGCAGATCGCCTTTGACATGCGGTCGTCTCCCATGAGGGATATATGTCCGACCCAGCACACTGGCCTCCAGCAGAACATAGTTATTTGCAATGTAGTCTTGCCAGCGTTTGCCCATTTAGAGATCTTAAGAAAAACACTAGTTTTATGTTGGATTTCTTTCTCAATGATGGCTGAACTCTATTGAAGCATAAATGAGTTGACAGTCTGATGACAGTCTAAGGTCTAGTACTATACTTCTAAAGATAGAAATCAGCACTGACCTGTATCAGCATCAGTGGTTAGAATGAAGACATCATCATAACAAGATTGTTGATGTAATGTAGTACTCTCCATCATAAAAAGTTTATCGTTGTCCCATGTCGTCTGCGTGCTACATAAAAAACAATAGAAGAATAAAATGGTGAGAGGTAGGTGGTTTTAGATAATTAATAGTTCTAATGATGTTTTCTTAACAGCGAAAGAGGAGGGGGAGGAGTGGGGAGAGAAATGAGACCCAAGAAGAGAACACTTGTGAAAGACTATGTTATTGTTGGGATAGTAAAGAATGTCCATATCTTGTTCCCTCAGCTCGAGTTCAAACTAAGAAAAAATGTCTCCCTACATTTGACTCTTGTCAAATTTCTTTCTATTCATTTTTCTATTTTGTTCATTTCTTTCACAAAGTTTTTTCTTTTGTCTATTTTTTTTTCTTCTATTTGTCTCTTCTATTTGTTTCTTCTATTTGTTTCATCTATTTGTTTCTTCTATTTGTTTCTTCTATTTGTTTCTTCTATTTGTTTCTTCTATTTGTTTCTTCTATTTGTTTCTTCTATTTGTTTCTTCTATTTGTTTCTTCTATTTGTTTCTTCTATTTGTTTCTTCTATTTGTTTCTTCTATTTGTTTCTTCTATTTGTTTCTTCTATTTGTTTCTTCTATTTGTTTCTTCTATTTGTTTCTTCTATTTGTTTCTTCTATTTGTTTCTTTGACTCTTCAATCTCCTTTTCCAAAGCCAATCTCTTTCAATGTCAACCATTTCATTTTTCTTTTCTCTCTCATTGGTAACCTTTTCTTTTTTTTTTTAATCCATGGTTAGTCTCTTTCCATCTTTCCTAGACATATTTGAAGTCCAACAGCCTCCATGAACACTGCTAGCTCACTTTTGTCCGAGTTTGTCTTTTCCCGCTACAGGCACTAGGTTTCGAGATCTCAATAGTTGACGAGAGAGAGAGAGAGAGAGAGAGAGAGAGACTTCCCTTTCCTGAACACCCCTTCTTTTTTTTCCAAGATCTACGTGGGTTTTACTTTAACAATAGAAGAGCCTGAGTAGCTTATTATTACAACACCCTAGAACCATCAATGAATTCTTCTGCCATAAGTTTCATCGTGTCCACAGAACACACCATCGTTTGTCTTTATCTTCATTCCCTTTCGACTGCTTTTCTTACCTATTACTAGCATTACCTACGGGCTAGGCCCGTTGTCCCCAGGCTAGAGATTGTTATTTGGCCATTCACAACTTTTTTTTACTTATAACAATTTAATATAGACGCCCTTCCAAACACTCCCTTCTGTCCTGTGAATTCTTAATCACTTTTTTCTCTCCTCCCCCCCCCCCCAAAACATAAAAAAAATATTTTAGTTTGTTACATCTAATTGGCACATTACATATAATTACTGAGTACTGAATAAAAGGTAACTCGCGAGTTCAAATCTGATACTCTACCGATTGACCTCCTCACCGTGTGTTATTACATTCAGCTTAAAAAGTAGTGCTTAAAAACGGAAATATAATCCTTTACTTTTAAATATGGCGTCTAAAAACTGCGAATTAAAAAAAAAATGTTTTTGGTCAATCTAACCGCTGCGGTTTCGACCATGAAAATATTGTCTTAGACTAAAGGTAGTGGTAACAGTTTAAATGTCCATATCACTCATAGCTACAAGTGGGCGGATGAGTGATGTGTGAGTGAGGGTTTTAGTAAATACTAGCCGGACGTCACCCGAAATAGTCTCACGTTACGTTATGCATTAATTTATATTAATGTAAACTGCCATACACAACAGAAGCAAGAAGAAGGGTGAAAATGCAACGGCGCCTGGTGATTACATATGCCCAACCTGCGACCGCAGCTGTATATCAAGGATTGGCCTCTTTAATCACACAAGAAGTTGCAAAGGGAAAGGGTTATGTCATGAGACTTAAAATGTCAGATTTCGTTTATTAATCAATGTTAGTGAAGGTAACATTTCATTATGGAACACAAAATTTACATGGATTTTTTTTTGAAGGTCTTAAGTTTGTTTTAGGGCTAATATATACATCACGGTTCCAGTTAGTACCCAAGGAACATTTATGCTAAGTTTCAATAAGATTGGTCAAACGGTTTTGATTTCTATTCGGAACATAAATACATAGTAACATACATACATACATACATACATAGTAACATATTTACATACATACATACATATATACGCCTTACTTTCTGCTTTATATTATAGATATACTAGCCATATGTTAACCGCATCCCGCGGGTCTTAATTTGAGTATCACTTTCAATATAGTCACTGTGAGTGCTTTTTAAACAATTAAACGAAATAATAATTTTAGAACTAAAGCGTATGCGGGATGCGTGAATGTAAAAATAGTATAAATGGAGCTATCAAAATAGCTAATTAACTTAAATTCACTTTTTTCAAATAAAAACATTTGCTTGTAGGCCTACATATATTTAATTAAAATTTTTAATGAATAGACTTAATTTTGTATGTTCATTTGTTAAACTATAAAGTAGATCTTGAGTTAGACATGAATCTAGATCTAGATTATTCTAGAGTTAAATATTGGTTTAGATTGCATTCATTCTTCGCGTGCGTGAAGGCTTCGCTCTGCGCATGCGTGACCTTTTTTATTAGATTACGCGATTCATGACTAGGACTATTGAAATATATCTCAACACGGCTTCGCAGCTTTAGCGAACGAATGTATGAAAAATGCTTTAGAAAAAAAAATTTGAATGTTAATTTGATTAAAATATGAAATGAATGGATTATAATTAGTATGTTCATGTGTTAAAGTGTAAAACTATCTTTGCGAAGGGAAGTTATATTATCTAAGAGTTGAATTAGAGTTTTAGAGGAATAGAAAAATGTAACTTAACGGTATTGTCTTATGAAAGAATGTACGTCAGGAATTGTAAATTCGCAGATATAAGGAACGAATTTATGTAAACAAGATTACAAAGACAGTTTGTGTGAAAACACAAACTCAAAATCGACCCCGAACTGGTCCACCCACGCAGGCTTCAATATTTTCAGAAAGAACATCCAAATGAAATTATATCAAAGACAAATGAGAGATAAGAATGGAGAAAGAAGGTTGACAGATCTTGTTTAGTGCCCCAATGGTGCAGCAGATCAAAGGATAGGTGCAAGTGAATGCAAAGTTAGATGTGAACCTGGCCTAACTAGTTCCCCTTTCAGACCTCGTGGTCTATAGGGCAGATGATGTAAAGTTCATGTTTTTGTGGCCTACAGTTAACGAGGGTGTCATGTAGCCATCACAACGACCAACCGCCTTTACTTTTCCCCAACTAATGTCAGGTACCCATTAGAGCTGGGTAGACTCAGAGGCGCCCAAGGATTCCGAAGTTGAAAATCCCAGTCTTCACCAGGATTCGAACCCGGGAACCTCAGTTCGGAAGCTAAGCGCTTTACCGAGCCTCTCCTGGTCTATGAATAATATAATTGTTTTGAAAAGTCTTAATTTTTTAATTATATATCGTTTCCCAATCTTAGAATGTTCTAAAAAAATAAAGTTTATAAGATTACTATTTGTTTTAAATTAGGTCTAACTTATATTGCATACTAATTAGCTTTTTCTCTTTAAAAAACTGCTTGCATAAATTATTTTAAAAATTAGATTTTTCGCTTTCAGGAAAAAAAAAGTAGCCGTTGCATCAGAACTTTGAATGGTCTAAAATATTGTGATGTCGGATTTTCAATATCTTTTCTAGTTTACGAGATCTAAACGGGACGGACGGACAGACGGACAGACATTTCGCACAAAAATAATAGCGTCTTTTCCCCTTTGGGGGGGCCGCTAAAAATGCTTTTGAAACCCAAATTTGAAGCTTAATTTTATTAAATAATGAAATCAATAGATTATATTTTGTAATTTTCATGTGTCAAAGTAAAGACACTATGTGTGCAAAGTGTATTTCTTAAAATTAGATCTAGCTCTAAATCCTTTCGATCTTTTCTCATGTCATCATGGTAAACATGGTTTATATCCATAAAATAGCATACTTTCATAGATTTGGGCAATTTGTTTTGATGGTCTTAAATTTGTTTTAGGGCTACTATACATACGTCACGGTTCCAGTAAGTACCCAAGGAACATTTGTGCCAAGTTTTATCAAGATTGGTCAAACGGTTTTGATTTCTATTCGGCACATACATACATACGCCTTACATTCTACTTTATAGTATAGATATAGATAGATAGATAAGATTTAAGCACGTATTTGCACCATCGCACATTCACTTTAAACTGCTCATCGATTGTATATAAAACAGTGCATCGGGTTTTTGTCACTTTTGGTTCTCTGCGTATTAAGCAGGAGTGTTGAATGTAAATGCAATCCCAGCTACATTACAATTACTTTAGTTTATTTTTCAGGGCATTTTATGTTCCTGACTTATTGTCGCCAATGCGTAACATGTTTATATTAAAAACACAGTGATTGGTATATCGCGTTAAAAACTTTTTGTTTAAATATGCGGTTAGTAAAAATTCTATTAGGCCAGACAGTTTATTCGTAGCACATAATAGCATTATTTAAAACTGTTTATCTAAAGCTTGACTAGCAGATGTTACCTGACTGAGTCTATGGAACTACTCTGTCGGCTGTCTGAACTGAAGGAACTGGAAGATTTCAAGCTGGGCTGCAGTCGACTGTCCAAATAAAGAAAGCGTTCAGTGGAGTCAGATTTCTGCTGCTTCAATGTGCTAGTACTCAGAAGGGATCTACTTGGGTCAATGTTGGTCAAAAACTGAGAGACAGACAAACTTAAAGAGTCGTTGTTTCTCTTCATTTCATCAGTTGGTTCAGCAGAAGAACTGGGGTTTAAAATATAATGTGACATCCCTGGGGAGCTAGATTTAAACTGAGTGTAATGCTCACACTGATGTTTTGGACTAACTGACAATGTGTCTCTACCGTTGTTCTTAGACTTGTGTCTGAAGTGTAGGACATAATTTAAATACATGACTTGGCTCCAACGTTTTTTACACTTGACTTTAGCTTCATCCTTGAAATGAATGTACAGAGTTGAGTCCAACAAGTTACTGGTGTTCACTTGGCAGCCATATGGAGTGGACAAGATGTCCAACTGAGAGAGTGTCAGTTGAAACGTGTCACAGAGCAGAGACAAAAGTTGTCGAGCACGCGAGTTGATCTTGTCACAGCGAATTGAATTATCAACAAACACATGAGCTTCTAAGTTCATCTTATTCTCGTGTTTCTTCTCAAAGATATTCTGAATGCTGGTCAAATACCTCAGCATTTCCACTGGACTCTCTTTATACATAGTAGTGCAAATATAAACTGTGCTTCTAGTTGTCTTGTCAGCACCATCTTTCAAAGCACAACCTGTTTCACATTCTTCATAGTTCATTAATAACAATCTGGTCTGTAGGTATAGGACATTCCAAGAAAACTCATTCATCTTGGAGTACACACGCCTGTTTTTTACATTATGACAATTGAACCCCGCGAAGGCGGGAAAAATAAAAGGAATTAACCAGCAAATGGTAGAAAGACCTATGGCGGTCCATGCATAGACATCGGTAGCAGTAAGTTCCCAGAATGCACCCGTCTCAAAATCATTCCACAATATGCCAGTTATTACGATGGATAATGGCACAGCCAAAATAAAGGGAATTTTGACTCCAGGGGCAGACAGGCCAACTTTAAATGCAGCCCAGACGTTGAGGGAACAGAGTGCTCCCCCACAACAGCAGCATAAGATAGCAAACCAAATATTATATTGAGCCAACTCGGTGACTCCTATAAGAACACAGGGCCAGGGATAACTCCTAAACTCATCCAGTTTGAAAATGAGGGAGAAATAGAGTGTCATTGTAATGGCCAACACCTTGATTATAACATAGACTAGATCTGAGATAGAAATACATCTTCCAATAGTATCTGTCTTATGCGACAGTTTCTGTATCCTCGGTAACCAAACTGCAGCCAGTAAAGGTGTGACAATGACCACAATCAAACAACCTTCTTTGGTCAAACTGGAAATAAAAAGTGACAATTTAATGTTTGTACATTTGAACAGAAAGAAAATATTGGTCAAAGTAAAGGTCATTTGAGAAGATTAGGAAATTTTGAAACAGTTTTTTTATTTAATAATTTGCCGTTCTGCCCAACATTAAATGTGCACTAATGATGTGATTAGGAACAGCCAATGAAGCTAATTCACGATACTACGTAGATGACATACACTCTTCATCGTTGTGGTTTGATTGCAATGAGCTAGGTTGTTTTGCTTAAGGATAACATGCAAATGTGTTCAACTTTCTATTGTCATTAATTAATAATAAGAAGAATAAAATTGATAGATTTTTTTTTTGCATTCAAAGATTAAAAAAGTGTCTTATACAGAACCTATCCATCTTGTCAGAGGCAGAGCCATAGTTTAAGTTTTCTTTACGCTTTCAGGCGTCTATCTTACACTTGGATGGGAGCTTGAATTTCAAACTCTGCGCTGTGGTCTTTGTAAATGTTCTCTCCCGTTTAAGACAAGACTGACACATGAATACGCCTAGGACGTAATTATCTTCCCTTTTAAAGTAACGTCTATCATTTATAAGATAAGATAAGAAAGGGTAATGTAGTTTTTAAAAAATAAGACTTGTACAAAGAAGAAAGAGGACAGAATGAACTGCATTGCAGACCAGCGAACAAGCTAATCTAATAGTATACTGGCTGACATCAGTTTTGTCTTGGACAAGTTGCCCTCTAGTACCAATGCCTGATTACTTTCATCTGCTTCTTGTGTGACAAAAACCAGCAAGTCATTAGACGGGACAATGGTGGGGGGTTCCGGTGTATGCTGCCTCTGGCCGCGAGTCTGAACCCCCCACACACACACACACCAGTGTACACCGTTCTCATTTAAGCCGTTGAAAGGAAAGCTCTTGTTCGTTTTTGCTGGCCTAGAGTTCCAGGATCAACTTTATCTGACAGTTTCAAGAAGAGAATACAAAGTACACGAGAAGAGATATTACTTTCTTAATCTTCAAATATATTTCTTGTTTGTATTTTTGAAAGATAATTCTTACATTCAAATAATTCAATATGGTCTACATAATAAAAAAAAAGTAACTTGCTTAAATTGTGACCATTGGCACAGAAGTCCAGCAACTATACTGACCACTATTATAGCATAGCCAACAGTTAGGATCTGTACACAGTGACACAGCTTGTCCAATAGTGACAAGGAGAGACGTTTCTTTTTCTGTAAAGACATTGACAAGTGGACAAGTGTTACCAGAGAGTTGATAGACAAGTCATTATTGGTTCAATATTCAGGTCAGTGCCAAAAGTATTTTTCTTATCTCTCCGTCTCAAATCAATCTTCTAAACAAGGTTACAAAAGACAGTTTGTGTGGAAACACAAACTCAAAATCGGCCCCCGAAGTAAAATGTTTTACATAATTCGGATGTTCCTTCAGAGTTGAAGATAGTTTACTTCCTAGTCCAAACCTCCCGCAGGACGACGGGGGATGGGAGCAGGCAGGGTTTAAACCTTCGACAAATCCGAACCACAGTCCAGTGCGCAAACCGCACGACCAGTGGTCCACCCAGGCAGGCTTCAATATTTTCAGAAAGAACATCCGAATGAAATTATATCAAAGACAAATAAGAGGTAAGAATGGAGAAAGAAAGCTAACAGATCTTGTGTAGTGCCCCAACGAGGGTGTCATGTAGCCAGCACAATGACCAACCGCCTTTACTTTTCCCCAACTAATGTCAGGTACCCATTAGAGCTGGGTAGACTCGGAAGTTGAAAATCCCAGTCTTTCCAGGATTCGAACCCGGGACCCTCGGTTCGGAATAAATAATGTAATTGTTTTGAAAGGCTCAATCTCATATTCGAATCTTGAAAAGCAAACATTTCTGCTATGCTAAAAAATTATTATGAAAATGGAGTTTACAAGATTACTAATGCATACTAATTAGCTTTTTCTCTTTAAAAAACTGCTTGCATAACTGATTTTAAAAATTAGAATTTTCGCTTTCAGGAAAAAAAAAAGTAGCCGTTGCTTCAGAACTTTGAATGGTCTAAAATATTGTGATGTCGGATTTTTAATATCTTTTCTAGTTTACGAGATCTAAGCGGGACGGACGGAAAGACGGACAGACGGACAGAGATTTCACACAAAACTTATAGCGTCTTTTCCCCTTTCGGGGGCCGCTAAAAATCTACTTAAACATTTGCTAAGTAAATCAACTCTTTTTCATTAAATGATTTTGTAATACAGTTCACTCCCATTGAAACAGCACACACCAGTGAAGTCAACTATCGTCCTCAACAAACTGCGAAAATCATTCTCTCATTCAATATCTACCCTCCTCTCTTCATTCATTTATATACTCTCATTCTTTCATCTTTTAATCTCTTTCTCTTAATCATTCTTTCATCTTTCTCTCTCTGTCTTTGTCTCTCTCATTCTTTCAATCTCTTTCTCTCTTTCTCTTTCTCTCTTTTATTCTTTCATCTTTCAATCTCTTTCTCTCTCTTTCTCTCTTTCATCTTTCAATCTCTTTCTCTCTCTTTCTCTCTTTCACTCTTTCATCTTTCAATCTCTTTCTCTCTCTTTCTCTCTTTCACTCTTTCATCTTTCAATCTCTTTCTCTCTCTTTCTCTCTTTCATCTTTCAATCTCTTTCTCTCTCTTTCTCTCTTTCACTTTATCATCTTTCAATCTCTTTCTCTCTCTTTCTCTCTTTCACTCTTTCATCTTTCAATCTCTTTCTCTTTCTTTTATTTTTTCATCTTTCAATCTCTTTCTCTCTTTCTCTCTTTCACTCTTTCATCTTTCAATCTCTTTCTATTTCTTTCTCTCTTTCATTCTTTCATCTTTCAATCTCTTTCTCTCTCTTTCTCTCTTTCATTCTTTCATCTTTCAATCTCTTTCTCTCTTTCACTCTTTCATCTTTCAATCTCTTTCTCTCTCTTTCTCTCTTTCATTCTTTCATCTTTCAATCTCTTTCTCTCTTTCACTCTTTCATCTTTCAATCTCTTTCTCTCTCTTTCACTATTTCATCTTTCAATCTCTTTCTCTCTTTTTCTCTCTTTCATCTTTTAATCTCTTTCTCTCTTTCACTCTTTCATCTTTCAATCTCTTTCTCTCTCTTTCTCTCTTTCATTCTTTCACCTTTCAATCTCTTTCTCTCTTTCACTCTTTCATCTTTCAATCTCTTTCTCTCTTTCATTCTTTCATCTTTCAATCTCTTTCTCTCTTTCACTCTTTCATATTTCAATCTCTTTCTCTCTTTCACTCTTTCATTCTTTCATATTTCAATCTCTTTCTCTCTTTCACTCTTTCATTCTTTCATCTTTCAATCTCTTTCTCTCTTTCTCTCTTTCATCTTTCAATCTCTTTCTCTTTCTCTCTTTCACTCTTTCATCTTTCAATCTCTTTCTCTTTCTCTCTTTCATCTTTCAATCTCTTTCTCTCTTTCACTCTTTCATCTTTCAATCTCTTTCTCTTTCACTATTTCACTCTTTCATCTTTCAATCTCTTTCACTTTCTCTCTTTCACTCTTTCATATTTCAATGTCTTTCTCTTCACTCTTTCATTCTTTCATATTTCAATCTCTTTCTCTCTTTCACTCTTTCATTCTTTCATATTTCAATCTCTTTCTCTCTTTCACTCTTTCATTCTTTCAATCTCTTTCTCTCTCTCATTCTTTCATCTTTCTCTCTCTCTCTCTTTATCTCTTTCTCTCTTTTATTCTTTTTCAATCTCTTTCTCTCTCTCCTTCTTTCATCCTAGTCTCTGTCTCTCTCTTTCTTTCTCTCATTCTGAGTATCTGAGAGTGTAGTAGTAAACCAAGTACTTTCCAATGTCTCCTGAGGTCCAGGCTAAGAACCAGTGCAAGGGCTGCTGACGGTAATGTAAGTAAGACAGGTTCTGGCACTGAATGCGCTACTTCACAAGCAAACACAGTTGTACACACTCCCTCCAGTAGAGCTGAGACAACCCCCTAGGACAGACAAGAAATACAAATACAATCTGAAACTTATTACGTCCCCTTATTTACCTTTTAGAAGGTCTCGATCAGGATATTTTTTTACAAATCTTATAATTAACTCACTCTCTGTCTGTCTGTCTAGTCAAAAGTTTGTACATGTTATTTCTCCGACACCCAATCTCGGATCAAGCTGAAATTTTGCACTATTATTTCTTTTACCTGACAACACAAGAATCAATAATAAAAAAAAAAGCTTAACCAATTAGTTAATTAACTATTGGTAATTATTCTTGTGATTGGTATCGCAAACAAGGGAAAGAAATTGTCTTGACTGAAGTCTTGGTATGAGCTGAATTATTCTCCTTTAAAGATTGTCTTCTGAGGCTTAGTGAACACAGCATGAAATAGAAACAATAGACAACAATACAATCATCCATGTTCATAGACTCTTCGCTAGCAGAGTGCTTACTGCGTTTTTTGTCATATATCTTCTATAAAAAAAAATTACGATTAATTGATCCAATAATTGGTTTATTCTTTTATTGATTCAAATGTTGTGCAAAGTTTCAACTTGATCCGAGAATGAATTTGGGAGAAATAACGTGCCCAAACATTTGTACCAGGCAGACAGACAGAATGAGCGAGTTTGTTACTATAAAAGAACTTGATCGTCTGGCTGTCAGTGGGATTATGGTCAACGGGAACCCAAACATCGAGGATACATTCAAATGTTTTTTGTTGTTTTTTTTACTTTAGACAAATTCATTGTTTCTTTATTCTATGTGAAGGAGAAGGTTTTTATAACAACAAAACATGGGCAAAGAGAAACCATGAGCTTGTATTACTTTGTATTTCAATGTGTTTGTCTTGATCTCAACTTTTGTTTTCTCTACAGAAACAGTGCTGCATGGTTTTGTCTACTTCTAGAAACAATGTTGTTAAGTTTTGTCTACTTCTAGAAACAATGTTGTAAAGTTTTGTCTACTTCTAGAAACAATGTTGTAAAGTTTTGTCTACTTCTAGAAACAATGTTGTAAAGTTTTGTCTACTTCTAGAAACAATGTTGTAAAGTTTTGTCTACTTCTAGAAACAATGTTGTAAAGTTTTGTCTACTTCTAGAAACAATGTTGTAAAGTTTTGTCTACTTCTAGAAACAGTGCTGCATGGTTTTGTCTACTTCTAGAAACAATGTTGTAAAGTTTTGTCTACTTCTAGAAACAATGTTGTAAAGTTTTGTCTACTTCTAGAAACAGTGCTGCATGGTTTTGTCTACTTCTAGAAACAATGTTGTAAAGTTTTGTCTACTTCTAGAAACAATGTTGTAAAGTTTTGTCTACTTCTAGAAACAATGTTGTAAAGTTTTGTCTACTTCTAGAAACAATGTTGTAAAGTTTTGTCTACTTCTAGAAACAATGTTGTAAAGTTTTGTCTACTTCTAGAAACAATGTTGTAAAGTTTTGTCTACTTCTAGAAACAGTGCTGCATGGTTTTGTCTACTTCTAGAAACAATTGTAAAGTTTTGTCTACTTCTAGAAACAATGTTGTAAAGTTTTGTCTACTTCTAGAAACAATGTTGTAAAGTTTTGTCTACTTCTAGAAACAATGTTGTAAAGTTTTGTCTACTTCTAGAAACAATGTTGTAAAGTTTTGTCTACTTCTAGAAACAATGTTGTAAAGTTTTGTCTACTTCTAGAAACAATTGTAAAGTTTTGTCTACTTCTAGAAACAATGTTGTAAAGTTTTGTCTACTTCTAGAAACAATGCTGTATAGTTTTGTCTACTTCTAGAAACAATTGTAAAGTTTTGTCTACTTCTAGAAACAATGTTGTAAAGTTTTGTCTACTTCTAGAAACAATGTTGTAAAGTTTTGTCTACTTCTAGAAACAATGCTGTAAAGTTTTGTCTACTTCTAGAAACAATGTTGTAAAGTTTTGTCTACTTCTAGAAACAATGTTGTATAGTTTTGTCTACTTCTAGAAACAATGCTGTAAAGTTTTGTCTACTTCTAGAAACAATGCAATGTAGTTTTTTCTACTAGAGACAATGTCGCATAGTTGTGTCTACTTATAGAAACAATACTTGTCTACTCACCAGAACAAAGTGGACTACATTGGAATCATGAAGACTGTAAGCTGAACTTAGTATCGGAGTTTTCCAAAGCAGATACAGAAAGTTGACAATGTGTGGTCCAGATAACAGTAGGAGTAGAATGAGATACCTAGAGAAGCAATTGTCAATTAAGTCTATATCTGCTTGCAATCTATTATGAAGATGTTTTGGCAATGTTTTTTGTTTCAATAAAAAGTTTACAAGAAAAAGGAAGCCAGTTTTGACGTTCTTTTAAAAAAATCCGAGTACAATGTATTAAGTCGTATGTTTTATCTTCCCCTGAACTTTGCTCTATAACTTGCTTGGAAGGGAAATTAAGTCAAAATTTAATTTACAACACTTTTTGTATAATCGTAATGAAAGCCTGAGTTTTGGTCGAAAATGTTGGTCAAAGTTAGGTTCTCTGGTCTACTCATAAATCTGCAACTTACTTTTATTTTTTGTCCTCAAAAGCAATAACTTTTTTTTCGTCCCTGACATCAACAGATTGTACTCACCAAGTTGCAGGGTGGATCTGTTCGTATTTGTATAGACGTAGTAACCATAGTAACGAGACATGTGATGTTACCATGAAGCTCATTGTACCTAATGTGAACCAGGCCGACATGGAAGTCTGAAAACAAAAGTTGTTTCGTCACAGCAGACGTTTTAGCAAAAATAGTTCCAGTACTGACACGCATACACTAACACACATATATATATATATGTTCCAATAGAAAGAGATGTACACTTTAAGTTTGACTATTGTATATATATATATATATATATATATATATATATATCATACCCCTTTATTCCTTTCTTTCTTACTCCCCCCCCACCCTCAATTTCCCAACTGGTCCAGATAAGTGATAGGATCATAGCGTAGTGAGAAAGCTAAAAGCATGAAATAGCTCCTTAAACAATTTGTAAAAATACTTCGATACGCACATTTTTATTGATGTTGGTCTAGATCTATTACAAATGTAATGACATGGCTGATCTAAACTAATTGGTACAATTACACTTTGTATTACATTTTGTTAAAATTATTTTTAAATGTTTTTTTTTTTGTTTGCAACTTCAAATCTGTTAACTAGCAACTGAACAAGTTGTGCTTCAGCTAAAGTTGTAAGGATAAGTTATTATTGTAATAGGCTGGCTTAGAGTAACTGTGTTGATGGCCCATTGGCCAACATGTAGGCTTTATTATAGGCTATCAATTCTTTACTCTATATGCTGGCAAACAAACTTGGTATTGACATAGTGCTGCCGAGAATCAGGTTTGGATTTTGAGAGCTATTACAGAACAAAATATCTGTCGTGGTTTTACTCATGGTTAAAACAGAAGTACGTACACATACTCCATAACACTAATAATATAGATCAAATACTTACCACCCATGATAGGTGTCCCATTATCAATTCGTTAGACTCGACTGCTAAAGAGAGGAGAAAATCATAAGACAGCCATGACCTCCAATAGAAATAGTTATACACATAAAGTTTGACTTTTGTATATAGACCAACCTTCTCTATAGTGAAATGTTTTTCCGTATATTTTGTTTGAAATGTGTATATATGTATCCTTCTGGTGAATGCGGAAAATAAATAAACTCTCTTGAAATGTAACCCGATTGACCTGTCTAAGAATGACCTGTCCAGATCAGCTACTAACTTATAGCAAGTTGAAGAGAAAAATGTTTGTTCAGCTGTCGTGAAACTAAGCTGATGTTTCGATCATCAGTCAGCCGCGTGGACTAAGTGGACACTTCCTACCAAGCTGCTGTAAACAATGGATTTACTGGAGTTGAATTCTACATTGATCGATCGCAGTTAAAAGTTTCGATCAAGTATTTACTTGAGTTAAATTGTACTTTGATCAATCGCAGTTTAAAGTTTCGATCCAGTATTTACTTGAGTTGAATTGTACTTTGATCAATGGCAGTTGAAAGTTTCGATCCAGTATTTACTTGAGTTGAATTGTACTTTGATCAATGGCAGTTGAAAGTTTCGATCCAGTATTTATGTCATTGTTAAAGTAATCAATCCTTTCGTTACCTTATTAAACGTTACTGATTATTGAGTTTTCGTTCAATATTTAAAATAAAAAAAAACAAAGGCAAGTGAAAACAAGAAACTTTAGAGAAAAGTTTAATTTCAAAATGAAATTCAATATTTAAAATATTTTTTCTTGTCTGTCTGTTTGACGAGTTAGCACAGATAATAAGCACGTCTACAATTATAACTTTAACTAATTAAGTAATTATTAATTAATATTTTTGACAACAAATTTCAACAAATAGTAATGCAAGAAAAACTCCACATTGAAAAACATAACAAATAGATTTTTCAATAAAAGTATTATACATTGTCACTGCTAGACGTGACATGCACTTAAGTACTGCACATTGTCACTGCTAGACGTGACATGCACTTAAGTACTGCACATTGTCACTGCTAGACGTGACATGCACTAAAGTACTGCACATAGTCACTGCTAGACGTGGTACAGACTAAAGTACCGTACATTAACAACAGTAAATGACATCCAAGACGTGAAATAAAATAAAAACAAGATTACAAAGAGAGTTTGTGTTATCACACAAACTCAGAGGCGGCCCCTTTCGGATCCGCCTATTCGAAAGGAATATTCAAGACGTGATTTTATTTTGATTGTCAAACGTAATAATGTTTCAAATATTTATTTGCCGTTGTAAATTTTTTTTCTGTCTTACATGTTTCGGATGTTTTGTTTTCAAAATTAAAGATAATTAACTTCCTTGTCCAAACCTCCCGATGGACGACGGGGGATGGCAGAAAGCTGGGTATGAACCCGGGACCGTCGAGATAATCAGTCCAGCACGCTAACCGCACGACCAGGCATTGCTGTTAACTTAATAACTAACTGGTTAAAAACTAATTTAAAAACGTAGATTAGTTTTAGTATATTAGGCTAAAACATTGCAATATTGATCTAGACTCTACAGGCATGTCAAACTCATTAAGGTGTGTAGGCCGCATAAAAACTTAGTATGACCTGAGGGGCCGCAGCCAAAAATCAGCTGCAAAACAGCCTCTTAGTTTTATGTAAATTAGAAATAATACAATAGAATACAATAATTAATGGCATACCTGCCCCTTAGTTAGCTAAATTTGTAGTACGATTTGGTAATTAAAAATTAATAGGATTACGCATTATTTTCTTTGTTCTGATGCTTAAAATCTTTTATAGGATACAAGCTTATTAATGTGTTGTTGAAGTTTGTTTTCCACTGACACTTTCATTACTGATGACAAATATTGATGAGATAATCTCGAACGGTGAGGTGCTTTTTTAGCTTTCATTATGGAAAAGAACTGCTCACAGAGATAAGTGCTTGCAAACAGCAAGATTTCTGGCTGCAAATTTCCGCAATTCTACGTACGATTCAGGGTAAATAACTAAAATTTTGGCACAGCCAATTCTATATACTTCGATTTCAACAAAAAATCTGAATGCTATTCTATCAGCTCAATTAGCACATTACCAGCAGCAATTTAGAATCAAATGAGAATGAGGATACAAACATCGAACGGAACGAAGTAAGGAAAACTGTCATTGAAAGCATCTACTAACGATTCCAGGTGTTGGACATATTTACCAAATGCTGTAGCCGTATTTGATCTTTTTAGTTCCTGACACGTTCAGAAGTCAACAAGATTTTCTCTTCCTATTTGGTTTATCCACAGTCGTAATTTTGCTTGTAAGCACTTCACATGATTACATGCAGTTGTGACAATTTTGTCTTTACTTTGAAGTTTCAAATTCAAGTCTAGCAGGGGATCAACTGACAATGCCAAATCCCGAACCCTTTAGTCAGTTTTGAAATGTTCAACAGGTTCACCTTTCATGTTCAGAAACAATACAAATTCCCCACGCAGTGCAAGAAATATCTTCAATACTTTATGACATGAGAGCCAGCGGACTTCTGTGTAGTAGGGAACACAATCAAATTCGTGTCCAATGTCATCCAGAAATATTGAAAATTGGCGATGATTTAAACTACTGGCACGAATAAAATTGAGAGCGACTGAAACCGGTCTTATGACATGTTGGAACTTTAAATTGCTTTGCGCAGAATGTTTCTTAGTGAATGATGCACTGAAAATGAAGAAATTTAAACTTAGCATCAGTCTTTCTTATTTTTTGCAAGTAACTTTGCATCAAAACCATTTCATTTCATGGCTGGTGCGCCATCCGTTTTTAGACTAGCTAGCATTAAAAAGATAAATTGTAGCCTACAGCAATATCACCTCCTCTAATTTCTCAAAAACATCCACGCTTGTTGTGGTGTTATGCATAGAACAGAGCTCAAGTAGCTCCTGATGAATCTCAAAATTCCTGTCACAGGCCCTCATGAATATAGCCAACTATGCTACACACATTACATCAGTTGATTCATGGAGAGCCAATGAAAATAATTGAAAATCTTTAATTGTTCTCGCAATCTGACTGACATGTCATTTATTCTAATTTATTCTATCTGCCACAGTGTTCTTAGTAAACGCTATTTCCTAAATGCTTTCACCTTTTCTAGGCAAATTACTTCGGCTTTAACGACACACTCCTTCATAAAATCACATTCACTAAATTATTGCTATTTGACAAAATGTAGGTTAAATTGCTTTCACTGCAGACTCACTCTCATTGTTCAGTTTAACAAATAATATTTTTCGATTCAAGTAGCTTGTCATCTCTTATTTTCCAGCGTAACAGTTTAACATTATTTTGATAATTTTTAGGTGGCTAAGCGGGCCGCACGCAAAGTGGTCGCGGGCCGCATGCGGCCCCCGAACGCCGTGTTTGACATGTCTGATCTAGACGTTTGGAAATCAAAATCTAAAATTTAATTCTAGAAATTGAAATTCTAAATCTTGATCTAGTTTATATCATTTTAAACTAGACCTAGGATGATTTTAATTAGAATAAAAAAATATATATCTAGTTTTAAAAATCTAGATAAGATCTTAATTTAGCTATTAGGTCTTTTTAAAATACGAGTCAGATAACGAGGTTTTATAAACATTACTATACCGAGTTGATTTAGCATTTCATTTAAAGAAATTATTCCATATGACGTCAAAGGAAAAAAAAAACACTACGTCACACGGCCTAGTTAGACAAAAAATGCCTTCATCTATACGAGACAGTTATCGAGTGTTCATAGACATTGGTGCACCGAGAGAGTTCTATTAGCATTTCATTTAAAGAATCAATTCCACATGACGTCAAAGGAAAAAAAATCCACTACGTCACACGGCCTAGTTAGACTTAAAAAGTACCAAAAAATGTCTTTATTAACACGAGATATTTAACGACACTGGTGCACGGAGTTCTAATAGAATTAATTTAAAGAGGATCAAAGCCGAATTTTTTTTGGTGGGTTTTGTCTTTCTGTCCGTCATGTTAATATAAAAAAAAAAGAACTAAAAATTATTGAAAATTTAATTAACCTTTAATTTTCGTTTCGAAACATCGCTATAGTTTTAAGTATGAACGCAATAGATTTAAGTATATATAATAGATTGTTCCAGATGTTTGTATAAATAGTAAGAGAAAAAGAGAATTCCAGTTAAATGTGACACCGTTAATTAAGTTTTTGGGGTGGTCTTGTATATTGTATAAAAATTAGATGTACCACAGCCTTGTGGCGAGATTTTCATACCATACTTTGGTGTTTCAAAGTTGTTTTCCTTAAAAATCGGAACATAATATTAACGATAATTACATTTTATAACGTTTTAGCTAGAAAATTAAATATACTGTAAGAGAGAAGTGAGATTTTACATAACAATAAAGTTAAAATATTTTTCATAAAAAATCCGGAACATTTTTTCGTAAATACGAAGATTATTTGTTTTATTAATTAGAAGGGGGATTTCAAACAGTTATTTGGCGTTAGTAGATTTTTCATATAAAATTTGGAAATTTTTAGCGACGATTTGTAAGAAACTGTAAGTAATGTAGGTCGTTTTCTTTTCAAAACAAAAATTCGAAACATTCTTTATTAATTAAAAAAACTTTTGTTATGCTTCAGCAAGAAAATTAAATGTAAAATAAGTCTTAAATGTAATTTTCAGTAATCGTTTCTAGTAAATTACTTTCTTTTTTTTAAAATCCTGAACAACCTATTGTCGACATTTTTTAAATTTGTTTAAAGATGAAAATACGGAACTAATTTATATCGATAATTAAACTATAGTAACTTATTTGTCAAAGAATATAAGTGTAATATTAGTAAATTATGCGATTTCAAACAATCATTTGACATAATTCATTTTTTTATAAACAATATCCGGAACATTTTAAAGTCAATCAGTATAGAGATTTTGATTTAGCGTTTATATGCTAGTTACATTTAAAAAAAACGGAACAACATATTATTGATAATATGTTTTTGCAACGTTTAAGCATGAAAATTAAATGTAATATAGGTTAGAAGAGAAAAACAAACATTCGTTGGCATTAATAAGTTTTGCACAAAAACATCCGGAACAATCAATTATAGATACTTAAAACTATTGAGATGTTACGGGAGAAACATTAAAGGGTAAATCAGATTTTCAATAGCTTATAGATTTATTTTTTTTTTTATTTAAACGTGACGGACAGACCGACCGACCGACAAAACGCACACAAATAAGCCTCTTTTATTCTGATGGGGGCATTAAACAAAAAATAAATAAAATCTGATTATACTTAAAATTTTGAAGGAACTGATAGTACCATGTCTTGCAGATGCTTGTCACGCTACTGCACGAAAGTCGCTGTATAAAAGTCCATTTTAAAAAATGTGCGTTATATCTACATACAAAGTGCATTCTTAGCCTTTATAAACAAACATAAATGTTACCTTTTAATTTTTTTTTAGCAGCTTGTTGACCAGATAAAACACCTTTAACTAATATTTATATTTGTTGTGAACAGTTCTAATACATTGTATAAATATATCTGACTTCGTGATACTGTGTGTTTCTATATTTTATTGTTCTTTGCTAACATTGCCTCCCTTACATTTACGTAATTGTTTTAGAATTGGTGTATTTTTATGAACAAATTGCTTGCATGATTAATTTTATAAAGTAAACGGTTTGCTTTTAGAAAACAAAAAGTTGCCGTTGCACCTAAACTTTTCAAGCAGCATCGCATGGTGAAAAAATTTTCTTCATTTCTCTTTAGTTTTCGAGATCTGAGTTTGACAGACGGACAGACGGACATTTTGTACAAACCTAATAGCGGCGTTTCCCCTTACGGGGGCCGCTAAAAATTAAATAAAAGTGTGACATCTAGATGTGAAATAGAATAAAATACTGCACAATGTCACAATTTATAGACAAAGCAGTGTCACGTCAAGATGCGACAAAATAGTACTGTGACATGGACAAAGCTGTGGTCTCATTAAGACGTGACAAAAAGAACCGTGTACTATAACAGTAGCCATTTCGTGTTTACATTGTAGTTTGTGCACGTGCGTGTACATGTATTATGTAGGTGTGTATGTGTGAATTAAATATGTCTTAGTCTATTCATGGGCTAACTAAGTTTGCTTAGCCATTGGAAAACTGCACTCATCGGATACGAAGACATTGCCATTAGTATTATTTGGTAAGTATCGGTTATCTACCTTATGTAGTTTGGTGTTGTTTTTTTTTGTATTTGAGAGATACATTTTTGTGGTGTATGTGTTATTGAAAAAATATTTAATTAATAAATAGCTGTGTGTGTGTGTGTGTTTATGTTGATACGTGTTTCGTGCCTGTCTGTGTTCAATAAATTGAGCTCCATGTTTGTGGATGTGTGTTTGTGAATGTTTATGTCTAGAAAGTGCTTATCTACAGATGGTGTTAAATAGGCTGCATATTGACAACTACATGTATGTGTAGGGCCAACAAATGTGTTAAATAAGTGTTTATGTGTTTGTTAAAAAGATGTCTGTGTATCAAAGAATCTGTTTCATGTGTGTGTGTGTTGCGTGTTTCTGTCAGTCTTTAACATTTTTTAACAAAGTAACAAAATGATTTTTACAATTATACAAATAATATTTGGTTTAAAGATGTATCGTGTAAAACTTTTAATTAGTAATAAAAAAGAAACGGTGTTGTCTGGAAGTTATACCAAAAGAACAAAAGCAAGTGCGATCTAGAGCGTAGATAGCTCAAAACAGTTTGGGGTTTTGTTTTGAAATGAGTCCATCGACTAAATGATTTACTACTTTAGTTTTCGTCAAATAAATAAAAGGCTTGATAAAGATAAAGAGTAATGATAAAGAGTAGACTAAGAAACAAAAACTAGAGCAATAGTCTCCAAAGTATCAGACTCTGTTTTCATTGAAAATGTGCACTTTTATCAAAACTTTAATGTCAAAAGTAATAGCCACGATGACATAACTACAATGCAACAAAACCACTTTTTATTTGGTATCTGTTTCTATGGCCATATATAATGTTATATTTACGGTCAACAAAATCCACATTATGGCCTGTACAGAACTTTTGACTTTGATGTTATCACTGGTCTGAACAAATCCTAAAATCTCCAGGTTTAGAGCAAAGTCTCACAGCACAGATCCTCACGGTCAGGACACGCGTGGTGGGGAAGAACCTTCACCGCAGGGTCAAAGGAACAAAAGCCGCCTTTGATACATCTTCTGTTTGGAAAATCTGGAATCAAACATTTAGGAGAATCCAAGGCCACGCTTCCATGAGCTGCCACAGGCGGCATTATCTGGGGAGATACTGAGGGCCTTACAACCTGTGGCCTTGCTGTGGTGGTGGCTGGTCTGCGTGGCTCATAGCTGTCTGTAACATGCGGAACCAGTGGTAGAGTTTCCGGGATGGAAAGAAGAGATGAGCAGCAGTGCATATTTTGACCACAAAGTCCATAAGGCACCTCAAGTTCAGGACAAGAAGAATTTTTGGCAATGCAGTAGTGATTTTCTGGTTGGTCATAACCTTGGCAAGCTGAAGATACACATGATATATTTTACTAGAAAAATAATTTACTAGTTGGGAGATTTCGTTTTAATTTAATTTTTTTAAAAACTTGCGAGATACAATCTTTCATTTCTACTAGCTTTACATTATTAGATATATTTTTCAAACAGTTTAATTGTAACCAAATGAAAAAAAATAGCGGAATTCTTTGATTTTCATTGAAGCCCTGTTACAAAAAGTAAATCTATATATATATATATCTATATATATAATACTCTTCATGGCTCAACCATGCCTGACACCACCATATGTCATGGAAAGTTAACTCTATTATTTCTGCAAGTCGCACTAGAGTTACCCCAAATAACTTTTGAGAAAAAGGGGGGGATATCTTCTCTGTATTCATTCGTTACTAAATAGCAGGGCCGGACATAACCATTGCGGCGCCCTATGCGAAACTGATCGCGCGGCGCCTAGTTTGGATAGAGATACGGATAATAATTGAAAATTAAGAGTTTATAAAAAGTTTAATTTAATAATTTACACCTAGGATTAGCGTGGGACCTATGAAAGTGTGGGGCCCAATGCGGTCACAAAGGTTGCAGTAGCCTAAGGCCGGCCCTGCAAAATAGCAGCGTATGCTAGGCCATGGTTCGACCAGTAGTAAATAATATGGAAAGTAAAATGTCCTATATTGTTAGATTAGCTACTAAAACTAGTAACAACAATGATCTCGTGTTGATATCTCGTGCTGGTCTCGTAGTGACCGCGATACAGCATGCTAGTGTTAGGATCATTTTTGAATTAAGTGTTTAATTTTATTACGAAGATTATACAAAGTAACTCTGTCTGTCTGTCTGATACAAATTTTCAACACGTTATTTTTCCCATTTCCCATCCGAAGACAACATCTGAATCAATCAAATAATTAACCAAAAAGTTAATAAAATTATAGTAAATTATATTTTTATAACGTAAATGGGAAATAAATCTTACATTATTTAGCTATATGGTTGTAAATGGGGAGTTAATCCTATAGATAAGTTGTTTTTTTAATAATATACTTGTTTTTTTTAAGAAATTGTATTACAGATATAACATTCATATGACATCATTATACTTTTATCTTTACTCCCTGAGGGACCAGCAGCTTGCCCTCAACATATCCGATAACAAGGTTACAAATACAGTTTGTGTGGAAACACAAACTCAAAATCGGCCCCCGAAGTGGTCCATCCAGGCAGATAAAAAGGCAGGTTTCAATATTTTCAAGAAGAACAACAGAATGAAATTCTATCAAAGACAAATGACAGAAAAGAATGGAGAAAGAAGGTTGACATATCTTGTGTGGTGCCCCAGCGGTCCAGCAGACCAAAGGACAGGTGAATGTGAAGTTAGATGTGAACCTGGCCTAACTAATGTCTTATAATGAATATAATTGATCTAATTTTTTGTTAAGGGTCAATCTCTTATTCCTCAAGAAGAAAACCTTTCTCTAAAAAAAATAAATAAAAATTTTCCTTTAGTTAAGATATCTAAACGGGATGGACCGACGGACAGACAGACATTCCAGACAAAACTAATAGCGTCTTTTCCCCTTTCGGGGGCCGCTAAAAATGACATACTTCACAACAATTAGATAATATGTTGAACTGTTCAAAACTTACAAAAGTGTACCTTCAACTTTCATTACCCTTTTCTGACTTTGTATTCTTTCAATCAATGGAAAGTTTCAAAGGCTATTTGTGCTTTAGGGTTAAGATTAGCATTAGACCTTAAATATTTTTGAACTGCTATTTAGAATGTAGTGTCAGGTTTAGGGAAATGTTATTAATTAAGTTAAAGTTTGGTCTGTTATGATAAATTGATGCAATTTTGTCAAACACAAAAAAAAAGAGGCCACTCGCTAGCTCGAGTGACAATTGACGATTTCGTTGATATAAACTAATACTTGACGTCCACACTTTTAAAGCTCATTAAGACTATTATATACATTATTTCAGAATTTAGTTATTCCTAGTTGATGACAATCTACACTGCAGGTTATGACAATCTACACTGCAGGTTATGACAATCTGCACTGCAGGTTATGACAATCTGAACTACAGGTTATGACAATCTACACTTTAGGTTATGACAATCTGCACTGCAGGTTATGACAATCTACACTTCAAGTTTATGACAATCTACACTGCAGGTTATGACAATCTGCACTGCAGGTTTATGACAACGCAAGACATAAACAAGTGAACTAATGATTAAGTTATTCCTTCCATTGTATCATCCTTATTTTAAAATATCAATAAATACAGTTTGTTTGAACTTACGTTTCCATGGACACGCTTTATCCTTTTTGAGATTTTCATACAAGTTAATCCGACATAAAGTGTCGTCACTTTTAAGTGGTGTGTCTGCACAACCCTGGGAGAGTTTTACAACAGAAGCGGTAACGGAATTTTAGTTGAAAATATGTTAGTTGTGTAAGTAGGTCAATGTTTAGACAGGCAGACAGACAGACAGATATATATATAGATATAGAAATAGATATAGATAGATAGATAGATAGATAGATAGATAGATAGATAGATAGATAGATAGATAGATAGATAGATAGATAGATAGATAGATAGATAGATAGATGGGTGGGTGGATGGATAGATGGATAGATGGATAGATGGATGAATGGATGGATGGATGGATGGATAGATAGTGTAAAAACTGCAGTGAGGCAACTCATCGAGGCACATATATCTTTATTTACACGACATCACAAGTTCATAAAAACATCTTTCTTAGGCACAGTCTTTTCACTTCGGCTCTCAACTTGTGTGGAAATCGTTTCCTCTTCTCTTCCTAATGTTGACATCCTTCTCAGTCTAGTTTATCACAGTGCGCACCTTCTAGCTTAGATGGCGGCGCTCATGGCATAGTTATAACATTGCCCCCTTCTTATAGCTTTTCATCCTGAAAAGAAACAGTGGTGTGGGTGCCTGTTGCCCTCGATGCCATCTGCACAGTTTCCCGTGGTCGTCGCTTCCTCTTTTTCCAGTTGGCCAGTCTACGCTTGAGGTGATATCGTGGTCGCTGCTTCGACCTCATGACGATAGTCGCTGATGCCAGGCAGCTGACATATGGAGAGTTAGTGGAGGTCAGGGTTGCCAGCCACGTAACACAAATGGATGTTGTGGAGATCACCGTAGATTCCAGGGTTGCTGTTCTAAACGCTGAGTCAGCGGACCTTTTCCATGGACGTCTCGTCACACAGTTGTAGGCCCACAGCTAGCCATGGTTTCAAGCACATAGTCTTTCTCAGCTTCATCTGTATGGTATGCCCATGAAGCATCCTTGTAATGTTCATCCACCACTACATCAGGTTTCGCTGGGATTAATTCACCACCGTTCAGATCACTTTCACTGATGTGAGCAGAAGTACACATTTCTGTCAAGTTCAGGTCTTGTAGCTGTTTTTTTTTTGGCATGGGCACTGTCCCCGCAGGACGCCGCATATACAGTTCATGTCAATCTCCTGGATGCAGTTGCTAAATACGGAGTTCTCTCTTATGCCGCTGCCAAAGTCGAATTCGTTATTACTGCCTCTGCCATTGTTGGGGCCCGTATTCGCAATTTCACCCGACGAGATCCAAGGCAAGGAATCAGAAACGGTCTTGAGGCTTTCATGGTTTGAGTTCTCATCAAAGGTACTGACAAATAAACAGAGGTCTTTAAGGTCCACAGCAGCCAGCTTGGACGCAGACCCAACGTTGTCTTGATCTGTCCGGCTCGTTGCAGGTATACCAGGAACAAAAGTTTTAGGCTCATAACAGACTTCTCTAGTTTCATCATTTGTTTCTTTTCTTTCAGTTCTGTATATCCCATTGAGATCGCCGCAGCAATCGTTGTCACGTTTCTCGCCATGAAAGTCATCCCCGCCAGACTTGCCCACAACACAGTCACAGACAGCGCTCCAATCCCCAGCGCCTCCATCACCACTGTTTGTGCAGCCACAGTCCTGACCAGGCAACTGCTCCTTCCCTAACGAGTTTATTCCTCCTTTTGCTTGCGACACAATTTTATCACTTTGGTCTATATGGCCTTCTACTTGCAATACACTTTCATCTACTTTGTTCAGCATTATGTTCCTGCTCATGTTCAGTTGTTCATCAAATGCATCCAAAAAGTCCTGGATCTTGCCAATGAACTCAACAATCCCAAGTTCAATTTCAAATGTGTAGGTCTGCGGATCTTCTTTTTCATTGATCAGAGCTTGCCTCAGACGAGCCGAGAGCGTTTCCCTGTTACCGAGGGGTTTTAAACCTCGGTCCCGAAGCTCTTGTCTTATCTCTTTAATTGAGAGCTGATGTAATAGCTTCAAATATGTCATTGTAATCAAAGCCTACTTCCTCTCGTTGAGTTGCCTATGATCCCACTTCTGACACCAATTGTAATAACTGCAGTGAGGCAACTCAACGAGGCACATATATCTTTATTTACACGACATCACAAGTTCATAAAAACATCTTTCTTAGGCACAGTCTTTTCACTTTGGCTCTCAACTTGTGTGGAAATCGTTTCCTCTTCTCTTCCTAATGTTGACATCCTTCTCAGTCTAGTTTATCACAGTGCGCACCTTCTAGCTTAGATGGCGGTGCGCATGGCATAGTTATAACTATAGATAGATAGATAGATAGATAGATAGATAGATAGATAGATAGATAGATAGATAGATAGATAGATAGATAGATAACTTACCATCTCTACAAAAAGACATTTAAAAATTCTGCACAATTTAATATCTTTGAAGTCTTTGCTTGTCCCATGATGTTTCGATGCTGCTGTGTTACTTGCGACTGATGTTTTGGCCGGATGTGTCCAGCCCAGTAAACAAATCACAAGAAGGAAACGAATCATGATACACTGAAATAGAAATTGGTTGACATGATTCATGCATTTACTAAGTCTTAAAACCTCCTTTAGTCTTTAGATATGATTACTTCATACTTGAAGAGTTTATAGACAAAATTAGCTTACGTTAATTTATAGACATAATTAGCTTACGTCAGTTTATAGACATAATTAGCTTACGTCAGTTTATAGACATAATTAGCTTACTCAATTTATAGACATAATTAGCTTATGACAAATTATAGACATAATTAGCTTACGTCAGTTTATAGACATAATTAGCTTACGTCAGTTTATAGACATAATTAGCTTACGTCAGTTTATAGACATAATTAGCTTACTCAATTTATAGACATAATTAGCTTATGTCAATTTATAGACATAATTAGCTTACGTCAGTATATATAATTAAGATCAGGCTTTTTGTTTTACACAAAGTATTATCTCGAAACTAACTTTGGATATAAGATTTTACTTTTGTCTTCAATGTGCTCAAAATATACAACGGCTATTAATGACTTCCTCAAAACGTGACGTTTAGTTTTTCTACAGTCTAGTTGGCAAAGATTGGCAATTGTCTACTTCAAAGTCTGGAAATAATCCCTGGTGTAAATGTTACGGCCTTTAGTTTTGGCTGGGAGTTTCCTCAGACTTTTTATATAATACCCGCATTTTAAGGAAGTTTTCGGTCTTGAAAAGTTGCTCCAATTGTGAAGTAAAAAAAAAACAACTGAGTATAGCTGTGACTGGACTGTCCATGGGACAACGTGTGGTTAGCCGCTGGTCCTGTGACTGGACTGTCCATGGGACAACGTGTGGTTAGCCGCTGGTCCTGTGACAGGACTGTCCATGGGACAACGTGTGGTTAGCCGCTGGTCCTGTGACTGGACTGTCCATTGGACAATGTGTGGTTAGCCGATGGTCCATTCTCTGCCACACACAGAACTCTCCAAAAGAAATTATCTGCAGTAACAATTTTAAAGTCAACTGTGCCTTGGGTGTGCCTGTGCACTCGTCACATCCTCTATCCAGACCTCTTCGTGCTTTCACATTCACCAGTTCCAAAAATCCTCATGATGAGTTTACGTCCTATAATAGAGAATTAGTAAGACATATACCTCTGTCTGGAGTAGTGCTATCCAGACCTCCGTCAAATAGCACCTAGGGAGAGGACTGCACAGTATTATTCACCTTTAACGAAAGTCAAGTGGGAAAAGAAGTGAGTTTTTTTTATCCTTAGTCATTTCCAAGACCACGATACCCACACGGGGGAATATCGTCACAATGTGGAGGCTTGTAGTCAGAGTTTTCCTTCTCCTAGAGGAGTTGCATTATTAAGGCTGACGTGTCCAATTAACTGTGAATCATGTCCTAGCCGAATATCCCATTTAAATCTACCTTAGGCAAACCCTACTAGCACTACAGCCTAACATAACTAACACTCTCTATGGCAGATCCTAGTAGCACTACAGCCCAACATAACCAACACTCTGTATGGCAGACCTTAGTAGCACTACAGACCAACATTACCAACACTCTGTATTGCTGAGTTAAACAACTGAAAAGAAAAAACATCAACCTAGTTTTCCTTGGCAGACTGCAAAAGAGCTTACAGCTCAGCAGCAAACAGCTGGCTAGAAGAAGTGACTGTGATGGTGTGTAACTTTGTAAGTACTATTACTACACCAGTGCCGCAATCCAGTGTGTGTTCAAGTTGATCCTACAGTTGTCATAGTGCATGCCTGGAATGATTCTTTAGGTGAATAACTACATTTTCTCTTTACAAAACGTAACATTTGAATTCCCAAAGTTACGATCATATAAATAATATAAGCAGTACGCACCGACTACCCCCGTTGATTTGTTTCCAGGTTTTTATTGTTATATTATGGTCGGAACGCCCCCTTCTTTACAAATCTAATATCTACTCACTTTGTCTGTCTGGCTAAAAGTTTGTACAGGTTATTTCTCCGAGACCCAATCTCGAATCAAGCTGAAATTTTGCATAATTATTTCTTTTACCCTACAACACAAGAATCAATTGTTTTAAATTATTTTGTTTGGTATCTCAAACAAGGGAAAGAATTTATACTCGACTGAAGTGGTGGAATAGGCTGAATTAGTCATATATTAACGTCTGGGGCTTTGTGAACATTAAGATAAAATAGAAACAATCTTCCATGTTCATAGACTCTTCGCTTGTAGAGTGGTTACCTCGTTAGCTTGAGAAGTCCGAGAAGGCTTAAGCCCACAAGTTCGAATTCAAGTCGTTCCTTATTAAAAATAGATATATATTTAAAAGGCGATCACCCAGATACACCGTTTTTTCTCTCCCTACCCTTTTTAACTGGTTTAGACAAGTGATAGGATCATAGCGTATTGAGAAAGCTAAAAGCATGAAATTGCGCTAAACAAAAACAATTGGGAAAAAATATATCTTATCACACAGATTTATTATTGTTGGTGTAGATCTAATACAAATTTAATCACGATTAACCTAACATACTTTTTTTTAGAACGTGAATTAATGTAACTGAACAATGAAATTTCAAGGCCCGCGCTCTCTTTTTCTCTCTTTCCCGATCCTATTTCGTCATTTATCTAGGTATTTTGTTCTCTAAATAAAAAGGAATATCTATTAGGTTTTTATCATTGTTATTTTAATTGAGCACATTTAAATATAATAATATGGCTTGTCTTCGAGTTCGAAGATTTATGAGGAATGCAGTATTTCCCCTGGCTACGCAGCCCCAGATGTGACCTACATATTTTACCACATCCATGGCAAGCACCACCATTGTCCGCCGGTGGTCAATTAAGATTCTTTTCGCCGTCTGCGTCTGTCCTCGGCAGCAGATTTTCTTTTGGTCCCAAATGTGTATCCCGCAGCCTTTGTGAGTGACCTCCAGCTGTCTCGTTCAGAGGCCGCATGCAACCAGGTGCATATAGCGAAATGATAATTGATCTAGATTTAATTTTTTTTATTGCTATTATAATTAGATTTTTTTAAAGTGTTGCAAAGAACCATTACTTGCTCTCTCTCTTTTTTTTTCTTTCTCTCCCTCTTTCTCTCTCTCGAAAAGGAAAAGAAAAAGACTATAAATTTCTAGATCTATCTTATTAATGCTATTAGAATTAGTTTTGTTTTCTTGTTGAGACCACTTCAAAAAGGAAGTGGAAATGACGTAAGGCATATTAAGACTAAGTAGACCATGAGTAGACTAAGAGAAAAGGAAAAATATTGCTTTAAAAATACGAAATTCATTATTTTTGTTAATGCTTGTTATGTAGAATGCGGCCTTTTGGTAAATACCGAACATAAAATACAAAGGTTTGATAGAAAGCCTGCTGGTTTTCGCGAATAGCGGGCCCAAGGTTGCGATTCTGTCAAAAACTGCTCTCACTGAGTACCTAGAAGGTAAAAGGAATCTGTTATTCAATGGATACCAGCTCATATCACTAGCGGATCCAGAACTTTGGAGTGGGGGGGGGGGAATTTTTTTAAACCCTAACCCTAACGCCCAGTAAACCCTAACCCTATGTATAAACGTGCGTACAGCACACACACACACACACACACATATATAAAGGCGCAGCATTTCTCAACCTTCGGCGAAAAACAAAACAAGGTGGGCAGTGCTATAAGGTTCCATAGTGGGTTTCGGGGCAAAGCCCCGACGCCAAAAGCGTTTTCTTGCTTTTTCACTGCAAAAACGCATTCTCCTGACATCTACAGCTTATTAGTTATCAATAGAGTTCGGGGCGAAGCCCCGACGCCAAAAGCGTTGTTTTTTTTTTCATTCTTCACTGCAGAAACGCATTCTCCTGACATATACAGCTCATTATTCATAAAAAGAATTCGGGGCTTACGACGCCAAAAGCGTTTTATTGCATTCTTCAATGCAGAAACCCATTTTCCTGACATCTACGGCTCATTATTTATCAATGGAGTTCGAAGCGAAGTTCCGTCGCCAAAAGCGTTTTTTTTGCATTCTTCAATGCAGAAACGCATTCTCCTAACAACTACAGCTCATTATTCATCAGTGGGGTTCCGATGCCAAAAGCGTTTTCTGGTATACTTCATAGAAGAAACACATTCTCCTGACCTAAAGCTCATTTTTCATACTATTTAAAAAGGACCATTTGATAATGTTGTACTTGAAAAATATTCTAATATGAATTTATAGCCCCTTAATACATTGCAAATAAAACCGATTTGTTCCATTGAAAAGATAAGATACCCCACATATTTAGATTTGGCTTTGAGGATCGCCGCCGAAAAAAGAATTATTCGATAAATAATATTCAATAAAATTAACGTATAAATTGTGAGTTATAGTCCCAAATTTATTTAACTAGAAAAATGTCAGATTGAGTAAAGGTTGGGAAAAGGCGACTATAGATGTATATTATGTAGGTTTAGAACTCATCTCAATCATGACTCTTATACTAAAAATTTCGTTTGAATTCTAACTTTCTTAAAATAATTATGATAAATTCATGTGAAATTACATAAACTATGTAAATGAGAGGGGCGGTAGAGTGAAAACGATTAATCCTCGCTCCTTTAATAATTTCTGCTAAAGATTGCATTTGGCATTAAAGAATAGGTGTGGGGCGACTCAACTAATTTTGTTCACAAACTATGATTCTCCATAAAAATAGGACCGCCCCACCCACTCAGAGGGCAAGAGTGGGAGGGCAGTACATGCAATCACCCTCCACCCTACCCCACCGAATCGGCCAAGATACCAGAAGGGGATTGACATAAGACAAAATGTATATATTAATTGCATTAATTTTGTTCAAAAACTATGATTTATCCATAAAAGTAGGACCGCCCCCCCCCAACTCAAAGGGTTTAGGTGGGAAGGGCAGTAGAGGTATTCGCCTCTCCTCCCCCCCCCCCCAAATCGGCAAACAGGGAACGACATAATATAAAGATCGGTTAAAATATCAATAAAAGTTTTAATAATATAGATATTTAATTGTTTCTGTTAGCAAGCTGTGATTTCTAAAAATAAATTGGACCGCCCCCCCTACTCGAAAGTGTATGGGTGGGGGGGGAGGGATTGATACCATCGCCCCCTCCCAACCCCACCAAATCGGCCAACATACTAGAAATAGATTGAAATATAAATAATTAGTATATATTATTAACATAAGTAATAAATTCGTATACAAATTGTGTAAATTCTATACTAAAATTCGACCGGGGGGGGGGGGGGGCGATGGCCCCTACCGCCCCCCCCCCCCCTGGATCCGCCAGTGGCTCATATACAACTATCAGGAAATGAGAAGGCGGACACACTCGCCAATAGTGGGAGAACAAACTCACAAATTAGCTATGCACTCTATCCAGAAGAAATGAAGAAATTAATTGTAGATAAAATAAATGAGAAATGGACGAGCTCCCATCCAAATAACAAGAAAGATGACGCTTACTATAAGCTATCCCGACAAGACCAACGTCTAATCTTTCGACTCAGGATCGGACACAATAGAATGCGTCAACACATGTACCGGAAGCTCAAAATTGGAACCAGTGAAATCTGCCCATGTGGAGTATCACCAGAAAATGCCGACCACGTCCTCCAAAACTGCTCTCTTTACCAAGAGGCCCGTATATGACATTGGCCCCAAATCACCCCACTAGAAAGAAAACTATATGGAGAGCTCCCTGATTTGGAAACCTCTGCGCAGTTCATCTCATGTATTGGTCTAGTCATATGAACACTCCAACATAACAATGAGAACGATGAAGAAGAAGAAATGTGTAAGGCATTCTAAGTGGATTCATACGATGGTGTAAGAGATTCCATAGTGAATACGTCAGTAATATAGGGTAGATGTAGTTATGCGTTTTAAGCATTTTTTGTTAGAAAGGTTGTCATTAGGGTTAGTCCATTCAAAGACTCCATTGCTGATAGCTTTGTAACAAAAAAAAACTATTTATAGGTAAACGAAAAAACAATGTTGGCAGCTTTTTGTCCCCGCACTGTTTTTTTTTATGACTTCACAGAAGTGAACAACTTATTGTCAAACTTTTTTTTTGTTTACCTGACAATGAGTTCTCTCCCTTAGTTGGCATGATGACAAATGAAAGAGACACCTAATAGGATTACAGTGAGACGACACAGTGTGCTGCTCGCCCAAAAAAGGAATGTTTATTTACTTGACACACATTCAAGTGTTGACTTGAAAGATTCACATTGTTACCATACCAAAAAAGTTGTGGCTCAGGTTTAGACGAGTTTTGTTTTACATTATTATAAAAATACTTCATCATTTTGTGTGTTTCCCTGAGACGGACTAGACTTTGACCTTGTGTGTTAAAGATGTTGTTGTTGTTTGGTCAGAGTGTCTAAAGAAACAAAACCATGAGAGCACGGAAAAGAAGGGAGAATATGATTGTGGGGGGGGGGGGGGGAAGAAAGATGTGAACACGTGACAAGTCCCTCGTCCTATTGGAAACAACAATCTAGAAGACACGTACAAGATCAGTGCCAAAACGTTGTTCTTATTTCCCAAGCAATTTATTAAATTTTGAGGCAAAGGTCACTTACATGTGTGGCAACAGTCACCTACATGTAAAGTAAAGGTCACATCAATGTGGAAAAGGTCAATTAAATATGTGGCATTTTTTGGCAGACAGGTTCATCTTATTCCTGCCTCAATTTACTAACGACAAATGTGAACAAAATATTCACTCCTCCTGACCAATTACAAAATCGCTTTATTGAAGTAATTGTTAAATGGTAACCTTTTTGTTTTTTTGTTGTTAGCTTGACTTGATTGTGCAGTGGGCTCTAGAGCGTCACTTCAACAGATCAATGACATTTGTTTCGTGACTTTCAAAGGCAAGAAGTTTTTTATAATGTCTTCTGCAAGCTTCCAGTTTCTACACAGAAGAGTAGATAATCTATGTTGAATTAACTGGTTTCCGGTACCTCTTCTAAGTGTCCATAAAGGTTCGAGTTGAATCCCTTTTATGAACCTTTGACCCGGGAAAGGCTTGTATCCCGTGGCCAGGATGAAGGATTGGCTCTTTACCGACCCTTCTGGAGGCCCCCATAAACTAGATGATCATTTAATCACATCCATATTTTCATGGGTCAGTGTCTCTTGAGCCATTGCAATGGGTTCCCATCCCATGCGAGGCTGGAGGCCGAGCCCACCAGAGGACAAACTCCATATTCCTATGCTGTACCATCGCGTTCCGGTAATTATCTAATTATCAAATATTCAGCCATACCTCCGAATACAGAAGAATTAATTTTTGTTTTCGGTTCCAGAAAATTAAACAACTTTTTATTTCTGACTATGTTTGGGAGCCTATAAAGAAAGGAGACAAAACTTATACTGGGGGCCAAAAAATAAAAAGTCTGTTCAATTCATACGTTTCAAACTTCATGTTAAATCTACTGTAAGTTTATTATTGAACTTAAATTATTTCAATCTTTTCATTATTTCTACTGACGTTATGTTATAATCTTGCTTGGATATAACATAATTCAGTAGTTTACGTATTTACAAGGAAAATATAAAAATACTTAAAAAAACAAAGCTTATCTAGGGGAAGAGCTCTACATGTAAAACTATATCTCTCAATAATGTAAAAGTTATTTCCCATTTTCGACACCAAGCAAAATAATTCATTACCAATAATTAATTGACGAATAGTTCTTGTTTTTTTTAGTTGATTCGAGAATGGGTGTGGGAGAAAAGACGTGTACAATTATCAAAGTTTTTTCTAAGGGGACAAAGCCCTAAATATTTAGCCATATCTCTGAATAATATAGAATTAATTTCCTTTTCATTATCAAACGAAATAATTAATTACCAGAAATTGATTAATTCTTTTTTTTTATTAATTAATGTATTGTATTCGCCAATGAATTATTGCGCAAGGTTTCTACTTGATCCGAAAATGGGTTTGGGAGAAATAAAATGTTCAAGCGTTTACATGACAGGGAGAGATGATAGAAGCATTATAAGAAACTATTGTCCCTGTCGTGTCTATGTATTAAGCAAGAAAAACATTACAATAAATTTTAAAGGACATTTACTCCTTTATAAAACTTATAGAGCGATTGTTTTTTTCTCGTAATTCCATATACATGTTAGATTAAAAACAATGGAACATTTGTATCCTCTCCCAATCAGAAAGAATCCTGGTTAAGCGAATCTATATATCTACTAGGCTTTGTAATATCCCAATGGTAGTTGTTTAGATCTAGACGTTTGAGACTATTACATTAATTTATTACATTTAAACTCTTCAATGAATGTGAAAATTTTAAAATGCACTGTCTATTCAAGAAAAATACTTTCTTGTTCTCCAGCCAAATATACAGTTATTTCTTTTTTTTATTTTGAATAGCTATAACGGTCAAACTAAAGTGTTCCCAGTGTGGCCAACAAGTTAGTAATTCTTTTCCAAATGATAAACAGCTACTGTCAAATTTTTTATGAAAATCGTTAGAGCCTTTTTTTAGATCCGTGTCAACTTTTTGTACAACCAGAAGGTTCAAGGTGAATAGAGGTATTGTAACAAGTATAACATTTAAAATACTTTTTAATACTTTTATAAAAGACAAAACCTACTTTATAAAAAGTTTAGAGCGGTTGTGTTTCTCTTAATAACGAATGAATGTTAGATTAAAAAAACAATGGAACATTCTATACCCCGCCTCACTCCCCTAACCCCACCCCGCCTTTATAACATTCCAATAAGGGATCTTTAGATCTAGACCTAGACGACGATACACTACCCCCATCTGTGTCACCACCAGGTTTACAACACTGTTCCCTCCTTAGATCTGTCCGTCCCGGACAGCATCAATCTCATGACATGGGATGTGTAGTTTCATCTCTGCAGGTGGGGGTCGATCGTTGGGGGTGACAGTGGGCTTGCCTCTTAAGCTAGACGAAGCCATCCACGTTGAATTCAGCAACTGTCGCTTTCGTCTTCTCTGCCAGTTGATCTTCACCTGGTTGCACTGACATCGTGGTCGCATCGCCATCCTCAAACGCAGCCAACGTCGCTTTCTTCTCCTCCAGTCGATCTTCATCTTGTTGCACTGACATCGTGGTTGCATCACCATGCACCTTGGGCTCATCAAACGTCGCCTTCTATCATTCTGTACTGAGGGCAGCCATTTTACACATGGGGAGGGATAGGATGTCAGGGCCGGTGTCAAAAAGATCATTTGCCTAACATGTGGTTTCAAATGGCTTTCTCAAAGAGGACTTATGGGATGGGTTTCAGGTTCACTGGAGAGGAAATTATGGGACAGGTCATCATCTTCAGACTTGTATGGAGGACATGCTTGTGGAGCAGGTTGGTAACTCTCCACACGTAAAGGTCCCTCTCCTTCGGCATCAGGCTTCATTCGACTAGTTTCAGCAGCGGACCAATCGTCTGTTGGGTTGAGACCTTTTCGATTACTTTCTACTTGCAAGGGGGTCTCTACTGCGTCATCAGGTTTCGGTGGGTGTTCATAATCATCACCAGGGCTTATCTCGTTGGTCTTGACCTTTAGACAGACATCTGCAGGTTTTAAACCTCACCGGTAGCTTTCATCATGCAAATGTTCTTTAACAGCTTCATCAGGCTTGTACTCGCTGAGGATATTGCAGCAATCACCACATTTCTTCTCATGGGAGCTACTTTCGTACGGCTTGCTATTAGAGTCACCGGAAGCACCATCTTCACTAGCATGGCCATCGTAGATGCGTATTTCGTAGCACGGGGTTTCTACCACCTCGTTCAAAGCGTTCAGCTCGGGGCTCGTCACTTCTTTCACTGAGGTGTACATCTGTTCTACTCTGGTACAGGTATCTTTCTGTAAGTCACCCTTCAACAAGTTTTGAAAGTCAGCTAACATCTGTTGTTGAAAGGTGATCAACAGCTGCACTACATCGGGTTCTAACTCGAACAGGTAGGTGTCCGGATCTTCACCTTCTTCAGTTAGGTCTTCACGGGGGCGTGCTTGCCAGGTTTCTTTGTTTCCGATTGTCTTCAGCCCTCGATCACGGAGTTTTCGCCTCAGTTCTTACACTTTCAGTTCGTTCAGCAGTTTCAGACGAGCCATAGTAGATCCGATCCCACTTCTGACACCAGTGTTACGTCTCTCCTACTATCCAGGCTCTATTTAAACTGCACCACACGACACAACGAACTTAAAGAACCTCACAACTCAGGGCTCCAAAGTATCAGTCAATTTAATTTCAAATACATCACAATCGGCAACAACATTAACACTGTCTTAACAAAAACCTAGTCTTGCTCCGCCTGACTTCACACACCGTGCTGGTTCTCGCCTCGTACTGGTCACATTGCGAGGTAACGTGAAGTGAAGTCTTTCTAACACACTCGCTCTTATATAGTGTCTCTACTGGCCTACTCGAACCTTCTTGACCACTCCAGTTGATCACTTTCGCCGTGACTTGCGTGCGTAATATTTACGCCACAGGTCCTTGCAAAACTGGCGTGTACTGTCACTGGTCTCAGTTGAGCGCTCGTCCTGCGCTGGACTGTGGCGATTTGGGTAGGCTAAAAACACACAGCACTACCCCCATCTGTGTCACCACCAGGTTTACAGCAATACAAAAAAAATGTTCACTAAAGCATTTAATTTTATAAGATTTCATACAGGTTCATAAAAACTTCCCGCAAAATGACGTGAGATGGGTAGCAGACAGGATATAAACCCGGAAACATCGAGACGAAAGTCCAGCGGGCTTACCGCACGACCAGGCAACCATTCAGTCATGCTTTGAAATTGTAACGTGACAAAAAAGACAGACGCAAAGCACAAAAAATAGGGATTCTTCTCTGCAGAGGCCGCAAATAAAATGTAAGGGTATCTCCTTTTAAAGTTGTCTGAATAGGAGCGTTAAGTCTATCTCATTAAGACTTTACTTGTAAAAAGAAGATAATTACATCCTAAACGTATCTATGTGTTAATCTATTCCTGCATTTAATTAGAGACGAAAATTTTGCTAAGCTAGTTCTCATAAACTAGAACTTTTGCTAAATATTTAGGGAGTCTTTCCTGTCATTTATATAAATAATACCAATTACCATGATGTAAGCCCCATAACATTTTTGGTTTCTAAATATCTTTAGTTTTGGTAAAGACAGCCTCTTATGACCTGTCGATTCTAAGGTGGCTATCACAGTTCAACAGTTCACTTTGGCATAACAAAAAAAAAAACACGTAACCGGAATCAACCAATCAAAATCGTTTATTTCGTAGATAAAAAAAAAGTCATACAGTACTGTTATGTCGTATTACAGTATAAAATGAATAGGTATGTATACAGTAAACTGTTACTTTAGTCCGCCATAGAAACAAATGGATTAGGGTGTGTGTGAGAAGAATTTCTTGTTTGGTACTGTGACCAAGCTTGTATTTTACCTGTTGATGTGCTATATAGTTAATTCTGGCAATCAGCATCCAGAAAGTTTGACGATGACGTATTCATACCCCCCCCCCCAAATAGGCTACTGCGCATAGGCTATACATCGGGTGGCTGTGTGAAAACACGTGTTTGTGTGTACAAAAAAAAACCTCGGATGTATTTTTTTTGTCATTAGAAAGTCGGATCTGCAAAAATGAATGTACCACTGTACACTTTGTTTTTATAATAAAGACTACAGACAGTATTTTCTTATTCTAGTAAGTTGTTTGACACGAGAGCTACCGGAGGCCAATGAGCAAACGAAAGTTGCTGCGAATGGAAACATCTTGGCAATAAAGTTCAGCAGCACGAGGTTTTTGTAAGTTGTAAAATATTTTTAAAATGTTTCGGATGTTCCTTCGGAGTTGAAGATGATCTACTTCCTACTCCAAATTTTCTACAGGACGACGAGGGGGGGGATAGCAGCGGGCAGGATATGAACCTGGGACCATTAAGACAACCGAATAACAGTCCAGCGCGCATACCGCACGACCAGGCAGCCATCCATACTTATAATTCTGTGTCAGCGTGATTGGATTAAACTCTGAGAAGTTCCCCTTTCAGACCAGTCTTCATCTTGATTCAAACCCAGGACCCAAGCGCTTAACCACTCAGCCTACGCGCCCAATGGTAGCGCTATGGATAACGAAATGCTAGAACAAATTAGAAAAGAAAAAAAATCATTCGCGCGCAGTCTTAGCAAGAATTTTAGCAATAGTTCAGGACTTTGAAAAAGCGCATTTAATGGGAGAACATAAACACTTTATGCAACGGTCAGTTTTTATACTTGGTTGAGAATAGTTGAGATGTATGTGTGACAAGTCAAAAGCTTGCTGCCAGAAGAGTCACTCAAATTTATCACAGCATTAATCATTATTTACTATTACTTATTTATTTTATTTTAGCTATTTCCCCGTCCTGTCCCCAATTTCTTCACCCGCCCCACCTTTTCCTCGTCTCACTAGACTGAGTCCACCACCTTGGCGGCTTTTCACTTATCTTTCCTTGACCGGGGCTGACGGGCGCAGTTGACACCACCTTGGGTGGAATACAAGTCACCCCCCCCTTCTCCCACGTCTCTCTTTGATCTAGGATATCACTCGGACCAACATGCCCATTGACCTTTCCAAGGTGCGACTCCCACCTCGAATCAAATTCACCCACGTGTAAGATAATTCTTAGCCTAGGACATTTCCTGTTTCTGCCAATATTTCCCTACCTTTATAAGGCAAATTAACTCAACCAGACCCGCTTATCTCTGTATCGCTGTCAATCGAGTCTGGACTACTTCATTTATTCTTACTCTGAGAGTAATACCTGGTGGTGAGCCGAACTTAATCACAAGTTCCATCTTAATTACTTTGTGCATATTTCTCCCTTGATATTATCATGTGTATTTTATTATTTCACTTATAATTAATTAGTGCATTGTGTATTTCTCACTGTCGTAAGTAGAAAACATAAACATGGCATATGTATATATTTATGTATTGCATTAATCTATTTACGCTACGTTGCTCAATTGATTGTTGATGCAACCATGTATATATTTGTACATCTTATTTTATTTCCTTTATCTCGGCTGACCGCCTTGATAATCTTACTAGCGCACTAATACTGCGCTTAGAAAAGATATATGAATTATCTCCCCTTTACTCATTTTACTCTAACGAGAGTTGCGCCCCCTTGAACGGACACCCTCTCCATTCAAGCGCGCTCCATTGTTCTCGACCGACGGTCGTATGCAAACAAACCGTCATGGTTGCTGACCACCGCCCATTTCCCGCCCCCCTTTTTTTCTCTTCAAACTTGTGTTGATTATTTGAGATTATTTATTTCCCCTTTTATGTACATTTTATATTGCTACTATCAGCCATCTATTTTTCCATTTCCCATTTGTCATCATCTCCCCATTGTGCTCAAAATCAACCTTACCAATCTGACGAATGCACCTCAGTCGAGGGCATCGATAAGATGCATGAGAGACATGTCCTAACTTGTCTTTATTTATATGCAGCCTCCCTCAGGTGTCTGCCTATTTATTTGGCTCTGCCTATTGCCTATTTACCTGCCTTCACACTTAGTGCTATTCAGCACTGCACTCCTGCCTATTTGCTATTTATCGGATTACTCACCTGCCTATTTATTTGGCATTGTCTGCCTAGTCAACTGCCAATTTGCTGTTGTGTATCTTCTACTGCCTACGTGGACCTACTCAACTCTACTACTTGGCGCTATCGGATCTACTTGCCCGCCTATTCGACAGCCCACCTGTCAACTTATTAGGTGCGACGTCCCTATAGACCCAGATCTGTGCGAGACGTCATAGCTACGCCAAACCCTCTGCAACTCACTGGGCTTATCCTGCTAACTACGCTGCCCACGGCAGATCAGCTCTGCCCGCAGTAACATTGTGCCCACGGTAGCCGGCCACCCGCCCTACTGTGCCCACTACAGATATCAGAACTTTGGATTGAGACTCCTTGAGAACTGTATCACCGGCGTCCCTCTACCCGCTAGAGCGCCACCTCCAGCTGCAGAACCTCAAGCCAGGATCACAGCCAGCTACAACATCAACCGGACAACCAGCTAAGTTCAGAAGACAAAGTGACATACTCTCATATTAAGTGCAAGAGTGATGATTAAACATAGTATTGCTTAGAGATAGATGCAAACCCTCCCCCTTTTTATTCTTCTATGTAAATATTTATGTAAATAAATATTCTTCATTTTTAACTTTGTATCTATCTTTCATTGCTTGTCTCGTTGCGTGTCTGCTCCCGATTTATATGCTGACGGGTTGGTGTGTGATAGTTTCAAAAATAATCATCCCCTAGACATTAAACGCGCCAAACACACGTCACTTTCCCCAACCTGTCACAGTATGACAAATTCTACCCAACCATACAAGAACTTCTTCGACGAATTCAGAACGTATGAGCTCCAGAAGTGAAGGTGGAGTTCAAAGGTCAGTACTTACGTACGGTAGAAACAAAATTGAACACTGATGATAGCGTGTTGGTAATTTCTTTTAGTAATCTAGCTGGTCAAGGTCAGGTCAAGACCTTATTTATACTCTATTTAGTGGTCGTGGATGGTTGCCTGGTCGTTATTGATGGTCCCGGGTTCAAACCCTGCCCGCTCCCATCTCCCGTCGTCCTGCGGGAGGTTTGGACTAGGACATAAACTATCTTCAACTCTGAAGGAACATCCGAAACGTGTAAAACAGTTTACATACGTGTTAGCTAGTAGTTTTTGTAACCTTTTTCTTGTATTCTTTTCAACTCACTGGAGCACAGAGCTCTCTTTGGGATATGTGGTGTGATCATTTCAAAACTAAGTCTAGAAGATATGAGTCCGTGGAGAGACATAATGAGTGATCAGTTCATTAAACTATAAGAGTGTGTGTTGGTAAGTAATAATGGTCTGTAGATTCCTGTATTTTTTTTAAATAGGTGAGTGTCATTAGTTTCTTTATAGTCCCTTATGAAAATATTTCATTGCTATCTAAACCTAACAGTATAGTTCTCAAGAAAGAAATTTCAGATGGCTAGGAGAGAAACAAAAAGGTAAAAGCTGAACCAAACAAATAAAAAATAGTTTGCAAGTTGATATCTTGCAGTGTTTGGGGTTTCGGTACAATAGAGACATCACTTATCGGAATCAAAAATGTATCTTGTTTTTACATAGTCTTATTATATTTAAAATAACTATTACCATATGCCTCGCTTCGGAAATAGCAAAGCCACAAAAAAAAATACAACTAAATATAACTATGAGACGCGGTGGCTGAGCGGTAAAGCGCTTGGCCTCCGAACCGGGATTCCCGGGCTAGAATGCTGGTGAAGACTTGGATTTTTAATATCCGGATCTTTGGGCGCCCAGCTCTAATGGGTACCCGAGATAAGTTGGGGAAAAGTAAAAGTGGTTGGCCACATGACGCCTTCGTTAACCGTGGGCCACAGAAACAGATGCCCTTTACATCATCTGCCTTATTGATCGCAAGATCTGAAAGGGGAACTTAACTTTTAAATATAAGACTATTCATTTTAAAATTACTAACTCTAAAAATACTAGCTAAAAAATACTTGCTTTAAAAACACTATAAATAGAAAACTAGCTATAGAAATATTCATTATAAATACTAGCCAGCTATGAGAATGTGTAGAAGACATCAGGAAATCAAAACAAACAAATGTTATCTACGTTTTAAAAATGAAATCAATGTCAGAGCATATATATACTTTAGTCTACACATGCATAAATACAAACAAACATACTTTTATTACGTGTGCATATGACTATATATATATATATATATATATATATATATATATAGAGAGAGAGAGAGAGAGAGAGAGAGAGAGAGAATTAGATAAAGAGAGAGAGAGAGGGAGAAAAGGAAGAGAGAGCATACAGTCATATAATCCAACGATAGAAATACTCTGATGTTTTGAAAATGTATGTGGAATCCTTACCTTGACTTTCTTGCCAGATTGGACACTAAGATAACTTTATTCAAGACTCAAATATCCAGCAGAGTTCTCCCCCTCACCATTGACTCAAACGTACAGCAAGACAACTGCGAAGAATGAATTGTTGTCTCTTGTCATAATTATTTATGTATGCAACATGTAAACAACCAACTCATTTATTATCTGGTGCAGCTGTCTTTGTTGTAGCGCACCCCCTATCAGCTGGATGTGCCGTTCATTTACATAAGTGTACACGTAACCAACACGTCCAACATCTGAAGTACTGAAGAAGATGGGAACCAAAACGAATGGTGACAATATTTGTCCTCACTAGTTGCCCCTCGATTGGGTGGTCCAACATTGCTGTAGATATTAGTTGTCAAGATTAAATGAATTCCAAAGATCGTGTTTCCTGTTTTTTTTTAATCTAACGCGAGTGTAGAGGAAGTTCATCTGAGTTGAACTGTGCAGAAGGCGGGAACAAATTGAAGACTTTGAAATGCATTGGGCGAAATGGGGATGAGAATAAAGAAATAGAAATTGTATGAAAAGAAAAGTCTAATAAGTAGGTAGCCAACTTTAGACATAAAAAACAACAACAACACAGGTCTACATCACAAGTAAATAGCCTACAAAAGAAGTTTTCGGCTTTCAAAACAATTTCTTAAAATAGCATTATTCATGACGTCATGACTCAAACTTTTTTCCTCACGTTTAATTTGAATGAAGCAATGCTATTTATAGATACCGGTACAATCAAGAGAGTGTACAGACAATAAATTGTGTTGATACGTAAAAGCGGATCCGATAAGGCCTGTAAAATAGCCTGTAAAATCACATTTCTGAGCTTTGTGGCTCTGCATTATTTAGTTTGTAACAGTGATCTTTGAATATAGATCCTTTCCAATTCTTGTTTTATGTCTTAATTTTTCATCTTCTGAAGTTTTTCTTAAATGTACCTTATATCACCCACACATTTCTCCATATTCTGTTTCTATGATTTTTTTATTTTTTTTTTTGCTGTAAACCTGAGCGTACACACCAACAACTAAACCCAAAATGAGACTTCTTTTTTTTTTTTTATTCTTCGTGAAAATCTCCAATAAGATATTTTGATGTCAGGGCTCTTTTTTAATAATAATAATAATAATAATAATCTTTTTGTCCGTATGGAAATTTGTCTTACAATTTGTGCATTACACCAAACAAAAAACATTATAACTATAAGAAACCAAAGTGTACATTCACACCAGACTCACTCATAATTTACATGTGACAAAGTTTATACCAGATTGTTCTTATTTAATTATTTGATTGCTAGGGAAACAAAAGAGTGTTTGTGTCTGTTTGTCTTTGCTATCGGTGTCTTGTACTCCGTGTGGGACCCCTCAACTCAAGAAAACATTAAGAAACTGGAACAAACACAAAATAGAGCAGTGAGATTCATAACAAACGAATATTCACATTTGACTAGGGTAACACCATTAGTAAAATCACTAAATTTAGAAAGCCTTCAAGACAGAAGACTCAAAAGTAAAGTAGCAATTATACATAAAACACTGAACCATAATCTTCAAATACAAAAACAAAATTTAATAAAATACTCTGAAAGACACAAAAATAAAGGCACATTCCTCGTCCCATATGCTAGGACAAATTTGTACAAATACTCCTTCTTCCCTAGTGCTATTAGAGCATGGAATGGGTTGCCTGAGCTAGCCAGAAAAACCAGTGACTTGGCAGAATTTAAGTCATTGGTTAATATGCATGACTAAATGCATGACGCGTAGGACGTAATCATCTTCTTTTTTTGAAGTAACGTCTGTATTATATAAGATAAGATAAGAAGATTGTATCTTTTTTGTGATGGTAACATCACAAAATCCTGACACAAAGGGTGATTCTTTGTAGCTTTTTTATAGATGTTTGTCTCAAACAACTGCCCAAATGGGGTTTGTTTTTTGCCAATGATTTTACCAGCAGCATTTAGGATTCTATAAATTTTATTCTTATTTTTAATGCTCAGATTGCCATACCAGGCAGTGATATTGAAACTTAAAATATTGCAGATATGAGCGTGATAAAACATAGCCAAGGCCTTTTTGCTAACATTAAACGAGGACAGTTTTCTTAGTAATCGTAATCTTTGCTGTCAAGGCATTGTCGTATAAGCAACGTTGTGCATGGAATTTGTTTTCTTGTATTCTTTATGTCGATATTTAAACGTGAGCAATTTGAAAGTCCTAAATTCATTAAAATTTTTTTTTGTTTGCTATGACATTGCTTGAATCGTTTGTCAAGGTTGAAGTTCATGTAATTGAGTGATAGAATTGATTGGCTAACTTACAGTACAAGTACAAAATATGTTATTTCAGCGATTTGTTTCGCATCCCCTTAATCCCGTTTCTGTTGATTAAGAATTAGATCAGGGGTGGGCAACCTTTTTGTATCGAGGGCCGCATATTTTTTTTTTTGGGGGGAGGAGTGGGGGCCATATATATATATATATATATATATATATATATATATATATATATATATATATAATATATATATATATATATATATATACATACACGTACTTGCAACTTTAAAAATATCCTAGCTTTGTATAATGTCTTTTATTTCATATTTATACTGTATTATAGATTCTTTTTTTTTCCTTTTGTCACGTTCCCAATTGAGGGATTACAACAAGAATTAGCAATTTCTGAAACCAATTTTACTATTTTAAAAAACTTACTTTTGTCTTTTTACATCACAACATTTCACCACAAAAGCACAATTGTACTTTAAGTGAATTATTGAACTGTTTAAACTCGTGCATAATGTTCCGGAACTGTGGAACTAGATAACTAGTTGTTATCCTAGTAACTGTTGTCAAATTACAGTTAGTTACCATCGCAATGTATTACATTTATTTTTTTAGTTTCCACAAAAAAAAAATACAATTTCTTCACAGATGTGTACCCAAATAATGTTAACGTTTAGCGGCAAAGTTTGTTTTAAAGTATGTAAATACAGCTCCTGGCATCCACAAATCTCCCGCGGTGTAAAACTTCTATGTGCTGAACGTATAGTTTAATATTACTATTATTAATGTGTCGCGAATGCCGTAGAATGCTGGGTTCGTGCTTCCTAGAGTCACACTTGACACGTGACAAACATAGATACTACAGATTGACTTAAATCCGTTTCAGCAGACAAAATATAAAGTTTATTTGATAACAATAATAATACTGCACTCCTTGTCGGTTACACAATCCAATAAGAAACAAAGTCACATCCGCATAACATCGGTATCAAATATATCCAACATGTCAAATTCTTCAAAATAGACTTCAAGTAACGTCCGCATCACATCGGGTAACAAATACTTAATAATAATAATAGTACAGAATAATAACTACTAGAAATACATGTCTCAAGTGACCACTGGCTTCGACTGCCCAAAAGATACTTCTTAACTCAAAATTATTACTTGACTCTCTAAGTCACTACTGTCCGTACTGGACCAAGAGATACAACTTGACTGCCCTGTCCAAAGGTTACAACTTGACTGCCTTGTCCAAAGGATACCACTTGACTAACTGAACTCAAAGTCAATTTAGTCATTCTACTTCCTGTTTCTATATCAGGAGTTCCACGTGTCTTTTCACCCTCTTAACCAAAGGTGAACATTTTACAGGCAATGTCAACCGAGACTGTGACACGCAGTAGTACTGACTGGAACTTCTCAAGTCATAATTTGCTTTGAGTTACGTCCTCTGGGGCTGAATCAGTTTCTGCGCTAAAGTTTGAGCTGGTGGTATTAAAACCTGGTGCTTGAGTCTTATAAAGTCCACGATTAAGGACTCCAAATAAGTCTAGTACTTTTCAAGCATTTCACTTGAAACAGTTTCATATTTCAGCAAAGGAAAATGTTTTCACTTGCTTGCCTGGAGAAATGGAAAAGCTTTGTTTGAAAGTGTTGTACATGCACAACATATGTGAAAACAACCCATTGTAATGACAATCAAGTAAAACATGAAATCTGTCTTCCACTCTTCATTAGAAATATTAGTAATAAACTCACGGTTCAGGGTCCTTCAAGGAACATAAGCATTTCTTTCTTGAGACTTTATATTCTTCTCGTTACGTTGTCCATGCTAAACAAGCGGATGCATCGGAATATTTTGTTTTTAAATCTTCAAGAACTTTTCGAAGCTGCCCGTGGTTAAGACTCCCTAGCTCTGATAAGTTTGATTACTTGTGCTCTACACCGATAATATGTTGATATCTTGTGCAGCTTTGTACAAACTTTCCTGTTTGGAGTTTATGGTTTGGGATAACAAAGATCAAGCTCCATCAGCTGTAACACTTGTTTTCTCGGTCCAAGTATACCCAACACTCAGCACAGTATAGCATTGAATAAATAATGGCATTAGATTGTTTCTTAGTGTGTTGACATATAGACAGTTTTAATAATTTATATGGATATTTGAATTATTTTTAAATATATTTGCATTTTTATAAGTTTATACTGTAGGTACACCTGATTTCTGTAGATGTCCGAGGGCCGCATAAAACACTCAGGCGGGGCCGCATGTGGCCCACGTCCCGTAATTTGCCCACCCCTGAATTAGATCCAAATCAACTAAATAAGAATTTCAAACTTACACAGAATTTTAATAATTTTTTTAAATTCATAAATCTATCAAAAGTACATAAACTTTTTTTTAAAGCCACTTTTTAAAAAATAGCCCATAAAAACAGCTGCTGTTTACCTTATTAGTTCAGAAAAGAAAAAACCTGTGGGGAAAAAAGTGTAAATATACTAACGTTTGAACAATTTGACTGTGTCACAGTGTATCTAATTGTACAACTCACTCTGTCAAAAGTTTGTACACGTTATTTCTACCACACAATCTCGGATTAAGTTGAAATTCTGCACAATTATTTCTTTTACCTGACAAACAAGAATCAATTTAAAAACAAACAAACATTTAGTTAATTAATTATTTTGTTTGGTATCAAACAAGGACAAGAAAAATAGTACTTCACAGATGAGGTGACATAAGATGAATTAGTCCCATATATAATTTGTGTAGAGAAGTATTTCGCGGCTTGTATGTTTGAAACTAGCAATAGATAACTATAACATTTTCTATTTTCATAAGCACTTCGCTGGCATAGTGGTTAGTGTACTAATTTGAAAGAATGCTTGAGCACTCTAGTTTGAATTCAACTCGTACTTTTTTTTTATTAAATGCATTTTAAAACGATCACAGTAAAATTCAGAGTTATTGCCCCTTCTTTCTCCCCCTCTCCTCTTTCCCAACTGAAAAACTCAAAGGGCATTGAGAAAGCTAAAAGCATGTAAAAATAATTTGTAAAAATAAATTCTAATCGCACAGATTTATTATTTTTAGTCTAGATTTATTGCAAGTTAATAACATGACTGATCCAAACTAATTGATACAATCACACTTAATATACGATTTTTTTAAAAGTAGGCCTATGTATTTATTTGTTTTGCTTGTTATCTTCCAGAAGGTTGAAGGCAAAGGAAAGAGAAAGAAAAAAAAAAGAGTCTCGAATCTCTTTATCTAGTGAACTGGATTTTTCAGCCCCGTAGATAATGGACTTGTGACAGCTCAATCCAGTCACTTTTTTTTTTTTTTTGGTGTAAAGACCTATAGTAAAGTTTATTGTGTCTCAAAATGAATTTGTGTCTGAAAGTTTATTTACACGTGGAACACATTTTTAGCCAACTATATAAAGCAGTATTGAGCTATTATTTTTACAATCCCACAATGCATATCAAATCGCCTTCATTACCACTAGTTAGTTGCCAATTTTTTGTCTTTTAATTTTATTTCATTAGTTGTAAGTCATGTAGTGGAGGTATAATGCTTTCTCCAAACTACAATCACTAAATTCCCTGAGCGCAGCCAAAAGAGATTTCGTGGTTAATCTCCCCTTCACTTTCCCAATAAAAAAACTAAAGCAAGATCTTCCCCTCGTTCGGCTCCATTATTAAAGTTCAGTTCATAAGATAAGATAAGATAATATCAGCTTTGATATCTGACCTACAATTTTTAAATGAATAGCAGGATAATGCACTGAAATTACCTTAGAATATTCATTTCTTAAATATCAAATACTATAAATTATCCATCTATCTATCTATCTATCTATCAATGTAGATATTGTTATAAATTCGGTGGTGGTTCGGTTAGGGGTAGTAGTTTGTGTAGTCAGCCGACACAAATCGCCCCAGGCAAGCGCTAGACGAGCGGCCAGCCGTGACGAGTGGCGACGGTCCACAGGGATGACTGATGAGGATTCAAGAAACATCTAAGTGAAAAGTACTCGAGCCAATCACGTCAGACGTAGCCTACTCATTGAGATGTCCAAAAAGATTCGAGATAAATCCATTTTATAAACCTTTGACCCGGGAAAGGATTTTATTCTTACTGTCTGGAGCCCCCCTCCCAACCTAATGATCATTTAATCACATCCGTCTGTCTGGTCGTGCGGTTTGCGTGCTGGACTGTCGTTCGGATTTATCGACGGTCGAGGGTTCAAACCCTGCCCGCTCCCATCCCCCGTCGTCCTGCGGGAGGTTTGGACTAGGAAGTAAACTATCTTCAACTCTGAAGGAACATCCGAATTATGTAAAACAAAACAAACATGGGTCACATCCTTGAGTCAATGCAATGAGTTTCCCCCATCCCATGCAAAGCCGGAGGCCGAGCCAACGAGGGGACAACTTCCATATTCTTATAATGTCACATTGCGTTCTGTTGGGGGGGGGGCATCTCGCCCGTATGAACCCCCTTGGGGAAAGGTGCAACAGATGCGCACGAGTTAGCAAGACTTTCTTCCATCTCCACCATGTGCAAGTACACTCGTTAGAACATAACTGTGGTAGCCCACTGAAGGCACTGTTTGCTCTCGTTCTTAGTCTTTCTGCTTCCTCGGGCGGACGAGGCGCCATGATAAGGTGACGGGAGCTGGAATCCTCCGCACGTGATCAACCAAAATGATCAAGCGACGTTCCGTCGGTTTCTGGAAGTCAAGACGGTTCTCCACAGCACGGTTCACTTCTGACGACTCTGTTCATAATGGCTCAGTGATGTGGTTCTGTGAAACCCATTACGACGGTTCGGTGTGTAGTACTGTCAAGACACCTCGCGAGTACGAGACGACGTCTTGATTTTGATCACCTACGAGAAAGAAAATTCTGAATTCAAAACTCTGCTACCTTGCATCTATACCCAATCACGAGAAAGGCTTCGGGAGTCAACCTTGAGGAAAAATCAGCAACCCTTAGGAAGTTTCAGCACACAGTGATGCACACTGGCAGAGCTTGCAACGCCGCTGATCGATCCCAAACTGTATCTGCACTTTTCGTTCCTTCAGAAACATCAGCTGCATGAAAAGGGGGGAAACTGCTGTGTGGACGACATCGTTACAATCAAAGTTAATGACCAGGCTTTTATCTCGTTTCCATGAGATGATCCATAGTCGCTATATATAGCTATGGATAGATCTACATGGAGAGAGAGCATAAAGGAAGGGTCTCGGATTGCAGATGCCATACACTACAGAAGCAGAAAGAAGGGTGATAATGCAACGGCGCCTGGTGATCACATATACCCAAACTGCGATCGCAGCTGTGTATCAAGGTGCGATGTGTGTGTAACTTCATTATTTCGAAAGACATTTATTTTACCGTAGAAAGAGTTCCTCCTGGAGTTAGTGGAGGGATTTTAGACACCCCTCCCTTGCCAGCAATATAGACACTATCATCATGGCTTCACACAATGCTATGGCACCCCTGTAATACCGCAGTGGGTACCAAGTCGCAAAGTCTATATCTAAGTCTAGATCTAGATATATAATCTTGATATAGAATCCACTATATCTAGACTTGAGCTCGTATTATAAATATAGAAAAAAATGTAGATCTGGTCTCTATTTATTGTAATTTAGATTTTTGTTAAGTGTATAGCCTAATGAGGATGTGTGAAAACTGCGCGGTAAAAAGTAGTTTTTTGTTTTTTTTTAACTTACAATTGAAAACGACGTTCGTATTAAAATTCTTTTTAAAAACAACATTTGAATTGGTATTCTATTCCATGAGTTAGTTATTAAATGAAAAAAAAATCTATTTTATAATGATCCATTGATACTTTTTTAATCGTGATCTTAGATGCTTTTTTTTTGTACCAATGCGCGAATCTATGAATGAAGCTTGATTTATTAATGAAGAAGCATGTGAACTTTTTAATAAGACTTTTCATTGAAAAGTGGTGTAATTTTTTGAAAAATCTGCTTGCATATATAATTTTAAAAATTGGTTCACTTTCGGAAATAGAAAAAAGTAGCCGTTGCATCCGAACTTTAAATGATCTAAAATATCATGATGTCCGATTTTCATTTTCTCTTCTAGTTTCTGAGATCTAAACGGGACATACGGAAAGACAGGCCACACAAAACTAATATTGTCTTTTCCCCTTTCGGGGGCCGCTAAAAATCAGAAGCAGCAGACAATTATTTAACATTTTAAAAAATTGGTCAAACACATTTACCCCTAAAAATGAAAAATCCATCACTCACAATAATCCATGAAATTCACGAATTCACAATATTATTAACAGAAAAATGTGTCACAAAGTAAAGTATATTTATAGAACATTTGAAAAAATAAAATAAATAATTTTTTAAAAACATTTATACCTATTAATTAAGACCCCCACCCCCAAGACTCCAATCTCACCGTAAATCGTATTTCAAAAAAACAAACTTTCTCTGATGTATCTATAGTGCATATCCTGCTATTAAAAAAAATGTGTGTTCAAAAAACAAATCTGCTATTCACTGTACTTTATTAATGGAGCCCAGCGGCTGGTAGAAATGTATAACCCCTTAGGCTACGCTCATGGAATTCGGTGATTGTAGTTTGCTTTAGATTTTTTATATCTAAAAGGGAAGTTGTAACGTCAAAACTATCTGTTGTTGTGTTATAAACTTTAAAAAAATCTCCATTTGGCTACGCCTAAAGAATTTTGTGACTATAGTTTGTTTTATTTTCATATTGAAAATGTGGTTATAAGCTTCAAACCCCGCTTTGGGTTAGACTCAAAAATTCTCTGGAGGGGCTTAAACGTAAACCGACTGGAGGTTGTTTTTTTTTTAACTCATAACCCCTCTTGGCTACGCTCATAGAATCTGATGACTGTTGTATGTTTTGGTCTTATATTGAATAGGGGTTGTTATTTGGAGGGATTTTAAACTCAAATTTCCCTTGGCTACGATCATTGAATTTGGTTACTGTCATTGCATTATTTTTTTGTTTTATAGACGGGGAGGGATGTTAATCTCAAACCCCCTGGAAGGGGGATTTTAAACTCAAAATCCCCCTTGGCTGCACTGCGGCAAGTGATGATTTAACATTAAAATCTCATCTAAAATAAAATTGAAGCAAAAAAATCAGTCACAAAATCCCCCTTCCTTGCGAGAGGATTTCATTTCGACTACACGCCCAAACCACCACCACCGCGAAAAAATCCTGGCAATGCCCATGCCTTCTTTTTATAGCTCAGTGCTAACTAAAGTCTATAGAGTCTAGTTTATAGATTTAGGTCTGTGCCTTTGTGTGTGTAGGTCAATTTCCGGTCCGTTTTAGGAAAAGGCCAATAACGAGATAAACAGAAACAAACAAAATGGTAAGTAACCAAGGCTTTTTGTCATATTAAAATTGTAAAGTATTCTAGGTCTAGATTTGGTAATTGCTTTTTAATTATTAATTTATATCAAAATAGACTCTAGAATAACTCACCGAAATTTTGAAATTTTCTTTAGTATTATGAAATATGTTTAGAAAATGATATAGGCGTTACCATGACCATAGATTTTCTCATATGGATCTATGACCTATTTTCGATTTTCACTTAGAATTTAGATCTATATCTAATCTAGATCTAGCTAGATATAGATGTAGATCTAGAATCTAGATCTTATTGATTATTGATTTAGCTATTTAGATCTATATCTATATGTCTAAAGTAGAGTACTACTAGTACTAGTACCTAGAGTAATGTCACTAATGTAGGTCTAGTCATTCTAGAGACTCTAGATAGTAGATTCTAGATCAGTGGTCTTCAGCAAAAAACATTGACAAAGTGGTATGAAAACTCGCTGACATGTAATGGAATATTGCAAAGAGTTTTAGTTAATAAGTAAAAAAAAATGATGAAGAAGTTAGTTGCTGTTGTTTTTTCGTTGGATTTCAAAAGGAGTTTTTTATTGCTCGTTTTGTTAAGCTCATAAATACAATGTTGAATTATATTTTTTTTTTGAGAAACAGGAAATTCAATGGTTTGCGAAAACTTTAAGCAGGTTGACAAATATTTTTTTTATGGTAGGCATCTAACACATATGAATGAAACCAACCTTCGACTGCTACTAAAGAGATGGACTTTCATTGATTATATCATTTTTTTCTTTTATTGAGACATTAAATCTATTTTAAAGAGTTTTACAATCTCACGTAACTTGTTTGTTAACAAATGAAATACTACCTAAAGACACCGATATCTGCAATTCACACAACAATGCTCTATGAAGAAATTACGATTCGCTTAAATAAATAATTTTTTAAAATGACAATTATTAAACATCTGTTACCGATGTTCAAATTGAGTTGCAGGGAAAAAAAGATTTTTAAAATTTTGTCTTCAGTGGAAAGAATGTTAACATAGGAGGCACGAAAAAGATGTGGCTGCATCTGAATGTTTCAGTAAAATTCCCAAACTTTGGTTAAAATTAGAATTATGTTTTAGCTTTTCCATCAACATACATGGTTAATCTAGTTTTAGTGTGTAACAAACTTAATGAATAAGCAAAGAAATAGACTGACTGGATGTAGTCACTATATGAGACCTTCGCTTGCTTTGTTTAGTTTAAAGCTTGAAATTTCTAATATTGTCAGACTGCAGGAGGCACATGGTTCCCATTAGCTTAATTTCATTTTGTAGTGAATTCATCAATAATAATGTTTATAAAAAAAAATAAACTTAATTTACAATTAAACCTAAAACATTAGGTCCTAATATTCAACAATTTAAAAGGGGACTATTCTTAGGATTTGAAAGTAAGTCATGACAATGAGATTAATTTTTGTTTGTAATCACTGCAAACTATTTGACATAATTTTTGTATAATGATAATATTGGCAATGCCTTCGATTCCGAAGATTAAGGCTGAGTGCAGTAGTTCACATAACTACTCATACCTAGTTGTGACTTGCATATTATCAAGAATTTTGAGCAGACAAAGCCCTTAGCTGCTGGCGGTCTATTTAAATTTTCTTTCCTTCTTTTGACGCTTGTCAATAATGGCTTTTCTTTGAGTCTCAAATGTTTGTCCTGCAGAATTTGTGAGAGCTCTCCAACTGCCTTTCTCAGAGGCCATATGCTTCCAGGTTCTTTCCTCTATGCCAGTGAGGGTGAAATGGCACCTAAATGGTCTATATAGCGCTTACATGGCTGATGTTTAGCCTTTGTGCAAAACAGATCTAAGATTTAAATAGTGGATATTAAACAGTAGAATGGTGGCCTTTGGCATGCAGTCGTCTTCCATTCGGGATAAAAAATGAATAAATAGAAAGGAATGTTGTTCATATTTGTCTTCTCACGATTTCTTTGTGTTTTTCTTAGAGAGAAGGCGCTGGCTGAATAAGGTTGAAGACTAGATCTAGCTAGATTAGGTAGTTGCACCAAAATTTTTTAATTGATCCTATACCAACATATATGAGAGATGATGAAAAATGCTTTCCAACAACAGCAAATTTATGATGCTAGCATTATTGGTTCAAAAGTTATTGTGATTTTAAGTTTGTCCTATATGGACTTTATTTATATAGAATATACTTAGACTTGAGACTTAATGTAAAGAAATAAAAATAAAAGTGAAGCAAATTTTTTTTTATGTGAATATTTAAAAAACTATTGTGAATACATATAATATACAAAAGTATATATCAAATTGTACAGTTTTAAATGAGGAATTTTAATTGCTAAGTGGCAAATTAAAATTTTAAAATATCATTTAGTAAATTACGAAAAACTAAATTTATAAAAAGAAAAATGCTTCTGGTTGTCAAGATTTCAACACAATAATAAGCTTTTAAATTGATCTAGATATATCTGGTTATAGAATAATAGTGTTTATTAGAAAAAGAATCTTCAGATTTAAGATTTAGATCTATTTAAGTATATTTATTTGAAAGAATATTTTAGATATCTAGACTTACAGATTCTATTTTGGCTTCTTGTGTCTCGGCATCCTCTATCCAAAAGAACTCCCAAGCATACAGATCTTTATTATATTTTATGTTAATAATCAATAACATTGGTATAAAGAAATGATTCATTCAATTTTACATGCATTAGTGTACAGTGATTTTAGTTTTACTAATGTAAAAAGCGGGTATTATTGATAAAAGGTCATCCCCACCTCTGTGAAATTTTAGTGCATTAAAAAAAGTGTGCTAAGGTTTAACCTTTTGAACCCGCCAGCCCGATTTATCGGTCTGCGTTTAAAAACTCCATGCCCTGACAGCCTGATATATCGGTCTTGCGCACCTTACCTTAAACCTAATTCCGTAATTAAAAATCCAAGGAAAAAAGGTACTCATGTAGGACTATTTGACTTATGGTAAATAACAATAATCTCGAACCCATGAGTTTTGTATTTTTAAATGGTAAAAATTTAATTACAAAATGAAAAGACACCTTATTGATTCAGGTACTCATGGTCTAATCCAAATAAATAAACTTTTTATGAAGCACGGAACTATATCCTTAATGATTCTAAGAAATGAACTAGATCTAGAAAATGATACTAATGATGGGGAAATGGAATTGACTCAAAGATCATCTAGATCTAGATACTGTAAATAGAAACACTATCTAGATTTTCATCTATACCAGCATCAGATTGATTGAAGGAATGTGGGGTCTACATGCTGAGAAGACTGTCATACCAAGAAAATGTATAAGAGATAAAGATTCTAATAAATTTCTCTAAAAATAAAATAGTTCATTTAAAAGTTTTAATACCATAAGTTTTTTTAATCATGCTTGTGTTAAGCGTAATTTCCGAAGGAGCCTAGGGGAATAGAAAAGTAAGGGCAGAACACTGCGAGGGTTCAAAGGGTTAAAGGGTCGTTGACTCGTTTAATCATAATAAATTTGGTATCATTGGAAAGGAAAGCTGGGTGAATTTTCTAAGTGTTTGGTTAAAAAATAAAGATGTATTTTTTTCCTTGTTATTTGAAAATTTCTAATTTTTCTGATTAAAATATTTTGGACATAGTAACCGTTAGATTTATCTTTAGAATAAACTCAAGAAAATGTCATAAAAACACTCAGTTATAAAGCAATGGCTTTTCTTAGAACATGCTTAATTCATTTGATTTGATTGTGACTGGCAACACCATTGCTGAATCCTTGGCCCATTCTATATAATAATATATCTAATCTTTGTTCAGATTTTTTAAATTCAATGAATGATCATAAAGAAAATAATTTAATAAGATACAAATTGATCAATGATTTCAACTACAATCTTGAGCTAGATCTACATTCAGAGATTTAAATTCTTAATTGTGAAGCCAAATTTGGTTACAAAAATGGCTGATGTTTAGCCTTTGTGCAAAACAGGTCTAACTAAGATTTAAATAGTGGATATTAAACAGTAGAATGGTGATTAGCTAGATTAATTTCAGAAGAAAAATATTGCATACTGAATTATAGAGATAACCAATTAATAATAATAATAATTTTATTTATAAAGCGCTGTTAACAAACAAAATGTTGGCTCAAGGCGCTGTAATAACATTACAAACACAAACACAACAGCTAAAATGACAGTTAATCTAAAAAAGATTTAAACAGATAGGTCTTAATGTTCTTCTTAAAAGTGGTGTAGCATGTTGTCTGTCTGAGATCAATGGGGAGTGAGTTCCAAACCTTTGGTCCGTGAACTGAAAAAGCCCGCAGACCGTAACTTAATTAGCTTAGCTTAATTAATAGTAATAGCCACAAAATTATATTTAAAAAAAACAATTTATACTTTAGATTATATTATTATTATATTAAATTATATTTAAAAAATAACAATTAATACTTTAGATTAATTTAATTTATTTTGTTTCTACAGGATGTCTTCATTATGATCCGACGTAAGAAGACAACAATTTTCACAGATTGTAAAGAAAGTACAACCATGGGTGAAGTGAAAAGAATAATAGAAGGCATTTTAAAAGTTGCACCAGAACAAATGAGGTTATACAAGGACGACACAGTAAGTTTTACAAACACTGGCCATTTGCTGGTTAAATTAGATATTTTTCTATTATGTTGTGGTACTTGAGGATTTTTTTGCTGCAATATGTGATTATTTTTAAGTCAGAATCAATAGAATTCACATGAAATATTTCTGTTATAATTAGATCTACTGAAATCATTTTGAGTGTGCTTTTTGTTATTTATTGAATTTAAAACATTTGGAATTGATCTGCATGTGTCCTAGGATTACAAAGACGGAAAATAAGGCAAATATTTCAAATAACATCCATCTTAAAAGGAGAAAAGATATTGTGCAATATCTATAGTCATGATGGACATGCTTCATCACATGTATAAAACAATCAGTAAACTATTAGCAGTTGAACTGAATTTAGCTCTTGTGGTCTGAAGGGAGAGTTACCTTTTAGGGATAACGGGCACAACATAACCTAAAGTGTGCCGATGTGCCAAAAAACTCAAACTGAATTTTCGACTCGAAAAACAACATTTTCAGTGATAAATAGCAGTAGGGTAACATTAATTTTTTTTTTTTTTTTTTTTTTTTTACTGTTTCTGGACATTGACAATATTGTTTCAAGAAATCAATGTTTTTAGTGGCTGTCTGTCACATTTAGATTTCAAAATTTTACCATTGCTTTCTTTCTTGATAGAAATGCAACAACTAATTTAATTTTTCTAAAGGTGAACTGTTTTAAAATACTTTAAAATCTTCGTCTTGCTTGAAATAGGCACAAAAGCTGTTGAAGCTCCGCTGACATGAAGCTTGCATATTTTATACCTACCTATAAATGGAAACCATCTATAAAGCTAGATTTGAAAATAATAATTATGCACTACATTACTTTATATTCATTGTAAGGCATTTTCACATTTCATTTACATTCTGTGTAATATCGGTGATCAGTTCTACGCCCAATACTGTTCACTATGTATACATATCCACTCAGAGGTGTCATACGGCCAACCGGCATCTTATACCATTTCTTTGCCGACGGCTCACAGTTATACCCTCAGAGAAAATCAGTGGTACCATTGCAAGGTTGAGGGATTGGATAGTTGAGAATAAACTCAAGATGAACGAAGACAAAACAGAAATAATTAAGATTGGCACTGAAACAACATCTCAAAAGTCGAAAACACAGATTCTCTTTTTATCACTAACTGCCAGGTTCCATGTAGTGCAGAATTTTGGAGTTTTCTTCGACTCAACACTATCTTTCGACCCACACATAAGTCAGCTCTGCAAGGGTCTTTATCTGCAGCTGCGCAGATTAGGCCAGATTTGACCATATTTAACTTTGTCATCAGTGTATAATATTATAGGGTGGCCCTTATTTTTGAACTTTTTATTTTCTAACCTCTGATAAGAAAACATTGTTTGCAAAATTTTACGCAGATATTTAATCATTTAGGGGTAGCTCAATAACATTGAAGTTTACAATAGGCACTCATTACTCAGCAGCATGACATGTGAAGCAATATTGCATCATCATCATGTAATTAATATGTGTGATGCAACATTGCATCATCTAAGTAACAACTCTAGGTGATGCAACATTGCATCATCTATTTAATATGTCTGATGTAATATTGCGTCAGCCTGCAGTGTTGTGTATTACCTAAGCAAGCATGCGATTACATGACAGACTGTCATTGTTAAGTGGTCTCTTTCACACTGTCAGTGATGTAAAGCATTTTTGTTTAATTAGTTGAACAGTGAACACTTCAGTGAACACTCATCTTTTTAGTGTTATTATGGCTTCTGTAAGTACCACCACCAAAAGCAGAAAACCTGTGTACTTATTGGAGAAGTTTACAGAAGAAATCAGAGGTCAGAAGTTGCCCTCAAACCGGCAGGCTCTTGGACACTTCCTCTTTCTGCACCTACAACAGAAGAAGACTGTCCGCGAATCATCAACGCTTACTGTTGATGAAATTGAACAATTCTGGAACCGTGCACGAATTCCGGTTCGTCATAAGCAGGATTCAATCAAGAAGATTGAAGTATTGTTTGATCAATGGCGATCTCTCAAGAAAAATGCCTCGAGACGAACAGATACACAGCAAAGGAATGAAGAGCAATTCACAGAATTGTTTGATGATCTGTTTGATATAGCCCATGGTGAGGCAATGAGTATGATAAAAATTGATGAGGATAAAGAATTTCTAATTGCACAGAGAGAAAAGGGGCGTAGAGGCGGCATGTCATCAGTGGATTGTGCTTTGACACCACCAGCTCTAATACTGGCCGAAAAAATGGAGCCTGTGTTTTGCTTCAACAGCTGATTGGTAGGGATCTTCTGTACCTTGCTTGCCGTCATCATATGCTCGAACTTGTGGCCAGTGCAGCATTCACACAAGTTATGGGTTCCTCATCAGCACCAGAAGTTCTTCTCTTCAAGAGATTTAAAGCACACTGGCAGTTCATCGATAAGAGTCAATTTCAAGATTCATCTTCTGATCAGGAAAGTGCCCTTGTCATTGCTAGCATCAAGGAGGCTCTTGGAACGATGCTCATGTCTGCTGTGGCTGAAAACCAACCTCGTGATGATTATCGCGAGTTAGCAGAAGTAACGCTGATCTATCTTGGCATAACTCCACAACGTGGAATACACTTCAGAGCGCCTGGGGCTATGCATCAAGCCAGGTGGATGTCAAAAATTATCTACACCTTCAAGGTGTGGCTGTTCCGTTCACAGTTTCAACTGTCCACACGTGAGGAGACAGGTCTGCGTCAACTGAGCATATTTTTTGCGACAGTCTATGTCAAGGCTTGGTATACAGCTCCTCTTGCAAGTGCTGCAGCAAACAATGATCTTCAGCTTCTGAAATGCCTATTAAAGTACAGTTCTACAAACAGTGCTATTTCAAAGGTAACATCCCACAAGATGATGGATCACTTGTGGTACCTATCAGAGAACTTGGTTGGCTTGGCATTCTTTGATAATGCAATCAGCAACGAGATCAAAGACAGAATGGTTCAAGCAATGAATGAAGTTGATAGAGCAGCTGATCCTCCTAAGCGCATACAATTACATCAAGTTTCCTCTGCCGACCTAGAACGTATGTCAACAGCTGACTTTGTGACGAAAAATACCAGATCTTTGTTCATCACGCTGGATCTTCCACAGGGATTCCTTCATTTACCCGCCGAACAGTGGGCTCAGAGTGAAGACTACCAGGCTGCAGCCAAACGTGTTCACCATCTTACAGTCATTAATGATCATGCTGAAAGGGGAGTCGCTCTAGTGGAACAGTTTTCCGGACGCCTCACCAAGAATGAAGAACAACTACAGTTCCTAATGCAGCTGGTCTCTGACAATCGCAAGCGGTACCCCAACGCACTGAAACGCTCATTAATGGATCACCAGTGACAGTTGGTGATAGACGCTTGACATTGTAAGCTACTTTATCGTTGCAATTTACTTTGTATTACATACTAGAAGTGAAATAAAAAAATCTGTTAATTTCAAGCATCTGCTAACATTTTGTATGGACTGTATTAGAAACGTGGACAGTGAGGTAAACTTTAGATCGCTTGAGCTACCACTAATTGTTAGAATTTCTTTCTGAAATTTTATGTGTAATGTTTTTGTACCATATGTAAGATAATAAGAGGGTCAGAGCTTAGTTTTTTTTTAATTTTATTTTTTGCCTGTAAGTAAGGGCCACCCAGTATATACAACAATAAGATGCCCTTGTACCTAAGCGAACTGATAACTCCATATGTCCCCCAGAGAGCCATGCGCTCAATGGACTCAACTCTTTTAGTGGTGCCACGTTTCTCCCTCAAAAGCTTCTGTCTGTTGTTTTTTTTCAGTGCACGGACCAAAGGTTTGGAACTCACTCCCCATTGATCTCGGACAGACAACATGCTACACCACTTTTAAGAAGAACATTAAGTTTAAGACCTATCTGTTTAAACCTTTTTTAGATTGTCATTTTAGCTGTCGTGTTTGTGTCTCTAATGTTATTACAGCGCCTTGAGCCTACATTCTGTTTGTTAACAGCGCTTTATAAATAAAATTATTATTATTATTAATATGTGTTCTTAGAGATACGGTAACTACTTTTATAGTAGCTAGGCCTTTTGTTCTCAAATTAAGGTATACATATTGTATGCTTATACAAATCAATATTAAAAAGGTAAATCAGTGTTGTAAATAGTCTACATTATCCTAAACTATGAATGCCATTTAAATCTCAGTTTGTGTAACATAATTTGTGAATATAACTTACTTAGACTTAATCCTCCCGCGCCTTTTGTCGCATTTGGTGGCAAGCTGTTCCACTGGCAATGTCTGGAGCCCCTTCCCTTATGGTGTCCACTGCTCTGAGGTCCTCCATAAGAGTGTGGCGCCATGTTGTATGCAGACATCCCTGTTTGCGCTCTCCACATATTGGCCTCCGTGTCATCGCAACTCTTGGTATGCGTAATTCATTTTATAGGGGAACATGTGCCGCAAATCTCAGGCAGATGACTTTATGTTTTACATGCTGTTGGGATGACGATTGTGTCATGAAGGTATATTTTTGTCTCAAGTCCAATGGCTTGACTTGTCCAAATTGGGCGCAGCCTTTGGAAAATGCTCCCTGCCTTTCCTATTCGGAACACTAGGTCATGGTAGGCATCCCCATCGTTTGTTATGATGCTGCCAAGGTATGGAAGGGAGATAAGATGCATCCCTGTCTCACATCTGTCTTGATGCTAAAGAACTCTGTTGTTTCTTCTTCTATTTTAATGCAGCAACTAGATTGAACTATTTTCCATAGTTATTCACAGTGGACACTATCAAATGCTTTCTTGAAGTCTACGAAACTGATCGTTAACCGTTGTTGGTACTCAAGACTTTTGTTCTGATATTTCGTAGAATGAAGACCTGCTCCACACATGATCTGCCTCTTTGGAAGCCTGCTTGCTCTTTTCTGAGCCTCTTATCTACAGACAGTTGAAGCTGAAAAACGGTGGAAACTTTGCCCTTGACAGAGAGGAGGGTAATGCCCCTCCAGTTGTTGCAATCTGCCAAGTTGCCCTATGTAGGAAGCTTTACAATCTCTCCTTTTTGCCAGTCCTAAGGGACTTAAGAAGTTCGCTAAAAGAGATTTAAGAGATCAGACATTCTGTGCTCTGTTCCCTTGTGGTTTAGCATTTCTAAAATATAACACCAATCCTTTTTTATTGTTTTCTTGTATCATTAATAGGGTTTCCAATTACTCTACAATGAAGCTTTAGATAGAGCCACATTACCAAACATTTTATAATCAGTACTTTTTTTTTTTTTTGGGAGTTTAACTCATTGGCTGTGGCGCATCTTTCACAGAGACGGACGGTATGATAGCAGGGAATGCCTCTGGGAAAGACACTTGTACCCAACCTTAGTTTTATTTCATTTTTTTTTATCTAAGTTTTTAACAAACAATACTTGAACTATTTTCTCTCTATAAAAGACTTCTTCATCCTATGTTTGCATAGAAATAACAAGCTCTTGGCCTTATTTAGGCATTTATGTGATTTTTTTTTTTTTACGATTGTTGATCTGTAAAAAAAAATATCGCCATGGCTACAGTAGTCTAAGACACACCCACAATGATGGCTGCCTGGTTGTGCGGTTTGCGCGCTGGACTGTCGTTTGGATTTATCGGTGGTCGAGGGTTCAAATCCTGCCCTCTCCCATCCCCCGTCGTCCTGCAAGAGGTTTGGACTAGGAAGTAAACTATCTTCAACTCTGAAGGAACATCCGAAACATGTACAACATTTTTTTTTTACTGAAGAAACTTAATAATTATTCTAAAATGTCTCACAAATAAATAGTCATAATGAAGATTTTGATCGAGATTAGATCCAGTAGATATAGTATAAATTTAGCTTAGGATGAAGTAGATTTGTATTTATATATATATAGTATTTATATCTAGAACTAGTATTGTCATAAGGCTAGGTGTAGAGTGTAGATCGAGATTGACTTGACCTAAGCTCGTCTCTAGATATAGATAAATATCTAGATCTAAGCCTAGAACAAATAAAAAGAACAGAAATAGTAGACATTCATCCAATTATCATCCACTGTGGGCATTTTTTTGCCCATTTTAGATCCTTTTTTTTTTATTAGTATTGTTTATCTGCAAAAATTAAGGTCATGGCTAGGCTAGTCCAAGACACACCCACTACGTTTACTATAGAAGAAACTTGATCATATTTCTAGAATAGTGCTACTGAAGATTTAGATAGATCCAGTAGATCTAGATTTAGCAAAGGATGAATCATGAAGCAGACTACTAGTTAGAGCCAGATATAGTAGAGTCCTGAGGTAGCTAGGTCTGGAATGTAGATAAAGATTGACTAGATCTAAGCTTTTACCTCTACATCTAGATCTAGCTAGATCTAAGACTAATGTATAAAAAAAAAAGAGAATTGAAGAAGGGCTGCTACCTGTCCCACCATTTTCCCATATGAGCGGTGATGGCCTCCACGGAAATCCCATTCATAATATTTGAGTACATTTGATTGATAGATTTAGTACTGGTATCTAATAGATTTAGTACTGGTATCTATTGTTATTGGTAGTCATGAAAATGCAATAACTTTCCTTTTTTTGGCTGACTAGAAAGCCAGGAAAAATAATATATGTGAATCATCAGCAGTTCTTGACTATTTTCATCACTATTCTTTCTGATAAAGCTGTAAACAGTAATGCAAAGATGAACATCTAGATTTAGGTCTCAGAAGTACTAAAGCTGGCAGGCATTTTTTTTGTAATAATGTCATTTATTTAGAATATAATTTGTATCTTATATTTAAATGGACAGTTGTTTACTTTTTCATATTCTCCATTCATTTACCTTTAATTTGATACCAAAAATGTTAGCATAGCATCATTGGTACTTATATTACACATTTTTTGTTATAGTCATGTTAGGAAAAAAACTTTCTAACAAAAAAAAAGTAGCATTTATTTTATGAAAAAACACTACAGTCAATGAGTTAAAGATAATTGTACTGTACTTATAGTCATAAATATTACCGTATTTTTCGCCGTATAAGACACACTTTTTCTTCTCCAAAACTGGGGGGGGGGGGGAGTTGGTGCGACGGTGCGTCTTATACGGCAAATACACATTTTACATGCATTAAAACTGCCCCCAACTTTGTGTGGCGCTTACTCGCAGTCCTTTCCTTATGCAGTGTGTGCTGCGGGCTGGATTTGGGGCACGTACTGCGGGCTGTGACTTCTGTGACCCTCCCTGCACGGCCAGGCTGTGTGTGTTCGGGCTTCCCTCTCCCTCCTATAGCGCGCCATGCCCCCCTCCCGACAGTCTAACCATGTGCTGCACGGGCATCATGCTGAGCTTACTGCCGGTACACACCGCCCTCCCTACGTCATAATGTGCCGTCTGGGTAGATCACAGACAACGTGTATTGTTCTTAAACTGCTGTTTACTTTATACAGTTGATATAAAATATTTTAGTACAGTATTTGGTTCAGAATCTTTTTTTTCTAGATTTTCCTCCTTTAAAATTGGGTGCGTCTTATATGCCGGAGCGTCTTATACGGCGAAAAATACGGTAGTTTGTTCTTGACATTTCTGTTTGTATTGGTCAGGTTATGTCAGATGACCACAAGGCCTTATCAGATTATGGATATACAAGTACAGTGGCCAGAGCCCAATCTCCTGCAACCATTGGTTTGATCTTTAGAACAGAAGGTAAACTTTTTGAAACAGTAATATGGGTTTTTAGTTCAAGTGGTGATTTATATATTTTTAACCAAAGGGGACAAATGTACATGTTCTAAACTGCATGTAGGTTTTTAAAAAATGTTGCCTTTATTCTATTGAATAGTATTATAAAATTAAAACATAATAGCTCCGATTTCCAGTTTGAAAAACTCTTTAATATACCGGTACTCTGAATAAAAAAAATCTATAAAAATAAACATTTACAAATATAAGATCGAATAGTAATAAATAAATAGACAACTTAAAAGAAATATGTCTAATTTAAAAAATATATACTTTTAATACCTTTAGATTTTAAAAAGCTTCAAAAGTACTAATTTTCCCAGGTAGGTGCTTCTACACTGTAGCTACAGACCTCTTCATTTAAAAAATTCTTTAAAAAAAAAACTTTAAAAAAAAGCTATGCACATCAAAGGGTTTATAATGCTCCTAAAGTAGCCTGAAAAATGAAAAGTCTCCTAAAATTTTGTCCACTTTCCAAATTTTTTTTACCTACCGGTAATTTAAAAAAAAAATATAATTTTATTTTCTGCTTAATTATATAAGGAAAAAAAGCAGCATATCTAGTCATTCTGATTGCATGAGGGGCTGGCTGTGTTAATGAGCTTTCACCCATTTCTGTGCCTTGTGACCATGTGATTAAAGACAGCTCAAGCCAACATTTCACCTGGCATTATTTTTCTACGGGCAGCAAATTAATGGTTGTTTCCTCTCATTGTATCAGCTGAAGATGCGCTAGATCTAGTCTATATTTGAGTAATCGCTAAACAAATGTGTAGGCTACTCCCCTCTGGGCCCTGTCTTATCTAACATCTACTTATTTGAACTGTAAGAGTGACTTCACATATAACCTTGAAAGTCCATAAATCTTATTGACCAGCTAGGCCAGTAGGAAGGATTGGCTATTCACTGACCCTTCTGTCTGGAAGTCCCCATCAACAAGACAATCATTAATCACATCCATCCATTGAGCCAATGCAATGGGTTCCCCCATCCTATGCGAGGCTGGAGGGCAAGTCCACGAGAAAACAAACTAAATATGCCATGTTGCCTCATTCTGTTGTGTCTGGTTATAAGGCAAAAAAATTATGTCAGGACAACTTGTAATAGACATAATTTTTTTTCTTGAAATTTAGGTGAGAGCTGGTCCTATTTATTCTACTCTCTAACGAGCTTAAAAGATTAGTTTCATGTGATAGTTAACATTTTGTGATCTATGATGTATCTGAATTTCTATTTGTCTCATTTCCAATTTCATTGGGTAGGATTATTTAAATGCTAATTGAGATAAGACTTATTACTAATCATAGGGATTTATACAATATATGCAGTATATGTGTGTATATATATATATAGTTAGTAATAGTTAAGTTAGTAATAATATACTCAATCTGTAACAGCTAGGTTCACTTATATTTTAAAAAAATTAACTGTTCTAGTGTATCAATGTTTTTCCATGACAGCTGTGATGGTTTTAAATATGATAGTAGATGTGCTATCATTGTGTTCTCTCTATTTATAACAGAAGGTGAATGGGAACAGCTAGATATTCATCCCTTGTCAAGTCCCCCAGAGTTACCAGATGTGATGAAACCACAAGATGCCAATCAGGCTCATCAATCAGAAACTAATACTGCCTAAAGTCATGCTCAACCCAGTATGTCATTAGCCACAACCAGCAGATTGTCATCTATTAAGGCAAATAATATAGGTCAACCAAAACATGTGATGACAGGTCCTATGCTCTTGTGCAAGGAAGATGTCCACAACCTTTTTTCCATTAAAAAAGCCCAATTTCTTAAATTATTTGTGTTAAAATTGCTTTACAATTTTCGGCATTGTAGACAAATATAGAATACCATTCTGAAGTGGGCATTTTATTGGTTAGAAATGTTCTTTTCTAATTTAGCTAAACATGCTTTTTATACAGTACTAATAGTATTATCTGCAATAAAATAAGCTATTAGTTTCTGGTTATTAAATTATTATTTTTTTCCATTTTTTCAGTTTGTGTTTTCCTGAGTAGTGTGCCTAAAGCATTTCAAAAATGAAAACTTTTTCATTTTAAATCAAAATCGTTGAAAATTTTGATTTTTTTTTTCCGGACGTGTTTGTATGGTGTGCGTTGAATGGATATGCATCAATTATTTTGTAGGATAATTTTTTTTAAAGACATTTCCTTTGAGCGGTTGAATATTTTGTAATATTTTGTGGCGTTTCATAGACTGACATAATTGACAAAGCTTTTGTGTGATCTCTGGTATAGATATTAAATACTGATACCTATTCTGTCACAAGTACTAATATTAAGGCACTGGGTGAATATTCAGGTTGTTACCTTTTCTGTTGTTAAGCATACTGGGGTTGTATTTTGTTGTTTGTCTTTTCAAATTTCAGTTTATACAAATTTATTTGAGAAAAAAACATTGAGATCATTCTGGTTTGATAGTGTCAAAAAGATTCTATTTGTAAATTTTACATTTGTCAAAAAATAAAATGATGTCTGTCAATATATTATTGAAGACTTGTGACAAGCATTAATTTAATAAAAATTTCTTATCAGTTTGATCAGAATTTGCTTATTGTATTAAGTGAATATATAATTGTGTGAAATATAAAATTTGCATACAGACAAGACTTGTAATGCTTAATGAGTTTTTATTAGAACTTTTAAACATGTTAATACATGTCCATGTGTCAACAGAATCTCTAGTGTAGAAGTTCAATACACTAGTTGAAATCTCTGATTTAGTTGGCTAAGCACCTGAACAGTTTCTAAGTCACATACTAGTAGAGTCCAGAAAAAAATTACATATTTTGCTTAAGTTCTTGTTTATGCACATTTTATACAGTATAATATACAAGTTTCCATCAGCCAATCCAATTCTATCATGATGCAACCTAATTTCTGTAGATCAGTTTCAGTCAAGGAGTTTGTCTAAGATATTTGGCTCTCCACTAAATGATCTGTTAATGCCAACAAAAATAAAAGTATTATTCTCATAAAATGGATGGACTAATGTTAAACTCTTAGAATGCATACATTGCAAATGAAGTTACATTCTTATTAAAATAATTGATCCAATAAATATATAAACGACACAAAAAAAAAGTATTATGGAGAAATATACTTTAAAAAGATTATTACAAATATCAATGCCGGGTATATTTAATAAAGTTTAAAAAATAAATATATAGATAAAATTTGGTATTCTGATAAGGCATTTTTTTCTCATGCAAAAAAAAACAAATATTTAATAGAAAGTAGCTTGAATACTCATTCCAGAAACACCAGCTTGAATGTTCTTTTCTATATAATACAGGTCGTCATCAACAGGAACAAATTTGAGAATCCCTACAGACCTTAACCTATCTGACCAGTCCACAGATTTGTCCATAGAGAGGAGAGCATTTGTGATGGTCTGCTTAATACTTTCTGAAGAAATAGAAATAGTATGTGAGAAAAATATTAAGTGAAAATAAATCTAGAGATACACAGGGTACCATATAAAACCTTTGCAATTTTCCATCATTACTATACAAGCTTACTCAAGACTTAAATGTATTGTTAAAAACTGTTTGCACATTTAGAGTTTGAGTTTTTAGCACATTGGCACAATTAGGCCCTGTCATGTGTGCACATTTAGATCTAGAATGCACTATTGTGTTTTGCCACATAGTATAACTATATTTGCATACTTGAGACACTACCACTTTGTTTTGTAGAGAAACAATTCATCTTTCTCTCCTAATCAATGATGCCATCATCAATTTGACCCCATATTATTGTGGATGCTTAAAAAGTCTTTTTTTTTTCTTTCTTACCAAAATGTTTTTAATTGCTTTTAATTTCGTCTTGAATAATAATACAGATTTTTTTTGTCATTTTCAATGCATTTTTACCAAAAACGATTTAAAGAATGGGGGCTTAATAAATAAGGCTGTATCTTTCTATATTAATGTTCCGCATGGTTGTGACATAGGGTATTCAGTTCACACAATCAATTTATATGTTGTATGTATGTTATACATTAAGTTTTGTGAAAAAATAAATATAATATAATATAAAATATTTTTAGTTCAATTTGTATCAAAAATTATTACCTAGATCTAGTTCTAAAGAGACTTGTACACAGTTGGTAAGTTTTAATTTTTAAATTGCATTAACTAAAATAAAATTTCATTTTAGTTTTCTAAACACCCATTTAGGGTGTGCATTTTCCTTTATTTCTATACCTAATATAACATTGTCTGATAATAAACAAAAAAGTTGTTGAAGCTAATCATAACAGGGTAATGAAATACAAATGAGCAAAACAGATACTTCCTGTCTAAAAATGGAAAATAATTTCAGTAAGTTAAGATTGATTAGGATACCAGGTTTATATTAATTATCAATAAAAATAATGACATTGCTTATCAATCATAATACTGCCTTAAAAAAGGCACAGAATGTTTTATTATTTTTTTAATTCAATTAATAATAAAATATTTGAACTGAAAAATCAATACATGTACTTAAAAATACATAGTTCAACCATCAGTATTCTTTTTTTTTGCTACTGAAATAATCAACAAATCTCCAGCATTTAGATCATTATTCTTGAAATACAATGAAGAAAACTAATGATTATGTTTCTAATTACCTGGCAATTGGCTATTGAAGACACAAGGGTAGATGGGCAGAGGTCCTAAAGTTTCAATTGAGGTAAAAACATCTGCATGATCTTCATGATCCTTGAGATAACCAGCAAGTACTACTGAATCTACAGCCGCTGCAGTTATACTAAAATCTCTGACCATTTTGATAGAGTTCAGATGTGATCCTAATGATAACAAATAATAACAACAAATATATATATATTAGAATGAATTACAAAGAAGGTAATTATATCATATAATATTTTGTTTTTCCTTTTTTTTTTTTGCATTCATTGCAAAAAGTATAATAATAAAGTACCCTAAAATAAGGACAAATAAATTGATTCAATATGAAAATATGTTGTTTTTTTTTAATACATTTTTATGTTCTTTTTTTTTTTTTTAAAGAACTTATTAATGCTTAGCTTTGTATTCAATTCAAAAATGTGTGTGTGTGAATGATGGTACATGTAATTCATTAAAAGAATTGAACCCTTGACATGACTAAGCCAATTTATATTACACCAACCATTTGTCTAGCCATGTAAGAGTCAGAATTGTGCACTGATACTGGACATAATGGGCAGTTCACTATTTAAACAGATATTGTAAAAAGTAAAGTATAGTTCCCCTTTCAGACTTTGCAATCTATAGGGTAGATAGTTTTAAATAATGAAGTATTTAAGCTAGTGTATTTGTAGAACATCACACAGAGCAGAGATACGTAAAGCTTAAAGCATTTAGATGAAATCTGAAACTAAAACTCACCAGACTCTATAATAGTGCCAAAATATGAAGCATCAGTTTTCAGGTGTTTTTTTAAATAATCCAATACAATAATGTTTCCACTCAGAGAATTTGAATGATTGTAAGCCCAAGAACAGCCTTTCAATTCCTGGATTGATTTGTATTTCTCTCTAGAGCCATCAAAAAAAAAAAAGTCACAATGTCATCTTTATGGTTATCCTATACTCTTAAGTGAGCAATTCTTGTATGTATGTATGTATATATATTTATATATAAATTTTATTTCGAAAACGGCTCTAACGATTTTCTTTAAAATTTCAAGGTATGTGCATATTAGTAAGAAAAAAAAATATCAACTCATTGGCCTCATTGGAAAAACTCGAGGTTGACTATATATCGGTTTGAAATTATAGAAAAATTTATTTTGGCTACAATGTTTTATGAAGGAAAATTTTCCATGACGTTAATGGGAAAAACGCTGCTTACGTCATCTACGTGTTGAAGCAGGCCATATCCCTCCACGGGCTGTAGCACCACTGGGATGGATGGATGGCAAAAGCCGGTATGAGCTTCTTATAGTCCGACAGTCAGGCTGGGCAGGGCACGTATCCTATATGGGGGACGAACATATTGCAAAGGCAAGGTGTTCGGCATAAAAGAGGTGCCCAACGGAAACGTTTCTTTAGAAAACTAATGCAATGATTTAAGTCTATTAAGAAAAAATGCACCCTTTTTACTTTGTCACAAAGTGCCTGTTTTACCCTATAACGTAGAGATTTGTGTCACTTGATGATTTATACTAAAGCCATAATGAATATACTAATTGCATAATTAAATGTCTGAATGTAACCATCTAAGTTACACTGCAAAGACTTAGGAGACTTTATATTTAATCGCCATGTAGGCCTACAATTACATTTAGAACAAACAGAACACTAAAGCAACTCTTCAGATTAGTAGTCTTTATCCGATCGTTCATTTTGGTAATTACAAAAATATTCCCAAAATTACGTCGGGTATATAACCTTCCTTAAGAAATTATTTAACAGAGCAAGGCTCAGCCACCTGGTACTTTGAATTAAAGCTGCACAAAAATTGAAAAAAAAAATCAACCCATTGAACTTTTGTTCCACACAGTACTATTTATTAAAACTGATTAAAATATATTAAGAGTTTCTAGTATGAATGTTATAAAGCTTCTAACTGAATTTAATATCGTCAAATCTTTTAAAAAGCATAAAAACAATCTAAACCCACACTAAGTTCAATACATCAACTTTTTACTGAATAAAGAGGATTTTTAGAAGTCATACTGGATTCTATCCTTTTTTATGTAAAAAAAAAATATTGAGAAGAGACAATAGGAAAAAGAAAAGATAAATGTGTGTAGACCTGGTCCACCTTGGCTCTCAAACAGTGGATTGTCACCCTTTTGGAGGTCGAATGACGATCTGTGAATTTTTATTTCTTACAAGTAAAACTTGAAATTGCACAAAGTTTTTTTATTGGCAGTTCCTTTTTTTATATTCCAGTTGTTGCAGACAATTGAATCAAAAAGATTTCAAAATTTTAAGAGTAGTAGAATAAATATCTTAAGTTTAAATTAATGCATAACTCATTTACATCATGATGTGACTGAAAAGCAATTTCGTTTATAATTAATATTATGCCATTGTTTCATAGCTCATGTTATTGAACAATCCATGAAAACAGACCTTGAACAGAAGAACATTAAGAAAAGAAAATATTCTTCATGAAATGGTTTTAATTCAATAGTTAAGGCGGAATAGAAAAGTCCCATTGCATCCTTTGTAACAAAATTCTATTAGCCGAATCTATGAAATTGAAATAACTATAAGATCATTTTGATCAGAGCTTTACTGACAAGGATACCCAATATTTTAGAAGTAAGGTTAGGTATATAAATGATGACAATTTTAGAGGCAAGTTTCTATTTTGCCAACCTCTTGAAATGACTTGTTTCTACAAGCCATTGATTGGGTCATGAAGACAGCAATAGATCAGCAGCAGTGTTCAGTGGACAATGTGGAAACAGCTAGATGGCCTCGAATTTTCCCATGACCTGGCTCTTCTTTCTCACACACAACAGTAGATGCAGGAAAAGAAAAGCGTCGTTGTAGACAATTAAACTAGAATGGGCCTTATCAGAAAAAAGAGTGAAGAGAAAGGTGTTCAAGATAAAGGCGTCCAAAAACACACCCATTACAGCCCATGGCAAGGGGCTGGAAGAGGTTGAAAGCTTCACCTATCACGGCAGTATCCTAGACAAACATGAGGAACAGATCTAGATGTCAGAACCTGCATTAGTAAAGCTCGAGCAGCCTTTTATCAGCTGAAGAACACCTGGAGATCTAGGGAAATAAGCACCACCACCAAGATCAGTCTCATTAACACCATTGTTAAGCCAACATTACTTTATGGAGCAGTGACCTGGAGGGAGCACTGTTAGCTCCCCCAGCGGGGTTCCTGGCATCTATTAAAAGGTAGGTTAAATTAAATAAAGTAACATGGGAGCAATGACTGATACTGAAGTGTGACTGACAATCGAGGCACAAGTAGCGTAAGTATTCTTTATTAGGCGTATTTATCATAATATTATCTTCATGTTAAGCAAAACATCTTGTAGAAGACCTGTTTTGTTCAGCATGACATCAACTGAAACTTTTGAATGTTTTTACCTCTAAAAATTTTTACCAATTTTATGAGAGGCATCTACTATGATATTAATCAAAAATTTTTTGAAAAGATTCTTATGTCAGAATGGTCGAATATCCGCATTATTGTTGTACATTGTCATCCACGACAACATGTCTTACTTTACACAAAGATGATATTACAATGATCACACTCATTACAGATCAACATGTGCTATATTTGCCTCATTATCAATGGCAGTAATTGGCAGTGCTATTAATAATAAACAAGAAAAACATTTAAAAAAAAACAACACTTTTTAAACACAATATCTCTTTTAGACAACTTATAGAGTGATTATTTTACTTTTAATAACTAATAAATTTTAGATTTTTACAAAAAAACAACATTTTTTGCATTTTGAACATTCATTTGTATGATATAATGCCTACATGCGTAAATATCCGAAGACATATAGTCCGTTCAAGATAAAGATTTTCTAGTTCTCTAGCCTTATTTAAAATAATTTCTTTTTATACTTTGAAAAAATATACATCAACTGTCAAATTTCTAGGAACATCATTCAAGCCATTTCTGAGATCCATGTCCAGGTTTCCAAAAAAATACAAGTTAAAAAAAAGAATATTAGAAAAAAAAATTTGCACTTGCAAAACTATTAGTCCTAAGTGACAATTTTCAAATTCAACATTAGAATTACATATAGCGCATGTATGTCTGTAATGGGTATGACCGTCGTAAGCGCATCTTCATGTTAAGAAAGATGTCTTGAAGCTGACCATTTTAACTTTTTTTTTTGTCACTTAAAAGTTGTCAACATAATGATATAAAACAGTCGGGAGAATTTCTACTATTCTTACATAGAAAGTTCAATGGAATCCCATTAGCAAAGACGTTTTAAAATTTTTTTCAGGGCGCCATACTGAGAACCTCATGCCCCTGCCCCACATTTTGAGAAATTTAATCATAAAAGTGTAATAAAATATCTGTCTAAAAGCAGAGAAAAAAATGATTCAAAGAGTTTAATAAGCATTGTCTTCTAAATCTAGATCTAATGCCCTATCATCCCACCTTTACTAGAATGTTATAAATTTTAGTAGATTAATACATCCACTTAACCAGGATTTTTCTCAAAGAGGGGGGTGGGGGGTTGAATGGGACAGGGTAAAAAAAAGTTCCATTTTTTTAATCTAACATTCATTAATTATTAAGAGCAAAATAATTGCAATATAAGTTGTATAAAGGAAATTTTGTCTTTTTAAAAACGCATTCTAAATGTTTTTCTTTTTTAAATATATATATATATCCCAACTCTTCTTTGGTTATTTTTTTTTTTTTAAATTTGCTACAGTAGAAAAAACACAGAAACCCACATAGGGCTAACAGATATAATCACACACATTGGCAACAAGGTCTTACAAATTTACAATTAGATTTGAAGATATATACAAAATAAGACTAAGACGAGTTTTTGTACTGCTCTGTTCTGGTCTTGATTGACAGTTGTCGCGCACTTTGTGACGACTTGACGTAGTTATGATGGAGCGGGTGGATGTTGTCTTCCAAGATTTTTCCGAATTTTTATTTGACATTTTTGTTCAGAAAGTTCATTTAAATATAGTAATGTGCATGTGATTTTTGATGCCTTTTTTATAATGTTTTCTAGGTGGCACAACAGTTTAAATGAAGCGCTGCCTTGCCAACAAGTTATTCAGTATTTTAGCAGATTTTGTATAAAAATTATCTAGGATCTTCTTATTTAGTTTAAAGCTATTGAGTTGGTATAGGAAAAATAGTTGCTGGGCTGTTTTCTTTGTCAGAGTTCCTATGTGGTCTTCCCATGAGAGCTTGTTATCAATGATGACGCCTAAATATTTATATGACTTCACTTTTTGTATCGATGTAGTGTTTATCTGCAGTTTGTGTATCATTTGTTTATTTTTTCTGAATTCTATTATAAGTTCTTTAGTTTTTGTGACATTCAAGTTCTTTAGTTTTTGTGACATTCAAGTTCTTAAGTTTTTGTGACATTCAGTTCTAGAAAGTTGTGCACAGACAAACTCATCTATTGAGCTTGGATACTGAGTTACGTCTACTGAAATAAGGCCGACTATGGCAGTATCATCAGCAAATTTAATGAGTTAAACTGAGTCATAGATGCTTCTTATGTCATTAGTTTAAAGAGTGTACAGTACAGGAGAAAGTACACAACCTTGTGGAGCACCCGTACATAGTACTCGAGTTGACAATTTGTTGTTGCTAGGGACATTGGGTTAAAAGGTTTAGAACCCATGCTTGTATGTAAGGGCTGACATTTAAGTTACTCAGTTTGTTTATCATTAGATGTGGCTGTATGGTATTGAAAACTGAGGAGAAATCTACAAAAAAAACTCATGCATATGCTATGGGTCTACCAAGATGCTTATAAAGCTGGTCCAAAAGCAATAGAATTGCATCCTCAGTTCCCCTAGTTGCTTTATATGCAAATTGGTGAGGGTCTAGGCTGTTATTGACTTTTGCTAGAAGTTGTTTAACTCTTTCTCTCCGTAATTATTTTTTTCATTCCAATAGTATTATTCATTTTTTCTCATTTGCATTTCACTATCCTGTAATGATTTAACTTCAATAGCTTGTTTTGTTTGTTATCAGAAAATGTTATATTTGGTATTGAATTATAGGAGAATGCATGCTCTTTTTACAGAACACAATTTAAAGTTTAAAAAAAAAAAAAAAATGTGTTTAATGGCAGTCAAATCAACGTTGGCATCGTCAATTAGGAGAGAAAGAGTTAAGCATTTTTTTTTTTTCAGTCTGTGGTAAGTTATGAAAAATAAATGTTCAATATATTTTATCTGATTATTATTGAGTTGTATTCTACAATTTAGAGTAGTTCTATTATAACAATCAATGACATTAGAATCAATTAGTAACCTATCATGTGTTTATAATGGCAAAGTTAATCAAGTAGAAAGGGTTAGTTTTCAAAAGGTGCTATTTGATTACAATTTCAATACATTTTTACATTGATGATAAAGTGAGTATTATTTTTCTAATCACTTACTTGTTGTTAGAATGAATTATTATCTCTGAGAAATAAACAGCTTTATCTGGTGCACGAGGATGATAGTACACAGGAGCAGCTGGGCACAACTGTATGTTGGGATGTTTCTCATCTTTCAGTCGTAGATAATCCGAACTATGCAAAAACACTAATTAATGGTAGTAAATTAGAAGAGAAACACACTGAATAAACTACAAAAAATAAGGGGGGTTAACTTGTTGTTTGATATTATTTATAATATCTTATTTAAAACCTATGATCTAACAAAACAATTTTCATTTGTAAAACAAAGTAAGTAATAGTGAAACCAAGTCTCTTGTAAGTAAACAAAATTATGTATTACAAGTAATATAGTACCTAGATCAGCCAGATTGGCATTGAATGGGTCAGTTCTATCAACTACAGGACCTGTGAATCTATCCTCTACAATGAGATCTGCTTCAAGTCCAGTAGCATCTTCCAAGCAGTTTCTGAGCAATGTAAAAGTTTCTATAGGAATATCTGGACACATGTAGGTCAGAATACGAAGTCGAGGAACATTTAAAATGTCTGACATTGTTTTCAACTTGATATTTGCTGTAAAAATATAATCTATAAATTATATTTCTGTATAATAAAATAGATTATTTAAAAGATTATAAATAATATAATTATTGGGAAAAAAAATTTGCCTATTAAAGTTATGATTTATACAAATGATGTGAAACACAAGTACAGATTCAAGATCTATAATCTATAGACTATTGTTAAACAGTAATGTATAGATCTATATTTAAAACTTGGATGGCTGCCTTATCAAGCGGTATGCGCATGTCCATTGCCATCCCCCTCGTCCTGCGGGAGATTTAGACCAGGAAGTAGATGATCTACTCTGAAGCAACATCCAAAACATTTAAAACAAAAGAAACAAACTTACATTGTTAGACTTAAGAGTTACCAGAATCTACAAACCCAAAGGAGTACAAAAAAAAAACAAAGTAAACTTTAAAATATGGACTGAACTTATTTTATTAAACATATGCATAGAAAATCTTAGGCAGTAATTTAACTTTATTACATAGCACTATTCACAGTAGTTCATAAAAATTCTCACTAACATTAACCTCATGCAGGATATTTTCTTAAAAGTGTACTTTATGATAAGAAAGTCTCTCGCTGAATCAAGGTGCAGTTTATTTATTTATTTAGACCAATGTGCATTTATCAGCCAAAATACTCTTTCAATGTTGGCATTATGTCAAGAAAATTTAAAAAATTTGGAGGAGCTCTGAGGAGCTTCATTACAACAGCTTTTATATATATTCACACCACAGTTCATGAAGATGCTTATCAAAAAATATGTTGTCTTTCTGTCTTGCAAATGATTTCAAATTGCAGTACTGGCCAAACTATTGAACTTCATTGACATCAATACACTTTAGCTGACAATAGATCATCAAATGTAATATCTTGTAATGTACTTAGAAACATCCAGTGCAAGCACTGGAATTCCTGGGAGGGTGCCATCAATTTCTCCAAATATTCAATGCACTTTTGGTATGTATGTTGAATGTGTGTCTCAAATGCTTTGCATTCCTCTTCAAACACATTTTTCAGAAGTTCTTTCACCATCAATGAAAGAAAACATTCACTTTTCCTGTTTTTCAGAATTTGCTTTGTTGATGTAAGGTGATACAAAACTCCAGACCAGACATTTCTTCCTCTTCAATCGCAGCATTTTTTTTTAGCAGACACAATGGCAAAAAGCAACACAAAAAAAACTATACCTAAACAGCTAATGCATAAAGGTGTATGCCCAACACCAAAACAAGAAAGCTTATTAGTCTTCATTTGATCATATCTCCACTTTATTTTGCTATTTGCACTAATGTTAGCCAACATCTTGAATACAAATTCTACTTATTAATCACCAACATGACAACAGCAAGCAATTTTGATGCTATGTATTATGAATCTATATATATATCAGTGTTTGGGAAACACTAATGTAGATCATTTATCATGCCACTGTCATATACAGGTTATACAAATCAGCACAGTGAACACACATATATCTTGCTATGAAGCTTTACATTTTTTTATCTTTCTATGTTAAGGTAGTATTTATATCTAAACCAGAAGTATTAAATTTGATTAACAGATTATATGTGATTTCAATAAAGCTAGATATTTTCACACTTTATGCTAATTCCAGCTGACCTGAGGATATGACGCTAAAAATGAGGACATGCCTAATTTTGCCTAACATCAGTTAACCTTAGTCTAAAGACATAGGTACTTCGATAAACTGACCTTTTTCCATTTTTTTTAATTCCAAAAAAATGGCTGAAAAGTGTGTCAGCACATTTTACCCTTTTTTTATAGGGGTGGTCATTTCCATCAAAGTTTTAGCACATTGTATTTGATTTCAGGACTAATTGTGATTATTTTCTTTTTTAAATAAAATAAAAGTGTTTATAGTTACAACAATCTCACTAATTCTATTGAATTCAGCATGTATATCTGTATATCTGTGTGCTAAGTTTGAACTTTGTAGCTTGGCGCACTCTTTAGATATTAATTTTTAAAGTTAATAGTTAAAATCTATTTTTAGTAACAACCAACACTGTGATTTACTGGAAATGGTCAATTTCTATTATCACACACAAAGGAATTTTTCATTTAGATTAACTTTTATAATGTTTAAATGCTAGATTATGGAGAGGGAATGTGTCTTTATTATTTAAAATGACTTTGTAATGTGCAAATTTTAAAGTAAAAATAAATATTTTAAAATAATAATATTAATTTTTTTTTTTTTCATATTTTTAGCTCTGCGAACTATTGATTAATTTTTTTTCCCCATGTGTTGTTTTTTTCTATTAGTTTACATGTAAATTAATAGTTAATAAATGAGTACATTATATTTTTAAAATGATGAGCTATTACTGCAAAAAAATTTAAGTAAAAAATCTTTTAATAACTTCTAAATAAATTGCAAGGTTTCTTTTGTATTTTATTGTCCGATGTAAGAAATTTTTCATTTACAATCTAATTTTTTAAGCATTTAAATTCAGGCATTTTAAAATGATTAATTGCCATTGCTCTACAAAAAGTTTTAAACTGTTTTTTATGAAGTTTATTAAACTTAAAGTCATTAAATTTTAGCAAAAAGTTTTCTGCGCAGTGCTATTTTCATTTATAATTTATAAAATTATCTATCTGATGCATATAAATAGCTATTTAAATACAGTAGAATTATAATTAAACAAAATAAAACACACTACAGATCTCTGATTTGTTTTATTTGTGATTTTTGGGCTCATATGATGACAAAATCACATATATTTTTATTTTTTTGTCGAAGGCTTTTTTTATATATTAATTCACTTTTTTTTCAAAGATTTTATTGCTTGGTCTTATTTTTTAACTTTGTTTTAACAGTATACAGGTTAATGAAAACAAGTGTGAAGTTTCAACCCCATATCTTTAAGACGTTTAATAATACAGTTAATTAAAGTTCAACTGTCAGTTGTTTCGGTCACAGATTTTTTTTGCTTTACAAAGGCTAAAGAAGGCTAATTTTTGGCCACTAAACATTTAATAACTTCCCTCATAATTAACTCAGCAATATAAAATTGGTATCATTGGAAAGCATTTCTCAAGCTCTTCCAAATAGGTTCCAATGCATTGTGATCATTTTGAAATTTTTATCGAAGTACCTGGCTTAGTTAGACATTTCACTGAAGTGTAGTCTGTACAGTTGTAAGTTCCAGATAGGCTCATTAGTCTATATAAAGATATAGTTTAGTATCATTTTATTAGTTTATATTTATATTTATTAGCACGCGCAGTAAAAAAAACAAAAACAAATTAATTCCACTTATCTTATTCATGGCAAACCAGTAACACAGACTAAAAACGCAAAATACCTAGGTGTTATAATAAATGAAAAACTGTCATGGAATCCACATATTGATGAAACTATAAAAAAATCAAACAAAGCATTAGGATTTATTAAAAGAAATTTCTATAAATCAAATAAGAACATAAAACGAAAATGTTATTTAACCTTGGTTAGGCCAATAATAGAATATGCATCCTCCGTTTGGGACCCCTCAACTCAAGAAAACATTAAGAAACTGGAACAGACACAAAATAGAGCAGTGAGATTCATAACAAATGAATATTCACATTTGACTAGAGTAACACCTATAGTAAAATCACTAAATTTAGAAAGCCTTCAGGACAGAAGACTCAAAAGTAAAGTAGCAATTATACATAAAACACTGAACCATAATCTTCAAATACAAAAACAAAATTTAATAAAATACTCTGAAAGACACAAAGATAAAGGCACATTCTTCGTCCCATATGCTAGGACAAATTTGTACAAATACTCCTTCTTCCCTAGTGCTTTTAGAGCATGGAATGGGTTGCCTGAGCTAGCCATGAATTTAAGTCATTGGTTAATATGCAAGACTAAATGCATGATGCATAGGGCATAGGACCTAATCATCTTCTTTTTTGAAGTAACCTCTGTATTATATAAGGTAAGATAAGAAGATCTAACTAGATCTAGCAATCTAGAAGATCTATATATGAATATATCTATCTAATTCTTACAACTAACTAGTAACTAGCTAGAGTCAGAGTAATCCAGTAGTTATAAAAGTCTCTTGTTAGGTTACACTACAGTTTATTGCAGTTGGGTAGGTTGAATATGATTTATTTATAAATCATAAAACTATTAAAACTAGATCTATCTAGTCTAGACTCTAGATCTATTCTATTCTATACTCTAGGGCATAGGTCATATAAATCTACTATATTACTAATAATAGTTAGTCTAATGAATAGATATTAATTTATAACTATTAACTAGACTCTAGATCAAGATGTCTCAAGATAGTCCTTTTTAAGTTTTTTTACAAGCACTAGATCTAGAAATCTAGATCTACCTAACTATTTAGTAGTGATCATCTAGTAAAGTCTAAAGTAAAGTATCTTATCTTATCTTATATAATACAGACGTTACTTCAAAAAAGAAGATGATTACGTCCTACGCGTCATGCATTTAGTCATGCATATTAACCAATGACTTAAATTCTGCCAAGTCACTGGTTTTTCTGGCTAGCTCAGGCAACCCATTCCATGCTCTAATTAGTGCCTGTCTATTCTAGATAGACTCTAGATATAGATCTAGATTATAATATAACAAAACTTAGATCCTTCAGTTCAGGCTTATCACATGCTAAGCTGTTGGTGACACTGTGACCAGGTGTAGTTCGAACCAATAGTTGAATAGAGAAACCAAGAGAGCAACTTAAAACCTTAGAAAAAAAATAGCCTTGACATTGTTGAGTTTTTAGTGCTGTTTATATTGAACAATAATAATTATGTTGAGGGTAAAGTTTAAATGTCAAAAATGTGCAACTTTAAGTGGGATAAATGTTTGATTTATAAATAGAACTATTCAACATATTTAGATCTAGATCTAGACCCATGGGCGGGGGGTTCGCGAAAAAAAGTGATTATATGTATGTGTGTGTGTCATGGGCGTAGCCAGAGGGGGGATTTGGGGGTTCAACCTCCCCCCCCCCCCCGAAATGAAATCCCGCCCGCGGGGGGGGGGGTGTCGGAGCTAGTTTAGTGGCCGATCTTTTGCTTTAATTTTGTTTATTTTAGGTGAAATTTTAATACTAAACAATCACTTGCCCTAGCACAGCCAAGGTGATTTTGAGTTTAAAAAACCCTACCAGGGGGTTTTGAGTTGGAAACCCCCTACCAGGGGGTTTGATTTGGAAACCCCCTACCAGGGGGTTTTGAGTTTAAAATCCCCTATTAAGGGTTTTTAGTTTGAAACCCATACCAAGGGGTTTTGAGTTTAAAACCCCCTACCAGTGGTTTTGAGTTTAAAACCCCTTAAAAGGGGGTTTTAAGTTTAAAACCCAAAATCAGGGCTTTTGAGTTTAAAAACCCCTATCAGGGCTTTTGAGTTTAAAAACCCCTACCAGGGGGTTTTGCATTTAAATCCCCATCTTCTATAAAACAAACACAAAAAATGCAAACGACAATACCAAAATTTCAAGAGCACATCTAAGAAAGATTTTTATTTTAAACCCCTCCAAAATTTACGATAAATCCCTCTTAAATATTGTCTATATCTATAATATTCTGAATTATTCTGATATTATAGAGAATCTAAATTTAACTAGGCCTACAATAAATATCAGCACAGTTTATTACCAAAAATTATTGACCTTATTGCCTTTAAGAACCTTGTCATATTAATATAGTAATTAGTCTAGTTCTAGCAGTTAGATTATGAGTCTAATTAATAGACTTATTAGGACTAGATGATACTGGTATAGCTAGATCTAGCATATTTTTACCTTCAAAAATAAAAACAAACAAAAAACCAAATCGGAGAGAAAACCCAAGATACAAGATTACAGTCTAAACCAGTGATTCCCAAAGTGGTCTATATAGAATATATAGGGGTCTACGAAGACTTTCATGGGGTCTACGAAAGTGAAAAAATAAATTGGGGGTCTATGGGGGTCTACGATAATAAATTTCATTAAATCATGTTGCAACTTTAATTTTTACATCCCACTAATGTTGTAACCCTGCCTTGCACCAGTGCTTGAGGTGCGCACTAGCGCACTAGTGAACGTAAACAGGAAGACACTAGAATGGAGAGAAGAACAGTGCATCAGGGATTGTGAAGAGTCTGAATGTTTGGGAAACTAAGAGGCCAACTTTTATGCTGCCTGAAGGTTGTAGTAGGGACCTGGAGCGCAGCGGGGAAGGCTGTCGTTGGTCCACATTCGGGTTAAGTAGCAAAGGACTGGTATACTTAGTAGTAAGACTCTAAGAAAGTTGAAGGATGTTATGTGTTTACCCTAGTGAATAAACACAACTATTTATTTCCTGTTAAACTGTGTTGCGTTGCATACCTATTCGTTGAGTGCCTAACCTAGAGTTGCAACAATTGGTGTCAAAAGTGGGATTTAGGCTGCTCAATAAAAGGATAAGAATGACAACGCTTAGGAAGCTAGATGAACTTAGCTGTAAACAGTTAAAAGAGGAGCTCCGAGCCAAGGAGCTGAGGATCTTCTGTGACAAAGAGAAGATGAGAGACAGTCTTAGACAGAACCTGGTTGATGAAGGGGAGGATCCCGAGACATACCTGTTTGAGGTAGAACCAGATATCAGAGAGGTCATGAGTGCCGTGCTGAAAGAGGTCAACGAGCATATCTGTACCATGATTAAACAGATATGTACCATTACCTCACTGAACAAGACTGATGAATCGTTTGATACCGTGATGAACAAGACCGATGATCAGATAGCTACCATGTCGACAGGTGTAAACAATCCGCTACTCAACGGAGACGCCGTTGATGGTAGTGTTGTCTATGACTGTAATAGCGAGCCGTGCAAGCTTGGCTCCTACGACAAGAATCCTGACATTTGTTGGGACAGCGCTGAGCACAGATCTGATCATGTCATCGTGATTCCTGCCTGCACCCAGACGTTCAATAAGAACTGTGCTGACAGGCCGCCTCAAGAGAGTATGATCACCGGAAGACCTGCCAACAAAGTATTGACCAAACCGACGTTTCTCCTGATACCAGTAGCAGCAAGAGAAGCGCTGATGGTGGTGCAGCAGATGGACGTGCCCAAAGGACGTTGCCCACGTGCCCCACAGACATGCCTTCCAGACACGCTTGAAGATTATGACGTGTTTGACAACCTGGCCTCGGGGGCCTACGGTGCATCGAGGAAGCGTGCTGGAGCAACGTGTAAGACCAATGGTCTTGATAACCACCGCCATGACATCTACTGCCTCTCTTCCTGCCATGAAGCTGCCGTCGGTGCTGACTGAGAGAAAGGCCAGACAACGAAAACGACGCCCCCTTAACCAAAGGCAGATCAACTGGAGAAGGATGAGGCGGCACGTGCAGAGAGCAGCGTGGATGGCTTTGTGGGGAGCACGCTCCATTCAATCTGTAACTCCCACTGACCGACCCCCACCTGCACTGACCAACCGTGAAGATGTTTCTTTTCGGGACGAAAAGACTAAGGTGGGGGTAGTGTTATAACCCTGCCTTGCACCAGTGCTTGAGGTGCGCACTAGTGAACGTAAACAGGAAGACACTAGAATGGAGAGAAGAACAGTGCATCAGGGATTGTGAAGAGTCTGAATGTTTGGGAAACTAAGAGGCCAACTTTTGTGCTGCCTGAAGGTTGTAGTAGGGACCTGGAGCGATTCGGGGAAGGCTGTCGTTGGTCCACATTCGGGTCAAGTAGCAAAGGACTGGTATACTTAGTAGTAAGACTCTGAGGAAGCTGAAGGATGTTATGTGTTTACCCTAGTGAATAAACACAACTATTTATTTATTTTGAGACGATGCCACCCTGACAAAATAGATAAAGGTTTGAAAAACTTTCGAACACTCAAAGATAAAGTTCAGAATAGACCCACAAAATCCCTCTTCGACATCATATAGAGAAGATGATGGTTTGTAGGCGACTTACAATATCTTTTTACTTATAGGTAAAACATTGATTTTATTAGCCGTTGTAGTTGTAAAAACTGTTTTACACAAACCTACATCTGATATTATTAAAACTATTTCTTTAAGCAACAATACAGTTCAATGGCACATTGGTGGTATGAGATATGATATTAAAGGCTTCTTATGTAATTCTTTGTAAACGACATACATTCTGTGTTTTGGATCAGCGGTATCACAGGCTCTAACAGAATGTTAAGCTGTGTGCTTCAAACTGGTTAAGGGTCGCCGGCTCCTTATTTTTAACAGGATTGACCCACGAAACGTTTCCAGTGTTTGGGTAAAGTTGCACGCAGCAGAGGTTTGAATTCAGTTTTCCTTCTGCTAGGTGGGCAGCAAGTCAAGGCTAATGAGCCCTTCCTGCTCAAAGTTACTGGCTTAGTTGCCAGTAACTCACCTTCGCCCCTTCTCCTGTTAGCGAAAACGTTTACAATGATACATAAGGCAAATTAATTAATTGATTAATTAATTTTTAATGTTTGATGATTACATCATAGAACAACAAATTCCTATATGAAACATAATATCCATAGCAACGGATGATAGACGTGCAAAAAAAAGGCAACATTTCCAGTGTGTTTTGATGATTCCAGTCATAAATATGAATTGTTATTTTAATTGGTTTAAATTTGAATTTTATGAATACAAAAAGATAAATCTCTATTTTTCATTCTTACACCCACTACAGTTAGAAATTAGTTCTAAAAAATGGAGTTGATGAATTTGCAAAAATGCAATATAAATTAAGCAGGGGGCAGTGGCGTAGTATCCAAGGCGCGAAGGGGTTCAATGAACCCGGGCCCACAAGCAATAGGGGCCCACAGCTGTGACGTAGCAACCATGGCGCGAAGGAGCTAATTACGCTTGGACCCATGCCTCAAGGTCAGTTGGAGCCCACATTAGAACTTAGGAAGAACATTTGTTTGTTTATTTGAAACACTTTTAAGTAGTTTAACTCTGTTAAGAATTTATAAAAAAACATTGACTTTTAAGACACTATTACTTATATGCAGTCCTAACTGAGTCAAACGTTATGACATAATTACTTTTTTAAAGAAAAAGGTACGATCTTTACATTGAAATGTCTTTACATTTAGTTTACTCATTTTTTTACTCATTTTTTGTCACACACTAAATTTGTCTTATTGGCTGGAGAGGAGCCCATCAAGATGTTCTTGAACCCGGAGTACTAGTGTGATATTTACTTGTGTAGCAGATAGTGGTTAGGTCCTATAGTCCTCGCAGTACTGGTGGGATATTTACTTGTGTAGCAGGCAGTGGTTACGTCCTATAGTCATCGCAGTAATGGTGTGATATTTACTTTTGTAGCAGGCAGTGGTTACGTCCTATAGTCCTCGCAGTACTAGTGTGATATTTACTTCTGTAGCAGGCAGTGGTTAGGTCCTATAGTCCTGGCAGTACTGGTGGGATATTTACTTGTGTAGCAGGCAGTGGTTACGTCCTATAGTCATCGCAGTAATGGTGTGATATTTACTTATGTAGCAGGCAGTGATTACATCGTATACATCTGGCCATCACCTAAATTAAAATTTAACTTAACACTAACAGTCCAATATTTAAACTACATGCTTACATATTACTTCCTAATGTGTCTTAAAAAGAATAGATATTAATTAATAATATCGTTTTATCCCGTGCTTTTAAGAATGTGCGCTTATAATACTGTCTCTAATTGAATCACAAGAAGCACTGGCACTTGATTTCCAACATCAATTCGGTCCAACACCAAGCCGTGTTTATGCCATCTCCCATTTAGCTCGAGCCTGCCACATACTAAATGAAATATACATGTTAAATGTTTTCTTGGAGGGTCAGCGAGTGCCTAATTAAATTATTCTGATAGCGGATATATATTCCAGCGGTGGTTGATTTTGAAACCAATACGATGCCAATGCCCATACATTCTCATCGTATGACCTCAAAACCATCCATTCGAAGCTTGTTTCTTTGTTTTCTTGCGGTGGTTGATTTTGAAACCAATATGATGCCAATGCCCATACATTCTCATCGTATGACCCCAAAACCATCCATTCGAATAACTTATTTTTTTTAAAAAAAGGTACGATCTTTACATTAGAATGTCTTTGCATTTAGATTATTCATTTTTGTCACACACTAAATTTGTCTTATTGGCTGGAGGGGGGCCCACCAAGATGTTCTTGAACCCGGGCCCACGGGTATCTTGCTATGACACTGACAGGGGGTCTACCGAAAAGCAGAAAACATGGCAAGGGGTCTACGAGATAAAAAAGTTTGGGAACCACTGGTCTAAACAATAACAAAGATGGCTGCCTTTTGAAATCCTGCAGAATTACCGGGTTTTGAAGATAAAAAATAAATCTTTAAAATAAAAAAACAAAAAAAATTCGAAATCAAAATGCTATTAGCAAAGCCAAGCTTATTGGATGTTTTGAGTTTAAATTTCCAGAGGGGTTTGATGCTAAAAAATTCTTTGAGCCTAGCCTAGCCAATGGGAAGTTTTGAGTTTCAACCCCTCTTCTCCAGATGGCTTTTTTAAAAGTTTAAAACCCCTCAAGATAGTTTAAAATCCCCCTACAAAGCGTTTTAAGGTTGAAAGCCTCTCTCTTCAATATTATTTCTAGAGCAAATTAATGTCACCAAATTCTATGACCGTAGGTAAATGTGGTTTTGAATTAAAAATACAACAACTCCAGATATATTTTAGTTTAAAACCCCCCAACAGATGATTTTGACGATAAAACTTCCCTTTTCGATATAACATCAAAAGCAAAATAGTCACCTAATTCCAAACATCGTAGTCAAGAGAAGTTAGACATGTCTACCAGTGGCTGGGCTCCATTAATAAATTAATTAATGAAATTGAAAAGCACTAAATGTGTCTCTACAAAGATGGCTAAGACGGATTTTAGGAGTCAGTTATAGAGATCGGGTCTAAATCAAGGAAATCCTATGCCGAAGTGGGAGTCGACACCTTTGTAAGGTTGTGACAGAGCGTCGAATGAGGTTTGCGGGACATGTTCTCCAACAAAATGAATTACGCATAATAAGACTTGCGATGACATCCTAGTACAACTTGGCTCCACACTTTCAAGGAGGTCCTCAGAGCAGGTGGGAAGAGGCTTCGGACATTGCCAGTGTCAGATTTGTGTGGAAACAGCTTGCCAGCAAATTCGCCGAACGGCGCGGGAGGGTCTAAGTCAGTAAGAATAGCACATTAGGTTTTTGAAATAAAACTTTTTAATAGCAAAATAATGCACTGTAGGTACCTCAGAATATGCATTTAGTTGGCTTTCAATACCAGAAATAGTGCTTGGCGGCGGGGTTCCGCCCCGCGCTGGTGGAGCTCTCAACGCTCCCCCAGACCCCTTGTTTCTTTCGGAACATGTTTATTGTGCCCTAGAATGGGTTCTTCCTGTAGTTAGTGGAAAAATTGTTGACTCGAATCCCCGCCATTGACAGCAACGGGGTCTGGGGGAGCGCTATAATAGGAGCTCCCCCAGCGCCGCCGCCAAGCACTATTATTTCTGGTATTGAATGCCAACAAAATGCATATTCTGACGTATCTATAGTGCATTTTCCTGCTATTAAAAAGTCTCATTTCAAAAATTAATGTGCTATTCTTATACTGACTTAGACAACCTGCGCCGTTCGGCGCATTTGCCGTCAAGATGTTTCTACAAAAATCTGTCACTGGTAATGTCTGAAGCCTCTTCCCACCTGCTCCGGAGGACCTCCATGAATGTGTGGCCTACATGCCAAAATGGAAATGCGTATTCCCAGACCTGAAAACGCGTATTTTGAGGGGTAAATGCTTATTTTCCTAAATATTAAGAAATATACACAGGAAAGACTAAAATTAAATCCTTCAAGCACATAACATACATGAAAGGCAGCTATCCTAAAGTTAACACAACACAAGGTTATATTAGACATTCTGTACATAAGGCAAAATATTTACACATTTAGTCCTTGTCTTAGACTTTTTTAGACTATGATAAATGCATGATAACGTTCTTGTCACTTGGCAATGATCTTATGATCATAATGCCTCTTGTGCACTTCACATTCCATAATAGCGGCAACAGAACATTTAGCTGGATCAGTGACATCTAGTTTTATAAAAGTAATTTTGTTTATGTGCAATTTCTTTACAAGGTAAAAATCTAGCCACTAAAATATTTTATATCACTCAGCTTTTCTTCTTTCAGACCTTTTTTGCTGTTAGCAATGAAAGCTTTGGCATCCTCTACAATCACTAATAACAAACATTTTAAATATTTGTTTTTCAGGTAGATAATCCTAATTAGTCATTGAACTTCTTTCTAATATAAAAAAGCTTTGCTATTGAGTCTGCCTTAAATGCCCCTGATTTCATTCTTGGAACTTAGGCCTTCATAAGTAATGGAACCTAGCTAGGCGATAGTGAGTAGTGACTATAACAGTATAATAGCTACCACAGAAGATACATTCTGCAAGTTATGGTCATGGAACATCAGTTTGATTTCCTTTATCATGCTAAAAGAGAGATTAAGCGCAACCAATGTTTCTTCTATGAAAACCTCTGCCCTTCTAACTTTCATCTAAAAAAAAATCAAATTCAAATCTAGAATAAGCAGCTTCATTAACAGTTGATATTTTTTTAATGTGCATATTTTAGATTCCATCATTGATACGAAATTGCTTCTTTTTTGGTAGATTTAATTTTAGATTTAGATACAGATATCTAGAGCCTTGAGTTTTTGAGGTAGGCCTACCTCATCTACTAGAGTGGAATCCTACAGCCTACATTGATTGCTACATCTAGCCAGTAGTCTAAATCTGAGTCTATTACACATGGTCATAACTAGAGCTAGAATGTAGACTAGAATTAGATTTATATCTAAATCTAGAAAAATCTAAATCTATATTTAGATTACACAATTAGATCTAGATCTCAATTCTAAATCTAGGTTTACGTAGGCTACATATTCTATTATAGGTGCCTGGTTCTAGATCCAGTCTAGATGAATTAGAACTAATCAACCAATTTATTCCCAATTAGTTTGAAGACTTCATATAAGCTGACACATTGAAAGGAACTTAACTTTATTTAGATCAGTAAGATCTAGACCTAGTAAATATTTTAATCTTAAATATTTAAATCTTCGCGCGCGCCGCGCGCGGTAAAAAAAAAAAGCGATACTAGATCTAGATCTATCTCATGGTAGATCTAATAATAATAGTCTATTTCCAGGCATTGACGCACTGATCTATATATATGATAGCAAGAAATACTTTTTTTTTTAAATCAAATTTTCTTTCTGCTTTAGAGGGTTAAATGCGTATTTTCAGATGATAAAGTGACATCATAAACCGTACACTCGTATTTTCGAGTTCATTTGCGTACAAAATACGCAAGATCTACTTGTAGGCAACTCTGACTACGTCTACCTGATCATTCCACTGATGATAGTGATTCAGATGATAGCTGTCAAACAATTTTAAATGACAGTATAGATTTTGATTTCCAAATGTCTAGATCAATTTAATATTGCTATGTAATGTATATCTGTATTTTATAGATAAGATAGATGTTTTTTGGTCGGATGACTCGAACACTGATGCCTAACAAAAGGAGTAAGATAGAGAGAACACTATGAGAAGGAAAGAAAAGCGTCATATGAGTGAAAAACATCTTATGATAAGAAGTCAAGAAATTTGAGTCGGCTGAAAACTGGACATATTATGTTCTATTTCCAATCACCAAAGACACTACTTGGAGACGTAGAAGAATCCAGTCCCAAGTAGAACAGAGTTAACATTATTCGAATTGACAATGGTGCAGTGTACCATAGAAAGAATACATATCAACCCGAACAGAGAAACAGAACAAGATATATAGTTCCCGATACTGATTTCAACTTACAGGACAATAGAACTCAAGATCAAAACATTCGCCATAGGTCACTACAAACAAACTTTGGAAGTAACAAAGAACTACTCATCATTCCCTGCGACCAAGGAATGATTCGAGTTGAAGAAACCGACAAGATTCAATGACTGTTTTTTAATTAGCTATAAGCTGGAATGATGATAGCTGATATTTAAATGTGACATGTTTCATATTAATTGAAGCGTGTGTATATCTATACAATAAAGTAGAATGTAAGGCGTAGGCTATGTATGTGCCGAATAGAAATCAAAAACGTTTGACCAATCTTGATAAAATTTGGCACAAATGTTCCTTGTGTGCTAACTTGAACCGTGACTATGTATAGTAGCCCTGAAACAAACTTAAAACCCTAAAAAAAAAAAAGGTGCCCAACTCTATAAAAGTATTGTATCTTATAAATCTAGGTCACAAAGCCATGTCTACATGATGAGACAAGACGAAGAGGTCACGCATGCGAAGAGATAAAAATGTCTAGGTCTAAATTAGCTCTCATTCAAGAAAACATAATTTTTTACTTTTACACATGAACATACTTATTAGTGTCTATTCATTTCATTATTTAAATAAAATTAACCTTCAAATTTTAGTTTACAAACATTTTTTTTACATAAAATCCTTCGCTCTAAATGTAAATAGCTTTAATTATCTTCACAAACTATATCAGTAACTATTTCAGTGGGCCGCGGCTAGTATACTATAAAGTAGAATGTAATAAGGCGTATGGATGTATGGATGTGCCGAATAGAAATAAAAAACGGTTGACCAATCTTGATAAAACTTGGCATAAATGTTCCTTGGGTACTAACTTAATTTTTTTAGACCGTAGTGTGTGTATTGTAGCCCTAAAACAAACTTAAGACCCTAAGAAAAAAACGTTGACCAACTCTATGAAAGCATTATAACTTCATCGATCTAGGTCATGTTTACAGGAGAAAAGATCGAAAGGATCTATAGATCTAGTCTATTGAGTTCATTATGTAATAAAATTAACCTTCAAATTTGTGTTTCAAAAGCTGTTTTACATAAATTCGTTCCTTATATTTGCGAATTTAGAATTCCTGACGTAATTCTTTAATTTCATTAGATGTACATTACCCGAAATGTTACACATCTCTCTATTCCTATAGGTCTAAAACTCTAATTCAACTCTAAGATGATAAAACTTCTCTTCGCAAACATAGTTTTATAATTTAACACATGAACATACTAATTAAAGTCCATTCATTTAATATTTTAATCAAATTAACATTCACATTTGTTTTCCTAAAGCATTTTTCATACATTCGATCGCTATAGCTGCTAAGTCGTATTGAAATACATTTTAATAGTTCCATTCATGATTCCGTACATCTAACAAAAAAAAAAAGGTCACGCATGCGCAGAGCGAAGCCTCCACGCACGCGCAGAAAGAATACCATCCAAGCCAATATTTAACTTTAGATTAGTCTAGATCTAGGCCATCTCTAACTCAAGATCTAATTCAAAGATGATAGATCTACTTTAATTAACATATGAACATACAAAATAAAGTATATTCATTTTATATTGTTATAACTCTGCCATGCGCACCGCCATCCAGGCTAGTGCAGAAAGTGCGCACTTCTAGAAACCAGACTAGGAAGGATGTTTGTATAACATAAGGAAGGATAGCGATTTTCACCAAACCTAGAGCCGAAATGAAGATGCTGTGTTCAAGGCAGATGTCCTATGTGTTTGTCGTCCTCTTGAAAATAAATATCTATGTCTGGTAAAAAAAAAAAAAGATGAAGATAACGTGTTCATGGCAGATGTCCTATAGTATGTTAGTCCGTTACTGTTGCACTGACCTATTCCGTATTTGCCTAAGACAGATATACTGTAATATACATGTAATAGGGTTTGTTGGACTAGTCCGTTTCGTGTCTTTGATTAAAAAGTATTGGGCCGGAAGTCGCTTTTTTCCTTATATCTTTGCATTTTTCAGTTCTCTTTTTAAATTAAACTGACATTATTATGCTATAATTTTAAGTGTGACTGATAGAGAAAAAAAATCTGCACAAAAATACGGGTAGTTGTGACCAAACCTGATAGAGGCTATAAAAAGAAAAACCTGAAACTAGCGCGTAAAACTACAAATTTACAGTACTTTATTTGATGAGTATTTTACCCAAGATCTGTGGGGTTTTTTTTAGGACTAGCTTATTTCAAGTACCCGGCATTTTCCGATACACAATTTCATACACAAAAATAATTGTTGAAAAAAATGGTAGTGATTTTAAACTTTAAATGATTACTTAAAAAGGTGTTACTCTAATCAATTTTGAATATTATTTTGTTATGAATGTCACTGTCTATTTTGTGTCTGTTCTAGTTTCTTAAATTTTTCTTGTGTAAAGGGGTCGTTTTTCTCCTAATGGGTATACCTGATTTCTCAAGCAGCCTTTGTAAAATATTGGTCCTAAATAATGCTATGTTCATAAACGAAAAATCACATGGCTGCATTATGATGAATGTACGTGTTAGTTCAATATATTTTATATTACTAGGTAACTAAAAATAACTGTATAAATAGCCATAAGTTTCATTTTTTTTCTGTTAGACAAAGTCATATAGCAAAAATTTGTTTATTTCCTAATTCTAAAAAGGAATAATAATAGAATTATACAGTAAAAATAATCACTAAGTTTTTTAAAATAGTTTTGAAAGTCTAACTGATAAGATTACAAAGAGAGTTTGTGTTTTTGCAGATGTACACAAGCTACACTATGAGTCAGTCCATGTCTTCTAATTGTTTAGAAATGAGTGTAAAAATGTAGGCTTCGATATTTTTAGCCTGAATTTAAGAAGTTACAAACTTCAAACAACTCTTCCATAAAATTTTGTATTTAAAAAATAAATTTATCCAATGCTCGAAATCCTGCTTGTATACTTAAGCCCTATTTAAATCGATCCGGTATCAATGTATTAAGTAGCAATAACCCCGCCAAAAAAAAAATTAAATGAAAGAAGATATACATATATTTTTGAGACGGTACGCACCTGTGACGAAACGCGTCCCTTCTCAATACAGAACTGACCAGTGCGGAACTATCCCCCCCCCCTTCCTAACCGCTAGTTAGCATTGTACAGCCCCTTTTAACACCAAACCGACCAGTGTAGAACACGAACATCCTATTACACCAAGGTTAGATCCAACCCCCAAATTATAGGCCATAAACACACATCCCAAGTTACACCCAAACGCCGAAACAAACGTAGGTAGCCGTTAAGTTCAGGGACATTAAAGCTGAAAGTTACGCCCCAAACGCCGAAACAAAAGCACGCAACCGCGAAGTCCAGAGACATTAAATTTTGGTGTCCAAGTACATCCCTTTGAATCGACACTCCTAACGCCCAGGGCTATTCAAATCGTTCCCGTCCGCTGTACCATCGAGCGATGGTCCAGCCCGATAACTGTTGCATAGTTCCGCTTTCATCCTCCTTCGTCCCCCCCCCCCGGGTCGCGGGTTAAAGAAATCAGGTGAGTGAGCCCCAAACGAAAGATCGGTCCAATTTGACAATTCTAAACTCAAAAGACTCGCTGGCCATTGGATCGTCCCTACTCTTAACATACCGCTCGGGAACCTATAAAAGCCGGAGACGAAAGTTTCAGGTTAATGCCATTCTAGATCAGAATCACTGAGAAGTCAGAAGACTCTCAAATCAACGATTCATTTGGGAACTTGTGTAAGGCAAAGCGGCCTCCTACACCAGGGCTGACGTGTTTGGTTGCCTGAAGGCAGACCTCAGCAACTCTCCACACATTCCCGTTGAGGGTGAGTCAATCATCACCCTCGGCTAAGAACTGAAGGCATTCCAGGCTGAAGTCCCAGGACCGGTCTGCAACTACCACGGGAGTAAGCCCACCGCGTGGCATCCTCATATTCGTCACACCAGTGCCTGCCTACTCGCAGGGCACCAGCAACTGGCTACGACTCAACGGAGCTTCGACTGACCCAACCCCGGAGGAGAACCTTGAGCAACAGATAAGTGAGAGACAGCCGAATAAGCAAACCATACACGAATCTTTATGAGCAACATCCCAGTGATGATATTATCTTAAACGTTATCATAAAAATCCTAAATAATTCTGTACATCCCACCCCCACTCACTGATTGTATTTCTTCCTAATTAATCTTTATTAAATGTTTGTCCTTCCACAAAATCATTAAGCTTTGCGTTTTGCTTGTGCTTGTCTATGTGCCTATATAAAATCAACCAAATATTCACCACGTTGTGGCTCTAAGACTTTACCCCTAGGAGTCGCAGGCCATCGTCCCCGTCGGGAAGTGCAAACGAACCAGTCGGCGGACTTATTCCACCACAGCACCACATTACGGGGTACCGGCACCTTTTTTTCAATGTCGGGAAAAACGATTAATTTTCTTGTAATTCAACGTTAATTGTTAATTTTTTATTAGTTGAAAGTAAGGCAATCTATCACTTAATACCGGCACCTATTTTTTTATTTTTACCAAAAAAAAGCACTTCATAGTTTATATACTTTCAGCCGACATGTCGTATTATTAACAACACCTATATGTGAACTTCCCAATCATCTAGAGTCTTAGACAGTCTTTATTTTAGACTAGATTTAAGTAGAGTCTAGATCTAGTAGGCCTATTACTACAAAAAAACATTAAAATAATCAGTCATTATAGACATCATTCGCAATTTTATTATTAGGCCTATCTTCTTATAAAATACAGACGTTACTTCAAAAAAGAAGATGATTACGTCCTACGCATTGAAAAGTAAATCTATTAATAAACTATAATAGATCTATGTCTAAGTACTAACTTATTAAATAAGTCATTGTAAGTAGAAGTATTATAATGAATATTGTATAGATCTAGATTATAGATAGATCTATAGATAGAGCTCTAGTCTAGTAGATTAAGTATAGAGTATAGTAAACGTATTACAGTATTATTAAATCTATGACTATGTCCTATGTAACACCATTAGTAAAATCACTAAATTTAGGAACCCTTCAGGACAGAAGACTCAAAAGTAAAGTAGCAATTATACATAAAACACTGAACCATAATCTTCAAATACAAAATCTAATAAAATACTCTGAAAGAAACAAAAATAAAGGAACATTCCTCGTCCCATATGCTAGGACAAATTTGTACAAATACTCCTTCTTCCCTAGTGCTATTAGAGCATGGAATGGGTTGCCTGAGCTAGCCAGAAAAACCAGTGACTTGGCAGAATTTAAGTCATTGGTTAATATGCATGACTAAATGCATGACGCGTAGGACGTAATCATCTTCTTTTTTGAAGTAACGTCGGTAATATATAAGATAAGATAAGATGTCTATATCTAATAATTAAAAAACTTTAGTCTTAATTAATATCTAGACATTTTTCTAATAAAATCTAGTCTCAAGATAGAATCTATACTATTACTAGATCTATTCCATTTTTATATATAGATCTAGACTAGAATTAGATTATAGATCTAAATATACTAATGGAGAGGTGATATGCGGTGTATGTCGAAGGCGCCGTGTTAGCTAATAGCGTTGCACAAGAAACAAACCTGGGTTTTTCTAAACTATAATACTTGGTATGTAATAGTAAAACAGCACCTACCTAAATATTCGTAACTAGAAATCAAAAACCTATATTTATTGTAGTATATATAGGTCTGTGGTTGTATTTTATATAGCCTTCGTAACTTCTCCTATAAAGAAATTACTTGTAATTTCTTTTACTGAAAATTGGGCTATTCGCGTCTGACACATATATAATTTTTATGTTCAGCAACAAACCCTTTTTTTTTAATGACAAAACCGACTAGAGCTAGTAGAGCTCCTGCTATTACTAGTGTACATTTGATCTATCTAGATTAAATGGCTAGGTCAAATTCGTTCCATTTTCATTAAATGAACTTAAAATTGTCTTACACCACAGACACAGTACCATATGCCTCTATTATTATACTAATATTATATATGTCTGTGCTTATAACGTGTAGATCTATCTGAGATCTCTATTTATAGCACCCCCCCCCCCCCCCCCCATCAAAATGTTTTATTTCGTCTCTTTTCTAAAACCGATAGATCTATTACCATAGACATAAATAAAATGGTTGTCATAGATGTAGTTGATAAAGTGGTTAGTGTTGGAGGTGCATTAGCAAATATTTTAGCTTTTGTCCTGTATAAATATTACAGAAATCGTTCAGAAACAGCAAGGTTAGTGAAGGTAAGTCTCATTAGATGATCAATAGGTAAAGGTCTAGAGTAGACTCTTAGTCACTCTAGCTAGAAGCTAGAGACCTAGACTCTATTAGTCTATACTCTATAGAGTAGAAGTAGAGTCAAAGAGATTAAGAGTCTATGACTCTATTGTCACTAGAGACTAGATCATAGATGTAGATTTAAACACATTATTTTAAGAATTAGTTATTAGAATCTAGAGATAAATCTATATAGATCTAAATTCTAAATCTAATATTATTATAAGTAAGTATGTACTATAAAGAATCTAGTTAATGGTTAATCTAGATACCAGATTAGTAGATACTAGCTTAAAGATCTAGACCTAGAGTTAGAGATCTATAATTAGTAGTAATTAGTATAATCTATGCCCTAGCTAGCGTCAATTCAATCTTATCATATAAGACTTATATATGGATCTAGTAAATCTAGACTCTAGAATACTAGATCTATAAATATACTCTAACTCTACTCTATTCTATATAAAATATAAATTAATAATAAATCATAATAAAATTATAAATGATTAAATGACTAAACATAGACATAGGTCTAGTCACAGTCTAAAGTCTAGTGTAAATGACAGTCTTGAGTCTTACTAGATTTAGATTTATCTCTAGAGAATGACTAGAATCTAAGAATGCTTGGGCTTGACTTGAGCTAGCCTAGAGTATAGTCTATAGTCAGTATAGTAATCTAGATCTAGACACTACTACTACTAATTAGATAGAATGTAGTAACTTATTATGTTAATAATACTAATAAGATCTAGATCTAAGTCAAAGGTGACAACTAGATTAAATTTCTATCATACTCTATGTGACTATGCCACTAAAATACACAGTCAGATAAAAGCAGTAGCCAATACAAAAACCAAAAGAAAAATCTTACTCTGGAATAAATGTAACCTAACACAACTACACCAAGCTGCATTAAACTTTCAACAAACATTCTTATTAGAAAAAGACATTAACCAACCAGTCGATGACCTCTGGAATTTCATTAAAAACCATCTTAAAAGCATTATAGAAAATCATATACCAACTAAATACACATCAAACAAAATAAATAAATGCTGGTTTAATAATAGACTAAAGAAGCTTTGTAAACAGAAGGAAAACCTATATAGAAAATTTAAAGAAACCAAGGCAGAAAGAGTTTACAAAAAGTATATAAAAATCAAACACCTAACCCAAAAAGTAAGCAGACATCTGCAGAGTGAATACATAAACAATGTAATATCTAAAAATAACAACAAAAACCTATGGTCATACATTAAGTCTAAGAAAATGGAAACAACAGGCATAGCGCCATTAAAAGATGAACATAACATAATACATAATGATAATGAAACTAAAGCAAACATCCTAAACAAATACTTTGCATCAGCATTCTCAGCCCCAGGAGACAAAGACATATTTCTTAATTTGAACCAAGTAGACAACATAGAAGATTTAGTAGTACAAGAAAATGGAATTAAAAAACTATTAGCCAACACCAAACCAAATAAAGCGTCTGGACCTGATGGTATTCCAGCTAGATTACTCAAAGAACTAAGCAATGAGCTAGCCCCAGTGTTCAAAATACTCTTTCAGGCATCGCTTAACCAGGGCAGAGTACCAAAGGAATGGAAAGAAGCTAATGTCACCCCCCTATTTAAAAAAGGAGAAAAATCTGATCCAGGAAACTACAGACCAGTATCACTTACCAGCATCACATGTAAAATACTAGAACACATAATATGTAGCAATATCATAAACCACTTAGACAAACATAATGTCCTCACCCCATACCAACATGGCTTTAGGAAATATAGATCATGTGAAACACATCTAATAGGACTAATTGATGATTTTTCAAAAGGTTTAGATAATAGTGAACAAATAGATGCTATCTTACTAGATTTTTCTAAGGCTTTTGACAAAGTTCACCACCATAGTTTGCTTAAAAAATTAAAATATTTTGGCATTAACGGTCCACTGCATCAGTGGATTAAAGATTTTCTGATAATAAATGGCTCTAAATCAACTCCTATAACAGTAAACTCAGGTGTACCTCACTACCTCCACTACTATTTTTAATTTACATAAATGATTTACCAAATTGCATTAGTTCAGGAACAAAAGTCAGATTATTTGCAGACGATTGCATAATATATAGAACAATAAAAACAAAACAAGACACAGATATTTTACAAAGAGAATTAGATGAATTACAGAAATGGGAATCAAATTGGAGCATGTCTTTCCACCCAGAAAAATGTCAGTTGTTAAGAGTAACAAAAAAACTAAAACAAATTAATTCCACTTATCTTATTCATGGCAAACCAGTAACACAGACTAAAAACGCAAAATACCTAGGTGTTATAATAAATGAAAAACTGTCATGGAATCCACATATTGATGAAACTATAAAAAAATCAAACAAAGCATTAGGGTTTATTAAAAGAAATTTCTATAAATCAAATAAGAACATAAAACTAAAATGTTATTTAACCTTGGTTAGGCCAATAATAGAATATGCATCCACCGTGTGGGACCCCTCAACTCAAGAAAACATTAAGAAACTGGAACAAACACAAAATAGAGCAGTGAGATTCATAACAAACGAATATTCACATTTGACTAGGGTAACACCATTAGTAAAATCACTAAATTTAGAAAGCCTTCAGGACAGAAGACTCAAAAGTAAAGTAGCAATTATACATAAAACACTGAACCATAATCTTCAAATACAAAAACAAAATTTAATAAAATACTCTGAAAGACACAAAAATAAAGGCACATTCCTCGTCCCATATGCTAGGACAAATTTGTACAAATACTCCTTCTTCCCTAGTGCTATTAGAGCATGGAATGGGTTGCCTGAGCTAGCCAGAAAAACCAGTGACTTGGCAGAATTTAAGTCATTGGTTAATATGCATGACGCGTAGGACGTAATCATCTTCTTTTTTGAAGTAACGTCTGTATTATATAAGATAAGAAAGAAGATAACGGATTAAATCACGTACCTAAATCACTAGTCTAGATTAGATCTAAATCTCTAGAGATTTAAATATCATCAATGATCAATTATTTCAATGCCCTTGACTTTCAATTCAATAAAATTGTACTACAGATTGATGTTTCCCCACTGGCGAGTTTTCTTCAAGACCAACTTTTTCAATGTTTTCATTGTTAAAAAAAGGTTAAATTATTAATAATAATAATAATAATGCTTTAGCTTTTTTTAAAAATTAACATTTACATTCACATATATAAACTATAATCTAAAAAGCATACTACCTAGTTTTTTAACAAGTGATAAACTTTTACGCGCACAAGAACTAAAGACAACAGATATACCATCCGATTTCAGCAACAGAGTAAGAATTTAAACATAGTAAAAGGGGATTCCCGAACTAAGTTGTTTCTGTTCTTAAATTAGAAGCAAATTTACTATAATTTGTATATATACCAGTTAGCCAGCGTTAATTTTGGATAAATTTTTTAATTGATTTGTTTCAGCGCACCTCTAGCTTCTTCTTTCATCTTTAGTCTCCCTTTTATCCCTAGCGCCCACACCTACCACCCACCATTGTGCTCAATGCTCCCCAACCACCCCTTTGCCTCCCATCACTCCCAATTTTACAAAATTGCCCCCCCCCCCCCCCAGAGGGCGCTAGCGTCCAGTTGAAGACCACTGATTAAGACCAACAATAAATCTGCACGATTAGAAATATTTTTACCAATTGTTTTTGTGTAGCACAATTTCATTGTTTTAGCTTTCTCAATGCGCTATGATCTTATCATTACTTGACCAGTTGGAAAGGGGGGGGGGAATAAGGGGGTATTTGTAAATGTTACTGTGATCACTTTTTAAATGCATAAAAAACTTGTTTACTCAACTATGGAGCTGGACTACAAGCCACACCTCTACATGGATACCATATTTATTTACTGTTAAATTACTTTTCATAACATGTTAACTTCAAATTGTACTACTGCATTGAGTCTCTTGATTTCATAACGATATTCTTAATAATTTGGGAGTATCAAGTAACTCCTCGTTATTACTGTAATTACTTACAATTTATACTTAGCCACTTTGTATCAGGTCCTAGACTCCAGGACAGGAAGCACTTTGTGGCCTATAAAACATGATCCTGATGACCAGTTGAAGGTCTGAAATACATGAACACATACATCTACCCACTATACAACCCTTTATGAACTTAAAAATTAGTACAATTTACATGTATATATTATATTGGACATCGACAAACAAATTACACTGATTAGTTTTTGTATCTGTTAATAAATGCTGATCAACTTTAATTCATCAATGAGTAATAATAAGAGTTTAAAACAATAAGGTGAAAAAAAAGTAAAATAAAAATATAACATAAGACTGCTTTTAAGTTTTTTGAAATGTTCAGTGTATAGCTATTTACTTGATATGTATGCATGGATATCTTACTACTGCCAAATATCTTAGTTTATTTTCCGGCTCCTGACGAATATTAAAAAATGCTCTATCAGGTGCGCCCCTGGTTGATATAAACTTTGTGAATAACTGAGAGAGCTAACAAAAAAATTAGAGAAATGTTAGAAAGTGTAAATGAAAAACTTGTGACCTGTATGCTTTTTTACAAATTTGAAAGTTTGTCATAATATGAAAACTTTTCTTTTTAGACATTCTAGTTATAAATTTTGTCTTACAGCAAACTACAATATGGAATCCAGATGCTGAACTATATGATCACTTAAACCAACAGAAGGATCACAGTTTACAATATGCAGTTGTGGAAGGTGTGGTTAAAGACTTGGGTCGTGTCCTGCAAGGTCGTTATAGCAAAAATGATGGTGTCATTTTACATACTGAGATAATTGAACACCAGTCTAAAAGAGTCAATGGCTTTTGGTAGATATGTTATTTCTAGATTATTTTAAACCAATAACTTGTTTTAGTTAAAAAATTATAACTTTGAGCTGATATTTTGTCTTCTTTTCCTGGTATCTATACTCAACATTTCTCAAAATTGTGGTTCTCCTATTGAGCACCTCTCCAGGTGGCGGAGAGGGGGATGCCCTCCATAGAAATCAAATACCCTGGCGGACCAAACTATCATCAGCCATTTCATACTTATCTGTTTGAACTAAATAGTGTTTGATTGTTGATCTAGTTGAGTGAAGGTGTTGTTTAGAAGCGAAGTGTAGATGATGAGTTACTTGTTGTCAAAGCTGCATCTGTTTGAAGATGTTTTTGAATAAACTGTTTACTTGAAATGATATTTGCGAGTTCTTAAATACAACTCTCCAACAGAACAAATAGTATAAAATAAGTTAAACCGGCCTTTTAGAACACTAAAAACACAGTCCATGTCATCAAAATCACTAAAAGCAGTCCTCCTTTCATCCGTTATTCTCTCTAACCTATTTCCATTCTTTTTAATGTACTGTCGCGTCACTAAGGAAATACCTAATTTTACCCAACTTCTATGCATCTTACTATTGAGTCATTACAATATTGTTTTAAACTTTTGTTTTTCTAGAGATAGATTTGTGCTATTTAAAAATAGGAAAAAATTCTATTCTAGGAGTGACATGAAAAAAGCCATCAAAGATTCAACTGAGATAGTTCCATTTGCTATTGCTAATGTAAGATCAAAGGAGCCTAAATTTCAAGTAGAGGTTTTAGATCCTCTCCAGTCACCAAGTATTTATAATGAATTAGAAACAACATACGATCATTTTGAGCCAAACAAAAACACATTTATGCAGGCAAGTGACAAGTTTTATACTCTCATATACATTTTAGTTTTGATGAAGAAAAAATGAGAAGGATGCCAAGTTTTTATATTTACATCAAACTGTCAGCAAAAAATGATTTAACTAAGCATACAAAAACAAAATCTGTTTAAGCCTAAGTATGTTAGAAAAACATCCTTTATTTTCTTTATTTTGTTCACAGCTGGGAAACAAAAGTAAAACGTACAAACTAAAAAAACAACACTTAACTCACTTTTTAGTTTTGATGTTATAAATCATTTTTATTTATCTTTCTATTATTCTGCGTTACCTTTCCTCTGATGATGTGTTGTGAAAACATTTTTATTGTGTTCAAGATTATTTGTTTGTTGAAAACACATTGAAAATGTCATTTACTAAACATTGACTTCTACGTATTGATGCAATCTTACTTATTGATAAACTGCTGCTATTCAGCTAACTCAATCTGTACCAAAATTGTGGTGACATGTATTGTGTAGAAATAAAGCCCAAATTATCAGTTCTTTCATATTATTGGAAAAAAATTTCTTAAAAAAAAAAAAATAAATAAAACAATAACAAACTCACCTATAAATATATTTGACTGGCTGAAATAGTATTTATGTTTATTTTGCTTGGAACAATTTTTCATGTGGTCTCCATTACAACTTTCCTCCATCCCCAACACAATTTTCTGGTTCTCTTTAATCATCCAATCAAACAGCCTTCAACCCCCTAATATAGACAATATACAAACAATTATTTGAACTAATCAGTTGTAGCCGTCTGCTAGCATTATAACAACATGCACTACTCACATTGTTCTTTATGAAATGTCCCTCCCCCAATGGAATGGCTGGCCCTACACACACACCACACACTTCTTTGGCCCTTAAATTCCAAAAGCACAAATCAATAATGCATTTCTTGTTTATTTGTTTATTATTATTCAGTGGAACAACCAGCATTACAGTGACATCTCATAATTTTTTTGGCATTCTCCAATAAAAAGCATGCATTTCAAACCTTAAACTTTTGGGTGCCCCAATTTTATTTTTTTTTGCATCCCTCAATGCACAATTTTAAACACTGCTCATCCTTCTTTAGTTCATCCGTTGCATCTTTAGATGGCCAGCATTTTAATGCCTTCTCACCCCCGCACTACACAATTTTGCCTGTGAATTATAGAATCCCTGATGGATGGTTCAAACATTTAAGTTTTGCTTGTTTGACAGAACAGTTAGTCCACTCTTAACACATGAATTCTTTTTATTATTTTCAGTCATAGATCTAGACTTTTATCTAGAGACTAATTAATTATGTAGAATTACCCCATCTTAACAAACCGTATTCCCCCCACCTCCTTATAATCAGGGTGACAAAGTTTTGGATTTTAACAAAGCTTATATCACTCTGTCTGTCTGGCCAAAAGTTTGCACATATTATTTCTCCGACACCCAATCTCGGATCAAGCTAAAATTTTTCACAATTATTTCTTTTATCTGACAACTTTATAATCAATAAAAAAAACAAAAAACAATTAGTTAATATTAGGGGTGCACCGGATAGTCCCTCCGGCTCCGGCTTCTGGCGAATATCCGGCATTTTTTACTATCCGGTGCTATCCGGCTCCGGTCGGATATCACTACCGGATAGTAAACCGGATAGTAAAAATACACTTATTTAATATGCATAAAGTGGACCTTGTTCCATTACTGTCTGTTATAGAATGTATTTATGTTTATATGAAAACAAAATAATGTGCTTAAAAATAGAGCCATTATAAATATGCACCAAACATCGTTTATTATAAAGACAAGGCATGTTAATAACTTAATATAAATAGAGATGAAACTTTACATCATAAATGCGCTTTACATACAGAGATGCAATGGCTGGCACTTTTTTCAATTTGCCTTGACCTTTGAGTAAGTTAGTTAACATGTTAAAATGTTACATTACTTTACTACGTCATGCTGACCAGACGTCTGTCTAGCTGTGCGGGTATATCTCCAGAGGTAGCGATGTACAACTCCCACCCCCTTTTATTTGTTTAGTCATCACATTGAGTTTTTTATAGGCAGGTAACCACAAGTTAAATACGATGGGCGTAAGTTTAATGTCAGCGTGTAGACACTCTCTAGTGGTCACACCTTTCGAGGGAACTGAGTTTGTTTACTTAGTAGTTAATCTTTATTGGGGGGGGGGGGGCTGGACTACAAGAGCCACACCTCTAAGGTAACCAGGTATATTTCTAGATGAACAACTCCCTCCCCCTTTTATTTGTTTAGCCCATCACATTGAGTTCATTGATTGACAGGTGACCCCAAGTCAGATACGATGGACGTAAGCACTCTCAAGAGGTCACACGAGGGAACTAGGTTTGTTATTTGGGGGGGGGGGACTAGACTTTACATTATAAATTCGTATTACATACGTAGCAGCGATGTCTGGCACACTGGCTTGTCTTGACCTTTGAGTGTTCTAGTAAACATGTCATTTTCCTTAACTACGTCACGCTGATAATCTGTCTAGATGTGCGGATATATCTCCAGAGGTAGAGATGAGCTACCCCCACCTCCTTTTGTTTGTTTAGTCCATAACATTGAGTTCACAAATAGGCAGCTGACCACATTAAGCCAGATGTCAACGTGTCGACACTGTCTAGAGGTCACATCTTATGAGGGAACTGAGTTTGTTTACTTAGATTAGAATTTTTATTAGAGGCGGGACTACAAGCCAAATCTCTATAAGGTTAATTTGGTATGAGTTCGTTTATTATGAGATAGGTTGTCAATCAAGGGTCTGGACCACAAACCACACCTTTTATACTATTGGACGGGTAGTAAGTTTGTTTACTTTGAGTTAAGTCTCACGTATGAGTCAGGACTACAAGCCAAACAGACACTGACCAAGGGTATCTTTAAAGGGAGGGCTCAAGAGACTCAACACCCCCAACTTCTTATTTGTTTAATCCATGACAATGTATTGATAGAGAATATAGACATTGACCATTCTTAAGCCAGAATGGATTAACGCAAATTGTTAAGACATATTGAGACTGTCTAGAGGTCACTAGATGGTGACACTAAGTTTGTTTACTTGGAGAGAAATGTCATTTAGGACGCTGAACACACGTTCGTTGCACAATAAAATAAAACAAATATGTGCATGTGTGCGTGTATGTATTTTTCCCCTTGTATTAAAACCTTTAGAAAGAAAACTAATTTCATTGTTTAATTCTATTGACTTAATATATAAAGGAAAACCTTACAGTTAAATTTAACATCGCAGAAAATAAATTGATCTAAAGCACCACAATTAGATCTAGCAAACAAAGAAAAATATGCTGGAATGTTAAGAAACACTTGACCTCTGTAACTAAGGTACAGAGATAATTTATCTATATGCTTGACTGATCATGCCAATGTGTTATCTTGTTTTACCTGCACACTAAACACTATTGCGTATGCCCAAGGAAAAAAAACGCGTGAAGGTCAACACCATCAACTATACACACTACACTATGACTACATGTGTAGGCTCACTACGTCTATCTGATCAGGTTGTTACAATCAGTCGAACGCAAAGTCTATTTATGTTGGGTTTTTTTTTTAGTAGGGAGGGTGTGGGTGATTTTGTTTCTTTTATAGTTGGTTTTCCTAATTCTCTTAGATCTATATAACAGTAGATCTAAACATTGATAACAATAATAGGCCTACAGACTACAATTAAATCTATGCTTCTTAACATTTAAAGCTCAGGCTATGGGTAGGTATAATAGATGTTCCTGCTGTTAATAAAATATTGTTTGCCGCAAATGGATTAATAAATATATGACCTACTACGCTTCAGATTCCAACTATTAACTAAAAGCTATCAGTATTAAGCCCTTGAAGCCAGAACCAGAAGCAGTCTTTGGACTTAAAATTACAAGTCTGCTGACCAGTTGTTGGTCAGAAATTATTGAACATTAGTAACTAGTTAAATATATACTAACATATTTTACATTGACCCTCCAACACACAGCCTTTATAGTTGGTGGCCTCGTACATACACACAGACACGCTCATGCTACACAGATTAATTTATGTTTATAAATACTGTTAATCTTTAATAAATCAATCAGCAAAAGAGTTTAAAACAATAAAGCATATAAAAGGAAAAAAAATAATACCAACAAATATAGGTATGTTATTTAACAGTTTCGTAAAATGCTCAGCAATACAAGCTATTTACAAAACACTTAGGTATTCGGCTCCGGCTCCGGCACCGGCCGAATATCAAAATTTACTATCCGGTCATATCCGGCTCCGGCCGGATATCAAAAAGTACTATCCGGTGCACCCCTAGTTAATATTAACTAATTTTAATAGATTACTTTGTTTGGTACCTCAAACCAGGAAAAGAAATAGTACTTGACTGAAGTGGTGGTATAAGTTGAATTAGTTCCCTTTATATTAAGCTGCTGCCTCAGGCTCAGTGAACACAAACATGAGATAGAAACAATAGATAACTATACAATTTTCCATGTTCACAGACTCTTCGCTAGTAGACTGGTTAGCGCGTTGGCTTGAGAAGCCTGAGAAGGCTTTAGCCTACAAGTTTGAATTCAGGTCGTTCCCTTTTTTTTTTATACATTTAAAAAGCAATCATCCAGATACTCCATTCTTTGTCATCCTTACCCTTACTGTATTGAGAAAGCTAAAAGCTTTAAAAAGCGTTAAATAGCAACAAAAACTATTGGTAAAAAAATATTTCTAATCACACAGATTTATCTTTGTTGGTCTAGATCTATGACAATTTTAATTACATGACTGATCCAAACTAATTGATACGCTCTATACAAGCTTTGTTTTTTAGAAAAGTTTTTTTTTGTATTTTGCTTGTTTTACTTTAGATTTAGAATTTTATCTCTACTGGTTTTGGCATCTGAACCCTTAGAGTGGCACCCTACTCTGAAGAGTGGGTTTGTAGCTAGTATATATCTTTTTCTGGTTGATTCAAATTCCTTTTTGTGCCTGCTAAAATGTTCACTAGGAATAGCCTTCAGTTGGTCTTCAGTCATGAATGTCTCATGGGATATGTGAGCTTCACCTTGCCTTTTTTCTAATCATTGATAGCTAATATGCAATTTGTTCTTTGCTCCTTTAAACCTTTTTTTTTTTGTGTATAAATAAAAATCATTACTTATTAATTTCATTTAGTGTATTTTCTGTATAACAAAACAGGACGTTTTGGTGTTGAATGTTGACTCAATATACTTAACATGAATATTATATGCAATTTGTTTTTTAAAGATAGATACATGTTTTTGTTTTGTATATATGTATGATTTAAATATTGTCACATGTTTTTGTTGTGTATGTGTTAAATTGCTGTTGTTTTTAAATTTGTATCTCCAGATACTTCATTCTGCTTTTAAAAAATAAGTCCTTTATGTGTGATTGTCTTTTTCTTCCGCTGACTGAAAATGTTCCATTTTTAAGCCAGGAACTTAATAATGAATCTTTCCATTTCCCACCTCATTAGCGCCTTGTAACTCCAGGTGAGCCATATTGATGTTGCACCCCATAAATTATGATAATGTAAATGTGTTTATTCAAGTATGCAGACAAAATAGTCTGTGCCAAAATGACAGGTGCTAAACCAGCATCACCAAAATGTACTCTGTAGCAATAATAATGTGTTTAGTGTTTTGTTTTTTAGTTTCTCAAAGTGATTGCAAGTTTTTGTTTTCATGTTGATTGTTTTTGTTTGTTTGTTACTATACTTAAGTACATTAATAATTCAATTTACATTTTGATTAAAAAAAAAATTTTTCTTGTCAAGTAAATAAAGAATTTGTATTTTTCAGAATAGTTTAGACAGACTTTTTGGTGAAGTAACTAAAGGTATTCAAGAAACAGAATCTATGTTACTGACAGGTACTTCGGTTATAGGAGTGGGCAAAGTTTTTCTTGAACGTGGAGCACTAAAAATGGCAGCCGCAGATGATCCTAACAGAACATTTATTTTGACAAAAATGAGAAAACCTGAACTGGTGCGCACATTAGAGTCTCAGTCTTCTACATTTAAAATGTTATCAGTTCTTTGTTTTGTTATAGGTGGAAGTATGTTAGGTTATTTAATATGGCGCCATGTGAAAAAAATTCTTGAAGAAAAAAAAAGGCGACAGGAATTTGAAGAGATCCAAAGAGTGTTGCAGTCATCCCAAAGTACTCAAGGCAGCCATAATGAAGATTCCAGAGCAGATGAGACATGTGTTGTTTGTTTGTCCAATCCACGTCAAGTGATTGCTTTGAATTGTGGACATATAGCTATGTGTGCTACTTGTGCAGAATTTCTTCCATACCCTAAAAAGTGCCCTGTATGTAGAGCTGATATTGAAAGATTTGTAGCTGTGTATAGGCCTTAATAGTGTCTTGTAGTATAGTTTGTATTGAAGAATTTGTGTCTGTATGGGCACTGAATTTCTGAAATGCGACTATTGAAACGAATATAGAATGTAGTATGCCATCATTTTTAATGAAATAGTTCCATGTTAATGAAATATGTATCATTAAAAATATGGATTTGATGTTGAAGTACTAGAAATATTTAACTTTTCAAAATACTGTTTCAAAATACTTAGATGTTTTTTTTAAATATGGTAAAATGTTTTTAGTACTTTTGTCAGGATACAAATCATATTTGATGAATGCATGTATGATTCATTTATTTACACAAGTGCCATCTCATTAAAAATTTCAATTTGACATTTAAATAATATTTTGAGATTCTGTCTGTTTACATATTAACGTTTTTTTGTTTTTTTTTTAGTTAGTCAAACTTTAAACCTTTTATTTTATGTTTGAAAATAGAGAAGAATATTAATTATGAAATGTATTTAATAAGCTTAACTTTCTCTTTATTCCCTATAGTTGTATCTTATACATTTGTTAGTGTTTCTTGATCTTGAGAATTAAAATTATTTTTTTTTTTACAAAGCTTTAAATTAACTCAGTCCATCTGTTTGGGTGGAATCTCTTAGTTATTTTCACTACTTCCTATTCTCAGATCAAGTTGAAATTTTGCATAATTATTCATTGTTGATGACAATGAATCGATCAATAATGAAGCAGTTAGTTATACACCAGTAGTAATTAATTAATTTTGTTTTATATCGATAATGCTTTTCATAAATACTTGAATAGGTCAGTAGTTAGCATGTCAGCCTTCCTTTATGGAGGCTTAAGACCTTAATTTTGAATTCATTCAGACTCAAGCAACATTTTCAAAAAATTGCCAACACAAAAATGAACCTGATACGCCCTCCCAAAAGTGATTGTACTATAGCATAAAGAAACTTAAAAAAAAACTAAATATGTTTTTTTAGAAAATGACAGTGTCACATCATAATATAACAAAAAGTGTTAAGTAAAGGTACATAGGGTCTTTCTCTCCTCCCCCCCTCAATTTCAGTAGCCAATAGTTTGATTGAGAATTGTTGCCAGCAACCATCTCTACTTCCCAAGAGAATGCCAGGTACCCATTAAAAGTTAGGTTAACAGGGAATTAGGTGTCAAGTTTTTTTTTGTTTTATTAAAGATAAGTCTCTACTTCAGATTATTGAATTATCAACAAAGAGATGAAAATCAAAGATTTTAGAGAGAAACAAAATGTCTAATATTTTATTAATAACTGTTTCATCCAATTTGTATTTGAACTGAAAGTTACAATGAAAAAATTGTGTCACTTTGCAAAGCAAGCAACATATTGAAACCAAAATATCAATCTTGATTACAACTTGTTGCTAGTTATGAACCAACATTCAAAAAAATGTCTTTCACATTGCTAATTACATAATTTAAAAAGTTATAAAGTTTAAAACATAATAACACCCTCTGGATCACATATATTATAGCATCCTCTGGATCACGATTTTAACATTACAAGACACTGATTACTGAAAACAGACTCAAAAATTCTTTCACTCACTTAAGAATTAAATCATTAAATATAATCTTATGCTTATATGTACAAAAATTTTGCATGTAATTTTTTTAAAATAAAATTTGGATTGAACTTATAATTTGTATGCTCTTGTATAATGATAAGCTCTAAGAGAATGTATTATGTGTAATATTGTGTAATTGAAAGAAAAACTTCCTCAAGAGTAATCAAGATTATTATTGTTATGAAACAAATAATTAATCCACTGAAAATAAAATTTTATTAAACTCCACTGTAAAATGGCCTCTGGAGGAATCATATTTCAAACTCTTATTGCAGCAGTCAAGCTCTTTAATTACTTTTTTTTAACAGAGGATTTGGTTGAAATTGAAAAAAAAAAAAGCTTTTGCACTTTCAGTTTTAAACTTGTAAACATTTGTCATTGACGTGAATGTTAGCAAATACATGCAAACTTGGGTTCTAAACTTTCTGATTAAATGCCTACAATATGCAAAAGTGAACAGGCTTGTGTCAGGCACTAGAGATGTGAGCACTGCAGGGGTGCATTCTTTCAGCAGTACTGAATACCATTTACACCAATGACTGGAGACATCAGTTGATATCCACATCCACAAATTTGTTGATGACACAGTCATCATCAGCCTTATTGCAGGTGACGACAATTTGTACCATTCTACAATTAACTCTTTTTACCAATAGTGTATAAACAACTTTCTAATTTTAAATGTTTAGAAAACTAAAGAAATGATTGTAGATTTTAGGAAACATAAAGGCCATCATGAAGAAATTCAGATCAACAACCAAACCATAGAGCAAGTGTAAGAATAGAAATACCTAGGTGCTACCATCAACATCAAGCTGGAGTGAACACTGTCAAAATCTTTACACCAAAATTCATCAATGACTCTTCTATCTCAGAAAGGTAAAAAAAATTTTAATCAACAAAACAATAATTAAACTTTTCTGTACAGTAACATTCACCTGCTAGCATGGTAATACTTCACTGACACAAAGACATATAGACTAATAAAGTAATTAAAAAGCATTGTATATAACTCAAACACAGTAAATAAACTAATTAAAAAAGCATCATATATCACTCAAACACAGCTACCATCTCTTGAAGACTTTGTTCATTAAAGATGCCTTTCGAAAACACATAATTCTTAAAGACAATCTGCACCATTAAACCACTGTTACATCAGATCTGGACGAAGTGGTCATCTCCTTTCTTTTAGGGAAAAAACAAAAAGATTTAAAAACTTTATCCCACTTTCAGTCAGAGTGTTGGAATATCATCCTTCATCACTGGTTGTGTGTGTCTGTGTGTGTGAATGTTGTTCATATATTGTTATAGTAGTAATGCTGAGGTGGATAATACAGTCAAATGGAATTTCCATTTGTTTGGACAAATTTCAATTATATATAAAAAATATAATTTCAATTATATATATAATATATATATATATAAAGTTATATATATATAACTTTTAGTTTTAAACTTGTTAACATTTGCCATATTTCTCTTATATATATTTATGATCTATTTTCCATCACATGGTTTTCTAATTTCTAATTAATGTTTATATCTTGTTCAAAATAACTTACCAATGTTAGATTCAAACATAAAATATATATATATATAACACTAATAAGTATTATAAGTCTTTGAAGAATAATTAAATAGATGAGATAAAAGAGTTTCCTAGACATAGATTCAAGCCTCAAGCCATTCTACATCACCTAGATAAGATATAATAATACAGTAATAATATTTATGATCCATGAGGATTTGTTCATTACATCAAACAAAACATTATAACTATAGAAAACCAAAATTTACATTCACACCAGACTCACTCAAAATTTACATGTGAAAGTTTATATCAGATAGTTGAATTGTATTTAATGATTTGATTGCATGCAGGGGAACAAAAGAGTTTTTGTGTCTGTTTGTCTATGCTATCAGTGTCTTGTATCTCTTTTGTGATGGTAAAATCACAAAATCTTGATCCAAAGGGAATTTTTTATTTCTAAAATCTTTTTAGATTTCTTATGAATGTTTTTCTCAAACAGTTGCTCAAATGGGGTTTGCTTTTTGCCAGCAGCATTTAGGATTTATAGGTTGCCGCTCTAAATTGAAACAATATATAACTATACAATCTTCTCTAGTTATGAGTAGCTCACTAGCAGAGTGGTTAGCACATCGGCCAGAGGAGGCATGAGCAATGACTGAATTCAGGTCGTTAACACTTTTTTTTTTGTTAATGCTTTTAAAAACCAATTATGGTAAAATCCACCCAGATCTCCAATCCCTTTCTTTTTCCCATCCCCCCTTTTCCCAACTGGTCTAGATAAGTGATAGGATCACAGCGTATTGGCAAAGCTAAAACCATAAAATAGCGTCAAACAAAAACAATTGGTAAAAATATTATTAATCATACAGATTTATTGTTGTTGGTCTAGATCTATTAGAAATTTAATTACATGACTGCTCCAAACTTATTGATACAACTTCACTTCATATAAGCTTTGTTTTTTTAAATAAATATTTTTTTTATTAATGTTCAGATTGCGACACCAGGCAGTGATATTAAAACTTAAAATACTGCAGATGTGAGCGTGATAAACATGATTAGGCCTTTTCGCTAACATTAAATGAGGATATTTTTTAAGTAATCGTAATCTTTAATGATATAATCAGTCATTGCAGTCCAATGTAATTTATTGTCTAAGATGAGATAAAAGAATTTCAAATTCATAGATTCAAACTTAAAGCCATACTACCTAACTTAGTAAAGGTATTTTAAAAAATGTGTTAAATTGATTTAATTAATAATTGTTGAAATTATAGCAGAAAAATATTTGTTAACAAATAAAATCTTAAGTAATTATCCATGGTTCAAACTGTATGTGTTGATGTTTATAAACTTATGTATATATACTTACAATAGTTCATTTTTATTTCAGAAAAATGTGCTAAAATTCTACTTTGGGTTTAAACATTTGCTGTGGCCTAGGTTGATACAAAAGATCATCCTCTAAAATATTCTGCCCTGCTCGTGGCCTGTGTAGAAACAACTGATGGTCATTGAGAAGTTGTGATTCAACACTAATAGGGCGTTGATGCTCATTTTTCTCAATCTCTAGAAATGTAATTAAAGCATTGTTACTCATGTTGTGAACATCACAGCTGGAGCTTGTTTTAATGCTGAGAAGCATATTCTGAAGTTCTTCCATCACTTCTACTGTCTGTTGAAGAGATATTGATCAAAACCAGAAAATATAGCCCACTAATGACTTTAACACAGTGAAATCATTTTTTTCAAGCTCAGTTTTCCTTTTTTCTTTGTTTTATCAAAGCAAATTTTATCATAGATCATTTCAATATTTTAAATTTAACTTAGAGTTGTAGTTTTGAGTTTAGGCACATTGGCACAATTTACAGATAGCTAGATTGACTATCATAACAATATTACACATAAACATTATAGTAATTTCAAGTTGATAATACATATTTATCATTTTTATCTAAACCTTCTAAACACTGGATACACTTAAACTATGAAAATGTCCCTGTGGTAGGTAATACCTCAAACGTTTTTAACCAAAGAATCCTAAGATACTGTTGTATTTTGTTTAGTTTTTTTCCATTTCACTATTAGGTTAATAAAAATTTTCTAAAAGTTGATTTTTTTTAAACTCACAGTTTCATTGATGATTGGATAAATGTTCCCTGTTCTAGAGTCTGTCTCTGTAACACTGTTGATCTTAGATTTGATGAATTCTGGCATACTCGAAGCTGCCATTGAGACCTTCCAGCCAGCAACAATATCAGCTTTTTCTATGAGAGCTCTCAACATGGCATTTAAAGCTCCAAAATTTAATGGACCCTTTTTGTAGAGAAGATCAAAAATATTTATAAATAATAGAATTTTGTTACTAAAATAAATGACTTTAAAAAAATAATGCAAAGGCATTTAAAATTCTACTTTTAGAAATAAGAGAACAAAGAATAAAATGAGAGATTCTATATTTAAGAATGTCACTTACATCGTCAGTTTTACTATCTTGATGAGATCCTTCAGCATCTGACCTCTCCACTAAAAGAAACTTTGAAAATTCCATTTCAAATTCCACCAATTCTGCTAAAGATTGTGCCAAAGTGGCAGCATAGTCTGCTTGACCAGCTATGCTGTGAAACATGTGCCAAGCTTCTGCTATGTGGCCAGTATTCTGAAAAAAAAACAACCTTATAAATAAATATATTTATAAAAGAACAAAACAAAGAAAGAAAAAGAATGATTAATATGGGCAGGACAAAATGTCATGAAGTTATTATAAAAATATGAATGTGTAAAAAAAAACAAAAACTAAAGCATTTATTATTTTCAAGACAGGGCCAGCCTTAGGTAATTGGAGGCCCTAGGTGAAGTGAATAGAGGTTGCCTCAAATGAAACAGAAAAAACAAAAAGATTAAGACTGAAAAATATGCAATGAATTATAAAACTTTCTGTAACTATACCTAAATTAACAAACAAGCCAAATTCAAATAGCGCTGATAGCATAAATGTACTTCATGGATGATTCATGACCACCAAACTAGAAATAACATTTTACCAAAAGGAAGAAACAATGGTCTTCTAGCAAGTAGATTCATGAATAAACCTTTAATCATAGTAGAGATTTATAGAGCTAGTCTAGTAGACATAGAGCCATTAAGTTCTGCCATGTTTCAGATTTGATCCATGTTTTGCATTTTTTTTTTCTAAAAAATGTTGTTTTTTTAGTCCTGTGGAAAGTTCCCACAGAGGCCTATGTGCATGAAACCAGACAATACAATTTTTAAAAACTTACATCAGATATAAGAGATCTGTATAGCAAAAGTCTATGAACTTCCATAAAATCCGACATATCCCGAAGTTTCATCAATTTTTCATCCAAAAACATTATCACTGATTTCATGTTAGATGAGCTTAATGGATTTCCTCCCCTGATTGGCCCACCATTTTGATAATGAAAGGCAGCCTGGAATGAAGCATCTTATACAAATATACACATCAAAACAGTGTCTTAAATATATTGATAAAATAAAATATATAGGAAAAATAATTTTTGTTGGAGTTACTTACTCTTTCTGGAGAAGAGAAGACAGTTGTATAAAATTGAATGGGGTCATCCTGATAAAACAGTTGATTTCTGAAAAGTATCAAACTTAATTAGTTGCTTCTAATTTAATGTTAATTGAACATCATATCAAAGTAACTTTTAAACAGAGTAGAATTTGAATTGCAACAAAAACTATTAGCGTTAGTGCATTTTATATTTGATATGTACACTTTAAAAAAGTTACAATTATTATTTACTAAATAAGTATTACCACAAAATATAAAACACTATACCACCAGAGATAAGTGGACAGAAAAATATAAAGGTGCAGACCTTATAGAGAAAGTGGAGATGGATTGATCACACCCTTAGAAAAGATACCAACAACAGATCTAGACAGGCCTTAGAGTGGAACCCCCAGGGCACAAGACCCAGAGGAAGACCAAAAAGATTATGGCGAATCAAGCTAGTGACTAGATGAAGCTGAGAGGACAGGAAAGAGATGAGAAGCCATTAAAAAAAACTAGCAAGAGACCATGGACAGTGGCTTGTTCTTAATGAGGCCCTAAGTTCCATTAGGAATGCAAAGAAAAGTTGATGATGATGAAATAAGTATTACATTAAAATTTTGATACATTTAATAAAACAAAAGAGTATCCAATAAATTTTTTTTTCCTTCACAACTTACTCAAGGTCTCCCTCTCCTTGCATGTAATGTAAAAGAAACCGTTTTACGACAGGTACATATCTCCAACCATCCATCATAAAATAACACTATAAAAGAAACTATAATTAACTATAATTATATTATTAATTTTATTTTAGACTTTAAAATTAAGACACTAAAAAAAATAGTTTCTTCATCTAAAATGAAAAAGAATGCTGTAAAAATAAACTATATCTAAAAACAGAAAAAAATATTGTGTTCAATATGGATGTTTTTGATTGTATTCTCTAACACAGTGGTTCTCAAACTGGGGTCCACAAAACCCCATTAGTTTGTGAGGTGACTGATGGGGGTCGGCAGAAAGTTGAAAATTGTAGAAAATTAAAATAACCTCTTCACTAAAAGACAGCTTATCCCATCAGATAATCTGAATAATAATCAACTTCCCTTAAACTGACTGGGTATTGAGCCCTTTTGAGCGTGAACAAACTCAGATCCCAATCATAGATTATTATTTTTGTTCTATGGGGGGGGGAGGGGGTGTTGTATGGGCCTCGATAGAGTATGCAGCTTTGAAGGACATGGTCATTATTCTTTGGTGAAGCTCCACAAGTACAAATCTCATTAATCCATATTTTTATCTTCCGGAACATGTGTTGTGTTCTGAGACAAAATATTTAATGTTGGTCATGTGGGGGCAGCTTTTAATAGGCATCTTTTGTCTTGTGTGAAACCTGGTCCACTTCTTCAACTCATTTCTTCTGGGTAGAGAGGGAATTCGGATTGTTTAGTTATTTTCCCATCTTTTGCCAACTTGTCTGCTTTTTCATTGCTTTCTAATTCAATGTGGCCTGTGATCTGTTGGAGAAATGTTACCTTGCTGTTGTTGAGATTTACAAGAACGGTCCAGGCATCATTCATGAAGACAATCAGGCTGTTCAGTCTATTAATATGGTAGATGCTAGCTCTATTGCTCCTCTTTCTGATATGTGGCTGTCCAAGAGATCCCAGTTGCAATTGACCAATCACAGATGAATGTATACAAATGCAGGAGTAGCTTCTTGAAATATCCACAAATGAGAAACTAAAACCAATTTGTAAACATAGAGACCACAACTTCTAGATTCAAAAACATATCCAAAGTTTTATCTTGCATTATGGGCCATTGTAAAGAAGTTGTTGACTACTTTCCCATCTTCTTATTTGGTACAATGTGGATTAATTGCTGTAATAAACCTCATCACAAATAAAAGAAACCAACTCACAATGTGTGTTCAGTGAGACTGGCATAAATACACTCATAAAATCTCATACACCTCACATTCATTTGACAGTTTAAACAAAAAGTTTCATCTTAATAAAACTCCTTCAACAAATTGTTTTTTTTTTTTTAATTTGTTACATATATACTATGCATTTATGTAGCTTTTTCACTTTGGAGTCAGTGGCAGTTTTGACTATATAAAGGGGTCCTCGGGTCAAAAAAGTTTGAGAACCTCTGCTCTAACACATAAAATACATGTTGGAGTCACAAAGTGGTAGGCTATCAGTAGAATCATACATTTCTATTGATCTAATCATACATTTCTATTGATATAATCATACATTTCTATTGATCTAATCATACATTTTTATTGATCTAATCATATGTTTCTATTGATATAATCATAATTTATACTGATCTCAATGAATAAATCTTTATATGATTTTTTTTCATTACATTTTTATTTTATAACATTTAAAAGTGCTTATATTTTTTAACACTTAATAATGATATTGAGAAATCTACTTATAATAGCATCAAATTTTTCCAGAGCTTTGAATCAACTAACCTTAAGATAGACAGGCTCCTTCCTCAACACTACCATCTCAACCTCATTGAAAAAACCCATTTTTTTATTTATAACTTGTTCCCAAGACCAGCGAGTTCTGTCTTTGCCAAGAAAAACACCAAGGATAGGAACTTTGTTGTCAGTAACAATTTCCCAAATATGTTTTTGAACTATTAAATAAAAATATGTCTGATCAGTAAAAAATTTTTTAAATTAAATCTCCATTAAATGTAGGGTATAAGTTTAGGATATTATTCTAAAAAAACTTAAATTTGAAATATATTTAATTACATGATTAGCTGAGAATAAAAATACTTTTATTTATTTTAAATCAATTTTGAAGCCTGTAAGGGTGGTGTGAAAAGTAACTATTTTCATACTTTGAAAATTTAAAAATGTAATTAGTAGGTGAAAATATAATAATTAAAAACATTTGCTACTTTTATCTTTTTTTTTAAGGTTTATAATATGGTAAAGAAAAATTGTAATCTACATGAAATGATCTTTTAGTTCAAAGATGTCTCTTGTGTACATTAGTTTTTTTTTAATTAATGAAAAGGAAATAATTCAAACATACTTTTAAACATTCTTAACACCAATTGTAAGTAATGACACCACAGCCTACTTTTGTATTGAAAATGATACCACTTTGATAGAATTTGAGAACAAAGGATAGAAATAGGAACAAAAGTTCAAATAGGATTGAACTAATATAAGACATTTTACCCATGACAGCAAAGAGCTGTGCTGCATCTGTCTCACAGCCACTAGGACCCTGAATATAATAGTGCTCATCTAGGTCAAGCTGTGTCAAGTAGGGGGACATTTTGCCATAGAGAGCTGAAGGCCCTGTCACTCCCAGGCAGATACCAATCTAAACAATAAATGTTTGTATGTAAAGAAATACTAATTTAAATAAACAATATATACAAACAACAAAATACTTATACTTAAAGGATGAACAATTTAATTGAAAACATTTATATTTATACACTTATAACAAGAACAATTTTTGGTCTTGATATAGCATCTTTAGCTTCATTAAACACGTTTTGGCTTGTCTATGTAATAAGGCTTGTCTTCGAGTCCGAAGATTAATGAGGAATACAATATTTCCCGTGGCTGCGCAGTCCCAGCTGTGACCTACATATTTTGCCACATTCAGGGCAAGCATAACCATTGTCCGCAGGTGGTCGATTTAGATTTTCTTTTCGTCGTCTGGGTTTGTCCTCAGCAGCAGATTTTCTTTTGGTCTCAAATGTGTATCCCGCGTCCTTCATGAGTGACCTCCAGCTGTCTCGTTCCGAAGCCGCATGCAGCCAGGTGCTCTTTTCTATGTCAGCCAAGGAAAGTTGGTCTTTGAAGCGTTTCTGTGGGGCGCCTCTGTTACGTCGACCACCTTTTAGCTCACCAAAAAAAGACTGCCTTTGGCATACGTTCATCTCCCATACGGGATAAGTGCCCTGCCCAGCGTAGCTGTCGGACCATAAGGAGTCCCTCTATACTCTATACTGTCCATACCGGCGTTCGCGGTCCTGCCACCGTATGTCCATGATGGAGCGCAATCATCTTTGGTGAAAGCGCTCAAGAAGTCTTAGTTGTTTTTATATAGTGTCTATGTCTCAGAGCCACACAGAGGTTGAGAGAACCACCGCCTGGTTGACATTGATTTTTGTAGGCAGGCCTGAAGGCGTCCAAAAGCGCCACTAGCCCTGGCCAGATGGTTATCAACTTCCCTTGAAAGCGAGGCGTCATTTGACACTATATTTCCTAGATATGTGAAGTGGTCTACCACGTTAAGGGGCTGTCCGTTTACTATGATCCTTGGGGCTGAGTGTGTTTCATTGGGTGACTTCTGGAACATGAGTTCTGTTTTCCCGAGGTTTATAGAAAGACCGAAAGAGGCGGCAGCGTATGCAAATTCGTTTACCGCGTTCTGGAGGTCATGTTCATTTTGAGCTAGCAGGGCGCAATCATCGGCATAGAGAAGCTCCGTTAAGACCATCTCCTTTGTTTTTGTATGGGATAGTAGACGTCGAAGATTGAACACATTGCGTCAGAACGAAACCGGATGTAGATGCCTTCATGCAATCGCTGCCTCATTTGACCCAGCAATACGCCCAAAGAAGATAGCGAATAGAGTAGGGGCAAGTACACTCCCCCCCGCTTCACGCCATTTTCTATTGGGAAGTGATCAGAAAGGGCACCATTGTGTCTGATCTGGCCTCTGTGTCCTGCGTGAAACTGCTTGAGAATGGATAAGAACGTAGGTGGGCATCACAGCCTAGCCAAGATACTCCACAAACCATCGCGACTGACCGTGTCGAAAGCCTAGGTGAGGTCCACAAAGGCAGCGTAAAAGTTGAGGTTCTGCTCTTGCATTTTTCTTGTAGTTGTCGCAGAACAAATATCATGTCAGATGTACCTCTACCGGCTCTGAAACGGTGAAACCACACTGGCTTTTGAGTTTAGATATTGCTGTCTCAATTTCTTCAAATGTCGGTCGGTCGTCGAACTCCTCTCTCATAGTTTTCTGGGGGACATTTGCCAGCGATTCCTCCGATACGTACCTTTTATCCCCAAACAGCATACTGTAGTGTTCTGTCCAGCGATTTAGTATGTCCGCCTTGCTGGTAAATAGTGTAGAACCATCGGATGATCTTAGCGGTGCTGTAGTCAATTCCAGTACCACCTCATCGTGGTTGTCGGGTGAACATTCCGTTATATGGAGTGGCTAAGAGTATTGGTTGCTTGCCGCTGATGGATGAGCAGCCGGCAAGTGTAAAAGGAAATCAAAGGGGTTATGTCCAGCCCCCCCCCCCGTGGGGCCCCGGGGCAACGGTTAGTAAGAGACTCACGGGTTCTCCGAAAAGCGGATAGCGCTGGACACCAACTCGAGGGTTGGTCGGGTTCTCCTGGGACTCGGCTGATTCGCGGGTCTCTCTTTGGGCAAAGACTGGACTGACTGGCGCGGCCTTAGCGGGCTGTGTCGGGCGGACTGGTTGGCGTCCACGAGCTAGGCTCTATCTAGCCCGTTCCCTGGCGCGCTAGTGGAGGAATACGACGCAGCCAATGGTAACTCTAACACTGGGAATATCGAGAAACGCGTGCCACCCCACTCCTGCCTTGCAGGAAACTTATATGCCAAACTGTGGTGGTGATTGCTTGGGCAGGTTCTTACCTTGTCCTTAGTGGCGACACAAGTATAGGCCATGCACGCTGCTGCATTAGAGCAGTAACTAAGGCCGCCAACAGCCTTAACCATACAACAATGATAGACACAGACACGAAAAAAAGCGGGCACGAGCAGTCAAATGTAAAAACATGTTATAAATTCTAGCTATGATGAATGCATCTTTAGATGTGTACAAGAATTTTCTTGATAGAAAGAAATTTAGACACATGAAAAAAAAAAGTATTAAACTGTTAAATATCTTATGTAGAAAAATAAACTTTGAATAAAAAAGAGATTTATACATAAACTTTAACTATTTTACCAAATGTATAGCCTATGCATACACAAATGTTTTACCTTTTAAAACTCATTTATAAAAAATTAGTTGTAATTTAAAAACGAATTCACATAGAATTTTCAATGCCATATTAATGACAGCTTCTATTTTTTATTTTCCAACCTCGATTTTTAAAAAGATTTATCAGTATTAAGCTGTGAGTATTGGAGTTTCTGGCTTGAAAACACTAAGAAATAGCCAATGGATGAACAATCACAGAAGTAACTCAGAATAAGTGCAAACCCTATTGATTTAGATCATCTTACTCAAGCTTGAAGGAAATCAGAGTTTCAAAGCCATATTTGTGCACATGAACAATGAAATCATGTTGTTATGTACTTTAATAACAGAAGCCTTACAATCAGCATTGAACATTTACTATACAAAAATAAACAGTAGCTGCTAAGTCCACAAAAATAAAGGAACAAAGAAAGGTCTTGTTTATGGCTATGGTGTATATATTTACAGTAGAAAACAGTAAAATCCACATCCCAAGATTTAAATATCTTAGCAAAGATAACTAATGAAGTTACTTAGAAAAGAAATATTTTGGTGTCACCTTTCACTATCTGTAGCCAGGTATGCTCAGACTGCAGAGTTAGGCAGTATAAATCAAAGTAAAAAGCATTATATTTAAATCATCCTTATTAAGTCCTTATTTATTTGGGTTCTCAAATTTACCTTATAAGGTCCTTTGCGCTGTAAATAAGACTTGTTTATCAGATTTTCTTGGATGCATTGAATTACAGGGAGATAACCACCTGGATCTAATAAAGCTATGGCAGTAGCTGGTCCTGATTAAAATATAGTTAAAAATGTACAAAATAAAATTAGCTAAACTATCAGGAATAAAAAGAAAAACGTTAAAAATAAAAGAAAAGAGAGTTCATATAAAGGAAAACAAAATAGAGAAATTAGAGGGAAAACAAGAGAGAGAGAGAGAGAGAGGGAGAAGGAAGAGGAAACCAAAAAGACTTACCACATCCATCACAACCAGGGAGTTGATAAATAAAATTTTCTTGGTCAATTAATTGTGCAGTTTTTGTTAATAGGCGGTCAAGCAAAACTGATTCTTGCTCAAAACATAAGTCCATCCTGGTCACATGAATGTAATTAGAATGTTTATATTCAACTATAACACTTTACTAAATAAAACTAAAAAACTCATGAAATCCAGACAGATAGACAGTATTAGGCCATACTATCATTCATGTAAATGACATTCTACTTCCAACCCTTATTAAATTCACATCAGTTTATAATATGGCCACAGTTTGTAACATATGCAGGTCAAAAAGTTATAAAATGTTTCCTTTGAAAAGGATGCACTGAATTAAAGGGAGACTATTGTGTAGTATAACTTATTAGGTGAAGGAAATGGAGTAATGTTACAGCAATTAAATGTTTCTATTTGAATCTCAACTAAAGGCTAGTTTATAATGTTAACAAACATAATAAATTGTTGACATTTACAAAAAGGAAACTGTACATTGTGCTGGTCAAATGACAACATCTTTAACCAGTCAATTATGACAACAGACAAATATTTTTTGAACAAACAAAAAACAAAATGAAATTAAAAATTAAAAAAAACATTTCAAGAAACTAAACATTGTAAAGACTTTGTTTTCTCCTCAGCCATCTATTTTATCTTTAGAGTTCTTATTTAAACAACAATTGTTCATATAACTTACCTCATAGCACAAGCTCTACAAAATGTAATAAAACTGGGATAAGGATTTGCAGGAGGTTTGTTCTCTTCAAATATTTCTTCTAAATATTTCTCCCACATTTCATCCAAATGAGTGTCCACAATATACTAAGCAGAAATACCATTTTGTTTACAAGTCAATCATTGATTAGTAGTAACTGCTTTTCAAGTAATTATTAAACATTAAACAAAAAAATTCACACCTATAAAAGTATGTCTTTTTCCTTTATGTAAATGTACTCAACTCAATGTATTCAAATGTACACAACCTAATGAACTCAAATATACTCGACTCAATGTACTCAACTCAATGTACTCAACTAAATGTACTCAACTAAAAGTACATATTTTTAAAATGTAATGTAATGAAAAGGCACAAGATCAAGAGAAGTTTTTGCTTAAATAACTATTGCACCAGATGTCTGTAATCTATTCTTCTCTTTTGAATGATTGTCATACACCAATTGTGTAGAATGCTAATTAATGTATAATCCAGTTAGCACAAACATTGCAACCAGATTCTTGATATCCTATTGGCTTTTAAACACTTGTGACTCTTGATTAACCTATTTGGTTTCCTGTTATATGTTCCATATAAATTCACTGTGTCATATATTTAGTGTCATGTAATTTACAAAATACATTTAAGTTAAAAATATCTTTAAAAATATCATTAAAAATACCTTCATTAAAACAGATTCCTTTGACATTATTTTAGGAGCTGTGTCTTTTTCCATACATTTTGATACAACAATGGCTGTTCATCATGACAAAATAAATGAGTTTTTAAATCAAATCTTTTCTGTTGATACTATATTTCTATTATTACTAGCCATAGTTCATTTTATTATGAGTGAAACTAAGAACATCTGTCCCTATAACTTTTTACTCCAGAATTATTTTCCATGTTCTTATTGAGTTGTTTACTTAGCCCATGCTATGATTAAACTTTAATAACTTTTTGTTTGTTATCAGAAAAGGTTACAATTGGTAAAGATCATAGGCAAATGTAATGCTATTTAATTTTTATAATAGTTAAAGTTTTTTATAATTTTGATTACAAAATGGGACAAAAGGAAAAGTGACTGTGAAGAATCTTTAGATCTAGAATCAACTTTGTGAATACAACATTAAATTATTTGTTTAAAATAAAATAAATTATTCTTATAAAAGCATGTAAAATGAACATTTGAGGCTTACTATTCTATCCCTTTGCTTAATTAAGGTACCACCTTTAACCATATCATACTAAGTAAAAAAAAATTTTTTTTAAAGAAAAAGAAATCTGGAATCTATTCAAGATAATGTTGTAAGCAATCAAAAGCATTCAGGGAAGAAATAAAAAAAAAAACAATGAAACTTTAAGCATTGACAATTGAAGCATCAATGCGATGGGAGATTATCATTTCTAATAAACGATGAAAGCATCATAACAATGAAAAAGAGTTAATAATTTATTTTTCTTCACAATAAGTTTGGAAATCTGTTCTCAGATTTACTTACTAGAATATTCATGTTTCATTATGTTCTCATCTTCGAAACCATGTTTCATTATAGTTTCTTTGGCTATGCTATCCTAGCATCAAATTAAAAATTGAAGAAAGTTTATTTTGTGAATTAGATTAATAACAATAAAGCTTGTTTTTTTTAGATACTTGATTCTTCAATATAAATATTGGATAAAAAATAAAAATAAAAAATTTGTAACAATATACTCTTTGACCAGCAACTTGGGGATTTCTTGTGTGAGACTGTGGTTTAAAAATGGCTTCTGGAAATTTTGTATGCAACTCTTCAATTTGAGCCTAAATAAAACAAATTAACAATTGAAATTGATCACACTTGTGAAATGATTGTATCCAAAAATATTATAAATATTTTATTTAACATACAGACCTATAAATATTTTGGGCTGTAATTTTAAACAACAAATAGTTTAATTTTTAAACCATGAATTATACAGTAAGCCTATAGGCTATTCTTGCTAGTTATTTAGTTGACCAATAAAAATTTGTTAAAAAGACATTTGTTTGTAAGACAATTTTGGAAGAATATTGTTGTGACCCTGAATTGCACACTGTCATTGGGCGTGATATTGTACACCATGGGTCACAATGGAGGAACAGGGTTAGGGTTAGAGAATGAAAACAAGGACACTTTTGCTGTTATTAGTTTGGCTCTAAATTTAGTTTCTTATTGATGATTATGATGAAGCTATTTTATAATCCTTTTGTGAAAGTTATTTGGCTAAGTTATAACAATATAGTTTAATGGTCAGTGCCAACAGTATAAGAACTCCATAGTTTCCAATATACTAAGCATGATGAATACCAATAAACTTTATAAAGTCTTGTCTATGTTTCTAACTATGTTGAAATGTTTGTATGTTTCAGATGTTCCTTCAGTGACAAAGATAATCTACTTCCAAGTCCAAACCTCCAGCAGGACAATGGGGATTAGCAGCAGGAAGTGTATGAACCAGGGACCATACGACTGCTAAACAACAGTCCAGCAAGCATATGGAAAACCAGACAGCCATAGACACAAATACTTAACTAATTAGATTATAAACTTAGCAATATATATAATCCGCAAAAAATACCAATTTTGATAGATAAGAATTACCTTTATAAGAGGACACCAGTGTAAAGCATCTTCAGAGAGACGCATCAGACTTGTTAAAATAAAGCTCTGCTGGTCACGCAAGGTCAGCATAGTCAAGGTAAGATGAGGTTCTGAGCTCAGTTCTTTGTCACTGACATTCATCAACTCATTCACCTGGGAAGACAAAGTTTTACCTACAGCTCTAAGGTCAGAGCTACGCTCATGTCTGGAGATAGTAGAAAAATGATAATCTTATTTGTATTATCTAACTCTTAATATAGATTTTATGTAAGGAAAATCTTTGATAACATTTTGTATTGACTAAATAACATTTTGCACCATACATTTTCTAGCATAATAATCTAAATATGTCTAAACATAAATAAAAGCATTTACTTACAAGCTCATAGCAAGCAGTTCATCAATTTCATTTTTATATTCTTGTAAAAATTGTCTGACTTTATGACCATCTAATCTCTAGAAGAAGACAATATGAAAAGTATACTTATATTTTTATAAAATAAAATCACTCAACACTCTTTTTTTGACATTATGAAAGATTTTGGAAATGCTTACACATTATGTAGATCCACATTGATAGTTTCATTGATTACACACACAATAAGGTAGGCTTACATTTAAATTGACAAAAGATATTGTGTACTTAAAATAGGAAGTAGTAAAATAAGCATATTTGTATTTTATATTTATTCAATTTTGTTTATAGACATTTGTATGCATTATATTTATTAACTAGAAATAATAAAGCTTCTTTAATGCAGTTTAAAAATTATCCCTTTCAGATCATGTGATCTATAGGGTTTATAATGTAAAGGTGAGCAAATAGATGCTACCTTATTAGATTTTTCCAAGGCCTTTGACAAGGTTCAACACCATAGTTTGCTTAAAAATTAAAATATTTGGGCATTGATGGTCAATTGCATCAGTGGATTAAGGATTTTCTGATAGGGAGAGAATAAACTGTAATAATAAAAGGCTCAGCGCCTATAACAGTAAACTCAGGGGTACCTCAAGGAACAGTCTTAGGTCAACTACAATTTTTAATTTACATAAATGATTTACCAAATTGCATTAGTTCAGGAACAAAAGTCAGATTATTCACAGCATTTGCATAATATATAGAACAATAAAAACAACAAGATCCCTCAATTTGGAAGCCAAACACTTTATAATACCATTTAGCCACCATGCTCCCAACAATGCAAATTTATATTCATCTTTAATTGTCCCAAAGTAAAATAGATTTTTCATCCTTTTTTTGCATGCTTTTACCCAGTTCTAGAGATTTTGTGACATGAATATATGACTAGCTTTTAAACTTTTTTCACACTCAAGAGGTTCATAAGAAACCAAATTAACATTTTCATTATCAATAATATCTTCATGTTAATTTTCTGTCAAAATGCTAAATATCTCAATGTTATTTTCCATCCAATAAACTTTTTGCAGTCTAGACTCACAGGCATAAAAACATTTGTCATTAGACTAATTAGCAGTTTCATAATCTTTGTATATTTTTTTTGTTATTCCAAATAGTCTTTGAATTAATGAGTGCTGGTTCTTCACCACAACCTTCTTTTGTTCATGGTGAAGTTTTTGTTATGTTGGCCAAGACTTGGTCAGGATTGCTTAGAAGACTAATAGTAAGTTAGTTTTATGAAAGTTCTACTCTAGCCTTCTCTGGCAAAGTGATTTATGGTTCCTCCTTCAACTTATACCTGTTTAGCAAGTTCCAACAAAGAGTGAAATTATATCAATGACTGATGACATTTTATATCAAACAGGAGAAGATACAAGACAAAAAAGATTTCTATACACTGACAATAGAAGTGACTTTGACCTGATCATAATTACCTTCAAGCTGCATCTAAAAAAAAGTACATGGTCATGGAAGGATAAGTTTAAATTGATAATTAACAGTGAGAGTAAACTTTATTTTTTTTTATCTTGTCTCAGAATTTTAAAAAAATAAAGTAAAAAAAGTTTTTTAAATTCCTGATGTTTTTCTTTTCTATTCTTTTACAAGATATCTTCACAAAACTATGAAAGGCCATGTCTTCAATTCCAAAATTAAGGATGAGTACATCGTTTTACATGACTATGCAAACTAAGTTGCAACCTTCATATTTTAAAACATCTATTGCAGACAAAGCTTTGTCCACTGGGGGTCTATTTACGTTCTTTTCCTCTTCTGTGCCTGTCTTTGGCAAGGGCTTTTCTTTGTCCTTTTTCAGATGTCATCTGTTGCCAGCTACTTTTCTTCTATGCCAATAAGGGTAAAAGGTGATCTTCTTTGGCAAGCTTAAAGGAGGATGGCATAACAGAGGTGCCCCCCATAAGCATTATAAAGATCAAATCAGTGGCATAAAAGAAAGTAGCTGACAACTGATGGCCTCTGAAAGAGACAGCTGGAGAGCTCTCACAAAGGCTGTGAGACAAACATTTAAGACTCAAAGAAAAGCCATTATTGAAGACAGGCACAGAAGATGGAAAGAAAACTTAAATAGAACAACAGTGTACAAGGCTTAGTCTGCAAGAGATGCGGGAAAATATGCAGGTCACAACTGGGTCTGCATAGTCAGGTGAATCACTGCACACATCCTTAATCTTTGGAATCAAAGACATTGCCATTATTTATAACCAAGACCTACAATTTGTAAATGTTGGTTCTGTCCCAGTATACAACACAAAGCCTAGGCACTTAATGCTTACACACAGTCAGACAAGCAAAACATAGAACCAATGAGCTATAGCAGCAATGCTGATGACTTCTCAATGCTCATGGTAGCACATGACTAAATGCACCTACTGTTATCTCAGTTAAATTCTGTTCACTTTTATCTAAGCATTAGTAATTAGTTTAAAATATGATAAGAAAAGAAAACAAAAATGAATGAAAAATATTATTAATTTTTGAGTATATTAAACTTTTTAAAATCATTATTAAAATATATTTAAATAAGTTTATAATCTTCTGAAAATTTAAAATAACTACAAAAACATTGACACAAATGCAACACCAAAAGTTATGACAACTGACCTGTATAAATCCTCTTATTAGAGCCCTGACAGCTTTATTTTTCTCTCCTAACATATGAAGTCTCCCTGCTGTTCCATTGCAAAGCTTGTATAATTCTATTAGAAGAGCTGTATCAGTAGTTTTTCTAGGAAATCAAGATTAGAATATAAACAATTTTATTTAAACTTTGTAAATACATTGGGAATTTATTAATCTAGAGTAATCCATTAAATAGTATAACTTTTTAGTTATATAGATTATAAGAATGAAAAAACATTTTATAAAACTCTAAAATTATTTTAAAAATCTACTGATTCTAAAAAAAACTAAAATAATCTTTTTAATTGTTTATTATTTTATAAAATGAAAATTATAATACTATTTTTCCTTTCTTTTTATATTACTCTTACTGGATTTAGTTTTTTTAAAAATTTCAAAAACAATTAACAAAAGTATGGAGTGCTCACAAGAAGAGAATACAAATCAATAAATAAAGACTGAAAGCAAAGACCTAATATACCATGAAAACAGATGAAAAAAGATGACACATAGTGTACACATAGTGTATCTTTGACAACATTCCATGGGAACCTAACATGTGTGAAATAAAAAGACTCAGTAAATGCACAAAAAAGGCTACAAATGGAGGAACAATAAAAGCAGAGATGAAAATGAGAATCTATTAGAAGTTATTATATAAAAAAGAAGACTAAACTGAAAAAAAAAAAAACAAAGGAAGCATATGCAGTGAGCTAACAGATAGCCATACTCAATTGATCTCAGAAAAAAAGCAATTTAAAAATGCTATATTTGTGAAATGTAGTCAGAGAATTCACTAATCAGCCCTCTCCCTTCACCTAATGCATACAAATAAAATAATCACATGACTTGTCCAAGAGAAGAACAAAATCAACAAGGTCACATATGCAACCAATCAGAAGAATGGTTGGTAATTATAAAATGTATTACCAAACAACAAAGAAACTGGTTCGGCTGTGTAATAAACATGCTAAGCAGATAAAACATTATTAGAACATTATTCCTGCTGGACCCGCAACAAAAAAAAAAACATTGATACAAGAAAACTGATGGAGTGAAAACAAGATGAATGTCTTAAGGGCTAAAATTATCAATAGATCATCTGCTAATATCCACAAAGCCTCAGCAGTAAAAGCAGAAAACTAGAAGAAATGGAAAGTTACTAGGTTCAAATTATTTTGCTTTCTAAATGTTTTAGTACAATTGCAAATAGAAAAACCATCTATTCTACTATTTTTACTATGAGTCTTTTACCATGTAATTTTTAAGAAAGTTTTAACATTCAGTTTCAATCATTTGATTTTGTAATAACTTTCTGAAATAAGTCAAGAAAACAATATTATTTGTATTCGCACATATGAGAAAAAAAATCACCTTTCCATTAAGATCAAAAGTATAAGATGATAGGCAATGTCAAACAGTTGAGCCCATGGGTCAAAGGTTACAATACGCTTCTGTAAATTGGATCTGGAAGTACATATTAATAATAAATTTTATTTTTTTTAAATGTTTTAGACAATATAAGTTTGCTTTTGAGAACTAAGAAATATATATCTGATGAATTGCAATGATCTTGCTTCCAAATGGCCAGCAGCTCAGAAACATTGTAAAAATCAGAAGACAACATATATTTAACATAATTTTTAAAGATTATGGGTCAGTGTGGTCAAAGTGAAAGAAAGTAGTGAGGGAGGAACACTATATAAGTTATAATGCAAAGTAGATTCATGATCCTAATTATACTTATTCAAACTATCATGTTCTTGTAAGTTTGTTACTGATTGAAATGTTATGCTCTGAATGGTTGAGCTAACTACTTTTTATCTATCCAAATTTACTGTAGTCTGGATATTTTTAAAGGGAACTAGATAATTTGAAAAAAACTTTCTGTACTTAATTGGACTTGTTATCTGCCAGGCAAATGCTCCTGATCCTGGATCATCTCCTAATCTAAAGCCATCAATAAGAGCTTTCCTGGGTTTTTCATGTTGTAACCGCTGATGAACATGGCGATGAATGTAGTGAAAGTCATCTTCTATCATGGCTGACATTTTTCTGTTAGTTATTCCTGCTGGACCTTGTGAGGGCTTAGCTGTTGTAGCACAAGAAATAATTAATGTTTATTTTGAATGTTTATCAAATCAAGGTTCAATAACAATTTTCATTATTTATTAATCATTAATGATGTAGACAATGTTTAAAGCTAGTTTAATATTCATTGTTTATGAATAAAATTTTTAGGCAACATTTCACTATATTGATTCCAGAAAATGTTTAATTTGTAATGCAACTCAACACTAATAAAAGTTTAAAGGTTGATAAATATATAGTTTTCCTACTGTTAACCACTTTCAAGACTAAGTCATAGTTGAGTTTAGAAGCAGCAAATTAGAAAGTGCAAATATTTTTCCTACATTTCTCACATGGTTGTAAAACAAAACAAAGATATAATTTCACATTACCAGAGGCTCTCCTGACATTAGCATAATCTATCATATTTAGTTGAGAGCTGAAGATTGACATATAACTTTCAGCATGAGTCTGATTGAGAAAGACACCTTCATGAAGAGAAGCCATGGGGAATTCAGCAAAGTTAGATAACCTGGGTTAATAAAAATTACACTCATGATTAAAATAATGTATATGTCTCATAAAGCATAGCTACAACTTCATATATGGTTAAAAATATATTTGTTTATATGACATAATAAGATAAATTGTTTAATATTATTATAGCTTTTATATAGTGCTACTTTCATGCTTATAGCATGCTCAGAGCGCTTTTGGTCTAATCTCATTTGTGGACCGGTGGGGGGAGGGGGTATCTAGTTTTCCGTGCTGCCTTTAGGCGCTCAGTAAACACAACTCTGCCCGAGTCGGGTGTCGAACCTCAAGCCCCCTTCTAGGTAGCCAAACCAAGTTCAAGCACACTTAGCCTCTCGACCACGCTTCCCACAAAATAAATAAATATTAGGCTTTATTATTCTACAATTATTATTATTAATAATCCCCATAACATACTTTTCAGCACATGAATTCTAATATCTATTAAATTGAATTAGAACAGCCTGATCTCCCTTTCCTTACCTCTCTCTCCAGTCTCTCTCTCTGTAACCTTCTTTTTTTCTACCCTGCACATCATAATGCTCTCCAACATAGACTTTTGAGTTTAAATTGGAATGATCTGCTTTATAACACTCTCAACACACACAACACACATACTTTTAGCCTTTTTCTAGTATCACTTTTACTTTCCCCCTCCAACAAAAAAGTTAGAAATAAATACAATCACTGACTTTTCTTCTGCTTCTTAATTCATGATCAAAATATTTCATAGACTCTATGCTGCTTTTTGTCCAGAACATCCCCCACCCCCACTTTCACACTTTCTGACCCTTTTTTTGACATCCTTTAACTTTTTTTTTTAACATTCTCCAATGAATTGACCCTTCACTACATACTTTTAAGACCATGAATTCTAGATATAGCAGTTTTTCCTTTTTTTATCCTTCAATAATAAAGCAAACACTATGCATGTCAAACACATTTCTTTAGACCGTCAGTTTTTGGCCTAAAGGGACACATTTTTCAAAGGCCCCAATTAAATGCCCCCACCCTTCACTAATTTTGTATTGTGTTCTCAAAAAAAAGGGAATGTACTATAGCTAGTTTTCCTTGGTTTTTAAGGAAAAAGGAAATCTCATTCATAGAGGTAGTATGTTTACAGTATCTCTGACTCCATTAAGGTAGTAGCTTCTTTCTTATCTTAATTAGCCAAAGATACTAACCCTTCTTCTTTTTGATCCTCAGATATCTTCATAAATGTTAATGTGTATTGTTTCTGACCTTGAATATACACTGGTTTGACTGGATCCATTCTAAACACACACTGAAACAGTGTCAATAAAAAGTGAATTATTTATAAATAATAATCGAAAGAAACAATTATTACAATATATATATTTTAAACAAAATGGTTGTGATTTCTGCTTTGTAGTCTAGTTTTTTTGGTGCTTGTGTATCCTGTAAACAAAGCTGGCTGCCTTATGTATTCTGAACAGAGTTTGTCATGTTTGTGTACTCTGAAAAGTGTAATTCTAATCCAAATCTAGATCTAGAGATCTGTGTAGAAATAAACATAAATAAAAAACTGAAATGTAAGAAAGTTACAGCCCAAAAAATGTTAATAAGTGCTTAAAATGGAAGGAAGTAAAATTTTGTACTTTAGAAATGTAAATGTCCACTTTAAAAAACATATTGGGTCAAAATTACGAGCAAAAAATCCTTTTTTGGTAAATTTAACCATTGCAGTTTCAATCTTGAAAAAGGCTTAGTTGTTCCAGGGTTCTAGGCACAAGTTATGTAAAAACAGATTAAATGTTCATATTTTATCGTTCACAGCAAAGGAGAGAATTTTAACTATCAGTCAGTCATCAGGACTTCGAGATATATATATAGTAGAAAAGAACAATTTTGTAGCCTGAAAAGGTAGCTATTGATTTACCTCAGCTATAATGTATTTATTTCCTAGCACTGCATCACAGATTTTCTGTAACAACTCTCCTTTGTGAGCTAAAATAAATTCTGGGTCCCAAAATTCCAGGAGCCAGAGTTTCTCTGTTTCTGTGTTGGTTTGTACTGGTATATTTAGACCTGGTTAATAAAGAAAAGTATTTTTAATAACACTGAAACATAAGCTGTTTATGCTGTTTAATGTGGATAAAATGTTTTTATTTGCTGTTTTGGAATAATATGTACTAGTTCAAATGTTTTACTGAACTTAACAATGAACTAAGTTGCCTTTGTCTGGAGCTATAAGATGATTAAAAAAATAGTGCACAATCATTGAAACGCCTTACTTATCTACTAGTACAAAACCTTACTAACCTATAAGAATATGATGTTTACTTTCAATAAGATTGTCAATATCCATGATAACACTGTTCACAAATATGGAAATAGCCTAATAGAACAAATTAATTATTAAGATTTTAAATATAATAAATATTTTAATATAATTATTATAATAATAATGAAATAATCTTTAATATCCTTCAGAAGATTTGACTTAACCATTGTAAATCACACATAAAACATTATAAGCAGACAAAATTTATTTTTCATGTAAACATTACATCTGAAGTTTACATCAGAAAATAGGATTCTATTGAATGATTTTATTGCTAAGCAAACAAAAGAGTTTCTCTGTTTTTTTTTGTGATCTGTGTCTTATATCTTCTCTGTGAAAAAATATCAAAATCATGACCAAGAGGCTGTTTTTTAATGTTTGAAATCTTTTTAGCTTTCGTAAGAATGTTTTTATCAAATAAGTGTCCAAGTGGGGACTTTTTGTTGCCAATTATCTTACTAGAAAAATGTTAGATTTTATTATGTCTTTTTTTGTGTGTATTGTAGTCTTTAGTATATAGTAATAGAGTATTTTTAACAGGTTATTTACTATTTATTTGTTTTCTTAATCAGTAACAATTTAAAAGTGAAACCAAAAATATCAATACAATTGTTAGCATTTTGGAATAACTTTTACAATAATCTTCAATGGTATTAAAAATAAATAACAAAATTCTATTGATTTCATCTAATACCTCAGACATAAGTTTTCCTGTTATGAAAAACTCCAACCTGTACTGAGCAATGTGAACCTGTCTATAGAATGAGCCATGAAAGATGGCAGCCCCTACTAGAGCTATCATTACTTGATTCTGTGGAGAAAAATTTTAGAGTTAAATTGTTTTTTTTTTAAGGGGCTTGGCAGCCAAGTGGTAAATCACTTGACTTTTGACTGAAGGGTCTCAAGTTCAAATCCTTGTGGGATTTTAAACATTCAGGCTTTCTGGAGGATTCTAATTAACTGTAGGTAAAAGGGAGTTGATCATTGTGCTGTCCACATGACTCTCTTATTAACTCTTGACCATAGAAATAGATGAGCTCTGCATCATATTCTCCATGGATCTCAAAGTGTGAAAAGGGAACTTCACTTCTGATGTTTAATGCAAATATTAATAGCTTGAGTATTTGTTCTTCTGTACATATTTCTGCTAGGAATCCTTAATCTGCACCCATTACACAATAGTTACATCCAATCTGGAGGAAGTGTTCAGCTCCTCTTCATTAGGGCTAGAAAAGAAAGATTTTAAAACATATTTATTCCACTTTCAGTCATGGTGTTTCATCACTGAGAAGTACTCAAAAAAATAATTCATTAAGTGCTGGTTGTGTGTATGTATGTGTATGTATGTTTGTGTGAATGTTGTTCATTTGTGCATCTATATTGTTATTGTTATAATAGTTATGCTGAGGTAGACAATTGTAGTCAAACTGAATTTCCATTTGTTTGGTCCAATTAAATTATCTTATCTTATCTTAATCTCAGTTTGAACAAGGAGTTCAGCATTCAGAGACGTATGTGCCAAAGAAATGTTTCCAAATTCCTAATCTTCTCTACACTGAACAATATGAAAAATAGTTATTAATTTTTTTTATGAACCAAGTAAACTAAAATGGAGAACAAAATATGTAGAATAAAAAAAGCTATAGCAAATAAATTGATAGGTCAATTATAAAAATTTAAAAAAAGTATATAGTCTGATTCATAAGAATAAATATTTTAGTTATTTTATAATTATTGTATTCAGTTTGTATAGATACATATTTTATATATTTCTTTAATATATATATATATACAGGTTTAGGTTGAGATTGATAATCTATTTTATAAGCATACAAAAACACTTATGTATGTATCCATCTATCAAGAGATCTCTTAAACTAGCAAACATATTCCTTATATCTCTTATGTGCTCACTAAGACATGGTTTTGACAGATTCAGAACCTGAATGCCACAATTCATGAAAAACCACATTTTGATTAACACTTTGAATTTTTGTTTTGCTTCTTCCCCAAAAGACCACATTGTATGTATAAATGGTAAATAGAAATAACACAAAAATCAAGACTTCCTGTATTTTTTTTAAAGAATATTTTTTTCTTTTCCCTAAGTTAAATTATTTGTAATTTGCCTTACATCATTTCCACTTTCTTTGAGACAAAATGTCACTAAACTACAAAACTTAGCCTAATAGCATCAAAAAGATAAATCTAGAGTCTATTTCTTCTTTTTTTTTTTTTGCATTTGTATGCATGTAGATAAGACTATTATATTATGTAGTCTTTTATCTACATTCAAAAGGGGTCAAGTAAACTATTACACTTAATAAAACCAAAATGATATTCCTTTTTTTTAGACGACACAATGCCAAAACAAATGTGGGGAACAGAAATGGAAAATTTAATTAGGGCCTGCAGAAAATGCATCTTTTTCCCTCTAGGCCTGAAACTGATGGACTAAAGAAATGTTTGTGATATCTGATAGCTGGAGTAAAACTAAGGTAAAACTAACCAAACAATTCAACTTTCTATTTTCCCATTTAGCATTCCAATATGTAAGAAATAATATTTAAATCTAAAAAGTTCAAAAAGAAAAACTTGGTTACTGATGGTATTGATACAAAGATAATTTTAAGTTCTAACCAATATACATTTAAATATTTCTAATCCCCAAAAGACATTTATAGTTTGGTTACTTTTAAGCGTGGGAAGCGGGGTCCAGAGGCCAAGTGCGCTTGAACTTGGCTTGGCTACCTAGAAGGGGGCTCGAGGTTCGACACCTGACTCAGGCAGAGTTGTGTTTACTGAGCACCTAAAGGCAGCATGGAAAACCAACTCCAAGAGATTGGAACAAAAGCGCTCTGAGCATGCTATAAGCATGAAAGTAGCGCTATATAAAAGCTATAATAATAAAAATAAGATTCATGACAAATATACACAGATCTATTATGGCAGGATGGCTGCCAGGTCATGTGGTACATGGGCGTAGCCAGGATTTTTTTTCGGGGGAATCCCCCCCCCCAAAAAAAATAATATTTGTATGGATGGATGTGTGTGTATGTGTGTACATAATTAATCTCTATTACATTCTGACCCTTCATTCTTTTGAAAGACGTTTATTGTGCCCCAGAATAGGTTCTTCCTGGAGTTAGTGAAAAAAGTGTAGACTCCTCGCTCTTGCCAACAAGGGGTCTGGGGCAGCGCTGAGAGCTCCCCCAGCACGGGGTGAAGTCCCGCCGCCAAGCACTATTTCTGGTATTGAAAACCAACTAAATGCATATTCTGAGGTACCTACAGTGCATTATTTTGCTATCAAAAAGTTTTATTTCAAAAACCTAATGTGCTATTCTTACTGACTTAGACCCTCCCGCGCCGTTCGGTGACTTCTGCCGGCAAGCTGTTCCCACAAAAATCTGTTTCTGGCCATGTCTAAAGCCTCTTCCAACCTGCTCTGAGGACCTCCATGAAAGTGTGGCGCTAAGTTGTAGCCTACTAGGATGTCATCGCAAGTCTTATTATGCATAATTCATTTTGTTGGAGAACATGTCCCGCAAACCTCATGTGACGCTCTTCGGCATAGGATTTCCTTGATTTAGACCCCATCTCTATAACTGACTCCTAAAATCCATCTTAGCCATCTTTGTAGAGACACATTTAGTGCTTTTCAATTAATGGAGCCCAGCCACTGGTAGACATGTCTAACTTCTCTTGACTACGATGTTTGGAATTAGGTGACTATTTTGATGTTATATCGAAAAGGGAAGTTTTATCATCAAAATCATCTGTTGGGGGGTTTTAAACTAAAATATATCTGGAGTTGTATTTTTAATTCAAAACCACATTTACCTACGGTCATAGAATTTGGTGACAGTAATTTGCTCTAGAAATAATATTGAAGAGAGAGGCTTTCAACCTTAAAACGCTTTGTAGGGGGATTTTAAACTCAAAGCTATCTTGAGGGGTTTTAAACTTTTAAAAAAGCCATCTGGAGGAGAGGGGTTGAAACTCAAAACCCCCCATTGGCTTGGCTACGCTCAAAGAATTTTAGTGTGTAATTTGCTTTTTTTTTTATATTGAAAGTATTTTTTAGCATCAAACCCCTCTGAAGGGAAATTTAAACTCAAAACACCCAATAGGCTTGGCTACGCCCAAAGCATTTTGATTGCGAAATTTATTTTTTTTTATTTTGAAGATTTATTTTTTAGCTTCAAAACGCGCTGGCGGGGGTTTAAACTAAAAACCCTTTGGCTATGCTCATAGCATTTTGAGTGTGTAATTTGCTTTAGGAGAGGGGTTTAAAATAAAAAAATCTTCCTAAGATGTGCTCTTGGAATTTGGGGATTGTCGTTTGCATTTTTTTTTGTTTTATAGAAGAGGGGGATTTAAATGCAAAACCCCTTGGTAGTGGGTTTCAAACTCAAAACCCCCTGGTAGGGTGTTTTCAAACTCAAAACCCCTGGTAGGGGGTTTTAAACTTAAAACCCCCTGGTAGGGATTTTCAAACTCAAAACCCATTGGTAGGTGGTTTTAAACTCAAAACACCCTGGTATGGGATTTCAAACTTAAAACCCCCTGGTAGGGGGATTTCAAATCAAAACCCTTTGGTAGGGGGTTTTAAACTCAAAACCCCCTTGGCTGTGCTAGGCAAGTGATGGTTTAGTATTAAAATTTTACCTAAAATAAACAAAATTAAAGCAAAAGATCAGTCACTAAACTCTGACACCCTATCCCCCCCCCTGGCTACGCCCATGATGTGGTATATGTGCACTGGACTCGTTTGGTTGTCTCAATGGTCCTGGGATCATACACTGCCCGCTGCCATTAATCATCATTCTGTGGGAGGTTTGGACTAGGAAGTATATTATTTTCAGTTCTGAAGAAACATCCAAAACATGTAAAAACATTATACATTTTTATTAGTCAAAACTATATCAAATCCACAGAAGGAAGAGATATGGCATAATTTAGGACAAAAGTCAAGCAGGGTCAAGCAGGTTTATGTCCAAAAAAATATTAACTGTAAGACCTAATTGATTCTTACTCCACCTTTAATGCAGTTAAGAAATTAAAAATGGGTTTAAATTTAAAAAAAAAAATCAATAATATTCTACTTACTGAATATTCTTCCTTTTGGTAGAGATCATTATATGAAGGTGTTATGTTGTCAGATAACCATCTATATCTGTTAATGACTGAGGTATCCACCACTCTGAGAATACTTCTAAGACCCCAGATAGGTCCACCTTCTTGAGTAGTGAACAAGTCTAAAAGTCTAGTTTCTTTGAGGGGAACAGCTACAGAGATAGAACCATTCAGAAGTATTTACAATTAAAATCCATTTGGGGAAAATGAAACAAATTTAAAATATACTTAACTAGAAATAATTCTTTAGAAGTATAATACATTATTTCTAAGGACTTACTCAAGATAAATTCTATTTTATCATCTTTTTCTTTATCATTGAGAAATCTGTAAATGTTAATAGTTAATGTATATAGTTAAATTAAAACTTTAGAAATATTTTTTTCTTACATTTTTTTACAATTAAACTAGCTAGACTCAATTTCATTCTTTTTCTGTAGTATCTCTAATGAGAAGTGTCAGCATAAATTTTTGTGAAAAGTGTGCCTTATCACTTCATTCCCTCTTTGGGGAGCTACCACCTTCTACCAAGGGCGTCCCCAGGTGGCGGATAGGGGAAAGACTCTTAGATATAAGGGTTAGCTGTGAACAGCAAATAAACAGCCGCGGACCAACTGGTTTGCAGTCATGGAGGATGAGGTGAAGTATTCCAGTGGTTAGAATATTTACTAAAAACATCTCAGAAATGATTGCAAAAAGCGAGTATAGGGTGCTCTAACTCAAAACCCGGGTAGATGAAACTCGTAAGCTAGGGATAGCAGTTCATCTAGGAGAGAAAACTCCGAAAATAAACACCTGCTGCCTTGCAGATGATCTTGGATGATCAAAGGCTATGGGAGCACAGCCAGAAAGAAAAGCAGGCTGAAGTCGGAGTCAATGGTCCTCCTGGCGCAAAACACATTGACACGCAACCTCATCTATGTTGGAATTCAGTAACGATTCTAATAGATGTGGCGTCATGCCTGTGGAATCCCGCCGCGCAGGTAGGGGGCCGGGCTCTCCCCCTCGAAGGAGCCCACACAAGCGAGCTGCTGGTTCTTCTATCTCTGCCTGTGGAGCCAGGAGCAGGGACAAGAAAGTAAATACTACTGGCCAACACTCCAAGACCAAAATTTTGAAAATCCTACAATGGAACGCAGAGGGTATCCAAAAGAAAAAAGAAGCTCTAAAAATATTTTTGCATGAGAAAGAAATAGATGTAGCTTGCATCCAAGAAACTCATTTGAACAGTAATCTTCGTTTCTCCATTAGAGGCTACACCTGCATCAGACAAGATAGAGAAATCAGACCCAAAGGAGGAATCCTCACCCTCATTAAAAATGACATCCCTACCACAGACATAACTATGGCCAAATCCTCAGAATCAGAAATAATGGGAACTAAGCTAATTCTTCCAGATGGAAATATTAATCTATTTAACTGCTACTTCCCACCAGACAAGGAAATAGAGATTGATCACATACAAATACCTCACCAAGAAGACTGTCTTATCTTAGGAGATATGAATAGTCACTCTCAGAGCTCAGACCTAAATGCCAGGGGAGAAGAAATTGAAGAATGGCAAGCAGAGAACAGACTTATCCTACTTAACAAACCTGAGGATAAACCAACATTTTTCTCAAGAGCCTGGCTAACATCAACCACTCCAGATCTAGCCTTTGCAACTGACAACTTATCCAAAAAGTGCACCAGAGAAGTTGCAGACCAGCTAGCCACCAGTGACCACAAACCCATAATGATCAGTATGGATAGCTCCTTCAAAATATCAGAAAACTCCACCATCCACAGATGGAACTACAAAAAAGCCAACTGGCACCTATTCTCAAAGCTCACAGACCTATACACAACTTCAATAAACTGCAAATCAAATCAGGTTAATAAGTCATACTCAGCTTTCTCCAAAGCAATCCTCCTAGCAGCTAAGGAATCAATTCCTAGAGGAGCAAGAAAAGATTATATTCCAAACTGGTCTAATCACCTTTAACAACTCCACAATGCCACCATTGAAGCCAGAAACACAGTAGAAAATAACCCTTGTACAGAAAATAACATAAATCTAAAAGCAGCTAACGCAGTTTTCAGGAAAAATTACCTTTCCGCCATGAGAAAAAGTTGGCATGAAAAAACAGAACGGCTAAACGTAGATATAGACGGCCACAAAATCTGGCGTATAGCCAAATGTCTCAACCAGGAAGAAAACAGAACAACTCCTATAGTAATAGAAAAGGACAACAAACCCCTGAAAGGCCAAGAAGCAGCAAATGAATTCATTAAGTTTTTCCAAAGCGTAGGACAAATACAAATCAGTGAAAGTAGAAATAAAGATGTAAACTCAGAAATCCAGGATAGAATCAAAGAAAACTATCCAGCTTACTCCTTGGGAATGACCACTAATCTTAAAATGAAGGAACTTGATGAATCCCTAAAAGTCCTCAAACCAAAACAAGCCCCGGGCCCAGACAAAATATCTAATGACATGCTTCTTCATTTGGGTCCTCAAGCCAAAAGAAAACTGCTACAAATATTCAATGCTAGCTGGAAATCTGGCAGAATTCCAAACATCTGGAAAAAAGCCATTATGATCCCTATACTAAAGCACAGCAAACCAAGAAACAAGCTGGATAGCTACCGCCCCATCAGCCTCACTAGCTGTTCCTGCAAACTGATGGAAAGAATGATAAATAGAAGGCTGACATGGATCCTTGAGTCAAATAACCTACTCACTGAAGCCCAGGCTGGCTTTAGAAAAGGCAGATCAACAGAAGATCAAATCGCCATTATCACACAAGAAATAGAAGATGGCTTTCAAGAAAAGAAACCAACAACAATTGTGTGGGTTGACTTAGAAAAAGCATTTGACAAAGTCTGGGAACAAGGTCTCTTGCTCAAACTAATCCAGCATCACATATCCCACAGAATGTACAACTGGATAAAGGAATATCTAAATAATAGAAAAGCCTTAGTTTGCATGCAAGGACAAAAAAGCCACACAGTGGGTATAAAAAATGGTGTCCCCCAAGGAGGAGTCCTATCCCCAACACTTTTCCTAATATTCATAAACGATCTAAATCAAAACCTACCAAGAAAAGTTAAAAGCAGCATGTATGCAGATGACCTTGCCTTAATTAGCACAGAAGAATATGTAGGAACATCGAAATTTCGATTACAAGATGCTCTCGATATACTCAAGAATTGGTCCAAAGACTGGGGCATGTCCATCAACACAAAAAATACCACATATACCATATTCTCACTGTCAACAAAACAGCAAACAATAAAATTAACATTAGATAAGGAAGCTTTAGAAAAAAATGACAGCCCTACATACCTTGGAGTCACCTATGACCCGAGACTAACCTGGAAAAGCCAAATAGATAAAACACAGAGTAAAGGCATCCAGAGACTATCCCTCTTGAAAAAATTAGCTGGCTCAGATTGGGGAGCAAATCACAACATCCTGAAAAAGACCTATACCAGTTACGTGAGACCTGTATTAGAATATGGTGCCACAGCATGGGGCTCAGCAGCCCAAACCAACCTAAGAAAAATAGACAAGGTTCAAAATATTGGTCTAAGGATAATGACAGGAGCAATCAAAACAACACCCATAAGAGCTATGGAGAAAACCGCTGCCCTGATCTCTCTGGATGAAAGAAGAGAAATAAAAATCCTTTCCCAATTCACTAAATTGGAAACCATGGAGAGGCACCCACTCAGAACAAAAATCCATAAAACTGGCACCAAAAAACGCCTCAAAAGGACCAATTTCATACAGGAATCTCTAAACCTAAAAAAGAAACACCAACTTGAAAAAATTACCCTGGAATCCTCGATACACTATAATGAATCTCCACCCTGGGACGAAAGCCCTCTTTCTACTATAAGGGACCATATTGAAAGCATTATAAGAAAATCTGATTACAGACCAACAGAGCTCAAGAAATTAGTGAACTGTTTTCTACATACCAATTATCCTACCAATCAGTGGATCAGAGTTTACACAGATGGCTCAACCCATAAAGCCACCACAAATGGAGGAGCTGGAATACTTATTGAATGGCCAGATGGAGGAAAACTTGAAAAATCTATTGCAACTGGAGAGCTCTCTGACAGTCACAGAGCAGAAAGGGAAGCACTAGCACTAGCTGCTACCATCCTAGCAAATCATCCAAATTCCCCACACAGTCAGATTGTCTTACTAACCGATGCAAAAACAACCCTCCAAAGCCTGCAAAACTCTGATTCCTCATATATTAATAACCTCAAAACAGCACTTACAAAGCTCAACAACAACAGCAAAAAAACTGTAATTCAATGGATCCAAGCTCATATAGAACTAGAAGGAAATGAGAAGGCTGACACACTCGCCAAGAGTGGGAGAACTAACACACTAATAAACTCTGCACTCTATCCAGAAGAATTGAAGAAATTAATAGTAAATAAAATAAATGAGAAATGGACGAGCTGTCATCCAAATCACAAGAAAGATGACGCTTACTATAAGCTATCCCGACAAGATAAACGTCTAATCTTTCGACTCAGGACCGGACACAACAGAATGCGACAACACATGTACCGGAAGCTCAAAATTGGAACCAGTGAAATCTGCCCATGTGGAGAATCACCAGAGAATACAGACCACGTCCTCCAAAACTGCTCTCTATACCAAGAGGCCTGTATAAGACATTGGCCCCAAATCACCCCACTAGAAAGGAAACTATATGGAGAGCTCCCTGATCTGGAAACCACTGCGCATTTCATCTCATGTATTGGTCTACTCATCTGAACACTCCAACATAACAATGAGAATGAAGAAGAAGAAGACTTCATTCCCTGGTCATTTAATCCCCTGCCATTTCATTCCCCATCATTTAATCCCCTTGTCCTATAATCTTTTTATCCAAGAAATTTGAATTAGATAGTTTAAGAACAAGTATTTGTGTGTATGTATGAAATAGGAATTGTTGACAGCTAAAAGCAAGAGCAATAAAATAAATACATTCAATACATTCATATGTAAAAATTTGGATTGAAATATATAAAAAGATACTGAAGATGGTCCTATACCACTTAAATTAAAACAAAACTTAATTAGGTTATTACCAAATTTACTCAAGAGGAGAATGGGTAAAGTCAGTTTTGATTGGACTAAATAGAAAGTTATCTCAAAGTTAAAAATGATGCAACCGAAATTCAGTGGGACAAAATCAAGACTGAAGAAAGAAAGAACAATTGACAAATGAAGATAAAGTGAAAGATGACAGTAATTAAATATGATGATCATGATTCTTCTAATCATCTTTATCTTATCTCTCAAAAGATTTTCACTATTTCCACAACCAAGAATCAACAGGAAAGTACTGATGTTAGTTTCTATGAAGAAGGCAGGATAGTAAAATCACTACTCATGCTTCTAACTCATGTTTGCTTGGGAGAAAACATGAAATAAGCATCAAGAATAAAACAACAAAAAGTAGTAACTTTTAAGTATTATTTAGATTTGGAAAGATTTTAAAATAAAAGATTGACATTGATTAAATTTTTTACGAACGCAGGACATTGGCAGTTCCGCCCGGACATTTTATTAAAAGCATGACAGATGCATATATATAACTGTAGTATAAAAACCTTCAAATTGGTTTTAAATTTTAAAAATGGCATGGTATTGATTGAAACAGTTCTTTTTACAATTTTTAGCTTCCTTCTATTTGTGCATACATTTATAATACTTACTTTTCCATATAGGGCCTAAGTCGAGTAGCTATTCCAGGAAATGGGTTATAGGGCAGCTCATCTCTGCTAAATAGGGTATGCAGAATAGTGTGAAACTGCTTCTCAATTCCAGTTTTATATAAATAATTTCTAATTCCATTTGCATAAACAGCTCCTAGTGGACCAGGAAGTGCTTCTTGTTCTTCTCTGGCAACAGCTAATGGAGGCTTTGGATTAGAGTCAATGAACTTATTAATCATAATATGTAACCAACATTTTTTATGCAAATTAGATAACAAATTATACTGAAATATTTTTTTTTTAATTTAGCAAAAAGCATTCTATAAGGTATCATTTGCTGATTTTAAAAGGCAAAACATTAGTAAATATTTGTATGCGAATGTTAGGACACTTAGTGTATGATGAGACTTCTTAACAATGCTAGAGAAGCTTTATAAAGATAACAAAATAATGAACAGAGAGAAACTCAAATACATACATCTAAAGAACTAATGAGGTTAAGCTAATAAACTAGCAAGGTCCCACTGTTAAAACCTATAAACTAGCAAGGTCCCAGCTATAATTCCAAAAATTATTTATCAATGTTAGACCTGAGCCCTCACTTCACTTGTTTAAACCAGATAGGCCTACTAGAAGTGATAACTATAAAAGCTTTCAATTTCTCTGAATATGTTTATCATTTATCAATGTTTTCTGATAATTAGGGATGAATGCATTATTTCACATGACCATGCAAACCCAGTTGTCACCTGCATATTTAATGCATGTTTGCTTCATTAGAAAAAAGCACAAAAGTAGTTTAACTCTATTACTTGATATTTATATCTATACATTTTAATTGCCAAAGATAGGCATACATTATTTTAAAATAATGTTTTTGTCATTTTGAAATTTGTTATTAAGCAAATAAGATATTTAGTCTAATTATATATCTATACATCTATCTATCTCTCTCTATATATGATGTAGCCAACATTGTAAAAGATTCACACATACATAATAAACATTCTAAGTACAATTCATGTCAATACTTTATTTATACTACATTGCAAGACATTTTTCAAGAGATCTTAAAGTCAGGAAATATCCACTTGACACGTACCTTGGTAATGATATCAATAACTAGGTAAATTTAAAAAAAAAAATACCTTGATGCTGATTTAATTTGTATCTTTTCAAGTACCTTAAACATCTCTTTCTATTGACTCTTCAGCCTTTAGGAGTAAATAAGTACTCAACTATGCTGTCTATACTATCTCTCCTTGATCTGTAGGTGTAGCTGAGTGGCAGAAACTGCTTGGCTATCTAAAAAGGGGGCTCAAGTTTAAATTCCAACTTGAATGAATTGTGTTTAATGAGCACCTAAAGGAAACACAGAAACTTCTCCCTAATACTCCCTCCACCACATATCCACAAAAGATATCAGACCAGTCCACACTGAGCATATGAAAGTTGCACCATGCAAAAGTTGTTTTTTTTTAATACCCACCTGACTTTATGACAGCCCCCCCCCCAAAAAAAAAAGGAAAATTGATTGTGTGCAAATATTAAAATCATAATGAGAATAAGGAGGATTAAATGAAGCAAAATAAGTGAAGTTTCAAATGAGTGAAGTAGAACAGAGTAATTGGTGTTAAATAGAACTGACTAAAAAGTGTATTCCTCAAAACTTTGTGGAAAAAAAAACAACAGGTTATTTAGAACTTTAGAAATCCTTTCAAGTACCTCACACTGTGTGGAAGTTGTTTTTTTTTTCTCTTAATGTTCATAAGCATTTTATAAGCTACTTTAATCATATTCATGTTTTATGAAGTGAATTTGTTAATTCACCACCCATTCATCATTACCTGATTTTCAACTTCAGCTTCATTAGACATCATACAGATTGATGGATTAATTTGTTTATATTGCTGATATTTTTCAACCTTTGGAAAGATACAAACATATTTACAACGTGAGTGGGATAAAAGAAAAGTTTGTAAGATAAGTATTTGTTTATATCTAAAAATTTCAATATAAATGAATTTCATTGTTAAATCTAGTTACACTTTGACAATAACCAATATTTATGTCTATTAAATTAATACTACAATAATTGCTCAATCTTCATCTTTAAATTAGATTTTAAAAAATTTTAACTTGGAAGACTTAACATATACATAACAAAGCATGGAAAAGATACCACAATGCAAGGCAAAAACAAATGATGTCTGACTGAGGGGAAAAAAAGGATGATAAGAAGATGGACTGAGTACTGTTCAGATTTGTACAATTTTGAAATCTCAAGAGATTCCAAGTTACTAAAAGTCCCTGCAGTATCCAACATTGATGAATACTCTAATCAGGCAATCAATAGAATGGCACAAGTCATCATCACACTTCTAAATAAAGACAATTTACAGCTCTGTCAAAACTACCACTACCTCATAAGCCATCCCAGCAAATTCATGTTAAAAATTATATTAAACCGGCTAAATCAGATAGAAAACATATCAGAATTATATCAGAAGACAATTGCAGGTTTTAGACAAAGTAGCAGCACAACAGAGCAAATACTAAACCTCAGGATAGTAAAGTTCCCCTTCAGATCTTATGATTTATATACTATAGGGCTGGTGATGTAAAGATCATCTTTTTTTTTTTTCCAACAGTAAACGAACAGGGTGTCATGTGATGAGCATACATTGGGAAAATTAAGTCATAAAAAGAGGTACAAATAGAATCTCTAGATCTAGATTTATAGTAGATTTTAAGTAGATATGATTATTAATATTATGATGATCTTGATATGATCAGATAATGAGATATCTAGAGAATAGACTAATATAGACTTATAATATAGAGATCATCTAGAATTACATCTATTTCTAATACAAAAATACGATAATATAAATATTTTAAAATTAATTACCCATTAACTTAGATTTGTTTACATTTTGAGATCCAGGCCTTAGATTTCTTGTAAGATCTAGAATCTAGTCAATTCTAGTCTAGATCTAAAAATGTGTTCCATGCAAAGCGTCCGTATCAAGGGTAAACAAAAGATAAGAGAACTAAACATACAGATATGCATTCGACTTTTATCTTCCTAATAATTTTATGTCATGGGGAAGGGGTCCTGGCTGGCTCATGCAACTCATTCCGTTCTCTAATATTATAGCATTAGGGAAGAAAGAGTCAACACTCATTCAATTAAAAAAAGAGAAAAAATACTTGTTTAATTGTTTATAATATTCTGTAATGTATCTAAACAGATTTAAATATAAACATGTTTTATATGTTCTCTGTAAAAGGAAAAACTATATAATGTATATAGGTCTGGGGTACAAATAAATTTTTGTAAACTCTTTTTTTTTTAGAAGTAGATAAATACTTTTAAATCTTAAAAATGTTTACCACATTATTACTGAATTAAAACACTAAAAAAAAAATGGAAAAGCACGTTGATGTAGGTAGACAAAACGATGACCTAGACGAGCAAATTAAAAAGCCTAAAATTATTAAGAGTGTTTTAAAAAATTCAGACGAAAAAAGACTTATTGTGATATTAGAAAAGGCATCATTAGAAACTGTTAAGGTGAGTTAGTTGGATATATATTTATTATTTATAATTATAACTACTAAACTAGTCGACCAGCGGCATAGCATATGATATGATACGCCGCTATTTAACAGGGCCGGTCTTCGCACTTTCATGGAACCCGCGCTAATTCAAGGTGTATACATTAAATTAAACCATTTTATAACTTAAAACAGATTTCCCGCGCACTCCTGTCGATTTACCAGGAGCTCCTGGAAATCTCCCGAAATTGCAAAATATACGAAAAAGTACTTAAAATATACGGAAATACATAGAGTATGATAAAGTAAAGGATGGTTGTCGGCCACCCGGGTTTTGTCTCGCATTTCGGCCACCTAGCTGTATTATTATTAAATCTTCTTTATTTGAATGTTTACTACCCAACTTCCGCATAAATATTGCGCATGGACTATTTAGTCACACTTCCGAGACGTATAGCTCCCTTTTATATTGAGAGAAAGTAATTTTATCTGGGTTCAAAGTAGACTACTGTAAAACTTAGCTTTTTTTCTCCTAAGAGGAAGAACGAGATAGGGTCTGGAGCTAAGACGATTTTTAAGCCCCTAGATGCCCTAGATGTAGGTACTTTGATTTTCCGGAATAGTTCAATTTTTTTTGGTTACCGGAACCTGGTGTTCCCCTGCGGCAGTATACAAGGCTGAGACAATGTGTGGTCTACTACAATGTGGTTTTGTTTTCAAAATCATCCCTAATCGGATTAATTGTGCCCATTCCTTTCACAAGGACAGGATATCACTTAATTATTTATATCAACATCGGCGTGGTTCTATTGTTTTCATGGAGATTTCCTGTATGGCAGATAGCGGTAAGTTGACTTCAAAATTTTTTAATTTTTTATTGCGTGTCGTCTTTGAAACTAATTACTGCGTGTAGATTAACATTAGACGTAAATATTTTCATTAGTTTTATCTCAATAAGTTATTGCCTTGACAGCCATTCGTAACCTCTAATGTCGGGGTATCGTTTTCGAGAACGAAGCGATTGGGACCATTTTACTGGAAGTGATGGAAACAATTATAACAATGGCCTTTTATCGTATTTTTCTTACATTCCAACTATTTCTAAATCCATCAACAGCTATCAATTCTTTTATCATCTATGAAATTAAAACTTTAGAAATATTATTTTGATGATAATATTTAACTTTTATGATGTTATTTTCTTTATTTATCCCACAACAAGTCTGATATTCAATCGCGATCATGGCGTTAATGAAGAAATAATTTTAAAGCTAGATCTAGTTGCGAGATCGTAAATTTATTAGTTATAATTGAGCCTATTTAGATTAAATCTTTGATCTATTTAATTTTAATTGTAGATGTATATATATTTTTAGCAGTGGAATTAGATTTAAATTAGATATAGGTCCAAAAAAGCTGGATTCCTAAAAATAATTTTATATATATATATAATTAACATTAGATTGGATTAGCAACCAGGACCCATCTTCTAAAAAAAAATATTTTTTAAATTTTTTTATTTTTATTTTACAATATTTAAAAGTATTTTGACTCAGTATATTATTGGTATATAATATTCTAGATCAGTGGGTAGGAGAATGTTTGAAAATAACTTTTCTAAAATAAATCTAAATCTAATAAATTTTTAAAAAATTAATAAAAAATAATTAAATTATGAATATATTGAAAATCAAATTAAAGACAATAATTATTTTATTTTTACAGAAGACATCTTGGGTGTAACCGGCAGTGGTGTGCCACTAGGTGGTGAGTGTGGTGACATGATAGTCAGATGCACCAATGAGGCAGAGCCAGGGAGCAGTAGTGATGTAGTTGGCAGCATCGCAGAGCTCAAGAAGTTCATAGTAGATTTTTATTTTATTGACTTGTCTACCGTGGCAGCTGGTTATGAACTGAAGTTTGGTCATTTCGAATACTTTCTTAGTCAAGGAACTGTTATAAAGGTGACAGGCGCTGCTGGCATCTTCTGAAACCTTATCTGGAAAGAATAGTTGCGCTTAGCCCTACTGGTAAAAAAAAGGGCTCTTCAAGAAAACATGAAAGTGTTAGTGAAGGGAAGAAACTGAAAGCTTCTAATGATGCGGCTGTTAATGAGCAATTGGACAGTGTAGAGCGTCAATGTCCTCGCTGTATCACTCAGCGACAGAATTTTGCTAGCCATTGTGAAAACCTGAATGAAAAGCTTAAATGTTGCAGAAAAGCTATCCGTGCATTAAATAAAAGGTACAACACCAAAAGAATGAACCAGGAACTTATCAGAAAGGCCACTCTTATTGCCAATTACCGCCACGAGAAGGCTAATTTAAAGTTTGAAAACCGCAAGTTAAAAAAAGAAAATAAGAAGCTGCTTTCAAGACTGAATGGTATGAAAGATGTGTTGTCTAACCTGGCAAAGTGGAAAAAAGTAGCACACAGAAGGTCAGAACAAAGGCAGGCTTTAAAAGACAACATTCAGTCACTTAGGTTGTCAGTGGAGGAAGCTAAATTGCAGGTGGATGAGCTTGCTGAGAAGCTGTCTGATGACGATTTAAGTCAATCTGCTCAGAGTATCTGTCATGCAGGAATATATGATGCTCCATTTCGTAAGTGCCTTTATGCTTGTCTAGAAAGCCAAGTGCCTGTAGAAAAAGCAGGACATCTTGTCAGTTACATTTTAAGTCAACTGGCACAGATATTTGTTTCAAAGATTCCTGCCCCATTTACTGTTGCACAAATGGCTCATGAAATGGGCATCATATCCAATTTGCAGGTGGCAGAGGCTTTGTTTACAGCACCTGAGCTGGTAGCAAAATTGGCTTGGGATGCCACAACCATTGATGGGGTACACTTTAACGAGGTCAATTTATCTTTTGGTGGGAAAACATTTACACTAGAAGTAGGAAAACTTGGGGGTGGGTCTACACTAGATTACTTGGAGCACATAGTTAGTATAATTAGTAATTCAGGCACATTTTTCTTTGCTTTGCTCGACGTTTTGCTGCCAAAAGAAGACAGGAAATGATGGCTCGTGAGATCAATATTTCTAATGCTTCAGCAGAGAGGCTAAAGATGATGGCACAGCGAAGAGACAACAGACACTGTTCCCAGCTGGAGAAGGCTATCAGAGATGGCACTGAGGACTTTACCAAGATACCTCCAGAGACGATCTAGATCTAGACTCTAGCAAAGTCTTCAACCCTCATTGGCAGGACTCTTCAGCATGCTTGGACAGATGACCAAGGAGATACAGTGTTTGAAGGGAAAGTTATGAATATTCAGGGAAGTATTATTTCTATTTTATATAGCTCAGAAAGTGAAGCTACTGAGTTATCAGTGTATGAGCTTGTAGCTGATATTATTCTGGGAGATGCTAGTTTTTTGTCTGATTGAAATGTTAATATCGTTATGCTAATTAGTCTGTCTCATGTTTGTTTTTTTCACATGGCAGCTGCGTAGCACAGTACATTTGGCATTGATCTGATGACCACTTGAATTCTGCTAGCTTTTGGATATGGATATTCAATACATAATCAGGAAGTAGCATTTTTTATAGTAATTATTTGTGTGTACATATCATATATTATGTTAATATTCTTTATAACTTAATTATTATAAAAGTTACTCCATATTAGAAATATCTTACCCATATGTGAATACATTTTACTTTTGACTTGTTGCATGTTACTTGACAGAACTTAATTCAATTGTGTTATACTTTGCCAGTTAAGGCTCAATATTATATTTACATAAAGATGAAAATTAAGTCAAGTTACCCTTTCAGACTTTTCCCCATCCCATTAAAATTGAGTGAACTCAGGAGCACCCCAAAAATCCAGAAATTCAAAGTATCAGTCTTTACTGAGATTCAAACCTAGGGCCCAGGTTGGTAAGCCATGCGCTTAACCACTCAGCCACTGTGCCCCCACAAAGATTAAGTGGATCATTTCTTGTTCATTTTTCCCTGACCTGCTTAGCACTGAGGGGACTTACCAGGACTTGTGTTTTCTTTATCTTTTTCTTATAAATTACATTCCATACAAAGCAATAATTTGACCAAATCAAAATATTTGCCTTTACTAAACTAATGTATGTTTATCAGATACTTTTAATTATTGATAAGCTTTGTAAAAATGTACCAATAATAAGGATGAAGTGAATTACTTTTGTTCCTAATCTTCCATGCAGTGAAGGGATGGCCAAAACTTCCATATTTGCTTCGTCTTTTCCTTTTTAACTTTAACAGTCCTTCATAAAATATTTCCAACAAAAAAAAAACAAATCAGGATGAGCTTATTCCTCAAATAGACAGTTTTAAAGAATTATCTAGACACACAACAGTAGATGGATTGGACATTGAACGCAACATTTAGAGAAGTTACCCGGTTGTATTTTGATTCAATAGTTTTATGACTCAGAAGCATATAAAATTGTTAGTGACAGACTCAACTGTGGCCCAATCTTTAATACAATTTATATTTAATGTTGGATTAATAAATAGACTTGACTGGACTTGGAGATTTACTGAAGCACCTAGACATAAGCTATTTTTCAAGATATTGTAGATATTGCATACCTGGGATGTTACTTATGTGATAGAGCTTAATTTCACTATACAGCTGATAATTGTGCAATGAACCATTTATAAGACTAATTTTACCTTTTCAGCAAGAGCAGCTTGGTACGCAGTAAAAGTATTTATACTATTTCAGCGAAACAGATACAGTCCGACTATGTTTGTCTTCAATCATGCATGATGTTCGCAAGCTTTGGCTACTAACATATATTCACAGACTGACATCAAGAAATCTATAGTTATTTACATTTTATATATATATTATAATGCTAGTTTTTTTTTGTGTGTAAATCTTTTATGTAATATTTAAAAATTAAAATGTTCAGAATTCAAAATGTATTGAATGAAAAAGTTTTTGTTTTTTATTCAGTTTTTGAACATTTCGCTTCATGTTTTAAATTATATATTTTTAAAAATACTTTCAAAATTTAAAATAATTATATATGAAATAAATAACATATAATTGTGCATATCTGTTAAAATTTTCATTAAAATATCTCTATTGCTCTCAAAGTTATGACTACTTTAAGTGTCTACATAATTTGTCATTTTTCCGACGTCACTCAAAATTTTTTGTAATAAAAAAATTTTTGTTTTAACTTCTAACTCAAGATTAAATATAATAAATGCATAACACATAATCATGCTTTTATGTTCAAAATTTCATTTAAGTATCTCTAATGGTTATAAATTTATGAGCACTTCAAGAGTCAACATATTTTTTTGTCGTTTTTCGACATGCCATCCAACATTTATCTAAGAAAAAAAAAATTGAATTAACTTCTAGCTCAGGATTATATATGATAAATAAATAGCAAATAATCATGCATCTGTGTTAAAAGTTTCAACCAAATATCTCTATTGGTTTAAAAGTTATAAACATTTATGTACAGAAATGTATTTTGTTTCTATCGTTTTTCAACACCTACCCCCACATTAACGGCTTAAAACAAAAAAGTGTTAATAGACATAGATGGTTTAAAATTTAAATAATTATCAGAACATGATTGTGCATATCTGTTGAAAAGTTCATTCAGTTATCTTCAAGAAAGTTATAGCATTTTTAGTGTACAAACTCCTTCTTTCGGTCACAAATTTGATTTTTTTAATAGACGAATTTTCCGACACTAAAATGATCATAACTCATGCTCTAATTAACTTAGAAGCATAAATGAGGTATCACTGAACTCCATTAAAAAATATCTAACTAACTATACTGGTTTCATTTAGATTCAAATAATTTGATCTTTTTATCAAAGTACCTACTAGATGCATTAGCCACTTAAAACCCAGATATAATGCTTCTAAATAGACACTAGAAACAGATACATTGTACAACCCAGACTCTCCTTTCCCACTTAAACATGTAAATAGGGGTGGCCAACAAGTTTTACCTTTTCTGAATAAGAAAACATGTCATATGACGCTAGTCATCAAAGGGAAATAACTAGACACAGTAAATATGGGGAAATAAACAAATTGTTATTGATTTTTTTAAAAACACTTATAAGAATAATTTTGTTGTTTATTAAAATAATATATTACAAAATGTATATTTAAGTTATGTATGTGTTCATATATGTGTTTGTTACATGTTTCACTAAAAAAAATTCATAACATATTTATAAAAAAAAAAGCTAATGTGGTGTATGCAAAACGTATAACCATTTATTTTAAACCATTTAATATGCATCAAATATGTAGAAATGTTATAGCACACTGGTGTTCAATCCTATACAACAATACATTGGCATCAATTGGCAGCTGTAAAAAAAAGTCACAATAGCAATATCATTGTAGACCTCGAGCCTACAATTATTGATCGACCAGGTGCGCTAAATGGCCATTATGTGAAACATCAACATTCTAAGAGATTGTCAAAATCAAAAGAGAGTATACTACATGAAGCTCCCCCCCCCTTTTTTTTTCCCATGTCTCTTAAGCATACCATTAGACGCTCTAAAAAAAAAAAGGCAGGTGAGAGAGAGCAGGAGACTAGCAATTATCTGACTGGAACCAAAAAGGTGAGACAGGCACGCACTGCACTAGTGGAGCTGTGCTACGGGGGAAAAAAAGTGCCCCGTAGGTAGACTAATACTCCTCCTCTTCTCCCCCACAACAGAGGCGATTTTTTCCCCTAGCGCGATCTTATCTTATCTTATATAATACAGGCGTTACTTCAAAAAAGAAGATGATTACGTCCTACGCGTCTTGCATTTAGTCATGCATATTAACCAATGACTTAAATTCTGCCAAGTCACTGGTTTTTCTGGCTAGCTCAGGCAACCCATTCCATGCTCTAATAGCACTAGGGAAGAAGGAGTATTTGTACAAATTTGTCCTAGCATATGGGACGAGGAATGTGCCTTTATTTTTGTGTCTTTCAGAGTATTTTATTAAATTTTGTTTTTGTATTTGAAGATTATGGTTCAGTGTTTTATGTATAATTGCTACTTTACTTTTGAGTCTTCTGTCCTGAAGGCTTCCTAAATTTAGTGATTTTACTAATGGTGTTACTCTAGTCAAATGTGAATATTCGTTTGTTATGAATCTCACTGCTCTATTTTGTGTTTGTTCCAGTTTCTTAATGTTTTCTTGAGTTGAGGGGTCCCACACGGTGGATGCATATTCTATTATTGGCCTAACCAAGGTTAAATAACATTTTAGTTTTATGTTCTTATTTGATTTATAGAAATTTCTTTTAATAAACCCTAATGCTTTGTTGGATTTTTTTATAGTTTCATCAATATGTGGATTCCATGACAGTTTTTCATTTATTATAACACCTAGGTATTTTGAGTTTTTAGTCTGTGTAACTGGTTTGCCATGAATAAAATAAGTGGAATTAATTTGTTTTAGTTTTTTTGTTACTCTTAACAACCGACATTTTTCTGGGTGGAAAGACATGCTCCAATTTGATTCCCATTTCTGTAATTCATCTAATTCTCTTTGTAAAATATCTGTGTCTTGTTTTGTTTTTATTGTTCTATATATTATGCAATCGTCTGCAAATAATCTGACTTTTGTTCCTGAACTAATGCAATTTGGTAAATCATTTATGTAAATTAAAAATAGTAGTGGACCCAAGACTGTTCCTTGAGGTACACCTGAGTTTACTGTTATTGGTGTTGATTTAGAGCCATTTATTATTACAGTTTGTTCTCTCCCTATCAGAAAATCTTTAATCCACTGATGCAGTGGACCGTTAATGCCGAAATATTTTAATTTTTTAAGCAAACTATGGTGGTGAACTTTGTCAAAAGCCTTGGAAAAATCTAGTAAGATAGCATCTATTTGTTCACTATTATCTAAACCTTTTGAAAAATCATCAATTAGTCCTATTAGTTGTGTTTCACATGATCTATATTTCCTAAAGCCATGTTGGTATGGGGTGAGGACATTATGTTTGTCTAAGTGGTTTATGATATTGCTACATATTATGTGTTCTAGTATTTTACATGTGATGCTGGTAAGTGATACTGGTCTGTAGTTTCCTGGATCAGATTTTTCTCCTTTTTTAAATAGGGGGGTGACATTAGCTTCTTTCCAGTCCTTTGGTACTCTGCCCTGGTTAAGCGATGCTTGAAAGAGTATTTTGAACACTGGGGCTAGCTCATTGCTTAGTTCTTTGAGTAATCTAGCTGGAATACCATCAGGTCCAGACGCTTTATTTGGTTTGGTGTTGGCTAATAGTTTTTTAACTCCATTTTCTTGTACTACTAAATCTTCTATGTTGTCTACTTGGTTCAAATTAAGAATTATGTCTTTGTCTCCTGGGGCTGAGAATGCTGATGCAAAGTATTTGTTTAGGATGTTTGCTTTAGTTTCATTATCATTATGTATTATGTTATGTTCATCTTTTAATGGCGCTATGCCTGTTGTTTCCATTTTCTTAGACTTAATGTATAACCATAGGTTTTTGTTGTTATCTTTAGATATTACATTGTTTATGTATTCACTCTGCAGCTGTCTGCTTACTTTTTGGGTTAGGTGTTTAATTTTTATATACTTTTTGTAAACTCTTTCTGCCTTGGTTGCTTTAAATTTTCTATATAGGTTTTCCTTCTGTTTACAAAGCTTCTTTAGTCTATTATTAAACCAGCATTTATTTATTTTGTTTGATGTGTATTTAGTTGGTATATGATTTTCTATAATGCTTTTAATATGGTTTTTAATGAAATTCCAGAGGTCATCGACTGGTTGGTTAATGTCTTTTTCTAATAAGAATGTTTGTTGAAAGTTTAATGCAGCTTGGTGTAGTTGTGTTAGGTTACATTTATTCCAGAGTAAGATTTTTCTTTTGGTTTTTGTATTGGCTACTGCTTTTATCTGACTGTGTATTTTTATGATCTCATGGTCTGATAGACCAGGGATAATATCATAATCAACTACTAATCCAGGTTTGTTGGTTAAGAAGAGATCTAATGTGTTGTTTAATCTAGTTGGCTTTTTAATGATTTGATCTAAACTTAGGTTGTGTAAAGTTTCTATGAAAAGCTCATTTATGTCCTTAAGGTTTTGGTGTTTATCTATGGTTAGTGTTTTCCAATTTATATCAGGTAGGTTGAAGTCACCCATAATCCAAAAAACTGCATTTTTATTTGTCTCTTTAAGTGTAGTAATTTGATTACATAGTTTCTGCATGTATTCTAAACTAGAATTTGGTGGTCTGTAAATGCTGCCTATTATAAGGGATGTTGAGGTGGTATTAATTTTACAAAATGTAGATTCTATGTTTTTTGAGTTAGGTAAGGTATAAGAGTGTTTTTTATTGCTAAAAGAACTCCTCCATGATTATCAGCCCTATCTTTTCTAAAAATTTCATAATTACTATTGAAAATTTCTGCATAAATTTCAGGATGTAGCCAAGTTTCTGTTCCTGCAATTATGTCTGGTTTCTCACATTCTAATAAAATTTCTAAGTCTGCTGTTTTGTTCCTAATGCTTTGAAAATTTATTACTAAGGTTTTAAGGTATTTTGGTATTACTTCTTAAGTAGGTTTGTTTAGTGAGGCTGTTGTATTAATTTTAGTAGATTTAGGTTTAACAGGAGTGGATCTGGCTAGTGGTTGGTGAGTTGGTTTTGGGATGGTGTTTAGGATGTTGAATGGGTTAGAAGTGTCCGCATCAAAGGAATCAAACAGTCCTGATGCAAACTGTGGTAACCCACACGGTACACAGTGCCATGATGCATCTTTGTTGCCTAAGGCATAATCAGACATGCCTACAGTCCCGCATTATGCGGAACCGTCCCGCAAAAGCATCAAAAAAGCTCACATGTTCCGCCGTTCCGCATTCACGATTTTTTGTTCCGCCAAGTCTGAATTCCGACCCAAAAAAATCGCCGATTTTTCATTATTTATTAATAATGCGAAATGAAACTACTGAATTCAAAATCAAATATATATAGGTCTGTGTTTATTGTTTACATTTCATCTCCTCCCGGACCCGGTGTGTCCTGAATTTACAAAGATACGGTTGAGCAAGATCTAGAAATAGATCTAGAACTCTAGATCTAAATACTAGATCTATTCTTAGAATTTAGAATCTAGTAAGTGCTAATAAGCCAAATGTTCCATTCAAATCCCTTTCTTTTCCCGACAATGGCTCTGCCGTTTTATATTCAATTGTCACTATAACTATTGTGACTATTCTAACACTAACTCAACTGGTTATGTTTCTAAGTAATCTAAGAAAAGGATTTTTTAAAAAATACGTTATTAAAGACCTAGATCTAGACCTAAATGTAATTAATTAACCAAGACACAGTAAGGCTAAGGCATAAATAAGGCTATAGAATAATAGATCTACTTATTCTTATAGTATTAATTAATTATTATTAAGTAGGCTGGCCTATTATTACATAGTCTAAATTAATTATTGTTTCTAGATCTAAAAGTAGGACTAGCACTAGATCAGTAGATGATACTAAATCTAGATCTATCTAGAAATAGACTTAGAAGGTGATGATAGATTAGATTCTAGATTTCTATGTATCATTATGTAATAAATTTAGTTCTCAATAAGTCTATAGATCTAGACATTAATATTTAGATCTATAATGTTATTATTATAATCTGTGTTCTTAGACTTAGAGGACTTATTATATGTAGGTCTAGACTAGTAGACTCTTAAATTATTTTAGATCTAGAACTAGAGACAACATCTAGACTATTAGAGTAGAGCCCTAGAAAAGGATAGATAATCAAGTAGATCTAGAATAATCTAGATCTAGTCAGTAGATTTAGATCTAGTAGTAACAAATAAAAATAGATATAGTAACATTTGAGTCTAGGTCATTACAATACATTTTGGTTAGAATTCATCATATAGGAGTTAGAACTATTGATTTCAAACAAAGGACATAATTATGAATTAATGGTTTTCTTACTTTTAATTATACTATTTACATCTAATTTATAAGAAGCAAACTAGTATTGTTATTAAAGTAATATAATTGAAGTTTTATTTATATTGCGTACAGTATGGCTAACAAACATAAACGCGTTTATGTTCCACATTGGGGCCCAAAATTCCACATTTTCAACCTGAGTGTTCCACATTCTGGGTCTTGGGGGTAGGCATGTCTGCATAATACACAGGTGTATTCATATGGAGACATGATGCATGGTACCATTCATCGCAGGTGTCACATTGAATGGTTTTCTGTTTCATGGTGCATACTTTTTTGCAGATGTTGCATCTATCTTTAGATCTAGGCCCTGGATTTGACTCTACATCTCCTGCTATTAATATTAACAGTGAAAGGTATTTATTTCTACTGTGTCTGATTGAGAACTTCCATTTGTGATGGGTAATCTTCTTTAATGTTATGGATGTGTATGTTAGGTTATTTTTGAAGTTGCATTGATCTAAAGTGTGATGATTGATTATGACTGTTGTTTCCTTTTTAAGTTTAGTGTTGACTGAGGTAGATCTACTTCTGTGTTCAGCTAGTGTGTATTTAGTAATTATTAGGATAAATCGCCAGAGCAATTTCATGATGACTGTTGTTGATTTTAGTTTTAAAAGGTCTAGTCTAAATCTAGTTTAAGGTTAAAAATGCCTAAGATGGCCTAAGCTAAGTCTAAGTCTAAAGTGATAGCTAATTTACAATGACAATCAAATGGTTTATTCAAAATATAGACCTAGACTAGATCCAGATCTAATTCTAGATCTAGATCTAATTGTAGATCAATATATTTATGTGTTTAACTAACTTTAACTAACTATATAGAGTATTACTATTAGTTTATAATTAGTAGTATTTGTAGATGATTAGTAGATCTAAGGCCTTAATTAAAGTCTAAGTCTAAGACTGACTAGATCTAAAATCTAAGAATATAAAAAGAAATATAGACTAAATAATATTAAATATAATTATAAGGATTAGTTGATTAGTGAGACAAAATAGTCCTAAACTAAGAGTTGTTAATTTGAATTAATTAGTGGAAATAATGCTGAATTAAGTTAAATCTATAATTTAAAGATATTAGTTTATTAGTTGAATAGCTTTTTAAAGGAATTTTATTTGGTTTATATACGACAATCAGCTGTCAATGAATTCATCATCCTTTTGTCAATAAAAATAGCTATTTTGTAATGTATCACTACGCATAGTTAAAATTAGATCTCATGTGAAGAGGGGTAGGTTCAGTTTTGTGATGCGTAAAAGTGATCAGCTAGGCTAGGCCCAAAGTAGTGGCCATGGTGTGACGTCAGTTACAAGCCGAGAATGAAAGCGTGGGAAAAGTGATAATATGGCTTGTGTCGTTGCGCTAATGTACAAAATAATAAAATTAAGGATGAAATGTCTTAATAATAACATGTTTAATATATAGAAGACATCTATTTCCTTTGAATTGGCCGATAAATCTCCAAACCGGCCTACAATTTTTTCAGAGACAAAAATCATGACGAAAACTTTTACGCATCACAAAACTTCAGTTTATTCATAGGTTAGACCATTACAGAGCTATGAATTTTGAAACTTAAAAATGGTCGGAGAATGGCTTAGCGTGACCGACAACCTTCCTTTACTCTAGAAAAAAATTGTCATTTTGGGGTGTCATTCAATATGGAAAACGTCAATCCTACGCGCTATTAATAAAAATGGCATTATGCATTAGCCGTAATGGACTTCATTCACCAATCGTAAACAAACAACATTTAGCCATGTGGTTCTCACATGATGGTTGTCACGTGACCGGTTTTTTTTCATTGTTTTATCAATAAGATCACGTGACTAAATGAATGAGGTCCATTGTGTAAATAGGTGAAAGAAGCTTCTGGCGCCTCAAACTATTGAAGAATTACTTGAGGTCAACTTGAGGTCAAAGATAGATTGAAACATTTGATAATTTTTGCTATTGAGCGGGATCTATGTGGGAAACAGAATTATTATGATATACTGTATGACTTAATTACACGCAAGGCTCGTAAAGTAATTCTGTACATAGTAAAGAATGAATAAAAGGCATAGACGAATTTATATTCTAATACAAACTCTTAAATTTCACTTATTGTCCGCCTCCCAACCCAAACTTGGCCCCCGAAATCCATTTCGAATCTAGGGCCCCACAATGCTTAAGTCCAGCCCTGCTATTTAGTGTTTGTAAAATGTTTTACATGTTTCGGATGTTCCTTCAGAGTTGACGATAGCTTACTTCCTAGTCCAAACCTCCCGCATGGGATGGGAATGGGCAGGGTTTGACAGTCCAGCGCGCAGCCATCCGTAGTAAGCTGTGAAAATGTGTTCTACCCCCCCCCCCCTTATCTTTTTCTGTGGGGTGACTATCCGCAGAAATAAGAGAGTGATCTTTCCTTTACTTCTTGTTTGACCTGTTTAGATAAGAAGAGAATTATATATATAGATAATTATAATGACTATAAAAAATAGTATTTTTATAAGATTATTATAATATATAGAGAGTAGTTTATATGCTATTCGGACACCTATAGCCTATAATCTAGTATAGTGTATAGTATAGGCCCAAATTTGAAAGTTTGACTTTGACAGCGCATTATTTTAGAAAGGTTCGACATAGAAAAGAAAATGAACTATCAAAATCTTCTTTAGTTAAAGGAGAATAAGGATGACTTCTACGTACTTATAATGTAAATGTTCATCACAGGGCATACCGTACACTACGTCAACAGTCACAGCGACTCACTGAGTGACTGACTACAGCTTCTCAGCTTGCTAAACTAAATCTTTTTCTTTGCTTTATTTCTGGAAGTCGCATTATAGATCTATAGTAGTTTATTTAATTCGGACATTACATGAATTTGGTATTCGCTGTTATTGTGGTCATTAAATAATTATTTTAATACTTATTACAAAAATAGCGCGCTGTATAATGTGCTTGTCCATTTTTCAATGATTCTTATTCAATTTCCTTCCATTTAGCTGTATTTTGATGTCAGAAAAACGAATTTCAAATTTGTTAGTCAGGTTGTTGTTTTTTCCTATGTTACCAGGATGACTTTACCTCTTCCTAGAGTTACGACTATATTTTTTGATTGGCTAAGTCTATACTAATGAGCCCGGCAATATTTATTCTGTTTTTGGAGCTAATTTATTTGATTCATAAGCCAAGTTGTCAGATTCCATACAAAAAAAATTAATAGGGTGTCAGAATTAAATTAAGATTTTCTTAACAAAATTTATTTCAGACAGCCAGTTTTGGACATCATTGTTAATGATCTTATATTATATTTGTTTGTTTAGTTGTTTTTTTAAATAGAGAATAAATGGGCAAATGTTTTGATTGAGCTTGGTACATTGAATGAAGTTAAATGCTTAGATCTAGACCTACTAGATAGATTGAGATTTATATAGAGAAAATATTGAGAATTCAGCTATTTAGGCAAGAATGGCTATCTTAACCTGTACTATACTACAAAAGATCATCTATATTAGAAATTTATTAAATTAATAAACAAAAAACACAAACATTCAACACACATCTAATCATGCAAACATAAAATAAGTCTAAAAAGTTGGTGCAGAAGTCACTATCCCAGTGACCTAATTTTAGTAGAATAAGTGTGTTCATATTTTTATTTTTTGTGTTCGTATTTATGCTTAATTAGTAATTAGAAAACATCTTAATGATTTCATGTGAGGGGCTATGCCTACTGGGGATCTTAAAATTTAGTTAATTTTAATATAGAAATAAAATCTGAATTTATTGATGCCTTAAATATAGAGACTGTCTGAAATAAATTATGGTGTCCAGAATCAAATAATGTGGGTCAAATTAGTCGGAATTAAATGAAAACACACAGCCTCTTTGACCTTAAATATATTTATATAATAACAAATATAGGTTAGGGGTACAAATATAAGTACGTAGAAGTCATCCTTATTCTCCTTTAACTAAAGAAGATTTTGATAGTTCATTTTCTTTTCTATGTCGAACCTTTCTAAAATAATGCGCTGTCAAAGTCAAACTTTCAAATTTGGGCCTATACTATACACTATGTAGTCATCTGACCACCCAGAATGGTCGAGCGACGTTCTGCCCGGTTCGAGAAAGCCATTAGGGACCCTATATAAAGAGTGGAGGTGTCACAGTCAAGGAGGTTCAGAGCCCGGTTCACTACAGTCCAGTCGACTACAGCACAGTTCAGTGTGGTTCAGTGTACGGAGCATATATATCCTATATCCATCAGCCTACGATTAAACAGGCTCATAATATAGCCTTCATCCCTTATATGGGTGTGAATTGCCGGGGGAGGTTAAAACAGTAGCTTTACTTACATGGTTACAGAGAATCTAGAAAACTGCCATCTGCTTTGGAAAAGCAGAACAAATATACCAGAACGTATCTAAAATTGGACATGCGCTGTCCCAAAATTACATTTTTAGCTCCAAACATAAAAACAAATGAATTATAAACAAAAAAAGCTACATGTTTCTTGAAGGAGAATTTGATGAGGTGTGCCTTATATAGGAATCTACTAAATATATATATAAATATATATTTCCTCTGTTAGGCACCTCTAAGCCCTAAACTCAAGAAAACTTTAAACTTTAAGAAATTGGAACAGACACAAAATAGATTATTATAGAGTAGTGAGAATTCATAACAACTGAGTATTCACATTTAACTAGCCCCCAGCTAGAGTAACACTATCACTAAAGGCTTTTTTAGTAAAATCACTAAATTTAGAAAGCCTTCAGGATAGAAGACTTAAAAGTAAAGTAGCAATTATACTTATATATAAAACACTGAACCATAATCTTACCTTACTCCTTGAACTAGTTATATAGAGTTCAATCATCTCTCTAGACAGTCTAGAGATAGATTCTATTCTATATATATTCTATATAAATCTTAGTTTAGAAATCTACAAATCTAGATTTTAGATTAGATCTATAGACTATAGATTTTTAGATACTATTATACTATAATACTTCTAAAAGTCTAATACTTTACTACTTTATATATCAATATATTTTCCAAAAGTCATTTCACTGAAAGAATAATAATATATAATATTTATGTGAAATACCCAAAGTAAGTAATTTTTATGAAAATGTATATGTTTTGTTAAATTCTGTCCAAAAGCTTCTAAAGAACATTCCATACAATTTTCATGTATTTTAATATTTCAAATATGAAGCTTTTTTTTTTTTTACTTACAGTGGACAAAGGTTTGGCAGGCTTTTTAGATGTAATTATTTTAGTGTCAAATAATCTATTTTAACATTTACCAAAAATATCCCATTCCTACCAGTGGCACTACAGCCCATGTGGCACTGTGTACTGTGTGGGTTACCTCAGTTTACATCACTGTTTGATTCCTTTGATGCGGACACTTCTAACCCATACAACATCCTAAACACCATCCCAAAACAAACTCACCAACCACTAGCCAGATCCACTCCTGTTAAACCTAAATCTACTAAAATTAATACAACAGCCTCACTAAACAAACCTACTAAAGAAGTAATACCAAAATACCTTAAAACCTTAGTAATAAATTTTCAAAGCATTAGGAACAAAACAGCAGACTTAGAAATTTTATTAGAATGTGAGAAACCAGACATAATTGCAGGAACAGAAACTTGGCTACATCCTGAAATTTATAATGCAGAAATGTTCAATAGTGATTATGAAATTTTTAGAAAAGATAGGGCTGATAATCATGGAGGAGTTCTTTTAGCAATAAAAAACACTCTTATAGCAGAAGAAATTACCTTACCTAACTCAAAAAACATAGAATCTACATTTTGTAAAATTAATAGATAAAAGCAGTAGCCAATACAAAACCCAAAAGAAAAATCTTACTCTGGAATAAATGTAACCTAACACAACTACACCAAGCTGCATTAAACTTTCAACAAACATTCTTATTAGAAAAAGACATTAACCAACCAGTCGATGACCTCTGGAATTTCATTAAAAACCATCTTAAAAGCATTATAGAAAATCATATACCAACTAAATACACATCAAAGAAAATAAATAAATGCTGGTTTAATAATAGACTAAAGAAGCTTTGTAAACAGAAGGAAAACCTATACAGAAAATTTAAAGAAACCAAGGCAGAAAGAGTTTACAAAAAGTATATAAAAATTAAACACCTAACCCAAAATGTAAGCAGACAGCTGCAGAATGAATACCTCATTTATGCTTCTAAGTTAATTAGAGCATGAGTTATGATCATTTTAGTGTCGGAAAATTCGTCTATTAAAAAAATCAAATTTGTGACCGAAACTGGAACAAACACAAAATAGAGCAGTGAGATTCATAACTAACAAATATTCACATTTGACTAGAGTAACACCATTAGTAAAATCACTAAATTTAGAAAGCCTTCAGGACAGAAGACTCAAAAGTAAAGTAGCAATTATACATAAAACACTGAACCATAATCTTCAAATACAAAATTTAATAAAATACTCTGAAAGACACAAAAATAAAGGCACATTCCTCGTCCCATATGCTAGGACAAATTTGTACAAATACTCCTTCTTCCCTAGTGCTATTAGAGCATGGAATGGGTTGCCTGAGCTAGCCAGAAAAACCAGTGACTTGGCAGAATTTAAGTCATTGGTTAATATGCATGACGCGTAGGACGTAATCTTCTTTTTTGAAGTAACGTCTGTATTATATAAGATAAGAAGACCCTGGCTTGCTTCAAGACATCTTTCCAGTCACATCTATCATGTGCTTTTCATCTCTATCCAAATTTTTAGCTGTTGTAGATCTGTCTCTACATCATTAAGTCCAGGCTTAAGTCATTTCCCATGATCTTTCCAGTTTTTCATGTGTTTTAATTTTTGTAAAAAAAAAATTCTAATGACTGGGTTGTTAGCCATGTGCACAACCGTCTGGGGGCCTGCCTTTCAGCTCTTTGGATAGCTGCCTTTACTTTCAGGTAAGATGTCTTACCCTTTGTGGATCCCTCCACTTTCTGTAAGGCAGCAGGTTTGATATTAGCTCATCCCGAGTATTTTTTTTATTTCCCTGGTACCCACCATATCTGGATTGCATTCCCCAATCCGTCATCTGGAGAGGCAATCATTGGGAGATCAAAAACTCCAAACGAGACCAAAAATACTGGCTAAAATAATTGAGACATGTTAGCATCAAAGGAATTTACTTTCCATCTGATTTGAATGATTCCTAAAATAACATATAATATTTTAATCATACTTCATTTTTTTTTAACTTTGCACTGCACTTTTTATGGAAAAAAGGAAAGGGGAGTCATTAGCTTTCTTTTTCCAGCTTGAAATGTTTTCTATGAGTGTTGCTCTTCTTTTAGGTGGGGCAGAAATTTGAACTTCTGTGTTGTGACCGACACAAGAATATTGGCAAACGAATCAAAAAAGATATATCAACATGTCGACCAGATATTACTCACCAGTGTCTCTTGATGCTTATGGATTCACCTTTAAACAGAGCTAACTTGTTACAAGTATGAGTCATTTTTTATGCTCTATAACTATTAAGTCTGTTGAAAAAAAAAAAAAAGCTTACAATAAGTAGTACTGTAAAAGCTTTATTTCTGTCATTATTTTACTATTTTGTTTGGATTAATTTTGGTTTTACAAATGAAATTTGTTACAATGTAAAACAAATCAATTGTTATTGATAATTATAGTTTATATTTTTTAGAAAAGGGGGAAGGGGCAATTTAGTTTTACTTTTGCAACAGCTTTGAATAGTTAAAGGAAGAAGACAGCAAAATAGAAATAGTAACAGAAGTTGAGTAAATAATAATAAAAATGATAACAAAATTTTTAGTAATTTAGTCACCAACCATCCAAGCTAGTAACTGTGAGTCATAATGAACTTTAACAAGCCAATGAGAGGTCTCATTATCCTAGAATGGTTCATTTTTTTATGTTGACTGGGAAAGCAATCACTTTAAAGAAAAGTAACTGTCCAATAACACTTATGTAAGCCAGTTTTAAATCACAAGATGTGGGCATGCAAGTATAGATATATGCCCTGAGATTCTAATTCAATTGACTCTAATTATGTTATCTTTTTGTGACTGTACATGTTTGTGTGAAACATTGTGTTCCAGGTTTATGTTAAAACAGAAAGAAATGTCTTGATAGAAATCAACCCTCAAACCAGGATACCAAGAACTTTTGATAGGTTTTGTGGCTTAATGGGTATGTTTCTTAGAAGATATTTTTTTGTGATAGTTAAGAGAATTCCTATACTACACTTAGTCTCATTTATATTTTAAAAAAATACTAGGGCTTACACAGTTTGTTAATCTCATTTGGGTCTAAAACGTCAAATATCCTTTTTTTTAATAATATAGTTCAGTTGCTGGATAAACTTAGTATCCGAGCAAGTGATGGCCCACAGAAACTGTTAAAGGTAATATACATTTTTTGTTTGTTTCATCTTTATAAATATTGTCAAACAATTTTACATCCTTTTGTCAATGTAGATCTACTTAATAGGAATAGAGTTTGACATGAACCAGAACATGAATTAATATTTTGATTAATTGGACAACTGGACACTCAACTTCTTGGTTCTTGTTGTTTTGATTATACATGCCTGGAAACCATTGTGATGTAGTATTTTATCTATTAGCACTAATGTGAATGTAGGTTCATAATTATATAATTCACTGCAATACAATAACTTGAATTTTAGTTATTTGAAACACAGTATGTGTAGTGTAACTGAGTTGTTTATTTTCTGTGTGCGTCCAGCTTGTCAGAAGGTCATTTCCAGTGTGTGTGCTTCATGTCCAGTGTGTGTGTGTTTATAGTACTTCATCAGTGTTATGTGAGATGTGCTGGTTTCATTCACTGTTTACTGTATTTTAATTTTGTCAAACAAAGCCATGTTATTGGTATACTAATATTTGTTGTTTCATTACATTTCATTAATATAAAAAAGCACAATAATCACAGAATACAATGATTCAAAACAATACAATTAATTGTATTGAAATGACTCATTACTAAAATCTCATTTATGACTCTATTTGTCTTTGTCTCATTTTATATCTTATCAACATGTATATTTTCAGAACTTACTTAGAAGCAATAGTAATTTCTTGACTTGCAAAAAAAAAAAAAAAAAAAAAAGCCAAAGTTAATTTTTAACCGCTTTATATCAGTAATTGGATATTATATGAGATGTGCTATGCTCAACATTTAGTATTATAATGATTCTCACTGTCCGGACTCTACAAACTGCGGCACATGACACTGCCAACTTAAAGAGCTTGACAACTCGGGGCTCCAAAATAACAACAGTTTAATGTCCAGTAAATCACAGACTACACTGAACAATAGGCAACATGTAACACTGATTGTACAAATGCTTCATCATTACAACCATATCCCTGTATTAACTCTACCGCTGTATCAAACTACTGACCTCTCTGCCTTGATTTGGACTGCACTGGGTTCAACTGTTCCAGACTGACTTCTCACACTGGGCTTGTTGTTTCGCACTTGATCGTCTAGATCAAAATTAAGATGTTGTCTCGTACTCTTGAGTGTCTTGACTCTACTTCACACTGGACCATCTTAATGCACCATGCTGAACCAAACCTGCTGTAGCGAACCATCCCAATGGGCCTTCCAGAAACCAGTGGAACATCACTCGACCATTCTGGTTGATCACATGACTACATCTGATGTGACATGTCTAAGTAATGTTCTCTTTAGATGTTAATTGAAACTTCGCCAGTCATCACTGTGGACCGTCACAACTTGTCATGGTTGAGCGCTCGTCAAGTGCTGTGACATAAACATACAACAAAGATAAAAAAAAAAACTTTTATCTAAATATTGAGATTAAAAAGTCATGTTTGAAACATAATTGTAAGTACTTCTTTAGTCTGATATGATGCCTTACAGTAATGTGGACTTTGATTAAAATAATGACCACATATATCAAACTGGGACTGCATTCAATAAGCAGCGTAAAGTTTTGATGTATTCTCGTTAGGGGCATTAGGGTCAGTGTCCTGTCTTAAATTGCAACTTGAAGTCCTCATTACCTCTCACACCATAATGTTAGCATCTATTAGCTCTGACTGTGTAACTCAAGTAGCTTGCTTGAGCATGTTGAGTGAATCTAAAACACTTGGACTTCATTTCATCAATGTTATAAGTTTCATTAATTCATTTTTTATATTTCCTCAGGTGATTAAAAATCCAGTTAGTGATCACCTTCCCACTGGTTGTCCCAAGTATGCCATGTCATATAGTGCAGAAGAAGTGATAGATGTTCGAGACTATGTCCCTAAAGATGGTCCTGCTGTTTTTGTTATTGGCGCTATGGCTCATGGAAGTGTAAGTGAAGACAGAGTTTTGTGATACATTTAAGGCCCTTATAGTCATTTCTTTTTCTAAAAATATTTTTTTTTCTTTAACTTTCCTGAAATATTTTATTGTTTTAATGCCCACTGTGTCATCAATAAGCTTTAGAATGGGCTATGTTGCTGCAAGTATAAAATAAATGTGTGTCAGTTGCAATTTACAATCATTTCCCAAATTGAAGTTATGAAAGTAACTTAGGAGAATGTATTTAAGTAGATGCTGCTCACATACCTATATACTGCATGCTTCTCATGACAGAAGGAAGCCATAGATCTATATCAAGTAAATATATAGTAGACTCTTATAAGATTGTATCAATACATTTCAAGCCAATGAACTCCATTTTTCTGACCAAATGAATTATTTCTGATGCGCCCTTCTAATAATAACTTCACATTTAATGAGGTCAGACTTTCCCTGTTTTGGTGTTACACTTATATTTGTTTATACTAGAAGTTTTCACTTCCAATTCCTAGTTAGGCAACAAACATCAAAATAAATTTTGTTATAAGTTTTTTCCCGAAGCACAGTTTATCACTATCACATAGCAGTGTAAATGCATTGGCAAATCTATATGTGCATATTTCATTTTAAAAGGCAAAGCAACGGTATTATAAAAAAAAAATGTATAATCATCTAGATCTATTACAGAGGAACCAAATAATTCATAATAGATAAAGAAAACTTAGGGGAAAAAGAAATTTGTGTGTTTACAAGAGGGGGTGGGGAATTTAAGAGGCTAAAAGGAGTTTTATCATTATGGGGTACATGTGATAGGGCATTGAAGTTGGAATAATTATAAGGGTCTGCTATAGACATGACTTGATCTAGAGTCCATATCTAGAACTAACAAACCAAAGAAGAGTTAGCTAAGGCAGGGAAGAATATGTATGTTTTTTTTTTAGAGTGGGAGAATTTACAAACAAAAAATATATGCGTGTGAATGTGAAGGGTAAATGGAGAAGTTTATCTTAAAAGTCTCCTTGATGAGAATCTAGATCAAGAACTGATGAACTGAACAAATGTGGAAAGGGGTGTTTCACTTGAAATGTTTCATTGGATTAAGAAAAGCAAAGGTAATTTAAATTTAACCTGATGGTCTAAAAATTGCATGTGGAAAGGGGAGAAATGTTAGACCTAATAATTTTCAGTGAGTTTTGTGTGTTTGGTGAGGGGCTAATTTACAGAAAGTGGGGTGTGTTAAGCTAGAAAACGCTACACTTAATAACTATTAACGACACCAACACTATAACGCCAGATTCATCAGTCCATTTATTTACACACCCTCATAGTACATGGCTACACACAACACTCTGATATGAACTTTCTTACCAAGGGGAATAACTCTACATACTAATAACAAACACATACACATAAACACAATGTTAACAGGGTGTTCCTCTAATTCTGTTCCTTAATACTAAAAGAAGTTTGAATAGAGGAGGCAAATTAAAGTTGTTGTTTTTTTATACTCAAGAGCCAACAAGAGTGTGTCTAAATTGTGGAAGGAGTATTTATATTGGTCTGTTCCAGTGCAGGGTCATACAAATGTATTTTATTCTATTCACATGGCATTGTATAAAGTTAAAAGCCATCCTGTCTTTTTTTTTTTTCAACTTGCCTGAAATAAAATCAACATAGTAACAGCTCTGTTTGGAAAAAATTCTGACACCTCACTGTAAATGCAACATTTAGAGACGTGGCGTTGATATAGTGTGACTATAGAGGGACTGGTCACTACTACTGTGTCGCAAATGCGTAGAATACTGGGTTCGTGCTTCCTGGAGTACTCTTGACATGTGACAAACATAGATACCACAAATTGACTTAAGTCCGTTTCAGCAGACAAATATAAAGTTTATTTGACAAGAAGAATAATAATACTGCACTCCTTGTTAGTTACACAAGTCAAGAATGATCCTATCTGCATAACAGCGGTATCAAATATATCCAATAGGTTAAACTCTCCAGAGTAGATTACAAATCACATCCGCATCTCAGCGGGTAACACTGCGGAATAATACAGAATAACTGCTAGAAATGCATGTCTCCAAAAGACCACTTGCATCAACTGCCCAAAAGTTACTACATAAATGAAATTACTACTCGACTTTTTAAAGTCGTTACCGTCCGTACCAGACCAAAATATACTACTTGACCACCCGGTCTAAAGGATACCACTTAACTGACTTGACTGAACTCAAAGTCAACTTTATTTATTCTACTTCCTGTTTTCTACATCAGGAATTCCACGTGTCTTTTAACCTCTTAACATGACGTGAACATTAAACCAGGCAATGTCAACTGAGACTTTGACATTACGTTCTTTCCCTCAAAAAAGATTTTGCAAAAATCTTTCAAAATTTAAGTATTAATACCATTATGTGTATAGTCACATCTTTTGAGATAAAAAATAATATATACAAATGTACAATTTGTGCTATAATCTCTTGCACATGTCTTATCATGTCATCAAAAAATTTGATGGGACTAATATATGGTCTCATTTGACTTTACAATATTTGAAAAAAAAAATTTGTCTGTGTAGACAGTACTCATAGTTGTCAACATTATTTACAAAAGCAAGTTGTTTTTTTTTTTGTTGTTTTTTTTTACACACAATTTTCAAATTCTCAATTTATCAATAGCATGCTTCCAATATTAATCAATTTTACAATAGAATGAGCAGCCATGAAAAATGCTTGTATACTAATGTACTTAGTTTGTCACATCAGGTTACATAGTCAATTGAAAAATATTGACAATGTCCTTTCAAATAAATCAATGCAAGTGAAATATATCAATATATATAGGTTGTCTCAATGGCTTGTATACGAAAATAATGACAATGTTTTGACAATGCAACTAAATCATGAAAGTCAAAAAAATATATTCCTCATAAATCATCATAATCATCATATTACTTATAAATCATCAAAGTCATAAGCAAATTACTAATAAAGCATCAAGGTCGTAATCATGATATTCATTTGGCTCATATGTCTTACTGTGAGCTCAAGTTGCTTTAACATATGTATTAGTTACAATCTTCTTTTTAAAAAAAATCTGTTTACATTACACAATATCAAATATCTTCGAGCCATTAATAGTGCTCCAATAGTCTTCATGAATCAAATACAATGTTTTTTTTCAAAAATCAGTGTTAACATCACGTATCATATTTTTATATGTGTAATGATATGAAATGCAATAAATCTTCATGAGTCAAGTCACACCTGCTATTTCAAATGACACATCAATCACTTTTTGCTTGAATACATGATCAACTATTTTGTTTTCTTCGTAGGTGACTCCAGATTACACTGAGAAAACTTTCTCCATCAGCAACTATCCTTTGTCGGCTGCTATTACATGTTCCAAAGTTTGTACTGCCTTTGAAGAAGTCTGGGGGGTGAAATAAAATCTCTTAGTAGTTTTTAATTATTTTGAGTTTAGACTTTTTAAAAATGTTGTTTTGTTTTTAGATATCACGTGAGAGTCAATTTGGATTTTAATGTTACGGGAAGTCCAGAAAATTGTGAATTCTATAGAATGCCTAGCATTGTCAGATCAAGTATGAAATGAGTCCTACTTTGCTTAGGCATTGTATAGAATGACTAGATCTCTGTCAGCAAAGTTAAAAATGTCTTAAAAATATTTACTAATAAAATTTTAATTTAAAAGAAAAAAAAACTGCAGGATTTCTTCAGACTATTAAAACATGTGGTTTTAGCCTATACTGAGTGCTATTTCAAATAATTCTTTAAATCAATGAATCATATTTTAAAATAGTAATACACATTAGTAAATAGTAACTAGTCTACAATGAAAAATTAAAAGATTATGCATAGTGATCTGGTAAAACTTAAAAGTCAACAGAGCATCAAAGTAATTTGTAACTCTTGAAGGCTGCACATTATTTTTTAAAAATTTTGATGAGACAGCATAAAAAAACAAAAGCTGCTAACAAGATCATAGGCAAACAACTGAGTACCTCATTGAGACAAACATTGGTAAGAAAGCTATAAAATTTTTAAGCATAAAAAATCACCCTCTTCTTCATGATGTTAAGTTTTACCATCACAAAGACGTGAGACCATTCACATAAACAAATAGACACAAAAACTCTTATCTTATATAATACAGACGTTACTTCAAAAAAGAAGACGATTACATCCTACGCGAATGAGAATGCTGATGCAAAGTATTTGTTTAGGATGTTTGCTTTAGTTTCATTATCATTATGTATTATGTTATGCTCATCTTTTAATGGCGCTATGCCTGTTGTTTCCATTTTCTTAGACTTAATGTATGACCATACGTTTTTGTTGTTATCTTTAGATATTACATTGTTTATGTATTCACTCAGCAGCTGTCTGCTTACTTTTTGGGTTAGGTGTTTAATTTTTATATACTTTTTGTAAACTCTTTCTGCCTTGGTTTCTTTAAATTTTCTGTATAGGTTTTCCTTCTGTTTACAAAGCTTCTTTAGTCTATTATTAAACCAGCATTTATTTATTTTCTTTGATGTGTATTTAGTTGGTATATGATTTTCTATAATGCTTTTAAGATGGTTTTTAATGAACTTCCAGAGGTCATCGACTGGTTGGTTAATGTCTTTTTCTAATAAGAATGTTTGTTGAAAGTTTAATGCAGCTTGGTGTAGTTGTGTTAGGTTACATTTATTCCAGAGTAAGATTTTTCTTTTGGGTTTTGAATTGGCTACTGCTTTTATATGACTGTGTATTTTTATGATCTCATGGTCTGATAGACCAGGGATAATATCATAATCAACTACTAATCCAGGTCTGTTGGTTAAGAAGAGATTTAATGTGTTGTTTAATCTAGTTGTCTTTTTAATGATTTGATCTAAACTTAGGTTGTGTAAAGTTTCTATGAAAAGCTCATTTATGTCCTTAAGGTTTTGGTGTTTATCTATGATTAGTGTTTTACAATTTATATCAGGTAGGTTGAAATCACCCATAATCCAAAAAACTGTATTTTTATTTGTCTCTTTAAGTGTAGTAATCTGATTACATAGTTCCTGCATGTATTCTAAACTAGAATTTGGTGGTCTGTAAATGCTGCCTATTATTAGGGATGTTGAGGTGGTATTAATTTTACAAAATGTTGATTCTATATTTTTTGAGTTAGGTAAGGTAATTTCTTCAGCTATAAGAGTGTTTTTTATTGCTAGAAGAACTCCTCCATGATTATCAGCCCTATCTTTTCTAAAAATTTCATAATTACTATTGAAAATTTCTGCATTATTAATTTCAGGATGTAGCCAAGTTTCTGTCCATGCAATTATGTCTGGTTTCTCACATTCTAATAAAATTTCTAAGTCTGCTGTTTTGTTCCTAATGCTTTGAAAATTTATTACTAAGGTTTTAAGGTATTTTGGTATTCTTTAGTAGATTTGTTTAGTGAGGCTGTTGTATTAATTTTAGTAGATTTAGGTTTAACAGGAGTGGATCTGGCTAGTGGTTGGTGAGTTTGGTTTGGGATGGTGTTTAGGATATTGTATGGGTTAGAAATGTCTGCATCAAAGGAATCAAACAGTCCTGATGTAAACTGAGGTAACCCACACGGTACACAGTGCCATGATGCATCTTTGTTGCCTAAGGCATAATACACAGGTGTATTCATATGGAGACATGATGCATGGTACCATTCATCGCAGGTGTCACATTGAATGGTTTTCTGTTTCATGGTGCATACTTTTTTGCAGATGTTGCATCTATCTTTAGATCTAGGCCCTGGATTTGACTCTACATCTCCTGCTATTAATATTAACAGTGATAGGTATTAATTTCTGCTGTGTCTGATTGAGAACTTCCATTTGTGATGGGTAATCTTCTTTAATGTTATGGATGTGTATGTTAGGTTATTTTTGAAGTTGCATTGATCTAGAGTGTGGTGATTGATTATGACTGTTGTTTCCTTTTTAAGATTAGTGTTGACTAAGGTAGATCTAGTTCTATGTTCAGCTAGTGTGTATTTAGTAATTATTAGGATAAATAGCCAGAGCAATTTCATGATGACTGTTGTTGATTTTAGTTTTTAAAAGTCTAGTCTAAATCTAGTTTAAGGCTTACATTGCCTAAGTTAAGTCTAAGTCTAAAGTGAAAGCTAATTTACAATGACAATTAAATCAAATCAAATGGTTTATTAAATTCAAAATATGGACCTAGACTAGATTTAATTCTAGATCAATATATTTACGTGTATAACTAACTATATAGAATATTACTATTAGTTATTATTAGTAGATCTAAAGCCTTAATTACAAGTCTGTCTAACACTAGACTGAGTATATCTAAAATCTAAGGATATAATAATAATATAAATAATATTAAATATATAGATTCTAGATCTATCTAATTATATTTAGATCTTTATAAGGCTAATAAAAAAAGGATTAGTGAGACAAAATAGTCCTAAACTAATAGTTGTTAATTTGAATTAATTAGTGGGAAAAAATGCTGAATTAAGTTAAATATATAATTTAAAGATATTAGTTGAATAGCTTTTTTAAGGAATTTGGTTTGATTTTAATACAACAAAACGAAAATTTTAACTCATCTCTGATAACAGTAAACACGGAGCAGCAATCTTGCCAAGAGAGCGTAACTGGTTTCTTGTTCCTAATCTGCGCAGCTGTAAATACAGACCCTTGCAGAGCTGACTTATTTCAAAGTCAATCAAAGAAAACTGTTTAAGATTGCAAACTTGTCTTGTAATGTTTGACTGTACAAGTCATTATACTCAAGATCATATGAAGAAAAAGCAAGTGGAATACAATCAAAATATACCAGCCAGACTTCATGAACTCATTTGTATTATAAAATAGACGAATAGTTAAAATCTCTGTATAATCTTCTCACATATAATCAAAATAGGCTCAAGAAGACGCATCTGACTACTGCCCCTCTTCTCCCGGATGATCCATTGCTCTAAATATCACTGCCAAAGGTCACGATGGTGTGCCTTATCTTATAGTATAAACAAGCAGTACACACCGGCTACGCCTGTTGATTTGTTCCAGGCTTTATATTATTTATATTGAACATCCTCTTCTTTTTTTTTTTCAACTTTTAATCCAAAGGCTCCAATTGAATGCTACATTCCCTTTCTACGTCTACTTTGGTATTTTGTTCTCATCTCTACGAGCATATTAATTTGGTTTTATTTAATTTTTATCGCGTATTTGAATGTAGCGAAATGACGAGATCAAAAGTTATCTTTAAATGCAATTAGGATTTAATTGTTTTTTATCATTGTTTTTTTTTTAAATATTTTTGACAGTGTTTCAAAGTACCGGTACCATTACTTTCTCGAATAAAAAGACTCCAGATCTATCTTATTAATGCTATTTTGATTAGTTTTTTTTTTTTTTTATTTAGACCGCATTTAAAAAGAAAGCGGAAACGACACGAGGTATATTAAAAATAAGTAGACTTAGGGAAAAAGAGAAGAAAAAGTGCTTTAAAAATATGGGATTTGTGATATTTTTAAAATGCTTTGTATCTTATCTTATATAATACGCCTACAGACGTTACTTCAAAAAAGATGATTACGTCCTACGCGTTGTGCATTTGTTCATGTATATTAACCAGTGACCTAAATTCTGCCAAGTCACTGGTTTTCCTGGCTAGCTCAGGCAACCCATTTCGTGCTCTAATAGCACTAGGGAAGAAGGAGCATTTGTACAAATTTGTCCTATCATATGGAACAGGAATGTTGCCTTTATCTTTGTGTCTTTCTGAGTGTTTTATTAGATTTTGTAATTGAAGATCGGTGTTTTATGTATAATTGCTACTTTACTTTTGAGTCTTCTATCTGAATTTTACTAAAAGTGTTACTCTATCTTATCTTATCTTATCTTATATAATACATTTGAATATTCGTTTGTTATGAATCTCATTGCTCTATTTTGTGTCTGTTCCAGTTTCTTAATGTTTTCTTGAGTTGAGGGGTCCATAATAAAAAAAAAACTGCATTTTTATTTTTTATATTTAGACTGCGGCCTTTTGGGGAAATAACGAAAATAAAATAGGACCTACTAAGCTTTGATAGAAAGCTTGCGGTTTTTCGCTTTTAGAGGTAAAAGAAACCTGTGTACGAAATTTCAGGCGGGTCTGCAGAGCAGTTAAGGAGATTTCTTGCTCAATGACTGAGTATTTTGCGTGGATATAGATGAAAACAGACGTTCCCTAAAAGAAAAGATAATTAAGGTCTACCTTCAACTCTGCGTTGGTCATTTGGTTTGACATCAAGGATTCAGTCAGCCCATTCCATACTCTAAATGCACTAGAAAAGGAGCATTTGTATGAATTCGTCCTAGCATATAGAGTACGAATTGTGCCTGTATCTGAATTTTTTGTGAGTATTTCCCTTATCACTTAGAACGATTTTTCTCCTTGTCAAACTAAATATAATTGAGTCAAACTACACCAATCTTAATTGTAACTTATACATTTAAAATATAATTACAGATAATATTTGGATCAAATAGGTGTCTTTCCCAACCTTAACGACCTTTACAGTAGGTCGGTATTTTCTTTGTTTACATTCATTTGGTGAATTAATTTTTTTTCGAAAATTACTTGCCTAACACAAAACCACCCTACTCTAGTGAACTTGAGTTGCACACTTTGGTGGAACTTTAAAAATAATCCAGTAACAAACAGATCGTACGACTTTGTTAAACACACACTTTGCCATCTTTTAGAAACGAATGAAACATCATTCTCTGATGACTGTATTAGAGTCTAGTTGTGACTACTTCAGCTACAATCCGTATGTTTTAATCCATCCTACTTCTTGCCTTTACAACTTTGATTGCAATTATTTTTTTTTTTTACTTTTTTTAAAAATTGTATTATTTGCATAAACACGAGAATTAGAAATAGGCTCAGTAGCTCTAGATATGCTTATAAGTAATATACGTTTTATAAGGAATATATTGTTGAGTAGATTTATAGGCATTTTACTCTGTTACTAAATGCCCAACAACAATAATTTCAAGATTCGAACACCCGCTCTGCTAAAATGGTGAAACGAAAACTGTTGGCAATACATTGCAGATATATAAAAATATATAAATATTTCCCCAGAGATACTCGTGTTTAACTGCGTTCAAAGAGTTGAAAGGCTTTTGTTTATTTTGGCGGACTACCTCATCCCCCCCCCTTTTCGGGGGTAGGGAAGGGGAGCGTACTTTTTATATCAAAAGCATGCGGTTGTTTCGGTAAAGGGGGTGGGGGCGTTATAAAGTGGGTCGTTACAAATCAAATGGAAAGTTTGTGTCAGAAAGGGGGGGGGGGGTAAACTAATCGGGGGGAGGGGGGTTCCAGAGAGAAAGAGAGAGAATGGGAGCGGGCCGTCATTGTAACAGCTCAAAAGTAGGTTAGGGGATCATTCAAATGTGGCCTGCTCATTGTAACAGCTCAAAAGTAGGTTAGGGGATCATTCAAATGTGGCCTGCTCATTGTAACAGCTCAAAAGTAGGTTAGGGGACCATTCAAATGTGGCCTGCTCATTGTAACAGCTCAAAAGTAGGTTAGGGGATCATTCAAATGTGGCCTGCTCATTGTAACAGCTCAAAAGTAGGTTAGGGGATCATTCAAATGTGGCCTGCTCATTGTAACAGCTCAAAAGTAGGTAAGGGGATCATTCAAATGTGGCCTGCTCATTGTAACAGCTCAAAAATAGGCTAGGGGATCATTCAAATGTGGCCTGCTCATTTTAACATCTCAAAAGTAGGTTAGGGGATCATTCAAATGTGGCCTGCTCATTGTAACAGCTCAAAAGTAGGTTAGGGGATCATTCAAATGTGGCCTGCTCATTGTAACAGCTCAAAAGTAGGTTAGGGGATCATTCAAATGTGGCCTGCTCATTGAAACAGATCAAAAGTAGGTTAGGGGATCATTCAAATGTGGCCTGCTCATTGTAACAGCTCAAAAGTAGGTTAGGGGATCATTCAAATGTGGCCTGCTCATTGAAACATCTCAAAAATAGGCTAGGGGATTATTCAAATGTGGCCTGCTCATTGTAACAGCTCAAAAATAGGTTAGGTGATCATTTAAATGTGGCCTTTCATTGAAACATCTCAAAAGTAGGCTAGGGGATCATTCAAATGTGGCCTGCTCATTGAAACAGCTCAAAAGTAGGTTAGGGGATCATTCAAATGTGGCCTGCTCATTGTAACAGCTCAAAAATAGGCTAGGGGATCATTCAAATGTGGCCTGCTCATTGTAACAGCTCAAAAGTAGGTTAGGGGATCATTCAAATGTGGCCTGTTTATTGAAACATCTCAAAAGTAGGCTAGGGGATCATTCCAAATGTGTCCTGTTCATTGTAACAGCTCAAAAGTAGGTTAGGGGATCATTTAAATGTTTCCTGCTCATTTAAACAGCTCAAAAGTAGGTTAGGGGATCATTCAAAAGTGGCCTGCTCGTTGTAACAGCTCAAAAGTAGGTTAGGGGATCATTCAAATGTGGCCTGCTCATTGTAACAGCTCAAAAGTAGGTTAGGGGATCATTCAAATGTGGCCTGTTCATTGTAACATCTCAAAAGTAGGTTAGGGGATCATTCAAATGTTGCCTGTTCATTTTAACATCTCAAAAGTAGGTTAGGGGATCATTCAAATGTGGCCTGCTCATTGTAACAGCTCAAAAGTGGGTTAGGGGATCATTCAAACATGGCCTGCTCATTGTAACAGCTCAAAAGTAGGTTAGGGGATCATTCAAATGTGGCCTGCTCATTGTAACAGCTCAAAAGTAGGTTAGGGGATCATTCAAATGTGGCCTGCTCATTGAATGCTTAAAAAAAAAAGAGGGGGGGGGATAATAATAAGCTTGCCTTCGAGTCCGAAGATTAATGCAGTACGACCTATATATTTGCCACTTTTGTTGCCTGTCTGTGGTTGGCTTATGTTATCTATCCGCTGTGTACGTCTATCTTCGGCCTAGGAACAAATCAACGGGCGTAGCCGATTTGTACTGCTAGTTAGTTAATAATTATGTAATTTAAATATTTTGTATTTCTTTGGTATCCTTATCAAACCCTTCCTCCTCTAGTTTACATCCATATCGAAAGTTTACTCTGGACACGTGATAGCCAAATTGTTCACTTTCAGATCATGAGTGAAATAAATGTTATGAGTTTAAAACGTCGCAAGAAACTGATGACGAAGAAAGTGCCGCCAGCATGGTACCAGAGGTAACTCTTTCAAATATTGCATTAAAATCAGGGGGGGGGGGGGAAACAGACAAAATAAAGTGGGTCAAGGTTATGTTATATATGGGAAAAAAAAGGTCTCACAAAGCCGCAGGTCCACCTAACACCCACCTCTTGGAAAAGGAGAGATTCTTCCCCTTCACTTAGCCATTAGTCTGTTCACTGTCTTCCTCCATTCTTCCGTCTTTTGCATTGGAGACAAATTATTTTCATACAAATCATGTTTGTGAATAAGTTGTTTTTCTATGCTGCTTTGATATTTTGAACCAATGTCGCCTCCCAATCTAAGCAATGAGTAGTTCAATCAGGTCTAAGCAGGGGAAAAACTCTAAAAAACATTCACAGACTGAAAGGGGGCAATGAGATCAATTGCACTATTGCCACGTGAACCAAACAGTGTCTGGTGACAATAACGGTGTAGATCAGTGGTTCCCAAGCTTTTTTTGTCTCGTAGACCCCTTGCCATGTTTTCTGGTTTTGAGTAGACCCCCTTGCTTAACTTATATTGAACTTTTGCAAATTCATCAACTCCATTTTTTAAACAAATTTCTAGCTTTAGTGAGTCTAAGAGTGAAAGAGTAATTTAAATCTACAGTGTAAGTTAAAGAGATCTATATTGTTTTAATTGATATTCTAATTCAAATTTAAACCTATTAAAATAACAATATGTATTACTAGAAATGTTATTTTTTGCTGGTTCATCCTCCGTTGCTAGGGATTGTTGGCCTCCTTCAGTTGTAGAACGAATATGGTTCATTTCGCACACTTTTTTCTTGTGGCTGGGAACCCCTATTTTGGAGAGACACTACCGTCCACAAATATCGCAGGTTAAGGTGGTATTGTACGTTTTTCTTCCAGAGCTGAGGCCCATGTTATTTCGCTGTCCATAGCTTTCTAGGTAACTGTCTCTCCATCTGGTGCTGTCTAGAGCTATGTCTTTACAATGGTCAGTATTGATGTTCACTGATTTGAGGTCCCGTTTTATTACATCTATATAACGGATGTGGGGGCGACCAGTTTGTCTTGAGCAAGTCGCGAGTTGTCCGTAGAGGATGACTTTCGAGATGCGATTTTCCTCCATCCGACGTTGTCTGAGGGCTGTAAAGATGCTGGGAGTATTGCACACGTTTCCTTTCCATGTGACTTTCAAGATCCTTCGGAGACATCGCAAATGGAATGAGTTCAGTTTTCTCTCTTGCTTTGCGTAGGTGGTCCATGTTTCACTGCCATACAGTAGTGTACTCATAACGCATGCCTTGTAGACTTCCATTTTGGTCACTGTAGTTACCTTCTGGTTTTCCCACACTCTTGACCTGAAGGTCGAGGCAGCCTTCCCTATGCGTTTTTTTATCTCCTCTTCTAGAGACAGGTCGTCTTGAATTGTGAATCCCAGATAGCAGAATTCATTTACGGCATCCAGCTTGTTTTCTCGTCTATGAGGATGGAGGGTGGTGCTGTAGTAGGTGGTCCCATAAAGTTTGTTTTCTTCATGCTAATTGTTAAGCCATATTCTTTACAGGCCTGAGAGAAGCGGGACATTAGTGACTGAAGTTCCTCTTGTGAGTGTGCCACTACCGCTGCATCATCCGTGAATAACATATCTCTTACGAGGGTGGTTCTGATTTTAGTTTTGGCCCTCAGTCTGGCAATATTTAGGAGTTTGCCATCAAATCTGTAATGGAGATAGATGCCTTCGGTGGATTTGCAAACGCGTTGTGGATTAGGATTGAAAATAGTTTTCCAAAGAGGGTTGGGGCCAGGACACACCCTTATTTAACTCCGCTATTTATACTGAAACTTTTGAAGCAGGCACCGTTGAATTGCACTGTACCCATCGTATTTTGGTGGAAGGAGACAATTACATTTAGTTGCTTTGGTGGACAGCCTATTATCTGTAAAACTTTAAAGAGGTCATCTCTGCTGACTACATCGAAGGCCTGGTCAAGTCGGATATTATGTTTCATATAGGACTTTGTTGTTCTATGAAGTAGTCCTACAAACATTTTAATGTGACTATATTGTTTTCCCTAGATATATGTCAACGTTACCAGTTGGTGAACAAGTATTTCTACAGCCTTTGAAAGAACTCAAAGAAGAAGACAAGATGTTAAAAGATGCTACTCCTCATGTCAAAAGTGAAGACAAGTATGTTCTCATTGACTTTTACCTGTAGTAGTTTATGGTTTTAAACCCTGCAGTTTGTCCAATGCAATACATAGGTCAGTTCTTATGTACCTGTTGTGTGTTTCTCTTAGGACCAAAGAACTCGTCAAGGCTTTAGAAAAAGAAAAAGCGATGAAAATAGAAATGGTCCTTGACCTTGTTGCTGGTGATCCTAATAAAATGAGGGACAGAGTGTAAGTATACATTGTTCGCTTCATTGTATAACAAATAAAGTGCATTGACTGGTTTGGGAACGATAAATCGTTTAAGTAAGCATATCAATATTTTACCCTAAGTAGAAGATTATACAAAATACTGGTTACATAAGCAAATAAATATATATGTATATATAATCACATTTAGTTACATTTTAAGGTATACATGTATGCATGTCAATTACAAGTTGAGTTTAAGACTAAATAACTAAATTTAATTGTTATATGTCTCATTAACTTCTCAAATTCACAAATGTGAAAAGGAAGGAAAAAAAATATATTTTTTTAATTTTTATAAGAAACCTCATTGAGATGCTCAAATGTTCAAGAAATATGTGAAGCTCTTTTGTTACGTATATCGTACATTAATATACCAAAGAAATATGTTATTCTACATATATGAAAGAAATATGTCCAAGAAAATGGTTTATTCTATAGTATCTACAGCATCGATAGTGTCAAGGAACGCGTTGTTAATTTAGTTCCTTGACATCTCAACAATGACTGTTCTCTCATGTCAGCGAAGTTATATTTTCATTAGGTGTCATGTCTTCTTAGAGTTACTGCATTATATGTACAGAATATACTGTTATTTGACGTCTAGAAATGATAATAAAATGACTCTGTCAAGAAAGACAATGGATGTGCCATGCTAACTTGTTAGTGATCCTATGTCTAGAGCAGTGATTCCCAATGGGGTCTATATAGACCCCCAGGGGTCTACGAAGACTTCCAAGGAGTCTACGAAAGATAAAAATTGGGGGTCTATGAGAAGTCCACGGGGGTCTACGATAATACATTTCATTTCATCAGGTGGCGACTTTAATTTTCACATCCCATTAATGTAATTATTTCCTAAACTAATCCATGATTTGTACCTTAGTTAATCCTTTAAATATGTATCATGCTATTCAAACGAAAAATTGTTGCATTTAATTTCAATACTTATTTCAATAGCTTAATTTTGTCTACATGCAACTAATGTTTAACATAATGAAAGACGGTACAGAGTTGATTATTTAAAATTGGGATTCATTTTTTCCCTTGTCAAATAAGCGGTTTTATGATGATATGAATTACGCTGGAGGATCATTTGAGACAATGCCACCCTGACAAAATAGATAACGGTAGATAAAGGTTTGTAAAACTTTCGAACACTCAAAGATAAAGTTCAGAATAGACCCACAAAATCCCTGTTCGACATCATATAGAGAAGATGATGGTTTAATTGTGTCTTACAACATCTCTGAACAAAAAGGAAAAACCGGAAAACACTATAGGTAAAACATTGATTTTATCAGCCGTTGTAGTTTTAAAAACTGTTTTACACAAACCTACATCAGATATTATTAAAACTATTTCTTGTAGCAACAATACAGTTCAATGGCACATTGGTGGCATGAGTTATAAAATTTAAAGCTTCTTATGTAATGCAATACAGTGTTTTCGATCAGGCTCTGACAGAATGTAATGCTGTGTGATTTAAACTGCCTAAGGGTCGCCGGCTCCTTATTTTTAACAGGGTTGACCCACAAAACGTTTCCAGTGTTTGGATATAGCTGCACGCAGCAGAGGCTTGAATTCAGTTATCCTTCTGCTAGGTGGGCAGCAAGTCAAGGCTAATGAGCCCTTCCTGCTCAAAGTTACTGGCTTAGGTGCCAGTTACTCACCTTCGCCCTTTCTCCTGTTAGTGAAAACAGTTCTGTGGACTTAATATTTGAGCCACACGTGAAAGATCAAGAAATACACGAGAAACTGCGCTTGCGAAAACTTTTACAATGATACATAAGGCAAATTTATAATTACTTGATTAATTAATTTTTAATGTTTGATGATTACATCATAGAACAACAAATTCCTATATGAAACATAATATCCATAGCAACGGATGATAGACGTGCAAAAAAAAGGCAACATTTCCAGTGTGTTTTGGTGATTCCAGTCATAAATATGAATTGTTATTTTAATTGGTTTAAATTTGAATTTTATGAATAAAAAAATATCTGTAACTTTAAATGTAGCTTTAAATGACTTTATCATTCTTACACTCACTACAGTTAGAAATTAGTTTTAAAAAATGGAGTTGATGAATTTGCAAAAATACAATATACCGGGTAAGTTAAGCAGGGGGTCTACCGAAAACCAGAAAACATGGCAAGGGGTCTATGAGATAATAAAGTTTGGGAACCACTGGTCTAGAGCATTGATTTTTCCAATCAATACATGTATTGTCCTTAAATGTGTAAAGCAACAAATCCTATCCAATACATGTATTACCCTCTAGTGCACTGATAAGGCCATCAAAAAATCATATCCAATACATGTATTGTCCTCTAGTGCACCGATAAAGTCATCAACCAATCTGATCCAATACATATATTGTCCTCTAGTGCACTGATAAAGCCATCAACCAATCCGATCCAATACATGTATTGTCCTCTAGTGCACTGATAAAGCCATCAACCAATCCGATCCAATACATATATTCTTCTCTAGTGCACTGATAAAGCCATCAACCAATCCGATCCAATACATATAGTCCTCTAGTGCACTGATAAAGCCATCAACCAATCCGATCCAATACATATAGTCCTCTAGTGCACTGATAAAGCCATAAACCAATCCGATCCAATACATGTATTGTCCTCTAGTGCACTTATAAAGCCGTCAACCAATCCGATCCAATACATATAGTCCTCTAGTGCAATGATAAAGCCATCAACCAATCCGATACAAATAAATATAGTCCTCTAGTGCACTGATAAAGCCATCAACCAATACGATCCAATACATATATTGTTCTCTAGTACACTGATAAAGCCATCAACCAATTTGATCCAATACATATATTGTCCTCTAGTGCACTGGTAAAGCCATCAACCAATCCGATCCAATACATATATTGTCCTCTAGTGCACTGGTAAAGCCATCAACCAATCCGATCCAATACATACATTGTCCTCTAGTGCACTGATAAAGCCATCAACCAATCCGATCTAATACATACATTGTCCTCTAGTGCACTGATAAAGCCATCAACCAATCCGATCAAATACATTCAAGACAAAAAGAAGGAAGAAGCTGCTGCAGCTGAGTTTCGTTACGCTGACGCCCAGGGGAATCCCCTGACTTTTACCCAATATCTGAAGTTTATGAAACCAAATTATTTCAAAGAGAACTCCAAGTGGAAACTTTTAGTAGAAAACAAAGTCATCCGTCAAAAAATCAAACATTTAATCAAACAGAAATATCAACAAGAGGTAAGACGTCCAGTCTACTCTAATCAACTTGAATGTACGTCTAGCCTAGATATTCTAATCAACTTGAATGTACGTCTAGCCTAGATATTCTAATCAACTTGAATGTACGTCTAGCCTAGATATTCTAATCAACTTGAATGTACGTCTAGCCTAGATATTCTAATCAACTTAAATGTACGTCTAGCCTACATATTCTAATCAACTTGAATGTACGTCTAGCCTACATATTCTAATCAACTTGAATGTACGTCTAGCCTAGATAGTCTGGCTATTCACTTTAGGTTTAATGTGCAAGACCAATAGAATAGATTTCTGTTATGTACAAGTACTTTTATTTTTTTATTCAGTGTTAGAACCACTTTAAGAAAATGAATGGCACCTTATTCTTTCTAGCCTGTGGACTAGTCCGTTTAAAAAAAACGTGTATAAACCTACGACAGAACAGAAAAATCTTGTTTTGTAGAAAGGTGTTAGAACTAGCCTTATAACCAAACATATCAAGTCCTTCTGTTGTCTGTACGACATTTTGTTTACTCGTTAGTTCTCCCACTTTCCATGTTCAGATCAAGTTAAAACTTTGCATCCATCGCCCCAAATAAAACATGGATCAATCAAAACATTGACCAAGTTATCTTAGTAATAAAAAAAAAGTAGAAATAAAAACCAACTCTTATATTAACATGCACTAAAATGTTGAAGTAGAGATTTTTTAAAGAATTATTCATAGTCGCTGAAAATACATGAATCAATTAAAAAAAAAAACCAATTAGTTAATCAACTAATGCTAATTAATTAATACCGTCTTATATAGAAAAGCGGAGTTTGCATTATCGATAAATATATTGCAGTAATTTTGCAGTTCTTCCCCATATATAATCCTTTTTTTTTCTTTTTTTTAAATATATATTTGCTTGTTTCGTTCATCCTTTCAATAGATTCAACAAAAATGGCGAAAGGCCATTCGACGAGTCCGTGCTGTACTTCGGTTTTTTCAGATCATAGCCAACATGTAAGTCATTCAGTAACCAATGGACAGTGTGACCTCCCTACTTCCATACAAGATAGACGTGTGCGTGGAGAAAGTGTTGTCGACGTGATTGTATTGACTGATGTTATTCTGTTAATGTTCCTAGTATTCAGAGAACTGAGTGTTATGAGGACATAGGTCAGTGAGCAGGATATAGGTCATTGTGAGCAGAATATAGGTCAGTATGAGAAGAATATTGATAAGTGTGAGAGAATATATAGGTCAGTGTCAGAAGGATATATGTAAGTGTGAGCAGGATATAGGTCGGTGTGAGCATGGTATAACGGGTCTGATAAAATGATCCTTTAATTCACTAGTCGCAAACTGTGGCTCTTTGACTCCTTGTCTCCGGCTCTTTGACTCCTTGTCTCCAACTCTTTGACTCCCTGTCTGTGGCTCTTTGATTCCTTGTCTATGGCTCTTTGACTCCTTGTCTGTGGCTCTCTAACTCATTGCCTGTGGCTCTTTGATTCCTTGTCTTTGGCTCTTTGGCTCCTTGTCTGTGGCTCTCTAACTCCTTGTCTGTGGCTGTTTGACTCCTTGTCTGTAGCTATTTGATTCCTTGTCTGTGGCTTTTTGACTCCTTTTTTGTGGCTGTTTAACTCCTTGTCTCCGACTCTTTAACTCCTTGTCTCCGACTCTTTAACTCCTTGTCTCCGGCTCTTTGACTCCTTGTCTCCAACTCTTTGACTCCTTGTCTGTGGCTCTATGATTCCTTGTCTATGTCTCTTTGACTCCGGCTCTTTGACTCATTGTCTGTGGCTTTTTGACTCCTTTTTTGTGGCTGTTTAACTCCTTGTCTCCGGCTCTTTAACTCCTTGTCTCCGGCTCTTTGATTCCTTGTCTCCAACTCTTTGACTCCTTGTCTGTAGCTCTTTCACTCCTTGTCTGTGGCTGTTTGATTCCTTGTCTCCGGCTCTTTGAATCCTTGTCTCCAACTTTTGACTCCTTGTCTGTGGCTCTTTGACTCATTGTCTGTGGCTTTTTGATTCCTTGTCTCCGGCTCATTAACTCCTTGTCTCTGGCTCTTTGATTCCTTGTCTCCAACTCTTTGACTCCTTGTCTGTGGCTCTTTGTTGACTTCTTGTTTGTGGCTCTTTCACTCCTTGTCTGTGGCTGTTTGATTCCTTGTCTCCGGCTCTTTAACCCCTTGTCTCCGGCTCTTTGACTCCTTGTCTCCAACTTTTGACTCCTTGTCTCCGGCTCTTTGACTCATTGTCTGTGGCTCTTTGACTCATTGTCAGTGGTTTTTTGATTCCTTGTCTCCGGCTCATTAACTCCTTGTCTCCGGCTCTTTGATTCCTTGTCTCCAACTCTTTGACTCCTTGTCTGTGGCTCTTTGACTCATTGTCTGTGGCTCTTTCACTCCTTGTCTGTGGCTCTTTGACTCATTGTCTGTGGCTCTTTCACTCCTTGTCTGTGGCTGTTTGATTCCTTGTCTCCGGCTCTCTAACTCCTTGTCTCCGGCTCTTTGACTCCTTGTCTCCAACTTTTGACTCCTTGTCTGTGGCTCTTTGATTCCTTGTCTCCGGCTCTTTAACTCCTTGTCTCCGGCTTTTTGACTCCTTGTCTCCAACTCTTTCACTCCTTGTCTCCAACTCTTTGATTCCTTGTCTGTGGCTCTTTGACTCATTGTCTGTGGCTCTTTGACTCATTGTCTCCGGCTCTTTGACTCATTGTCTGTGGCTCTTTGACTCCTTGTCTGTGGCTCTTTGACTCCTTGTCTGTGGCTCTTTGTTTCATTGTCTCCGGCTCTTTGACTCATTGTCTGTGGCTCTTTGACTCATTGTCTGTGGCTCTTTGACTCATTGTCTCCGGCTCTTTGACTCCTATCTGTGGCTCTTTGATTCCTTGTCTCCAACTCTTTGACTCCTTGTCTGTGGCTCTTTGACTCATTGTCTCCGGCTCTTTGACTCATTGTCTGTGGCTCTTTGACTCATTGTCTGTGGCTCTTTGACTCATTGTCTCCGGCTCTTTGATTCCTTGTCTCCGGCTCTTTAACTCATTGTCTCCAACTCTTTGATTCATTGTCTCCAACTCTTTGACTCCTTGTCTATGGCTCTTTGACTCCTTGTCTGTGGCTCTTTGACTCCTTGTCTCCAACTCTTTGACTCCTATCTGTGGCCCTTTGATTCCTTGTCTCCAACTCTTTGACTCCTTGTCTGTGGCTCTTTGACTCATTGTCTCCGGCTCTTTGGCTCATTGTCTGTGGCTCTTTGTTGACTTCTTGTTTGTGGCTCTTTGACTCGTTGTCTGTGGCTCCTTGACTTCTTGTTTGTGGCTCTTTGACTCCTTTTCTGTGGCTCTTTGACTCGCTGTCTGTGGCTCTTATTCTCGTTGTCTCTTTCTCCTTGACTTCTTATTTGTGGCTCTTTGACTCCTTGTCTGTGGCTGTTTGACTCGCTGTCTGTGGCTCTTTGACTCCTTGTTTGTGGCTCTTTGACTCGTTGTCTGTGGCTCCTTGACTTCTTGTATCCAGCTGTTTGACTCCTTGTCTGTGGCTGTTTGAATCCTTGTCTGTGGCTGTTTGACTCCTTGTTTGCTGCTATTTGACTCCTTGTCTGTGGCTCTTTGACTCCATGTCTGTGGCTCTTTGACTCCATGTCTGTGGCTCTTTGATTCCTTGTCTGTGGCTGTTTGACTCCTTGTCTGTGGCACTTTGACTCCTTGTTTGCGGCTTTTTAACTCTTTGTTTGCGGCTTTTTGACTCCTTGTTTGAAGCTCTTTGACTCCTTGTCTGTGGCTCTTTCACAAAAAACGTTTAATCCACACGGAATATTATTTATTAATTAACTTTGCTAGAGACTAGTTTAAAATGCAAACCTATAGAAAATAGAAAACAGTCACGACTTTTGAATCACTGATAGTAGCTCTCAAAATTGAGTATCATTTCCTTTTCAATCTATTCAACAAACATAGCATCATAGCTACATAGCTACACAATTTTTATTTTTTTTAGTTGTACATTTTTGCGACAGGAGCGACCAAGTGAGGGACATGCAATTCTTGCTTGAGTTATCTCTATAATAGCCCTAAAGAAAAACTTTTGGGATTATTGCCACTATAATAACTAACTTTTGGAATAGATCTATAGCCAATGTAACAGAAAGCTTTAAAAGTATTACCTGGAGTTCAACAGTCATAGCGAAAAGACAGACAAGTGCAAAGTAATGGACTTGGTGATAAAGATTATCAACTACATAGTAGGTAAAGCACTTCACCATCACTAGTTCAAAGCATTTCTAAATGCTTGAGAGTGAGTAGGCACATCTTCTGATGCATTAGAAAGGTCGTTGGTTATCGAGAAGAAAGGTCTTGAAACATTTCGCTTTACTGTTTACAGAAATAAATTGAGAAAAGTGTTCACATGGGTTAACGTCGCATCTATTTCGTCATCATCAAACTGAGGGCTAGAGGTTCAAATCCTCTCTTGCAAAAGCCGTGGACAGAAACCCAGTTGTTACGCGTAGTGCATGTTATCATACAGGCCAAGTATATCAGCTTAATACAAGGAAAAGGAAAACATTTTGTTCTATGTTTGAATTATTTTCATGTCTTTTTTGCCGATGATTCGAAACAGAAAATTTCTCTTTCCTACCTATAAAATAATTTGTATGTGGACAAGATCTGAAGGAAACTTTTCTCAGCAGATTCAAGAAGCCGCAGAGTGACGTTAGTCTTGGTTAAAAAACAAACTCTGCCGCGGTAACAGAATCATTTTTTCACCTTTTAATATTGATATTATCAACTTTGTTGGATTTAAAAACTAAAGAATTGAGAAGTTCAAAATGTGAGAGCCTTTGTGCCGATGTAGAACTATAGGAGAACAAAAAATGTGAATTAACTTTACAGCACAATTGGTCTTTAAGATCTGAAGAGGGAAGATATTTTGTATTTTAAATCTGAACGGGTAGTACCGACTCATGATCATTAGAGAATAGCGTTTGCCTTTTTTCCTTATGTGAGTCTACATGTGTATACCAAGAATCATTGACAACATTTGAAAGAGTAAAGGAAGAACTCGACGTTGTAGACATTGAAATTGTGCCTAAACTTATAATCAATAATAAACAAACGTGACTTACGTTTCAGTTCCATTGCAATGCAAGGAGGCCTCTTTACATTAGAAGAGAATTTGTAGTTGTAGTTTTAAAGATACCTTTTATATTATTTCACTTGGTATATTTTTCAATAAATAGTTTCTATATAAGTATGATACTTAGAGTAGGACATATTGGCAAAGATAAGATCGAGTTTGTACTTTTAATTCTAATTATTTTCATAAATGTCTCAAGTAATGCAAAGCTTAAATTAAAATATCAGGCTCTTTGAATAAAGTATAATTATGTAATTTTTAAATATATTTTGGACTACGAGTTTAGCCACCACTAATCTAATTGATGGTTGACCTTCGAACAGGATGTTAGTAAATGTCCAATCTCTTAGTCATGGCAAGTCCTTCCCTGTGGTCAAGTGTTTCAATGCCAATGACATATGGCGGAGAATGTCTCACTAGGAATATTATAAATATTGCTTACTATATCTTGTTTTCAAATGTGTACATTATGTGCATTTAAATACATTCTTTCTTTTTTAACAACAACAAAATAAAAACAAAAAAAAAACTTAATCAGTATATTCATAGAAGGTACATATAATATATAACATTTTTTTGGAGTAAATATCAAAAGCGTTGGCAGAAATGTAAGAAATACAAACACAAACAAGCCAGTGAAACACACATTAAAAAATGGACATCCATCACTATAATAGTGACATTGGACAGAGAGAAAGAAATTCTGCACCTCCAGAATCTATCCCAGACATACCTCCAGAATCTATCCCAGACATACCTCCAGAATCTATCCCAGACATACCTCCAGAATCTATCGCAGACATACCTCCAGAATCTATCGCAGACATACCTCCAGAATCTATCCCAGATATACCTGCAGAATCTATCCCAGACATACCTCCAGAATCTATCCCAGGCATACCTCCAGAATCTGTCCCAGACATACCTCCAAAATCTATCGCAAACATACCCCCAGAATCTGATAGCAGATTTTCAATTTTTTGGGTGTCGTAAAAAATTAAATTGTAGTTATGCATGGCGAAAAGGCGTCAACGAATAAGAAATAAAATATTTAAGTAACAAGTAGATGGTTTTGAATAAATATCACTTAAATACACATTTTTAATACAAAATATGAATGATGAATTATCTAATAAGTAATTGCGAAGAAAAAATACTACTGTTTGCTATTTCTAATTACTTTATTTTAGATTCCTTTAAGTAGCTTATTAAATTATCTTAGCTTATAGTAACCGAGCATGAAATTGCATAATTGAACTTCAAATTCTTAATAATAACCTAGTTTAAAGCAGATTATATTTTGCATGTGTTCCCACTGGCCTTAGTATTGAGTAGTGTCAGTGTTACACTGGTGTTAGTATTGAGTTGTGTCCAGGTTACACTGGATTTAGTATCGAGTAGTGTCCAGGTTAAACTGGATTTAGTATTGAGTAGTGTCCAGGTTACACTGGATTTAGTATTGAGTAGTGTCCAGGTTACACTGGATTTAGTATTGAGTAGTGTCCATGTTACACTGGATTTAGTATTGAGTAGTGTCCAGGTTACACTGGATTTTTAGTATTGAGTAGTGTCCAGGTTACACTGGCGTTAGTATTGAGTAGTGTCCAGGTTACACTGGATTGAGTAGTGTCCAGGTTACGCTGGATTTAGTATTGAGTAGTGTCCAGGTTACACTGGATTGAGTAGTGTCCAGGTTACACTGGATTTAGTATTGAGTAGTGTCCAGGTTACACTGGATTTTTAGTATTGAGTAGTGTCCAGGTTACACTGGCGTTAGTATTGAGTAGTGTCCAGGTTACACTGGATTGAGTAGTGTCCAGGTTACACTGGATTTAGTATTGAGTAGTGTCCAGGTTACACTGGATTGAGTAGTGTCCAGGTTACACTGGATTTAGTATTGAGTAGTGTCCAGGTTACACTGGATTTTTAGTATTGAGTAGTGTCCAGGTTACACTGTCGTTAGTATTGAGTAGTGTCCAGGTTACACTGGATTGAGTAGTGTCCAGGTTACACTGGATTTAGTATTGAGTAGTGTCCAGGTTACACTGGATTTAGTATTGAGTAGTGTCCAGGATACACTGGATTTTTAGTATTGAGTTGTGTCCAGGTTACACTTGATTTAGTATTGAGTAGTGTCCATGTTACACTGGATTTAGTATTGAGTAGTGTCCAGGTTACACTGGATTTTTAGTATTGAGTAGTGTCCAGGTTACACTGGATTGAGTAGTGTCCAGGTTACACTGGATTTAGTATTGAGTAGTGTCCAGGTTACACTGGCGTTAGTATTGAGTAGTGTCCAGGTTACACTGGATTTAGTATTGAGTAGTGTCCAGGTTACACTGGATTTTTAGTATTGAGTTGTGTCCAGGTTACACTTGATTTAGTATTGAGTAGTGTCCAGGTTACACTGGATTTAGTATTGAGTAGTGTCCAGGTTACACTGGATTTTTAGTATTGAGTAGTGTCCAGGTTACACTGTCGTTAGTATTGAGTAGTGTCCAGGTTACACTGGATTGAGTAGTGTCCAGGTTACACTGGATTTAGTATTGAGTAGTGTCCAGGTTACACTGGATTTAGTATTGAGTAGTGTCCAGGTTACACTGGATTTTTAGTATTGAGTAGTGTCCAGGTTACACTGGCGTTAGTATTGAGTAGTGTCAGTGTTACACTGGATTGAGTAGTGTCCAGGTTACACTGGATTTAGTATTGAGTAGTATCCAGGTTACACTGGATTTAGTATTGAGTAGTGTCCAGATTACACTGGATTTAGTATTGAGTAGTGTCCAGGTTACTCTGGATTTAGTATTGAGTAGTGTCCATGTTACACTGGATTGAGTATTGAGTAGTGTCCAGGTTACTCTGGATTTAGTATTGAGTAGTGTCCAGGTTACTCTGGATTTAGTATTGAGTAGTGTCCAGGTTACACTGGATTGAGTAGTGTTCAGCTAAACGTTTACTTCTCAGAGCTCGAACGACTACTGAAGTATTTAAAAAGTTTCGCCTGGTGACGGAAACCAAAATCTCGGAAAAAGAGAACCGGATGATGGTGTTTGATAAACATCTATTTAAATCTACTAGTGGCGGGGTAAGTCAACAGAAACGTGTATAGGTGTTAAAAGAGAGAGACTAGCTTTAGAGGAAGCTTTAGAGGAAGCTCAATTGAAATAATTAATAAATATAAATTATGGGGGCCCTGAGGCTGGTTTAGCGCGCTTGGCTTCCGAACCAGAGATCCTGGGTTCAAATCTCGACGAAGACTGATTTTTAGGGCGCCCCTGAGTCCACACGACTCTAATGGATACCTGACCTTAGTTGGGGAAATTAAAGGCGATTGGTCGTTGTGCTGGCCACATGACGCCCTGCTCGTTAACCGTTGGCCTAAGAAACCGATGACATAAACATCATCTGATCTATAGACCACATGGTTGAAAGAGGAAGTTTACTTTTTTTTTCCTAGCTATAAATCGGATGAGGGTGGTCTGTACCAGGTGGGAACGAGGGAGAGGCGATAGATGCATTCGCCCCCAACCCTCCCTTAACCGTCAGACCAATATTTTTCTTTTTTTATTTTGATGAAGAAATTTTCTTTTTTTTTTTTACAAAAGCATCTGTCATTTATATGTTATATTTTAACACATGTTATAAATTTTTAGTAGTTAAAAGTTAGGCACCGGCACTTAATCACTGAGTACCGGCACCTACTTTTTTTACACCCAAAAAAGCACTGTATATATATATATATATATTCCAAATCAAGTCTAAAGTCTATGTCGACAAATGTCAGTCACACTTCAGGATCGCTCGCGTTACTTTATCCAACTAAATTTGACCTGAACCTTTTTTTTTTTATATGATAAATAATGAGCTGTAGATGTCAGAAGAATGTGTTTCTGCAGTTAAAAATGCAAGAAACCGTCCTGAACTTTGCTCCCTCAGATTCCCTGTTTAGAGAAGGGCTACTACCAACTTAACTGTTTTTTTAATATTTTCTATGAAACACTGCTCTAATTGCAATACAGACTACTTTTTTGTTTATATCATCATTGGCCTCCTTCAGTCGTAGGACGACTATGGTTCATCTCATAGCACACTTCCTCATGTGGCTGTGGAGCCCTATTTTGGAGAGACACTCCCGTCCACAGATAGCGCAGGTTAGAGTCCCCTTGGCTTTTGCTTCGGTGGTAGAGGAGCTGGCCGTTTTTCGGTTTGTGCGTTTTTCTTCCTGGGCTGAGACCCATGTACTTTCACTGTCCATAGCTTTCTTGGTCAATGTCTCTCTCCACCTGTTGCGGTCTAGAGCTATGTTTTCCCAATTGTCAGTGTTGATGTTCACTGATTTGAGGTCACGTTTTATTACATCTATGTAACGGAGGTGGGGGCGACCAGTTTTTCTTGTGCCAGTTGCGAGTTGACCATAGAGGATGACTTTTGGGATGCGCTTGTCCTCCATCCGGCGAACATGTCCAAGCCAGCGCAAACGGTGTTGTCTGAGGGCTGTAAAGATGCTTGGAATACCTGATCGCGCAAGGATCTCAGTATTGCACACTTTTTCTTTCCATGTGACATTCAAGATCCTACGGAGACATCTCAATGGAATGAGTTTAGTTTTCTCTCTTGCTTTGCGTAGGTGGCCCATGATTCACTGCCATACAGCAGTGTATTCATAACGCATGCCTTGTAGACTTCCATTTTGGTCACCGTAGTTAGCTTATGGTTTTCCCAAACTCTTAGTCTGAGTCTAGCGAATGTCGAGGCAGCCTTCCCTATGCGTTTTTTCATCTCCTCTTCTAGGGACAGGTCGTCTTGAATTGTGAATTGTGATCCCAGATAGCAGAATTCGTTTACGGCGTCCAGCTTGTTATCGTCAATGAGGATGGAGGGTGGTGCTGTAGTAGGTGGTCCCATAACATTTGTTTTCTTCGTGCTAATAGTCAAACCATATTCTTTACAGGCCTGAGAGAAGCGGAACATCAGTGACTGAAGTTCTTCTTGTGTGTGTGCCACTACCGCTGCGTCATCCGCGAATAGCATATCTCTTACGAGTGTGGCTCTGATTTTAGTTTTGGCCCTCAGTCTGGCAATATTTAGGAGTTTGCCATCAAATCTGGAATGGAGATAGATGCCTTCAGTGGATTTGTCAAACGCGTTGTGGATTAGCGGTGAAAATAGTATTCCAAAGAGGGTTGGGGCCAGGACAAATCCTTGTTTAACTCCGCTGTTTATACTGAAACTTTCAGAGCTGGCACCGTTGAATTGCACTGTGCCCATCATATTTTGGTGGAAAGATATGATTACATTTAGTAGCTTGGGTGGACAGCCTATTAACTGTAAAATTTTAAAGAGGCCATCTCTGCTAACTAGATCGAAGGCCTTTGTCAGGTCAATAAACGCAATGTACAAAGGCATCCTTTGTTCTCTGCACTTTTCCTGGAGTTGGCGGATGGAGAAAATCATGTCAATCGTGGATCTCCCTGAGCGGAAGCCGCATTGTGATTCTGGATAGACCCGATCAGCGAGTTTTTGTAGCCTGGGAAGTATCACTCGAGCAAAGACTTTGCCTACAATACTTAAGAAGGAGATTCCCCTGTAATTGTTGCAGTCGCTTCTGTCACCTTTGTTCTTATACAGTGTAATGATTTTAGCATCCCGCAGGTCTTGTGGCACAGCACCTTCTTGCCAACATTTACAAAGCAGTTCGTGTAGAGGTTGGATTAGAGTAGTTTTGCATTGTTTTAGAAGATCTGGGGGGATACCATCGCATCCGGGTGCTTTGCGGGCAGCAATGTTGTCTATGGCTTTGTTGAGCTCTGAAAGGGTGGGTGTTTCATCTAGCTCGTTCATAGTGGGTAATTGTATGATGGCTTTAAGGGCTGAGTCACAGACTGACCTTGTTGTGGCGTAGAGCTCAGAGTAATGTTCCACCCATCTGTGCATTTGTTGGCACTTGTCTGTGATAATTTCCCCAGTGGTTGATTTCAGAGGTGCTGTCTTGTTTTGGGAGGGTCCGAGAGCCTTGTTGATTCCTTCGTACATCCCTCTTATGTTGCCCACTTGGGCTGCGAGCTGAATACTCTCACTGAGCTCTACCCAGTATTCATTGGCACAGATCCTTGCTGTCCTCTGTGCATTGGCTCTAGCTTCTTTCAGGTTTAGCAGGTTGCGATGGGTAGGTTTTGCGTTGTAAGTAGCGAGTGCATCTCTCTTTGCTCTGATGACAGGTGCTAAAATAACTGCTTTAGAGTCGAACCAATCATTTTGTTTTGTAATTTTTCTTCCAAAGATTTCCAGGGAAGTCTTTTGTATGGTGGACTTGAGGTGTTCCCATTTTTAAGTTGCTGTATTCTCAGAGATATTTTTATACTCGCGTTTATATATAGGGTTAAAAAGTTCTGATCCGCTAGTGATTTGGTGCAGTTAGGATTATCTAGTTAAAGTATAAAGAATTTATCTAATGAAGTATGATTTAGCAAACTTAAGCTAGCATAGCAAGAATTAGCACAATGTATCAATTTAGCTCATGTAGCAAGAATTAGCTCAATGTATCAATTTAGCTCATGTAGCAAGAATTACCATCATTATATCAATTTAGCTCATGTAGCAAGAATGATAATAATGAAGTAATATTTAGTTTAATTTGCTAAATTAAAGATGATGTAGGTCAGGATATAGCAGAGATCTAGGTCCTAGGTTGTGATAACAAAATCTAGATTTATTTCCTACGCCTAAAAGTATGCAGTTGTTTTCTTAACGTTTTGTAGCCAATATTTCATTTCATTTTTCTGTTTTCAAACCTGGACAGAGAGAGTTGGACACAGAAATTTTATTTAATTTAGGTAAGCCTGAACACTACAGAACATGGGAGGAAGCTCAAAAAGTAGGTACATTTTCACATTGAAACCGAGACCGTAGAGATAATCAGTCCTGCGAGCTTACCGCACGACCAGGCATTGCTCTTAATCTAATGACAAACTGGTTACAAACTAATAGCCTACTATTGATAATATATCTAAACTAGACCAAGAAATTCTAGATCTAGATTCTATAATGATTTTAATTAGAACTTAAATCTAAATCTAGTTTTAAAAATCTATCTCTAGTGTAAGAAAAATCTAGATCTAGTGTAAAAAAATCTAGCTCTAGTGTAAGAAAAATCTAGATCTAGTGTAAAAAATCTAGATTAGATCTAAATCTAGCTATTATGTCTTTTTAAAAATACGAGGTTTAATAAACGTTACTATACCGAGTTGTTTTAGCATTTAAAGAATGTATTCCATATGAAGTCAAAGGAAAAAAAATCCACTACGTCACACGGCCTAGTTAGACTAAAAAATGTCTTCTATACGAGCAGCTTGTTGAGGGTTCATAGACATTGGTGCACCGAGTGATTTATTTTAGCATTTATTTAAAGAATTAACTCCATATGACGTCAAAGGAAAAAAAATTCCATTACGTCACACGTCCTAGTTAGACTAAAAAAATGTCATCTATACGAGCAGCTTGTCGAGTGTTCATGGACATTGGCGCACCGAGTGAGATCTTTTAGCATTTCATTTAAAGAATTAACTCCATATGACGTCAAATGAAATAAATTCCATTACGTCACACGTCCTAGTTAGACTAAAAAATGTCTTCTATACGAGCAGCTTCTCGAGGGTTCATATACATTGGTGCACCGAGTGAGTTCTTTTAGCATTTCATTTAAAGAATTAACTCCATATGACGTCAAAGGAAAAAAAATCCATTACGTCACACGTCCTAGCTAGATTAAAAAATGTCATCTATACGAGCAGCTTCTCGAGGGTGACATTGGTGCACACAGTGAGATCTTTTAGTATTTCATTTGATGGGCTAGTTAGACTTAATATATATATATATATATATATATATATATATATATATATATATATATATATATATAATATATATATATATATATATATATATATATATATAAGGATTAAAGACGCTTTTATTTTTGTGTTTTGTGTGTCAGTCTGTCTGTCCGGCAGCGAGAAAAAAAATAAAAGCTATTGAAAATCGGATTAAAATTTTATTTCCCTTCCTAAACATCGCATTAGTTTTAAGTTTCTATAATAGATTGTTCCGGATGTTAATATATTTATAGTGAGAGGAAATAAGAATTCCAGATAAATCAAATGCCGTTAATTAAATTTGTGGGATGGTCTATTATGAAAATTAGATGTACCATACCCTTATGGAGATTTTTCAAACCATACTTTGGTGTTAGGAAGTTGTTTTCCTTAAAAATCGGAGCATAATATTAACGATAATTAGATTTTCTAACGTTTTAGCTAGAAAGTTAAATGTAGTGTAAGAGAGAAGTGCGATTTTACATAAATAGAGTTAAACTATTTTTCATAAAAAAATCCAGAACAACCAATTTTCGTAAATGAGAAAATTATTTGTTTTATTTATTAGAAGAGGGATTTCAAACATTTATCAGCGTTATTAGATTTTTCATATAAAATTCGGATCATTTTTGGCGACGATTTGTAAGAAAATTAAGGTAATGTAGGTCGATTTCTTTTTCGAAACAAAATCCGGAACATTCTTTATCGATTAAACAACTTTTATTATGTTTTCGCATGAAAATTAACTATAAAATATGTTTAAAAATTGATTTTCAATAATCGTTTCTAGTAAATTACTTTCTTATTTTAAGATCCTGAATAACCTATTGTCGATATTTAAAAAAAAAATAATTTTTTGACATAATTTTGTTTTAATTTAAAAATTCGGAACAGTTGATATTGATAAATAAACTATAGTGACGTAGTGTCAAAGAAAATTAGTGTAATATTATTAAATTATGCGATTTCGAACAACCATTTGACATAATTTATTTTGTATAAAACAATATCCGGAACAACTTTATAGTTAATGAAATATAAATCAGTATAGATATTTTTATTTAGCATTTATATGCTATTTACATTAAAAAACCGGAACAATATATTAAAGACCATGTGTTTCTTGCAACGTTTAAGCATGGAAATAAAATCTAATATAAGTTAGAACAGCAAACAAATATTCATTGGCATTGATTTGTTTTTCACAAAACATCTGGAACAATCTATAATAGATACTTAAAACTATTGCAATATTTCTGAATGAAAAATTAAAGGTTAAATCAGATTTACAATAGCCTCTAGTGTTATTTATTAATCTAATCGTGACGGACAGACCGACCAACAGACAAAACGCACAAAAATAATCTTCTTTTATTCGGATGTGGGCACTAAACAAAAAATAAATGAAATCTGATTTTTTTTTAAAGTTTAATGAAATGGTTTAGCACCATAGCATGTTGCGACGTTACGCTACTGCACGAAAGTCGCTGCATAAAAAGTCCATTTTAAAAAATGTGCGTGATATTTACATTCAAAGTGCTTTATTACCCTTTATAAACAAACAGAAATGTTTTCTTTTAATTTTAGCAGCTAGTTGCCAGAAAAAAACATCTTTAAGTATTTTTTATATTTGTTGTAAACATTTCCTGTACATTTAATAAATATATTTGACATAGTGATACTGAAAATACACCGGAATGTGTATCTATGTTAGCATATTGTAACATTGCCTCCCTTACATTTACATTATTGTTTTAGAATTGGTGTATTTTTATGAAAAAATCAATTGCATAATTAATTTTATAAATTAAACGGTTTGCTTTTAGAAAACAAAAAGTAGCCGTTGCACCTAAACTTTTCAAGCTTCATTTAATGATAAATAAATATTTTTCATATCTCTTCTAGTTTTCGAGATCTGAGTGTGACAGACGGACATTTTGCACAAACCTAACATCGGCTTTTTCCCCTTACGGGTGCCGCTAAAAATAGTTTTTTTTTTTGTTTTTTTTTTAAAGACATTACTTCCATTATACAACTTAAAATATAAAAAATGAAAAATAATAATTATAAAAAAATGGTTGATTGAAAACGGGCATCGAGCCCGTGATTTTCAGACCGTCTGCTGCATGAACGTACGTCGTGACGAATCAGGCCATTGCAAACTTTTGCGATTATTTATGGATATTTTCATCATATGAAAATCTAAATCTAACAATAGGCATAGACTTCTAGATCTAGTATCTAGATGTAATCTATATCGGATTTACGTAAAAAAAATATAAGTAAAGCCATAGACTATATATTACATGGACTGCCAACACTAAGGTAACTAAGTATAAGTTCCATTCACCGAGGCGTCCTTGGTTGCATAGTAAATTGACTTCCGGTAGAATTTTTTTTACTATTTAAAGAAACCATTCCCGAAGATTTTTATCACCACTTTTACAGCAAATCGTAAATGGAAACTTAATTGTCATATACGATGTTACAGAGGTAAGTGTGCACAAATCCATTTGTGACTTATATCTATGACTATAAAGCTTTGTAACTGATTTTCTTAGCCAATATAGACTAATTAGCCAAGCCTGTATTTCGTGTATTCCTGTTTACGACATTGAGTGTCTGCTAATTGGTGCTGCCAGTTTGGATTATTTGTTTTTCTTTTTTTTAAATCACATTTGATAATTAATATATTTTTTTTTTTAACATGTACCGTATATTTTAAATGTGATACGCGATTTACTGAAAGAGTCAATACATTTTTGAGAGTGTCATTTATTAACTTTGTATATAATAGGTGATATAGGCCTAAGTTAAGTCTGTGAATGAGTCAGTCTAAATAAAATAACAATATACAGTCAGTCGATAAGCCTACAATCTTACATCTTTATCTACAAATAATTTTTTTTATTCAATTTGTTTTTTATTTCAAGATAATGTGCATTTTTATCTATAGTAATGGAAAATCAACCATTAAAAAAATGAAATCAATGATGTATGACTAACTGAAAAATCTGCATAAAAACGTCGGCCTTCAAGTTTTTAGGTGTTTTTGTAACTCACTAGAATCCCAAATAACACCCAATTCTTCTAAAAGCTATGAAAAGATCTGATATTGTTTCGAATATTTCTTCGCCCAATAAAATTTTAAAATCATTAAGCTCTACTTCAATAGAAAGTGATTGTACACATAAACATGTAGACTTTCACCCAGATGTAGTGACCTATGGCTATAAACTTGATCTACAAATACGACCGTACAGATAACACACTCCATAATACCTACTAGGAGCTTGCTCATAGCTGGAAGTTCATGAATACTATGTTGTCCTTGATTTGATGATTCTGAAAACTACCATTTCTGATGACTTGAGCATTATTTCTATAATTTAAAAAAATCTTTTCAGGAAATATTGTGTTTATAATATTAAGAAAGTGAAGATAATATTGTTCTTACTAATATTATTGACTTATTAAAATAGAAAGCACATCATTACCAATATTCAATTGTCAATAAATGTTAGCATTATTCAATTTTTAGTTACATGTTCAGACTATTAAATTTTATTATTTAAATTATAGCAACTTTCTCTTTCAGTCAAGCTTAAGATACATTCCTGTAAAAAGTCTGTAATAATAAGTTAATGTCGATGTAGTATTGTTCAGACACTTACAAGTTTAATCATCTATACTTCACACAAAAAAAAGTGTTTGAATGGTTTTCATTTGTTTGTACATCAAATATGTATTAATATAATTATCATTTTTAAATGAAACATTAAATACTGAAGATACAGGCTTGGCTAATTAGTCTATATTGGCTAAGAAAAGCAGTTATAAAGCTTTACAGTTATAGATCTAAGTCACAAATTGATTTGTGCACACTTACCTCTGTAACATCTTCTATAACAATTCAGTTTCCATTCATGATTTGCTGTAAAAGTGGTGGCAAAAATCTTCGGGAATGGTTTCTTTATATAGTAAAAAAAATCTACCGGAAGTCAATTTACCATGCAACCAAGGACGCCTCCGTGAACGGGACTTGTTTATTGAAAAATATAGGCTTAGTACGTAGAGTTTGTGGTCCGTGTAATATATAGTCTATGGTAAAGCTTAGATAATCTTTCAATAAACTTAAAGCAACTTTGAATTTACTCAGTAATCGCATAATATCGGTACATTACAGATGACTATGTAATGTTTTTTTTTGTTTTGTTTTTGTGACTATTAATGAATAATTCCAATGCTAGGCCTTTAAATTTAGACTTACAAGACGATGCGCACAATTTTCCTGAAGATTAATTTATTATAGGATCCTACTCTTGAATCAATATTGCCATACATTCGAAACTCCCGAAGGCGATAGTCCTTTCAAGAAAGCGATAGTCCTTTCAAAACCGATGTTGGCTCTAGATCTAAGTTATTATAAGTCTAGAACTCAAGCCAAATTTACATTTATTCTTATTTTTGTTTTACTTTGAAAAATTATAACGGTCAAAAAACAATTTTCTTCCGTGTGGCCAATGAGCTAGTAATTCTTTTCTCAGTGATATACAACCCTTCATTTTTTAGATCAGCAACTCAACGCCCAGGCTGATTCCTGGCTGGCTCCAGGTTCCATGAAGTTCTGACTTGAAGTTTGTTTTAAGAAAAAGAAAACAAAATTCATGAAATATGATAACAGTACAATAAACGTATACCATGATTGTCAATCAAATCTTATTCTGTCCTCTATCAAGACGGCTCAGGCTTTGAAGTTTATCAGATCGTTTTCTACCCTACCAAGAATTTATCAAGAACGCTTGGCAATGATAGCCTGGTACATGGAGTAAGTACGTCTTTTAGTAGTTTGTGTGTGTCTGTGTGTGTGTGCAGGTCATAACTTTTACATTATGTTTTGTTTTTAACCCACATATCTAACTGAAACAAACCATTAATAATATTTCTATTACTTATTCAAGGAAGATTTATACTCGTTGCTTTAAACACAAGAGGTTTGATTTAAAACAATCAGTTTTGATTTACATACATATTTCTGGTTTAAACACAGCTGCGATTTAAAACACTTGAAATTTAAACACACAGTTATGATTTATTTCTGGTTTAAACACAGCTGCGATTTAAAACACTTGAAAATTAAACACACAATTATGATTTAAACACCCAGTTGTGATATAAACACACAGTTGTGATATAAACACACAGTTGTGTCAGAGTCACAATCATGAAGTCAATTCTCAGGCCCCGCATCCTGCTTTTACATCGCTAGATTTTTCGCCCTGCCACCGCTGCATCCATCACACTTTAATCTCAACCGAAGTTCTCAGTTGGATCTGCCACCTCCCAACGCTGACACGCTAACAGTCTGGAACAGTCTACAGCTCCAAGGCAGAGGAACAGTTTACAGCTCCAAGACAGAGGAACAGTCTACAGCTTCAAGGCAGAGGGATTAGTATTTGAGAGGTCAAGAACTAAATGCAGTAACATGAGCGCATTCTTAAAAACAATAGGGCATTCATTTCATATATACAGCAGTATACAATCGTTCTACGATGATTTTCACATATTTTCTTATAGATTTCGATTACTTTAGGCTACTTTAGGTTACTTTATGTTCTCTTTGCTATCCCTTCTGCTTTTACATTTGTTGCATTAAAATTTTTATTTCTTTCACTAAAAGTAATAGTAATCCTTAATAGTAATCTTTAGAAACCTCAAGATTTAACTATTCTCTTAAATAATTAAATTATCTCAACAGGATTTTGTGATTTTACCAATACAAAAGAGATACAAGATACCGATAGCAAAGACAGACACAAACACTCTTTTGTTCCCCTGGCAATCAAATCATTAAATAGAAACAATCCGATAGCAAAGACAGACACAAACACTCTTTTGTTCCCCTGGCAATCAAATCATTAAATAGAAACAATCTGATATAAACTTTTCACGTAAATTATGAGTGAATCTTGTGTGAATGTACATTTCGTTTTTTTATAGTTATAATGTTTTGTCTGGTGTAATGCACAAATTGTAAGACAAATTTTCTTACGGACAATAAAGATTATTATTATTATTATTATTAAAAAATCGCGCAAATGGATTCAATTGTTTAATATCCAGTCGTGAATATCCAAGTGATTTCAATATCTAGTCGGGAATATCTAAGTGATTTCAATATCCAGTCGTGAATATCCAAGTGAAGAGTGTTTTCGAATCTTTGGTTTAGCTTATCATAAAATAGTACGTAATGGACATATTCAAGAGTAGTAAGGGGCGAGTTGATTGTTAAAATAAAATAATCCGATTGGATAGATTTTATATAATTTTCATCTTTCTTCGGACCCCATTTTGGTAGTCACGAGGACCCCAGGGGTTAGCGTACCACAGTTTGAGAACCGCTGGGCTAGATGACAGTCATAGTCCATGCGCCTCCCATCTGATAGGACTCTGTTTGAATAGTATCAGTACTACTCCGTGGGTGTCTGTAGCACCCTCCTACTCATGTCCTGGTAAGATCAGTAACTCACCGGAACTCAATCGCTTCTGCCAGGAATCAGTCCATCTTGATTGGTTGATTACTAAGATGGTGGGATTGAATCTTTTCATCTCTGCTGCCTTTTCTCTGTCTCTTACATGGTCCGGACTTTGGTCTGTCAGCCTCTAAAGGATTTCACCGACATCTGAAGGTTCATCTTCTTCCAGGTCTGCGATATCAGTTGATTTACTGTGGGTTTTTTTTTTTTTTATAGCTGGTGGCTTTTCCACAGGTAGGGTAGCCCAACTCTTCTCCTTTTCCCGCCGGGCCGTCGTTGGCGGAGTTAGAGTAACTGGAAGTTAGTGAAAACTATTTCCATTTTGTAAAGCCACCGACTTTACAACACAACTATTATCTGTCACAAAGACTGCAACGTCACGCAAATACACCTTTGTTCGAGTTTTGGTAATTATAACTTAAAGGTCACTGGGGCTCAGAAATGTGTATTTTATTGGTACTCAGAAATGTGTATTTTATTGGGGCTCAGAAATGTGTATTTTTAATTGATGACTGGATCTCAGTGCACTCACTTCTCATCCTATTTGTGGACGAGGCAGAGGAATAATTATGTACATGTCTTTCCGGTTGTCTTTAGAAAACTCAGCTCAAGCTAAACACCGAGATTTAAAGTTGGTATCTGTGCCCTAGACCATATATACTTATCCTTGGCAATCAAATGTTTTAAATAGAAAACCTCAGGCATTCTCTTTTTTTTTCTCTATCTGGGGAATGTCAAGCCTCATGAAGGCTACTAGAAATAAAGAGACGTTTTTCATTTCTCTGACAGAGTTCCAGCAGACAAAGTCATTATCAGGGAAGGCCACATTGCTGATAGTTTTTACTTCCTTATCACAGGCAAAGGTAATACATTTTATTGAGCTCTATACTCGTAGATAAGTTGTGTTATTAACCTGAAATAACTTTAATCTTCAATAACGTAAAGGTGTGTTAGTGCTTTATTTTAAATACCAGTCATTAAATGTAAGTGTGAGTAACGTTAGCAACGTATAAAGAAATAGATGTAAGTGTAAGTCACTTATTTAAACACAACTTTATCTAAGTGTAACTTTATCTAAGTGTAACTTTATCTAAGTGTAACTTTATCTAAGTGTAACTTTATCTAAGTATAACTTTATCAAATTTTAAAATTATGCAAGCGTTACTTAATATAATTGTAACTTTATTTAAGTAGGCCCTTGCTTATAATTAAGTAACTTTATCTAATTGTATAAGTAAGAGTAACTTTATCGAAATGAAACTTTATACAAGTGTAACTTTATCTTATTTGAGTAACTTTAAAAGTAATTAACTTCATCTAAACGTAGTTGGCTAAAGCAAAAAGTCAGTGTAATTAACTTTATCTAAGTGTAGCTTGAATGTAAGTGTAAGTAACGTGAATGTAAGTATAAGTAACGTGAATGTAAGTGTAAGTAACGTGAATGTAAGTATAAGTAACGTGAATGTAAGTATAAGTAACGTGAATGTAAGTGTAAGTAACGTGAATGTAATAGTAAGTAACGTGAATGTAAGTGTAAGTAACGTAAATGTAAGTGTAATTAACTTGAATGTAAGTGTAAGTAACTTGAATGTACGTGTAAGTAACTTGAATGTAAGTGTAAGTAACTTGAATGTAAGTGTAAGTAATTTGAATTTAAGTGTAAGTAACTTGAATGTAAGTGTAAGTAACTTGAAAGTAAGTGTAAGTAACTTGAAAATAAGTGTAAGTAACGTAAATGTAAGTGTAAGTAACGTGAATGTAAGTGTAAGTTACTTAAATGTAACTGTAAGTAATTTGAATGTAACTGTTAGTAACTTGAATGTAAGTGTAAGTAACTTGAATGTAAGTGTAAGTAACGTGAATGTAAGTGTAAGTAACGTGAATGTATGTGTAAGTAGCTTGAATGTAAGTGTAAGTAACTTGAATGTAAGTGTAAGTAACGTAAATGTTACTGTAAGTAACTTGAAAGTAAGTGTAAGTAACTTGAATGTAAGTGTAAGTAACTTGAATGTAAGTGTAAGTAACGTGAATGTAACTGTAAGTAACTTGAATGTAAGTGTAAGTAGCTTGAATTAAAGTGTAAGTAACGTGAATGTAAGTGTAAGTAACGTAAATGTAAGTGTAAGTAACGTGATAGTAAGTGTAATTAACTTGAATGTAAGTGTAAGTAACGTGAATGTAAGTGTAATTAACTTGAGTGTAAGTGTAAGTAACTTTAGTGTAAGTGTAAGTAACTTGAATGTAAGTGTAAGTAACATGAATGTAAGTGAAAGTAATGTGAATGTAAGTGTAAGTAGCTTAAATGTAAGTGTAAGTAACGTGAATGTATATATAAGTAGCTTAAATGTAAGTGTAATTAACGTGAATGTAAGTGTAAGTAATGTGAATGTAAGTGTAAGTTATGTGAATGTAATAGTAATTAACTTGAGTGTAAGTGTAAGTAACTTGAGTGTAAGTGTAAGTAACTTGAGTGTAAGTAACTTGAATGTAAGTGTAAGTAACTTGAATGTAAGTTTTAAGTAACTTGAATGTAAGTGTAAGTAACTTGAATGTAAGTGTTAGTAACTTGAATGTAAGTGTAAGTAACGTGAATGTAAGTGTAAGTAACGTGAATGTAAGTGTAAGTAACGTGAATGTAAGTGTAAGTAGCTTGAATGTAAGTGTAAGTAACTTGAGAGTAAGTGTAAGCATTAACGTTAATGTAAAATAAGTACTTGAATTTAAGCTTAAGTAGCTTGAATGTAAGTGTAAGTAACTTGGATGTAAGTCTAAGTAACTTGAATGTAAGTGTAAGTAACTTGAATGTAAGTGTAAGTAACGTTAATGTAAGTGTAAGCAACGTGAATGTAAGTGTAAGTAACGTGAATGTAAGTGTAATTAACGTGAATGTAAGTGTAAGTAATGTGAATGTAAGTGTAAGTAATGTGAATGTAAGTGTAATTAACTTGAGTGTAAGTGTAAGTAACTTGAGTGTAAGTGTAAGTAACTTGAGTGTAAGTAACTTGAATGTAAGTGTAAGTAACGTAATAGTAAGTGTAAGTAACGTGAATGTAAGTGTAATTAAATTGAATGTAAGTGTAAGTAACGTGAATGTAAGTGTAATTAACTTGAGTGTAAGTGTAAGTAACTTTAGTGTAAGTGTAAGTAACTTGAATGTAAGTGTAAGTAACATGAATGTAAGTGTAAGTAATGTGAATGTAAGTGTAAGTAGCTTAAATGTAAGTGTAAGTAACGTGATTGTATATGTAAGTAGCTTAAATGTAAGTGTAATTAACGTGAATGTAAGTGTAAGTAATGTGAATGTAAGTGTAAGTAATGTGAATGTAAGTGTAATTAACTTGAGTGTAAGTGTAAGTAACTTGAGTGTACGTGTAAGTAACTTGAGTGTAAGTTACTTGAATGTAAGTGTAAGTAACGTAAATGTAAGTGTAAGTAACGTGAATGTAAGTGTAATTAACTTGAATGTAAGTGTAAGTAACGTGAATGTAAGTGTAATTAACTTGAGTGTAAGTGTAAGTAACTTTAGTGTAAGTGTAAGTAACTTGAATGTAAGTGTAAGTAACATGAATGTAAGTGTAAGTAATGTAAATGTAAGTGTAAGTAGCTTAAATGTTAGTGTAAGTAACGTGAATGTATATGTAAGTAGCTTAAATGTAAGTGTAATTAACGTGAATGTAAGTGTAAGTAATGTGAATGTAAGTGTAAGTAATGTGAATGTAAGTGTAATTAACTTGAGTGTAAGTGTAAGTAACTTGAGTGTAAGTGTAAGTAACTTGAGTGTAAGTAACTTGAATGTAAGTGTAAGTAACTTGAATGTAAGTTTTAAGTAACTTGAATGTAAGTGTAAGTAACTTGAATGTAAGTGTTAGTAACTTGAATGTAAGTGTAAGTAACGTGAATGTAAGTGTAAGTAACGTGAATGTAAGTGTAAGTAACGTGAATGTAAGTGTAAGTAGCTTGAATGTAAGTGTAAGTAACTTGAGAGTAAGTGTAAGCATTAACGTTAATGTAAAATAAGTAACTTGAATTTAAGCTTAAGTAGCTTGAATGTAAGTGTAAGTAACTTGGATGTAAGTGTAAGTAACTTGAATGTAAGTGTAAGTAACGTGAATGTAAGTGTAAGCAACGTGAATGTAAGTGTAAGTAACGTGAATGTAAGTGTAAGAAACGTGAATGTAAGTGTAAGTAGCTTGAATGTAAGTTTAAGTAACTTGAGAGTAAGTGTAAGTAACTTGAATGTAAGTGTAAGCAACGTGAATGTAACTGTAAGTTACTTGAATGTAACTATAAGTAACTTGAAAGTAAGTGTAAGTAACTTGAATGTAAGTGTAAGTAACGTGAATGTAAGTGTAAGTAACATGAATGTAAGTGTAAGTAATGTGTAAGTAAGTGTAAGTAACGTAAATGTAAGTGTATATAACTTGAATGTAAGTGTAAGTTACTTGAATATAAGTGTAAGTAACATAAATGTAAGTGTAAGTAACATTTAATGTAAGTGTAAGTAACGTAAATGTGTGTGTAAGTAGCTTGAATGTAAGTGTAAGTAACTTGAATGTAATTGTAAGTAACGTAAATGTTACTGTAAGTAACTTGAATGTAAGTGTAAGTAACTTGAAAGTAAGTGTTAGTAACTTGAATGTAAGTGTAAGTAACTTGAATTTAAGATTAAATAGCTTGAATGTAAGTGTAAGTAACTTGAATGTAAGTGTAAGTAGTTTGAATGTAAGTGTAAGTAACGCGAATGTAAGTGTAAGTAACGTGAATGTAAGTGTAAGTAACGTGAATGTAAGTGTAAGTAACGTGAATGTAAGTGTAAGTAACGTGAATGTAAGTGTAAGTAGCTTAAATGTAATTGTAAGCAGCTTGAATGTAAGTGTAAGTAACGCAATTGTAAGTGTAAGTAACGCAAATGTAAGTGTAAGTTACTTGAATGTAAGTGTAAGTAACGTAAATGTAAGTGTAAGTAACGTGAATGTAAGTGTAAGTAACGTGAATGTAAGTGTAAGTAACGTGAATGTAAGTATAAGTAACGTGAATGTAAGTGTAAGTAACGTGAATGTAAGTGTAAGTAACGTGAATGTAATAGTAAGTAACATGAATGTAAGTGTAAGTAACGTAAATGTAAGTGTAATTAACTTGAATGTAAGTGTAAGTAACTTGAATGTACGTGTAAGTAACTTGAATGTAAGTGTAAGTAACTTGAATGTAAGTGTAAGTAATTTGAATTTAAGTGTAAGTAACTTGAATGTAAGTGTAAGTAACTTGAAAGTAAGTGTAAGTAACTTGAAAATAAGTGTAAGTAACGTAAATGTAAGTGTAGGTAACGTGAATGTAAGTGTAAGTTACTTAAATGTAACTGTAAGTAATTTGAATGTAACTGTTAGTAACTTGAATGTAAGTGTAAGTAACTTGAATGTAAGTGTAAGTAACATGAATGTAAGTGTAAGTAACGTGAATGTATGTGTAAGTAGCTTGAATGTAAGTGTAAGTAACTTGAATGTAAGTGTAAGTAACGTAAATGTTACTGTAAGTAACTTGAAAGTAAGTGTAAGTAACTTGAATGTAAGTGTAAGTAACTTGAATGTAAGTGTAAGTAACGTGAATGTAACTGTAAGTAACTTGAATGTAAGTGTAAGTAGCTTGAATTAAAGTGTAAGTAACGTGAATGTAAGTGTAAGTAACGTAAATGTAAGTGTAAGTAACGTGATAGTAAGTGTAATTAACTTGAATGTAAGTGTAAGTAACGTGAATGTAAGTGTAATTAACTTGAGTGTAAGTGTAAGTAACTTTAGTGTAAGTGTAAGTAACTTGAATGTAAGTGTAAGTAACATGAATGTAAGTGAAAGTAATGTGAATGTAAGTGTAAGTAGCTTAAATGTAAGTGTAAGTAACGTGAATGTATATATAAGTAGCTTAAATGTAAGTGTAATTAACGTGAATGTAAGTGTAAGTAATGTGAATGTAAGTGTAAGTTATGTGAATGTAAGTGTAATTAACTTGAGTGTAAGTGTAAGTAACTTGAGTGTAAGTGTAAGTAACTTGAGTGTAAGTAACTTGAATGTAAGTGTAAGTAACTTAAATGTAAGTTTTAAGTAACTTGAATGTAAGTGTAAGTAACTTGAATGTAAGTGTTAGTAACTTGAATGTAAGTGTAAGTAACGTGAATGTAAGTGTAAGTAACATGAATGTAAGTGTAAGTAACGTGAATGTAAGTGTAAGTAGCTTGAATGTAAGTGTAAGTAACTTGAGAGTAAGTGTAGGCATTAACGTTAATGTAAAATAAGTAACTTGAATTTAATCTTAAGTAGCTTGAATGAAGTGTAAGTAACTTGGATGTAAGTCTAAGTAACTTGAATGTAAGTGTAAGTAACTTGAATGTAAGTGTAAGTAACGTTAATGTAAGTGTAAGCAACGTGAATGTAAGTTAAAGTAACGTGAATGTAAGTGTAATTAACGTGAATGTAAGTGTAAGTAACGTGAATGTAAGTGTAAGTAATGTGAATGTAAGTGTAAGTAAATTGAGTGTAAGTGTAAGTAACTTGAGTGTAAGTGTAAGTAACTTGAGTGTAAGTAACTTGAATGTAAGTGTAAGTAACGTAAATGTAAGTGTAAGTAACGTGAATGTAAGTGTAATTAAATTGAATGTAAGTGTAAGTAACGTGAATGTAAGTGTAATTAACTTGAGTGTAAGTGTAAGTAACTTTAGTGTAAGTGTAAGTAACTTGAATGTTAGTGTAAGTAACATGAATGTAAGTGTAAGTAATGTGAATGTAAGTGTAAGTAGCTTAAATGTAAGTGTAAGTAACGTGAATGTATATGTAAGTAGCTTAAATGTAAGTGTAATTAACGTGAATGTAAGTGTAAGTAATGTGAATGTAAGTGTAAGTAATGTGAATGTAAGTGTAATTAACTTGAGTGTAAGTGTAAGTAACTTGAGTGTACGTGTAAGTAACTTGAGTGTAAGTAACTTGAATGAAAGTGTAAATAACGTAAATGTAAGTGTAAGTAACGTGAATGTAAGTGTAATTAACTTGAATGTAAGTGTAAGTAACGTGAATGTAAGTGTAATTAACTTGAGTGTAAGTGTAAGTAACTTTAGTGTAAGTGTAAGTAACTTGAATGTAAGTGTAAGTAACATGAATGTAAGTGTAAGTAATGTGAATGTAAGTGTAAGTAGCTTAAATGTTAGTGTAAGTAACGTGAATGTATATGTAAGTAGCTTAAATGTAAGTGTAATTAACGTGAATGTAAGTGTAAGTAATGTGAATGTAAGTGTAAGTAATGTGAATGTAAGTGTAATTAACTTGAGTGTAAGTGTAAGTAACTTGAGTGTAAGTGTAAGTAACTGAGTGTAAGTAACTTGAATGTAAGTGTAAGTAACTTGAATGTAAGTGTAAGTAACGTGAATGTAAGTGTAAGTAACGTGAATGTAAGTGTAAGTAGCTTAAATGTAATTGTAAGCAGCTTGAATGTAAGTGTAAGTAACGCAATTGTAAGTGTAAGTAACGCAAATGTAAGTGTAAGTTACTTGAATGTAAGTGTAAGTAACGTAAATGTAAGTGTAAGTAACGTGAATGTAAGTGTAAGTAACGTGAATGTAAGTGTAAGTAACGTGAATGTAAGTGTAAGTAACGTGAATGTAAGTGTAAGTAACGTGAATGTAAGTGTAAGTAACGTGAATGTAATAGTAAGTAACGTGAATGTAAGTGTAAGTAACGTAAATGTAAGTGTAATTAACTTGAATGTAAGTGTAAGTAACTTGAATGTACGTGTAAGTAACTTGAATGTAAGTGTAAGTAACTTGAATGTAAGTGTAAGTAATTTGAATTTAAGTGTAAGTAACTTAAATGTAAGTGTAAGTAACTTGAAAGTAAGTGTAAGTAACTTGAAAATAAGTGTAAGTAACGTAAATGTAAGTGTAAGTAACGTGAATGTAAGTGTAAGTTACTTAAATGTAACTGTAAGTAATTTGAATGTAACTGTTAGTAACTTGAATGTAAGTGTAAGTAACTTGAATGTAAGTGTAAGTAACATGAATGTAAGTGTAAGTAACGTGAATGTATGTGTAAGTAGCTTGAATGTAAGTGTAAGTAACTTGAATGTAAGTGTAAGTAACGTAAATGTTACTGTAAGTAACTTGAAAGTAAGTGTAAGTAACTTGAATGTAAGTGTAAGTAACTTGAATGTAAGTGTAAGTAACGTGAATGTAACTGTAAGTAACTTGAATGTAAGTGTAAGTAGCTTGAATTAAAGTGTAAGTAACGTGAATGTAAGTGTAAGTAACGTAAATGTAAGTGTAAGTAACGTGATAGTAAGTGTAATTAACTTGAATGTAAGTGTAAGTAACGTGAATGTAAGTGTAATTAACTTGAGTGTAAGTGTAAGTAACTTTAGTGTAAGTGTAAGTAACTTGAATGTAAGTGTAAGTAACATGAATGTAAGTGAAAGTAATGTGAATGTAAGTGTAAGTAGCTTAAATGTAAGTGTAAGTAACGTGAATGTATATATAAGTAGCTTAAATGTAAGTGTAATTAACGTGAATGTAAGTGTAAGTAATGTGAATGTAAGTGTAAGTTATGTGAATGTAAGTGTAATTAACTTGAGTGTAAGTGTAAGTAACTTGAGTGTAAGTGTAAGTAACTTGAGTGTAAGTAACTTGAATGTAAGTGTAAGTAACTTGAATGTAAGTTTTAAGTAACTTGAATGTAAGTGTAAGTAACTTGAATGTAAGTGTTAGTAACTTGAATGTAAGTGTAAGTAACGTGAATGTAAGTGTAAGTAACGTGAATGTAAGTGTAAGTAACGTGAATGTAAGTGTAAGTAGCTTGAATGTAAGTGTAAGTAACTTGAGAGTAAGTGTAGGCATTAACGTTAATGTAAAATAAGTAACTTGAATTTAAGCTTAAGTAGCTTGAATGTAAGTGTAAGTAACTTGGATGTAAGTCTAAGTAACTTGAATGTAAGTGTAAGTAACTTGAATGTAAGTGTAAGTAACGTTAATGTAAGTGTAAGCAACGTGAATGTAAGTTAAAGTAACGTGAATGTAAGTGTAATTAACGTGAACGTAAGTGTAAGTAACGTGAATGTAAGTGTAAGTAATGTGAATGTAAGTGTAAGTAAATTGAGTGTAAGTGTAAGTAACCTGAGTGTAAGTTTAAGTAACTTGAGTGTAAGTAACTTGAATGTAAGTGTAAGTAACGTAAATGTAAGTGTAAGTAACGTGAATGTAAGTGTAATTAAATTGAATGTAAGTGTAAGTAACGTGAATGTAAGTGTAATTAACTTGAGTGTAAGTGTAAGTAACTTTAGTGTAAGTGTAAGTAACTTGAATGTAAGTGTAAGTAACATGAATGTAAGTGTAAGTAATGTGAATGTAAGTGTAAGTAGCTTAAATGTAAGTGTAAGTAACGTGAATGTATATGTAAGTAGCTTAAATGTAAGTGTAATTAACGTGAATGTAAGTGTAAGTAATGTGAATGTAAGTGTAAGTAATGTGAATGTAAGTGTAATTAACTTGAGTGTAAGTGTAAGTAACTTGAGTGTACGTGTAAGTAACTTGAGTGTAAGTAACTTGAATGTAAGTGTAAATAACGTAAATGTAAGTGTAAGTAACGTGAATGTAAGTGTAATTAACTTGAATGTAAGTGTAAGTAACGTGAATGTATGTGTAATTAACTTGAGTGTAAGTGTAAGTAACTTTAGTGTAAGTGTAAGTAACTTGAATGTAAGTGTAAGTAACTTGAAAGTAAGTGTAAGTAACTTGAATGTAAGTGTAAGTAACTTGAATGTAAGTGTAAGTAACGTGAATGTAACTGTAAGTAACTTGAATGTAAGTGTAAGTAGCTTGAATTAAAGTGTAAGTAACGTGAATGTAAGTGTAAGTAACGTAAATGTAAGTGTAAGTAACGTGATAGTAAGTGTAATTAACTTGAATGTAAGTGTAAGTAACGTGAATGTAAGTGTAATTAACTTGAGTGTAAGTGTAAGTAACTTTAGTGTAAGTGTAAGTAACTTGAATGTAAGTGTAAGTAACATGAATGTAAGTGAAAGTAATGTGAATGTAAGTGTAAGTAGCTTAAATGTAAGTGTAAGTAACGTGAATGTATATATAAGTAGCTTAAATGTAAGTGTAATTAACGTGAATGTAAGTGTAAGTAATGTGAATGTAAGTGTAAGTTATGTGAATGTAAGTGTAATTAACTTGAGTGTAAGTGTAAGTAACTTGAGTGTAAGTGTAAGTAACTTGAGTGTAAGTAACTTGAATGTAAGTGTAAGTAACTTGAATGTAAGTTTTAAGTAACTTGAATGTAAGTGTAAGTAACTTGAATGTAAGTGTTAGTAACTTGAATGTAAGTGTAAGTAACGTGAATGTAAGTGTAAGTAACGTGAATGTAAGTGTAAGTAACGTGAATGTAAGTGTAAGTAGCTTGAATGTAAGTGTAAGTAACTTGAGAGTAAGTGTAGGCATTAACGTTAATGTAAAATAAGTAACTTGAATTTAAGCTTAAGTAGCTTGAATGTAAGTGTAAGTAACTTGGATGTAAGTCTAAGTAACTTGAATGTAAGTGTAAGTAACTTGAATGTAAGTGTAAGTAACGTTAATGTAAGTGTAAGCAACGTGAATGTAAGTTAAAGTAACGTGAATGTAAGTGTAATTAACGTGAACGTAAGTGTAAGTAACGTGAATGTAAGTGTAAGTAATGTGAATGTAAGTGTAAGTAAATTGAGTGTAAGTGTAAGTAACCTGAGTGTAAGTTTAAGTAACTTGAGTGTAAGTAACTTGAATGTAAGTGTAAGTAACGTAAATGTAAGTGTAAGTAACGTGAATGTAAGTGTAATTAAATTGAATGTAAGTGTAAGTAACGTGAATGTAAGTGTAATTAACTTGAGTGTAAGTGTAAGTAACTTTAGTGTAAGTGTAAGTAACTTGAATGTAAGTGTAAGTAACATGAATGTAAGTGTAAGTAATGTGAATGTAAGTGTAAGTAGCTTAAATGTAAGTGTAAGTAACGTGAATGTATATGTAAGTAGCTTAAATGTAAGTGTAATTAACGTGAATGTAAGTGTAAGTAATGTGAATGTAAGTGTAAGTAATGTGAATGTAAGTGTAATTAACTTGAGTGTAAGTGTAAGTAACTTGAGTGTACGTGTAAGTAACTTGAGTGTAAGTAACTTGAATGTAAGTGTAAATAACGTAAATGTAAGTGTAAGTAACGTGAATGTAAGTGTAATTAACTTGAATGTAAGTGTAAGTAACGTGAATGTAAGTGTAATTAACTTGAGTGTAAGTGTAAGTAACTTTAGTGTAAGTGTAAGTAACTTGAATGTAAGTGTAAGTAACATGAATGTAAGTGTAAGTAATGTGAATGTAAGTGTAAGTAGCTTAAATGTTAGTGTAAGTAACGTGAATGTATATGTAAGTAGCTTAAATGTAAGTGTAATTAACGTGAATGTAAGTGTAAGTAATGTGAATGTAAGTGTAAGTAATGTGATTGTAAGTGTAATTAACTTGAGTGTAAGTGTAAGTAACTTGAGTGTAAGTGTAAGTAACTTGAGTGTAAGTAACTTGAATGTAAGTGTAAGTAACTTGAATGTAAGTTTTAAGTAACTTGAATGTAAGTGTAAGTAACTTGAATGTAAGTGTTAGTAACTTGAATGTAAGTGTAAGTAACGTGAATGTAAGTGTAAGTAACGTGAATGTAAGTGTACGTAACGTGAATGTAAGTGTAAGTAACGTGAATGTAAGTGTAAGTAACTTGAGAGTAAGTGTAAGCATTAACGTTAATGTAAAATAAGTAACTTGAATTTAAGCTTAAGTAGCTTGAATGTAAGTGTAAGTAACTTGGATGTAAGTGTAAGTAACTTGAATGTAAGTGTAAGTAACGTGAGTGTAAGTGTAAGCAACGTGAATGTAAGTGTAAGTAACGTGAATGTAAGTGTAAGAAACGTGAATGTAAGTGTAAGTAGCTTGAATGTAAGTTTAAGTAACTTGAGAGTAAGTGTAAGTAACTTGAATGTAAGTGTAAGCAACGTGAATGTAACTGTAAGTTACTTGAATGTAACTATAAGTAACTTGAAAGTAAGTGTAAGTAACTTGAATGTTAGTGTAAGTAACGTGAATGTAAGTGTAAGTAACATGAATGTAAGTGTAAGTAATGTGTAAGTAAGTGTAAGTAACGTAAATGTAAGTGTATATAACTTGAATGTAAGTGTAAGTTACTTGAATATAAGTGTAAGTAACATGAATGTAAGTGTAAGTAACATTAATGTAAGTGTAAGTAACGTAAATGTGTGTGTAAGTAGCTTGAATGTAAGTGTAAGTAACTTGAATGTAAGTGTAAGTAGCTTAAATGTAAGTGTAAGTAACTTGAATGTAATTGTAAATTATTTAGCCAGGGTTAGTGAAATCATGAAGAAATTGTACTTTATATTGTGTATCGTGAAATTCAACCAAGAAAATGAAAACATTTAACACAAATTATTTACATTCGATGGATCTTCAGCTGGATTTTCGCCAAAAAAAAATGTTTATGTCTTTACATCACGACCTTACAGACCAAGGATCTGAATCTTAAACACACATTTTAAGTCTGTTCTTCTATATGATTCCGAGGCATGGAGAATCACAAAAAATATACTTAGCCAATAGTTATCTACTCAGGATGTTGGGAAAAAGGTGGCCTCAAAACTATTCTGTTAAGTTGTAGGATAGAACTAACCAGAAACCCAAAGCCCAAAATTTTTAAAGGAAAAATGGAGCTGTCTAGGATAAACTTTGGGAAAACCAGCTACTAAAGTTGCAAGGCAGATACTTGATTGTAATCCACAAGAAAGTGGGCAGACCCAAGAAAACATGGACTAGTTCAGTCATCAGTAAAGCTGAGGAAATGAAATGACATGAAAGTAGATGAACAAAGCTGAGGAAATGAGATGACATTAAAGTAGATTAACAAAGCTGAGGAAATGAAATGACATGAGAGTAGATGAACAAAACTGAGGAAATTAAATGACATGAGAGTAGATGAACAAAGCTGAGGAAATGAAATGACATGAAAGTAGATGAATAAAGCTGCTAAGAAACGTATGGTTGTGGGATACACAAGGTCTATTCAAGTCACGTGACTGTAAGCGTGTGTGTGTTTGTTAAGTATAATTCTAGACAATGTATCATCACTCCGTTATCAATAAACATTCTTTGAACTATTTATCTTAATTTTTGTGTTACTCTTTGTCAGTGGTAGCTGTCAAACTCATCGGTTCTCCAGCATTTGAACACAGATCCAAATTCAAAGTCCTAAAGGTTTTTGACAAGGATGAAATGTTTGGGGTGAGACTTTGTTAGCCTTTCTATTAGAATCAGACATGTTTTACAAGAGTTGTAGTCATACAGAAGTACTTTTAAGTATTTAGAGGCTTGTCAATAAAAATCTATGTCAAGATGAAAATAGATTTCACAATTGAACATTCTCCGAATCCCAAGAAAGCATCAGCCTAAAATAGTCAGTTGATCCTAGAGGAGCATCAGAGTGATTCGCAAATAACAAGTTGTATATCGGATCTCATAAGTGCGAGCTCATGAAAAAGATAAATAACAATTAACATATACTTATTTTTCTGCCAAACAAAATAAAAATAACAATTTCAGTTTTTTTTTTGTTTGGATGCTCTTCCCTGTCTCCATCAATTGTATAAGTCCCTGAAGAACAGGGAAGGAAAGGCGTTTGAACAAGGCACAAGACACCCTCGTGAACTGTCGGCCATGGAAACAGATGAGGTTTACATGATGTGTCGCCATTGGTCTGCAAGGGCTAACTTTATCTTTCCTTCCTCTGAAAAGCAGTTTTCAATTTCTAAACATTTGCATAATTATGTTAGTAGATATGATTTTTGTGTCCCATTTTGACTAAAGCAGCATAAGCAAGTAGAATACGTGTAAATTGAATAGAACGTTTAAATAATCAACGACTGCTTGGTCCCCAAACTGAGAGCTGTAGCAGATACGAGATGAGACTTGAATCAACAGATGGTCGAGAGAGAGCAATAACATTGTAGGACATATCAACCCCGGGGACGCTACGTGGCACTAGAGGAGGTGATTAGGCTGAATGAGTAGCAACATAAGACTGTGGAAGTGTCTAAGGCAGGGGTTCTCAACCTGTGGGTCGCGAACCCTTTGGGGGTCGAAAGACGAATATCCAGGGGTCGCCTAAGACCATAGAAAATAAAAAACTTGACATGGAGCAAAACTTTTCATGGGTAACTACATTTTTTTAAACTATATTTCTCTTTTGAGAATAAATGTTGTAAACAACTGAATTAGAATCATTCCAAACTTTACTTCTCGCAGAATTAGTATTTGTAACAGTTTAAATGATGTTCATCAAGACATAACGGTTACACCATTGCGGATTCAGTTCCATGGGGAAGATTTACTCATGAAATTGAAAACCAAATCCGTTTATAATTAGTCCTGCACTATCAAGTTATAGTCTAGGTCAGGGGTCGGCAACCTTTTGAGTCCGAAGAGCCAAAATTACAATTTACAAAATAAAATTTTAAAGTTTTTAAAGAGCCACAAAGTTTTTTCTTGCCAACTATAAATAGTACTCGCATAAGTAAAGTTCTTTGAAAAAAAAAACGAATCTATTTATTCATAAGAAAAAAATATATTTATTTATATATGAAATACGAAAAACATGCATATTGTTATAACCCTACTCGCGACGCAAAAGGGTTAACTGTGTGTGATCAGCTGACATTGTTGACACAGGCCAGCAATACAGTTTAGCGTGCTATATTGAAAGGCAGTCCTCCAGTAAAACGTACGAGTCCAGGAAGAGACAGTAGAGTTTATGAGTTTATTACAGTGATATACAGTCTAACGTTGTAGTAGTTGATTGTGTTGCCAGTTGTGTCATACTGGCTGTTTTATTTGACGCTTATTAGAGTACCAAATTATTTGGAGCCTTGTTGTCAAGTTCTTGATGTGTTGTGTTGTGTTTAGCAGTGTTTACAGAAGGCCTGATTAGGAGAGAGAATCGTAACACTGGTGTCAGAAGTGGGATTTCCTATGGCTTCTGTGAAACTGCTGGATGAACTGAATCTAAAAGAATTGAAATAAGAGCTTCGGTGTCGTGGAGTGAAATGCTTTAAAAGAAACAATGAAACTCTTAAAGAATGTCTCCGACAAGCCCTGGTGGATGAAGAGGAAGATCCATACACGTACCTCTTTGAACTCGAACCCGATGTGGTAGAGCTCTTGATCACATTTCTCGCTGGCTTTCCGAATGTGATCAAGGGTGACTCACAGAAAGAGACATATGAAGAAATCAGAGAAGAGACCGAGACCAATAGCCCAACCAACGCTTTTGCTGCAGAAATGAGTGCCTCCGTCAGCCAGACAGAACAAGACAACGTTGTGTCTTACCTCAAGCCTGTAGCTGAGGACATTAAAGACATCTGTCAATCTGTCAGTGCTGATGAGAGGAACTCGAATCCTGATGGCTGCACCCAGATGTTTGGCACGAACTTTACATGTCGAGCTTCGCAGGGAGAACGCAAACTCCAAGAAACCCTAACAGACGTTTGTCCAGCTGCCCAGACCCTATTCGCATTAAAAGAATTAAACATTTACATACAACACTAACTTGCACTTTAATAACAAAACAATTGAGCACACAATTCAATGCGATCGATGGCTTTGGTTTTTAGAAAGTTTGGATACATTTGTCTCGACACTTGTTGTTTTTAGTTTCAAACACGACTCGGAATGTTCAATTGGCTTCTTAAGTTACTTTGACTTGTGTTCATGCAAGAGAACAAACTTGCTCGCACCGAATATGTCCATGCGATAATAGTCAGTACTTCAAATGCAAACCTTTTCACCTCACTGTAGCAAACTGGAAGACTTTTCGATGCGTCGAATATAAATGCCTCACTTTGCGGCATTTCTTTGAAAGTTGTCCACTTTGGTTGCGTTACGTACATACATGTCTGGACCCTTAACTCTTTCAGCTCGCTTTTCAACTCTGTAAATTCTCCACTCCACAAAGCTTTACTTTTTTAAGTCCAGTATCAATTCCAAATAGCTCAATGTGGATTTTGTTAGTGAGGGGATTTACTATAAATGGTAGAATGGTTTGGTTGGTTTTGAATAGCTCAAATCTCTCAGAAAATTCCTCGCTTTTTATTTAATAGCTGTGCTAAAGTAATTCCTGTCAACAGTTGCACTGGTTTTATCGCGCGATTGCCTTAGAAAGTGAAAATGAAGTCATTTACCGCTCTGAATAAGTAAAAATCCCTTTTCAGACCTTGAGATCTGTAGGGCAGATGATGTAAAGGTCATCTCTTTCTATGGCCGGCGATTAACAAGGGTGTCATGTGGACAGCAAAATGACCAACCGCCTTTACTTTCCCGAACTAATGTTAGGTACTCATTAGAGCTGGGTGGATTTAGAAGCACCAAAAATATTCAGAGAATGAAATCCCATTCTTCACCACGATTCTAACTCGGGACTCGGAAGCCAAGCGCTTTACTGCACAGCCACCGCTCTTATCTTGTACCAAAACATTGGCTGTGCTTCCATTTTCTTGTAGTTTTAGATTAAGCTCATTTGATTTCGCTGTTATAACCACCATAAAGTAACATTTTTGCAACCATTTATCATTCTCTATTTCAAGGTGAGTTACATAAAAAGAAATAGAAATGTATTTATTTCAATCAAAGACAAAGCTAGAAGTTTCAACAACCATATCTTTAGAAATCCATCGCACCTTGTTGGGAAGAAGGTCGGAATATTGAGTCTCCATTTTGTTTAAGAATTCTTTTAACTGACGATGGTAGAATGCTTCTGACAAGCTATTCTTGATGTAGTATGCAGTGAAACGTAAGCATTTCGTGGAGAATCGCAGTTTCTCCTTTATTTTTTCCTATCATAATTCTGGCTCCATGAAACGAGTTTATTTAAATCGATCTTATTGTCTTCAGTGCATTTTTGCAATGCATTCGCTAAATCGTCTCCTCTAGTTTGTTACGAGAGCGGTTGCAATCCTTAGGAAGACATATACCTGACAGAAAGCCAGCTTGTGCCGTCACTTTTATGTTGCAATACTCATCTATATCAGTCGTAAGAGGGAAGAAAGTTGACTTCTTCCACCTGCAAATATGTTATATTTGAAGACATGGGGAGAGGGTGCGGTGAAAAGCAAGTACAAGTGGCTGAGAGACAGAAGCGGTGCCTAATCTTAGTTAATCGATTATTTGAGTATGGAACTAAAGAGCCGCAGCTTAACACCCAAAGAGCCGCATGTGGCTCGCGAGCCGCAGGTTGCCTACCCCTGGTCTAGGTTAGAAAAGGTATGAAAATGATCGTTAAGAAAAGAAATTATAATGACGATTTTAGACGTTGTGGTTTTACTTCAATGGTTAAAGCAAAAACTGAGAAACCAGTCATTTGTAACTAAGTTCTATTATCAGAATCAATGAATCTGAAAAAACTGAACGTCATTTTGATATTAACAACGAGCTACAGTATTTCAAATGTAAACTGAATCAAGAAAGCCCAAAACATTTATCCAACTTGTTAAATACAGAAGTAGACTTGATGCAGATGACGACATTTATTTTGGTCTTGTAAAATTTCTGATCTGGTAAAACAGAAATAAGTTAACCTTCACAGTGTCGTTGATATTTATTCCCTAACTGGCGCAACAATTGTGTACCAATGTAGAATACTGTTGCCCTAGCTGCTTACTATGCTCCTATATGATTTCATAATTGCCATATAAGTATAAAAGATGAATATGGTGATCACGCGATTTAAAAGTAAATAAATGCAGGGAAATATTCCAAGCTGAAATATTTAATGTTTCATGATAAAAAAAATGTAGCTTTGACAAATATCGGATATTGACATTACGAATACGATTTTATAACATACTCGAAAATATCATTTTACAGTTGGGGGTCGCCTCATAGTGGCCAATTGTAAAAAGTGGTCGCGGAACTAAAAAGGTTGACAACCGCTGGTCTATGGGAATACGAGAGTTTTCTTATTGTATAGTGCGGAGTTGTAAAAGAGCTTCCACGACCCTGTCGATAATCCAGGCGCCGTTCCTCAAGGAACCGTGACAGCAATGGCGAGTCCTGCACGGTTAGCTCAGGATAATGGCGGGGGTTCCTTATGTGCTCGGCCTTAAGCCATGTATTGTAGTCCTTGCGCCCATTGGAAAATGCAATGTTTTATATAAGCATTGACTCGGACTTCTTCAAGACAGAGCCGTTTGTTCAACCATGCTTACTAGCCTAGATTTCGAAGAGCCTTCGGCTCAACATTCTTGACAATCTCACGGACATATTAACAGATGTACTTGCTTTAAGAAAAAAAAGTCCTTAGCTTTTGACTACAGTTACGCGACTTTTTTTGGTATCAAACAAAAAATACCAATAATAAATTGACTAATAGATTACTTTTTTAATTGATTACTTTTTAAATTCATTAATGTATTTCTAGGTACAATAATTGTGTAAAGTTTCAACTTGATACGAGACAGGACAAGACAAGCTATTGGACCTAAGACAAAAACCACCTACTTAACACAAATGTAATCTCAATAGCAACGTATGCTTACGAGACATGGAAGTCATCTAACAAAATTGAGAAAGACTAAATGTGGCTCTACTAAAAAGGCTACGACGGATTTTAGGAGCCAGTTAAAGAGAAAAAATGAGATAATAAGATAAGATAATTTTTATTGGTGCAAACATATAGAAATTCAGTTTGACTGCAATTGACAATCTTAGCTTAACTACTGTACAATAACAATGTAGATGCAAATACGAACAACATTCACACATGAAACACATGCACACACTCACAACCAACGCTTTATGGATTAGACGTCTATGTACTTTTCGATAACGGCAAATGATTGTAACACTCTGACCGAAAGTGGGATAAAGGAGTTTTTAAATCTTTTTGTTTTAGTCGTATTGGAAAGGAGACGACCACTTCGTTCAGATCTGATGTAACAGTGGTTTAATGGGTGCAGGTTATCTTTAAGAATCGTGAGCGATTTGGAAAGGCATCTTTCAAGAAAAATCTCTTCAAGAGAGATGGTAGCTGTGTTCGAGTGACATACGATGCTTTTTTAATTAGTCTGTTTAGTCTATGTCTAAAACAAACAAATACTGTGTCGAACTGGGACTCGATCATTTAATCAGGCTGTGACCGAGCGTCGCATGAGATTTACATGACATGTCCTCTAACAGAATTACGGGTATAAAGAGTTGCATTGCTATGGAGGCCACTACGAGGAAAGCGCAAACAGGGACCTCCTCGTATAACTTGGCGCCACACCTTCATGGAAGATCTAAGAGCACTGGAAATCAGGTGGAAAGAGGCGTCAGTCATTGTCAGTGACAAATCTTTATGGAGACAGCTTGCCGCCAATGCACGTGCGAGAGGATCTAAGTCTAAGTTAACGAGATTGAGTTTGGGAGAAATAACGTGTTCAAACTTTTTAGCACGCAGACAGAGTGAGTTGATGAAAGCTTTTAAAAAAAGTTCAATTTTATTTTTTAGGAAGAAGGCATCTCAAATCGAGGAAACCGGGGCTACTCTGTCACTTCGATAGTCAAATGTACACTCCTGTCAGTCAATATAGATGACTATTACCGAATCTGTAACTACTGCAGCTCTCCAGATGAAAATCCAGATCATATTCGCATGCTTAGGTTTGGCTGAGATTAAAACTTTTTGTTAGTAACTACTGCAATAATACTTAATATCTTGACAAAACATTGAATGAAATGATTGATATTCAGTTGATACATTGAAATAATCTTGAACCAGATTCGTCGTTATTTATTTATACCACACAGTAAGAATAGAATACAATATCAACAATAAGGCGTCTTTGCTTATGTTGACCTGCCTACTTAAGCGTACACGATGTTGTCCTTATATACAATAGACTGGAGGGTGGTGCACTAGCAGGTGGCCCCATAACGTTTGTTTTGTTTGTGTTAGCCCTATACTCTTTACAGACCTGAGAGAAGCGGGACATTAGTGACTGAAGTTCCTCTTGTGAGTGTGCCACTACCGCTGCATCGTCCGTGAATAGCAAATCTCTTTCGAGGGTGGTTCTGATTTTGGCCCTCAGGCTGTCAATATTTAGAAGTTTGACATCGAATCTTGAATGGTGATAGATTGATGGATTTGTCAAACGCGTTGGGGATTAGCAGTGAAAAGAGTATTTATTCTAAAGAGGGTTGGGGCCAGGACACATCCTTGTTTAACTCCAATGTTTATGCTGAAACTTTCGTAGCAGGCGCCATTGAACTGCACAATAACCGTCCTATTTTGATGATAACAAGCTAGATGCTGTGAAAGAATTCTGCTACCTTGCATCTACAGTTCAATAGAAACTGTCTCTAAAAGAGAAGATAAAAAAAAGCATAGAGAAGGCTGCATCGACTTTCGCTAGACTCAGATCAAGAGTTTTGAAAAACCAGTGAAAAAAAAATGGCATGTAATTTGAGCTTGCTACTGTACGGCAGTACCTATTCAGAGAAAGCAAGAGAGAGAGGACTAATATCATTCCACTTTCGCTGCCTTAGAATGATCTTGAAAATCACATGGCGCGAGTGTGCAGCACTAAAATCCTTGCTCAAACGGGTCTTCCCAGCATCTTCGCAATCCTCAGACAACGCTGCCTGCGCTGGTTTGGTCTTGTTCGCCGGAATGAAGGATCTACCAACTTAAACTAAAATGATGTCTTTGTACACAAACTTTCTTTTATTGAAATGATTTTCTGAGTATGTCAAATTTAGAGGGAACGCGTGACTGTAGCTCAAAATTAAATTTAAACAAGATTACAAAGAGAGTTTGTGTTATCACACAAACTCAGAGGCTGTTCGTCGGAGTCGGATCCCTGTCGAATCCGCCTATTTGCAAGGAATATTCAAGACGTAATTTAATTTTGATGGTCAAAAGTAATAATGTTTCAAAGATTCATTTGCCGTTGTAAAAAATGTTGTTGTTGTTGTGTTTTTTTTTGCTGTTTTACATGTTTCGGATTTTCTTTCTAAGTTAAAAATAATTAACTTCTCGCAGGACGACGGTGGATGGCAGCGAGCATGGTATGAACCCTGCCTGGTCATGCAGTTTGCGCGCTGGAATGTCGTTAGGATTTATCGATGGTCCCTGGTTCAAACCCTGCCCGCTCCCATCACCCGTCGTCCTGCGGCAGGTTTGGACTAGGAAGTAAACTATCTTCAACTCTGAAGGGACATCCGAAACATGTAAAACAAACAAACAACCCGGGACCGTCGAGATAATCAGTTCAGCACACTAACCCCATGACCAGGCATTGTTCTTAACTTAATAACAAACTGGTTACAAACTATTTAACTAATAGCCTATTATTGATAAAGAGATATATTACACATTACGGCATTCTACTGAATATGTACAAAATGTCGGACGAGCGATTTTAGATAATCTTTCAGCATTGATTTGTAATTGAAAAAAAAAAAGAAAAGAACAGATGTATCGTGCTTGTACTTCGATGTCTCAGCACATTTTTCAACAGAGTATTGGCCTTTTCATTTAAACGGAACTAGAATAAGGAAGTAGATCTACATCAAGTAAACTTCTGTTTAGCACTCTTAAGATCTATATTTACTAGATCTAGATCTATAATATAAATTTGGAATAATTTAGATGTAATTTAGATTAGATTTATGCAATAAAAATCCTAGTTTATCTATCAATAGACTGAATGCAACATTAAATTTAAAAATAGTAGATTAGTTTTTAGTATATTATAACATTGCAATATTGATCTAGACGTTTGGAAATCAAAATCTACACTTTAAGTCTAGAAATTGAAATTCTATATCTTGATCTAGTCTATATCAGTCTAAACTAGACCTAGAAATTCTAGATCTAAACTCTACAACGATTTTAATTAGAATATAAAACCAGATCTATTTTTAAAAATCTAGATTTGCTGTAAAAATCTAGATTTAGTTTAAAAAATCAGATTAAATCTAAATCTAGCTATCGTGTCTTTTTTAAAATACGAGTCAGATTACAAGGTTTAATAAACATTACTATACCGAGTTGTTTAAGCATTTCATTTGAAGAATTCATTCCCTATGACCTCAAAGGAATGTAAAATCCACTACGTCACACGGCCTAGTTAGACTACAAAAATTTTCATCCATACGAGCCAGTTATCGAGGGTTCATAGACCGAGTTTTTTTTAGCATTACATTTAAAGAATTCATTCATATGACGTCAAAGGAAAAAAAATTCCATTACGTCACAATGGGCTGGTAACAAAAATAAGTTTTTATTAATATATATATAAGGATTAAAGCCGCATTTTTGTGCGTTTTGTCTGTCAGTCTGTTTGTCCGTCATGTTAATTTCGAAAAGCTATTGAAAATTTGATTAATCTTTAATTTTTCCCTCCGAAACATCGCAATAGTTTCAAGTATCTATAATAGATTGTTCGGATGTTTGTATATATAGCGAGAGAAAAAGAGAATTTTAGAAAAATCTAACACCGTTAATAAACATTTTGGAATGGTCTCATATGAAAATTAGATGTACCGTAGCCTCGTGGAGAGATTTGTATACCTTTTTGTAGTGTTAGGAAGCTTTTTTGATTAAGAATCGGAAAATAATTCAACGAAAATTGATTTTAAAACGTATAGCGAGAAAATTCAATGTAATGTACGACATAAGTGCGATTTTACATAGAGTTAGAATGTTTTTCATAAAAATCCGGAACAACCGATATTCGTAAATGAGAAGAAGATTATTTGTTTATTTATTAGAAGAGGGATTTCAAACAGTTATTTTTGTTAGTAGATTTTTCATATAAAATTCGGAACAATTTTGGAGATGATTTGTAAGAGAATTTAAGAAATGTAGTTTGATTTCTTTTTCAAAACCGAATCTGGTACATTCTTTACGGATAAAAAAAAACTGTTATGTTTTAGCAAGAAAATTCAATGTAACATAAGTCTAAACATTATTTTTCAATAATCGTTTCTTGTAAATTACTTTCTTATTTTAAAATCCTGATAGGTTTATTGTCCATTTTTTTGAAAAAAAATCATTTGACATAAATTTGTTTTAAGTTGAAAATACGGAACAATTGGATATCGATGATTAAACTATAGTGATTTATTGTCCAAGAATATAAGGGTAATGTAAGTCAATGATGATATTTCAAATAATCGTTTGACATATTTTTTTTTTTATAAAACAACTTCATAGTTCTTCATAGTTCATAGCACGGAAATTACATGTAATATAAGTTAGAAGAGAAAACAAACATTCGTTGGCAATCTATTATAGATACTTAAAACTATTGCAATGTTTTGGAAGGAACAAGGTTAAATCAGATTTTCAATAACATTTAGTGTTTTTTTTAATTATATAAACGTGACGGACAGACCGACAAACAGACAAAACACAAAAAAATAAGTGGCTTTTATCGTGATGGGAGCACTAAACAAAAATTAAATAAAATCTGATTATTTATAAATGTTTAAGGAATTGGTCTAGCACCATAGCATGTCACGGCGTTACGCTACTGCACGAAAGTCGCTGCATAAAAAGTCCATTGTAAACAAATGTGCTTGATATTTACATATAAAGTGCATTCTTAGCCTTTATAAACAAACATAAATATTTTCTTTAAATTTTAGCAGAAAAAAAAAACTTTAACTAATATTTATATTTGTTGTGAACATTTCTTGTACATGCTACGGTATATTCTACTTAGTGATACTAAAAATATACGCAAAATTGTAACATATTGTAACATTGCCTCCCTTACAATTACGTTATTGTTTTAGAATTGATGTATTTTTATTAAAAAAATCGCTTGCATAATTAATTTTATGAAGTAAACGGTTTGCTTTTAGAAAACAAAAAGTAGCCGTTGCACCTAAACTTTTCAAGCCGCATCGCATGGTGAAATAATATTTTTTTATTTCTCTTCTAGTTTTCGAGATGTGAGTGTGCATAAACCTAATAGCGGTCTTTCCCCTTACGGGGGCCGCTAAAAAACTGTACAAATTATTGCAAAATATGAAATTTTGTTCGGCTGAGCAGAACATTTATTTTTTTATTGCCTTTTCCTAGCAAATATTTTATACGTTTTATTTCTTCCTAATTTTCAAATGTGAAAGAACTCAAAGTTTGAACAGCGGGAGAAACAATCTATTGTTGTAAGTTTTGTGATCACTCAATATATCACTCAATGTCCTTTAGAATGATACTAATGTCTGCACACATTTTACACTGATATATTTAAATGATTTGTGTTCTTTAGCCAAATGGACTTCATGAAATATTTCCCAATGCAAGAACTGATCGAAAATAATGAAGGAAAGGTGATTCTTTTCTACTACAGGTACGAAACACGGGAGTTGACCTAATTAGGTTGATTCCCTTTTTTTGATAAACCAACATGAGATATTCTTCTTGAACTTGTATCCAAATAAAAAAATATTACACTGGAAGTTTTACTTCTGTTAGTACCATGTAGCCTTTCATCTACAGAAAAGGTTTGGTCATAACACCTGATTCAGGGAAATCTGAGTACATCTATATTGTCAAATCAGTAAGTTAACATCTATATTGTCAAATCAGTAAGTTAACATCTATATTGTCAAATCAGTAAGTTAACATCTATATTGTCAAATCAGTATGTTGTCTTCTTTATTATCAAATCAGTATGTTGTCGTCTTTATTATCAAATCAGTATGTTGTCTTCTTTATTATCAAATCAGTATGTTGTCTTCTTTATTATCAAATCAGTATGTTGTCATCTATAATATCAAATCAGTATGTTGTCTTCTTTATTATCAAATCAGTATGTTGTCTTCTTTATTATCCAATCAGTATGTTGTCTTCTTTATTATCAAATCAGTATGTTGTCTTCTTTATATTATCAAATCAGTATGTTGTCATCTATAATATCAAATCAGTATGTTGTCTTCTATATTATCAAATCAGTATGTTGTCATCTATAATATCAAATCAGTATGTTGTCATTTATGTTGTGAAACGGTGACATTTACATTATCGAATTACAAAGTTGACATTTATAACAGCTATATTATCAGTAAGTTGATGATCGTATTATCAAATCAGTACGTTGAAATATTATCCAATTAAAAAAAAAAGACATTTTTACCCATTAGTTATTCTTTAATGCAAGCGTACACTTGGAAGAACAATTCACTATTCGAAATCAGTCTATCAAATATTTTGGTTTTGAATTGCCCGGAAATTGTTCTAAGGGTTATTTTAGGTTGGGTAGGGGGCGGGGCATTATTATCACTTTATTATCTAGAATTATAATTTTAATTATAAATATGTAGGTCTAAAATTTGAACTGTTTTATATGTTTCGGATGTTTCTTCAGAAATGACAATGACCCCATCACAACCCAAACCTTCCGGAGGACGACGGGTGGCAGGCTTCGAGACAGCAGTCCAGAGCGTATACCACACAATGCACCACATATAAATAATCAGGGTAGGGGCGAAAAAATGATATTTAATTTACAGGGCAAAAGTATGTGTGGGGGGCATTATAAAGCGGGCCGTTCCAATTCTTTATAACAGATACTAGAGTTCACGGGTCAAACGTATGTTAGGGAAGCGTTCAATGTGGGTCCTTTCATTGGGAATGGAAAAAAAAGCCAGTATTGACTACTTTCTGAACTGTGCGATACAATAGATGCAATTTAAACCAAAAAAAAGGGGGGGGGGATCCGAGCGTTTTATTAGAAGTGGCCAAAACAAACAATATATACCTTGAAACAAATGAAATTGGCTCAGACGGTGTGTAATGCTAGCTAAATAATATATGTCAATATTTTGTTCAACAATTGTTCAAGATGATTGTTTTTAATTGTATGAACTTTGTAATTTGAGCTGTCTTACCCTATATGGTCTATAATCTGCTGGCCATGATCATACTGTCTACTGAATGTATTAGGACTAAATTCTAATTTTAAAAAAAATGGCTATAGCCTATATACATTTCCTACCCAACAGGGAACATGTCAATTGTTGACTTGTGTCAAATCATTGCGTGCAACAAAACGTTACAAGTGTGTCAAGGTGTCCTTACCTCCTATCAAAGGTAATGTTTTTTTTAGTTCAGGTATATACACTTGGGTGACTTGGTGACTGTTTCTATCAATATCTGCCATGACTGTTCTATTGTCCCCTCTTCAAGCAGCTTTTCTAGGCACTGGAACTTGTTCGACAGGGTGACCTTGAACCCCTACGTTTTTCTTTGTGCAAGTCTTTCAGCGCAATGGTTTGCTGGATCCTCCTGTTTTGTTTGTGCAATCTTTCAGCACAATGGTTTGCTGGATCCTCCTGTTTTGTATGTGCAAGTCTTTCAGCGCAATGCTGGATCCTCCTGTTTTGTTTGTGCAAGTCTTTCAGCACAATGCTGGATCCTCCTGTTTTGTTTGTGCAGTCTTTCAGCACAATGCTGGATCCTCCTGTTTTGTTTGTGCAAGTCTTTTAGCACAATGCTGGATCCTCCTGTTTTGTTTGTCCAAGTCTTTCAGCACAATGCTGAATCCTCCTGTTTTGTTTGTGCAGTCTTTCAGCACCATGCTGAATCCTCCTGTTTAGTTTGTGCAAGTCTTTCAGCACAATGCTGGATCCTCCTGTTTTGTTTGTGCAAGTCTTTCAGCACAATGCTGAATCCTCCTGTTTTGTTTGTGCAGTCTTTCAGCGCAATCTGGATCCTCCTGATTTGTTTGTGCATGTCTTTCAGCACAATGCTGGATCCTCCTGTTTTGTTTGTGCGTCTTTCAGCACAATGCTGGATCCTCCTGTTTTGTGTGTGCAGTCTTTCAGCACAATGCTGGATCCTCCTGTTTTGTTTGTGCAGTCTTTCAGCACCATGCTGGATTCTCCTGTTTAGTTTGTGCAAGTCTTTCAGCACAATGCTGGATCCTCCTGTTTTGTTTGTGCAAGTCTTTCAGCACAATGCTGGATTCTCCTGTTTTGTTTGTGCAAGTCTTTCAGCACAATGCTGGATTCTCCTGTTTTGTTTGTGCAGTCTTTCAGCACAATGCTGGATCCTCCTGTTTTGTTTGTGCAAGTCTTTCAGCACAATGCGGGATCCTCCTGTTTTGTTTGTGCGTCTTTCAGCACAATGCTGGATCCTCCTGTTTTGTGTGTGCAGTCTTTCAGCACAATGCTGGATCCTCCTGTTTTGTTTGTGCAGTCTTTCAGCACCATGCTGGATCCTCCTGTTTAGTTTGTGCAAGTCTTTCAGCACAATGCTGGATCCTCCTGTTTTGTTTGTGCAAGTCTTTCAGCACAATGCTGGATTCTCCTGTTTTGTTTGTGCAAGTCTTTCAGCACAATGCGGGATCCTCCTGTTTTGTTTGTGCAGTCTTTCAGCACAATGCTGGATCCTCCTGTTTTGTTTGTGCAAGTCTTTTAGCACAATGCTGGATCCTCCTGTTTTGTTTGTGCAAGTTTTCAGCACAATGCTGAATCCTCCTGATTTGTTTGTGCAGTCTTTCAGCACCATGCTGAATCCTCCTGTTAAGTTTGTGCAAGTCTTTCAGCACAATGCTGGATCCTCCTGTTTTGTTTGTGCAAGTCTTTGAGCACAATGCTGAATCCTCCTGTTTTGTTTGTGCAGTCTTTCAGCGCAATGCTGGATCCTCCTGTTTTGTTTGTGCATGTCTTTCAGCACAATGCTGGATCCTTCTGTTTTGTTTGTGCGTCTTTCAGCACAATGCTGGATCCTCCTGTTTTGTGTGTGCAGTCTTTCAGCACAATGCTGGATCCTCCTGTTTTGTTTGTGCAGTCTTTCAACACCATGCTGGATCCTCCTGTTTAGTTTGTGCAAGTCTTTCAGCACAATGCTGGATCCTCCTGTTTTGTTTGTGCAAGTCTTTCAGCACAATGCTGAATCCTCCTGTTTTTTTTGTGCAAGTCTTTCAGCACAATGCTGGATTCTCCTGTTTTGTTTGTGCAGTCTTTCAGCACAATGCTGGATCCTCCTGTTTTGTTTGTGCAAGTCTTTCAGCACAATGCTGGATCCTCCTGTTTTGTTTGTGCAAGTCTTTCAGCACAATGCTGGATCCTCCTGTTTTGTTTGTGCAAGTCTTTTAGCACAATGCTGGATCCTCCTGTTTTGTTTGTCCAAGTCTTTCAGCACAATGCTGAATCCTCCTGTTTTGTTTGTACAGTCTTTCAGCACCATGCTGAATCCTCTTGTTTTTTTTGTGCAAGTCTTTCAGCACAATGCTGGATCCTCCTGTTTTGTTTGTGCAAGTCTTTCAGCACAATGCTGAATCCTCCTGTTTTGTTTGTGCAGTCTTTCAGCGCAATGCTGGATCCTCCTGTTTTGTTTGTGCATGTCTTTCAGCACAATGCTGGATCCTCCTGTTTTGTTTGTGCGTCTTTCAGCACAATGCTGGATCCTCCTGTTTTGTGTGTGCAGTCTTTCAGCACAATGCTGGATCCTCCTGTTTTGTTTGTGCAGTCTTTCAGCACCATGCTGGATCTTCCTGTTTAGTTTGTGCAAGTCTTTCAGCACAATGCTGGATCCTCCTGTTTTGTTTGTGCAAGTCTTTCAGCACAATGCTGGATTCTCCTGTTTTGTTTGTGCAAGTCTTTCAGCACAATGCTGGATTCTCCTGTTTTGTTTGTGCAGTCTTTCAGCACAATGCTGGATCCTCCTGTTTTGTTTGTGCAAGTCTTTCAGCACAATGCTGGATCCTCCTGTTTTGTTTGTGCAAGTCTTTCAGCACAATGCTGGATCCTCCTGTTTTGTTTGTGCAGTTTTTCAGCACAATGCTGGATCCTCCTGTTTTGTTTGTGCAAGTCTTTCAGCACAATGCTGAATCCTCCTGTTTTCTTTGTACAGTCTTTCAGCACCATGCTGGATCCTCCTGTTTAGTTTGTGCAGTCTTTCAGCGCAATGCTGGATCCTCCTGTTTTGCTTGTGCAGTCTTTCAGCGCAATGCTGGATCCACTTTTTTGTATTGATTCGTATTTTGCTCGGACACACGATTAATTAAACAAAGTTTCAATTTGATCCGAGAGAGGGCAGTGGGAGAAATAACGTGCTAAACTTTGCATTAGAAAGACGAAGTGATAAATTGATATAAGCTTTGTAAAAACATGTGTTCGCGTGGCAGGGCTCTAGGTCAGTTCTAGGCCTCGTGCTATCCAGAATTCTCGTATTAATTCTTATCATCACTATCACACTTAATGTTCTTAACCACCTAAAAGTTTGTTTTTATGTAGCATTGTTCGTCAGAAAATTTGTGACAAGTTCTTTAGAGGAGTGATTCGAAAGTCAAGTTTACTAAAGACTCGGATTGAAGGGACTTTTTGTAACCTCTGAGTAAATCCAAGTTAAATAAGTCCCTGACATAAGTTGGTAAAAAAGTAAAGGCGGTTAGTCGTGCTGAACACATGCTAGTGAGTAGAGACCAGGACTGCAATGGAAGCTGGCTAGTGAGTAGAGACCAAGACTGCAATATTAGTGGGCTAATGAGTTAGGACCAGGACTGCAGTGGTAGTTGGCTAATGAGTTAAGACAAATACTGCAGTGGTAATGGGCTAATGCGTTAATGGTAGCTGGCTAGTAAGTAGACACCAGGACTGCAATGGTAGCTGGCTAATGAGTTAAAACCAGGACTGCAATGGTAGCTGGATAATGAGTTCAGACCAGCACTGCAGTGGTAGTGGGCTAATGAGTTAAGACCAGGACTGCAGTGGTAGTGGACTAATGAGTTAAGACCAGGACTGCAGTGGTGAAGGGCTAATGAGTTAAGACCAGAATTGCAGTGGTAGTGGGCTAATGAGTTAGGATCAGGACTGCAGTGGTAGTGGGCTAATGAGTTAAGACCAGAACTGCAATGGTAGCTGGATAATAAGTTAAGACGAAGACTGCAAAGGTAATGGGCTAATGCGTTAAGAATAGGACTGCAGTGGTAGCTGGCTAATGATTTGAGACGAGGACTGCAATGGTAACTGGCTAGTGAGTAGAAACCAGGACTGCAATGGTAGCTGGCTAATGAGTTAAGACCAGGACTGCAGTGGTAGCTGACTAATGAGTTAAGACCAGGACTGCAATGGAAGCTGGCTAATGAGTTAAGACCAGGACTGCAGTGGTAGCTGGCTAATGAGTTAAAACCAGGACTGCAATGGTAGCTAGCTAATGAGTTAAAATCAGGACTGCAGTGGTAGCTGGCTAATAAGAAGACCAGGACTGCAGTGGTAGTAAGCTAAAGAGTTATAACCAGTACTGCAGTGGTAGTGAGCTAATGAGTTAAGACAAGGACTGCAGTGGTAATGGACTAATGAGTTAAGACCAGGAATGCAATGGTAGCTGGCTAATAAGTTGAGACAAGGACTGCAATGGTAACTTGCTAGTGAGTAGAAACCAGGACTGCAATGGATAATAAGCTTATACCAGGACTGCAGTGGTAGCTGGCTAATAAGTTAAGACCAGGACTGCAGTGGTAGTGAGCTAATGAGTTAAGACGAGGACTGTAGTGGTAGTGGGCTAATGAGTTAAGACCAGGACTGCAGTGGTAGCTGGCTAATGAGTTAAGACCAGGACTGCAGTGGTAGCTGGCTAATGAGTTAAGACCAGGACTGCAGTTGTAGCTGGCTAATGAGTTAAGACCAGGACTGCAGTTGTAGTGAGCTAATGAGTTAAGAAGAGGACTGCAGTGGTAATGGGCTAAGGCGTTAAGACCAGGACTGTAAGGGTAGCTGGCTAATGAGTTAAGACCAGGACTGCAGTGGTAGCTGGCTTATGAGTTACGACCAGGACTGCAGTGGTAGTTGGCTAATAAGTTAATACCAGGACTGCAGTTGTAGCTGGCTAAAGAGTTAAGACGTGGACTGCAATGGTAGCTGGCAAATGAGTTAAGACCAGGACTACAGTATAAGTTGGCTAAAAAGTTAAGACCAGGCATGCAGTGGTAGTGGGCTAATGAGATCAGACCAGGACTGCAGTGGTAGCTGGCTTATGAGTTATGACCAGGACTGCAGTATTAGCTGGCTAATGAGTTAAGACCAGGACTGCAATGGAAGCTGGCTAATGAGTGAAGACCATGACTGCAGTGGTAGCTGGCTAATGAGTTAAAACCAGGACTGCAATGGTAGCTGGCTAATGAGAAGACCAGGACTGCAGTGGTAGTGAGCTTATGAGTTAAGATCAGTACTGCAGTAGTAGTGAGCTAATGAGTTAAGACAAGGACTGCAGTGGTAATGGGCTAATGAGTTAAGAACAGAACTGCAATGGTAGCTGGCTTATGATTTGAGACGAGGACTGCAATGGTAACTGGCTAGTGAGTAGAATTCAGAACTGCAATGGTAGCTGGCTAAAGAGCTTAGACCAGGACTGCAATGGAAGCTGGCTAATGAGTTAAGACAAGGACTGCAATGGTAACTGGCTAATGAGTTTAGACCAGTACTGCAATAGTAGCTGGCTAATGAGTTAAGATCAGGACTGCAATGGTAGCTGGCTAATGAGTTAAGACCAGAACTGCAGTGGTAGCTGGCTAATGAGTTAAGACCAGGACTGCAGTGGTAGATGGCTAATGAGTTAAGACAAGGACGGCAATGGTAGCTGGCTAATGAGTTAAGCCCATCACTGCAGTGGTAACTGGCTAATGAGTTAAGACCAGGACTGCAGTGGTAGTGAGCTAATGAGTTAAGACGAGGACTGTAGTGGTAGCTGGCTAATGAGTTAAGACCAGGACTGCAGTTGTAGCTGGCTAATGAGTTTAGACCAGTACTGCAATAGTAGCTGGCTAATGAGTTAAGATCAGGACTGCAATGGTAGCTGGCTAATGAGTTAAGACCAGAACTGCAGTGGTAGCTGGCTAATGAGTTAAGACCAGGACTGCAGTGGTAGATGGCTAATGAGTTAAGACAAGGACGGCAATGGTAGCTGGCTAATGAGTTAAGCCCATCACTGCAGTGGTAACTGGCTAATGAGTTAAGACCAGGACTGCAGTGGTAGTGAGCTAATGAGTTAAGACGAGGACTGTAGTGGTAGCTGGCTAATGAGTTAAGACCAGGACTGCAGTTGTAGCTGGCTAATGAGTTAAACCAGGACTGCAGTGGTAGCTGGCTAATGAGTTAAGAGCAGGACTGCAGTGGAAGCTGGCTAATAAGTTAAGACAAGGACTGCAGTGGTAATGGGTTAATGCGTTAAGACCAGGACTGCAGTGGTAGCTGGCTAATGAGATAAAACCAGGACTGCAGTGGTAGCTGGCTTATGAGTTATGACCAGAACTGCAGTGGTAGCTGGCTAATGAGTTAAGATCAGGACTGCAGTGGTAGCTGGCTAATGAGAAGACCAGGACTGTAGTGGTAGTGAGCTAATGAGTTATAACCAGTACTGCAGTGGTAGTGACCTAATGAGTTAAGACAAGGACTGCAGTGGTAATGGACTAATGAGTTAAGACCAGGAATGCAATGGTAGCTGGCTAATAAGTTGAGACAAGGACTGCAATGGTAACTTGCTAGTGAGTAGAAACCAGGACTGCAATGGATAATAAGCTTATACCAGGACTGCAGTGGTAGCTGGCTAATGAGTTAAGACCAGGACTGCAGTGGTAGTGAGCTAATGAGTTAAGACGAGGACTGTAGTGGTAGCTGGCTAATGAGTTAAGACCAGGACTGCAGTTGTAGCTGGCTAATGAGTTAAGACCATTACTGCAGTGGTAGCTGGCTAATGAGTTAAGACCAGGACTGCAGTGGTAGCTGGCTAATAAGTTAAGACGAAGACTGCAGTGGTAATGGGCTAATGCGTTAAGACCAGGACTGCAGTGGTAGCTGGCTAATGAGTTAAAACCAGGACTGCAGTGGTAGCTGGCTTATGAGTTATAACCAGAACTGCAGTGGTAGCTGGCTAATGAGTTAAGATCAGGACTGCAGTTGTAGCTGGCTAATGAGTTAAGACCAGGACAACAATGGTAGCTGGCTAACGGGTTAAGACCAGGACTGCAGTGGTAGTTGGCTAATGAGTTAAGACTAGTACTGCAGTGGTAGCTGGCTTATGAGTTAAGACTAGGACTGCAGTGGTAGCTGGCTAAATAGTTAAGACCAGGACTGCAATGGTATCTGGCTAATGAGTTAAGACCAGGACTGCAGTGGTAGCTGGCTAATGAGTTAAGACCAGGACTGTAGTTGTAGCTGGCTAATGAGTTAAGACCAGGACTGCAGTGGTAGTGAGCTAATGAGTTAAGAAGAGGACTGCAGTGGTAATGGGCTAATGCGTTAAGACCAGGACTGTAAGGGTAGCTGGTTAATGAGTTAAGACCAGGACTGCAGTGGTAGCTGGCTTATGAGTTACGACCAGGACTGCAGTGCTAGTTGGCTAATAAGTTAAGACCAGGACTGCAGTTGTAGCTGGCTAAAGAGTTAAGACGTGGACTGCAATGGTAGCTGGCAAATGAGTTAAGACCAGGACTGCAGTGGTAGTGAACTAAAAAGTAAAGACCAGGACTGCAGTGGTAGTGGGCTTATGAGTTAAGACCAGGACTGCAGTGGTAGCTGGCTAATGAGTTAAGACCAGGACTGCAATGGTAGCTGGCTAAATATTTAAGACCAGGACTGCAATGGTAGCTGGCTAATAAGTTAAGACCAGGACTGCAGTGGTTGCTGGCTTATGAGTAATGACCAGGACTGCAATGGTAACTGGCTAATGAGTTTAGACCAGTACTGCAATAGTAGCTGGCTAATGAGTTAAGATCAGGACTGCAATGGTAGCTGGCTAATGAGTAAAGACCAGAACTGCAGTGGTAGCTGGCTAATGAGTTAAGACCAGGACTGTTGTGGTACCTGGCTAATGAGTTAAGACCAGGACTGCAGTGGTAGATGGCTAATGAGTTAAGACTGCAGTGGTAATGGGCAAATGCGTTAAGACCAGAACTGTAAGGGTAGCTGGCTAATGAGTTAAGACCAGGACTGCAGTGGTAGCTGGCTTATGAGTTATGATCAGCACTGCAGTGGTAGTTGGCTAATAAGTTAATACCAGGACTGCAGTTGTAATTGGCTAAAGAGTTAAGACGTGGACTGCAATGGTAGCTGGCAAATGAGTTAAGACCAGGACTGCAGTGGTAGTGAACTAAAAAGTAAAGACCAGGACTGCAGTGTTAGTGGGCTAATGAGTTAAGACCAGGACTGCAGTGGTAGCTGGCTAATGAGTTAAGACCAGGACTGCAATGGTAGCTGGCTAAATATTTAAGACCAGGACTGCAATGGTAGCTGGCTAATATGTTAAGACCAGGACTGCAGTGCTAGCTGGATAATGAGTAAAGACCAGGACTACAGTGGTAGTTGGCTAATGAGTTAAGACCAGGACTGCAGTGGTAGCTGGCTAATGAGTTAAGACCAGGACTGCAGTTGTAGCTGGCTAATGAGTTAAGACCAGGACTGCAGTTGTAGTGAGCTAATGAGTTAAGAAGAGGACTGCAGTGGTAATGGGCTAAGGCGTTAAGACCAGGACTGTAAGGGTAGCTGGCTAATGAGTTAAGACCAGGACTGCATTTGTAGCTGGCTTATGAGTTACGACCAGGACTGCAGTGGTAGTTGGCTAATAAGTTAATACCAGGACTGCAGTTGTAGCTGGCTAATGAGTTAAGACGTGGACTGCAATGGTAGCTGGCAAATGAGTTAAGACCAGGACTACAGTATTAGTTGGCTAATAAGTTAAGACCAGGCATGCAGTGGTAGTGGGCTAATGAGTTCAGACCAGGACTGCAGTGGTAGCTGGCTTATGAGTTATGACCAGGACTGCAGTATTAGCTGGCTAATGAGTTAAGACCAGGACTGCAATGGAAGCTGGCTAATGAGTGAAGACCATGACTGCAGTGGTAGCTGGCTAATGAGTTAAAACCAGGACTGCAATGGTAGCTGGCTAATGAGAAGACCAGGACTGCAGTGGTAGTGAGCTTATGAGTTAAGATCAGTACTGCAGTAGTAGTGAGCTAATGAGTTAAGACAAGGACTGCAGTGGTAATGGGCTAATGAGTTAAGAACAGAACTGCAATGGTAGCTGGCTTATGATTTGAGACGAGGACTGCAATGGTAACTGGCTAGTGAGTAGAAACCAGAACTGCAATGGTAGCTGGCTAAAGAGCTTAGACCAGGACTGCAATGGAAGCTGGCTAATGAGTTAAGACCAGCACTGCAATAGTAGCTGGCTAATGAGTTAAGACCAGGACTGCAATGGTAGCTGGCTAATGAGTTAAGACCAGGACTGCAGTGGAATCTGGCTAAGAGTTAATACCAGGACTGCAGTGGTACCTGGATAATGAGTTATGACCAGGACTGCAGTGGTAGCTGGCTAATGAGTTAAGACCAGGACTGCAGTGGAATCTGGCTAATGAGTTAAGACCAGGACTGCATTGGAAGCTGGCTAATGAGTTAAGACCAGTACTGCAGTAGTCGATAGATAAATGTATGCTCATTTTTAACATTTAAAATTCGACTTTAATTAATTAAATTAAATCATGATGTATTTTGGTGTGAAAACAAAGGGCAGGGGAGTGTCATCTCCCAAGTTATTTGTAGTATGAATCAGCTGGTAGATCTATCGTCTTTTTGGTGAGCTAAAAGGTGGTTGACGTAACAGAGGCGCCCCACGGAATCACTTCAAAGACCAGCTTAGACGTCAACTTTTCTAGGTTAACATAGAAGAGAGCACCTGGTTGCATGCGGCCTCAGAACGAGACAGCTGGAGGTCACTCACGAAGGCCGCGGGATACACTTTTGAGGCCAAAAGAAAATCCGCTGTCGAGGACAAACGCAGACGGCGAAATCTAAATCGACCACCTGCGGACAATGGTTATGCTTTTCCTGGTTGTGGCAAAATATGTAGGTCACAGCTGTGGCGTCGCAGCCACGGCTAATACTGCACTCCTCACTAATCTTCGGACTCGAAGACAAGCCTTATTATTATTAGATCGATCGTTCATACATTTAACAATTTGACTTTGCTATATTACAGCTAGGAGAGGAACACTTGTATTGGAGCCTCCACCTGTAAGTATCAACTCTTGTAATTTAGAGCTATTATCTGAAGCATAGACACTATTCAATACTGCTATTTTCGTTTGTTTGTTTTTACTTGTGGTTGAGATTAGTGAGAAATACAATTGTACACATTGTATGAATGTTATATCTAGCATGCAGAATTATTCAAAGATAAAATAGCGTTGCTGAGCCTTTGACAATCAAATAGACGTCACTATTGAATAACGTCCTCCTTTCTACCATATACACTGGACTGACAGTCTATGGGATTATATTCAGTTGAATCTATCAAGTCTTGTTTTTGTCAGTGGTTCCCAAAAGTGGACTAACGGCTATTAGTTTGGTTTAGTCAGTATTCTATTTGGCTATCAAGTTTGAATCTTAAAAGCTATAAGCGCTTTTAAAAATCTGAGATCACTCTATTCTCTATCAAGATACAAATAATTGTTACGACAGCTTCTGGCTTTCTGAAATCAAACCTTTTTGTTTAAAAAATTAAATATTGTGAGGCTGATGTCACGTTAGCTTAAAATTAATTGAATAAATAATTAGGGATTGCGCCATAGACCAATGCACATTGAACTTTTGGGCAACAGACACACCAACACAAGAATAAAAGGAATAAAAGGAAGAATGACTTCAGTTTGTAATACACACAAGATATTTCAAATGAAAACATTGAAAATGAGTGATAGATAGATAGATAGATAGATAGATAGATAGATAGATAGATAGATAGATAGATATGACAAATCATCACTCGACTGCTTCTGATAGTATATGTGCCCTGTAGTTTCTATAACTTATAACTTGTTCCAGAGACAATTAGTTGCTCTCTCAGAGGCCGTTCCTTCTGCCTCGGATTCTGTCGGGTTGTCAAGCCTGTCAGAGTGAGCATACGTCTTAGAAGAGCTCATTGTTGTTGACAGGCTCTGAGACTGCGATCTTTAAGGTGAAGATAAATCTCGCAAAGCCCGCTAGTAGCGTCACTCCTTTGCAGTGTAAGAGAAAGCCAAGGTATCGCTTGATGGTCTGGTGGCAGGGATCGGATGCACTTGTGGGACGCAGTAAAGGGAAAATGAGAACGAATTCCATGAACCCTGGGTTCAACTCTTTTATGCAGATCTAGATGTGCCTTTCTCCAATAATAGAGTTGAGAAAGGGTTCTCCCAGGATCTAGTGACTGGTATACAATTCCAGTCAGGAGCTTAGGATCATGACTGAAACTTGAAGGTTTTATTGTAGATTACTTCTAGGAGATCACCGTCGGCTACAAACAGTTCAAGTTTAAAATTACTTCGGGGAACAGGTGTCGTCTCAAGGGAGGCCTCGCTTGGTGTAAACAGATTGTAAAATAATAAAAAGGCGGGGGGGGGGGGAGGTCGTGAATGCAGAATTATTTTATCAACGTGGATTTGATATACGTAGAATGAGGCGCTTAGCAGAAATATGGAAATAAAATTATAAAGTACAAATGTACACAGAGGAATGGAGTATCATGATTAATGATTCTTTGTTCTAATTGCCGATATCAAACCGGACAAAGTGAATCCTAGTGTTAATATGACTTTTCTTCGGCTTCTCAATTAAATATGTATTATATTTCGACCCTAAAACTCCAATTTATTATTTTTACTTTTTGTTTTGCAACTTTTAATCTTAATGCAAGCAATGTACGGTATTAGACACTGAATACATTTCTTCATACCATCAGTTTCAGACCTAGAGAAATACATCTTCCTAAGCCCCAAATTGAGTGTCCTATAAGCCACAAATGGAGTGTCCTACTCACATTCCCCTTTGTACATGTATTTTGGAATTTTGGTCTGTAAATAAAAAGAATGATCAATTTTATTTTATTTATTATTATCTTTTATTTCAGCCGGTTTGAATGTGTAGTGACAACAGATCTGAATTTATCTTCTTGGGATTAATTTAGTTTTTTTTTTTTTTGGCAGTGATACAAAGTACAATCTCTCTCTCTCTCTCTCTCTCTCTCTCTCTCTCGAAAAAGAAAGAAAAAGAATATCATATTAATGCTATTTAGGATTGCGGAAATGATGTAATATTAAAATAAGTAGACTTAGGGAAAAAATTCTCTGGTCAGCTAGCGTTAAGAATGTATTGAAATAGATAGCAAGGTAGACCGCGGGTCAGCGCGTGTTTAGAAGTTATTGATATAGATGGCTAGGTAGAACGCGGGTCAGCTCGCGTTTAGAAGTTATTTAAATAGCAAGATTGACTGCGGGTCTACTTTAAAGCCGATATCTCAAAAGTAAGTAAATGTTCAGATGGTCAACATATTGTGACCCATACATATATTGTAGTTACACGTGAGGAAACTTGTAATTGACGCCTTTATGTTTACACATATATGCAGTCAAAGTACCCGACTAATAAATGTTTGTCATTTTTCTTGATTAGCTGCCAGAATGCCGAGTGTTTCCGGACAATTCCGATGAAAGCTGCAAACTCAGCGCGCCCCAGTTATCTGCCATTATTACCAAGCAAGAGGAGGAGCCAGAAGAGAGTTACGAGAGTAAACGCACTGCTTCAGCTATGGTGCACTGGGCTAGTCAAGACTTTCTGGAATCTAGCGCTGAACAGAGCCGTGAAGCAATCGATGATAAAGAAAGCTTGACTTCATCTTTCACCGAGTTTAGCCTTACATTCGACAGAAGCCAAAACCGAGTTTTAGATTCAGCATTGACAAAATGCTATAATGAAAACAGAAGAGATTGTGCAATACCAAGAAATAACATGCTCCCAAAAACTAAACGCCATTTGATTAGGCCACCCAAGTCAAGACCAAAGTTTAGCAAAGTAAGTTCAAAGAAGAGGAACTCTAAAACAACAACAGAATGGAACTCAAATCATTTAACCTCAGAGAAAGAGAGAAGATTAGCCCACAATGATCCGATAGTAACTCAGCCAAACTCTGATGGCAACAACAGCTACGTACCCAAGCAATCATTTGTAAAGAGCCTTCCCAAACAAGGTAAAACGGCAATGTCTCACACAGCTAGAACCAATAACTTACTTTTGTAACAAATAAATTACATTGGTTTTGGACGAAGTGGTAAGAAAAAAATTGTATAAACTCATGTAGTTACATTTAGACCGGAAGTGTATAATAGCTGAAGAAAATTGTTTTGGCCAAGAACTTGTTGGTTTCGTTGTCTAGTAGTGAATACAATAATTGGAAATAGATTCATGTGACGTCACAGTTTCGAATCTTTCCATTCGACAAGTTTCGAGTTAACTTGTAAATACATGAACTTAAGTTAAGAACACGCAACCTACTTGAAGGGAGACAAAATTAACTGGTCTCATTAGTTTGGCTTAATTCAATGTGCTCATCTTAATATCACCCTCTTAATATATATACAGAACTACTTTACGAGCTTTACGTGTAGCGAAGTCATACAGTACATCTTAAAAATTATATTTCCTAAATAGATCACGCTCAATAGCGAGAATTGCCAAATGTTTCAATCTATCTACGAATATTGTTAATCTCAAGTAATTCTTCATTAGTTTTAGACGCTAGAAGCTTCTTTCACCAGATTCCAAAATTACAGGATAATGCAGTTTTTTTTATCGCCCGTAGGATTGGCGCTTTCCATATTAAATGACACCCCAAAATGAATTTTTTTGTCTATATATTTCTGGAGATCTTTATGAGATTTCAAAAGATTTTAATAATTTACGGATACTTTCCAGGACTTTTTCGTATATTTAGCAATTTCAGGAGAATTCCAGGAGCTCCTGGTAAATCAGGCGGCCGCGGGATATCTGTTATAAGTTATAAAAAGGTCTAATTTAATAATTTACACGTAGAATTAGTGCGGGTCCTATGAAAGTTTGGGGTCCACTGCGGTCTTACGCCATCGGTTGACTATATGCTTTCACTATAGAGCCAATCATGGTGTTCTATATAATGGTAACTTCCTGTTGTGTTTTTTGTTCTCTAGGGGACGCAATTTTGGATAAGTATGCTCCTGGCACTATACTGAACACTTCAGAATCCATCGCTGGATTGTGTGAAGATTCAGTTTTTGAACAGAAGGCAAGTAAAAAGTATGCTACCAGTCAAAATACAGAGGGAGGAATTAAGTTCAAATAGTAAAGGATAAATTTCTAATATTCAAACTTATAAAAGACTTCTTATTTGATAGTAAAACTTTATAATGTAATATATAAAGCAAATTGTAAGGTGTATGTATGTATGTCCTGAATAGAAATCAAAGCCATTAGATCAATATTGATAAAACATGGCAGAAATATTCCTTAGATTACAATCAAGACTGTAGAATATGCAAGGTGTCCCTTCTACAACCAGAGAAACTTTAAAGGCCAAATAAAATCATAGCAAGTTTATTTAGAATAATGAATAATCAACTAGTCCTATTTTTAAAGGAGATAATTGGCAAACTTTAAGAAGTGAAATAGGGAATTATAAATAATAGTCTCACTAACAAACTAGCATAGTAAGAATAAGACAGATAGTTACTTTCCATCACATTAACAAACTAACAGAATAGTTACTTTCTAATAAATCAAACAAGTCATAGAATAGTTACTTTTTATTACATCAAGCAAGTCACAAAATAGTTTCTATTACATCAAACGTCACAGAATAGTTACTTTCCATCACACCAAAAACTAATAGAATAGTTACTTTCTATTACATTAACGCAAGTGGGTCAAATAGTGTCGAGTCAGTCCGCTAGGGCTAAGAATTTTCTATAGAGAATAATGCTTGACTTTTGTCCAACTTTTAGATGGAGAAATATGTGTCTAAGTGGAGGAAAAGTTCTATTTTTAAACGGTAAGCTAACAGGAAAAAGTATTGTAACTCTTTCACACTAGCTCGTTTTAATTGGTTAATTTGGGGCTCCCTAATATAAGACGGAACATTATCTGAGTTGACACTAAGCATGAATCAACTGGTTGAACATCTCAAACGTACACAAGGAAAAGAGTCTCTTTGTAAGAGGTGCATACGGGGACAGACACTAAGCATGAATCAACTGGTTGAACATCTCAAACGTACACAAGGAAAAGAGTCTCTTTGTAAGAGGTGCATACGGGGACAGACACTAAGCATGAATCAACTGGTTGAACATCTCAAACTTACACAAGGAAAAGAGTCTCTTTGTAAGAGGTGCATACGGGGACAGACACCAATGTGTTAACATTTCTTCTTCCACAAGGCTTCTATTCAAAGCTGGACACTGACACCCAATGTATCAAAGTATTGTCCTCCTCCTCCCTTATTCAAGCCAGTCTCATGGTCAGAAGTAATAATAAGATTTATGATAATAATATCCTTAAGTGGGGTCACACGCACCAACAGGATTTCAAACTATCAATCAATCCAACGTCGCTGTCTGAATTGTCGAATATTCAAGACAACCTTATGTTTACACAGACAATTATATACCGAGACATTTATATACCGAGACAATTATATACTGAGATTATACCGAGACAATTGTATACCGAGACATTTATACACCGAGATTATACCGAGACAATTATATACCGAGACATTTATATACCGAGATTATACCGAGACATTTGTATACCGAGATTATACCGAGACAATTATATACCGAGACATTTACATACCGAAACATTTATATTCCGAGACAATTATATACCGAGACTATACCGAGACAATTATATACCAAGAATAGATGAAAGTCTTAGTCGTCACAGTGTTTGCAAATGAATTGCACATGTACATTTGATGGTGATTCTAGGAAGTAGACTTCTTGTTTTCTTCCAAAAACAAAGCAATAAATTTGACCGTGAAAGTGGTCAACGTCTTAATGACAGCGCTACGTAGACGTACACTTGATGTCCTGGCAATCTGATCGGATCTTCAGACACACACAAAGAACCTTAAGAAATACTTCACTTAATTATCGTTTACACTAACTGTTCTATAAGATCTTAATGATCTTTTCCAATGTCACCCAGCTCCAGCTACTGATCTATAAGATCTTAATGATCTCATACAATACCATCCAGTTCCAGCTATTCTTAAGCTGTTATTAGCATGCCAGACCATCAAAGGTACTACCCCTTCCCAGTACCCCCTATGCCCCTATTAATCTATGCCTCACTAGTCCCCTTCCAACCCCTACATCTCTCACATGTGGCTCCAAGCGCCATGCCCTGGAAAACCGCTTCAGCTGGCAGACTAAACTATGTGATGGGGTGGTGATAACATGGCACCATTGGGCGAAAGGCTTTCTAGATTAAGGTCACCGGTCAGGGCGGAAGATACCCAGGATGGACTACAACGGCCATATGTTCAGGACCAAGGCGAACCACCTAATTGGAGGTACTCGGCTGTGATCAAGTATGGAGAGGGATGGGCATCGCCATGAAACTATCTAGCCCTCGTTACACCAAATGAGATAATGACTGCAAATAAAGTCATACCAGCTCGGCCGTCGCCATGGTTACCAAGGGCCACGCCTACCGTCACACACCAGGACGAAGGTGAGAAGTATATTACTGGTCCATGTAAAAATAAAATAAATACCAGAAATAAAATAATGAACGAGGTCAACGACTATTAGAATTTGCGAAATACAACAATCTCTTACTGGCTAACACACTAGGATGCAAAAATCGCTCATAACCACATGGCACAGTCCAAAGGGAGAGCACCACAACCAGATTGGCTATATCATGGTGCAGCAGCGTTTTAAGACAAGCATCCATACGGCTAAAACAAGAAGTTTTCCTGGACCTGACATTGGAAGAGACCATGACATTGTTATGATGACCTTCAAATTACACCTAAAAAAGGTAACAAAAAAAGGACCTTAAAGGATAAAATTTGACTTGGACAAGCTGAAAGACCCCAAGTAGCTGCCATATTCGAGGCACGAGTAGGAGGACGCTTTGCAGCTCTCAATATCTTGGACTCCATTGACCAGGATATCGATACGCAAGTCAATATGCTAAACACAGCAGTCACAGATACAGCCCTGGAAATGTTAGGGAAGCTACGCCCGCACAAAATAACCCTGCGTAACAGCGAAGCGACGGGAGCTTAAAGGGAAAAAGTTGTCCAACCCAAAATATGTCTACGAATACAAATGCGTCAACAAACGGATTAGAAAGGGAATGAAAGAAGCGAAGGAAATGTGGATAGAGAATAAATGTCAAGAAATTTAACTGGGACTTAACAGGAATGACAGTAAAATGCATACCAACTAGTGAAGGACCTCACTACCTCAAAGCATGGAAGAATCAATACAAGTTAAAAACAATAGATGAGGAAAAAGATGTGTTAAAAAATAGACGGAATACGGTTCAGAGTTGTTTAACTTTGAAATCTCAGGAGATACAGAGATACTAAATGTCCCGGCAGTATCCAACATTGACGACTATCCGATTCTTCGCTCGGAAGTAGCAGCAGCAGTTAAAGCCTTAAAAAAGGGGAAATCGGCCGGAGTTGACAACATTCCTGGTGAACTTCTACAGGCTGGAGGAGAAACCACGATAAACGCACTCGATACGATTTGCAACAAGATCTGAAATCGGGAGAATGGCCCAAACCCTGGACCCAATCACTCATCATAACGCTTCCAAAGAAAGGCAATATACAACTCTGTCAAAACTATCGCACCATCAGCCTCATAAGCCATCACAGCAAAGTACTGTTAAAAATTATATTAAACCGGCTAAAACCGATAGCAGACAACATCATATCAGAAGAACAAGCAGGTTTTAGACAAGGTCGCGGCACAACAGAACAAATCCTAAACCTCAGAATACTCTGTGAGAAATATCTCCAATACTAAAAAAAACTTGTCCATGTCTTTATTGATTTCAAGAAAGCTTTCGATCAAGTATGGCACGGGGCACTCTGGGCGACAATGGAAAGGTACAACACCAATTAAAACATAATCAAAGTTATCCAGAACCTCTACAAGGATGCCACCAGTGCGTTGTACTTCAACAATAATACTGGGGACTGATTCAAAACCACAGATTGAGTAGGACAGAACGCCTACTTTCACCAACACTCTTCAATATCTTCCTTGAAAGGTTAATGGAAGCTGCTCTCAAGGGCTATGAAGGTACTGTTAGCATTGGAGGAAGAAGAATTACTAACTTGCGCTTCGCAGATGACATTGATGGGCTAGCAGGGACAGAAGAAGAACTAGCTGACCTGGTGATGCGCACTGACTTCCGCAGCATATGGCATGCAAATAAATGCCGAAACAAAATTATGACCAATAGCCAACAGGGCTTTAAAAGGGGCATCAGTATTGGAGTTGAAAAGTATTAGCAGCTTCAAATACCTCGAGGCTATTGTCTCAGATGAGGAAACGAAAAACTTAAACTTAAAACAATTTGGAAAGACAAGGGCTTAGCCCTCGGCACCAAAGTCAGACTGATGTGCTCCCTGGTCATGGCCACATTTTTATATGCTTGCGAGTCTTGGACGCTGACTATAGAGCTAGAGAGGAGGATCCCAACATTAGAATTGAGATGCTACAGAAGGATCATAGGTATCACATTCAAAAACCGCATCACAAACCAAGAGATTAGAGACAGGGTTATTGCAGCGATTGGATCCCATGATGGCCTGATAACTATTGTAAAAAAGCTTAAAATCTATGGCCATATTAACAAGATCTGCGGGGCTTGCTGAGACCTTCGTTCAGGGAACAGTGCCAGGGAAAGAAGAAGAGGAAGACATAGAAAGAGATGGGAGGACAACATAAAAGAATGGACGGACCTACCATTGAAAGAGGTTTTAAATAAGGCAAAAGACAGAGGAATAGAGAAAGACGGTTGACAAATCTTGCTTGGTGCCCCAACGGTCCAACAGACTAAGGGATAGGTAAAGGTAAAGATAAGGTAATGTTCTTGCCATTTTTTAAGGAACAGGGTGGGTGCAGAAATTTTATTCTGAAATGAAAATATATGTTAGAATGTTCGTGTAAAGTATGATTCTCCTGTTTTTAGTTTAAGTGAACGCCGGTGAAAACACTGTCAGTCAAACAAACATGAAATTTTGTTAGTAATCCCGAGTTTTTAGACATAGAAAGTTTTTTTTATTGACACAGATCCCAATAGTTTTTGTTTTGTTATTGACACACATCCCAATAGTTTTTGTTTTGTTATTGACACACATCCCAATAGACAGTTTTCTTATTGACACGCATCCCAATAGACAGTTTTCTTATTGACACACATCCCAATAGACAGTTTTCTTATTGACACACATCCCAATAGACAGTTTTCTTATTGACACACATCCAAATAGACAGTTTTCTTATTGAAACACATCCCAATAGACAGTTTTTTTTATTGACACACATCCCAATAGACAGTTTTCTTATTGACACACATCCCAATAGACAGTTTTCTTATTGACACACGTTCCAATGTGACTTACTTACTTAGACGTAGGTCCTCCCGCGCCATTCGGCACATTGGGTGGCAAGCGGTCTCCACAAAGATCTGTTTGAAGCCTCTTCCCACCTGGTGTCCACTGCTCTGAGGTCCTCCATGAAAGTGTAGCGCCAAGTTATACGAGAACGTCCCCTCATGCGATGCTCATTAGGATTTGTTTATTTGTTTGTTTGAGACCTGATCTCTGTAATTGACTCCTAAAATCTGTATTAGCAATTTTTGTTGTGCCACATTTAGTCTTTCCTCCATTGTGGCAGCCAACTACCATGCCCCGCATACATACGTTGTTGTTGGGGGGAAGATTGTGCTAAGTAGGTACAGTTTTGTTTCATTCGCAAATACGTCATGGTAGGTGTGACGATGTTTGTTTGAGTGCCAGATGACTACGATGTCTTGGTTGAAGTTACAATGATAATTTGTGTTCAGCAGACAATACGTTTCTGATGTCCAAATTGTGTATGTAGTTCTCTAGTTGAAAATTTTGAAATATTCAATAATATCGTGAAGCCGGAGATACTACTTCAAAGTATAAACTTAAAACTGAAATACAATTAAACTGAACATCTTTACCTGTAGTCGCAGATCTCTCTTGAAACTGACAATGTAAGGTATTTTAACACTCCCTCTTGACCCCCTTCTAGTCACGTTCAAACTATTTTTAGAGCTTAAGTCATCGTTTTCAATAAACTTGTCAACATCATACAGCCATGACCTTGCGCTGCAAATATTCAATCTAAAAATAAACTTGTGCAATAGCTAATTTATGTTACGTGAAAGTAGGCCTCCCTATCGTGTTATGATGCTGTCTAGTTATGTGAACTTATCCATATCTTTAAGTTCTGACTCGCTAAGTCTGACGGGTTATATCATTTGCCTTATATCCCACTCACACAATTTTAGTTTTGTCCAAATTTATGCGGAGGCCAATTTTTATTATTTAGACTCTCTGTTTTTTCTTGTATGTATTTCCTTGTAGACTCTAGTAGTGCAGCGTCGTCAAGTCAAAGTGCGTTATTCTGCTCACGCCATGGAATACCCTATGTCTGATTCATTGCTGTCCTCATTTTGTAGTCGATGGCTAAGAGGAAGATGAAGGAAAACAGGATGCCCCCCCTTTCTCTTACCTGTCTCGAATCTAAGGAACTCTGTTGTTTCTTCTTCTGTTTCAATGCAGCAGCAAGATTGTATTGGTGTCTTAGGATCTGGATGAATGTTATAACGAGTAGGTCGCGTGTTAGCACTAAACATTGAGCCCACAGAAGAAATGTAAAACTGAAACATTTTTATTTCCACTTTGATCATTCATTGAAATGAACTCAAATATTTTATACACTTCTAGACCAAGCGACTATTCAAAAGTCGGAACAGTTTTCCAAAAGGCTGGATCGATAGAAAAATTTATCCAGACTCAACGAGAAAATTCTGAATCTGATCTGATCTGGCTTCGTGTGAAAACATTGAGAGAATCCGACGTTTACGTAAGTCTGTGAAAACATTAAAATAACTAAAATTACTTTTAAAAAAAGTTACAAAGACAGTTTGTGTGGAAACTAAAACTCAAAATCGGCCCCCGAAGTGGTCCGCCCAGGAAGTAAAATGGCAGGTTTCAATATTTTCAGAAAGAATATCAGAATGAAATTCTATCAAAGGCAAATGGAGAAAGAAGGTTCACCGATCTTGTGTGGTGCCCCAAAGGTCCAGCAGACCAAGGGATAGATGAAAGTGAAGGGCACGTTTGATGTGAACCTAGCCTAACTGATGTTTTATAAGGAGTATCTAATTGATCTGTTTTGTAGAGGGTCAAATTCTTATTCAAAGCCTCAAGAAAAAAAAACATTTCCGTAAAAAAAACATTTTCTTTAGTTCAGTAGTTTGCGGTGAGTATTATGCACTGCAGTTCACTCGGTAATATGAAGAACTACTTATCAATTGCTTTTTTCAATTATGTTCCACTTCTATGCATATTAAATAGATTTTTTCTCTTTAAAAAAAGTAATCATTTTTTTTTTGTAAATGTAGCAGTTGCTATGACAGACCTTTTATAACTTAACAATACATTTGTAAAAAAAAAAATTTTCAAAAAAATTCTAAATCCGCTTGATTAAATGTGTTTAAAATATGGTAAATAGTTATCTCCCTTACTAACTAGCCTCCAATGTTTGTTACTTTTAGGCCTAATAGTGAATAGTTATAAAAATGGTGTATTTTTATGAAAAAGCTGCTAGCATAGTTGATTTAAAAAAAAATAATTTTTTCGCAATCAGAAAAGAAAAAAAAAGCAGCCGTTGCATCAGAACTTTGAAAAGTCTAAAATATGATGTCCGATTTTCAATATCGCTTCTAGTTTACGAGATCTAAACGGGACGGATGGACGGACACACACACCACACAAAACTAATAGCGTATTTTTTTCCTTTCGGGGGCCGCTGAAAACTAAAATCTTTATAAAAAAACTGAAGTTACAATTTAAAAAAAACCCAGATGAAATCAATTTAAAAAATGACAATGATTTACTGATTGTAAAAACTACACATCAGACAGACTGTTAGCAAGATGACATTCCAATGAGTTAATAATGTTCCCACAGGGCATAGAAGATCTCAACCTGGGGGACACCAAGGAAACCAATGAGACAAAAGTTGCTTTAGTAAGTGTCTAGATTTGTTTGTGATAAAATACCAATGATACCATAGTTTAGTAAGTGTATAGATTTGTTTGTGATAGAACTACCAATGATACCATAGTTTAGTAAGTGTATAGATTTGTTTGTGATAGAAATACCAATGAAACCATAGTTTAGTAAGTGTATAGATTTGTTTGTGATAGAAATACCAATGATACCATAGTTTAGTAAGTGTCTAGATTTGTTTGTGATAGAAATACCAATGATACCATAGTTTAGTAAGTGTATAGATTTGTTTGTGATAGAAATACCAATGATACCATAGTTTAGTAAGTGTATAGATTTGTTTGTGATAGAAATACCAATGATACCATAGTTTAGTAAGTGTCTAGATTTGTTTGTGATAGAACTACCAATGATACCATAGTTTAGTAAGTGTATAGATTTGTTTGTGATAGAAATACCAATGATACCATAGTTTAGTAAGTGTATAGATTTGTTTGTGATAGAACTACCAATGATACCATAGTTTAGTAAGTGTATAGATTTGTTTGTGATAGAACTACCAATGATACCATAGTTTAGTAAGTGTATAGATTTGTTTGTGATAGAAATACCAATGATACCATAGTTTAGTAAGTGTATAGATTTGTTTGTGATAGAAATACCAATGATACCATAGTTTAGTAAGTGTATAGATTTGTTTGTGATAGAACTACCAATGATACCATAGTTTAGTAAGTGTATAGATTTGTTTGTGATAGAACTACCAATGATACCATAGTTTAGTAAGTGTATAGATTTGTTTGTGATAGAAATACCAATGATACCATAGTTTAGTAAGTGTATAGATTTGTTTGTGATAGAACTACCAATGATACCATAGTTTAGTAAGTGTATAGATTTGTTTGTGATAGAACTACCAATGATACCATAGTTTAGTAAGTGTATAGATTTGTTTGTGATAGAAATACCAATGATACCATAGTTTAGTAAGTGTATAGATTTGTTTGTGATAGAAATACCAATGATACCATAGTTTAGTAAGTGCATAGATTTGTTTATGGAAGAACTAGCATTAATACCATAATTTAGTAAGTGTATAGATTTGTTTGTGATAGAAATGCCAATGATACCATAGTTTAGTAAGTGCATAGATTTGTTTGTGATAGAACTACCAATGATACCATAGTTTAGGAAGTGTATAGATTTGTTTGTGATAGAACTACCAATGATACCATAGTTTAGTAAGTGTATAGATTTGTTTGTGATAGAAATACCAATGATACCATAGTTTAGTAAGTGTATAGATTTGTTTGTGATAGAAATACCAATGATACCATAGTTTAGTAAGTGTATAGATTTGTTTGTGATAGAAATACCAATGATACCATAGTTTAGTAAGTGTATAGATTTGTTTGTGATAGAAATACCAATGATACCATAGTTTATTAAGTGCATAGATTTGTTTATAAAAGAACTAGCATTAATACCATAATTTAGTAAGTGTATAGATTTGTTTGTGATAGAAAATCTATACACTTACTAAACTATGGTATCATCCTTTTCTTTAATCCCTTTTACTTTTATCCCCTTTACTTTTAGCCCTTGTACTTTTATCCCCTTTTCTTTTATCCCTTGTAAGTGTATAGATTTGTTGGGTTTTAAGAACTAACTATGATACCATAGTTTAGTTAGTAAGTGTATAGGTTTGTTGGTGTAACAACTACCATTAATACCATAGTTTAGTTAGTAAGTGTATAGGTTTGTTGGTGTAACAACTACCATTAATACCATACTTTAGTAAGTGTATTGATTTGTTTTTGTAAGAAATACAATTAATAATATTAAAATGCACTCCTGCTGTTTATTAACTTAGATTTGAAATGATTCTCTTAGTTTCCGACTGAGACGCTGTGATTTCTTAATAAAAGAAATGTGGCGCATATTGATTTCTACATTAAATCTGATCAAGAGAAGAAATAAATAAAAAAGTCAATTACCCGCTTTTATCCCTTGTACTTTTATCCCCTTTACTTTTATCCCCGTTACTGTTATCATTTGTTTTTTTATCCCCTTTACTTTATCCCTAGTACTTTTATCCCCTTTACTGTTATCCCTTGTACTTTTATCCCCTTTACTGTTATCCCTTGTACTTTTATCCCCTTTACTGTTATCCCTTGTACTTTTATCCCTTTTACTGTTATCCCATGTACTTTTATCCCCTTTACTTTTATCCCCTTTACTGTTATCCCTTGTACTTTTATCCCCTTTACTGTTATCCCTTGTACTTTTATCCCCTTTACTGTTATCCCATGTACATTTATCCCCTTTACTTTTATCCCTTTTACTGTTATCCCTTGTACTTTTATCCCCTTTACTGTTATCCCTTGTACTTTTATCCCCTTTACTGTTATCCCATGTACTTTAATCCCCTTTACTTTTATCCCTTTTACTGTTATCCCTTGTACTTTTATCCCCTTTACTGTTATCCCTTGTACTTTTATCCCCTTTACTGTTATCCCTTGTACTTTTATCCCCTTTACTTTTAACCCCGTTTACTTTTATCCCCGTTACTGTTATCCCTTGTACTTTTATCCCCTTTACTGTTATCCCTTGTACTTTAAACCCCTTTACTGTTATCCCTTGTACTTTTATCCCCTTTACTTTTATCCCGTGTACTTTTATCCCCTTTACTTTTATCCCTTATACTTTTATCCCCTTTACTTTTATCCCCTTTACTTCTATCCCCTTTACTTTTTCCCCTTACTTTTATCCCCTTTACTTTTATCCCCTTTACTTTTAGCCCTTGTACTTTTAGCCCCTTTTCTTTAATCCCCTTTTTTAAAATCTCTTTTACTTTTTCCCCTTACTTTTATCCCCTTTACTTTTAGCCCCTTTACTTTTATCCCTTGTACTTTTAGCCCCTTTTCTTTAATCTCTTTTACTTTTATCCTCTTTTACTTTTATCCCCTTTACTTTTATCCCTTATACTTTTATCCCCTTTACTTTTATCCCCTTTACTTCTATCCCCTTTACTTTTATCCCTTATACTTTTATCCCTTATACTTTTATCCCCTTTACTTCTATCCCCTTTACTTCTATCCCCTTTACTTTTAGCCCCTTTTCTTTAATCCCCCTTTCTTTAATCTCTTTTACTTTTATCCCCTTTACTTTTAGCCCCTTTTCTTTAATCCTCTTTTCTTTAATCTCTTTTACTTTTATCCCCTTTTACTTTTATCCCTTTACTTTTATCCCTTTTACTTTTATCCCCTTTACGTTTATCCCTTTACTTTTATCTCCTTTACTTTTATCCCCTTTACTTTTATCCCTATATACTTTTATCCCCTTAACTTTTATCCCCTTAACTTTTATCCCCTTTACTTCTATCCGTTATACTTTTATCCCTTATACTTTTATCCCCTTTACTTTTACCCCCTTTACTTCTATCCCTTTTACTTTTATCCCCTTTACTTTTATCCTCTTTACTTTTAGCCCCTTTACTTTTAGCCCTTGTACTTTTAGCCCCTTTTCTTTAATCCCATTTTCTTTAATCTCTTTTACTTTTATCCCCTTTTACTTTTATCCCTTTACTTTTATCCCCTTTACTTTTATCCCTTATACTTTTATCCCCTTTACTTCTATCCCCTTTACTTTTATCCCTTATACTTTTATCCCTTATACTTTTATCCCCTTTACTTCTATCCCCTTTACTTTTATCCCCTTTACTTTTAGCCCCTTTACTTTTAGCCCTTGTACTTTTAGCCCCTTTTCTTTAATCTCTTTACTTGTATTTCCTTTTACTTTTATCCCTTTACTTTTATCTCCTTTACTTTTATCCCCTTTACTTTTATCCCTTGTACTTTTATCCCTTATACTTTTATCCCTTGTACTTTTATCCCTTATACTTTTGTCCTTTGTACTTTTGTTCCCTGCTTACGACAAGAACTGAAGGCGCAGTCTATAAAAAATTTACAACCGAAGTTTTTATTGCTATTACTATGACTTAGTATTTGGGATTGGCCAAGTCTTACTAGTAGGTTCCTTAACAAGAAATGTTTTGCTGGAGGCAGAGAAGTGTTGATGGCATAAATGAATAATAAGATACTGTTAACTGTTCTGTAGGTGAGTGATGGGGCAGAGGTCATCTTAGTCTCTAAAGAATTTATCATGACGAATGCAGGTCCAGCAATGAAAGCTTATCTGCGGTCCAGTAGCTACATCAAACCAGACAGAGACACGTTGTTTCTGGATTTGCAGAAAAGAGAATATTGGTCCAAGTAAGAGAACTGAGTAGAAAATTTAAAATGAAATACTTAAAACTAACGATGTGACACTGTTGTACAGATACATGTTTACAGAAGTTGTTGGTGTCTGAGACAAACATCAATGTATACAGTTGAATATGACCTCACGTCTCCACAGATCATGTACTTGTAAACATTAGGTCTATATCATGTTCTTTATTGTCCCAGAAGAAAATATAATATTTATTTATTTACAACATTATCTTTGTGATAGAAAACTGAACAGTTATTAAAAAAACTGTCGACAATGTAATATCTGTTGCTCTGTTCTTACAATACACAATAACGTAGATCTAGATCAAACATTTCTGACAGACTACTATTCAAATTTTCAAGATTCCCAAAAACGAGACTAAAACAGGGAAAATAAAATATAAAAAATTAATTTACTCTTATCTCTAAATAATTAGAATAGGGCCTAATGTTAAGAACTAACATAAGAAAAGACAGAATTTTAGTGCCAATACAATGAAATGTAGTACAACAAATTCGTCCCTGGTATTTACTATACCATCAGACCCACAATTTGATGTACACCTATTGTCATTTACCCTCATAACAAAGTTATGATAATGTATTTATTACATGATTCTGAAACGATTTGATATATCTAAAAAAGTGAAGCTTAATACTTGAAAAGCGAGCAACATGAAAATTCTTGTAATACATTAATGTATCAGGGTATCACAATCATCAATTAATATGGATGTCAGATGTCAAGATCTATGAAGATGCAATGATAGATGTCACGTTGAAGATTATCTTGACCTGTATCACACTAACGATGATCGTGATTGCCGAGGATCTTGAAATCTTCTTTTAATAAGATGATCGTATAGAAGTAGTCAGATCTAGTTGATAATACGATCATTCAAAATGTTGCCAGTTGATCATCTAGAAGTTGTCATTCGCTAAATCGATCTAAGTATGATACTATGAAGAAACTTCTCTTCGTCTAAAACAATTACTTTAATTCAGAACTTGAAAAAGCTATTCACAAATAATTACAATGGTTAAACGTACTTGAATAAAATGATAGATCTACACAATAATATAATTGAGTTCTAATACAAGACATTAGTAGATGTTTCCACTTCCAAGTTCCATACAATGACTGACTAAAAAACACAGAATCTTTTCCCGGGCTCCAGCTATGTCACGTCTCCCAGGCAGCTCATTGCAGTGCCAACCAATAAATGCAGCCCAAGTTACACTAATTAACATATCTCTTGTAAACTGCTGACAGTGACATTGAATGCTGTGGCTTGAACTGATTTGCCTGTTAGTTGGTTTGACTTGAAAAAACGTTTCTTGATTAATATAGATGTGCTTCCGGTGTCACGTAGCACCTGTAGTTTTTGATTTCCTACCCAACCTGGATAGAATTTAAGACCATTTGTTTTCGCTATGACAGTCATGGTTGAATGTTCATCTCTATCATTTCTGTTAGAAAAGTTCTTCTTATATACATGTCGTGGTCTAGAGTCTTGAGAGTGGCTTCTGTAACGAGGTCTTTCAGTATATTTTTGATTTCTTGTAGCTTGTTTGCCATGGTGTGGATTGCTGGTGCTGAACTGCTTTCTTCTGCATTCATGGGCTTGATGACCTTTCATATGACAATATGAACATTCAATAATCCTGGTGCGGCATTGAGAAGCAAAATGTCCTATGTTGTTGCATCTATTGCAAATTATTTTGTCATATTTTGTATACTGTGAATTTCGTTTGTCTTCTGAAAAACAGACAAAGTTTTCATCTGCTGCTGGTTTGACTGGCTTGTTTGGATAAGCAGCTTTATATTGTCTGATGATTTTGGTTAACGTTGAAATATCAGAAGGACTTCTTTCAATTATATAAGATTGGATGTCTTCTGAATGAGCATGCGTGATATTGTCAATGATAATATGTTGTCTGATAGCTTGATAAGTGTTTTCCACTTTAGCAAGAGATATCCACCTGTCGAACCACATGGTCATGTTGGAAACGAAAATTTGAGGATCATCATCTTGTTTTGGTCTTGAGCTATAGAATTTCTTTCTATAGTTGTCTGACGTTGCACCGTACTGGCGTAATAAGGCTTCCTTGATATCATGGTAATCACTGCGCTCGTTGACCGACAACTGCGAACAAATGTCAACTGCTTTTCCTGTCAGTAAACTAAGGAGGGAACTTGACCACTGGTCTTCTGGTAAACCAGACGTTGTTGCTAATTCCTCGAATCTAGTAAGGTATGAGTCCATGTTGTCTGTAGACTCATTGTATGAATGAATCTTTGACATGAGTTTATATCGATCAAAGACATTGGAACTTGCTTGATTAGTGTTGGCTTCTGTTGATTTTGAGTCTGACTTGAGTTTATTTTCTTCATGTTGCATTTTCAATTTTTCAAATTTCATTTGTGCTCTTTCATGTTCTCTTTGTCTTTCAGCAGCTTCTTTATCTTCTTGCCGTTTCTTCGTCTCATATTCTCTTTGTCTTTCTTCACGTTTTTCTTCTTGTCTTCGTTTTTCTTCACGTTTTTCTTCTTCTTGTCTTCGTTTTTCTTCACGTTTTTCTTCTTCTTGTCTTCGTTTTTCTTCACGTTTTTCTTCTTCTTGTCTTCGTTTTTCTTCAACTTCTTTATCTTCTTGACGTAGCTTTGCTTCATGTTCTCTTTGTTTTTCTTTAGCTTCTTTATCTTCTTGACGTAGCTTTGCTTCTTTTTCTTCGTCTATATCTGTTTGCTCTTTTGCCCAGGCCATTAATTCATGTGGCAGTAATTTCAATATTTTTCCTTTGTCAAGATATTCTGACATTCTTTGTGTTCTATCTCTAGGCTTTGAATCCATTGTATAGTTCTTGTGTTTTATAATATATGAACTTGAATATATTAATATAGTACTTTTTGAATGTAATAATGTTAGTTATGCCGTCACTGGCTAATAATCTTGAACAGTAGGATTATGTCTACTACTGGAGTCGTTGTAGGAAGTGTAGATTTATTCAACCGTATCAGGTTAATGAAATATTGCTGAGCCGTGCGAGGCTATGAACTTTCTCTCTCTTGAGATTGTAGATCTAGTAGAACTTGTAGTATTAAAGTCGTCGTTGTGTACGATTGACTTGATATCAAATAGTAGAAATGTCTACTTGATAGATTATAGTGCCAGGTAATTGCTACTGGGCTTATCTATAATACTAATGCCATTTAAATGATACTGGGCTTATCTACTGTGTCAGTTAAATAATACTGGGCTTATGTTATGCCAGCTAAATATTACTGGGCTTATGTATCGTGCCAGTTAAATGATATTGGTCTTATTGCCAATGCCAATACAAAATAATAATATTAGATCTCGAAAGTTATAGTGAAAACTCGATCGTAGATCTATATCTATGATAAGATATCGATAACCAAACTGACCTTTGAACACAGTAGAACTATTCTCAAGTTGAAGAAAATCGAAGTTTTGTAATTGACGAAGTTTTGAAAATGTTTCCTTAGATCTTGAAAAAAAAAATAATTTTTTTTGATGATCTTTTTGATGATCTTTTGATGATCTTTATCGAAGGTCGGAGGTGCCAGATATCACAATCATCAATTAATATGGATGTCAGATGTCAAGATCTATGAAGATGCAATGATAGATGTCACGTTGAAGATTATCTTGACCTGTATCACACTAACGATGATCGTGATTGCCGAGGATCTTGAAATCTTCTTTTAATAAGATGATCGTATAGAAGTAGTCAGATCTAGTTGATAATACGATCATTCAAAATGTTGCCAGTTGATCATCTAGAAGTTGTCATTCGCTAAATCGATCTAAGTATGATACTATGAAGAAACTTCTCTTCGTCTAAAACAATTACTTTAATTCAGAACTTGAAAAAGCTATTCACAAATAATTACAATGGTTAAACGTACTTGAATAAAATGATAGATCTACACAATAATATAATTGAGTTCTAATACAAGACATTAGTAGATGTTTCCACTTCCAAGTTCCATACAATGACTGACTAAAAAACACAGAATCTTTTCCCGGGCTCCAGCTATGTCACGTCTCCCAGGCAGCTCATTGCAGTGCCAACCAATAAATGCAGCTCAAGTTACACTAATTAACATATCTCCACGTGAAAAAAAAACCCGAGGTAATTGACGAGCTAAAAATAGATACTGTGTACGTGACACAGAGATAACACGTTTTCTCATTAACAAACTTTATCAACAGTTTTAAGCATGAAACTTTGCAAGTATTCTTGTGTCTTAATTCATTCTTTTTAGCCTATTTTTACAAAGCGTATATCAACTTACTCTGTCTATGTAGGGTTAAAAGTTTGTACAAGTTATTTCACCCGCTCCCAATATTGGATCACGCTGAAATTTTGCACAATTATTTATTTTACCTGATAACACAAGAATTTAAAAAAACAATTAGTCAATTAACTATAGGTAAATAATAATAATTATTATTATTATTATGTTTGGTATCTTGAACAAGGGAAAGAAATCGTGCTAGCAAGATGTGTTGGTGTAAGCTGAATTAGTTTCATTTAGGACTCTTGGACGCAGAGTGAACACTTTTTTATGCATTTAAATAAAGATGATGTATCACCAAGATACCTCCTTTTCACCACTGTTCCATACAAGTGACAGGATCATAGTGCTTTGAGAAAGCTAAAATTAAACAAAGTAATTAGTAAAAATATTTCTCATCGCACAGATTGATGATGATACAATGTGACACACTGAATAGAAGCTTTGCTTTTTTTTTTTTATTTTTTTTTTATGTTTTTCTTCTTCACCATTTGAACAAGCCGAAACTTCTTGCACAAGTTACTTGCGTCAGCGCTAAGTCCAAAGCAAAGTAATACACCATCAATAAAACTAATCCTTTAACATTCAGTAGCAACCATTTGAACAGTTATTACAATACAGCTCTCTTTGTTCTAACCTCATCGCTGACATCGTCCTGTTCCTAGACTTTGTTTCCCGCCTCACATTCATCATCCATTCATTACCTCAAGTGTAAGTCTCTAGACAACATTTCTAGTTTATGCCACTAGCGGATCCAGAACTTTGGAGTGGGGGGGGGGCGATGTTTTCCAAACCTTAGCCCTTACGCCCAGTAAACCCTAACGCTATGCATAAACGTGCGTACAGCACATACATATATATATATATATATATATATATATATATATATATATATATATATATATATATATTTATTTATTTATATATATATATATATATATATATATATATATATATATATATATTTATATTTATATTTATTTATTTATTAGGGGTGCACCGGATAGTCCCTCCGGCTCCGGCTTCTGGCGAATATCCGGCATTTTTTACTATCCGGTGCTATCCGGCTCCGGTCGGATATCACTACCGGATAGTAAACCGGATAGTAAAAAATACACCTATTTAATATGCATAAAGTGGACCTCGTTCCATTACTGTCTGTTATAGAATGTATTAATGTTTATATGAAAACAAAACAATGTGCTTAAAAATAGAGCCATTATAAATATGCACCAAACATCGTTTATTATAAAGACAAGGCATGTTAATAACTTAATATAAATAGAGATGAAACTTTACATCATAAATGCGCTTTACATACAGAGCAAAGGCTGGCACTTTATTCAATGTGTCTTGACCTTTGAGTAAGTTAGTTAACATGTTAAAATGTTACATTCCTTGACTACGTCATGCTGACCAGACGTCTGTCTAGCTGTGCGGGTATATCTCCAGAGGTAGAGATGAACAACTCCCACCCCCTTTATTTGTTTAGTCCATCACATTGAGTTTTTTATAGGCAGGTAACCACAAGTTAAATACGATGGACGTAGGTTTAATGTCAGCGTATAGACACTCTCTAGTGGTCACACCTTTCGAGGGAACTGAGTTTGTTTACTTAGTAGTTAATCTTTATTTGGGGGGGGGGCTGGACTACAAGAGCCACACCTCTAAGGTAACCAGGTATATTTCTAGATGAACAACTCCCTCCCCCTTTTATTTGTTTAGCCCATCACATTGAGTTCATTGATTGACAGGTGACCCCAAGTCAGATACGATGGACGTTAAGCACTCTCTAGAGGTCACACGAGGGAACTATGTTTGTTATTGAGGGGGGGGACTAGACTTTACATTATAAATTCGTATTACATACGTAGCAGCGATGTCTGGCACACTAGCTTGTCTTGACCTTTGAGTGGTCTAGTAAACATGTCATATTCCTTAACTACGTCACGCTGATAATCTGTCTAGATGTGCGGGTATATCTCCAGAGGTAGAGATGAGCTACCCCCACCTCCTTTTCTTTGTTTAGTCCATAACATTGAGTTCACAGATAGGCAGCTGACCACATTAAGCCAGATGTCAACGTGTTGACACTGTCTTGAGGTCACATCTTATGAGGGAACTGAGTTTGTTTACTAGGAGTAGAATTTTTATTAGGGGCGGGACTACAAGCCAAATCTCTATAGGGTTAATTTGGTATGAGTTTGTTTATTATGAGATAGTTTGTCAATCAAGGGTCTGGACCACAAACCACACCTTTTATACTATTGGACGGGTAATAAGTTTGTTTACTTTGAGTTAAGTCTCAATTATGGGTCAGGACTACAAGCCAAACAGACACTGACCAAGGGTATCTTTAAAGGGAGGGCTCAAGAGACTCAACACCCCCAACTTCTTATTTGTTTAATCCATAACAATGTATTGATAGAGAATATAGACATTGACCATTCTTAAGCCAGATTGGATTAACGCAAATTGTTAAGACATATTGACACTGTCTAGAGGTCACTAGATGATGACACTAAGTTTGTTTACTTGGAGAGAAATGTCAATAAGAGCGCTGAACTACAGGACACACCCCTACAAGTATTTTGTTACACAAGCCACGGGTATAAAAGTGGCTTGCAAGGGCATTTAGTAAATTCAAAAGTAATAATAATGGCTGATAAAAAGTCATCACTTATATGGCGTTACTTTAATGTCAAAACAATGGACAACTCTAAAGCAGTTTGCAATGCTTGTAAAATAGTTCTGTCACGTGGTAAACTAGGCAAACCTAAAGACTTCTCAACCAGCAATATGATTAGTCATCTACTGTTGAATTACTTTTTCTAACGTGTTAACTTTAAATCTTACTCTTAAATTTAAGAGTGTCAAGTAACTCCTCGTTATTACTGGAATTACTTAAGATATTTACTAAGCCACTATCCGTATAAGGTACAAACCAGAAGCGGTTTGTGGTCTTTAAAACACGAGCCAAATGACAAGTTGATGGTGTAAAATACATGAACACAAACAACTACCCACTATACAACTTAGATTGTACTTAAGAGAGATTTACGCTATAAAACCAAGATTGAACTTTACCTTTGAAAGATTTAAATTAGTTACATATAAGCTTATATATTCTGCATGATTTATCCCACATTCTACTTTACAATTAGCGGCCTCATACATACGCACACACCATTTCATGTTACAAAGATTAGTTTATGATAAGCATATCTGTAAAAAAATGCTGTTGATTTTAATTTATCAATCAGTGATAGAGTTTAAAGTAAGAAAGTAATAGCAAAATAATATGAATATAGGTATGTTATATAGAAGATTTGCAAAAACTTCAGTAAAACGAGCTGTTTGAGTCATGTAGGTATTCGGCTCCGGCTCCGGCCGAATATCTAATTTTACTATCCGGTTATATCCGGCTCCGGCCGGATATCAAAAAGTACTATCTGGTGCACCCCTAATATATATATATATATATATATATATATATATATATATATATATATATATATATATATATATTAGGGTGGCCCTTACTTACAGGCAAAAAATAAAATTAAAAAAAACTAAGCTCTGACCCTCTTATTATCTTACATATGGTACAAAAACATTACACATAAAATTTCAGAAAGAAATTCTAACAATTAGTGGTAGCTCAAGCGATCTAAAGTTTACCTCACTGTCCACGTTTCTAATACAGTCCATACAAAATGTTAGCAGATGCTTGAAATTAACAGATTTTTTTATTTCACTTCTAGTATGTAATACAAAGTAAATTGCAACGATAAAGTAGCTTACAATGTCAAGCGTCTATCACCAACTGTCACTGGTGATCCATTAATGAGCGTTTCAGTGCGTTGGGGTACCGCTTGCGATTGTCAGAGACCAGCTGCATTAGGAACTGTAGTTGTTCTTCATTCTTGGTGAGGCGTCCGGAAAACTGTTCCACTAGAGCGACTCCCCTTTCAGCATGATCATTAATGACTGTAAGATGGTGAACACGTTTGGCTGCAGCCTGGTAGTCTTCACTCTGAGCCCACTGTTCGGCGGGTAAATGAAGGAATCCCTGTGGAAGATCCAGCGTGATGAACAAAGATCTGGTATTTTTCGTCACAAAGTCAGCTGTTGACATACGTTCTAGGTCGGCAGAGGAAACTTGATGTAATTGTATGCGCTTAGGAGGATCAGCTGCTCCATCAACTTCATTCATTGCTTGAACCATTCTGTCTTTGATCTCGTTGCTGATTGCATTATCAAAGAATGCCAAGCCAACCAAGTTCTCTGATAGGTACCACAAGTGATCCATCATCTTGTGGGATGTTACCTTTGAAATAGCACTGTTTGTAGAACTGTACTTTAATAGGCATTTCAGAAGCTGAAGATCATTGTTTGCTGCAGCACTTGCAAGAGGAGCTGTATACCAAGCCTTGACGTAGACTGTCGCAAAAAATATGCTCAGTTGACGCAGACCTGTCTCCTCACGTGTGGACAGTTGAAACTGTGAACGGAACAGCCACACCTTGAAGGTGTAGATAATTTTTGACATCCACCTGGCTTGATGCATAGCCCCAGGCGCTCTGAAGTGTATTCCACGTTGTGGAGTTATGCCAAGATAGATCAGCGTTACTTCTGCTAACTCGCGGTAATCATCACGAGGTTGGTTTTCAGCCACAGCAGACATGAGCATCGTTCCAAGAGCCTCCTTGATGCTAGCAATGACAAGGGCACTTTCCTGATCAGAAGATGAATCTTGAAATTGACTCTTATCGATGAACTGCCAGTGTGCTTTAAATCTCTTGAAGAGAAGAACTTCTGGTGCTGATGAGGAACCCATAACTTGTGTGAATGCTGCACTGGCCACAAGTTTGAGCATATGATGACGGCAAGCAAGGTACAGAAGATCCCTACCAATCAGCTGTTGAAGCAAAACACAGGCTCCATTTTTTCGGCCAGTATTAGAGCTGGTGGTGTCAAAGCACAATCCTTGGACATTACTGGTTATTCCCCACTCATTCAGTGCATCAAAGACTGCACGGGCTTGCGCAGACCCTGTTCCTGCAGGAATTTTTGGAACGGCCAATAACTGTACATCCCCATCGGTAGAAGACACCAGTATAGGCAAGCGGTCCACCATTTCCTGACCACTGAGATCAGGTAGAAGCTTGCCATCCCAGTGAACGACCAGTACACCACCAGGTTGAAAGCTTTGTTGAATCTTCTCTGCACATTCTGCTCGGCAGTGCTGTCTCTGGCGCTGAATACTACTCCTGTTGAGAGTCAGTGTACTAATGTCCTGCCCGAGTGATTTCGCTGTCTCACCAACAATCATTACAGCAGCCCGATCGGATACCTTGTTGCGATCTAGGAAGGCTGCCAGGTCGGGTGTCATAATAGTTTGTCGACCACGTTTTGCTGCAGGTGGTAACTCGGAACTGGTAACACCACTGGCCAAATGATATGAAACATCTTTATCAGTGTCGTCATCACTACTGCTACTGCTGCTACAGTCAATACTAACTTGTTCCTGCAAACTGTCCTTTTCAGAAGCAGATTTATATCGACGTTCCTGCTCCTTAATTAACTTCTGATGCTGTTTTGTTTCTTTCTTCGCTAATACAGTATCCACTGATGACATGCCGCCTCTACGCCCCTTTTCTCTCTGTGCAATTAGAAATTCTTTATCCTCATAAATTTTTATCATACTCATTGCCTCACCATGGGCTATATCAAACAGATCATCAAACAATTCTGTGAATTGCTCTTCATTCCTTTGCTGTGTATCTGTTCGTCTCGAGGCATTTTTCTTGAGAGATCGCCATTGATCAAACAATACTTCAATCTTCTTGATTGAATCCTGCTTATGACGAACCGGAATTCGTGCACGGTTCCAGAATTGTTCAATTTCATCAACAGTAAGCGTTGATGATTCGCGGACAGTCTTCTTCTGTTGTAGGTGCAGAAAGAGGAAGTGTCCAAGAGCCTGCCGGTTTGAGGGCAACTTCTGACCTCTGATTTCTTCTGTAAACTTCTCCAATAAGTACACAGGTTTTCTGCTTTTGGTGGTGGTACTTACAGAAGCCATAATAACACTAAAAAGATGAGTGTTCACTGAAGTGTTCACTGTTCAACTAATTAAACAAAAATGCTTTACATCACTGACAGTGTGAAAGAGACCACTTAACAATGACAGTCTGTCATGTAATCGCATGCTTGCTTAGGTAATACACAACACTGCAGGCTGACGCAATATTACATCAGACATATTAAATAGATGATGCAATGTTGCATCACCTAGAGTTGTTACTTAGATGATGCAATGTTGCATCACACATATTAATTACATGATGATGATGCAATATTGCTTCACATGTCATGCTGCTGAGTAATGAGTGCCTATTGTAAACTTCAATGTTATTGAGCTACCCCTAAATGATTAAATATCTGCGTAAAATTTTGCAAACAATGTTTTCTTATCATAAGGACACTTTCTGGAGGGTCAGAGGTTAGAAAATAAAAAGTTCAAAAATAAGGGCCACCCTAATATATATATATATATATATATATATATGAGAATAAAAAACGCAGCATTTCTCAACCTTCGGCGAAAAATAAAACAACTGGGGCAGCGCTATAAGATTCCAGAGTGGGTTTCGGGGCAAAGCCCCGACCCCAAAAGCGTTTTCTTTCTTTTTTTTTCACTGCATAAACGCATTCTCCTGACATATGCAGCTCATTATTCATAAAAAGAATTCTAGGCGAAGCCTTAACGCCAAAAGCGTTTTCTTGCATTTTTCAATGCAGAAACGCATTCTCCTGACATCTACAGCTTATTATTTATCAATGGAGTTTGGGGCGAAGCCCAGTCGCGAAAAGCGTTTTTTTGCATTCTTCACTGCAGAAACGCATTCTCCTGACAACTACAGCTCATCAGTGGTGTTCCGACGCTAAAAACGTTTTCTTGCATACTTCAAAGAAGAAACACATTCTCCTGACCTAAAGCTCATTTTTCATACTATTAAAAAGGACCTTTCGAATAATGTTGTACTTGAAAAATATTCAAATATGAATTTATAGGCCCTTAATAGATTGCAAATAAAACCGATTTGTTCCTTGAGAAGATAAGATACCCCACATATTTAGATTTTGGCTTCGAGGATCGCCGCCGAAAAAAGAATTATTCGATAAATAATATTCAATAAAATTAAAGTATAAATTGTGTGTTATAGTCCCAAATTTATTTAACTAGAAAAATTTCACATTCAGTAAAGGTTGCGAAAAGGCGACTATGAAAAGATTATTTGGGTTTAGAGCTCATCTCAATCATAACTCTTATACTGAAAAATTTCGTTTGAATTCAAACTTTCTTAAAATAATTATGATAAATTCATGTGAAATTACATAAACAACGTCTGGAAATGTGAGGGGCGGTAAAGTGAAAATGATTAATCCTCGCTTCTTTAATAATTTCTGCTAAAGATTGTATTTGGCATTAAAGAATAGGGGTGGGGCGACTCAACTAAATTTGTTCACAAACTATGATTCTCAATCAAAACAGGACCGTCCCCCCACTCAGAGGGCTAGAGTGGGAGGGCAGTACATGCAATCACCCTCCCCCCAACCCCACCGAATCGGCCAAGATACCAGAAATGGATTGACATAATATACAATTTATTATTAATTGAATTAATTTTGTTCACAAACTATGATTTCTCCATAAAAGTAGGACCGCCCCCCGTCACTCAAAGGGCTTAGGTGGGAAGGGCAATAGAGGTATTCGCCCCTCCCAAAATCGGCAAACAGGGAAAGACATAATATAAAGATTGGTTAAAATATCAATAACAAGTTTTAATCATATAGATATTTAATTGTTGCTGTTAGCAAGCTGTGATTTCTACAAATATATTGGACCGCCCCCCCCACTCGAAAGTGTATGGGGGGCGGGATTGATACCATCGCCCCCTCCCGACCCCACCAAATGGGCCAACATACTAGAGGGGGTGGCGAAATAATCTAAAAATTGGTTGAAATATAAATAATTACGAATCTCAATATCCAGGCTCTCTGCAAACTGCACCATACACCACCAACTTAAAGAACTTGACAACTCAGGTCTCCAAATAACGTAATAGTTTAATGCCAATAAATAACAGCCAATACTGTACAATTGGCAGCACGTAACACAAGACTGTACAAATATCTCTCTGATAACACTGTACCGCCGTATCAACTCTTGCACTGGTCTCTCTGTCTCGTCTCGGACTTGTACTGAGCCGTAGTAACGAACTGTAGATCGGGAAGTTGTAACCAATCCGTCTCTGATACCTTTGCTCTTTATATAGGGTCCCTGTTGGCCTTCTAGAACCGGGCAGAACGTCGCTCGACCATTCTGGGTGGTCTTATGACTACATCTCTCGTGACGCTCCTGAGCTCTGTTCACAACGCCGATCCTTCTCGAACCGTCATGTTGACACTCGTCTCGGCTGACCGTCGTAACTCGTCACGGTTGACCGCTCGTCTAGCGCTGGCCTGGGGCGATTTGCGTCGGCTGACTACACACACACCACTACCCCCATCTGTGCCACCACCAGGTTTATAACAGTATATATTATTACTATAAGTAATAAATTCTTATACAAATTGTGTGAATTCTATACTAAAATTCGTCCGCCCCCCCCCTTGGGGATGGGTTGGCCGAGTGGGGGGGGGCGATCGCAACTACCGCCTCCCCCTCCCTGGATTCGCCAGTGGTTCATGCTCGAATGTTGATTCCAGGTAATTATTAAAAGGTTTCGGAATTTGAAGACGCACGTGTTAATCTATATTCAGGAGGATTTTAAGGTCCGCCTCTTCGTGAATATGATGGCTGCCTGGTCGTGCGGTTTGCGCGCTGGACTGTCGTTCGGATTTATCGACGGTCGAGGGTTCAAACCCTGCCCGCTCCCATCCCCCGTCGTCCTGCGGGAGGTTTGGACAAGGAAGTAAAGTATCTTCAACTCTGAAGGAACATTCGAAACATGTCAAACATTTGACAAAACAATGAGTTAGCGTTTCTACATTATTAAACGTGCTCTCCAGGCTAAATGGCGTCGTGGACGTTCTCATTTTGATATTCAACAAGGTTCTTTAATCGGTTGAACCAAACTGGCGAGGAAATCTGTCATTTTACTGTATCTGTTCTGTTGTCACAGATAGATATTAACATTAACATACTGTAGACATTAATTAATATTAATAATAATAATAACGGAGACTGTGATTATCAAAGTAGACATAGAAGACTATCTACTCTTGTTCAGAAAGTGTTGATTTTGTCAGTAGGTTTTTCCATCGTGTGTCTTTATGATGTAAGATCTGGGCGATGAATGTTTTTTTAACCACAACTGCTTTCTGCCATGTTTGAACTAGACGAAGTCTCACTTTCTCTCCGACAGAGTAATCTTTAGGTAGTCTTGCATGAGCATCATATTTCACTTTGCTTTTCATCTGTCGTTCGTTGAGTTATGTCTCTGCAGTTTCAGCTACCGATGGTTTCAATAGTTTGGGATCAGTAAGAATGATGTCCCTGAGTCTTCTACTCATCAGCAGTTGTGATGGTGAATAAGGAAGTCCGCTTTTCGAATTATTTCTATACTCGAGCATAGCGAGATATGGATCTTTCCCACTTGTGTATGCTTTGTTGAATATCTGCTTTACGATACCAACATTCATCTCACTTTGACCATTTGATTGAGTGTACCTGGGGCTTGATGTTGTTATCTTAAAACCCCTCTCAGAAGCAAACTCTCTATATTGATAGCTGTTGAATAGCATATTGTTGCTCACTATGTGGGAGCATTAGTTATTACAAGTGAGTGATCAGGAGCAAGACATTTGATAAGTAGATAAACTGTTGTTATTGATTAAGGACATTGTCAAGCAAGTATGAGAAGATTTCTCCCCCACCCCCCATGGTCCTATATCTGCCATTTAGTTAGTGTAAATAGTAGACAAGTATTTCTAAGGGGGAGCACTTAGTCTAACTGTAGCCACCTTCTTGCAGGTAGTTTGTAGATACAATCCAATAAGTAGTACTGCACTTTGTCCGGGAGGTGGGGTTGTCTAACAAGATCTGATTTATGAATTGTGAACATATAATATTTACATAAGATTTTTTACCAAATTATTAAATTTTTACTACCTTTACTATTTTAACTGTGAATATACCTTGTTTTTAATGATTTAACTGAATAGAATTTAGCCCTTGTTATGTAAAGGGAGAATGATCCTTAAAGGATTACGGGCACGACATGGCCTAAATTGTGCCGATGTGCCTAAACTCAAAACTCAAACCCCATGTCTAGCAACAATACCTTTCAGTGCCCTGATAACACATTCTGCTCTTTTATTCTCCAGTCGTTTTATTTCAGGGTATTTAAAGAAATAGTCCACAACTAGCAAATAGTCATTGTTTCGCCATTCAAACAAATCTGTCGCAACCTTTTTCCATGGTCTGTCTGGTACAGCATGAGGTAGCAATTGTTCCATGGTCTGTCTGGTACAGCATGAGGTAGCAATTGTCCCATGGTCTGTCTGGTACAGCATGAGGTAGCAATTTTTTCCTTCCCATTATTTCTTTTGAACGTTGCACATTATGAGCATTTCATTATTGTCGAAAAAAAATCTTCACACAATCCTGGCCAAAAACACACTCTGTTTTGTCTTCGATCTGGTTTTCTCAAGACCAAAATGACCTGCGTGCAACTTGTCGAGAATTTCATTTCTCATACTTGAAGGAATTATAATTCTGTTCTCATAAAACAATATTCCATTCTCTTTATGAATACTGTCTTTTAATGACCTGTACACCTTTACTGCTTCATGAACTTGAGTTTTTAACTTTGGGAATCCTTTTCTGACATAATTGCTCAATAACTTCAGTTTAACATCAGATTCAGTTTTGCGACGAATTTCTTTTATTTTCTGATCACTTCCGGGAAACTTTTCTGTTGCGCTATGAGTTTTCTTAAGCATGTCATCATCTGGTCTCGATCGCTCTTGAGCATGTAATAGTTTATCATCTTCATGCAATTGAGAACCTGACGTAGGTCTACAAGTTGTTAGTTGATTTCTCTGCATCAACTCTCGTTGAACTTCATTCTGTCGCTTGATATCATGTACTTCGTACGTTGTCTTTGGCTTCAATTAGTTTCAAAGCAATAGATGTCTTCATACCTAAAACTGGGTTTATTTCTTTCTTGATCACATACAGATCATCTTGGACCTCCACATCGTCGACTTTAAATGTGACCGATGCAACTCCCTTCAGTTCTAATGATTCATTCCCTAATGCTCGTAGGGTATTATTTGAGAGCTTTAACTGTTTATCAGTTTCTATAGTGTTCCACATTGACTCTGATATTACATTAGCGTATGCTCCTGTGTCAATCTTCATTTTGACTATTTTCCCCATAATATTGACATCAACCATCCAAACTTTGACATTGTTGTCAGTACCAATTGCCTCAAACCACAACTCATTGACTTGGCATACTTGACTTTCGTCTTCCAGTAAATCAAAAGCCTTGAAGTGTTTCGAACGACATTTTGCAGCAAAACGATTTCTCTTTTTACATTTCGGCATGTCTGTCCGAATGCCATACAGTTTTCCATGAAATCTATCCCAAGATCTGCAATCTCTAATGACACTTTTTACATGATTCCTGTGAGGTTTTCACTGGCTTTTTATCTTCTGTCTTCTTTAATTGATTTGCAGCACTACATGTAGTCCTTTCATGTCTTTTATTTGGTTCTGGGTATGCTCGTCAGCACGAATTATGCTTGCTGCTTTCTCTTAATTTAAGTCTAATTCACTCAAACGTTTCACCGTCCTTCAGATTTCTTGTGAAGAATTTAAATCTGTCATACACAGTGTTGGACTTAGGCAAAAAATAATTCTAAAACCTTTCAAATACTTTGTCTACTGTCTCTTGAAAAGTATTGTAGATGTCTCGAGCGGGTTCACCGATCGGGTGTAACAATAAAGCTTTCTTCACTGGCTCGGGCTTCGTATTCTTTAAGGGGCGACCATAAACAGTTCAAAACTTTGTCTCCATTTTTCCCATCTTTCAGATAGATGACCGTCTAGTGACAACGGTTTAGGAGGATCGAATAATTCCATTATTCGTACTGATTCTAGATTCTATGTCTAGATCTAGATCTAAAATAAAATGAACTAACGACACCACTTGATACAAATAAATTGTACTTTTAGCAATTTAGAAACCACTACCTGTTACCAGCGCTTTAAAGCAATCTGACACTAGATCTGACACCAAATCACTTTTGACACCATATTCTGTTGTCACAGATAGATATTAACATTGACATACTGTAGACATTAATTAATAATAATGATAATACTAATAACAGAGACTTTGTGTTTCTACAAGTAGTACAGAAGACTCTATTTCTATTGTCGTCCAATCCATTCGCACAAAACATAAACGACCAACAATGACGTCATCTATAGGCCTACTATATAGTGGAAAGTAAGGCGAATGTACGCATGTTAGGAATAGAAATAAAAACCGCTTGACTAATCTTGATAAAACTTGGTATAAATGTTCCTTGGGTACTAACTTAGACCCTAATGTATGTATTGTAGCCCTAAAACAAACTTAAGACCCTCAAAAAAAAATTTACTGACTGTATTAAAGCTATAGTATTATATGGATCTAGGCTTTGTTTACAATGTTGACATGAGAAAAGATCGAAAGGATTTAGATCTAGATCTAATTTTAAGAACTACACTTTGCACATATAGTTTTTTTACTTTGACACAAGCATGAAAATATGAAATATAGTCTTTTGATTTTATTATTTCGTAAAATTACCCTTCAAATTTATGTTTTAAAAACATTTTTACATAAATTCGTTTCATATATCTGCGAATTCAGAACGTCCTGACTTACATATAATATCATTCATTTAACAAATAGGGTAAACCCGTTTTAATTGTACTAATTTTATTTTCGTAGCGAAAGAGAAAAACTTGAAAGGATCATTAGCTAAGTTTAACATACATCTAATTCCAATCCACTAGATTAGTAAACACAAATTAAGACCCGCAGGCCGCGGGTAATGTTAGCCTAGTCTATACTATAGAGTGGAAAGTAAGGCGTCTGTATGTATGTATGTTACGAATAGAATCAAAATCGTTTGACAAATCTTGATGAAACTTGGCAGAAATGTTTCTTGAGTGCTAACTGGAACCGTGACGAATGTATAGTAGCCCTAAAACAAACTTAAGACCCTCACAAAAAAAAGTTGCCCAACTCTATGAAAGAATGTCATGTTAATCATGTTTACATGAAAGAAGATCGAAAGGATCTAGATCTAATTTTTTAAAATACACTTTGTATAGATAGGTTTTTTACTTTGACACATGAAAATTACAAAATATAGTCTATTGATTTCCAAATTGTATCCAAAACACTCTCAGTGACTATATCGACAGTGATACGCAAATTAAGACACGCGGGCTGAGGGTAATATATGTCTAGTATAATATAGTATTAGCACAGCATCTCTTAGCAGAGGATTCTAGCAATGTTTGTTTTTTTATCTCTCAATTCTTCTTCTCCTACAAACTTTTCTCTTTCCATAATATTGTGATTTCTGAAATGGGAAAATGCTGCGATCTTGTGATGAACCAACCCAATAATATAATCCTCATTTGATTGGACGCGCTATCTGTAGTAACCTAATAAAACTTTACAGGAAGACATGTCTTATTCATAGGCTTTATAGTACAAGAATGACAAGACATTTCACAATAGCACACACACACAAGCTTACCTGGACACCACATTTTGACACACCAGTACAGATCAGTTCCCAACACATAAACAATAAACATATAAACACAAAATTCACCCCCCCCCCGTTTAGTTTCTTTTCGCTCTACTTCTGAGATTATACGAGTGCTATACGGGCGTATCTCTGGCAAGCAATTTTTGTCCCTTTTCAATGGTGTTTTTCTCTAATCTTAAAGCAAGTGGAATCTACAGTTGTTTCCATGTCACCCCTAGAAGCCACTGAGTGTTACCAGGAGCCAATTGATGTTGAGAGACCTCAGAAGATGTCTCAACGTCTCTTGGAGCGAAATCATGTAATGCGGATGTCGCCTCTCAGAGCCAAATGGTGTAAAAAGACAGTTTCTTTTCGTCCATTTGTAAGACATATGTGGTCATAGTTCTGATTTGCTTCAATAAGCTCCACTTCATCTACCAGCGGATCATATTTGCTTTGCCTCGCATGCCTTCTCATCAGGACAGGCCCTGGAACAGGTAGCCAGGTCGGCAGAGAGACACCACAGGCGGACCTTCTTTAGTAGGAAAATAGTCTTTCGTGAGGCGTCAAGTTTGTAGCAGTGCATAGTAGAGATCTAATTGAATGGAGAGCGTCGCTTAGGGCTAACTCCCATTGTGTATAATGTAGCCTTCTTGACCTGACGACAAGAAGAATTGACTTACAGAGAGTTGAGTTCAGTTTTTCTACTTGCCCATTTCCATGGGCATTATAGGCGGTTACTATCTTGCCACCTTATTTTAAAGATCCGCCTTAGGCATCGGAGGTGGAAGACATTCAGCTTTTTTTCCTGCCTTGAGTAGGTTGACCATGTTTCACACACAGGTCCGGTAGACTAGGGCTTTAGTACAGCTAGTCAGCAATATGTTGTCCCAAGACTCTTTTCTGCAACCGTGACATGGTGGCAATTGCCTTGGCTATCCTGTTGTTTATGTCTTTATCCAGCAGAGTGTTGTTGGATATGATAGAGCCAAGGTAACAAAAGTGATCAACAATTTCTAGTGATTGGTCATTAATGCTTACTTGAGGTGCAGTGTTTGTGTTTTGGACAAGTATCTTAGTCTTGCTTTGACTGATGTTTAAGCCGAACTTCTGGCAAGCAGCAGATAATTTGTCAACCAGGGACTGTAGTTGAATATCAGAATCAGCCACAATAGCTGCATCGTCAGCATACAGGAGTTCCCTGACGAGTAGCTTCCTAGCCTTGGTTTTTGCCCGCAGCCTTGATACATTAAATAGTTTTCCAGAGGATCTTGTATGGAGAAACACACCTTCGTTTATGTCGTTGTACGCATAATGCAGTAGACAGGAGAAAAATATGCCAAAAAGAGTAGGTGCGAGCACACATCCCTGCTTGACACCACTGCATACCTCAAAAGGTGCTGATTTGGCTCCATTGAATTTGACAGTAAATTTAGTTTCCTCGTGATAACACTCGATGATCTTCAGTAGTTAGGATTGAATGAGAAACTTGTGAACATTAAAAAAAAATTCATCATCAGTTGTTTTTTCTTTTCTTTCCTATCAGGTTTCAAGAAAAAACAGTAAATGCTTTTGAAAATGAATTGCACATTTCAAGAAAACAGGAAAACTAAATGGACAAGCAACATGTCAAAATGAGAGTTGCCAGATAGAGTTCAGTAGTGTGAGCATTCAAACAAGTTCAATGAGACAATAAATTCAATGTACTGCAACTCTAAGTTTGTCTCTATGTAGAGTGAGCAATGTACTGTAATTCTAAGATTGTCTCTAGGTAGAGTGAGCAATGTACTGTAACTCTAAGTTTGTCACTATATAGAGTCAGCAATGTACTGTAACTTTAAGATTGTCTCTATGTAGAGTCAGCAATGTACTGTAACTCTAAGTTTGTCTCTATGTATAGTTTGCAATGTACTGTAATTCTAAGTTTGTCTGTACTTAGAGTGAGCAATGTACTATTTGTATCATTATGTACACTGAGCAGTGTAGCCTAAACCTCGAGTGTGATATTTCAAGAAGCAAGTGACTTAAATGTGACATTTCAAGAAGCAAGTCATTAGTCAACGGTTAGAATAAGTAGTAGAGTGTCGACAACCGAAAACTTTTACGAACATTGTGCGAGTATTTCAGAGAGAGAAGCGGCCTAGTCGACAGGTAAACGCTTTCAAATGAATCACGCAGAAAAATGATCTATCTTGGAAAATTATTTTCAGAAAGCCTACAATTATTTAAATCATTGTGTGTAAACTGTGTGTGTGTTTGTAAATTGAAAGCAATATTTCTAAAAAAAAAAGTCTTTTCTTATTACGTCCGATGATTGACATGTGTCCCGCTTTCGCTCCCCAAATATCTGGTCACCTTATCCTAGTTCAAACATAACCTGACAATCTGGTGTGTGCAATCTTGTATCTCTCTCATTTTGGAGGGCCCTTTTCCCGATTTGGAAGCAGTATATTGTAAAAATATGAAGGCAGGGTTGATTGGACTATGACTGTAGGACCCAGGATCCCTGACTATTATTGATAGTCAAAAGTTTTTAAAATGGTGTATTTTTATGAAATAAAAACGGCTTACATATTCAATTTAAAAACAAAACTTTTAGAACACAAAATGTCGCCGTATATTTGAGCAAATGATGAGCTACTGCCAAAAAGTCATAGCACTTGAGAACTCTGTTACTTACTAGAGCCATTGTACAGTCTTTCATTGACAGCCATGTGTTATCAGTTTGAGCCTAGCTATTTGTTTTGTCCTACATGTCATGCTTTCTTCTTTTTCTCTTCCTGATCAGTTTTTTTTTGTCCTCCTTTTCAAAGTTTGTCCTCCTATTTTGTCCTCTTTTTCAAAGTTTGTCCGCCTATTTTGTCCTCCTTTTCAAAGTTTGTCCTCCTATTTTGTCCTTTTTTTGTCAAAGTTTGTCCTTCTATTTTGTCCTTCTTGTCAAATTTGTCCTCAAATTTTGCCTTTCTTGTCAAAGTTTGTCCTATTTTGTCCTCCTTTTCAAAGTTTATCCTCCTATAGTTTGTCAATCGTGGTACGATAATGACCACTTTTGCCATCCAGGAAGCTGAGGGCTTTGCACCTGGGTTTTATGCCTCCTCATGTGGCTGGTGAGACCTATGTGAGCACTGAATGTTCGGCTGCACACCGGGCAAGTTATTCCAGCAGGAGCTAGTGTCGTTGGCCTTTTCTTCTATGGCGCTTTTCTTCTGCTAGCACTGTTCTCTTGTTCTCTGCAACCTGTGCGCCAGTTTTTACAGCGCGACACCATGATGCTCTGTCATGTGCCTCTGTCTCCTAGATGGCTGTGTCTATGCTGAACGCCTTTTGAGAAGCTTTAAGGGTGTCCCTAAAGCGTTTTCTTTTTCCGCCTTGCGAGCGCTTTCCTTCCCTTAATTGGTCATACAGGAGTCGTTTAGGGATGCGGCGGTCTTCCATTCTGCTGACGTGTCCTACACATCGCAGCAAGGACTGCAATCAGGATTGTGTGGATGCTTTGCAGACCCGCTCTTCGAAGGACTTCAGTATCTGGTATTTTTTCTTGCCATTTGACATTCAGTATTTTTCTTAGACATGTCATGTGGAAGTGGTTCAGTTTCTTTGCATGTTTTCTGTACACTGTCCACGTTTCTGAGCAATGTAGGGAGGTTGACAGCTCGATATTTGTGGTGATACCACGTCTGTTCCAGACATTTTTAGACAGTTTGCCATAGGATGCGCTGGCCTTGGCGATACGCAGGTCGATCTCATTATCGATCTTTCCGTTTCTGGGGAGTGTGCTGCCAAGATAGGTGAATCTGTCCACTGCGTTTATATCATGTCCATTTATCTTGATGCTTGGATCCGAGTAGGCTTTCCTTGGAGCAGTCTTGTTTGTGTTAATGGTAAGGCCAAAGTCTAAGCATGCTCTTGAGAAGTCAATGACGATGCTCTGCAGATCCTTTTCAGAGTAGGCATTTAGGGCACAGTCGTCAGCAAATAGCAAGTCCCTGATTACTGCTGGTTTTATTTTTGTTTTTGCTTTGAGCCGCCTTGGGTTGAATAGGCCACCATCAAACTGTTATGTTATATTTATACCTCTGTTTTCTCTATTTGTGAATGCATCTGTCAGCATACAGAGAACATGATACTGAACAGTGTAGGTGCTAGGACACAGCCTTGTTTTACCCCGTTGGACACTGCTAACAGTGTCGAACGCCTTTGTTAGGTCGACATATATTGAGAAGTGGTCAGCATTTTGTTCTTGGCATTTTTCCTAAAGCTGCCTTGCCGCAAGATCATCTCAATGGTTACACGCTCTTTTCTGAACCCGCACTGGCTTTCTGGTAGTAGACCACTTCTAGGTGTTGCAGGAGCCGATTTAGTATGACGCGTGCGAGGATTTTCCCAGCAATAGAGAGAAGAGAAATTCCACCGTGGTTGTCGCAGATTTGGCGGTTTCCTTTTCGCTTGTATAGATGGATAATTGTGGCATCTTTAAAGTCTTGTGGCATTGACTCTTGTTCCCACATAATTAAGAACAGCTCATAAAGTCTTTCAATCCGGGCTAATCTATCTTTTTTGTAGACCTCTGCGGGAAAGAAGTCAGCACTTGGGGCTTTTCCCCTTGAGAGCTGTTAAATGGCTACAGTTAAAATAGAAGGTTTATTGAGAGCCTTTTCAAAAGTGCTCGGCCCAGCGTTTTAGGATTTCCTCCTTATCTGTCAATAGGATTGTCCCATCAGCATTTATCAGAAGGTATGAGCTTGACTTTGTGGGTCCATAGAGCTCGTTTGTGGCATGGAAGAAATTCTTCGTGTCGTGCTTGTCAGCAAATTAAACTAGATGAAAAGCACAAGCTCCATAAATTGTATCTGAACAACTCTAACTCATAGTTCGCTAAAGATGCATTTACAAACATCCGCAAAAATGTGCAAAAACAGTTACGCCAAATACAAGATACCTGGCTAAGCAAGAAAGTAGAAACAATACAAGAATTTGCTGACAAGCAGGACATGAAGAATTTCCTTCTCAAATTTTTTTCTCCTATTTCGTCCTTTTTGTCAATCTTAAGTTTGTCCTCCTACTTTGTCAATCGCTTGTCCTCCTACTTTGTCAATCTTAAGTTTGTCCTCATACTTTGTCAATCGCTTGCCCTCCTACTTTGCAAATCTTAAGTTTGTCCTCCTACTTTGCAAATCTTAAGTTTGTCCTCCTACTTTGTCAATCTTAAGTTTGTCCTCCTACTTTGTCAATATTAAGTTTGTCCTCCTACTTTGTCAATCGCTTGCCCTCCTACTTTGTCAATCTTAAGTTTGTCCTACTACTTTGTCAATCTTAAGTTTGTCCTCCTACTTTGCAAATCTTTTTTTGTCGTCCTACTTTGTCAATCGCTTGCCCTCCTACTTTGTTAATCTTAAGTTTGTCCTCCTAATTTGTCAATCTTAAGTTTGTCCTCCTACTTTGTCAATCGCTTGCCCTCCTACTTTGTCAATGTTAAGTTTTTCCCTCTACTTTGTCAATCTTAAGTTTGTCCTTCTACTTTGCAAATCTTAAGTTTGTCCTCGTACTTTTACAATCGCTTGTTTTCCTACTTTGTCAATCTTAAGTTTGTCCTCCTACTTTGTCAATCGCTTGCCCTCCTACTTTGTCAATCTTAAGTTTGTCCTCCTACTTTGTCAATCGCTTGCCCTCCTACTTTGTCAATCTTAAGTTTGTCCTCCTACTTTGTCAATATTAAGTTTGTCCTCCTATTTTATCAATCGCTTGCCCTCCTACTATTTTGTCAATATTAAGTTTGTCCTTCTACTTTTTCAATCTTAAGTTTGTCCTCCTACTTTGTCAATCTTAAGTTTGTCCTCCTACTTTGCAAATCTTAAGTTTGTCCTCCTACTTTGTCAATCGCTTGCCCTCCTACTTTGTCAATCTTAAGTTTGTCCTCCTACTTTTTCAATCGCTTGCCCTCCTACTTTGTCAATCTTAAGTTTGTCCTCCTACTTTGTCAATCTTAAGTTTGTACTCCTACTTTGTCAATCTTAAGTCTGTCCTCCTACTTTGTCAATCTTAAGTTTGTCCTCCTACTTTGTCAATCTTAAGTTTGTCTTCCTACTTTGTCAATCTTAAGTTTGTCCTCCTTCTTTGCAAATCTTAAGTTTGTCCTCCTACTTTGTCAATCGCTTGTCCTCCTACTTTGTCAATCTTAAGTTTGTCCTCCTACTTTGTCAATCGCTTGCCCTCCTACTTTGTCAATCTTAAGTTTGTCCTCCTACTTTGTCAATCTTAAGTTTGTCCTCCTACTTTGTCAATCTTAAGTTTGTCCTCCTACTTTGCAAATCTTAAGTTTGTCCTCCTACTTTGTCAATCGCTTGTAATCCTACTTTGTCAATCTTAAGTTTGTCCTCCTACTTTGCAAATCTTAAGTTTGTCCTCATACTTTGTTCATTGCTTGCCCTCCTACTTTGTCAATCTTAAGTTTGTCCTCCTTCTTTGTCAATCGCTTGCCCTCCTACTTTGTCAATCTTAAGTTTGTCCTCCTACTTTGTCAATCGCTTGCCCTCCTACTTTGTCAATCTTAAGTTTGTCCTCCTACTTTGTCAATCTTAAGTTTGTACTCCTACTTTGTCAATCTTAAGTCTGTCCTCCTACTTTGTCAATCTTAAGTTTGTCCTCCTACTTTGTCAATCGCTTGCCCTCCTACTTTGTCAATCTTAAGTTTGTCCTCCTACTTTGTCAATCGCTTGCCCCCCTACTTTGTCAATCTTAAGTTTGTCCTCCTACTTTGTCAATCTTAAGTTTGTCCTCCTACTTTGCCAATCGCTTGCCCTTCTACTTTGTCAATCTTATGTTTGTCCTCCTACTTTTTCAATCGCTTGCCCTTCTACTTTGTCAATCTTAAGTTTGTCCTCCTACTTTGTCAATCGCTTGCCCTCCTACTTTGTCAATGTTAAGTTTTTCCCTCTACTTTGTCAATCTTAAGTTTGTCCTCCTACTTTGCAAATCTTAAGTTTGTCCTCGTACTTTGTCAATCGCTTGTTTTCCTACTTTGTCAATCTTATGTTTGTCCTCCTACTTTGTCAATCGCTTGCCCTTCTTCTTTGTCAATCTTAAGTTTGTCCTCCTACTTTGTCAATCTTAAGTTTGTCCTCCTACTTTGCAAATCTTAAATTTGTCCTCCTACTTTGTCCATCGTTTGCCCTCCTACTTTGTCAATCTTAAGTTTGTCCTCCTACTTTGTCAATCGCTTGCCCTCCTACTTTGTCAATCTTAAGTTTGTCCTCCTACTTTGTCAATATTAAGTTTGTCCTCCTACTTTGTCAATCGCTTGCCCTCCTACTTTGTCAATCTTAGTTTGTCCTCCTACTTTGTCAATCTTAAGTTTGTCCTCCTACTTTGTCAATCTTAAGTTTGTCCTCCTACTTTGCAAATCTTAAGTTTGTCCTCCTACTTTGTCAATCGCTTGTCCTCCTACTTTGTCAATCTTAAGTTTGTCCTCCTACTTTGTCAATTGCTTGCCCTCCTACTTTGTCAATCTTAAGTTTGTCCTCCTACTTTGTCAATATTAAGTTTGTCCTCCTACTTTGTCAATCGCTTGCCCTCCTACTTTGTCAATCTTAAGTTTGTCCTCCTACTTTGTCAATCTTAAGTTTGTCCTCCTACTTTGCAAATCTTAAGTTTGTCCTCATACTTTGTTCATTGCTTGCCCTCCTACTTTGTCAATCTTAAGTTTGTCCTCCTACTTTGTCAATCGCTTGCCCTCCTACTTTGTCAATCTTAAGTTTGTCCTCCTACTTTGTCAATCGCTTGCCCTCCTACTTTGTCAATCTTAAGTTTGTACTCCTACTTTGTCAATCTTAAGTCTGTCCTCCTACTTTGTCAATCTTAAGTTTGTCCTCCTACTTTGTCAATCGCTTGCCCTCCTACTTTGTCAATGTTAAGTTTTTCCCTCTACTTTGCAAATCTTAAGTTTGTCCTCGTACTTTTACAATCGCTTGTTTTCCTACTTTGTCAATCTTAAGTTTGTCCTCCTACTTTGTCAATCGCTTGCCCTCCTACTTTGTCAATCTTAAGTTTGTCCTCCTACTTTGTCAATCGCTTGCCCTCCTACTTTGTCAATCTTAAGTTTGTCCTCCTACTTTGTCAATATTAAGTTTGTCCTCCTACTTTATCAATCGCTTGCCCTCCTACTATTTTGTCAATATTAAGTTTGTCCTTCTACTTTTTCAATCTTAAGTTTGTCCTCCTACTTTGTCAATCTTAAGTTTGTCCTCCTACTTTGCAAATCTTAAGTTTGTCCTCCTACTTTGTCAATCGCTTGCCCTCCTACTTTGTCAATCTTAAGTTTGTCCTCCTACTTTTTCAATCGCTTGCCCTCCTACTTTGTCAATCTTAAGTTTGTCCTCCTACTTTGTCAATCTTAAGTTTGTACTCCTACTTTGTCAATCTTAAGTCTGTCCTCCTACTTTGTCAATCTTAAGTTTGTCCTCCTACTTTGTCAATCTTAAGTTTGTCTTCCTACTTTGTCAATCTTATGTTTGTCCTCCTTCTTTGCAAATCTTAAGTTTGTCCTCCTACTTTGTCAATCGCTTGTCCTCCTACTTTGTCAATCTTAAGTTTGTCCTCCTACTTTGTCAATCGCTTGCCCTCCTACTTTGTCAATCTTAAGTTTGTCCTCCTACTTTGTCAATCTTAAGTTTGTCCTCCTACTTTGCAAATCTTAAGTTTGTCCTCCTACTTTGTCAATCGCTTGTAATCCTACTTTGTCAATCTTAAGTTTGTCCTCCTACTTTGCAAATCTTAAGTTTGTCCTCATACTTTGTTCATTGCTTGCCCTCCTACTTTGTCAATCTTAAGTTTGTCCTCCTTCTTTGTCAATCGCTTGCCCTCCTACTTTGTCAATCTTAAGTTTGTCCTCCTACTTTGTCAATCGCTTGCCCTCCTACTTTGTCAATCTTAAGTTTGTCCTCCTACTTTGTCAATCTTAAGTTTGTACTCCTACTTTGTCAATCTTAAGTCTGTCCTCCTACTTTGTCAATCTTAAGTTTGTCCTCCTACTTTGTCAATCGCTTGCCCTCCTACTTTGTCAATCTTAAGTTTGTCCTCCTACTTTGTCAATCGCTTGTCCTCCTACTTTGTCAATCTTAAGTTTGTCCTCCTACTTTGTCAATCGCTTGCCCCCCTACTTTGTCAATCTTAAGTTTGTCCTCCTACTTTGTCAATCTTAAGTTTGTCCTCCTACTTTGCCAATCGCTTGCCCTTCTACTTTGTCAATCTTATGTTTGTCCTCCTACTTTTTCAATCGCTTGCCCTTCTACTTTGTCAATCTTAAGTTTGTCCTCCTACTTTGTCAATCGCTTGCCCTCCTACTTTGTCAATGTGAAGTTTTTCCCTCTACTTTGTCAATCTTAAGTTTGTCCTCCTACTTTGCAAATCTTAAGTTTGTCCTCGTACTTTGTCAATCGCTTGTTTTCCTACTTTGTCAATCTTATGTTTGTCTTCCTACTTTGTCAATCGCTTGCCCTTCTTCTTTGTCAATCTTAAGTTTGTCCTCCTACTTTGTCAATCTTAAGTTTGTCCTCCTACTTTGCAAATCTTAAATTTGTCCTCCTACTTTGTCCATCGTTTGCCCTCCTACTTTGTCAATCTTAAGTTTGTCCTCCTACTTTGTCAATCGCTTGCCCTCCTACTTTGTCAATCTTAAGTTTGTCCTCCTACTTTGTCAATATTAAGTTTGTCCTCCTACTTTGTCAATCGCTTGCCCTCCTACTTTGTCAATCTTAGTTTGTCCTCCTACTTTGTCAATCTTAAGTTTGTCCTCCTACTTTGTCAATCTTAAGTTTGTCCTCCTACTTTGCAAATCTTAAGTTTGTCCTCCTACTTTGTCAATCGCTTGTCCTCCTACTTTGTCAATCTTAAGTTTGTCCTCCTACTTTGTCAATCGCTTGCCCTCCTACTTTGTCAATCTTAAGTTTGTCCTCCTACTTTGTCAATATTAAGTTTGTCCTCCTACTTTGTCAATCGCTTGCCCTCCTACTTTGTCAATCTTAAGTTTGTCCTTCTACTTTGTCAATCTTAAGTTTGTCCTCCTACTTTGTCAATCTTAAGTCTGTCCTCCTACTTTGTCAATCTTAAGTTTGTCCTCCTACTTTGTCAATCGCTTGCCCTCCTACTTTGTCAATCTTAAGTTTGTCCTCCTACTTTGTCAATCGCTTGTCCTCCTACTTTGTCAATCTTAAGTTTGTCCTCCTACTTTGTCAATCGCTTGCCCCCCTACTTTGTCAATCTTAAGTTTGTCCTCCTACTTTGTCAATCTTAAGTTTGTCCTCCTACTTTGCCAATCGCTTGCCCTTCTACTTTGTCAATCTTATGTTTGTCCTCCTACTTTTTCAATCGCTTGCCCTTCTACTTTGTCAATCTTAAGTTTGTCCTCCTACTTTGTCAATCGCTTGCCCTCCTACTTTGTCAATGTTAAGTTTTTCCCTCTACTTTGTCAATCTTAAGTTTGTCCTCCTACTTTGCAAATCTTAAGTTTGTCCTCGTACTTTGTCAATCGCTTGTTTTCCTACTTTGTCAATCTTATGTTTGTCCTCCTACTTTGTCAATCGCTTGCCCTTCTTCTTTGTCAATCTTAAGTTTGTCCTCCTACTTTGTCAATCTTAAGTTTGTCCTCCTACTTTGCAAATCTTAAATTTGTCCTCCTACTTTGTCCATCGTTTGCCCTCCTACTTTGTCAATCTTAAGTTTGTCCTCCTACTTTGTCAATCGCTTGCCCTCCTACTTTGTCAATCTTAAGTTTGTCCTCCTGCTTTGTCAATATTAAGTTTGTCCTCCTACTTTGTCAATCGCTTGCCCTCCTACTTTGTCAATCTTAGTTTGTCCTCCTACTTTGTCAATCTTAAGTTTGTCCTCCTACTTTGTCAATCTTAAGTTTGTCCTCCTACTTTGCAAATCTTAAGTTTGTCCTCCTACTTTGTCAATCGCTTGTCCTCCTACTTTGTCAATCTTAAGTTTGTCCTCCTACTTTGTCAATCGCTTGCCCTCCTACTTTGTCAATCTTAAGTTTGTCCTCCTACTTTGTCAATATTAAGTTTGTCCTCCTACTTTGTCAATCGCTTGCCCTCCTACTTTGTCAATCTTAAGTTTGTCCTCCTACTTTGTCAATCTTAAGTTTGTCCTCCTACTTTGCAAATCTTAAGTTTGTCCTCATACTTTGTTCATTGCTTGCCCTCCTACTTTGTCAATCTTAAGTTTGTCCTCCTACTTTGTCAATCGCTTGCCCTCCTACTTTGTCAATCTTAAGTTTGTCCTCCTACTTTGTCAATCGCTTGCCCTCCTACTTTGTCAATCTTAAGTTTGTACTCCTACTTTGTCAATCTTAAGTCTGTCCTCCTACTTTGTCAATCTTAAGTTTTTCCTCCTACTTTGTCAATCGCTTGCCCTCCTACTTTGTCAATCTTAAGTTTGTCCTCCTACTTTGTCAATCGCTTGTCCTCCTACTTTGTCAATCTTAAGTTTGTCCTCCTACTTTGTCAATCGCTTGCCCTCCTACTTTGTCAATCTTAAGTTTGTCCTCCTACTTTGTCAATATTAAGTTTGTCCTCCTACTTTGCCAATCGCTTGCCCTCCTACTTTGTCAATCTTATGTTTGTCCTCCTACTTTTTCAATCGCTTGCCCTCCTACTTTGTCAATCTTAAGTTTGTGATCCTACTTTGTAATCGCTTGCCCTCCTACTTTGTCAATGTTAAGTTTTTCCCTCTACTTTGTCAATCTTAAGTTTGTCCTCCTACTTTGCAAATCTTAAGTTTGTCCTCCTACTTTGTCAATCGCTTGCCCTCCTACTTTGTCAATCTTAAGTTTGTCCTCCTACTTTGTCAATCGCTTGCCCTACTACTTTGTCAATCTTAAGTTTGTCCTCCTACTTTGTCAATCTTAAGTTTGTCCTCCTACTTTGCAAATCTTAAATTTGTCCTCCTACTTTGTCCATCGCTTGCCCTCCTACTTTGTCAATCTTAAGTTTGTCCTCCTACTATTTTGTCAATCTTAAGTTTGTCCTCCTACTTTGTCAATCTTAAGTTTGTCCTCCTACTTTGTCAATCTTAAGTTTGTCCTCCTACTTTGCAAATCTTAAGTTTGTCCTCCTTTTTTGTCAATCGCTTGTCCTCCTACTTTGTCAATCTTAAGTTTGTCCTTTTACTTTGTCAATCGCTTGCCCTCCTACTTTGTCAATCTTAAGTTTGTCCTCCTACTTTGTCAATCTTAAGTTTGTCCTCCTACTTTGTCAATCGCTTGCCCTCCTACTTTGTCAATCTTAAGTTTGTCCTCCTACTTTGTCAATCTTAAGTTTGTCCTCCTACTTTGTCAATCTTAAGTTTGTCCTCCTTCTTTGCAAATCTTAAGTTTGTCCTCCTACTTTGTCAATCGCTTACCCTCCTACTTTGTCAATCTTAAGTTTGTCCTCCTACTTTGTCAATCTTAAGTTTGTCCTCCTACTTTGTCAATCTTAAGTTTGTCCTCCTACTTTGCAAATCTTAAGTTTGTCCTCATACTTTGTTCATTGCTTGCCCTCCTTCTTTGTCAATCTTATGTTTGTACTCCTACTTTGTCAATCGCTTGCCCTCCTACTTTGTCAATCTTAAGTTTGTCCTCCTACTTTGTCAATCGCTTGCCCTCCTACTTTGTCAATCTTAAGTTTGTCCTCCTACTTTGTCAATCTTAAGTTTGTCCTCCTACTTTGTCAATCTTAAGTCTGTCCTCCTACTTTGTCAATCTTAAGTTTGTCCTCCTACTTTGTCAATCGCTTGCCCTCCTACTTTGTCAATCTTAAGTTTGTCCTCCTACTTTGTCAATATTAAGTTTGTCCTCCTACTTTGCCAATCGCTTGCCCTCCTACTTTGTCAATCTTATGTTTGTCCTCCTACTTTTTCAATCGCTTGCCCTCCTACTTTGTCAATCTTAAGTTTGTCCTCCTACTTTGTCAATCGCTTGCCCTCCTACTTTGTCAATGTTAAGTTTTTCCCTCTACTTTGTCAATCTTAAGTTTGTCCTCCTACTTTGCAAATCTTAAGTTTGTCCTCGTACTTTGTCAATCGCTTGTTTTCCTACTTTGTCAATCTTAAGTTTGTCCTCCTACTTTGTCAATCGCTTGCTCTCCTACTTTGTCAATCTTAAGTTTGTCCTCCTACTTTGTCAATCTTAAGTTTGTCCTCCTACTTTCCAAATCTTAAATTTGTCCTCCTACTTTGTCCATCGCTTGTCCTCCTACTTTGTCAATCGCTTGCCCTCCTACTTTGTCAATCTTAAGTTTGTCCTCCTACTTTGTCAATCTTAAGTTTGTCCTGCTACTTTGCAAATCTTAAGTTTGTCCTCCTACTTTGTCAATCGCTTGTCCTCCTACTTTGTCAATCTTAAGTTTGTCTTCCTACTTTGTCAATTGCTTGCCCTCCTACTTTGTCAATCTTAAGTTTGTCCTCCTACTTTGTCAATATTAAGTTTGTCCTCCTACTTTGTCAATCGCTTGCCCTCCTACTTTGTCAATCTTAAGTTTGTCCTCCTACTTTGTCAATCTTAAGTTTGTCCTCCTACTTTGCCAATCGCTTGCCCTCCTACTTTGTCAATCGCTTGTCCTCCTACTTTGTCAATCTTAAGTTTGTCCTCCTACTTTGTCAATCGCTTGTCCTCCTACTTTGTCAATCTTAAGTTTGTCCTCCTACTTTGTCAATATTAAGTTTGTCCTCCTTCTTTGTCAATCGCTTGCCCTCCTACTTCGTCAATCTTAAGTTTGTCCTCCTACTTTGTCAATCTTAATTTTGTCCTCCTACTTTGTCCATTGCTTGCCCTCCTACTTTATCAATCTTAAGTTTGTCGTCCTACTTTGTCAATCGCTTGCCCTCCTACTTTGTCAATCTTAAGTTTGTCCTCCTACTTTGTCAATCTTAAGTCTGTCCTCCTACTTTGTCAATCTTAAGTTTGTCCTCCTACTTTGTCAATCGCTTGCCCTCCTACTTTGTCAATCTTAAGTTTGTCCTCCTACTTTGTCAATCGCTTATTCTTCTACTTTGTCAATCTTAAGTTTGTCCTTCTACTTTGTCAATCGCTTGCCCTCCTACTTTGTCAATCTTAAGTTTGTCCTCCTACTTTGTCAATATTAAGTTTGTCCTCCTACTTTGTCAATCTTAAGTTTGTCCTCCTACTTTGCAAATCTTAAGTTTGTCCTCCTACTTTGTCAATCGCTTGTCCTCCTACTTTGTCAATCTTAAGTTTGTCCTCCTACTTTGTCAATCGCTTGCCCTCCTACTTTGTCAATCTTAAGTTTGTCCTCCTACTTTGTCAATATTAAGTTTGTCCTCCTACTTTGTCAATCGCTTGCCCTACTACTTTGTCAATCTTAAGTTTGTCCTCCTACTTTGTCAATCTTAAGTTTGTCCTCCTACTTTGCAAATCTTATGTTTGTCCTCATACTTTGTCCATTGCTTGCCCTCCTACTTTGTCAATCTTAAGTTTGTCGTCCTACTTTGTCAATCGCTTGCCCTCCTACTTTGTCAATCTTAAGTTTGTCCTCCTACTTTGTCAATCGCTTGCCCTCCTACTTTGTCAATCTTAAGTTTGTCCTCCTACTTTGTCAATCTTAAGTTTGTACTCCTACTTTGTCAATCTTAAGTCTGTCCTCCTACTTTGTCAATCTTAAGTTTGTCCTCCTACTTTGTCAATCTTAATTTTCTCTTCCTACTTTGTCAATCTTAAGTTTGTCCTCCTTCTTTGCAAATCTTAAGTTTGTCCTCCTACTTTGTCAATCGCTTGTCCTCCTACTTTGTCAATCTTAAGTTTGTCCTCCTACTTTGTCAATCGCTTACCCTCCTACTTTGTCAATCTTAAGTTTGTCCTCCTACTTTGTCAATATTAAGTTTGCCCTCCTACTTTGTCAATCGCTTGCCCTCCTACTTGGTCAATGTTAAGTTTGTCCTCGTACTTTGTCAATCTTAAGTTTGTTCTCCTACTTTGCAAATCTTATGTTTGTCCTCATACTTTGTTCATTGCTTGCCCTCCTACTTTGTCAATCTTAAGTTTGTACTCCTACTTTGTCAATTGCTTGCCCTCCTACTTTGTCAATCTTAAGTTTGTCCTCCTACTTTGTCAATCGCTTGCCCTCCTACTTTGTCAATCTTAAGTTTGTCCTCCTACTTTGTCAATCTTAAGTTTGTCCTCCTACTTTGTCAATCTTAAGTTTGTCCTCCTACTTTGTCAATCTTAAGTGTGTCCTCCTACTTTGTCAATCGCTTGCACTCCTACTTTGTCAATCTTAAGTTTGTCCTCCTACTTTGTCAATATTAAGTTTGTCCTCCTACTTTGACAATCGCTTGCCCTCCTACTTTGTCAATCTTAAGTTTGTCCTCCTACTTTGTCAATCGCTTGCCCTCCTACTTTGTCAATGTTAAGTTTTTCCCTCTACTTTGTCAATCTTAAGTTTGTCCTCCTACTTTGCAAATCTTAAGTTTGTCCTCGTACTTTGTCAATCGCTTGTTTTCCTACTTTGTCAATCTTAAGTTTGTCCTCCTACTTTGTCAATCGCTTGCCCTCCTACTTTGTCAATCTTAAGTTTGTCCTCCTACTTTGTCAATCGCTTGCCCTCCTACTATTTTGTCAATCTTAAGTTTGTCCTCCTACTTTGTCAATCTTAAGTTTGTCCTCCTACTTTGTCAATCTTAAGTTTGTCCTCCTACTTTGCAAATCTTAAGTTTGTCCTCCTTTTTTGTCAATCGCTTGTCCTCCTACTTTGTCAATCTTAAGTTTGTCCTTTTACTTTGTCAATCGCTTGCCCTCCTACTTTGTCAATCTTAAGTTTGTCCTCCTACTTTGTCAATCTTAAGTTTGTCCTCCTACTTTGTCAATCGCTTGCCCTCCTACTTTGTCAATCTTAAGTTTGTCCTCCTACTTTGTCAATCTTAAGTTTGTCCTCCTACTTTGTCAATCTTAAGTTTGTCCTCCTTCTTTGCAAATCTTAAGTTTGTCCTCCTACTTTGTCAATCGCTTACCCTCCTACTTTGTCAATCTTAAGTTTGTCCTCCTACTTTGTCAATATTAAGTTTGTCCTCCTACTTTGTCAATCGCTTGCCCTCCTACTTTGTCAAACTTAAGTTTGTCCTCCTACTTTGTCAATCTTAAGTTTGTCCTCCTACTTTGCAAATCTTAAGTTTGTCCTCATACTTTGTTCATTGCTTGCCCTCCTTCTTTGTCAATCTTAAGTTTGTACTCCTACTTTGTCAATCGCTTGCCCTCCTACTTTGTCAATCTTAAGTTTGTCCTCCTACTTTGTCAATCGCTTGCCCTCCTACTTTGTCAATCTTAAGTTTGTCCTCCTACTTTGTCAATCTTAAGTTTGTCCTCCTACTTTGTCAATCTTAAGTCTGTCCTCCTACTTTGTCAATCTTAAGTTTGTCCTCCTACTTTGTCAATCGCTTGCCCTCCTACTTTGTCAATCTTAAGTTTGTCCTCCTACTTTGTCAATATTAAGTTTGTCCTCCTACTTTGCCAATCGCTTGCCCTCCTACTTTGTCAATCTTATGTTTGTCCTCCTACTTTTTCAATCGCTTGCCCTCCTACTTTGTCAATCTTAAGTTTGTCCTCCTACTTTGTCAATCGCTTGCCCTCCTACTTTGTCAATGTTAAGTTTTTCCCTCTACTTTGTCAATCTTAAGTTTGTCCTCCTACTTTGCAAATCTTAAGTTTGTCCTCGTACTTTGTCAATCGCTTGTTTTCCTACTTTGTCAATCTTAAGTTTGTCCTCCTACTTTGTCAATCGCTTGCTCTCCTACTTTGTCAATCTTAAGTTTGTCCTCCTACTTTGTCAATCTTAAGTTTGTCCTCCTACTTTCCAAATCTTAAATTTGTCCTCCTACTTTGTCCATCGCTTGTCCTCCTACTTTGTCAATCGCTTGCCCTCCTACTTTGTCAATCTTAAGTTTGTCCTCCTACTTTGTCAATCTTAAGTTTGTCCTGCTACTTTGCAAATCTTAAGTTTGTCCTCCTACTTTGTCAATCGCTTGTCCTCCTACTTTGTCAATCTTAAGTTTGTCTTCCTACTTTGTCAATTGCTTGCCCTCCTACTTTGTCAATCTTAAGTTTGTCCTCCTACTTTGTCAATATTAAGTTTGTCCTCCTACTTTGTCAATCGCTTGCCCTCCTACTTTGTCAATCTTAAGTTTGTCCTCCTACTTTGTCAATCTTAAGTTTGTCCTCCTACTTTGCCAATCGCTTGCCCTCCTACTTTGTCAATCGCTTGTCCTCCTACTTTGTCAATCTTAAGTTTGTCCTCCTACTTTGTCAATCGCTTGCCCTCCTACTTTGTCAATCTTAAGTTTGTCCTCCTACTTTGTCAATATTAAGTTTGTCCTCCTTCTTTGTCAATCGCTTGCCCTCCTACTTCGTCAATCTTAAGTTTGTCCTCCTACTTTGTCAATCTTAATTTTGTCCTCCTACTTTGCAAATCTTATGTTTGTCCTCATACTTTGTCCATTGCTTGCCCTCCTACTTTATCAATCTTAAGTTTGTCGTCCTACTTTGTCAATCGCTTGCCCTCCTACTTTGTCAATCTTAAGTTTGTCCTCCTACTTTGTCAATCTTAAGTCTGTCCTCCTACTTTGTCAATCTTAAGTTTGTCCTCCTACTTTGTCAATCGCTTGCCCTCCTACTTTGTCAATCTTAAGTTTGTCCTCCTACTTTGTCAATCGCTTATCCTTCTACTTTGTCAATCTTAAGTTTGTCCTTCTACTTTGTCAATCGCTTGCCCTCCTACTTTGTCAATCTTAAGTTTGTCCTCCTACTTTGTCAATATTAAGTTTGTCCTCCTACTTTGTCAATCTTAAGTTTGTCCTCCTACTTTGCAAATCTTAAGTTTGTCCTCCTACTTTGTCAATCGCTTGTCCTCCTACTTTGTCAATCTTAAGTTTGTCCTCCTACTTTGTCAATCGCTTGCCCTCCTACTTTGTCAATCTTAAGTTTGTCCTCCTACTTTGTCAATATTAAGTTTGTCCTCCTACTTTGTCAATCGCTTGCCCTACTACTTTGTCAATCTTAAGTTTGTCCTCCTACTTTGTCAATCTTAAGTTTGTCCTCCTACTTTGCAAATCTTATGTTTGTCCTCATACTTTGTCCATTGCTTGCCCTCCTACTTTGTCAATCTTAAGTTTGTCGTCCTACTTTGTCAATCGCTTGCCCTCCTACTTTGTCAATCTTAAGTTTGTCCTCCTACTTTGTCAATCGCTTGCCCTCCTACTTTGTCAATCTTAAGTTTGTAGTCCTACTTTGTCAATCTTAAGTTTGTACTCCTACTTTGTCAATCTTAAGTCTGTCCTCCTACTTTGTCAATCTTAAGTTTGTCCTCCTACTTTGTTAATCTTAAGTTTGTCTTCCTACTTTGTCAATCTTAAGTTTGTCCTCCTTCTTTGCAAATCTTAAGTTTGTCCTCCTACTTTGTCAATCGCTTGTCCTCCTACTTTGTCAATCTTAAGTTTGTCCTCCTACTTTGTCAATCGCTTACCCTCCTACTTTGTCAATCTTAAGTTTGTCCTCCTACTTTGTCAATATTAAGTTTGCCCTCCTACTTTGTCAATCGCTTGCCCTCCTACTTTGTCAATGTTAAGTTTGTCCTCCTACTTTGTCAATCTTAAGTTTGTTCTCCTACTTTGCAAATCTTATGTTTGTCCTCATACTTTGTTCATTGCTTGCCCTCCTACTTTGTCAATCTTAAGTTTGTACTCCTACTTTGTCAATTGCTTGCCCTCCTACTTTGTCAATCTTAAGTTTGTCCTCCTACTTTGTCAATCGCTTGCCCTCCTACTTTGTCAATCTTAAGTTTGTCCTCCTACTTTGTCAATCTTAAGTTTGTCCTCCTACTTTGTCAATCTTAAGTTTGTCCTCCTACTTTGTCAATCTTAAGTGTGTCCTCCTACTTTGTCAATCGCTTGCACTCCTACTTTGTCAATCTTAAGTTTGTCCTCCTACTTTGTCAATATTAAGTTTGTCCTCCTACTTTGACAATCGCTTGCCCTCCTACTTTGTCAATCTTAAGTTTGTCCTCCTACTTTGACAATCGCTTGCCCTCCTACTTTGTCAATGTTAAGTTTTTCCCTCTACTTTGTCAATCTTAAGTTTGTCCTCCTACTTTGCAAATCTTAAGTTTGTCCTCGTACTTTGTCAATCGCTTGTTTTCCTACTTTGTCAATCTTAAGTTTGTCCTCCTACTTTGTCAATCGCTTGCCCTCCTACTTTGTCAATCTTAAGTTTGTCCTCCTACTTTGTCAATCGCTTGCCCTCCTACTTTGTCAATCTTAAGTTTGTCCTCCTACTTTGTCAATCTCAAGTTTGTCCTCCTACTTTGTCAATCGCTTGCCCTCCTACTTTGTCAATCTTAAGTTTGTCCTCCTACTTTGTCAATCTTAAGTTTGTCCTCCTACTTTGTCAATCGCTTGCCCTCCTACTTTGTCAATCTTAAGTTTGTCCTCCTACTTTGTCAATCTTAAGTTTGTCCTCCTACTTTGTCAATCTTAAGTTTGTCCTCCTTCTTTGCTAATCTTAAGTTTGTCCTCCTACTTTGTCAATCGCTTGTCCTCCTACTTTGTCAATCTTAAGTTTGTCCTCCTACTTTGTCAATCGCTTACCCTCCTACTTTGTCAATCTTAAGTTTGTCCTCTTACTTTGTCAATATTAAGTTTGTCCTCCTACTTTGTCAATCGCTTGCCCTCTTACTTTGTCAATCTTAAGTTTGTCCTCCTACTTTGTCAATCTTAAGTTTGTCCTCCTACTTTGCAAATCTTAAGTTTGTCCTCATACTTTGTTCATTGCTTGCCCTCCTACTTTGTCAATCTTAAGTTTGTACTCCTACTTTGTCAATCGCTTGCCCTCCTACTTTGTCAATCTTAAGTTTGTCCTCCTACTTTGTCAATCGCTTGCCCTCCTACTTTGTCAATCTTAAGTTTGTCCTCCTACTTTGTCAATCTTAAGTTTGTCCTCCTACTTTGTCAATCTTAAGTCTGTCCTCCTACTTTGTCAATCTTAAGTTTGTCCTCCTACTTTGTCAATCGCTTGCCCTCCTACTTTGTCAATCTTAAGTTTGTCCTCCTACTTTGTCAATCGCTTATCCTTCTACTTTGTCAATCTTAAGTTTGTCCTTCTACTTTGTCAATCGCTTGCCCTCCTACTTTGTCAATCTTAAGTTTGTCCTCCTACTTTGTCAATATTAAGTTTGTCCTCCTTCTTTGTCAATCTTAAGTTTGTCCTCCTACTTTGCAAATCTTAAGTTTGTCCTCCTACTTTGTCAATCGCTTGTCCTCCTACTTTGTCAATCTTAAGTTTGTCCTCCTACTTTGTCAATCGCTTGCCCTCCTACTTTGTCAATCTTAAGTTTGTCCTCCTACTTTGTCAATATTAAGTTTGTCCTCCTAATTTGTCAATCGCTTGCCCTACCACTTTGTCAATCTTAAGTTTGTCCTCCTACTTTGTCAATCTTAAGTTTGTCCTCCTACTTTGCAAATCTTATGTTTGTCCTCATACTTTGTCCATTGCTTGCCCTCCTACTTTGTCAATTCTAAGTTTGTCGTCCTACTTTGTCAATCGCTTGCCCTCCTACTTTGTCAATCTTAAGTTTGTCCTCCTACTTTGTCAATCGCTTGCCCTCCTACTTTGTCAATCTTAAGTTTGTCCTCCTACTTTGTCAATCTTAAGTTTGTACTCCTACTTTGTCAATCTTAAGTCTGTCCTCCTACTTTGTCAATCTTAAGTTTGTCCTCCTACTTTGTCAATCTTAAGTTTGTCTTCCTACTTTGTCAATCTTAAGTTTGTCCTCCTTCTTTGCAAATCTTAAGTTTGTCCTCCTACTTTGTCAATCGCTTGTCCTCCTACTTTGTCAATCTTAAGTTTCTCCTACTTTGTCAATCGCTTACCCTCCTACTTTGTCAATCTTAAGTTTGTCCTCCTACTTTGTCAATATTAAGTTTGTTCTCCTACTTTGTCAATCGCTTGCCCTCCTACTTTGTCAATGTTAAGTTTGTCCTTCTTCTTTGTCAATCTTAAGTTTGTTCTCCTACTTTGCAAATCTTATGTTTGTCCTCATACTTTGTTCATTGCTTGCCCTCCTACTTTGTCAATCTTAAGTTTGTACTCCTACTTTGTCAATTGCTTGCCCTCCTACTTTGTCAATCTTAAGTTTGTCCTCCTACTTTGTCAATCGCTTGCCCTCCTACTTTGTCAATCTTAAGTTTGTCCTCCTACTTTGTCAATCTTAAGTTTGTCCTCCTACTTTGTCAATCTTAAGTTTGTCCTCCTACTTTGTCAATCTTAAGTTTGTCCTCCTACTTTGTCAATCGCTTGCACTCCTACTTTGTCAATCTTAAGTTTGTCCTCCTACTTTGTCAATATTAAGTTTGTCCTCCTACTTTGACAATCGCTTGCCCTCCTACTTTGTCAATCTTATGTTTGTCCTCCTACTTTTTCAATCGCTTGCCCTCCTACTTTGTCAATCTTAAGTTTGTCCTCCTACTTTGTCAATCGCTTGCCCTCCTACTTTGTCAATGTTAAGTTTTTCCCTCTACTTTGTCAATCTTAAGTTTGTCCTCCTACTTTGCAAATCTTAAGTTTGTCCTCGTACTTTGTCAATCGCTTGTTTTCCTACTTTGTCAATCTTAAGTTTGTCCTCCTACTTTGTCAATCGCTTGCCCTCCTACTTTGTCAATCTTAAGTTTGTCCTCCTACTTTGTCAATCGCTTGCCCTCCTACTTTGTCAATCTTAAGTTTGTCCTCCTATTTGTCAATCTCAAGTTTGTCCTCCTACTTTGTCAATCGCTTGCCCTCGTACTTTGTCAATCTTAAGTTTTTCCTCCTACTTTGTCAATCTTAAGTTTGTCCTTCTACTTTGTCAATCGCTTGCCCTCCTACTTTGTCAATCTTAAGTTTGTCCTCCTACTTTGTCAATCTTAAGTTTGTCCTCCTACTTTGTCAATCTTAAGTTTGTCCTCCTTCTTTGCTAATCTTAAGTTTGTCCTCCTACTTTGTCAATCGCTTGTCCTCCTACTTTGTCAATCTTAAGTTTGTCCTCCTACTTTGTCAATCGCTTACCCTCCTACTTTGTCAATCTTAAGTTTGTCCTCTTACTTTGTCAATATTAAGTTTGTCCTCCTACTTTGTCAATCGCTTGCCCTCCTACTTTGTCAATCTTAAGTTTGTCCTCCTACTTTGTCAATCTTAAGTTTGTCCTCCTACTTTGCAAATCTTAAGTTTGTCCTCATACTTTGTTCATTGCTTGCCCTCCTACTTTGTCAATCTTAAGTTTGTACTCCTACTTTGTCAATCGCTTGCCCTCCTACTTTGTCAATCTTAAGTTTGTCCTCCTACTTTGTCAATCGCTTGCCCTCCTACTTTGTCAATCTTAAGTTTGTCCTCCTACTTTGTCAATCTTAAGTTAGTCCTCCTACTTTGTCAATCTTAAGTCTGTCCTCCTACTTTGTCAATCTTAAGTTTGTCCTCCTACTTTGTCAATCGCTTGCCCTCCTACTTTGTCAATCTTAAGTTTGTCCTCCTACTTTGTCAATATTAAGTTTGTCCTCCTACTTTGCCAATCGCTTGCCCTCCTACTTTGTCAATCTTATGTTTGTCCTCCTACTTTTTCAATCGCTTGCCCTCCTACTTTGTCAATCTTAAGTTTGTCCTCGTACTTTGTCAATCGCTTGCCCTCCTACTTTGTCAATGTTAAGTTTTTCCCTCTACTTTGTCAATCTTAAGTTTGTCCTCCTACTTTGCAAATCTTAAGTTTGTCCTCGTACTTTGTCAATCGCTTGTTATCCTACTTTGTCAATCTTAAGTTTGTCCTCCTACTTTGTCAATCGCTTGCTCTCCTACTTTGTCAATCTTAAGTTTGTCCTCCTACTTTGTCAATCTTAAGTTTGTCCTCCTACTTTCCAAATCTTAAATTTGTCCTCCTACTTTGTCCATCGCTTGTCCTCCTACTTTGTCAATCGCTTGCCCTCCTACTTTGTCAATCTTAAGTTTGTCTTCCTACTTTGTCAATCTTAAGTTTGTCCTGCTACTTTGCAAATCTTAAGTTTGTCCTCCTACTTTGTCAATCGCTTGTCCTCCTACTTTGTCAATCTTAAGTTTGTCTTCCTACTTTGTCAATTGCTTGCCCTCCTACTTTGTCAATCTTAAGTTTGTCCTCCTACTTTGTCAATATTAAGTTTGTCCTCCTACTTTGTCAATCGCTTGCCCTCCTACTTTGTCAATCTTAAGTTTGTCCTCCTACTTTGTCAATCTTAAGTTTGTCCTCCTACTTTGCCAATCGCTTGCCCTCCTACTTTGTCAATCGCTTGTCCTCCTACTTTGTCAATCTTAAGTTTGTCCTCCTACTTTGTCAATCGCTTGCCCTCCTACTTTGTCAATCTTAAGTTTGTCCTCCTACTTTGTCAATATTAAGTTTGTCCTCCCTCTTTGTCAATCGCTTGCCCTCCTACTTCGTCAATCTTAAGTTTGTCCTCCTACTTTGTCAATCTTAAGTTTGTCCTCCTACTTTGCAAATCTTATGTTTGTCCTCATACTTTGTCCATTGCTTGCCCTCCTACTTTATCAATCTTAAGTTTGTCGTCCTACTTTGTCAATCGCTTGCCCTCCTACTTTGTCAATCTTAAGTTTGTCCTCCTACTTTGTCAATCTTAAGTCTGTCCTCCTACTTTGTCAATCTTAAGTTTGTCCTCCTACTTTGTCAATCGCTTGCCCTCCTACTTTGTCAATCTTAAGTTTGTCCTCCTACTTTGTCAATCGCTTATCCTTCTACTTTGTCAATCTTAAGTTTGTCCTTCTACTTTGTCAATCGCTTGCCCTCCTACTTTGTCAATCTTAAGTTTGTCCTCCTACTTTGTCAATATTAAGTTTGTCCTCCTACTTTGTCAATCTTAAGTTTGTCCTCCTACTTTGCAAATCTTAAGTTTGTCCTCCTACTTTGTCAATCGCTTGTCCTCCTACTTTGTCAATCTTAAGTTTGTCCTCCTACTTTGTCAATCGCTTGCCCTCCTACTTTGTCAATCTTAAGTTTGTCCTCCTACTTTGTCAATATTAAGTTTGTCCTCCTACTTTGTCAATCGCTTGCCCTACTACTTTGTCAATCTTAAGTTTGTCCTCCTACTTTGTCAATCTTAAGTTTGTCCTCCTACTTTGCAAATCTTATGTTTGTCCTCATACTTTGTCCATTGCTTGCCCTCCTACTTTGTCAATCTTAAGTTTGTCGTCCTACTTTGTCAATCGCTTGCCCTCCTACTTTGTCAATCTTAAGTTTGTCCTCCTACTTTGTCAATCGCTTGCCCTCCTACTTTGTCAATCTTAAGTTTGTCCTCCTACTTTGTCAATCTTAAGTTTGTACTCCTACTTTGTCAATCTTAAGTCTGTCCTCCTACTGTGTCAATCTTAAGTTTGTCCTCCTACTTTGTTAATCTTAAGTTTGTCTTCCTACTTTGTCAATCTTAAGTTTGTCCTCCTTCTTTGCAAATCTTAAGTTTGTCCTCCTACTTTGTCAATCGCTTGTCCTCCTACTTTGTCAATCTTAAGTTTGTCCTCCTACTTTGTCAATCGCTTACCCTCCTACTTTGTCAATCTTAAGTTTGTCCTCCTACTTTGTCAATATTAAGTTTGCCCTCCTACTTTGTCAATCGCTTGCCCTCCTACTTTGTCAATGTTAAGTTTGTCCTCCTACTTTGTCAATCTTAAGTTTGTTCTCCTACTTTGCAAATCTTATGTTTGTCCTCATACTTTGTTCATTGCTTGCCCTCCTACTTTGTCAATCTTAAGTTTGTACTCCTACTTTGTCAATTGCTTGCCCTCCTACTTTGTCAATCTTAAGTTTGTCCTCCTACTTTGTCAATCGCTTGCCCTCCTACTTTGTCAATCTTAAGTTTGTCCTCCTACTTTGTCAATCTTAAGTTTGTCCTCCTACTTTGTCAATCTTAAGTTTGTCCTCCTACTTTGTCAATCTTAAGTTTGTCCTCCTACTTTGTCAATCGCTTGCACTCCTACTTTGTCAATCTTAAGTTTGTCCTCCTACTTTGTCAATATTAAGTTTGTCCTCCTACTTTGACAATCGCTTGCCCTCCTACTTTGTCAATCTTAAGTTTGTCCTCCTACTTTGTCAATCGCTTGCCCTCCTACTTTGTCAATGTTAAGTTTTTCCCTCTACTTTGTCAATCTTAAGTTTGTCCTCCTACTTTGCAAATCTTAAGTTTGTCCTCGTACTTTGTCAATCGCTTGTTTTCCTACTTTGTCAATCTTAAGTTTGTCCTCCTACTTTGTCAATCGCTTGCCCTCCTACTTTGTCAATCTTAAGTTTGTCCTCCTACTTTGTCAATCGCTTGCCCTCCTACTTTGTCAATCTTAAGTTTGTCCTCCTACTTTGTCAATCTCAAGTTTGTCCTCCTACTTTGTCAATCGCTTGCCCTCCTACTTTGTCAATCTTAAGTTTGTCCTCCTACTTTGTCAATCTTAAGTTTTTCCTCCTACTTTGTCAATCGCTTGCCCTCCTACTTTGTCAATCTTAAGTTTGTCCTCCTACTTTGTCAATCTTAAGTTTGTCCTCCTACTTTGTCAATCTTAAGTTTGTCCTCCTTCTTTGCTAATCTTAAGTTTGTCCTCCTACTTTGTCAATCGCTTGTCCTCCTACTTTGTCAATCTTAAGTTTGTCCTCCTACTTTGTCAATCGCTTACCCTCCTACTTTGTCAATCTTAAGTTTGTCCTCTTACTTTGTCAATATTAAGTTTGTCCTCCTACTTTGTCAATCGCTTGCCCTCCTACTTTGTCAATCTTAAGTTTGTCCTCCTACTTTGTCAATCTTAAGTTTGTCCTCCTACTTTGCAAATCTTAAGTTTGTCCTCATACTTTGTTCATTGCTTGCCCTCCTACTTTGTCAATCTTAAGTTTGTACTCCTACTTTGTCAATCGCTTGCCCTCCTACTTTGTCAATCTTAAGTTTGTCCTCCTACTTTGTCAATCGCTTGCCCTCCTACTTTGTCAATCTTAAGTTTGTCCTCCTACTTTGTCAATCTTAAGTTAGTCCTCCTACTTTGTCAATCTTAAGTCTGTCCTCCTACTTTGTCAATCTTAAGTTTGTCCTCCTACTTTGTCAATCGCTTGCCCTCCTACTTTGTCAATCTTAAGTTTGTCCTCCTACTTTGTCAATCGCTTATCCTTCTACTTTGTCAATCTTAAGTTTGTCCTTCTACTTTGTCAATCGCTTGCCCTCCTACTTTGTCAATCTTAAGTTTGTCCTCCTACTTTGTCAATATTAAGTTTGTCCTCCTACTTTGTCAATCTTAAGTTTGTCCTCCTACTTTGCAAATCTTAAGTTTGTCCTCCTACTTTGTCAATCGCTTGTCCTCCTACTTTGTCAATCTTAAGTTTGTCCTCCTACTTTGTCAATCGCTTGCCCTCCTACTTTGTCAATCTTAAGTTTGTCCTCCTACTTTGTCAATATTAAGTTTGTCCTCCTACTTTGTCAATCGCTTGCCCTACTACTTTGTCAATCTTAAGTTTGTCCTCCTACTTTGTCAATCTTAAGTTTGTCCTCCTACTTTGCAAATCTTATGTTTGTCCTCATACTTTGTCCATTTTTTGCCCTCCTACTTTGTCAATCTTAAGTTTGTCGTCCTACTTTGTCAATCGCTTGCCCTCCTACTTTGTCAATCTTAAGTTTGTCCTCCTACTTTGTCAATCGCTTGCCCTCCTACTTTGTCAATCTTAAGTTTGTCCTCCTACTTTGTCAATCTTAAGTTTGTACTCCTACTTTGTCAATCTTAAGTCTGTCCTCCTACTTTGTCAATCTTAAGTTTGTCCTCCTACTTTGTCAATCTTAAGTTTGTCTTCCTACTTTGTCAATCTTAAGTTTGTCCTCCTTCTTTGCAAATCTTAAGTTTGTCCTCCTACTTTGTCAATCGCTTGTCCTCCTACTTTGTCAATCTTAAGTTTGTCCTCCTACTTTGTCAATCGCTTACCCTCCTACTTTGTCAATCTTAAGTTTGTCCTCCTACTTTGTCAATATTAAGTTTGTTCTCCTACTTTGTCAATCGCTTGCCCTCCTACTTTGTCAATGTTAAGTTTGTCCTTCTTCTTTGTCAATCTTAAGTTTGTTCTCCTACTTTGCAAATCTTATGTTTGTCCTCATACTTTGTTCATTGCTTGCCCTCCTACTTTGTCAATCTTAAGTTTGTACTCCTACTTTGTCAATTGCTTGCCCTCCTACTTTGTCAATCTTAAGTTTGTCCTCCTACTTTGTCAATCGCTTGCCCTCCTACTTTGTCAATCTTAAGTTTGTCCTCCTACTTTGTCAATCTTAAGTTTGTCCTCCTACTTTGTCAATCTTAAGTTTGTCCTCCTACTTTGTCAATCTTAAGTTTGTCCTCCTACTTTGTCAATCGCTTGCACTCCTACTTTGTCAATCTTAAGTTTGTCCTCCTACTTTGTCAATATTAAGTTTGTCCTCCTACTTTGACAATCGCTTGCCCTCCTACTTTGTCAATCTTATGTTTGTCCTCCTACTTTTTCAATCGCTTGCCCTCCTACTTTGTCAATCTTAAGTTTGTCCTCCTACTTTGTCAATCGCTTGCCCTCCTACTTTGTCAATGTTAAGTTTTTCCCTCTACTTTGTCAATCTTAAGTTTGTCCTCCTACTTTGCAAATCTTAAGTTTGTCCTCGTACTTTGTCAATCGCTTGTTTTCCTACTTTGTCAATCTTAAGTTTGTCCTCCTACTTTGTCAATCGCTTGCCCTCCTACTTTGTCAATCTTAAGTTTGTCCTCCTACTTTGTCAATCGCTTGCCCTCCTACTTTGTCAATCTTAAGTTTGTCCTCCTACTTTGTCAATCTCAAGTTTGTCCTCCTACTTTGTCAATCGCTTGCCCTCCTACTTTGTCAATCTTAAGTTTGTCCTCCTACTTTGTCAATCTTAAGTTTGTCCTCCTACTTTGTCAATCGCTTGCCCTCCTACTTTGTCAATCTTAAGTTTGTCCTCCTACTTTGTCAATCTTAAGTTTGTCCTCCTACTTTGTCAATCTTAAGTTTGTCCTCCTTCTTTGCTAATCTTAAGTTTGTCCTCCTACTTTGTCAATCGCTTGTCCTCCTACTTTGTCAATCTTAAGTTTGTCCTCCTACTTTGTCAATCGCTTACCCTCCTACTTTGTCAATCTTAAGTTTGTCCTCTTACTTTGTCAATATTAAGTTTGTCCTCCTACTTTGTCAATCGCTTGCCCTCCTACTTTGTCAATCTTAAGTTTGTCCTCCTACTTTGTCAATCTTAAGTTTGTCCTCCTACTTTGCAAATCTTAAGTTTGTCCTCATACTTTGTTCATTGCTTGCCCTCCTACTTTGTCAATCTTAAGTTTGTACTCCTACTTTGTCAATCGCTTGCCCTCCTACTTTGTCAATCTTAAGTTTGTCCTCCTACTTTGTCAATCGCTTGCCCTCCTACTTTGTCAATCTTAAGTTTGTCCTCCTACTTTGTCAATCTTAAGTTAGTCCTCCTACTTTGTCAATCTTAAGTCTGTCCTCCTACTTTGTCAATCTTAAGTTTGTCCTCCTACTTTGTCAATCGCTTGCCCTCCTACTTTGTCAATCTTAAGTTTGTCCTCCTACTTTGTCAATATTAAGTTTGTCCTCCTACTTTGCCAATCGCTTGCCCTCCTTCTTTGTCAATCTTATGTTTGTCCTCCTACTTTTTCAATCGCTTGCCCTCCTACTTTGTCAATCTTAAGTTTGTCCTCCTACTTTGTCAATCGCTTGCCCTCCTACTTTGTCAATGTTAAGTTTTTCCCTCTACTTTGTCAATCTTAAGTTTGTCCTCCTACTTTGCAAATCTTAAGTTTGTCCTCGTACTTTGTCAATCGCTTGTTTTCCTACTTTGTCAATCTTAAGTTTGTCCTCGTACTTTGTCAATCGCTTGTTTTCCTACTTTGTCAATCTTAAGTTTGTCCTCCTACTTTGTCAATCGCTTGCCCTCCTACTTTGTCAATCTTAAGTTTGTCCTCCTACTTTGTCAATCTTAAGTTTGTCCTCCTACTTTGCAAATCTTAAATTTGTCCTCCTACTTTGTCCATCGCTTGTCCTCTTACTTTGTCAATCGCTTGCTCTCCTACTTTGTCAATCTTAAGTTTGTCCTCCTACTTTCTCAATATTAAGTTTGTCCTCCTACTTTGTCAATCGCTTGCCCTCCTACTTTGTCAATCTTAAGTTTGTCCTCCTACTTTGTCAATCTTAAGTTTGTCCTCCTACTTTGTCAATCTTAAGTTTGTCCTCCTACTTTGTCAATCGCTTGTCCTCCTACTTTGTCAATCTTAAGTTTGTCTTCCTACTTTGTCAATCGCTTGCCCTCCTACTTTGTCAATCTTAAGTTTGTCCTCCTACTTTGCAAATCTTAAGTTTGTCCTCGTACTTTGTCAATCGCTTGTTTTCCTACTTTGTCAATCTTAAGTTTGTCCTCCTACTTTGTCAATCGCTTGCCCTCCTACTTTGTCAATCTTAAGTTTGTCCTCCTACTTTGTCAATCTTAAGTTTGTCCTCCTACTTTGCAAATCTTAAATTTGTCCTCCTACTTTGTCCATCGCTTGTCCTCTTACTTTGTCAATCGCTTGCTCTCCTACTTTGTCAATCTTAAGTTTGTCCTCCTACTTTCTCAATATTAAGTTTGTCCTCCTACTTTGTCAATCGCTTGCCCTCCTACTTTGTCAATCTTAAGTTTGTCCTCCTACTTTGTCAATCTTAAGTTTGTCCTCCTACTTTGTCAATCTTAAGTTTGTCCTCCTACTTTGTCAATCGCTTGTCCTCCTACTTTGTCAATCTTAAGTTTGTCTTCCTACTTTGTCAATCGCTTGCCCTCCTACTTTGTCAATCTTAAGTTTGTCCTCCTACTTTGTCAATATTAAGTTTGTCCTCCTATTTTTTCAATCGCTTGCCCTCCTACTTTGTCAATCTTAAGTTTGTCCTCCTACTTTGTCAATCTTAAGTTTGTCCTCCTACTTTGTCAATCTTAAGTTTGTCCTCCTACTTTGCAAATCTTAAGTTTGTCCTCCTACTTTGTCAATCGCTTGTCCTCCTACTTTGTCAATCTTAAGTTTGTCCTCCTACTTTGTCAATCGCTTGCCCTCCTACTTTGTCAATCTTAAGTTTGTCCTCCTACTTTGTCAATATTAAGTTTGTCCTCCTTCTTTGTCAATCGCTTGCCCTCCTACTTTGTCAATCTTAAGTTTGTCCTCCTACTTTGTCAATCTTAAGTTTGTCCTCCTACTTTGCAAATCTTATGTTTGTCCTCATACTTTGTCCATTGCTTGCCCTCCTACTTTGTCAATTTTAAGTTTGTCGTCCTACTTTGTCAATCGCTTGCCCTCCTACTTTGTCAATCTTAAGTTTGTCCTCCTACTTTGTCAATCTTAAGTCTGTCCTCCTACTTTGTCAATCTTAAGTTTGTCCTTCTACTTTGTCAATCGCTTGCCCTCCTACTTTGTCAATCTTAAGTTTGTCCTTCTACTTTGTCAATCGCTTATCCTCCTACTTTGTCAATCTTAAGTTTGTCCTTCTACTTTGTCAATCGATTGCCCTCCTACTTTGTCAATCTTAAGTTTGTCCTCCTACTTTGTCAATATTAAGTTTGTCCTCCTACTTTGTCAATCGCTTGCCCTCATACTTTGTCAATCTTAAGTTTGTCCTCCTACTTTGTCAATCTTAAGTTTGTCCTCCTACTTTGTCAATCTTAAGTTTGTCCTCCTACTTTGCAAATCTTAAGTTTGTCCTCCTACTTTGTCAATCGCTATTCCTTCTACTTTGTCAATCTTAAGTTTGTCCTCCTACTTTGTCAATCGCTTGCCCTCCTACTTTGTCAATCTTAAGTTTGTCCTCCTACTTTGTCAATATTAAGTTTGTCCTCCTACTTTGTCAATCGCTTGCCCTACTACTTTGTCAATCTTAAGTTTGTCCTCCTACTTTGTCAATCTTAAGTTTGTCCTCCTACTTTGCAAATCTTATGTTTGTCCTCATACTTTGTCCATTGCTTGCCCTCCTACTTTGTCAATCTTAAGTTTGTCGTCCTACTTTGTCAATCGCATGCCCTCCTACTTTGTCAATCTTAAGTTTGTCCTCCTACTTTGTCAATCGCTTGCCCTCCTACTTTGTCAATCTTAAGTTTGTCCTCCTACTTTGTCAATCTTAAGTTTGTACTCCTACTTTGTCAATCTTAAGTCTGTCCTCCTACTTTGTCAATCTTAAGTTTATCCTCCTACTTTGTCAATCGCTTGCCCTCCTACTTTGTCAATCTTAAGTTTGTCCTCCTACTTTGTCAATCGCTTGTCCTCCTACTTTGTCAATCTTAAGTTTGTCCTCCTACTTTGTCAATCGCTTGCCCTCCTACTTTGTCAATCTTAAGTTTGTCCTCCTACTTTGTCAATATTAAGTTTGTCCTCCTACTTTGTCAATCGCTTGCCCTCCTACTTTGTCAATCTTATGTTTGTCCTCCTATTTTTTCAATCTCTTGCCCTCCTACTTTGTCAATCTTAAGTTTGTCCTCCTACTTTGTCAATCTTAAGTCTGTCCTCCTACTTTGTCAATCTTAAGTTTGTAGTTTGTAGTAGGTCACTGTCTACAGACAAGTATTTTACATTTGTAGTAGGTCACTGTCTACAGACAAGTCTTTTACATTTGTATTAGGTCACTGTCTACAGACAAGTCTTTTACATTTGTAGTAGGTCACTGTCTACAGACAAGTCTTTTACATTTGTTACAGGTCACTGTCTGTCTACAGTCAAGTCTTTTCCTTATTGAATATTTATATATATATATATATATATATATATATATATATATATATATATATATATATCTATATATATATATATATATATATATATATATATATATATTTACCGGTGCCATTTCCAGTTATTTGTCAGTTTGAAACACAGGTCCCAGTGCGAAGAGCGCAATTTTTTTAATCTGTGTTCACACAAGGTCACATTAACTGTCACATGGTTTACCTCCCATGTCCCTTTCCCCTTTGTTATGCTGACCCTGTTGAGCACAGGGTCACACCTACGGCACACACTAACACACCTGGACTATTTTCTACCTGTCTCTTTTCTGTCAACATTACAGGTAAGTTGTGTGCTGAAATAATGGACGCTATGTAACTAACATTTTTTTAAATTTATTAATATTTTTTTTCATGACAACCTCTCTATGGCTAAAAATTGGACATTGGGGTAAGTGACATCGTGGACAACGGATTATAGGGCGCAAGGTGAGCCTTTGCACGTCGAGCCGATTTCATGTAGTAGTCTACATTTAAAACTTGAATTCAGGTTAGAACTTTGAAAGAACGTTACAGCGGTCCTCTAAGGAAAAGCCGTCCTTTTTTTATGCTGTCTGTTTGTCTGTCACATTTAGATTTCAAATCCGATTAGATTTTTGAATCCGATTTCACCATAGTCAGTATCGAGCTCAAAATGCTAATTTTTGGTCTTCTCAAAGTTTAGCCTTTTATTTGAAAAGTTTAAACGTCAAACCAGTTTGTTTATACACAAGCAACACTATTTAAACAAGATTAGTGTCTAGATCTAATAAGAAATACCTCTATTGCATTATATTTCTCATTTTCAATGCACACATTTCTTTCATATTGTTGTCTTGCATTTCAAGGTGTGCAACAAACACAAACATTAAAAAATAAGAAAATGTTTTGTTCAAACTGGGTATTGAACCCGTGATTTTGACATTGTCTGTTGCTTGATCAAACGATGTTACCCATTCAGCCAGTGGCCAATGCAATTATTTATTGGTACTTTTATTATATAGACATACAGTTGTAGAACTACATCTAGACTAGACTTCTAGTTAGAACTCTTCAGATCTAGTCAAGATAAAATATATATTAGATTTCACTAAAAATATAAGCAAATCTTAGATAATCTTTCAATAAACTAAAGGAAACGTTAAATACAATAAACAACTCAGTTATCGGTATATTACACCTGACTACACCATGTTTTTTTTACCCCTATCAAACTTGGCTAGTCAGAGCTTGAAGAGCTGGATAATTTCACCTACCTAGGCAGTATCATAGCAAACCATGGGTAAGCCTACCATGCCAATAGGAAAGGCTGCGTCATATTTGGGCAAGCCACGCTATTAGAAGTGATACAAAAATCCACCATTAACGAAAGCGAGAAAAGTTGATGTCTATCTCTGGGGAAAGAATTATTAGCTATTTGGCCACTAGATGCTAGTTTGACCGTCCTAATTTTTCAAAGTATAAAAAAATAATCTTCACTGTGACAATCTTTTTAATCCTAAATTTTTGACTGTAGTTGTAGATCTAGTCAGAGGACTAGTTGTAGATCTAGTCGTTATAAAATTGTTCTACACTTGCACGCTTTCATAGAAATGTAAAAACACATTGGATGATCACAAATGACCAAAGGATTATTCCTCACATTCTCTCTTGACAATGATCCACACTAAGAGGAGAATTCCATTCAGATGTAGATCTGTGAAGACATAAAACAATTCTCAAGAGAAAGGGACGAACCCCAAAAGTGCTTAAGAGGAAGGAATTCAAATGTCGGCCGTCCAATGATAGTCTGAGATTAGGACGGATTCAAATTCATTTTCGGTTAAACCTAACCGCTGCGGCTTCCATCTTGAAAATGGCTTCAGTTAAGAAAGAGTAGGTTACATATGTCATATCATTTATTACAAGTGAGTGATAAGGAGCAAGGCATTTGATCTAATAAGGGCTTAGATAAAATTTTGTTACTGATTTAGGACATTGTCAAGCAAGTATGAGAAGATTTCCCCACCCCCCATGGTCCTATATCTGCCATTTAGTTAGTGTAAATAGTAGACAAGTATTTCTAAGGGGGAGCACTTAGTCTAACTGTAGCCACCTTCTTGCAGGTAGTTTATAGATACAATCCAATAAGTAGTTTACATTTAACACATTTATTAGATGGCATTGTCTTTCATATATATGTATATATAATGTTAGGGGTGTCTTTTTCTATTGGCCACTTGACAAGTGTGTTTGTGCTTTCAAAGATCAGCTGAGGTGAGAAAAGTGTATTTATTTCAATGTACTCAGGATTATAGTGTCTTAGTTCAATGTACTCAGGATTATAGTGTCTTAGTTCAATGTACTCAGGATTATATCGTCTTAGTTCAATGTACTCAGTATTATATCATCTTAGTTCAATGTACTCAGGATTATATCATCTTAGTTCAATGTACTCAGGATTATATCGTCTTAGTTCAATGTACTCAGGATTATATCGTCTTAGTTCAATGTACTCAGGATTATATCGTCTTAGTTCAATGTACTCAGGATTATATCGTCTTAGTTCAATGTACTCAGGTTTATATCGTCTTAGTTCATTGTAAGGTTAACGTTTACTATTTTAGTACAATATTTGTTTTTGATTTATTAGTAAAATAGACGATCTGAGACGTGTGTGGTTAATAATGCAGTACCATTTTGCAGATTTTAAACAGAATGGGCTGTTCATCACAGAGCTATATATTCACACAACTATGAAACAAAGCCATTTCCTCTTAGTTTCCATAATATTTCGAAAATCCTAAATCGGATTAATTCTAATCTGTTGAATTTTATCATGTTATGAACATTTAAATAGATTTTAGTTTGTTTGTTAGGTTATTTCTAAACGGTCTGTGATGGAGATAGCTCAATAATAGCCTTGGGTTTATGTAATTTTAGGGTTTTAAATAAGTATTTTAGTTGAATTTAAAAAGTAGTTCTTTCAATCTTCTTATGGCACAACAGCAGATTATATTTATGTGGTAATTTTTACAAAGTTTATATCAACTTTGTCTTGAACAAAATCTGTACACGTTCTGTCTTCCAATTTCCTTTCTAGGAACAAGTTGAAACTTTGCACCATCAGTCTGTGTCCCTAAAAATAGATGAATAAATGAAAAAAAATTAAATTAATTATTAGGTAATTAATCCTATACTCTAAAGTATGTATGTATGTATGTATGTACTAGACATATATTACCCGCGGCCCGCGGGTCTTAATTTGCGTATCAATGTCGATATAGTCACTGAGAGTGTTTGTAATCAATTAAAAGACATAATAATGTTATAAGTAAAGCGAATGCGTGAATGTAGAAATAGTATACATGGAGCTATCAAAATAGCTAATCGACCTGAATTCCTTTTTTTTTAAATAAAAAACATTTGATTGTAGGCCTACATATATTTATTTATAATATGAAATGAATAGCCTTTATTCTGTATGTTCATGTGTTAAACTATAAAGTAGATCTATCATCTTTGAATTTGAACTTGAGTTAGAGATAGATCTAGATCTAGATTAATCTAGAGTTAAATATTGGCTTGGATAGAGAGTTCGCTCTGCGCGTGTATGAAGGCTACGCTATGCGCAGGCGTGACCTTTTTAGTAGATGTACGCGAGTCATAAATGGAGCTATTAAAATATAGCCCTATGACAACACAGCTTCGCAGCTATAGCGAAAGAATGTATGAAAAATGCTTTAGAAACAAATTTGAATGTTAATCTGATTAAATATGAAATGAATGGACCATAATTAGTATGTTCATGTGTTAAGAATAAAACTATCTTTGCGAAGACCTTGGAATAGAGAGATGTGTAACATTTCGGGTACATTGTCTAATGAGAGAATGTACGGCAGGAATTCTAAAGTCGCAGATATAAGGAACGAATTTATGTTAAAATGCTTTAGAAACACAAATTTGAAGTTAATTTTATTAAATAATGAATTCAAAAGACTAAGTTTTGTATTTTCATCTGTCAAAGTAAAAAACTATATTTGAAAAGTGTAGTTTTAAAAATTAGATCTAGATCTAGATCCTTTCGATTTATACATGGAAAACATGGCCTAGATCGATGAACTTATAATACTTTCATAGAGTTGGTCAACTTTTTTTTTTGAGGGTCTTAAGTTTGTTTTAGAGCTACAATACATACACTATGGTCCCAGTTAGTACCCAAGGAACATTTCTGCCAAGTTTTATCAAGATTGGTCAAACAGTTTTGATTTCTATTCGTAACATACATACATACATACGCCTTACTTTCTACTTTATAATATAGATATTTATCTAACGTAGATATTTTGAATCACTTGATGCTTCGTACTAAAGTCATAATGAATATACTAATTGCAATATTAAATGTCAGAATGTAACCATTATGAAGTTACACTACAAGACTTTCTTCCAAGCCAATACTAAAAGACTTTCTATTCTAATTGCCATTTATATTTACATTGAGAACTGAACAAAAAAAAAGAAACTCTTCAGATGGATATACTTTACCCGATCGTTGATTTTGTAATTACAAAAAATATTCCCAAAATGACTTCGGGTATATATATATCCTTCCTTAACAAATTATCCATCCGAGCGAGGCTCGGTCACCTGGTACTTTATTTTGTTTGACATAGAAATGGGTAAATAATTATTACAGTATTTAGATATATGGATGTAAATGTACTTACCTAATCTTTGTTTATTTTTAGTTTTTTTTTCTATTTTGCTTGCTTTTGTCTTGAATTTTGTTTTGAATATAAATCTAGATAGCATACACTGTGGAATATCAGCCAGACGTGGTTAGACCTCTTCTTTCCACGCAGGGACGGCCTTAGGCCACAGAATCCTATGCGGCCGCAGAGGGCCCCCACTTTCCTAGGCCTCGCGCAAATTCTAGGTGTAAATTATTAAATTAAACTATTATAACTGAATCTTCTGAAATTGCAAGGTATACACAAAAGAAATTCCTGGAAATCTTTTGAAATTTATAAAATCTCGTGAAAACATATAAAAATCTCCTTAAAAATAGACGCGATGTGATTGTCATTTCAGATGTGATTGTCATTTCATTTTTTCTGATGTGGTTGTCATTTCATTTTTTTTATGTGATTGTCATTTCAGATGTGATTGTAATTTCAGATGTCATTCAATGTGAAAAACGCCAATCCTACCAGTAAAAAAAAAAAGGCATTGTCAGCTTTCATTTAATAAAAAAAAATATAATAAGGAGGAATTTTAACTATAAGCGAAAGTTCCAATACTTTATTTAGTTTAATAGTCACTGGCATATAAATATAGATCTGTGGCGCACTTGATGAATCAGCTGAAGAGGCTAATGACGCGATAATTAAAAGTAAACCATAGAGTGACCTGTGTTATGGTACGACGTGCTCTTCTAAGTCACTTTTGTGAGAAAAGAACTGCAAAATGAAACATTAGATTTGAGCATTGCAATGGATCTGTACAACAACTTGATAACTTGGCTAAGGAAACTGAGAGTTGATGAGTTTGTTCAGATTCTTGTGACAGTAAAGGTATTGGCTATGCACATGGAAGTTGTTGCAATCTTTCCAGCCAAACGTCACAGGAAAAGGCAGTAAGGTAAATCTGTGGAACACTTCACACCTAGAAGTGATGAAGATGACTACAGGATAAATTACTTCAACAGAATTGTGGACAGTGCAATTCAATCCTTGCAGACGAGATTTGAACAACTAAAATCAAACCACAATCTATTTGGGTTTCTTGTCAGCTTCAACGCGATGCCATCTGAAAACCTCGAGCAAGTATTGACGTCATCAACAGACCAGTCAACACATGCACAGGGCGATAATTAGGAGATGAAATGGAAACTTTAAGACATACCAAATACCGCCAATTTTAGCTTATCTGTCCACTGATGAAAGATACACTGCTTTCCCAAATAACTTTGTTGCACTCAGAATATTTTTAACAAAACCCGTAACTGTGGCATCAGATGGAGGAAGTTTCTCGCGTCTCAAACACAATCAAGAATTACTGTCATTTCTTGCTATTGAGAGTGATGTATTTAGGAAACAGAATTTTGGTGATATGATGTATGATTTCGCTACACAAAAGGCTCGTAAAGTAAAGTTAATTCGATGGTGATTTTGTACTTAGTATAGAATAAATGAAATGCAAAAACGATTTTATTTTCTAGTACAAAACTTTATTTTTCACTTATTATCATCATCCCTACCCAGACTCAACCCCGCGCAATCCGTTTCGGGATTGTTTGGGCCGGCCCTATATTGTGTTTCCAATTGATTTAAGTCTGGTTGTCAACATTCTATAATATGATTCTAATATGATGTGTTATTTAAGAGCTGCTCAAGTCTTTGAACTTGTATAGAAAGTTCAGACTATCATTTCGTGTGCTCTTGATTGATACTGTGGTGTTGAGTTGTTGTCTTTGAAAGAATATTTTGTACAAAGCTTATATCAACTCACTCTGTCTGTCTGGTAACAAATTTGTTCACGTTATTTCTCCGACACCTAACTTCGTTTCAGGCTGAAATTGGAAACATTATTTCTTTTACCTGACAACATAAGAATAAATTAAAAAAAAAAAAAAAAAAACAATTAGTTAATTAACTATTGATAATTATTTTTTTTTTGGTTTCTCGAACAAGGGAGGGTAATCTTACTTGACTGAAGTGAAATTAAAGCAGAATTAGTCTCCTTTATAGGTCGCCGTTCTAAACTGTAGTAAACAATACATAACTCTAGAATCAATTTTGTATAGTTCCTAAGTTTCTCACTAGCAGAGTGGTTCTCATTCGGCATGTGGAGAGTGGTTCTCATTCGGCATGTGGAGAGTGGTTCTCATTCGGCATGTGGAGAGTGGTTCTCATTCGGCATGTGGAGAGTGGTTCTCATTCGGCATGTGGAGAGTGGTTCTCATTCGGCATGTGGAGAGTGGTTCTCATTCGGCATGTGGAGAGTGGTTCTCATTCGGCATGTGGAGAGTGGTTCTCATTCGGCATGTGGAGGCGTGAACTACGAGTTTGAATTCAAGTCGCCCCCCCCCTTTTTTTGTGTAAATGCTTTTAACAACCAATGACGTAGAATTCATCCAGACATCCCTTTGTTTGTTTCTCTCTCCCCAAGTGATAGGATCCTAGGGTAGTGAGAAAGTGATAGGATCCTAGGGTAGTGAGAAAGTGATAGGATCCTAGGGTAGTGAGAAAGCTAAAAGCATGAAATAATGCTAAACAAAAAAAGAATTGGTAAAAAATATTGTAATCGCACAGATGTATTACTATTAGTCTTGGTCTATGACATGACTGATCCAAACTAATTGATTTAATTACACTTCCTATAAGATTTTTTTAAAAAGTATTTTAATTTTATCGTTTGTTGTATTCAGATGTTCTTATCGCTTTAAGACAAAGTGGTCATGTAATCACTATAATACTTAGTATAATGTATTTCTGTCAACAGCTATTCGTCTTGACATTGTGTTCTAGCAACTTGTTGACTGATGTCACAGGAAGATAGCATGACGCCAGTTCGTCTGAATATTTACAACGTTAATAGATTATTGACACTAGTGCTACTGGTTCTAACAATAGGGACAGCAATCTACATACTCAAACTTTGCTACACGTACGAGTTATCCTCTCTTCGAATAGCACTGACAGGGGGAAGTAATCAATGTTCAGATCAAGACGACTCAACTAAAATTAATTCTCCTCCTACAATACTGTTGTCAGATACTAAATATAAATCAATTAAACATTATCATAGTAGAACATTACAATTTTCTAAAGAATTTCATTGCGGTAAACTTTTTGAGGCCGATGAGATGGAACAAGAGAGAGCAATGTTGTTCACAAAACTTCATCAAAATCAATTCCAAACCTTGGCAGAGAACATGGTTCCTTCAATGTTATCTGACTGTCCAGCTTTCAAAGAGATCCGTGGCTACAGGCTGGACTCTGGTCAGCAAGAAGAAGAAGAGTTTCCCCTTGCTTACGTCATTCTAGTCCACAGAGACTTTGAGCACTTGGAGAGGTTACTACGTGCTCTGTACAGGCCACAACATACATTCTGCATACATGTGGATGCTAAAGCTTCAGGTAAGATAACCTGTAACTTCATTAGTTGAACAGTTAGCCACATCGTGGTAAAAAAAAATGATTTTGTAGATTTCGTTAACGCTCCGCTCCCTTGGTCAGCTAGGAGGACTGTGGAAATGCTCCACCTGGAAGGGGGGGGATGGGTCCAGGAGACTTTTAATACTGAAATGTAATGTAAAGAAACATCCTGTGGCGGACATTTGTTTCACGAAACATTTATCTACAGAACGATGTACGATGTTGAGGAAACAAAGGTCGACCATGAGAACCACGAGTTGACTCTTTATGTCTACTTTCATGATTGTCATCTATGGGACATTGGTTTGAATGCTATCTTTATTTGGTTAATATAAAACCATGGGTTATAGATATGCATACTGAAGTTAACGAACCAATCAAGAAACACTTCTAGGCATTATAAGACATGAATGGAACTGGAGATTTTCTGACATTGGGAAATAACCAAGCATAATGGTCACATTGGTGTATCCGGTGTACAGAATATGTAAGTATTGTTAAACTAGACTTTTTGAAACAATGGATATTTTTATTGCTTTTGGTCTCCTACTGTCTTAGAAAACGTTTTGATGTCAATACGAAGCCCTATTCTCGAGTAACATTCTCGTCCGCGTATATCGAAGGTCAATGTGGCATTCGCTTTGATGGTAGAGGAGCCAGCCATTTTTTGTCAGGCACACGTTTCTTCCAAAGCTGAGGCCGATGCTTTTTAGCTGTCCATAGCTTTCTTGGTCACCGTGGTCTCTCTACATACTCTATAAAGTGCGGTCTAGGGCTGCGTCTTTCCCAGAAGTCAACATCAATGTCCACTGTTTTGTGGTCCGTTTGAATACATCCGCATATTGGAGGTGAAGATGACCAGCTTGAGCCCGTCGAGAGTTGTCCATGAAGGAGGAGATGACGAAGCTAGCGAAGAACTTTGTGGCAAAGTAAAACAAAAGTCTTTAAATTGTTTAAAATGTGCAATTGTTTGTTGTCTGAGAATTGTAAAGACCCATTCGAGCAAGTGTTTTAGTGTGACACGCTCTTTCTTGTCATGTGATTTTCAGGATATTCCGGAGGTAGCGTAATTCAAATGAATTAAGTTTTTGCTCTTGCTTTGCATAGGTAATCCATGACAAACAGCTGTAGGCTTACAGTAGCGCGATCAAAACACATGCCTTGTAGACCTCCATTTTGGTCACAGGAGTAAGCTTTTTCCAAGCTCTGAGTTAAGCAAAGGTCGTCGCAGCCTTCCCTGTGGTCATCTTGAATTGTTGATCCCAGCAGAATTCTTATACGGCTTCTTGTTTTCATCAAAGAGGATGGAGGTTGATGTTGTAGCAGGTGGTCCCACCATGTTTGCTTTCTTCGTACTAATAGTTAGCCCACCTTCCTTACAGACCTGAGAAAGTTTTGAGTTTTAAAAAAGCAAACCTCCAGATGGTTTTGTGTTTAAAACGCCCCAAGAGATGGTTTTGTCTCCTTATCGATAAAAAATTGATTGAAAGCAAACTAGAGTGACCAAACTCCATTATGAGGGTAGCCAAGAGGGGTTTTAAAGTCACTCCCCCCCCTCCAGCAAAAGGAAAAGCGTGGCTGATGTCAAATCTGCGGTTTCCCTCTCACCTCTGATAAAATATAAAGCACAACTAAAGTTACCATTTTCTAAGCTCCATTTAATAAAATGCACTGAATAGCAGATTTCGTTTTCGACCTACAATTTTTTTTATAGAAGAGTAGCAGGATAATGCACTTTAGATACCTGTCAGTAGTTTGTATTTTTTTGTAGTTTTTTTAGTTTTAAGTACCGGACGCGGACCTTGCTGGGAGCTCATAACGCTCCTCCAGACTCCTTAACTGGCAGGGGCAGGGAGTGTACTGTCTTTCCACTAACTATAGAGTTTTTTTAAGCACAGAAAACGTCCAAAAGAATAAAAGATCATAATAGAATGAAGATTAATTACGTACACACACACACATCTCCTGGGGGGGGGGGGGAATTCCACAACCTCCCCCCCCCCGAAAAAAAACACCATGATCTCTAGATCCTATATTCTAGTCTAGATTACTGTCTTTCTGTGTTTTTAAATTGAATTGTATATCATTAAATCAGAATTCCCTATATCATATTACTAGATCCAGTTTTGTCTCTCTTGACTAGTCTTTGAAAGTCTGGATCTGTAGCACAAAACGAAAACTGTATTTACTCAAGATTTCTTGGGGGTTGGGGATTGAGGCGGAGTAAAAAATGTTCCGTATTTTACAATCTATCATTCATTAGTTATGAAGAGCAAATTAATAGCTCTAACAAGATGTAAACAGCTTGATAAAGAAGGAAATGTCTTTAAAAAAAAACAACACTTGTATATATTTCTTTTTGCACTTTCTACACACAAGAGAATCAAAAGAAAACTCATAATGTACACTCTTGTCGTGAACTAGTCATTGAGAGAAGTTGTTCAAAGTAGTCTAAAATAACTTGTGACTAGAAAAGATTATTGTGTGATGACTATTACAAAAAAGTCGTTAATAGCTGAGTAGGCTGAGATCATAAACAAACATTTCTACAAGGGCTCATTCTAAAGTACATTCCTTTTAGGAAGCTCTATTCTATCATGTTTATTTAGACAACTGACAACATAGGACCATATCACAATTACTAAGACTATAAATAATAAGGCTTGTCTTCGAGTCTGAAGATTAATGAGGAATGCAGTATTCCTCGTGCATAAGCAGCCCCAGCTGTGACCTACATATTTTGCCACATCCAGGCCAATCATAACCTTTGTCCGCCGGTGGCCGATTAAGATTTTCTTTTCGCCGTCTGCGTTTATCCTCGGCAGCGGATTTTGTTTTGGTCTCAAGTGTGTATCCCGCTGCCTTTGTGAGTGACCTTCAGCTGTCTTGTTCTGAGGTCCCATGCAACCAGGTGCTCTCTTCTAAGGCAAGTTGGCACCTAAGCTGGTCTTTGAAGCGTTTCCGTGGTGCGCCTTTGTTACGTGGACCACCCTTTAATTCACCAAAAAAGACTGCTTTTGGCATACGTTCATTCCCCAGCGGCGATACGTGCCCTGCCCTGTAACTATCGGACCATGAGAAGTGTCTCTATACTAGTCTATACTGTCCATACCGGCGTTCACAAGGACATCGCTGTTTGCAGTGCGGTCTTGCCAACGTATGTCCATAATGGTAGACATAGGTTTTTGTTGGCAGGCGGAGCGATTTTTTCCGCCAAACTCTCGCCTGAAAGCGTCCAAAACCACTACTGGCTCTGGCCTGACGGTTATCAACTTTCATTGAAAGCGATGCGTCGATACTATACTTCCTAGATATATGAAGTGGTCTACCACGTTAAGGAGCTGTCCGTTTACGGTGATCTTTGAGGCTGAGTAGGTTTTATTGGGTGACTTCTGGAACATGCCTTCTGTTTCTCGAGGTTTATATATAAACCGAAAGAGGCGGCAGCGTATGCAAATTCGTTTACCGCGTTCTGGAGATCATGTTCATTGTGGGATAGCAGGGCGCAATCGTCGGCATAGAGAAGCTCTGTTATAATCATTTCTTTTGTTTTTGTATGGAATGAAGACATTGCCGTCAGAACAAAACCGGATGTAGATGCCTTCTTGCAATCTCTGCCTCATTTGACCCAGCATTACGCCATAGAAGATAGCGAATAGAGTAGGAGCAAGTACACAGCCCTGCTTCACGCCATTTTCTATTGGGAAGTGATCAGACAGGTCACCATTGTGTCTAATCTGGCCTTTTTGTCCCACATGAAACTGCTTGAGAATGGATAGGAACGTAGGTGGGCATCCGAGCCTAGCCAAAACCCTTCACAAACCATTGCGAATCATCGTGTCGAAAGCCTTGGTGAGGTAAACAAAGGTAGCGTACAGGTTTAGGTTCTGCTCTTTGCATCTTTCTTGTAGTTGTCGCAGAACAAATATCATGTCAGATGTACCTCTACCGGCTCTGAAGCCTCAATGGCTCTCAAATTTGATATATACTAGCTATAAATAGTTCATCCCTGAAACGTCTGTTGGTCTGCTCCTCAGAACACTTAAAGAAAGCTGTGTCACTTCTTGTTGGTTGCTTTAAGAACATGGCACTTGCCTCTGAAGCACACACCATTATCTACGCTCACATCAGCAGACTTGCTGCAGATATTACTTGTATGAAGGACTTGCTGGAATTGGATTCTAAGTGGAAGTAAGTTTTTTTAAGGTCCCCGTAAAGGAAAAAAGCAGTTAATAGGTTTATTGCAAAACGTCGTCTGTCACACGCAGATCTCAAAAACTAGAAGAAGAATGAAAAATCGTATTTCACAATGCGTTGTGGCTTGTAAAGTTTAGGTGAATCGGCTACTTTTTGTTTTCTAAAAGTAAACCGTTTTGTTATTATAATTAATTATGCAAGCGGGTTTTTCATAAAAATACACCACTTTTAAAACAATACATAAATGTAAGGGAGATTATAATAACAATATGTTGACAAAGTGAGCTAATTTGTGGTGTATCACTTATCCATATATATCTGTTAAATGAACACGAAATGTTCACAACAAATATAAATATTAGTTAACTGTGTTGTTTTTTTCTGTTACACTAGCAACTAAAATGAAAAGAAAACTTGTTTTTCTTTATAAAGTTTAACAATGCACTTTGTATGTAAATATCACGCCCATTTTTTTTTAAACCAACAATACGTTCGACGCCTTTTCTGCAGTAGCGTGACGGGGCCGCGCCACATTGTGCTAAATTAGTTTTAGTCAACCTCAAGTATCAATAATAGGCTGGGGTGAATTGTGAACAACAATTAAACGCCAACGAATGATTGGTATTGCTCTTTTTCCTTAGATTACATTTTATTTTGTTTGATTAAACGTCGAAAAAACACATAAGTTGTTCCTGATTTTAAAATAAATAACATATAAATGCTTAATGAAAATCTCTATACTGATTTATATTTGACTTATATTTGATTACCTATAAAGTTGTTCCGGATATTGTTTATGAAAACAAAATTACGTGAAATGATTGTTTGAAACCGAACTTCTGACTTACATTAAACTTAATATTATTGGACAATCCGTCACTATAGTTTAGTTATCGACATCAAATTGTTCCGGATTTTTTTTAACTTAAAAACAAATTTATGTCAATTGACATATTTTAGAAAAATATCGAAAATAGGTTGTTCATGATTTTAAAAGGAGAAAATCATTTACTATAAACAATAGATGAAACTATCACTCTTTAGACTTATCTTATATTTAATTTTCTTGCTGAAACATCACAAAAGACTTTTTATTAATGTTCCGGATTTTGTTTTAATAAAGAAAATTGACCTATATTGTGTTAGTTTTCTTACCAATCGTTGCTAAAATTTAATTAACAAAGAAAGATTGTTCATAATTTTTAATGAAAATTCTACTAATGCCAATAATCGCTCTTCTATATATAACAGTTGTTTTCTTATTAAAACGTCGCAAAAACTCATTATCGAAAATCGGTTGCTCCGGATATTTTAATAGTAACTTTATCTAAATGTTTAAAATTGCACTTTTAGTTTGCACTATTTTTATTTTCTTACTAAAAGGAAAACAACTTCTTAGCACCAAAGGATTGTATACAAATCTCTTCATTAGGTTATGGTACATCTAATTTTCATGCTAGACCATCCCAAAAATTTAACTAATGGTATTAGATTATTTCAGGATATATATCTTTATTACACTGGTGCAATAGCTACAAGTAATCATGCGCCAATGTCTGCTAACCCTCGTTGACTCTATCGTGTTGTTAGTCTAACTAGGCCATGTGCCGTAGTGGAAAATTGTTAGTCTAACTAAGCCGTGTGACATGGTGGAAAGTTGTTAGTCTAACTAAGCCGTGTGACATGGTGGAAAGTTGTTAGTCTAACTAGGCCGTGTGACATGGTGGAAAGTTGTTAGTCTAACTAAGCCGTGTGACATGGTGGAAAGTTGTTAGTCTAACTAGGCCGTGTGACATGGTTGGAAGTTGTTAGTCTAACTAGGCCGTGTGACATGGTGGAAAGTTGTTAGTCTAACTAGGCCGTGTGACATGGTTGGAAGTTGTTAGTCTAACTAGGCCGTGTGACATGGTGGAAAGTTGTTAGTCTAACTAGGCCGTGTGACATGGTGGAAAGTTGTTAGTCTAACTAAGCCGTGTGACATGGTGGAAAGTTGTTAGTCTAACTAAGCCGTGAGACATGGTGGAAAGTTGTTAGTCTAACTAAGCCGTGTGACATGGTGGAAAGTTGTTAGTCTAACTAGGCCGTGTGACATGGTGGAAAGTTGTTAGTCTAACTAGGCCGTGTGACATGGTTGGAAGTTGTTAGTCTAACTAGGCCGTGTGACATGGTGGAAAGTTGTTAGTCTAACTAGGCCGTGTGACATGGTGGAAAGTTGTTAGTCTAACTAAGCCGTGTGACATGGTGGAAAGTTGTTAGTCTAACTAAGCCGTGTGACATGGTGGAAAGTTGTTAGTCTAACTAGGCCGTGTGACATGGTGGAAAGTTGTTAGTCTAACTAGGCCGTGTGACATGGTTGGAAGTTGTTAGTCTAACTAGGCCGTGTGACATGGTGGAAAGTTGTTAGTCTAACTAGGCCGTGTGACATGGTGGAAAGTTGTTAGTCTAACTAAGCCGTGTGACATGGTGGAAAGTTGTTAGTCTAACTAAGCCGTGTGACATGGTGGAAAGTTGTTAGTCTAACTAAGCCGTGTGACATGGTGGAAAGTTGTTAGTTGTTAGACACCTTATTTAGAGTATTAGTTATTTAGCGACGCAGCATAGAAGACGTATATTGAACGGGACTAGTGACGTTTGGGATATGTTGGGTTAGAGACCGGAAAATCAGTTAGCGATAGAATTCTCTAGGGTAAGACGTGTTTATTTTGACAGAGACTTTTACTGCGGCCTTTTCTTGGAATAAACATCTGTTACATTGTTCATCAGTGTTGACCACATCTCTTCACTAGTTAAATCGATGTCTTGTTTATTCTGTTTGCTGAGCAACTACACTGAATACACCCGAACAATAAAACTCAAACGCTTGCAGAGTAATTGGATGAAATTCAACAGTCATCGTTAGTTGACCTCAAGACAGTCTGAACAAGCACATCACATAGTCTAACTAGGCCGTGCGACATGGTGGAAAGTTGTAATCTAACTAGGCCGTGTGACATGGTGGAAAGTTGTTAATCTAACTAGGCCGTGTGACATGGTGGAAAGTTGTTAGTCTAACTAAGCCGTGTGACATGGTGGAAAGTTATTAGTCTAACTAAGCCGTGTGACATGGTGGAAAGTTGTTAGTCTAACTAAGCCGTGTGACATGGTGGAAAGTTGTTAGTCTAACTAAGCCGTGTGACATGGTGGAAAGTTTTATTCCTTTGAAAATGAAATGAATTCTTTTAATGAAATGCTTTAAAAATCAATATCCAGTAAACCTTGTCAACTCTTTCGTGATGATAAAGACATTTTGTTAATCTAAGAAGGCCGTGTAACGGAAATTTTTTTCCTTGATATCATATGAAATAAATTCTTTAAATCAAATGCTATAAAGAACTCTGTGCATCAATTTTTATCAAATGTAGTCAACTTTCTCGTATTTAAAAAAAGACGGACCTCGTAAAGGGAAAAGCCTATATTAGGATATTAGGTTTGTGTAGTCTGTGTGTCAGTCTATCTGTCCTATTTAATTGTCCTTCCAAAACATAAAAAAAATTAGTATCATTCCTTGGTTGTTCCGGATTTTTTTTTCGCAACAAGCCAATGTCAAAAGGTCGAAAAAAATACTACTACTGATAATTGTTTTTTTTTTTTAATTATTATTTTCAGACATATTGATTACAATTGATTGTTGGAAATCGCTTATTTACCATATTTTAAATTTAATTTTCCTGCCAAGACATCTAAATTATCGTTCGGTTGTCTCGATGGTCCCGGATTCGTACCCTGCTCGCTGCCATCCCCCGTCGTCCTGCGGGAGGTTTGGACTAGGAAGTAGATTATCTTTAACTTTTAATAAACATCCAAAACATGTCAAATATTTTACAGAAATGCATCTTTTGTACAATCAAAACAAAATCATGTCTTAAATATTCCTTGCAAATAGGCTGATGCGATGGGGGACGCCTCTTAGTTTGTGTGATAACAAACTCTCTTAGTAATCTTGTTCTTTTTTCTTTTATTGAAGTTTATTTAGTACTACTGAATGTTGAGAGAATAAGAGAATCATATACCAAAATACTTCGTGTTCGGATTCAAATCTTATGCATTATAAATGTTCAATTAGTACTTTAAATTTATAATTTAGTACTAGCATGCTAGCATGGTAAATTAATCTTGTAGTACTAACTATAGTGCTGAATGCTGTAAAAAAAATACGCTCACATTGTATTCTAATGGATTGCTGAATGTTAGGCTAGAAAGCTGTTCAATTGTTTTGCTGTATGTTCTAATACTAAGCTACAATACAAGCCTACTCAAATCAGATATTATAATATATATATATATATATTTTCTAACTAGAGATACGAACTTGTTACACATCTTTGAAGACCAATTATTGTTTCAGTTTCCTCTTTGTTGTGTTTTGTTACAAAAGATTCCTGTGTGAAGCTGGTTGTGTGTCTGACTCTTGAAGTGTTAGTTGATTTAGTGATGGTATTAGACACTGCAATGGTGACGTTCTATCTGACATTTCAATATACATTTTATATCACACATTTCTGTGTATAGATATAAATGTTATATCAGGTTATTGCTATTTGTTATATTCTTAGTGTATTTGTATATTAACTCATGTATACATTATTTTTGTTTTAAAAAATGTAATAAAAAGAAGAACAAGCCAAATTTAAAAATCTTTAAAAACAAAACAAAACAAAAGCAAAGCTTATCTACGGGAAAAAACTCCACACTATATCTTTCACTAATAAAGATATTATTTTTCTTATTCGATATCAAACAAAATAATTGATTACCAATAATTAATTGACTATGAGGTTTACTTTTGTAAATGTTGTTATTCAAGCTTTGTTAGGCTCAATAAACAATAGTTCAAAGTTTAAACTTGATCCGAGAATGAGTGTGGAAGAAATAACATTTTCAATTGTCTAAGGAGACAAAACCTACATATTTAACCATACTTTTCTTGTTGGTATCAAACAAACTAATTAATTACTAGTAACTAATTTACTAGTTGGTTAATTGTTATTATTGATTTATGTCTTGTCTATGCCAATGAATGATTGTGCAAAGTTTCAACTTCATCCGACAATGGGTGTGGGAGAAATCACGTGTACAAACTTTTGACCAGACAGACAGAAAGAGTTTTAAGCTTTGTAAAAAAGAATAACTTCTTTTAATTGTATTTTTACGGATTTATTCAAATGATGTACAAAAAATGTTTCCTATGCTTTAGTAAATAAATAAAAACGAACCATAAAAATATGTTGTTGTTTTTTTAGATATGTAATCAATTATGCGGCTACAGAATTTCCACTTCGGACTAATTTAGAAACTGTAAAAATATTGAAATCGTTAAATGGCAAGAATGATATTCATGAGTCTTATAAGGCCAGGATCAAAGACAGATTTAAATCAGTAAGTAGAAAGTATTCTTTTATTCATGATTAGTACGTATATACTTCTATCTTAGTTAATGGTAGAATCGAATAGAGTCATGTATACTTATAATTATATTTACATTTTTTAAAATAGCAAAATGAATTTGAATGACCAGTTAATTTTAGTACTTGAATCTAAAGTAGAATTGATTTTTAAATAATTATATAAATGTTTGTTAGGACACAAGGGCTTTATTTTCTAAAAGGGATTTTTTTCTTTTGTCCCCAATACACTTGTATAAATGGACAAAAAAAATGCTTGATGGCACACATCTTCCTTAAAAGCACTCGTTAACACCATTGTTCCTGTTATTTTGTTCAAGTTTATTTCAAGACATGTCTTTCACCATCACCAATTCAGTTTGGAAAGCACACATCATATGTCCACCATCTTACTTCTTTCCTCTGTGTCATTTCCCTTGATTAGAATGTCTTTCAATGGCCGCGTCCATTCGTTCATGTCTTCCCATCGCCTTGTCCCTGTTAATTGTCCCCTGAAGGAAAGTCTTTGCAAGCACCAAGAGCCTTGTGATAAGCCATAAAGATTTTGTTTGAGCTTTTTTTTTAAAGTGGTTAGCAGGTCATCTTGGGGTCAAATTTCCGTTGTGATCCCTGTTTTGAGTTCTTTATAAGTGATACTTATCCTCCTTAGCATCATAATTCCATTGCTAGGATCCCTCCTCTCTAGTTCTGCAGTTATCGTCCAAGATTCACAAGCATATAAGAATGTGGCCATGGCAATGGAGCGCATCAGTCTGAATAGTGTCAAGGGCTACGCCTTTGACTTTCCAGATTGTTTTGAGTTTTGCGAGTGCTGCTGTGGACTGTGCTATTCTGGCCATAGTTCAGGTTGGATTCTTTCATTGGACACGATAGCTCGGAGGTATTAGAGTGACAGGGACAAAATGATATGCAGTGCGAGGAGAAGGGTGACCTTATAATGTGGACATTGTTTGCTTCAAGACTACAGCTGAGGGTGACCTTATAGTGTGGACATTGTTTGCTTCAAGACTACAGCTGATGGTGACCTTATAATGTGGACATTGTTTGCTTTAAGACTACAGCTGATGGTGACCTTATAATGTGGACATTGTTTGCTTCAAGACTACAGCTGATGGTGACCTTATAATGTGGACATTGTTTGCTTCAAGACTACAGCTGATGGTGACCTTATAATGTGGACATTGTTTGCTTCAAGACTACAGCTGATGGACCAAATAAGTGTGCAGAGGCTGCATTATTATATGCTAAGAGGATGTACATTGTTTTACGGGCCATTCATTTGAAGGAATAAAAAAAAATGGGCGGCTTAAAAGTTTGAATTTGGGAACGTGAACTTTCTATTGGAGGCTGCCACCAAATTCTGTGATTTTGTACTACGGGCTGTTCCACTAAATATACAAGGGTCAAAAAGTGTATTGTTGGAATATCATTAAAGTAGTTTGTGTAGAATGCATGCAGATAAGAAGGCTAAAAGCCCTGGACCATGGCCCCCAATATTGAAACTGTCATCATGCTTCACACAATATAAATCAACGCTATGACACCCCTGTAATACTGCAGTGGGTATCGGTCACAACAGTATGGCTGTCAACACCTTTGCAGACTCCTTGGCTCACCTTGGAGAGCCAACACCAGCTACCGAACATGCTGTAAGTTTTCATCACGCTTTGGCTACAATCCTAAAAATAGAAATGGAAAAGTGCCTTGAGTGTTGGGAGTAGTCCCAAAAAGCCAGTGGAGTCTGGGAGCGCATGAGGCGCCATGACTGCACTTCCCCGTTTGGAGGCTGTCCAGGCCTGAGCAAGCTATTATAGCGCAGTGCAGGACAGGCTACTGTCCTGTTGGCTCATATTTTTCACGGCTATAGCCAAACTTTGACTCACGAAAACCGTGTCTCATTTTCTTTTCTGATTGCCCCAGACTTGCTGATCTCCGCCTGGACAGGTCTGGGAAACCAAAAATAAAATTCTCGACCTGTATGGAGACATATATGCTTTACGAAAAACAGCAGGGCTTCAGTCCAGGGCTTTTGCAAGAGAGAATTTGAGCTTCTCAAGCCCTCACTCCAATGGAGTTTGATGATGATGTTAATGAGCTGCATTATAATACACAATATTTAAAAATAAAACCAACATCCCAATTTTCCAACGGAACGCATGCCCTTGAATTCCAAAAGTGCATAATTTAGTCCAATCTTTACACACGACTTTCAATTTTGCCATTTAAAGAATTAGACTTTTACATCACCCCGTTATCTTCTTCTTATCTTATATAATACAGACGTTACTACGCGTCATGCATTTAGTCATGCATATTAACCAATGACTTCAATTCTGCCAAGTCACTGGTTTTTCTGACTAGCTCAGGCAACCCATTCCATGCTCTAATAGCACTAGGGAAGAAGGAGTATTTGTACAAATTTGTCCTAGCATATGGGACGAGGAATGTGCCTTTATTTTTGTGTCTTTCAGAGTATTTTATTAAATTTTGTTTTTGTATTTGAAGATTATGGTTCAGTGTTTTATGTATAATTGCTACTTTACTTTTGAGTCTTCTGTCCTGAAGGCTTTCTAAATTTAGTGATTTTACTAATGGTGTTACCCTAGTCAAATGTGAATATTCGTTTGTAATGAATCTCACTGCTCTATTTTGTGTTTGTTCCAGTTTCTTAATGTTTTCTTGAGTTGAGGGGTCCCAAACGGTGGATGCATATTCTATTATTGGCCTAACCAAGCTTAAATAACATTTTAGTTTTATGTTCTTATTTGATTTATAGAAATTTCTTTTAATAAACCCTAATGCTTTGTTGGATTTTTTTATAGTTTCATCAATATGTGGATTCCATGACAGTTTTTCATTTATTATAACACCTAGGTATTTTGCGTTTTTAGTCTGTGTTAATGGTTTGCCATGAATAAGATAAGTGGAATTAATTTGTTTTAGTTTTTTTGTTACTCTTAACAACTGACATTTTTCTGGGTGGAAAGACATGCTCCAATTTGATTCCCATTTCTGTAATTCATCTAATTCTCTTTGTAAAATATCTGTGTCTTGTTTTGTTTTTATTGTTCTATATATTATGCAATCGTCTGCAAATAATCTGACTTTTGTTCCTGAACTAATGCAATTTGGTAAATCATTTATGTAAATTAAAAATAGTAGTGGACCCAAGACTGTTCCTTGAGGTACACCTGAGTTTACTGTTATTGGTGTTGATTTAGAGCCATTTATTATTACAGTTTGTTCTCTCCCTATCAGAAAATCTTTAATCCACTGATGCAGTGGACCATTAATGCCGAAATATTTTAATTTTTTAAGCAAGCTATGGTGGTGAACTTTGTCAAAAGCCTTGGAAAAATCTAGTAAGATAGCATCTATTTGTTCACTATTATCTAAACCTTTTGAAAAATCATCAATTAGTCCTATTAGTTGTGTTTCACATAATCTATATTTCCTAAAGCCATGTTGGTATGGGGTGAGGACATTATGTTTGTCTAAGTGGTTTATGATGTTGCTACATATTATGTGTTCTAGTATTTTACATGTGATGCTGGTAAGTGATACTGGTCTGTAGTTTCCTGGATCAGATTTTTCTCCTTTTTTAAATAGGGGGGTGACATTAGCTTCTTTCCAGTCCTTTGGTACTCTGCCCTGGTTAAGCGATGCCTGAAAGAGTATTTTGAACACTGGGGCTAGCTCATTGCTTAGTTCTTTGAGTAATCTAGCTGGAATACCATCAGGTCCAGACGCTTTATTTGGTTTGGTGTTGGCTAATAGTTTTTGAATTCCATTTTCTTGTACTACTAAATCTTCTATGTTGTCTACTTGGTTCAAATTAAGAAATATGTCTTTGTCTCCTGGGGCTGAGAATGCTGATGCAAAGTATTTGTTTAGGATGTTTGCTTTAGTTTCATTATCATTATGTATTATGTTATGTTCATCTTTTAATGGCGCTATGCCTGTTGTTTCCATTTTCTTAGACTTAATGTATGACCATAGGTTTTTGTTGTTATCTTTAGATATTACATTGTTTATGTATTCACTCTGCTTCTGTCTGCTTACTTTTTGGGTTAGGTGTTTAATTTTTATATACACATATACGTTCGCAGATTATATAGAATAACCAATTTGTACAGTTTTAATAGGCTCTTATATTAACTTTGGTTTTCTTTATTGACATTTTTATTTATTTTTTTATTATAGATTTAGTCTTTGTAAAATTGTGCTACACATCAATTTCAAACAGTAGTATATACACACACACACGCACCATTTGATCATCAATTACGATATCGAGTTATTCAAAATGAGTCAAATAAAAAATTGGATTCAACAAAAAATCAATTTTTAAAAAGTGAGCCTAGTGGTCATTTAGAGTGTGCAAAAAATTTTACAAAGTTATTCTTGTGTCCAGTATGTCAGCCTTAGAAGAACATGTGATCTTTGCCATTTTTGACAGACCAAAAAAAATGAAGCTACGACCATAGTGTGTTATTGAAAGTTACACTTAGCCTGGTCGTGCTGTATGCAGATAGACTGTCCTTTGGTCGTATCTATGGTCACGGTTTTATATTCCGTTTGATCTAGGATGTAGATTATCTTCTTTTATACTCTGTGCGAGGTTTGATCTAGGATGTAGATTATCTTCTTTTATACTCTGTGCGAGGTTTGATCTAGGATGTAGATTATCTTCTTTTATACTCTGTCCGAGGTTTGATCTAGGATGTAGATTATCTTCTTTTATACTCTGTCAGAGGTTTGATCTAGGATGTAGATTATCTTCTTTTATACTCTGTCCGAGGTTTGATCTAGGATGTAGATTATCTTCTTTTATGCTCTGTTCGAGGTTTGATCTAGGATGTAGAATATCTTGTTTTATACTCTGTTCGAGGTTTGATCTAGGATGTAGATTATCTTCTTTTATACTCTGTCCAAGGTTTAATCTAGGATGTAGATTATCTTCTTTTATACTCTGTCCGAGGTTTGATCTAGGATGTTGATTATCTTCTTTTATACTCTGTCCAAGGTTTGATCTAGGATGTAGATTATCTTCTTTTATACTCTGTCCAAGGTTTAATCTAGGATGTAGATTATCTTCTTTTATACTCTGTCCAAGGTTTGATCTAGGATGTAGATTATCTTTTATACCATGTGCCAGGTTTGATCTAGGATGTTGATTATCTTCTTTTATACTCTGTCAGAGGTTTAATCTAGGATGTAGATTATCTTCTTTTATACTCTGTCCAAGGTTTGATCTAGGATGTAGATTATCTTCACAGTCTGAAGGAGCATCCCAAACGTAAAAGAAACAATAGTGCTTGGAAACAGAAAGTAGATAATCCTTCACTTTGTAGTTGTCTCGGCTTCATAAAACAGAAAGTAGAGAATCCTTCACTTTGAAGTTGTCTCGGCTTCATAAAACAGAAAGTAGAGAATCCTTCACTTTGTAGTTGTCTCGGCTTCATATAACAGAAAGTTAGAAATCCTTCACTTTGTAGTTGTCTCGGCTTCATAAAACAGAAAGTAGAGAATCCTTCACTTTGTAGTTGTCTCGGCTTCATAAAACAGAAAGTAGAGAATCCTTCACTTTGTAGTTGTCTTGGCTTCATAAAACATAAAGTAGAGAATCATTCACTTTGTAGTTGTCTCTTCTTCATAAAACAGAAAGTAGAGAATCCTTCACTTTGTAGTTGTCTCGGCTTCATAAAACAGAAAGTGGAGAATCCTTCACTTTGTAGTTGTCTCGGCTTCATAAAACAGAAAGTAAAGAATCCTTCATTTTGTAGTTGTCTCATTTATAAAACAGAAAGTAAAGAATCCTTCACTTTGTAGTTGTCTCGGCTTCATAAAACAGAAAATAGAGAATCCTTCACTTGTTAGTTGTCTCGGCTTTATAAAACAGAAAGTAGAGAATCATTCACACTTTGTAGTTGTCTCGGCTTAATAAAACAGAAGTAGAGAATCCTTCACTTTGTAGTTGTCTCGGCTTCATAAACACAAAGTAGAGAACCCTTCACACTTTGTAGTTGTCTCGGCTTTATAAAACAGAAAGTAGAGAATCCTTCACTTTGTAGTTGTCTTGGCTTCATAAAACATAAAGTAGAGAATCATTCACTTTGTAGTTGTCTCGGCTTCATAAAACAGAAAGTAGAGAATCCTTCACTTTGTAGTTGTCTCGGCTTCATAAAACAGAAAGTGGAGAATCCTTCACTTTGTAGTTGTCTCGGCTTCATAAAAGAGAAAGTAAAGAATCCTTCATTTTGTAGTTGTCTCATTTATAAAACAGAAAGTAAAGAATCCTTCACTTTGTAGTTGTCTCGGCTTCATAAAACAGAAAATAGAGAATCCTTCACTTGTTAGTTGTCTCGGCTTTATAAAACAGAAAGTAGAGAATCATTCACACTTTGTAGTTGTCTCGGCTTAATAAAACAGAAGTAGAGAATCCTTCACTTTGTAGTTGTCTCGGCTTCATAAACACAAATTAGAGAACCCTTCACACTTTGTAGTTGTCTCGGCTTTATAAAACAGAAAGTAGAGAATCTTTCACACTTTGTAGTTGTCTCGGCTTCATAAAACAGAAAGTAGAGAATCCTTCACTTTGTAGTTGTCTCATTTATAAAACAGAAAGTAAAGAATCCTTCACTTTGTAGTTGTCTCGGCTTCATAAAACAGAAAGTAGAAATACCTTCTATTTGTAGTTGTCTCGGTTTCATAAAACAGAAAGTAGAGAATCCTTCACTTTGTAGTTGTCTCGGCTTCATAAAACAGAAAGTAGAGAATCCTTCACTTTGTAGTTGTCTCGGCTTCATAAAACAGAAAGTAGAAATACCTTCTATTTGTAGATGTCTGGGTTTCATAAAACAGAAAGTAGAGAATCCTTCACTTTGTAGTTGTCTCGGCTTCATAAAACAGAAAGTAGAGAATCCTTCACTTGTTAGTTGTCTCAGCTTTATAAAACAGAAAGTAGAGAATCATTCACACTTTGTAGTTGTCTCGGCTTAATAAAACAGAAGTAGAGAATCCTTCACTTTGTAGTTGTCTCGGCTTCATAAACACAAAGTAGAGAACCCTTCACCCTTTGTAGTTGTCTCGGCTTTATAAAACAGAAAGTAGAGAATCTTTCACACTTTGTAGTTGTCTCGGCTTCATAAAACAGAAAGTAGAGAATCCTTCACTTTGTAGTTGTCTCGGCTTCATAAAACAGAAAGTAGAAATACCTTTTATTTGTAGTTGTCTCGGTTTCATAAAACAGAAAGTAGAGAATCCTTCACTTTGTAGTTGTCTCGGCTTCATAAAACAGAAAGTAGAGAATCCTTCACTTTGTAGTTGTATCGGCTTCATAAAACAGAAAGTGGAGAATCCTTCACTTTGTAGTTGTTTCGGCTTCATAAAACAGAAAGTAGAAATACCTTCTATTTGTAGTTGTCTCGGTTTCATAAAACAGAAAGTAGAGAATCCTTCACTTTTTAGTTGTCTCGGCTTGATAAAACAGAAAGTAGAAATACCTTCTATTTGTAGTTGTCTCGGTTTCATAAAACAGAAAGTAGAGAATCCTTCACTTTGTAGTTGTCTCGGCTTCATAAAACAGAATGTAAAGAATCCTTCATTTTGTAGTTGTCTCGGCTTCATAAAACATAAAGTAGAGAATCCTTCACTTTGTAGTCGTCTCGGCTTTATAAACACAAAGTAGAGAACCCTTCACACTTTGTAGTTGTCTCGGTTTTATAAAACAGAAAGTAGAGAATCTTTCACACTTTGTAGTTGTCTCGGCTTCATAAAACAGAAAGTAGAAATACCTTCTATTTGTAGTTGTCTCGGTTTCATAAAACAGAAAGTAGAGAATCCTTCACTTTGTAGTTGTCTCGGCTTCATAAAACAGAAAGTAGAGAAACCTTCACTTTGTAGTTGTATCGGCTTCATAAAAAAGAAAGTGGAGAATCCTTCACTTTGTAGTTGTCTCGGCTTCATAAAACAGAATGTAAAGATTCCTTCATTTTGTAGTTGTCTCGGCTTCATAAAACAGAAAATAGAGAATCCTTCACTTGTTAGTTGTCTCGGCTTTATAAAACAGAAAGTAGAGAATCATTCACACTTTGTAGTTGTCTCGGCTTAATAAAACAGAAGTAGAGAATCCTTCACTTTGTAGTTGTCTCGGCTTCATAAACACAAAGTAGAGAACCCTTCACACTTTGTAGTTGTCTCGGCTTTATAAAAAAGAAAGTAGAGAATCTTTCACACTTTGTAGTTGTCTCGGCTTCATAAAACAGAAAGTAGAGAATCCTTCACTTTGTAGTTGTCTCATTTATAAAACAGAAAGTAAAGAATCCTTCACTTTGTAGTTGTCTCGGCTTCATAAAACAGAAAGTAGAAATACCTTCTATTTGTAGTTGTCTCGGTTTCATAAAACAGAAAGTAGAGAATCCTTCACTTTGTAGTTGTCTCGGCTTCATAAAACAGAAAGTAGAGAATCCTTCACTTTGTAGTTGTATCGGCTTCATAAAACAGAAAGTAGAGAATCCTTCACTTTGTAGTTGTCTCGGCTTCATAAAACAGAAAGTAGAAATACCTTCTATTTGTAGATGTCTGGGTTTCATAAAACAGAAAGTAGAGAATCCTTCACTTTGTAGTTGTCTCGGCTTCAAAAAACAGAAAGTAGAGAATCCTTCACTTGTTAGTTGTCTCGGCTTTATAAAACAGAAAGTAGAGAATCATTGACACTTTGTAGTTGTCTCGGCTTAATAAAACAGAAGTAGAGAATCCTTCACTTTGTAGTTGTCTCGGCTTCATAAAACAGAAAGTAGAGAATCCTTCACTTTGTAGTTGTATCGGCTTCATAAAACAGAAAGTAGAGAATCCTTCACTTTGTAGTTGTATCGGCTTAATAAAACAGAAAGTGGAGAATCCTTCACTTTGTAGTTGTCTCGGCTTCATAAAACAGAAAGTAGAGAATCCTTCACTTTGTAGTTGTCTCGGCTTCATAAAACAAAAAGTAGAAATACCTTCTATTTGTAGTTGTCTCGGTTTCATAAAACAGAAAGTAGAGAATCCTTCACTTTGTAGTTGTCTCGGCTTCATAAAACAGAATGTAAAGAATCCTTCATTTTGTAGTTGTCTCGGCTTCATAAAACATAAAGTAGAGAATCCTTCACTTTGTAGTTGTCTCGGCTTCATAAAACAGAAAGTGGAGAATCCTTCACTTTGTAGTTGTCTCGGCTTCATAAAAGAGAAAGTAAAGAATCCTTCATTTTGTAGTTGTCTCATTTATAAAACAGAAAGTAAAGAATCCTTCACTTTGTAGTTGTCTCGGCTTCATAAAACAGAAAATAGAGAATCCTTCACTTGTTAGTTGTCTCGGCTTTATAAAACAGAAAGTAGAGAATCATTCACACTTTGTAGTTGTCTCGGCTTAATAAAACAGAAGTAGAGAATCCTTCACTTTGTAGTTGTCTCGGCTTCATAAACACAAATTAGAGAACCCTTCACACTTTGTAGTTGTCTCGGCTTTATAAAACAGAAAGTAGAGAATCTTTCACACTTTGTAGTTGTCTCGGCTTCATAAAACAGAAAGTAGAGAATCCTTCACTTTGTAGTTGTCTCATTTATAAAACAGAAAGTAAAGAATCCTTCACTTTGTAGTTGTCTCGGCTTCATAAAACAGAAAGTAGAAATACCTTCTATTTGTAGTTGTCTCGGTTTCATAAAACAGAAAGTAGAGAATCCTTCACTTTGTAGTTGTCTCGGCTTCATAAAACAGAAAGTAGAGAATCCTTCACTTTGTAGTTGTCTCGGCTTCATAAAACAGAAAGTAGAAATACCTTCTATTTGTAGATGTCTGGGTTTCATAAAACAGAAAGTAGAGAATCCTTCACTTTGTAGTTGTCTCGGCTTCATAAAACAGAAAGTAGAGAATCCTTCACTTGTTAGTTGTCTCAGCTTTATAAAACAGAAAGTAGAGAATCATTCACACTTTGTAGTTGTCTCGGCTTAATAAAACAGAAGTAGAGAATCCTTCACTTTGTAGTTGTCTCGGCTTCATAAACACAAAGTAGAGAACCCTTCACCCTTTGTAGTTGTCTCGGCTTTATAAAACAGAAAGTAGAGAATCTTTCACACTTTGTAGTTGTCTCGGCTTCATAAAACAGAAAGTAGAGAATCCTTCACTTTGTAGTTGTCTCGGCTTCATAAAACAGAAAGTAGAAATACCTTTTATTTGTAGTTGTCTCGGTTTCATAAAACAGAAAGTAGAGAATCCTTCCTTTTGTAGTTGTCTCGGCTTCATAAAACAGAAAGTAGAGAATCCTTCACTTTGTAGTTGTATCGGCTTCATAAAACAGAAAGTGGAGAATCCTTCACTTTGTAGTTGTTTCGGCTTCATAAAACAGAAAGTAGAAATACCTTCTATTTGTAGTTGTCTCGGTTTCATAAAACAGAAAGTAGAGAATCCTTCACTTTTTAGTTGTCTCGGCTTGATAAAACAGAAAGTAGAAATACCTTCTGTTTGTAGTTGTCTCGGTTTCATAAAACAGAAAGTAGAGAATCCTTCACTTTGTAGTTGTCTCGGCTTCATAAAACAGAATGTAAAGAATCCTTCATTTTGTAGTTGTCTCGGCTTCATAAAACATAAAGTAGAGAATCCTTCACTTTGTAGTCGTCTCGGCTTTATAAACACAAAGTAGAGAACCCTTCACACTTTGTAGTTGTCTCGGTTTTATAAAACAGAAAGTAGAGAATCTTTCACACTTTGTAGTTGTCTCGGCTTCATAAAACAGAAAGTAGAAATACCTTCTATTTGTAGTTGTCTCGGTTTCATAAAACAGAAAGTAGAGAATCCTTCACTTTGTAGTTGTCTCGGCTTCATAAAACAGAAAGTAGAGAATCCTTTACTTTGTAGTTGTATCGGCTTCATAAAAAAGAAAGTGGAGAATCCTTCACTTTGTAGTTGTCTCGGCTTCATAAAACAGAATGTAAAGATTCCTTCATTTTGTAGTTGTCTCGGCTTCATAAAACAGAAAATAGAGAATCCTTCACTTGTTAGTTGTCTCGGCTTTATAAAACAGAAAGTAGAGAATCATTCACACTTTGTAGTTGTCTCGGCTTAATAAAACAGAAGTAGAGAATCCTTCACTTTGTAGTTGTCTCGGCTTCATAAACACAAAGTAGAGAACCCTTCACACTTTGTAGTTGTCTCGGCTTTATAAAACAGAAAGTAGAGAATCTTTCACACTTTGTAGTTGTCTCGGCTTCATAAAACAGAAAGTAGAGAATCCTTCACTTTGTAGTTGTCTCATTTATAAAACAGAAAGTAAAGAATCCTTCACTTTGTAGTTGTCTCGGCTTCATAAAACAGAAAGTAGAAATACCTTCTATTTGTAGTTGTCTCGGTTTCATAAAACAGAAAGTAGAGAATCCTTCACTTTGTAGTTGTCTCGGCTTCATAAAACAGAAAGTAGAGAATCCTTCACTTTGTAGTTGTATCGGCTTCATAAAACAGAAAGTAGAGAATCCTTCACTTTGTAGTTGTCTCGGCTTCATAAAACAGAAAGTAGAAATACCTTCTATTTGTAGATGTCTGGGTTTCATAAAACAGAAAGTAGAGAATCCTTCACTTTGTAGTTGTCTCGGCTTCAAAAAACAGAAAGTAGAGAATCCTTCACTTTGTAGTTGTCTCGGCTTTATAAAACAGAAAGTAGAGAATCATTGACACTTTGTAGTTGTCTCGGCTTAATAAAACAGAAGTAGAGAATCCTTCACTTTGTAGTTGTCTCGGCTTCATAAAACAGAAAGTAGAGAATCCTTCACTTTGTAGTTGTATCGGCTTCATAAAACAGAAAGTAGAGAATCCTTCACTTTGTAGTTGTATCGGCTTAATAAAACAGAAAGTGGAGAATCCTTCACTTTGTAGTTGTCTCGGCTTCATAAAACAGAAAGTAGAGAATCCTTCACTTTGTAGTTGTCTCGGCTTCATAAAACAAAAAGTAGAAATACCTTCTATTTGTAGTTGTCTCGGTTTCATAAAACAGAAAGTAGAGAATCCTTCACTTTGTAGTTGTCTCGGCTTCATAAAACAGAATGTAAAGAATCCTTCATTTTGTAGTTGTCTCGGCTTCATAAAACATAAAGTAGAGAATCCTTCACTTTGTAGTCGTCTCGGCTTTATAAACACAAAGTAGAGAACCCTTCACACTTTGTAGTTGTCTCGGTTTTATAAAACAGAAAGTAGAGAATCTTTCACACTTTGTAGTTGTCTCGGCTTCATAAAACAGAAAGTAGAAATACCTTCTCTTTGTAGTTGTCTCGGTTTCATAAAACAGAAAGTAGAGAATCCTTCACTTTGTAGTTGTCTCGGCTTCATAAAACAGAAAGTAGAGAATCCTTCACTTTGTAGTTGTATCGGCTTAATAAAACAGAAAGTGGAGAATCCTTCACTTTGTAGTTGTCTCGGCTTCATAAAACAGAAAGTAGAGAATCCTTCACTTTGTAGTTGTATCGGCTTCATAAAACAGAAAGTGGAAAATCCTTCACTTTGTAGTTGTCTCGGCTTCATTAAACAGAATGTAAAGAATCCTTCACTTTGTAGTTGTCTCGGCTTCATAAAACAGAAAGTAGAGAATCCTTCACTTTGTAGTTGTCTCGGCTTCATAAAACAGAAAGTAGAAATACCTTCTATTTGTAGATGTCTGGGATTCATAAAACAGAAAGTAGAGAATCCTTCACTTTGTAGTTGTCTCGGCTTCATAAAACAGAAAGTAGAGAATCCTTCACTTTGTAGTTGTATCGGCTTCATAAAACAGAAAGTGGAGAATCCTTCACTTTGTAGTTGTATCGGCTTCATAAAACAGAAAGTGGAGAATCCTTAACTTTGTAGTTGTCTCGGCTTCATAAAACAGAAAGTAGAGAATCCTTCACTTTGTAGTTGTCTCGGCTTCATAAAACAAAAAAGTAGAAATACCTTCTATTTGTAGTTGTCTGGGTTTCATAAAACAGAAAGTAGAGAATCCTTCACTTTGTAGTTGTCTCGGCTTCATAAAACAGAAAGTGGAAAATCCTTCACTTTGTAGTTGTCTCGGCTTCATTAAACAGAATGTAAAGAATCCTTCATTTTGTAGTTGTCTCGGCTTCATAAAACAGAAAGTAGAGAATCCTTCACATTGTAGTCGTCTCGGCTTCATAAAACAGAAAGTAGAGAATCCTTCACTTTGTAGTTGTATCGGCTTCATAAAACAGAAAGTGGAGAATCCTTCACTTTGTAGTTGTCTCGGCTTCATAAAACAGAAAGTAGAGAATCCTTCACTTTGTAGTTGTCTCGGCTTCATAAAACAGAAAGTAGAGAATCCTTCACTTTGTAGTTGTATCGGCTTCATAAAACAGAAAGTGGAGAATCCTTCACTTTGTAGTTGTCTCGGCTTCATTAAACAGAATGTGAAGAATCCTTCATTTTGTAGTTGTCTCGGCTTCATAAAACAGAAAGTAGAGAATCCTTCACTTTGTAGTTGTCGGCTTTATAAACAACAAAAACATGTTTGCTCAAAATTGTAAATAATATCTTTTTTTTTTTTTAAATTTAACCGCTTCGGTTTCCATCTTAAAAATGGTAGGTCTACCCGGTAATAAGGCTAGTAACAAATTAAATGTTCGTATTTTTTTGTGAACCGTAAGTAGGAGAATTCATGATGTGCGTTAGTCAGGGCTTTACAATGTCTACATTGTGGTTTGTGGTCGTATCAAATGTTTCAGTAGAAGTGATAAATATAAAGAAAATACACTGCAAAACAGATTTTAAAAGTAACCCTTTACCTTCTTATCATGTATTGAATATTTACTCAGGAATATAGTGTCATCAATGGAAAAATGACAGCATCTAAAGTCACTATAGCACCTCCACCTTACAACCTTACAATTACAAAAGGTAAGTCACTAGGAAAGCTTTATGTCATCCTAATAAGAAATGTTTGCTTACTGAAGAGTTTGGCTCTTAAGCCTTCTGAATGTGAAATTAAACATTTTGGCTATTTATATACAAATGAATCTTAAAAGATTAAGGCTATTCGTACTCAGTGTGAAACTTGAAACATTAGGCTATTCGTATTATCCCAGTGTTAAAATTATAAATTTAGTTTACGCTAACCATACTATGTTGATATGAAATTCCACAATAAAACATGATTGCATGAATGATGGGCGGGATGCATAATAATGACTAGGAAAAAATGACTGGCTATTAAATGTCTGGATATACCCTTAAGGTATAGAGGAAGCATGACATAAGGGTCAAAAGAAAAGCTGGCTGGACCACGTGAAAGAATAGACCCGCCTCTACCTTGATGTCCTGTTAAGAAACAACTGCTGACCGGGAAAAGTAGAAGGATTTTGTTACTCGAAATGTCACAGCACCCCAACGAATCAAGGATCAGAGAATAAGATTAACATGATCTTATTTTTACAATAATTTAAAACATACCGGAGAACACAAAAATTACGAATAATCAGTGCTGAGTATAAGACTAATGTAATCGTTTAATCATAAAGATGTATGGATGGGATTGAAAGCTCCATCACAAACATGAAATTTTGTATTTTCCAACTGTTTCTAAGTCTTTCAGTGTTGGTCTGTTTAGTCATATAATATTGTTGTTTTATGTACTTGTGATGTCCCTTTAAATAGACATCGTTGCCTCGTTTCTCGTCTTGAAATTCACACCCGCAAGACACAGTCCCAATCCCCAGCGCCTCCATCACCACTGTTTGTGCAGCCACAGCCCTGACCCAGATAACTGCTCCTTCATTTACGTGTCTATTATTCTTTCGCTAGCGACACCATTGGATCACTTGGGTCTTTTTGTCCTTCCTGTTTCCAAACACTCTCAACACGTCACCTTGTTCCTCCACACATGTTCACTATCATTTTCATTTCTTCACGCATCGAGTCGTATAAGTCTGTTAGCGAGTCTTTCATAGTTTTCAGAAGTTCACCGATATCTGGATCCACCTCAAACAAATATGTTTCCGGATCCGGCCCTTCATCAGCCAGAGCCTGCCGAAGACGTTCTCTAAGAATGTCTTTATTCTTTTCAAAGCGTTTCAGACGCCATCACTTGAGCTCTACTTTCAGTTTCTTCAATTCCAGGCAACTCAACGAGGCAACGAAGTTTATTTACAAGAACATAAGAAAACATCTGTCTTGAACACAGTCTCTTTATATCGGCTCTTAATTTGGGCGGAACTTGTTCTCTTTTTCCTAATGTTGACATCCTTTTTCAGTCTAGTCTCTAACAGTGCACACCGTCTGCACTAGATTGAATGGCGGTGTGCATGGCGGGGCTTATAACAATACGATGTAGAGTGTACTTTTTGAAACAGACCAAACCTCCGTTATACATCTTATTGAGCGATTTTTATGCTCTTAATAACCAATGACTGTTAGAGGTTTAAAAAAAGATCATTTTTACCAAGCCTGATTTCTTGCATAGTCTCCTCGACAAACAAATCCAAGTAAAGCGAATGAATAAGTCTTCAGTGTAAGTATTTTCTTTTTTTCTAGCCAAATTTAAATTAATTACAAAAAATAAAATGGTCAGACTAGAGTTTTATCAGTGTGTCTAACTATCTTGTAATTCTTTTCCCAACGATAGGCCTATACATCAACTGAAAAGTATAGCTTTAAAGAGTTTTAGTCTATCTGTACTAATTGTAATAAGAAAACGTCAATTTTTAGGTTTTTGACAATTTTTAAACAAGTAATGTTAGGAAACATTTTCAAGTTATTTGAGTAATAATCTCGAAACCAAAAGAATGGCTAGAAAAAGGAAATACGACAAGCCTGAAGAGGGAAGCTCAAGACTGGTGACTCCAAAGGGAAGAGGGAGTTGTTAGGAAACATATTTCATAGTCATTTATAAATGTTTCAAGATCTCGATTCCAGTGTCTTGGAGAGAGAGTCTAAGAGAAACAACGAGCAGCTGTGCGGGACTCTCCATGGGATTGAATAGTCTGAGTTGGAGTACAACAAGAAATAAGTCAAACGACGACCCTTTGGAAGATTCACAATGAATAGATTGATGTTCATTTAATTTGTAAAAAGTAGAACTTCCTTTGTAACTTGTTATAAGTCGTGACAGAATTGTATGACTTGAAATATCTTCCATTTCTCTTTAAATGTGTGCAAGGTCAGGCTTACAACTCTTTTACCAGAGAGTTCGTTGAATGGGTTTTAACGGAGCAAATACCACGTGACTTTTTGACCTGGAGCGAAAAAACGTACAGTCCAGATGAACACTATTGGGGGACATTAAACAATCTTTATCACAATCAGTTTTTAAATACACCTGGAGGCTTTCAAGGTGAGTACACACACACACACACAGATTTCTTTCTGAAAACATCACATTTTCTTTCTGAAAAATACATTTTCTTTCTCAAAACATACATTTTCTTTCTCAAAACATACATTTTCTTTCTCAAAACATACATTTTCTTTCTCAAAACATACATTTTCTTTCTCAAAACATACATTTTCTTTCTCAAAACATACATTTTCTTTCTCAAAACATACATTTTCTTTTTGAAACATAATATTTTCTTTTTGAAAACATCACATTTTCTTTTTGAAAAAATCACATTTTCTTTCTGAAAACATAAAATTTCTTTCTGAAACATAACTTTTCATTCTGAAACATATTAGATTTTCGTTCAGAAATATGAGATTTTTGTTCTGAAATATATTAGATTTTCATTCTGAAAATTATTAGATTATCATTCTGAAACATATTAGATTTTCATTCTGAAACATGAGATTTTCGTTCTGAAACATGAGATCTTCGTTCTGAAACATGATATTTTCATTCTGAAACATGAGATTTTCGTTCTGAAACATATTTTGTATAAAATGTTTACAACTTCAATCCATCTAGCAATCATTTAAATTTTAAAAGCAACACTGGTTCTTACTCAAGAGAAGATTAAGCCTTTCTTTAAAAACAATGACTGCTAAATGGATGTCAGTAACAAGTATAATAAGTGCACACAGTATCAAGTCCAGAGTTTCCATCCTTCTGTATATATGAAAGAGCTTCTTCAATAAAAAGTTTGTTTTTACAGGTGAACCAGACAAGAAAGGTTACATTACAAAGTTCATCAGTTGGCAATACAGAAATGCCAGGCATAAATGTCGAGGTCAGATCATTCATAGTATTTGTGTGTTTTCTTCACTTGACTTGCCAACAATTATGGTCCAGATGCATTTAGCTGCCAACAAATTTGACTTGACCTATGACCCCATTGCTTATGCCTGTATAGAAGAGCTACATACAAATAAAACTTTGGCTAACGTGCCTTTGAATAGAGCCTTTTACAAAAACCTGCATTTTGTCAAGTACACAGTAGGTCATAAGTAAGGACATGTTTGTAAGCTACTCACAGTGATAGAAAGTTGTTTTCTTTCAATGTAACAGGTGACACAATAATTTATTGATCTAACTACAAAACATAGTGTTTCTTGTTAGCTAGAGACTAAGATCTAAGTATCATATCTTGACATTGCTACTAAAAGTTCAAAATGGCAAAGTTTCACAAAACAATATCAATTGTCTTTCAATATTTCTGTTTTAATATTCTCTGTGTTTGTTGAATGTACCCTCACCATGATTAGTTGATATATTCTTTGTGTTTGTTGAATGAACACTCACCATGATTAGTTAATATATTCTCTGTGTTTGTTGAATGTACACTCACCATGATTAGTTGATATATTCTCTGTGTTTGTTGAATGTACACTCACCATGATTAGTTGATATATTCTTTGTGTTTGTTGAATTTAGAATTGGCTGTGTACTCTAAACATTTCTTTTAATCTAATATTAACATTGTGGATGATTGCATTGGCTTAATATTATTTCTAGAGCTACTAAATAAATTATGATTATGTCTATAACATACTTACATTTATGAATATATATATATATTCCATAACTATTTCATGTTAGAAGTTTGTGTAGTAGAACAAATACAAATATTTTGTACATTCTATATTCATGCTATGCTGCCAATATTTTGTTTTTACTTCTAAGTTGGATTGGACTAAATTTAGGAAAACTTTTTTCACTTCCCTAATTTTGTTGGAAGCATCTAATATATAAAGTAGAATGTGAGGCGTATGTTTGTATGTATGTCCCCCCGTTTGACCAATCTTGATAAAACTTGGCAGAAATGTTCCTTGGGTACTAACTTAGACCGTAGTGTATGTATTGTAGCCCTAAAACAAACTTAAGACCCTAAAACAAAATTGACCGACTCTATTAAAGCTATAGTATTTTAAGGATTTAGGCTTTGTTTACAATGTTGACATAAGAAGAGATCGAAAGGATTTAGATCTAGATCAATTTTTAAGAATTACACTTTGCGGAATATAGTTTTTTACTTTGACATTTGAAAATACAACAGAAGGTCCATTAATTTCATTATTTAATAAAAATTAACTTTCAAATTTGTGTTTCAAAAGCATTTTTTATATAAATTCGTTCCTTATATTAGCGAATTAGATTTCCTGACGAACAATCTATCATTAGACAATACCGTAATGTTACACATCTTTCCATTCCTAGGTCTAAAACTCTAATTCAACTTTAAGATGATTAAACTTCTCTTCGTAAAGATAGTTTTATACTTTAACACATGAACATACAAATTATAGTAAATTCATTTCATATTTTAATCAAATTAACAATCAAATTTGTTTTTCTAAAGCCTTTTTACATGAGTGCAACTCTATTCTTAATATTGCGTGAATGTAGGTCAATTTTTGTCTCCATTCATAATATTTTTTTATTCATGAATTCATGCATTCGCTTAACTTATAACATTTTTTATCTTAGTTTCTAATTCACTATATCAGTGACTACATTAGCAATACGCAAGTTAAGACCCGCGGGCAGCGGGTAATATCTGTCTAGTTACAAATAATTTTTTTTTCTATTTATCATCACTTTTTGTAATCATTTATATTTATTTTATTTGCTTGCAAAATTGTGTAGATAAAAAGCCTATCATCTTTGTTTTTGGTTTTGTTTAACCCTCAACTTAGCTCTACTTTAGGCTGAACTTCTTTTTTAGAACGTTCTAGAATGATGACAACCAGACTTTAACCTATTGGAAACACAATCTGTCAATGTAGACAACCACAAAACATTATCTGTCAATGTAGACAACCACAAAACATTATCTGTCAATGTAGACAACCACAAAACATTATCTGTCAATGTAGACAACCACAAAACATTATCTGTCAATGTAGACAACCACAAAACATTATCTGTCAATGTAGACAACCACAAAACATTATCTGTCAATGTAGACAACCACAAAACATTATCTGTCAATGTAGACAACCACAAAACATTATCTGTCAATGTAGACAACCACAAAACATTATCTGTCAATGTAGACAACCACAAAACATTATCTGTCAATGTAGACAACCACAAAACATTATCTGTCAATGTAGACAACCACAAAACATTATCTGTCAATGTAGACAACCACAAAACATTATCTGTCAATGTAGACAACCACAAAACATTATCTGTCAATGTAGACAACCACAAAACATTATCTGTCAATGTAGACAACCACAAAACATTATCTGTCAATGTAGACAACCACAAAACATTATCTGCCAATGTAGACAACCACAAAACATTATCTGTCAATGTAGACAACCACAAAACATTATCTGTCAATGTAGACAACCACAAAACATTATCTGTCAATGTAGACAACCACAAAACATTATCTGCCAATGTAGACAACCACAAAACATTATCTGTCAATGTAGACAACCACAAAACATTATCTGTCAATGTAGACAACCACAAAACATTATCTGTCAATGTAGACAACCACAAAACATTATCTGCCAATGTAGACAACCACAAAACATTATCTGTCAATGTAGACAACCACAAAACATTATCTGTCAATGTAGACAACCACAAAACATTATCTGTCAATGTAGACAACCACAAAACATTATCTACCAATGTAGACAACCACAAAACATTATCTGTCAATGTAGACAACCACAAAACATTATCTGTCAATGTAGACAACCACAAAACATTATCTGTCAATGTAGACAAACATAAAACATTATCTGTCAATGTAGACAAACATAAAACATTATCTGTCAATGTAGACAAACATAAAACATTATCTGTCAATGTAGACAAACATAAAACATTATCTGTCAATGTAGACAACCACAAAACATTATCTGTCAATGTAGACAAACATAAAACATCTGTCAATGTCGATAAAAGAGAATTTCTCTTCTGGATTTATTTTCTTGCATTCATCAACAGAAAAAAAAATATTTAAAAAAAAAGTTTCATTGATTGACGAGCGTCAGAAATAGTATGGTCAGTACTCTCAGGTATCCGTGTTCCTTTAGTATGGTCATTTAGTATGGTCAGTGCGCTATTCAGCTTCTGTATTGCATTCAGGCACGATCATTTCCCTTTGCAACTTCTTGTGTGTTTATAGAGGCCACTCCTTGATACACAGCTGCGGTCACAGATTGGGTATCTGTAATCATCAGGCGTAGTTGCATGTTCACCCTTCTAACTACTACTGTTGTGTAAGGCATCTGCAATCCGAGACCCTTCCTTTATGCTGTTTCTCCATGTGGATCTATCCAGTACCACGTTTTCCCAGCTTATAGTGTCGATTTTAAAAAGCTTCATGTCGTGTTTGCATACATCCGTATACCGTAAAAGTTGGCGACCAGAGGCTAGATCACGGTTAGATCACCATACAGAATGTCTTGTGGAAGTCGACCTACTGGCATTCTATGAACGTTGCCAAGCCAGCCAAGACGTCTGCTGCTGATAGCACAGTGGTTGTCCTGGCACCCTGCTCTTCGTTGCACTTCCTCACTTGTTATTTTATCTTGCCACCTTATTTTAAAGATCTGCCTTAGGCATCGGAGGTGGAAGATATTTAGCTTTTTTTTCCTCCCATGAGTAGGTTGACCATGTTTCACTTCCTATAGTTAAGTGCTTGACACACAGGTCTGGTTGACTAAGGCTTTGGTATTGTTAATCAGCAAGTTATTGTCCCACACTCTTTTCTGCAATTGTGACATGGTGCCCATTCCCTTGTCTATCCTATTATTAATATCTTTATCCAGTAGCACATAGTTTAATATGATGGATCCAAGAAAGTAAAAATAATTAACAATTTCAAGTGGTTGGCCGTTAATGGTTACGTGAGGTGCAGTATTTGTGTTCTGTACTAGTATTTTAATCTTGATTTGACAAATAATGAAGTCAAATTTCAGGCAAGCAGCAGACAGTTTGTCAACCAGGGTCTGAAGCTGAGTAGCAGAGTAGCTAGGCCTACATCATCAGCATAGAGAAGTTCCCTGATTAATACCTTCCTAACTTTGGTTTTTGCCCTCAACCTTGATACATTAAAGAGTTTTCCAGAGAATCTTGTATGGAGAAATACACCTTCGCTGATGTCGCTGTAAGCACAATGCAGTAGGCAGGAAAAGAATATGCCATACAGCGTAAGTGCGAGCACACATCCCTGCTTGACACCACCGCTAACCCGTCCCAAGACATGACGTTAAACTGCGCTCCTCTTTCCTTAGCACTTTTGGAGCTCAAAAGTGCCCTACTTCTTTTCTATCATTGTGTTTGCCTCCTCTTTTCCTCAGTCTGCCTTCATTGATCATCACTCTGTCTCCTTATCTTTAAAATCTCACTACGTCCTAGACCATACCGGAAACATTTCTGAAAGAAAGCATCAGTTTCCGAAGCTACAGTGCTTACAGTAAGAATGTTGAGGATGCAGAGAGAGCATAAGGTGGAGTATCCTTGTGAAGGACAGCATTCCCCATGAGAGGGTAGAACTACGGACCACACTACAGGCCGTAGCAGCTAGGATAACCCTTCAAGAGGTTATCACTTGCTGCAGCCTGTATCTACCACCAGGCGCTCCATTAAACTCAACAGACATGGAGGACCTATTGAAACAACTCCCCCGGCCTTATATAATCCTTGGGGATTTCAATGCCCATAACACCATGTGGGGATCCAACAATACCGACACAAGAGGCCGTATGCTGGAGGATATCTTCCTCCAACATGATTTATGCATACTTAATGATGCATCACTGACCTACTTGCACCCAGGAACTGGATCTCTCACATGCATTGACCTCACCGTATGCGTCCCCGGACTTCTGGACGACTTTAAATGGTCAGTTAGCAATGATCTACGGGGAAGTGATCACTTCCCAATCATTATTACTAACAATCTCCCCTCATTGGGACGACCTCAGCGGTGGAAACTGAATAAGGCCGATTGGGAACAATACCAAAAAAAATGCTCCGAGGATATCACAGAAAATATCCTCAATGAACAGAACCCAGCTGATACCTTTGCTAGCAAGCTACTTAGTATAGCCAGGAACGTTGTCCCCCTAACACGCCAGAGTTCCAAAAAGTCAAAACCATTGAGGAAAGACACCCAATTGATTGCAGGTCAGAGAACAATGAAGACTACAACAAACCGTTCTCGCTTGAGGAACTGAGGGAATCGCTGGACAAGTCACATGACACAGCGCCTGGAGAAGATGAAATCCATTACCAGTTCCTCAAGCACCTTCCCGAACCCTCATTGGCAGTCCTGCTAAGGGTCTATAACTTTGTGTGGCAAACAGGCGCTTTCCCAAACAGCTGGAGGAAAGCCACAGTTATACCGATACCTAAACCGGGAAGAGACGGCTCTGATTCAGCTAACTATCGACCAATAGCACTAACAAGCTGCATCTTCAAAACCATGGAAAGAATGATAAACAGTAGGCTGGTCTGGTACCTGGAGAGAACGACCAGTGCGGATTCCGGCAGGGACGAACAACAACTGACCACCTGGTAAGGCTGGAAGCTTATATTAGAAATGCATTACTCAGAAGAGAACATCTAGTAGCTGTATTCTTCGATATAGAAAAGGTCTATGACGCAACCTGGAAACATGGCATTCTACGTGACCTAGAGCTTATGGGGCTTAAGCGACACCTCCCCAGTATTGTGGGGGTATTCTTGAAAGACCGAAAATTTCAGGTTCGAATGGGCAACTCCGCTTCTGACACTCATGGCCAGGAAATGGGTGTACCCTAGGGCAGAATTCTGTCAGTCACCCTGTTCAACATTAAAATAAACAGCATCATAAATGCTCTGTTTCCTGGCATAGAGTTCTCTTTGTATGTTGATGACTTTACTTTTTACATTTTTACTTATGGGGAAATCATGAACACCTTAAAAAGAAAATTGCAGTTATGTTTAAACAAAATTCAAAATTGGGCAAACGATAATGGTTTTAAATTTTCGGACTCCAAAACAGTTAGTATGCATTTGTGTAATTTAAGGGGACTCCACCCAGACCCTGAACTATTTATACACAAAAAGAAGATCCCTGTCGTGAAAACTACAAAATGTTTAGGCCTGACCCTAGATTGCAAATTTAATTTTCTCCCCCACATTAAGGAACTTTTGAAGAAATGCCAAAAGTCATTAAACATACTTAGAGGATTCAGCCATACGGACTGGAGAGCTGACAGAGATACCTTGCTGCTGCTATATCGGAGTCTAATTTGATCCAAGCTAAACTACGGATCCATAATATGTGGAGCAGCAAGGAAGTCTTACCTAAAAATACTGGAACCAATACAAAATGCTGCCCTGTGTCTCTGCCTCAGCGCGTTTCGTACATCACCTATCCCAAGTATCCATGTGGAGGCTGGAGAACTCCCCATGGATATAAGAATGAAAATGCTTGCAATGCAGTATATAGTCAAGCTAAAATCCAACCCCACGAACCCTGCTTTCGACTCCATATTTAACCCCACAGAGGTAGAATTATACAATCGAAGGCCTAACGTCATACAGCCGTTGGGCCTTCGAATGAGAGAATCCATCCTCCTTGGCTAATGAATAAACCCAAATTAAATTTATCCCTCCTTAATTTCAAAAAAGAAAATACAGACCCAAGTTTACTACAAGTCCACTTTAGGGAACTGCAGGAGAGCTATGGAGATTGTGGCACCATCTACACAGACGGATCCGAAATGGATGGAAAGGCCGCGTGTACCTGCTCCTTCCGGAACAAAACAATCTCCCGTAGACTCCCCGATGGCTGCTCCATCTTTACGGCCGAATTGCATGCAATATCGCTTGCACTTATGGCCGTTAAAGCATCAGTAAGGAGGAAATTTATAATCTGCTCCGACTCCAAATCTGCATTGCAAGCTTTGGGACGGATGAAGACTGACATCCCATTGGTACATAAGAGCCTGAAGCTGTTGGACCAAATAACAACTGACCATAGGGATGTCACCTTCATCTGGGTCCCTGCCCATGTTGGCATTGAGGGAAACGAAGCCGCAGACAGAGAAGCAAAGAGAGCCCTAAATCATGCGGTGTCAGGAACCCAAATTCCCTGCTCGGACCTGAGACAAAGTATTGCCTCTGCCACCTATCGAGAGTTGCAGAACCGATGGGAGGCTGAGACTCACAATAAACTCAGGCAGATTGTGGCGGATGTCAGGTGGCGGCCCACATCTAAGGGTCTGACAAGGCGTGGTAGCACGACCATGTAAAGACTTAGGATTGGCCACACCTACATCACCACTCTTTTGTGCTGAAGAGAGACGAGCCCCCACTTTGTGAGTACTGTGACTCTCGCCTCACCGTGGAACATATCCTCGTTGATTGCCCCAGATACAAGGATGACAGGGAGAAATATTTTAGAGCCACTAACTTAAAAACACTATTCAATAATGTCGACCCTGGGAAGGTACTGGGCTTTATCCGGGAAGTGGGGATGTCTACGAAGATCTGATTTAAGAATTTGTGAACATGTACTATTTACATTAGATTTTTACAAAATTATTTAATTTTTACTACCTTTACTATTTTAAATGTGAATAGACCTTGATTTTAATGATTTAACTGTATAGAATTTAGCCTTTGTTATCTTGAGAGAGAGAGAGTAGTCCTTAAGGGAATGCAGGCACGACATTGTGCCGATGTGCCTAAAACCAAAACCAAACCAAAACCTTCACCAACGAGTCCATTCCTTCTTTAGCTTGCGTCAATATTTTATCAAATTGGTTTATTTGGCCTTCCACTTGTAATATATTTTCATCTACCTTGTTTCCCATCCTCTTAATTTGTTCATGCCTTGCATCAATATCTTCCTGTATCTTTCCGATGAGCTCAACAATCTTCGGCTCAATTTCAAATAGATACGTCTTCGGATCTTCGTCTTCATCGATCAGGGCTTGCTACCACTAAGCTTTAGGCGTCGGTAACTAACTTCCTGCCTTAGCTCTTTAATCGAGATAGGGCTAGTTGTTTCAAGGATGCCATTGAGATCGAATCCTACCTCCTCTCATTGAGTCGCCAATATTCCCACTTTTGACACCAATTTAATAACTGAAGGGAGGCAACTCAACAAGGTATAGATGTTTATTTACATGAAGACATGGCAAACACATAGGACATCTGCCTTGAGCATAGCATCTACTTATCAGCTCTAGACTGGGCGGAAATCGTTCTCCCTCTGATGTCAACATTCTTCTTTATCTAGTCTTTAATAGTGCGCACCTTCTGCACTATGTTGGATGGCGGTGTGCATGGCAAGGTTATAACAATATATATATATATATGTTGTTGACCTTAAACTAGGCAATCTGTCCTACTAACTAAAGGACATAACACATGAACAAGCATGCCATAAATATTTTGGTTATTAAGAGTAGATGCAACAAAAACCTTTGTATTATGTCAAAAGATTTATTGAAAGCTAAAAATGGATAATTTAAAAATAGAATTACACACTGCAGGTTAGTAGGTCAATGTCACCATTACCAGAAGAGTGTATTCTGTAAAACAAAATTTAGGACATTGACCTAAATGCCTTGTATGTTGAGTGTTTTTAATACAAGCAGAGCTGTGAATGTGTGTATGTGTGTGTATCAATGGTTGTTTATCGTTTGAAAATGATTTGGTTGCTTCTAAAGAATCACATAGCCTGTAGGGTTTGTGCATAGAGAGGAACATCTAACTGCTTGAATGGACTGAAGTTGACCTCCGTCAAAAATACATTATTATCAAATTATTAAAAACAAAGTGTCTAATGATAAACTATTTTAAAAACCGCCTGCAGGAAGTATCTGTCCATGTTCTGTTCAAAGAGTAGGTCGAGCAGGATACATCATCAGCTAATCATTTGTTTCGATCAAACTACCTGAGAGACACAACTCAAGAAATCTATTGGTTTGAATCTTTTTCAAAACATTTTAAAGTCAGACTATCTCATTGATCATGTTAAATAGCAAGTTAATGACCATGTCAAAGATCATATAAAGTATAATGTCAAAGACATGTGAATAAAAAATAAATAATATGTCGCTAAAGTTTAAAGTAAAGAAAAAAATGAACTAGGATGTCGGCTATCAGTTATCACAAAGAAAGTGAGATATCATACAAGTGTATACATTATACCAGACATCCAATGGACTATATATACCAGATATCACTTTGACTATATAACTGTTATCATCTAAACTATATATCATATATTTCATCAATTATATACCAGATATTCCTTGGATTATATATCAGATATCACATGGAATATGTACCACATATCACTTGAACAATATACCAGGTATCACATTAATTATATACCAGATATAACATAAATTTTAGATTTATTGATTTCAAATTTCACATAAATAATATTGAATATTATAAATAATGTTAATACTATCATATATTATTAGACATCATACATGCCTAGCTAGTCTAAGATATCACATAGGTAGATGATATCAGAGTCTATCATGTATTAGAAATAAAATATCATACACTACATACTTCATACATACTTCAAAATATCACATAGATGATATCAGACATATTATTCTAAATCTGTAATATATCTGCGAAAATAGCAGCCACCGACTGATTCATTCATTCACCAATTCAACATGAGATCTTTTGAACCGGATTTACATGACATTTTGTACTCATGTTGCTTTTACCTCTTAGGTGCTCACTAAGAAACAGTTTTGATAGATTCGCTAGGAAAAGGGATACTATAATTCAGGTGTCAAAAGAAAATTAGACGGATTTGACCAAATAAACGATATATTTCTATACATTTTTATACATTTTATCTAGTGTAACTTTCATGCTTAGGCCTATAGCATGCTATAGAGTGCTATGGTCCAATCTCTTTAGTTGACCTGTGGGGGAAGGGGATATCTGAGAGGCTTTCCGTTCTACCTTTAGGCGCTCAGTCAACACAACTCTGCTTGAGTCGGGTGTCGAACTCAAGCCCCCCTAAACAGCTAGACAAGCAGATTTAGCCTATCGGCCACACACCCCTCAGTCTAACGAATGAAAGGGCCAAGGAAAATATTTGTGAAGTTTTATTAATAATGCAAAAACTTTCGTCTCCTTTCAGTAAGGTTTGTCCAAATATTTCAATCTAAAACATATAAGCCTTTCGGTAGAGCCTATCCAAATATTTCAATCTAAAACATATAAGCCTTTCGGTAGAGCCTATCCAAATATTTCAATCTAAAACATATAAGCCTTTCGGTAGAGCCTATCCAAATATTTCAATATAAAACGTATAAGCCTTTCAGAAGAGCCTATCCAAATATTTCAATATAAAACGTAAAAGCCTTTCAGAAGAGCCTATCCAAATATTAGTAGTACGAAAAAGAAGGGTTCCGACCCAAAAACAAACTTAGAGCCCAAGAATTTAGAAATTGTATGGTGGACAAGCATTTTGATTTTCGAAACGGACCGAGGAGGGATACAATAATTTCAGAGCCAAAAGTATACGAGGGGCGTTATGAAGCCGTTCCGATGAAGACCAAAAGCTACGCGAGAAAACATTCTGGAGAAAGAAAGAGGGGAGAGAAGGAGCCCCAACGTGACACAATGTCATGGGATCAAAAGGAGAGAAGGAGCCCCAACGTGACACAATGTCATGGGATCAAAAGGAGAGAAGGAGCCCCAACGTGACACAATGTCATGGGATCAAAAGGAGAGAAGGAGCCCCAACGTGACACAATGTCATGGGATCAAAAGGAGAGAAGGAGCCCCAACGTGACGACACAATGTCATGGGATCAAAAGGAGAGAAGGAGCCCAAACGTGACACAATGTCATGGGATCAAAAGGAGAGAAGGAGCCCCAACGTGACACAATGTAATGGGATCAAAAGGAGAGAAGGAGCCCCAACGTGACACAATGTCATGGGATCAAAAGGAGAGAAGGAGCCCCAACGTGACACAATGTCATGGGATCAAAAGGAGAGAGCGGGGCCCGTTTCATTGGAAGTGCACAAAAGGAAGGGAGTGTTAGAAGCGGGGGTGGGGGAGGCGGGGAGTGGTTAGGTCTTGATAATTTGGTGTGAGAAGACATGTATTTCGCACGGGTGTGTAGGGGAGGCAATAGGCAATGTCTGCATGTTCAGATACAAATAGCAGATAAGACTATAAATATGAGAGGTTGAGTGGTTTTTTTTTACAACATTATTCATGATAATTATTCTCTTATCTTAAACTATACATACATATACATCAATTCTACTACTTTATACATGCGTGTACATCGATTTTACTACTTTATACATATATGTACATCAGTTCTATTACTTAATACATACATGTACATCAATTCTTGACAATGTGAATGAAATGTTGTTTTGAATATGTGTCTAAGTCTGTGCAGAGATGTTCTTCACAATTTGAGTGAGGTAGCTTCGAACAACTCACTCTGTTTGGTTTGTCTGGTAAAAAGTCTGTGCACGTTATTTCTCTCACACCCAATCTAGGATCAGTTGAAATTTCGCCCAATTATTTCTAGTAACAGACAAAATAACATTCAATAACAAAATTAACTATTTAGTTAATTAACTATTGGTAATTAATTCTTTTGTTTTGAATCGAACAACGGAAAGAAATTTTTCTTGAAGATGTGGTGGTATACATTGCATTATATCCCCTTTATAATTTGCCTAGTGAAATAGGGCGCCGCTGCAAACTAACATAAGATAACTATAACGCCTTCTATGCCATTTGCATTTCGCTGACAAAGTTTGAACCCATAAATTCAAATTTAAGTCGTACAACTTTTTAAAACATTTTTATGTATAAATGAATTTTAAAAAAACTATCACGGTAACAATCACTCTTCGCCCCCCCCCCCCCCCCTCTTTTCCAACTGGTGCAGACAAGTGATAGTGACAAGTGTCTAGACTCTAGATCTATTACAAATGGAACTCCATGACTCATCCAGACTGATTAATAAAAGGGGGAGAAATTACATCAGGGTAACAAGTTGACCTATTTTCAAAATATCTTTCCTACATGCGTTATTGAGATTTCATACTTTGCTAAGCAGAAATTAATTGATTTGTATGTATGTTACTTCTTATGACATTTCTTTGACCTATTTTTGTATTTCCTTAACCTCTCTCCCCCTTCTCTCTCTCTCTCTCTCACCCTTTTCTCTCTCTCCCTTTTCTCTCTCCCCCCCTTCTCCCTCTCTCTCTCCCATCTCTCTCTCCCCCTTCTCTCTCTCCCCCTTCTCTCTCACCCTTTTCTCTCTCTCTCCCCCTTCTCTCTCCTTCTCTCTCTCCCCTTTCTCTTTCCCCCCCTTCTCTCTCTCCTCCTTCTCTCTCTCCCTTCTCTCTCTCCTCCTTCTCTCTCTCCCCCTTCTCTCTCTCTCCCTTCTCTCTGTCCCCCTTCTCTCTCTCACCCTTTTCTCTCTCTCCCTTCTCTCTCTCTCCCTTCTCTCTCTCTCCTCCTCTCTCTCTCCTCCTCTCTCTCTCCTCCTTGTCTCTATCTCCCCCTTCTCTCTTTCCCCCTTCTCTCCCTCCCCCTTCTCTCCCTCTCCCTTCTCTCTCTCTCTCTTCTTCTCCCCCTTCTCTCTCTCCCCCTCCTCTCTCTCCCCTTTCTCTCTTTCCCCCTTCTCTCTCTCCCCAATCTCTCTCTCCCTTCTCTCTCTCCCCATACTCTCTCTCCCCCTTCACTCTCTCCCCCTTCTCTTCCCCCCTTCTCTATATCCCCGTCTCTCTCTCCTCTTCTCTCTCTCCCCCTTCTCTCTCTCCCCTCTTCTCCTACTTCTCTCTCTCCTACTTCTCTCTCTCCCTCTTGTCTTTCTCCCCTTTCTCTCTCTCCTCCTTCTCTCTCTCCCCCTTCTCTGTCTCCTCTTTCTCTCTCTCCTCTTTCTATCTCTCCCCCTTCTCTCTCTCCCTCTTCTCTCTTTCCCCCTACTCTCTCTCCCCCTTCTCTCTCTCTATTTCTTCTCTCTCTCCCTATTCTCTCTCCCCCTTCTCTCTTTCCCCCTTCTCTCTCTCCCATTTCTCTCTCCTCCGTCTCTCTCTCTCCATTCTCTCTCTCCTTCTTCTCTCTCTCTCTCCCTTCTCTTTCTCCCCCTTCTCTCTCTACCCCTTCTCTCTCTCTCCCTTCTCTCTCTCTTCTTCTCTCCCTTCTATCTCTCCCCCTTCTCTCTCTCTAACTTCTCTCTCTCCCCCTTCTCTCTCTCCCTTCTCTCTTTCCCCCTTTCTCGCTCTCCTCCTTCTCTCTCTCCCCCTCTCTCTCTCCTCCTTCTCTCTCTCCACCTTCTCTCTCTCCGTCTTCTCTCTCTCCTCCTTCTCTCTCTCCCTTATCTCTCCCCCTTGTCTCTCTCCCATCTCTCTCTCCCCTTTCTCTCTTTACCCCTTCTCTCTCTCCCCCTTCTCTCTCTTTTCCTTCTCCCTCCTCCCTCTCTCCCTTCTCTCTCTCCCCTTCTCTCTCTCTCCTCCTTCTTTCTCTCCCCCTTCTCTTTCTCCCCCTTCTCTCTCTCCTCCTTCTCTCTCCCCCTCTCTCTCTCCCCCTTCTCTCTTTCCCCTTTCTCTCTCTCTCCCTTCTCTCTCTCTCTCTTTTTCTCCCCCTTCTCTATCTCCCCCATCTCTCTCTCTCCCCCTTCTCTCTCTTCTCTCTCTATATTTCTTCTCTCTCCCTATTCTCTCTCCTTCTTCTCTCTCTCCCCTTTCTCTTTCCCCCCCCCTTCTCTCTCTCCTCCTTCTCTCTCTCCTCCTTCTCTCTCTCCCTTCTCTCTCTCCTCCTTCTCTCTCTCCCCCTTCTCTCTCTCTCCCTTCTCTCTGTCCCCCTTCTCTCTCTCACCCTTCTCTCTCTCTCCCTTCTCTCTCTCCTCCTCTCTCTCTCCTCCTTGTCTCTCTCTCCCCCTTCTCTCTTTCCCCCTTCTCTCTCTCCCCCTTCTCTCTCCCCCTTCTCTCTCTCTCTCCCTTCTCTCTCTCTCTCTCTTTTTCTCCCCCTTCTCTATCTCCCCCTTCTCTCTCTCTCCCTTCTCTCTCTCCCCCTTCTCTCTCTCTTCTCCTTCTCTCTCTCTCTCCTCCTTCTCTCTCTCCCCCTTCTCTCTCTCCCCCTTCTCTCTCTCCCCTTTCTCTCTTTCCCCTTTCTCTCTCTCCCCAATCTCTCTCTCCCTTCTCTCTCTCCCCCTACTCTCTCTCCCCCTTCTCTTCCCCCCCTTCTCTATATCCCCTTCTCTCTCTCCCCTTCTCTCTCTCCCTCTTCTCTCTCTCCCCTCTTCTCCTACTTCTCTCTCTCCTACTTCTCTCTCTCCCCCTTGTCTTTCTCCCCTTTCTCTCTCTCCTCCTTCTCTCTCTCCCCCTTCTCTGTCTCCTCTTTCTCTCTCTCCTCTTTCTATCTCTCCCTCTTCTCTCTTTTCCCCTTCTCTCCCCCCTTCTCTCTATTCTCTCTCCCCCTTCTCTCCATCTCCCTTCTCTCTCCCCCTTCTCTCTATTCTCTCTTCCCCATCTCTCTCTCCCCGTTCTCTCTTTCCATTTCTCTCTCTCTCTCTTCCTTCTCTCTCCCCCTCTCTCTCTCTCCCCTTTCTCTCTCTCCCCTTCTCTCGCTCTCTCCCTTTTCTCTCTCTCCTCCTTCTCTCTCTCCCCTTCTCTCTCTCTCCCCCCTTCTCTCTCTCCCTTTTCTTTCTCTCCCTTCTCTCTCTTCTCTTCTCTCCCCCATCTCTCTCCCCCTTCTCTCTCTCTATTTCTTCTCTCTCTCCCTATTCTCTCTCCCCCTTCTCTCTCTCCCCCTTATCTCTCTCCCATTTCTCTCTCTCCTCCTTCTCTCTCTCTCATCCTTCTCTCTCTCTCCATTCTCTCTCTCTCTCTCCCTTCTCTTTCTCCCCCTTTTCTCTCTACCTCTTCTCTCTCTCTTCCTTCTTTCTCTCTTCTTCTCCCCCTTCTATCTCTCCCCCTTCTATCTCTCCCCCTTCTCTCTCTCTAACGTCTCTCTCTCCCCCTTCTCTCTCTCTCTCCCTTCTCTCTCTCTCCCTTTCTCGCTCTCCTCCTTCTCTCTCTCCCCCTTTCTCTCTCCTCCTTCTCTCTCTCCACCTTCTCTCTCTCCGTCTTCTCTCTCTCCTCCTTCTCTCTCTCCCCTCTCTCTCCCCCTTGTCTCTCTCCCATCTCTCTCTCCCCTTTCTCTCTTTACCCATTCTCTCTCTCTCTCCCTTCTCTCTCTCCCCTTCTCTCTCTTCCCCATCTCTCTCTTCCCCTTCTCCCTCCTCCCTCTCTCCCTTCTCTCTCTCTCCCCCTTCTCTTTCTCCCCCTTCTCTCTCTCCTCATTCTCTCTCCCCCTTCTCTCTCTCCCCCTTCTCTCTCCCTTCTCTCTCTCTCCCTTCTCTCTCTCCCCCATCTCTCTCTCTCCCCCTTCTCTCTCTCCCCCTTCTCTCTCTTCTCTCTCTATATTTCTTCTCTCTCCCTATTCTCTCTCCTTCTTCTCTCTCTCCCCTTTCTCTTTCCCCCCCCCCTTCTCTCTCTCCTCCTTCTCTCTCTCCCCTTCCTTCTCTCCCCCTTCTTTCTCTCTCCCTTCTCTCTCTCCCTTCTTTCTCTCCCTTCTCTCTCTCTCCGTCTTCTCTCTCTCCTCCTTCTCTCTCTCCCCTCTCTCTCCCCCTTGTCTCTCTCCCATCTCTCTCTCCCCTTTCTCTCTTTACCCATTCTCTCTCTCTCTCCCTTCTCTCTCTCCCCTTCTCTCTCTTCCCCATCTCTCTCTTCCCCTTCTCCCTCCTCCCTCTCTCCCTTCTCTCTCTCTCCCCCTTCTCTTTCTCCCCCTTCTCTCTCTCCTCATTCTCTCTCCCCCTTCTCTCTCCCTTCTCTCTCTCTCCCTTCTCTCTCTCCCCCATCTCTCTCTCTCCCCCTTCTCTCTCTCCCCCTTCTCTCTCTTCTCTCTCTATATTTCTTCTCTCTCCCTATTCTCTCTCCTTCTTCTCTCTCTCCCCTTTCTCTTTCCCCCCCCCTTCTCTCTCTCCTCCTTCTCTCTCTCCCCTTCCTTCTCTCCCCCTTCTTTCTCTCTCCCTTCTCTCTCTCCCTTCTTTCTCTCCCTTCTCTCTCTCTCCATTCTCTCTCTCCTCCTTCTCTCTCTCTCCCCCTTCTCTTTCTACCCCTTCTCTCTCTCCCCCTTCTCCCTCTCCCCCTTCTCTCTCTCCCCAATCTTTCTTTTCCCCTTCTCTCTTTCCCCCTTCTCCCTCTCTCCCCCTTCTCTCTCTCCCCCTTCTCTCTCTCCCCCTTCTCTCTCTTTCTCCCCCTTCTCTCTCCCCCTTCTCTCTCTCCCCCTTCTCTCTCTTTCTCCCCCTTCTCTCTCCCCCTTCTCTCTCTCCCCCTTCTCTCTCTCTCCCCCTTCTCTCTCTTCCCCTTCTCTCTTTCCCCCTTCTCTCTCTCTCTCCCTTCTCTCTCCCCCTTCTGTCTCTTCCCCTTCTCTCTCCCCTTCTCTCTCTCCCCCTTCTCTCTCTCCCTTCTCTCTCTCTCTTCTCTCTCCCCCTTCTCTCTCTCCCCCTTCTCTCTCTCCCCCTTCTCTCTCTCCCCCTTCTCTCTCTCCCTTCTCTCTCTCCCACTTCTCTCTCTCCCCCTTCTCTCTCTCCCCCTTCTCTCTCTCCCCCTTCTCTCTCACCCTTCTCTCTCTTCCCCTTCTCTCTCTCCCTCTTCTCGTTCATTATTATGTATAGGCCTTTAAATCGTGGTTTTATAAAAGTATGAGAACTTTTGAGTCTTTGGTTCCCTTTTAGAAGGCCAAAAAAAAAAAACACAAAAAAAAACGTGACACTTGAGCAAGAGATCAAGGGTGGTGACATTGAGATGTGCCTTTGAGGTTTTGGGAGAGTTAGGCTTGACAGACTACACAAAACATGGAACAGCTTTTTGTTTTCATTTTGGGCGTCACTAAAAAATGGAATGAAAAAAAAAGAATACTGAATGCTATTCCTTTGTATACATTCTATTCTAGGTATATCGGAGCCAATAATTCATTGTAAGAGTAACCACGAACTATAATAATCTTTGCTAGTGTATCCTAATCCAAATAGTTTTCTAGTTTATATTTGAACTTATCGATAGAATGATACCATATATTTTTGAACTTGTGCTTCATCCATCCACTTGTAATTTTCAAGTGAAGACATTGAAAGAGTACAAGATATTCTTCCACAAAAATGTTACATCAGAAATGTGTCAAGAATTGTTTTCAGAAAATAAAGAAACAAAAGCAAAGTTAGGACTGTTTGTCTTCTCGGCTGAATGTAATGTATTTTGGTGTGGACACAATTTGTATGCTATCACCAAAGATCAGTCGCTATATTGGAATGGTGTATATTGTCACAATATAGCGATATTTTAGAATGTTTTTCGTATTTTATACATTTTATATAAAATGATATTGTTTTTGTGCTAAATTGTTTAATGTCTTAAAGATATATGTTATAAATTGTTTAATGTCTTGAAAGTATATGCTCTAAATTGTTTAATGTCTTGAAGGTATATGTTCTAAATTGTTTAATGTCTTGAAGGTATATGCTCTAAATTGTTTAATGTCTTGAAGGTATATGCTCTAAATTGTTTAATGTCTTGAAGGTATATGCTCTAAATTGTTTAATGTCTTGAAGGTATATGCTCTAAATTGTTTAATGTCTTGAAGGTATATGCTCTAAATTGTTTAATGTCTTGAAGGTATATGCTCTAAATTGTTTAATGTCTTGAAGGTATATGCTCTAAATCGTTTAATGTCTTGAAGGTATATGCTCTAAATTGTTTAATGTCTTGAAGGTATATGCTCTAAATCGTTTACTAAATAAAGGGTTGAACTGGTGTCCTATTGTCCTATGCTATCATGATTGATTGTTTTTCTAAAATGCAATACTATCATTAGACAGCAGATAATCTTGACTACATCTACTTCTATGTATAAACATCAAGTTCATATTGATATATTTCTTACATCAAGTTCATATTGACATATTTTTTACATCAAGTTCATATTGACAAATTTCTTACATCAAGTTCATATTGACACATTTCTTACATCAAGTTCATATTGACATATTTTTTACATCAAGTTCATATTGACAAATTTCTTACATCAAGTTCATATTGACACATTTCTTACATCAAGTTCATATTGACATATTTTTTACATCAAGTTCATATTGACATATTTCTTACATCAAGTTCATATTGACACATTTCTTACATCAAGTTCATATTGATATATTTCTTACATCAAGTTCATATTGACACATTTCTTACATCAAGTTCATATTGACACATTTCTTACATCAAGTTCATATTGAAATATTTCTTACATCAAGTTTATATTGATCTACATGTTACATAGTGCTGTAATAACGATCATCTTAAATGACGAGCCTTCTGACCTGTAGTGGCAGTAACTGGTCATTAAGACTAGTTTCGCTAAGAATATTCAATTTAGGAGTTGCTTGGAATCATTGCAAACTTTTATGAAGCCTTCAACATAGAATTATAACTAAAACCTGATGTTCACAGGTTTTATTTATTGTTCTAAAAAATAGATAGGAAATCGTTCAATTCTTCCATTACTCCAAGAATGTAACTCCGATGTACGAAAGTCATAGGTCAGCATAACACTATTAGCAGATTTATTGACTTTTGGTTGTTCTCCATAGACAACTGGCCCCAAGGGAGCAAAATTGGGAAAGGTTATCTCCCCTCTGTCCAGAATTTTCTCCGCGTTTGTGTCTGTGTTGAATGTATATTTAATAAAGGTAGGTGTGTCTCTGTGGGAGTTGGTTGCATAAAGAGTTCCACATAACATAAAGGCGTTACCAACGTGAGCCTTTGTATAGCTGGTTATCCAGGTCTTTTCTATTTCCATCTTTTTATGATCTATCTTAGATATCACCATTTTACCAGCGGATACATTGGTGGCATAGATAACCCACAGACCTGAAAATACACAGATATTGTTATTGAATTGCTACCAATAAATATGCAATATTTCAATAAAATATCCCATATTCCTTTGTATCTTTAGTTCTACATTCAATCTGCTCTATCAACTGACCATATTCATCCACAGCCAAGTCAATGTCACTGTTCTCTCCGGACGTGTATGGGAAGACATTACCATAAGTTGCTCCAGGCAGCACCAGTTCAGATATAATGTCCATTCGTTTTAAGTGATATTTCACTATTATATTAGTCCCCAGCTTGTGACAATAGAAGTGACGTCTATATTTAAAAAAAATGTATTAGTTCTTAGTATTAGTGACTTCTGTGATAAACACAATTCTATTAGTTCTGAGTTAGTTAAGTGGCTCGTAATAATCAATATAAAATTAATCCTGTGTTTGTAACAACTAGTATTGAAAGAAGATATTGAGACTTAGGAAAATAATTGTAAAAGAAACATATCTACTTAGTCTTAAACTTTGCACTTTAATTTAATTAATATATCAGTTAATTGGTTGTAATGAAAACAAGATAACCATGTTTCGCTACTTTAGTCCAATTAATTTTTGTAACCAATTTGAAGATGAAAGTACTTTTGCATTGTTTCAATATTGACAGTAAGCAATACTTTTAGTGTCGTCAGTTGTATGCAGTATGTTGACTACTTGCTATAGACTAGATAATATTAATTTTGTATTTTAACCGGGACCATTTTTGTTACAATACCTCCATTTAACTCGTAACTTCGTGGAAACGTGTGGATGGGTGGAGCGTGGGTAAACGCGGATGTCGAAATCGCCTCTAACGATTTTCTTAGAATTAGATAGTTGCCGTATGTCGTTGGGAAAAGAACTACTAGCTCGTTGGCCACATAGGGAAAACTTGAGTTTGACCGTTATTAGTTTTCAAAGTTTAAAAAAATAATTTTTAAATTTGGCTAGAGAACGAGAACATATTTCCCGTGAGCGGACTAGACGCCTTAAATGTTCATGAACATTTTGTGCATCGTCTTCCTGTATGTCTAAATCAAAAAGTAATAAAATTGGAATATTATAAAGTTCAGCAGATCTATACATTGGCTGTCCTATAGATAACATCTCCAGTCACATACGAATTCTTATTAGTTTGATGGAATTTTCGCTACAAAGTGCGTCATAAATCACAATTATCTTGATGATGTAGCAATGCGTTGATTGGAATCAGGAGCAGAAAATACGTAAGATAAAAAGCAACTATTGCTGGAACCCTGTGCAAAAAATAAAATAAAAATAATAATTAATGTTTTCTCACAAGCACCAGAGATTCTCCAACCTTATTTATGATGACAGCATTTTGAATGAACAGGCTCAACATCATAAGAAACACTAATACTAAGACGACAAAGATATTGTTACAAATGAACAGTAATAGGTAGAGGTCAACGTATGACCCCGGCGAGATAACACAGCAGCGGGTGTTCTCTGGAATGTACATGTATCAACAAAGACAGGATGTGACGTGTCCTTACGTGTTATTCCAGAAGGTACTAGCAATGTCAGAGGTCAGTACGTGTGACCCCGGCTTGATGACACTGCAGCAGGTGTTCTCTGGAATCTACATGTAAAAACAAAGACAGGATGTGACGTTTCGTCACGTGTTGTTCCAGACGATACTAGCAGTGTTTGTGCAACTTTGGAGGAGCGATTAGGGACTCTATATAAGCCAGAGAGTCAGTCGTATGGAGTCGTGAGTGAGCCGTAACAGTCGATACAGACGATGTAAGACGTGTGCGGCTCTAGTGGAAGAGAAATGTGTACGACTCGATGCAAGTTAACTAGGGTAGAGTTAACTGGAGTGGACTACTGTCGTTAAAGTCTATACAGCGAACTACAATGGACTTGAGCCGTTACAGTCGATACAGTCGATGTAAGACGTGTGCGGCTCTGATTCGGTAGACTTGAGTGCGACTTGGTTCAGCTTTGGGAGACCTGGAGCGACAGTGGGAAGTGTGTGGTTGGTCTGTTCTGTGGAATACGGCTCGATGCAAGTTGAGAAGAGATGAATTGCAACGAAGTGAAGAGATGAATTGCAACGAAGTATAGCTAACTGTAAACTGGCAGATATTGTACAGTCTTCTACGCTACATGTTACAGTAACAAATTGTTAGAGTTAATAGTCAATAAAGTTATATGAAGCTGAAAGTTTAGTCGTCAAGTTTTTTACAGTGTTTTTTTTGTGTGTACCTACTAGTACATTTAGCCAGAAGATTCAGAAATACGTAACAATATAGACTTAAGTCGAAATATGAAGAGACTTTACTAAAATATGAAACAATCTTGACAACATTTGTTTACTGAACGTAAGAATATTTAATTACTTTCAAACAAGTGAACAAGTTGTTCTGTTGTGTGTGTAGAGCTAACTCTACGATGCAGACAGTCAAACTAGGTTTCCAAGTTATTGAGAAAGCAGTATTGGACATTGTGAGTAAAGTTCCTTTTTCAGACCTTGCGTTTACAAGACAGATAATGTTAAAATCATATGTTCCTTTGGCAAACGGTTAACAAGCAGGGTGTCATGTGGCCAGCACAACGACAAATCGCCTATAATTTCCCCAACTAAAGTCAGGTGCACGTTAGAGTTGGGTGGAATCAAGGGCGCCCTAAATTTCCCGAAATTCAAAATCCAGTCTTCATCCAGATTGAAACCCAAGACCCAAGCACTTAACCATTCAGCCACCGCGCCCCATGACCTTGTTAGACTGGCAGTTAAATAATGGAGGATCTTATCTTATATAATACAGACGTTACTTCAAAAAAGAAGATGATTACGTCCTACGCGTCATGCATTTAGTCATGCATATTAACCAATGACTTAAATTCTGCCAAGTCACTGGTTTTTCTGGCTAGCTCAGGCAACCCATTCCATGCTCTAATAGCACTAGGGAAGAAGGAGTATTTGTACAAATTTGTCCTAGCATATGGGACGAGGAATGTGCCTTTATTTTTGTGTCTCTCAGAGTATTTTATTAAATTTTGTCTTTGTATTTGAAGATTATGGTTCAGTGTTTTATGTATAATTGCTACTTTACTTTTGAGTCTTCTGTCCTGAAGGCTTTCTAAATTTAGTGATTTTACTAATGGTGTTACTCTAGTCAAATGTGAATATTCGTTTGTTATGAATCTCACTGCTCTATTTTGTGTTTGTTCCAATTTCTTTATGTTTTCTTGAGTTGAGGGGTCCCAAACGGTGGATGCATATTGTATTATTGGCCTAACAAAGGTTAAATAACATTTTAGTTTTATGTTCTTATTTGATTTATAGAAATTTCTTTTAATAAACCCTAATGCTTTGTTGGATTTTTTTATAGTTTCATCAATATGTGGATTCCATGACAGTTTTTCATTTATTATAACACCTAGGTATTTTGCGTTTTTAGTCTGTGTTACTGGTTTGCCATGGATAAGATAAGTGGAATTAATTTGTTTTAGTTTTTTTGTTACTCTTAACAACTGACATTTTTCCAATTTGATTCCCATTTCTGTAATTCATCTAATTCTCTTTGTAAAATATCTGTGTCTTGTTTTGTTTTTATTGTTCTATATATTATGCAATCGTCTGCAAATAATCTGACTTTTGTTCCTGAACTAATACAATTTGGTAAATCATTTATGTAAATTAAAAATAGTAGTTGACCCAAGACTGTTCCTTGAGGTACACCTGAGTTTACTGTTATTGGTGTTGATTTAGAGCCATTTATTATTACAGTTTGTTCTCTCCCTATCAGAAAATCTTTAATCCACTAATGCAGTGGACCATTAATGCCGAAATATTTTAATTTTTTAAGCAAGCTATGGTGGTGAACTTTGTCAAAAGCCTTGGAAAAATCTAGTAAGATAGCATCTATTTGTTCACTATTATCTAAACCTTTAAAAAAATCATCAATTAGTCCTATTAGTTGTGTTTCACATGATCTATATTTCCTAAAGCCATGTTGGTATGGGGTGAGGATATTATGTTTGTCTAAGTGGTTTATGATGTTGCTACATATTATGTGTTCTAGTATTTTACATGTGATGCTGGTAAGTGATACTGGTCTGTAGTTTCCTGGGTCAGATTTTTCTCCTTTTTTAAATAGGGGGGTGACATTAGCTTCTTTCCAGTCCTTTGGTACTCTGCCCTGGTTAAGCGATGCCTGAAAGAGTATTTTGAACACTGGGGCTAGCTCATTGCTTAGTTCTTTGAGTAATCTAGCTGGAATACCATCAGGTCCAGACGCTTTATTTGGTTTGGTGTTGGCTAATAGTTTTTGAATTCCATTTTCTTGTACTACTATATCTTCTATGTTGTCTACTTGGTTCAAATAAAGAAATATATCTTTGTCTCCTGGGGCTGAGAATGCTGATGCAAAGTATTTGTTTAGGATGTTTGCTTTAGTTTCATTATCATTATGTATTATTTTATGTTCATCTTTTAATGGCGCTATGCCTGTTGTTTCCATTTTCTTAGACTTAATGTATGACCATAGGTTTTTGTTGTTATCTTTAGATATTACATTGTTTATGTATTCACTCTGCAGCTGTCTGCTTACTTTTTGGGTTAGGTGTTTAATTTTTATATACCTTTTGTAAACTCTTTCTGCCTTGGTTTCTTTAAATTTTCTATATAGGTTTTCCTTGTTTACAAAGCTTCTTTAGTCTATTATTAAACCAGCATTTATTTATTTTGTTTGATGTGTATTTAGTTGGTATATGATTTTCTATAATGCTTTTAAGATGGTTTTTAATGAAATTCCAGAGGTCATCGACTGGTTGGTTAATGTCTTTTTCTAATAAGAATGTTTGTTGAAAGTTTAATGCAGCTTGGTGTAGTTGTGTTAGGTTACATTTATTCCAGAGTAAGATTTTTCTTTTGTGTTTTGTATTGGCTACTGCTTTTATCTGACTGTGTATTTTTATGATCTCATGGTCTGATAGACCAGGGATAATATCATAATCAACTACTAATCCAGGTCTGTTGGTTAAGAAGAGATCTAATGTGTTGTTTAATCTAGTTGGTTTTTAAATGATTTGATCTAAACTTAGGTTGTGTAAAGTTTCTATGAAAAGCTCATTTATGTCCTTAAGGTTTTGGTGTTTATCTATGGTTAGTGTTTTCCAATTTATATCAGGTAGGTTGAAATCACCCATAAACCAAAAAACTGCATTTTTATTAGTCTCTTTAAGTGTGGTAATCTGATTACATAGTTCCTGCATGTATTCTAAACTAGAATTTGGTGGTCTGTAAATGCTGCCTATTATTAGGGATGTTAAGGTGGTATTAATTTTACAAAATGTAGATTCTATATTTTTTGAGTTAGGTAAGGTAATTTCTTCTGTTATAAGAGTGTTTTTTATTGCTAAAAGAACTCCTCCATGATTATCAGCCCTATCTTTTCTAAAAATTTCATAATTACTATTGAAAATTTCTGCATTATAAATTAAGAGGATTAAGAGTTGTATTTGTAAATTAAAGTCCATATGCCTGAGAAAATTCCAAGTGAAACTGAATCATAAAGAATATGTTTATTGATGAAGGATCTTCATGTACATTTATATGTTAATCATCAGTTAATGTTCACACTTAGAGATTCCCCATACCAAGTGTTATACTTTATTCATTTAGCAATAGTAATAGTGCTTAATAGTTTCAAAATCATCTAGTCCTATACTCTTTAGCGAGCAATTCTTGTATATATATATATATATATACATATATATTTATATATATAAATTTTATTTCGAAAACTCATTGGCCACATCGGGAAAACTCGAGGTCTACCGTTATATCGGTTTGAAAATGTCTCTTCTTCTTCTTCTTCGTTCTCATTGTTATGTTGGAGTGTTCAGATGACTAGACCAATACATGAGATGAAATGCGCAGTGGTTTCCAGATCAGGGAGCTCTCCATATAGTTTCCTTTCTAGTGGGGTGATTTGGAGCCAATGTCTTATACGGGCCTCTTGGTATAGAGAGCAGTTTTGGAGGACGTGGTCTGTATTCTCTGGTGATTCTCCACATGGCAGATTTCACTGGTTCCAATTTTGAGCTTCCGGTACATGTGTTGACGCATTCTGTTGTGTCCGGTCCTGAGTCGAAAGATTAGACATTGATCTTGTCGGGATAGCTTATAGTATGCGTCATCTTTCTTGTGATTTGGATGAGAGCTCGTCCATTTCTCATTTATTTTGTTTACTATTAATTTCTTCAATTCTTCTGGATAGAGTGCAGAGTTTATTAGTGTGTTAGTTCTCCCACTCTTGGCGAGTGTGTCAGCCTTCTCATTTCCTTCTAGTTCTATATGAGCTGGGATCCATTGAATTACAGTTTTTTTGCTGTTGTTGTTGAGCTTTATAAGTGCTGTTTTGAGGTTATTAATATATGAGGAATCAGAGTTTTGCAGGCTTTGGAGGGTTGTTTTTGCATCGGTTAGTAAGACAATCTGACTGTGTGGGGAATTTGGATGATTTGCTAGGATGGTAGCAGCTAGTGCTAGTGCTTCCCTTTCTGCTCTGTGACTGTCAGAGAGCTCTCCAGTTGCAATAGATTTTTCTAGTTTTCCTCCATCTGGCCATTGGATAAGTATTCCAGCTCCTCCATTTGTGGTGGCTTTATGGGTTGAGCCATCTGTGTAAACTCTGATCCACTGATTGGTAGGATAATTGGTATGTAGAAAACAGTTCACTATTTTCTTGAGCTCTGTTGGTCTGTAATCAGATTTTCTTTTAATGCTTTCAATATGGTCCCTTATAGTAGGAAGAGGGCTTTCGTCCCAGGGTGGAGATTCATTATAGTGTATCGAGGATTCCAGGGTAATTTTTCAAGTTGGTGTTTCTTTTTTAGGTTTAGAGATTCCTGTATGAAATTGGTCCTTTTGAGGCGTTTTTTGGTGCCAGTTTTATGGATTTTTGTTCTGAGTGGGTGCCTCTCCATGGTTTCCAATTTAGTGAATTGGGAAAGGATTTTTATTTCTCTTCTTTCATCCAGAGAGATCAGGGCAGCGGTTTCCTCCATAGCTCTTATGGGTGTTGTTTTAATAGCTCCTGTCATTATCCTTAGACCAATATTTTGAACCTTGTCTATTTTTCTTAGGTTGGTTTGGGCTGCTGAGCCCCATGCTGTGGCACCATATTCTAATACAGGTCTCACGTAACTGGTATAGGTCTTTTTCAGGATGTTGTGATTTGCTCCCCAATCTGAGCCAGCTAATATTTTCAAGAGGGATAGTCTCTGGATGCCTTTACTCTGTGTTTTATCTATGTCTCATTATCGAAAAATTAAGATTGGCTAGAATGTTTTATGAATGAAATTTTCTATGTGACGTCAAAGGGAAAAAAAACTTGACACCGCTTACGTCACTAGGCTCACAACAGTACACTAAGACATTTCTTCGCTGACAAGAACAAGTTTTAATGAATCCATTAGCATAATTAAACATTTGCAGACCGTCTTATTGTAGATTGATCTATTATGAAACTATGTCAATGTATGATTAGTTATTGTGTTTTAAAGGTAGCTTTTACTTTGTTGTTATTTTACTGGTGAATTATTGCAATGTGTTCAAACTTCGAAGTCTACTGTCCCATACCAAAACACAGGAAATAGTCATAACACAGCTTCTCTACTCCTTACTTGCACACACTGAACCTGATACCCAGGGCCGGCTCTAATAATTGCGGGGCCCTATGTGAAATAGATTGCGCGCGGCTCAGTCAGGGTAGGGATAAGGATAATAAGTTAAAATTAAGATTTTGTGTTAGAAAATAAATTCTTCTTTACATTACATTTTTATTAAATGATAGCTGACAATGCCGTTTTTTATCACGTGTAGGGTAGGCGTTTACTTATTGATTGACACTCCAAAATGACAATTTTGTCTATTTTAAGCACATTTTTATGAGTTTCAGGAGATTTCTAGGAGCGCCTTAAAAACAAGGAGACATTAAATATTAAAGTCCACACTAAGATATATAGCGCCTATTTTGTGTTAAGTAAAAAAAAGGAAATAGCAATTTGTTTATATAGAGTTTACAAATGGTTTTATTTTGACCAAGTTTATTCCAACATTTCATCGCCTTTCAGCGCGAAGTAATGCTTTCGAAAAATAAAGAAGAAATCGATACTGGCTACTGAAACATGTCTATTAGTTTTGGGCTGTTGTAATCCAATACGTCTTACTGTTAAGAAATAAAAAATAATTATTTTCAGCCGATATTATTTTTTATTTAAAAAAAAGCCTTTCATATTTAATTTTTTTTTAAAAGATTCTCTTTCAGAAAATAAAAAGTAGTCTTTGCACCAGAACTTTGCAATCTGTACAATATCATGAAATCGGATTTTAAATATCTTTTCTAGCTTTTGAGATCTAAATGTGACAAACAACACACAACTAATTGCGGCTTTCCCCCTTTTAGGGCCGCTAAAACAGATCGCCTGTATCTTAGGTCTCAGGACTTTGGGACCATATTATCCTAGATTAATATACTTAGAATAAAGCTTTAGATCTATAATTTTAGATGTGGTTATAGTTTTCTAGATCTATTTATAGTTTTCTGGATCTAGAATCATTTCGTGACTATTTTGACGGGATAAAAAAACAAGATAATTGACATGTCCCCTAGTTTGGATAATGTATATTTGAAAAAACATTGCATTGGCTCTTGATAAAACTAATCTTAGTGCAATACAATAGGGGATTTAGTTGTCAGCAGGCAGAAAGTTGTTGAACAAGAAAACTGCACAACCCAGTTGTTTACTATAGCACAACGTACTTACCTCTGTGTTACAAAGTCACTACTATAGCACACTGTACTTACCTCTGTGTTGCAAAGTCACTACTATAGCACACTGTACTTACCTCTGTGTTACAAAGTCACTACTATAGCACACTGTAATTACCTCTGTGTTACAAAGTCACTACTATAGCACACTGTACTTACCTCTGTGTTACAAAGTCACTACTATAGCACACTGTACTTACCTCTGTGTTACAAAGTCACTACTATAGCACACTGTAATTACCTCTGTGTTACAAAGTCACTACTATAGCACACTGTACTTACCTCTGTGTTACAAAGTCACTACTATAGCACAATGTACTTACCTCTGTGTTACAAAGTCACTACTATAGCACAATGTACTTACCTCTGTGTTACAAAGTCACTAGTATATCTCAAATTATTTTACCTGAAGACTGCATGGCCAGTTCCAATACACGTAAAAGGTAGAGCAAAATATCTGCTGACAATTCCATAATTCACATCTTCTCTTAGATCGAATTCCATGAGTATATCCGATGGCCCTGATCCACTCATTATGTATGCAGGACGAAACTCTGATGGATTGTAAGACTCCACCATATAGGATCCCGTAGAGGAGTTCCAGAGCCAATGGGATCCAGTGCCTATAGCAGAAATTACTTTCGGACACTCAGCTAAAGGAAATGTAAAATTATTACAAATAGCTGCATTCAATTGAATTCTCTGCATTAGGCTTAACCAATTCACAAGTTTTATAATGCGTGGTCAATGTCTGGTTTTATAATAATTGACCAATGTCTGGTTTTATAATACATTGCCAATATTCAGTTTTATAATAATTGGTCAATGTCTGTTTTAAAATAATTGGTCAATGTCTGGTTTTATAATAATTGGTCAATGTCTGGTTTTATAATAATTGGTTAATGTCTGGTTTTATAATAATTGGTCAATGTCTGGTTTTATAATAATTGGTTAATGTCTGGTTTTATAATAATTGGTCAATGTCTGGTTTTATAATAATTGGTCAAAGTCTGGTTTTATAATAATTGGTCAATGTCTGGTTTTATAATAATTGGTCAATGTCTGGTTTTATAATAATTGGTTAATGTCTGGTTTTATAATAATTGGTCAATGTCTGGTTTTATAATAATTGGTCAAAGTCTGGTTTTATAATAATTGGTCAATGTCTGGAGGTAAAAAAAGAGAAGCCCTATTTGAAAGACATACGTTAAAACATTAGTACAGACCAAAATATCTGTCTCGTTGTCTTTCTTGTTGACACTCAAGAATTTATCTCATACAAATGTCATGCAATGGTACGAATGTATCTACAGTCATAGTAAGAATGTATCTACAGTCATAGTTAGAATGTATCGATAGTCATAGTTAAAATGTATCTACAGTCATAGTTAGCCTGTATCTATAGTTATAGTTAGAATGTATCTACAGTCATAGTTAGAATGTATCTATAGTCATAGTTAGAATGTATCTATAGTCATAGTTAGAATGTATCTATAGTCATAGAATGTATCTACAGTCATAGTTAGAATGTATCTATAGTCATAGAATGTATCTATATTCATAGAATGTATCTATAGTCATAGAACGTATCTATAGTCATAGTTAGAATGTATCTACAGTCATAGTTAGAATGTATCTACAGTCATAGTTAGAATGTATCTATAGTCATAGTTAGAATGTATCTATAGTCATAGTTAGAATGTATCTGCAGTCATAGTTAGAATGTATCTGCAGTCAGTTAGAATGTATCTACAGTCATAGTTAGAATGTATCTACAGTCATAGTTAGAATGTATCTATAGTCATAGTTAGAATGTATCTATAGTCATAGTTAGAATGTATCTATAGTCATAGTTAGAATGTATCTATAGTCATAGTTAGAATGTATCTACAGTCATAGTTAGAATGTATCTATAGTCATAGTTAGAATGTATCTACAGTCATAGTTAGAATGTATCTATAGTCATAGTTAGAATGTATCTATAGTCATAGTTAGAATGTATCTATAGTCATAGTTAGAATGTATCTACAGTCATAGTTAGAATGTATCTATAGTCATAGTTAGAATGTATCTACAGTCATAGTTAGAATGTATCTATAGTCATAGTTAGAATGTATCTATAGTCATAGAACGTATCTACAGTCATAGTTAGAATGTATCTATAGTCATAGTTAGAATGTATCTACAGTCATAGTTAGAATGTATCTATAGTCATAGTTAGAATGTATCTATAGTCATAGTTAGAATGTATCTACAGTCATAGTTAGAATGTATCTATAGTCATAGTTAGAATGTATCTATAGTCATAGTTAGAATGTATCTATAGTCATAGTTAGAATGTATCTATAGTCATAGTTAGAATGTATCTACATTCATAGTAAGAATGTATCTGCAGTCAGTTAGAATGTATCTACATTCATAGTAAGAATGTATCTGCAGTCAGTTAGAATGTATCTACAGTCATAGTTAGAATGTATCTATAGTCATAGTTAGAAAGTATCTATAGTCATAGTTAGAATGTATCTATAGTCATAGTTAGAATGTATCTATAGTCATAGTTAGAATGTATCTATAGTCATAGTTAGAATGTATCTGCAGTAATAGTTAGAATGTATCTGCAGTCAGTTAGAATGTATCTACATTCATAGTAAGAATGTATCTGCAGTCACTTAGAATGTATCTACAGTCATAGTTAGAATGTATCTACAGTCATAGTTAGAATGTATCTACAGTCATAGTTAGAATGTATCTATAGTCATAGTTAGAAAGTATCTATAGTCATAGTTAGAAAGTATCTATAGTCATAGTTAGAATGTATCTATAGTCATAGTCAGAATGTATCTACAGTCATAGTTAGAATGTATCAGCAGTCAGTTAGAATGTATCTACAGTCATAGTTAGAATGTATCTATAGTCATAGTTACAATGTATCTATAGTCATAGTTAGAATGTATCTATAGTCATAGTTAGAATGTATCTATAGTAAAAGTTAGAATATATCTACAGTCAAAGTAAGAATGTATCTACAGTCATAGTAAGAATGTATGAGTTTCAACATTTAACTAAAGATCTGAAAGTATTGAAAGACTTGAAATGTATTTCTTAAACATTTCTAATGGGGACAACTCCATCCAGTGCACTCATCACCTTTTATCTTTGCTTGCCTCCCCTTTTTTTGTTCCGAGATGTTCTTGGCACGACTCTTTAATTGCGAGATGACTTGCTTGCGTACAGCCGTGAGTGTCGTGCTGACATCAGAGATCTGTAGAAACATGTGAGAACCCAATGAAGTTTCTTCTATTTCTTATATCTAGTTAAAGATACATCTACATTGACGGCCAAATGTCAACTAGGAAAACAAGGCAACAATACAAACAAACACACGAAGAAAAAAAACAACTGAAGTTACTAAGACTGCCACGGTGTATCTTACATGTTCACTTTCTACAATGACATATAAAATCAAAGTAATGTAACAAACAAAATGTGTGTCTTTGTGCATAAAAAAGATTTCTACTTTAGACAAGTTCGGTCTGAGTTGTTTCCTAATGGTCTAGAAGCAGCACAGAATGCAACTCCTTCACTCTACATGTTATCAAATGAGTTTTGACGCAAGGACAATGACATGTATACAAGCGTGGAAAATGAGCCACTAAAAAAGGCATTTGGTACATAGTGTTAGATCTAAGTTATATTATATTATATCACTGGTGATCGCCTCCGCCGTCGGCCAACCCTCCTCCCGAAGGGGGGGCGGACGAATTTAGTAAATAATTCACACAATTTGTATACGAATTTTTTACTTATGTTAATAATATATACTAATTATTTATATTTCAACCTATTTTTAGATTATTTCGCGCCCCCCCCCTCTAGTATGTTTACCGATTTGGTGGGATCGGGAGGGGGCGATGGCATCATTTCCGCCCCCCCCATAAACTTTCGAGTGGGGGGGCGGTCCAAATTATTTGTAGAAATCACAGCTTGCTAACAGAATCAATTAAATATATATATATATATATATATATATATATATAGATAGATAGATAGATAGATAGATAGATAGATAGATATGATTAAAACTTGTTATTGATATTTTAACCGATCTTTATATGATGTCGTTCCCCTGTTGGTCGATTGGGGGGGGGGGGCGAATACCTCTACTGCCCTTCCCATCAAAACCCTATGAGTGTGGGGGGGGGGGGGGACGGTCTTACTTTTATGGAGAAATCATAGTTTGTGAACAAAATTAAATATAAATTGTCGCTCCCCTTCTGGTATCTTGGCCGATTCGGTGGGGTAAGGGGGGGGGGGGAGATTGCATGTACTGCCCTCCACGCTCTAGCCCTCTGAGTGAGGGAGGCGGTCCTATTTTTATGGAGAATCATAGTTTGTGAACAAAATTAGTTGAATATCTATATAATATAAATAGTGAGATGTATATATCAGGACAATGCGTTTCTGCAGTGAAGAATGCAAGAAAATGCTTTTGGCGTCGGAATGAACCCCACTAATGGATAATGAGCTGTAGGTGTCAGAAGAATGCATTTCTGCGGTAAAGAATGCAAGAAAACGCTTTTGACGTCGGGGCTTCGCCCCGAACCCCACTCATGGATAATGAGCTGTTGATGTCAGGAGAATGCGTTTCTGTAGTGAAAAAGGTAAAAAAAATGCTTTTGGCCTTGGGGCTTCGCCCCGAATCCCACTAATGGATAATGAGCTGTAGATGTCAGGAGAATGCGTTTCTGCAGTGCAGAATGCAAGAAAACGCTTTTGGCGTCGGGGCTTCGCCCAGAACCCCACTGGTGAAGCTTGCAGCGCTTCCCCATATCCCCAAGCTTGCAAGAGAAAGGCCTCAACATGACTGTTTTTTTTTTGTTTTGTTTTTTTCGCCGAAGGTTGAGAAACACTGCTTTTTAAAAATTCTTATATATATATTTCGCACGGTTAGCCTGGTATAGAAAAGAAAAATGGCGGGGGTCTTAATAGATATATACGCGGCCTCTTGCAGCGAGTCTAACCCACCCGCCAGACAAAACAATGTACACTGTTTTCATACAGGCCGGTGAGAGGGAACTCTACCTAACAGCTTAAGAATTGTGACAAGATTTGACACTATGGTGACCGGTCTGATCACTTCCCACTAGAAAATGGCGTGAAGCAAGACTGTGTATTTGCTCCTACTCTATTCGCTATTTTCTTTTGCGTAATTCTGGGTCAAATGAGGCAGCGGTTGCAGAAGTCATCTACATCAGGTTTCGTCCGGACGGAAATGTGTTCAATCTTCCACGTCTACTATTCCATACAAAAGCAACCCTCTCAACCCTTCTAAATGGATCTGAGACATGAGTATTATAAAGAAAGCAACTAAGACTACTTGAGCGCTTTTACCAAACATGCTTGCCCTCCATCATGAACATACGATGTCCTTGCGAACGCCGGTATGAACAGTAATGAGGGACTTTTTATGGTCTGACAGTTACGCTGGGCAGGGCACGTATCCCGTATGGGGGATGAACGTATGCCAAAAGCAGTCTTTTTTGTTGAGCTAAAAGGTGGCTGACTGGTCGTTTGCGCGCTGGACTGTCGTTCGGATTTATGTATGTTCTCGGGTTCAAACCCTGCCCGCTCCTATCCCCCGTCGTCCTGCTGGAGGTTTGGATTAGGAAGCAAACTATCTTCAAACTCTAAAGGAACATCCAAAACATGTAAAACATTTTAGAAAAACGTAACAGAAGCGCCCCAGGGAAACGCTTTAAAGACCAGATTATGCGCCAACTTGCCTAAGTTGACATAGAAGAGAGCATCTGGTAGCATGCCGCCTGAAAACGAGACAGCTGGAGGCCACTGACAAAGGCCGCAAGATACACATTTGAGACCGAAAGAAACTCCGCTGGCGAGGAAAGACTCAGACAGCGAAAAGAAAATGTTAATCAACCACTGGCGACAATGGTTATGCTTGCCCTGGATGTGGTAAAATATGTAGGTTGCAGCTGGGGCTGCATAGTTACGGAAAATACTGCATTCCTCATTGATCTTCGGACTCGATGACAAGAAACAAAAATATATCTAATATATATATTGCCATGAACCTCTTCCTGTTTTAGCACTTAAAAAAAATAGAATGATATCAAGTTAAACGCTCCACTTTTGCAAACAAACTCCAGTATCTATTTCTTTGAATAGGACCAGCCTGTAAATTCAAGTTTCACTTTTCTCCACCTCCACATTCCTCCCTACACTCTATGAAACTAATCTTCTGTTTTTCAGTCCGCATTTCAACTCCCCCCTTTTTGGCCAATGTATTCGAGTATAGGTTACGTTTAATTGGAACGGCCCCCACACCCCATCGCCACTCAAAACACTTGAAATTTAGTTTCTGTTGCATCTAAATAGCACTGCCCGCTTCATAACGCGATACTCCTTCAAAACTGCTAGTGAATTAGATTACCAATATACCTATATATACATAATTCTCTTCATGGCTCAAGAGTTTGGACAAGAAGTAAAGGAAAGATCACTCTTTTATTTCTGCAAGTCGGATTATAGTTACCCTACGAAAAAAAAAGAGGGGGGAGGGCAGAACAAGTAGTATTCACCCGTCACAAAATAGCAGGGCCGGACTTAACCGCTGTGACCAATAAGTAATGGAAAGATCACTATTTTTTATTTCTACCCCACGTAGTTTTAGCGGCGAAAAAAAGAGGGGAGGGGAGGAGGAGAACAAGTAATCTACTTTGTATTCACCCGTCACTAAATAGCAGGGCCGGACTCAACCGTTGTGGGTCCCTATGCAAAACGGATTTCGCGGGGCCAAGTTTGGGTAGGGATACGGATAATAAGTGAATATTAAGAGTTTTTATTAGAAAATAAATTCGTCTTTGCATTTTTAAAATTCTTTACTACCCACAGAATGACTTAACGAGCCTTGCGTCATACAGTCATACAGTATATCATAAAAATTGAAATTCTCTATATAGATCACGCTCAATAGCAAGAATTACCAAATGTTTCAACCTATCTACGAGAATTGTTACTTTGAGGCGCGAGAAGCTTCTTTCACTAGATTCCACAATTACGGGTATTGCATATTATTACCATGTGTTCATGCTTCTGTGTCTACTGTCCCGTACTAAAACAAATGAAATGGTCATAACACAGCTTCTCTACGCCTTACTTGCCCACACTGAACAAGATATCTAGCTAGCGGTCAACGAGTTTGCGTACGCTGCAGCTTCTTTGATTTAACTATAAACCTCGGTAAAAAGCTTGGGGTTAGGGCGTGGTGACGAAAGGTCCAGGAGAGTTCTGAATGGAGGGATGTGTAAAAACAGGCCATATCCCCCCCCCCCCACGGGCTGTAGCACCACTGGGATAAATGAATGGCAAACGCCGGTATGAACTTCTTATAGTCCGACAGTCAGGCTGGGCAAGGCACTTATCCCGTATGGGGGACGAACATATTGTTCGGCGTAACAGAGGTGCCCCACGGTAGCGAGCTAGAAGAAAAGACAGAAAATTAATATCTCCCTTTCCATGTGTCATACAAACTAGATCTAGATCTAGAACTGATATAGAATGTAGATCTAGACTTGAATTCATATGACTTTACACGTTTAATGTTAAATATACTTGACCTAGGCCAATGTTATGATCAGGAATAGTAGGCCTTTCGGTACCAAGTAATGGTGTACTATGTTGTTCGTAACCGATTCACTTCTTAATGTGATACTACTGTTTACATAATAAATAAATCTCCACCCCTAAGCTGTCAGAAGATAAACTATTGCTTTAATATTTTTTTTTCTTATTATTAATCATCGGCCTCCTTCAGTCTTGAAACGACTATGGCTCATCTCGAACACTTTCTCATATGGCTGTGAAGTCCTATTTCGGAGAGACACTCCCATCCACGTGTATTGCATGTCAAGGTAGCTTTCGCTTATGTGGTAGAGGAGCTGGCCATTTTCCATGTGGCACGCTTTTCTTCAAGAGTCGAGGCCCATATTTTCTCGCTGTCTATAGCTTTCTTGGTCACCGTCTCTCTCCAACTAGTGCGGTCTAGATTAGTATCACTGTTTACTTGTTTTAAGTCCCTTTTTTTCACATCAACGTAACAGAGGTGAGGGCGATCAGTTTTTCTTGAGCCAGACGCAAGTTTCCCGTACAGAATGATTTTCGGGATAAGATTGTCCTCCATCCGGCAAACATGTCCGAGCCAGCGCAGGTGGCGTTGCCTGAGGACAGTAAAGACGCTGAGAAAGCCCGTTCTAGTGAGGATCTCAGTATTACACACTATTTCTTTCTTTGTTATTTTTAAGATCCTTCGTAGGCAGCGTAGGTGGAATGAGTATAGTTTTCTCTCTTGTTTTGTGTAGGTTGTCCAGGAATCACTGACGTACAGTAGCGTGCTAAGAATGCATGCCTTGTAGACCTCCATTTTTGTCGCTGTAGAAAGCTTCTGGTTTTCCCAAACTCTTGACCTGAGTCTAGCGAAGGTTGATGCGGCCTTCCCTATGCGTTTTTTGATCTCCTCTTCTAGTGACAGGTCACCTTGGATTGTAGAACCGAGGTAGCAGAATTCGTTTACGCCATCTAGCATATTATAGTCAATGAGAATAGATGGTTATGCTGCAGCAGGTGGTCCCATAACAAGATTTTTATTTGTGCTAATGGTTAGGATAGACTCTTTACAAGCCTTAGAGAAGCAGGACATTAGTGACTGAAGCTCCTCTTGTAAGTGTGTCACTACCGCTGCGTCGTCCGCGAAGAGCATATCTCTTATGAGGGTGGTTCTGGTTTTTTGTTTTGGCCCTCAGTCTAGCAATATTTAGAAGTTTGCCATCGAATCTGGAATGCAGATATATGCCTTCGGTGGATTTATCAAACGCGTGGTGGATTAGCATTGAAAAGAGTACTCCAAAGAGGGTTGTGGCCAGGACACATCCTTGTTTGACTCCGCTTTTTATACTGAAACTTTCGGAGCAGGAGCCGTTGAACTGAACTGTATCCATCATATTTTGGTGGAAAGAGAAAATAATATTTAGCAGCTTGGGTGGACAGCCTATTAACTGTAAGATTTTAAAGAGGCCTTCTCTGCTGACTAGATCAAGGGCCTTTGTCAGGTCGATGAATGCAATGTACAAAGGCATTCTTTGCTGTCTGTACTTTTCCTGAAGTTGCCGGATGGAGAAAATCATGTCCATTGTGGATTTCTCTGAGCGAAAGCAGCACTGTGATTCTTGATAGACTCGACCAGCAATTTTTTGTAGCCTGGGAAGTATCACTCGAGCAAGGACTTTGCCTACAATGCTTAGGAGAGAGATTCCCCTGTAGTTATTGCAGTCGCTTCTGTCACCTTTGTTCTTGTATGCATCCCGAAGATCCAGTGGCACAGCACCTTCATGCCAAAATTTGCAAAGCAGTTCATCTAGAGGTTGGCTTAGTGTACTTTTACATTGTTTCAGAAGTTCTGTGGGGATACCTTCACATCCAGGCGCTTTGTTGAGTTCTAATAGGATGGGTACTTTGTCTAGCTCATTCATTGTGGGCAATAGGTTGATAGCGTTAAGGGCTGAGGCAGAGACTGAGCTTGTTGTGGCGTAGAGTTTGGAGTAATGTTCGACCTATCTGTGCTTTTGTTCGCTTTTGTCTCTGATAGTTTCCCCAGTGGTTGATTTGAGAGGTGCTGACTTGTTTTGGGCAGGTCCGAGGGCCAATTTGATTCCTTCATACATCCCTCTTATGTTGCCTGCTTGAGCAGCGAGCTGAATATTCTCACTGAGCTCTATCCAGTATTCATTGGCACAGATCCGTACTGTCCTCTGCACAGTGGCTCTAGCTTCTTTCAGAGTTAACAGGTTGCATTGGGTAGGTTTTGCCTTGTATGTGGCGAGTGCATCTCTCTTTGCTCTGATGACAGGTGCTAGTATAGTTGATTTAGAATCAAACCAATCGTTTGGCTTTGTAAGTTTTCTTCCGAAGATGTCCAGGAAGTCTTTTGTATGGTGGACTTGAGATGTTCCCATTTTTCTGTTTGCTGTATTTCCAGAAGCACTTTTGTAAACGCGTTCAAAAGATTCCGCAAACTGTATCTGGAAATCAGGGTGGCACATCTTGCTTACATCCGATTGGGGGTCTTCCAATCTACTTTGTATGGAGGGATTTTTTAGGGAGAAGATTGATCACAATATATCAAGGATTGATCTGTGTCACAATCTGCACTGTGATATATAGTACCTGGTAAGCTTGACAGATTTTAAGCACTCAAAGTGCTTAAAATATTATTAATACATTTATAATTATAATAAGGCTTGTCATCGAGTCCAAAGATCAGTGAGAAATGCAGTATTTTCCGTGGCTGCGCATCCCCAACTGCGACCTACATATATTTTCCCACACCCAATACACAATAAACATTGTCTGCAGGTGGTCGATTTATGCGTCTGTCCTCGGCAGCGGATTTTCTTTTGGTCTCAAATGTGTGTCCCGCGGCCTTTGTGAGTGACCTCCAGCTGTCTCGTTCCGAGGCTGCATGCAACAAGAGGCTCTCTTCTATGTCAGCCAAGGCAAGTTTGTAAAATGTTTTGTAAAATGTTTTACATGTTTCGGATGTTCCTTCAGAATTGAAGATAATTACTTCCTAGTCCAAACCTCCGGCAGGACGACGGGGGATGGGGGCGGGCAGGGTTTGAACCCTGGACCATCGATAAATCTGAACGACAGTTCAGCGCGCAAACCGCACAACCAGGCAGCCATCCTAGTTGGCGGCAAGTTGGCGCCTAAGCTGGATTTTGAAGCGTTTCCGTGGTGCGCCTGTTACGTCGACCATATATTATAAATGTATCTAGATCTGGACTCTATTTAGTCTTATTTAGACTGCCAAGTGTAAAATGAGGCTTTGTCAAAACTGCGCGCTACAAAAGTATTTCCTTTTATTAAAACTTACAACTAAAGCGAAGTTCGTATCAATATTCTTTTTTAAAAACAACATTTGAATCTATTCTATTCAATGAGTTAGTTAATAAATAGAACATATATTTTATAATGATCCATTGATAATTTTTCCTTTGTGACCTTAGATGCAAACTTTTTGTATAAATGTGAGAATCTGTGAATGAAGGTTGAGTTATTAATGAAGAGGTCTGTGACCTTTTGAAAAAAAAAGTTACCTTCCTTGATGTTTTTCATTAAAAAGTGGTGTTTTCTTTTTTTTTAAATCTCCTTGCATAGATATTTTTTTAAAATTAAATGGTTCACTTTCGGAAAAGAAAAAAGTAACCGTTGCATCAGAACTTTGAATGATCTAAAATATCATGATGTTCAATTTTTTCTTATAGTTTCTGAGATCTAAACGGGACGGACGGACGGACAGACCACACAAAACTAATAGCGTCTATTCCCTTTTCAGGGGCCGCTACTTCTTCTTCTTAAACTGTCAGGTAGAGTTGAGCCTTCGGCTCTTGGAACTCTAAGCCAGCAAAAGTGAACAAGAGCTTCCTCTCACCGGCCTGAATGAGAACAGTGTACACTGTTTTGTCTGACTGGTGGGTCAGACTCGCGGCAAGAGACCGCGTACACTAAGACCCCCGCCATTTTCCTTTTCTATACCAGGCTAACTGTGCGGGACACGCCATTTATGTAACGGCCCCTTGAGGAACAGCGCCTGGATTGTGACAAGGTTGTGGGAGCTTTTTTACAAATTGGCACAGTGCAATGAGGATGCTCTCGCACCCCCACAGTCTTGTCTTGTTTTGCTACCCTTTAGCCTAATCGTTTCCTCTTACGATCGTTTTCACCCGGGCGCGCGCTAAAAATATAATAAAAATAGTGTATTGGTATTGACCATTTGTATTCTTACTAGCATTAGTTGAAGCCTATTTAGAGGCGGAGGCTATCGTATACCCTGTTTAAAAGATTCATAATGCTTATGTACATTTTAGAGCGATGAGGTGCATCCCCCTCCCCAAAATAGACACTGTCCACGCCCACACACCACCCGCCAAGAACAGTAACCAAACCTCGACCCACGGCCGCGGCACTATCCTTATCAAAACTATTGTTTAACTTAACCCCCATGGCTAGACGTCTGCCAAGTTGTTATGATCAACAGAAAATGTTTTATTTGCTCAAAGTCTGTTTGGAAAAAGAAAAGAACTGGATTTAGTTACCTGTTTGAGTGAGGAGTTGTGTGCCTTGAGAGCACTGCTCAAACCGTCGGAGGTAGCATCTACTAACAATAATAATGACGTCACCAGTCTCTCCAGCTCAAAGTTTCGTGACAAGAGGGCGCTCCTCATGTAGTTATATTGGTTACTCATTGCAGCAATAATGCCTTCCTTTAGATCTGAGGAAAGACGTAGGTCTGCGCTACATTTACTGTGACACAAATGGAACAATCTTATTGCTTAAGTTACTCATTGGAACATTGTTCAAGTTTATAAACAGTGATATATTTTTACGGATAGGGTGTAATGGGAAAAAAAGCTATTTCTTATAAAAAAAGAAGAAAAAATACAATCATCTTTCTATATAAACGTAAAATACCACTCACTGATTTATTGATCAAGACATCTTTTAAACTGCCGTACGTATACGCATGAATTCGTACACAGTTTCCTTTTACCACCTAGACACTAACTAAGAACCGATTTCGACATATTCGCAACCTGACGATTGCTATTTGCGAGTGAGATAAACGATTACCTTAACAAAACCAAATTGATATTTTATTTTATTGAGAGAAAACAAAATACCTCTATAATGTATAAAGGGGGGTGAGAATCAGGAAGGTGTACAAAAGACTCACTTTTTGTTGTTGGCGGGAAGGGGAGGGAGCGGAATTAGTAATATGAGAGCGTGTACGTGTTGGCGGTGCATTATGAAGCGGTTCTTTCCAAATCAAGTCAAAATTCTATGTGGGAAATATTACAATGCTCAGGTAAAAAACAAAACAAAATGGTGGTTCCAGAGAGTGAAGAGAGATCGGGCCATGAAATTGTAACAGTTTCACTCATGTATGTGTCTATAAACACGTCTGCTAGGATGTGTCCCTTTTATTAAATACATTTTAAAAAAGATATAAAGCCTGGGAATAAAATCAACGGGCGTAGCCGGTGGGTACAGCATATTTCCTTTTGTTTGTTAGAACAAAAACAACAACATTGTATAATCTGGAGAGAAAACAAAAAACCTCTATAATGTATAAAGGGGGGTGAGAATCAGGAAGGTGTACAATCTGCACAATCTGGATATTCAACAAAAATTAGCAGCATCATTGTGTTGACTAAAATCCATTAGTAAGAAAACTCAAGTATTACATGCAACCAACAACTTTTAGGAAGTTGTAGGGTGATAAGTACGATGTACATTTAATTAGAAAAGATTTGGCCTCAACATTTTCTGTGTACATTATTGTTGTGTTCAGTTGACATTTTTCATTGTGTCCATTTCAATGTTCCGTCTCTATTTTGACAGTATTAGTCAACAGTTAGCTCAGTTTATAAGAAGAAAAAAAAAACTCCTCAGAAGATGAAACAAAGAATTTCCAACTCTCAAGACATGAAGAACAACTGTAACAAATACAAAAGCAAAAGTTGAGACATCAACAGATGTATTAGAACTACGTGGAGACTAGCATGGTATAACAAACTAGTAGAGATGTGTGAACGTAGAAACATAGTGGTGCAGATCTTAGAAAGAAAGTGAAGATTGATGGAACCCTAAGAAAAGATACCAACAACTGAGGTACAGGTTCCTTACAGTGGAAATCACAGGACACAAACGAGGACCAAATAGCCATTAAAAAACTAGCAAGAGACAGTGGCGAGTTTTTACTGAAGCCCTATGTTTCACGAGGAACACGAGGACAGATGATGATGATGTTGAAAAGGCAACAGTTTAACAAATAATGTGTATATCGGTTTAAATGCCAACTGTTGAGATCAGGCTAAAAAATAGAATAGAACCGCATCAACTTTAAACTTTATGTAAACTCAATACGAACATTTGAAAAGTTGGAAATAAAGATGTCGAGAAATAAACAGTACCTGGTATCTTAGTTCACGGACAACAAAAGTGTGACAACATATTCTCTGGTTTACTGGTTCTATATTGTACACTTTTTGTATTTTTTTTTATCTAGTTCAGTTATATCATTTTGTCTAGCTGGGTAGTATCATTTTGTCTAACTCACTTAGTAAATGGGTAACAGCCAGGAAGTAGTATTAAAGAGAAAGTAATCTTCCATCAGGCTGAACAACTTGGCAGCAGCAACACAGGAGGAGGGGAGAGGGCAAAATGAAGAATATTGAAGGAAAGGGAGAGACACATATTAAAAGAATTGGGAACAAGAAACGAAGAATGTGAAATTGAAAAGAGAATAGGAGAAAAAATTAAAAGAAAAGATAGAGTGAGACCATAGCTAGCAGGAAATAGAGGAGACAAGATAGAGTGAGACCATAGCTAGCAGGAAATAGAGGAGACAAGATAGAGTGAGACCATAGCTAGCAGGAAATAGAGGAGACAAGATAGAGTGAGACCATAGCTAGCAGGAAATAGAGGAGACAAGATAGAGTGAGACCATAGCCAGCAGGAAATAGAGGAGACAAGATAGAGTGAGACCATAGCCAGCAGGAAATAGAGGAGATAGAGTGAAACAATAGCCAACAGGAAATAGAGGAAACAAGATAGATTGAAACAATAGCCAGCAGAAAATAGAGGAGATAGAGTGAGACCATAGCCAGCAGGAAATAGAGGAAACAAGATAGATTGAAACAATAGCCAGCAGGAAATAGAGGAGACAAGATAGAGTGAGACCATAGCCAGCAGGAAATAGAGGAAACAAGATAGAGTGAGACCATAGCCAGCAGGAAATAGAGGAGACAAGATAGAGTGAGACCATAGCCAGCAGGAAATAGAGGAGATAGAGTGAAACAATAGCCAGCAGGAAATAGAGGAGATAGAGTGAAACAATAGCCAGCAGGAAATAGAGGGGATAGAGTGAAACAATAGCCAGCAGGAAATAGAGGAAACAAGATAGATTGAAACAATAGCCAGCAGGAAATAGAGGAGACATGATAGAGTGAGACCCTAGCCAGCAGGAAATAGAGGAGATAGAGTGAAACAATAGCCAGCAGGAAATAGAGGAGATAGAGTGAAACAATAGCCAGCAGGAAATAGAGGGGATAGAGTGAAACAATAGCCAGCAGGAAATAGAGGAAACAAGATAGATTGAAACAATAGCCAGCAGGAAATAGAGGAGACATGATAGAGTGAGACCCAAGCCAGCAGGAAATAGAGGAGACAAGATAGAGTGAGACCATAGTCAGCAGGAAATAGAGGAGACAAGATAGAGTGAGACCATAGCTAGCAGGAAATAGAGGAGACAAGATAGAGTGAGACCATAGCTAGCAGGAAAAAGAGGAGACAAGATAGAGTGAGACCATAGCTAGCAGGAAATAGAGGAGACAAGATAGAGTGAGACCATAGCTAGCAAGAAATAGAGGAGACAAGATAGAGTGAGACCATAGCCAGCAGGAAATAGCGGAGACAAGATAGAGTGAGACCATAGCCAGCAGGAAATAGAGGAGATAGAGTGAAACAATAGCCAACAGGAAATAGAGGAAACAAGATAGATTGAAACAATAGCCAGCAGAAAATAGAGGAGATAGAGTGAAACAATAGCCAGCAGGAAATAGAGGAAACAAGATAGATTGAAACAATAGACAGCAGGAAATAGAGGAGACAAGATAGAGTGAGACCATAGCCAGCAGGAAATAGAGGAGACAAGATAGAGTGAGACCATAGCCAGCAGGAAATAGCGGAGACAAGATAGAGTGAGACCATAGCCAGCAGGAAATAGAGGAGATAGAGTGAAACAATAGCCAGCAGGAAATAGAGGAGATAGAGTGAAACAATAGCCAGCAGGAAATAGAGGGGATAGAGTGAAACAATAGCCAGCAGGAAATAGAGGAAACAAGATAGATTGAAACAATAGCCAGCAGGAAATAGAGGAGACATGATAGAGTGAGACCATAGCCAGCAGGAAATAGAGGAGACAAGATAGAGTGAGACCATAGCCAGCAGGAAATAGAGGAAACAAGATAGAGTGAGACCATAGCTAGCAGGAAATAGAGGAGACAAGATAGAGTGAGACCATAGCTAACAGGAAATAGAGGAGACAAGATAGAGTGAGACCATAGCTAGCAGGAAATAGAGGAGACAAGATAGAGTGAGACCATAGCCAGCAGGAAATAGCGGAGACAAGATAGAGTGAGACCATAGCCAGCAGGAAATAGAGGAGATAGAGTGAAACAATAGCCAACAGGAAATAGAGGAAACAAGATAGATTGAAACAATAGCCAGCAGAAAATAGAGGAGATAGAGTGAAACAATAGCCAGCAGGAAATAGAGGAAACAAGATAGATTGAAACAATAGACAGCAGGAAATAGAGGAGACAAGATAGAGTGAGACCATAGCCAGCAGGAAATAGAGGAGACAAGATAGAGTGAGACCATAGCCAGCAGGAAATAGCGGAGACAAGATAGAGTGAGACCATAGCCAGCAGGAAATAGAGGAGATAGAGTGAAACAATAGCCAGCAGGAAATAGAGGAGATAGAGTGAAACAATAGCCAGCAGGAAATAGAGGGGATAGAGTGAAACAATAGCCAGCAGGAAATAGAGGAAACAAGATAGATTAAAACAATAGCCAGCAGGAAATAGAGGAGACATGATAGAGTGAGACCATAGCCAGCAGGAAATAGAGGAGACAAGATAGAGTGAGACCATAGCCAGCAGGAAATAGAGGAAACAAGATAGAGTGAGACCATAGCCAGCAGGAAATAGAGGAGACAAGATAGAGTGAGACCATAGCCAGCAGGAAATAGAGGAGATAGAGTGAAACAATAGCCAACAGGAAATAGAGGAAACAAGATAGATTGAAACAATAGCCAGCAGGAAATAGAGGAGATAGAGTGAAACAATAGCCAGCAGGAAATAGAGGAAACAAGATAGATTGAAACAATAGCCAGCAGGAAATAGAGGAGACAAGATAGAGTGAGACCATAGCCAGCAGGAAATAGGGGAGATAGAGTGAGACCAAAGCCAGCAGGAAATAGAGGAGACAAGATAGAGTGAGACCATAGCCAGCAGGAAATAGAGGAGACAAGATAGAGTGAGACCATAGCCAGCAGGAAATAGAGGAGATAGAGTGAAACAATAGCCAGCAGGAAATAGAGGAAACAAGATAGATTGAAACAATAGCCAGCAGGAAATAGAGGAGACAAGATAGAGTGAGACCATAGCCAGCAGGAAATAGAGGAGATAGAGTGAGACCATAGCCAACAGGAAATTTATCAAGAGAAGATTTGTTTGACCTGCATAAATTAACTTGCCTATAAAACTTTAGGTTGTATTTAAGAAATAAACTTACGACTGGGAAAGGAAACAAATGAAGAGAAAATGTACAGACTTGTTTTCAACTTACAAAGTTTTATGCTAATCAATAGAATATATAACACATTTGACACGCTGTTAATCATTGATCTATTTACAGGACATTTTCGGTCAATTATAAATGTCAAATACAAAATGATTTCTAATATCCCAGGTGTAAATGTAAACATATTGATGTCATTATACGACTGAACTGCATTGTTTCTGAATAGTATTCAGTTTATAGACTTTTATTAAAAAACTAGATATGTAAGATACCAATAATCCTTGGTACTATCAATGGCGCTTTTTTAATATCGCATTGTGCAATATTTAGAATATTCCAAACACATAATTAGATTGTGCCTGACTATGGAACTTACAAAAGTGAATGATTTTTTTGAAAGCTTATATGAACTCACTCCGTCGAGCTGTGTGGTACAAACTTTAGTTAGTTAGTTCTCACACTTCCCGTTTTCGGATCAAATTGAAACTGTGCACAATTATTTATTGACAATGACAACACATGAATCAATAAAAAAAAACAATAGACCAATTCTATGATCGATAAGCCGTAATTCATTAATTTTGTTTTCTTTAGAGACAGTTAAGGGGAGAATGATCTAGATCTAGATGTCCATATAATGAGCTAGAAGTAAATTTAGACCAGATCTTTGAAGAATTCTAAATCAGATGTTTAGGTCTAGTGCTAGATCTCGAGGTGCATAGAATGAACTTATCAATCAATAATGGCAGCAGTAGACCTTTCTCGCTGGCCGTATATAAAAAAAGGCGTAACAGCTAAAGGCTCAAGCAGCTGACGGTGTTATGGGTTCGATACCCGAATTGATCTAATTTTTTAAAATTATTTTTTTTATTATTATTTTATTAGATTTGAAGTTTAATAATGGAGGTATTGCCTTTATATATATAGATGGTATAAAAATCTCTCCCTAAGGCTATGGTACATCTAATTTTCATACGAGACCATTCCAAAAATTTAGTTAACGGTATTAGATTTTGCTAGAATTCTCTTTTTGCCAATAGGCGGATCCGACAGGGATCCGACTCCGACGGGGTCCGCCTCTGAGTTTGTGTGATAACACAAACTCTCTTTGTAATCTTGTTCACTTTAAACATGCATATAACCTAGTTCTACTTTAAACTTGCACATAATCTAGTTTAGTGCAGCTCTATAGCATTTGACCATTTCTTGGAAACTTGATCACTGGACAGCACAGAATGTAGTTGACTCCGCTGCTCAATTTCCGTGCACCACCTGCACACATAACCCAAAACTTCTAACCTTTCATCTATCTTCAAGCCCGCCATGATGTTAGTAAAAATGTGAACTTAATAAGAAACGAAAGTTTTGATTTAGGTGACACTGTACTAAGTGTGTACGTCAGGACTGACACTGAACTCAACCAGAATGACAGCAGACAAGTCCAGTAGAAGAAGAAATCAGGGGGAAGAGTGTGACATTGATTTTTTGGCGTCAGTTTATTGCTTTCATCACCATACTAAGATCATGTACCGGAAATATTGATCTGTTAATATTTTATTTGTTTAGACAACTTTGATGATGTCTCTTCTTTTAATATAGCCCTCAATAAATCTCAGGCTTGTCTTAATCAAATGATGGTAAAAATAGGCTGAGCGAACAAAATACCCGCAATTTTATGTATAAACAAACTAATGAGTTGGGCACAGTACAAACAAACAGTACGTTTATCTTTATTCATTGGCATCAATGGGGGTTCTTGGGGGGGGGGGGGGCACCGGATGACACCCACCAGTAGTGACACCCAATTGAATAATTGAATACATAAATAAATAAATAAATAAATAAATAAATAAATAAATAAATATATATATATATATATATATATATATATATATATATATATATATATATATATATATATATATATATATATATATATATATATATATATATATATATAGTAAAAAGTTCCCCTTTCAGACCTTGCTATCTATAGGACAGATGATGTTTAGGTCATCTGTTTCTTTGGCCAACGGTTAACGAGGAGCAGGGTGTCATGTGGTCAGCACAGTGACTAACCGCCTTTACTTTCCCCAACTAAAGTCAGGTATCCATTATATATATAGCTCCTCCTTCGTAATCGATGATGAGAACATTTCTCATATCCAATGAACTCGAAGCATGATTGTAAAGTCCAATACGTGGGATGTATAGGGTTCTGTAGGAGGAGGATTACCTCTGTCAGCTGGGCATTTGGGTTACCTGAGCAGGTACCCATTAGAGTTGGGTGGACTCAGGGGCTTCATTAAAATCCAGAAATTAAGAAGCCCAGTCTACACAAAGATTCGAACCCAGGACCTCTCGGTTGGGAAGTCAAACGCTTTACTACTCCTCTACCACGCCCCCACCTATGAATAGTGTGTGTGTTTTCGTGTGTTTGGAGGGGTGTGTTTGTGAAGTTCTTCTAAATAAGATGCTTCTATAAATCTACATAGATGTAATAAGACGTGGCCTCAAATCAGTGAACATCATTACTGACAATTGGGAAGACATAGAGCTCTAGACCGCAACATGTGGAGAGAGACAGTGACCAAGAAAGCTATGGACAATGAAAGTACATGTATCTCAGCCCAGGAAGAAAAACGCACAATCCGAAAAACGGCCAGCTCCTCTACCACCGAAGCAAAAGCCACCTTAACCTGCGCTATCTGTGGACGGGAGTGTCTCTCCAAAATAGGGCTCCACAGCCACATGAGGAAGTGTGCTCTGAGATGAACCATAGTCGTTCTACGACAAAAGGAGGCCAATGATAAATCTTCATCTAGAACTAACCAAATCAAAAGTGGACTAAGTGTCCAGATGTTATTGTACTACTGGCTGATCCACTGAACATTCAAGGGACAAAAATAGTGTTTTGGTTTGGGGGGGGGGGGGGACGTTCCATTAAAAATAGTATGTGTATGTGTTTGGTGGCATTAGACTGCAGGTAGATAGGACTACAACTGATGGGCCTAAATAGAAGTGTTTGTGCATACTCCATAATACGGGTTTGCGGGTCTTACAATTGAAAGATGAAAGACACAAAAATAAAAGGAATTATGTCAACAGTGGCGTAACACGGGTATCAGAGGCGTAACACGGGTATCAGGTAGAGCTATTCGCTTTTTTGAATTCAAGGACAGATATTTCATGAGAATAAACAATGGCCAAACTGACGGGCCTAAGAAGATTTTGTGCATACTCTGTAATAGGGGTCGCGAGACCTTCGTTTGTAGAATGAAAGAGACAAAAGATAGGACAGAGAATTTGAGGGCTAGAAATTTGTGATGGAGGAGAGAGCGTGGTAATTCTTTTAATGTTTTATTGATTGGGGGTGGGGTGGGATTATAGGGTTGTTTTTTTAAGTTAACTTTCACTCAGTTATACATGGTTCTAAACTCTACACCAGGAATAACTAAACACTTTTTCGAAATCTATAATTACCAAAATAAAAAAGGAACAAATCATCAAATATTTATATGTATATACTTACAAGAAGAGTGACCTAACTTAGTGAGAACGATTTACTACAAATAAAAGGCTTATCTCAATTTGAGGTCATAGTTAGGAATAACATGCTGACATCAAAGAAAAGAGACCAAGTGAACGCCCAAGTCAAACAGATCTGACTGTTTACCTGTATACAATTTAACTCACTGGAATAGATCGTCTGAGAAGCTCAACTGACTAATCTTAGAGAACTTGGCTTTCACTTCTACTAGGTATACTTTTTATATTGGCGAATCTTGTTTTAAATTATCTTATCTTATAAATTGCAGACGTAACTTCAAAAGAAAAGAGTATGTCATACCCTGTGTCAATCTAATCATGCAAATTAAGCAGTGAATACAATATGCCAAGTCGTTGGTTTCCCTGACTGATTCAGGCAACCCATTCCAGAGGACGCATATTATAATATTGGCCAAACAAAGTTGAAATAACATTTTAGTTGTATATTTTTGTTTGATTTGTAAAAAAAATTTTTATTAAACCCAAATGCTTTGCTAAATTTTTTAAAATTTCATCAATACGGGGATTTAGTAATACTGTCCTCCTTATTATTCCTTTTCTAGATATTTTAAGTTTTTAATCTGTGTAACTGGTTTCTCGTGAATAAGGTAAGTAGTTTTGATTTGTTTAAGCTTTTTTCGTTACTCTTAATAATTGACATTTTTCTGGGTTGAAAGACATGCTCCAATTTGATTCCTATTTCTGTAATTCTAATTACCTTAGTAAAATTTCAGTATCTTGTGTTGCTTTTATTGTTCTATATATTATGCAATCATCTGAAATAATCTAACTTTTGTGCCTGAGCTAATTTATGTCAATCAGAAAAATTAGAGAGCCCAAGACTGTTCCTTGAGGTACACCTGAGTTTACTGTTATTGGTGTTGATTAAGAGCCATTTACTATTACAATTTGTTCGTTCCCAGATTAAGAAATCCAGAATCCATTGGTGTAGTGGACTATTTATACCGAAATATTTTAGCTTTTTTTAGAAGGCTATGGTGGTGAGTTTTGTAAAATACCCTAGAAAAGTCTAGAAAATAGCAACTGTTTGCTCACTATTATCTAAGCTTTTTGAAAAATGATCAATTAATCTTATTAGTTGAGTTTCACGTGACCTATATTTCCAAGAGACATGTTGGTATGGAGTCAGGACATTCTAGAATATTTGACGTCTCGAGAGACGATCGTTTCCCTTACGTTGATCTAATAATACTCTCAATATTGCTACCTATTGTGTTCTATGAGTTTACATGAGATGCTTGTTAGGGCTATTGATTTTTTCTCCTTTTTTAATTAGGGGAGTGACGTTAGCTTTTTTTTCAGTCGCTGTGTCCTGTTAAAGAAAGGCCTGAAAAGTAATTTGATCACTGGTGCTGGCTCATTGCTTAGTTCTATAAGTAATCCAGCTGGAATACCATCAGGTCCAGATGTTTACTCGGTTTTATGTTAACTTCTAGTTTTGGATCCTTTTTTGTATATCTACATCTATTATGTTTTCGATTTGATTTAAAATAAACAATATGTCCTTGTCACCTGGGGCTGAGAATTTAGAATGTTTGCTTTAGTTTCATTTTCATTATGTGTGAACTTATTTCCTCCTTTTAACGGAGCTACTCCTGTTGTTTCCATTTTCTTAGATTTGATGAATGACCATAAATTGTTATTGCTACCCTTGGATATTACTTTGTTTATTGTTTATGTATTCACTCTGCAGCTGACTGCTAACTCTTTGGGTTAGGTGTTAAATTTTAGGATACTTTTTATGGACTCTTTCTGCCTTAGTTTCTCGACATTGTTAAATTGATAAGTTGAATTGAATCTTAAGTAAATGTGATTCAAGACTAAAGTTGAATTAATTCCTGTTGAAGGAAGCAGTAGATACAATCACCCCTCTCCTCCCTTTTTTATTGACTCATCTTAAACCTAAAACTTTTATGGAAAAAGAACAAGTTTTATAAAGCGTGGTCAAGAGGCCAACTGCGCTTGAACTTGGCTTGGCTACCTAGAAGGGGGCTCGAGGTTCGACGCCCGACTCGGGCAGAGTTGTGTTTACTGAGCGCCTTAAGGCAGCACGGAAAACCAACTCCTAGATACCCCCTCCCCCACCCCCTACTGGTCCACAAATGAGATTGGACCAAAGCGCTCTGAGCATGCTATAAGCATGAAAGTAACGCTATATAAAAGCTATAGTAATAATAATAATTTACCCCCTCCCTTTCGTTCTATATCTTGAACCAACTGAGTAGAAATGGTGAATGTCTCGTCCCGCATTTGACCTACCCTAAACCTTTAAGTGGCGGATGTATTTTTATGAAAAATTGAGCAGGTATAATTAATTAGTTTCAATATATTGATATTTTGATATAGTGTGTGCCCTCTCTCCAAAATACTGTTGTAACCCTGTTCCTCCCTGACTAACCATTGTTTCCACGAGCGAAGTGTGATGATTTATTTGTTTATGCTGTTGGGCGTAAATGACCTGAGCTAGTGTGTAAATATGTTAAGAAACTTTAGTGATGATTTTGGATTTCTTGACTGAGGATTGTTTTCTTAAATTTTTGTTAGTGAATCGGGATATGTAAATTTGAGATTGTGACATTATTGCTTTTTATCGGGGATATTGATTGATCATAGTTGGATTGTGCTTCTGCAATCAGAGAGATACCAGCGATCTGAGAATCAGTGAGTTATTTTCTTTAGTTCAATTCCACGTTTTAACAATATTTAGTTCAGTATATGCCTAATTATCAGTCAACAAAACTTGCACATTGGTAACTATAAAAATGTGGGAGCCAAGAACTGTTTTGAGCATTTCCCCATGACTCCACTGGGAATGGAAAGACTTTGGTCATAGTAGAGGTAGTCCAGAAAGATGGCGAATGTAGGGTACAGATCATGTTAAAATGAAACAATGTTCTTTTACTCATGTTATGATGTAGGTCCAGTTCTCAAATTGATTTATTTCGATTAGAAATACTAATTGGATGTTACGGGAGAGTGCGGATGAGTTTATGTTCAAATCTTTACACTACGACTTACCAGTAGCTGAATTACTTGTCCTTCTCAAATTGTCCATATCCTGTCTTAAGTTAAAATCACCCTCTGCCAGCTGGCCCGATATGTTACGAATTGATTCAGCGTACACGGAAAAACTTCTTTTGGCACTGTCCAGTTTGTTAGAGGCGTTTGTTATAACATCCCAAAAACTTTCTGTTACTTTTGAATGCGCCCGTCGATCCCAGTGTACTGTGGGCAGTGGCCTCTGGTCTCTAGAACTTGGTTTGGATGGTACATTTGGCTTTTCAGTTTTGTAATTCTCTTCATGACCTGAACTTGTGTTGTGGCCAGGTCGAGGTTGATATAATTCCCCCAGAACAGGATGTTCCACAACTGTTTCGGGATTTGTTGAGCTTAATTCCTCGCTCTGGACTACAGCTTTATCTGCATAGATGTTGACCAATGACGGTGAACCGATACATGTTATTTTGATTGTATTCCTTGTTAGATCCAAGTCATATTCACAAGTCTCTGACTTACTTGTTTGACCATGGCGACAGGGTAGAAGTAAGAGCAAGAGAAGAAATATGAGCGAAACTACTTCTGGATCCATTGGGGGACTGTTACAGAAGAAATCCAATAGTAGACTCAAAGGAGTTGATATATTTACCAGTGAAATATCCTTGAATTCATTGGTTTTATCTCCATTGGATAGCACCTAGCCCCATATTTAGGTCATTTCACACAGATCATTGGATGCAGACTGTAGACGACGACGTTCTGCAGAAAATCAAGAAGAAGACATGTTGTTACCAAACACAAAGATAACCCTAACAAGACAAACTGTCTATGTCTATGGCGTGTCTACGTAACTACAAAGTTGTTTGAGTTTCCTACAAGACTGTCTATTTCTATGGCGTGTCTACGTAACTACAAAGTTGTTTGAGTTTCCTACAAGACTGTCTATTTCTATGGCGTGTCTACGTAACTACAAAGTTGTTTGAGTTTCCTACAAGACTGTCTATTTCTATGGCGTGTCTACGTAACTACAAAGTTGTTTGAGTTTCCTACAAGACTGTCTATTTCTATGGCGTGTCTACGTAACTACAAAGTTGTTTGAGTTTCCTACAAGACTGTCTATTTCTATGGCGTGTCTACGTAACTACAAAGTTGTTTGAGTTTCCTACAAGACTGTCTATTTTTATGGCGTGTACACGGTAACTACAAAGTTGTGTGAGTTTCCTACAAGACTGTCTATGTCTATGGCGTGTCTACGTAACTACAAAGTTTTTTGAGTTTCCTACAAGACTGTCTATGTCTATGGCGTGTCTACGTAACTACAAAGTTGTTTGAGTTTCCTACAAGACTGTCTATTTCTATGGCGTGTACACGTAACTACAAAGTTGTTTGAGTTTCCTACAAGACTGTCTATTTCTATGGCGTGTCTACGTAACTACAAAGTTGTTTGAGTTTCCTACAAGACTGTCTATTTCTATGGCGTGTCTACGTAACTACAAAGTTGTTTGAGTTTCCTAGTAGCGACTAGAAAGTTTTCTTTGAGTCACGTTCTCTCGTTTGTTCTAGACACTCAACACTTATGTCTACTTTCTGCTGTACAACATTTATGATGACATTGTCTTTCTTTCTGTTTATTTCAAACCCTGAACATCTGAATCACAACTTTTATCTGAATCACACTCTGACCTCTTGTCTGAACTTTTCACACTCTGATCTTTTAACTGAATCACGCTCTGAACTTTTATCTGAACTTTTCACACTTATGCACTTTACATAATGATCGTCGATTTGAAATAAAATAATGTTTTACATCATACGATGATTTGATATGAACTAGTCCCTATTTTAAAAGAGATTCTTTTCAAGTCAAAGAAAACCCAGAAAGGAACGGATAAAGATAATCAACAAGTCATGTACGGTGCCCCAAAGGTTGAAAAGACTAAAAGTCACTAAGGGATAAAAGAAGTCCCACAATGATTTTGTATCTCAATTCTATTACTTTTGTATTCCTCTTGTTGAATGTCTCTCAAACAGAAGCTCAATAGTTCTCGAGGTGGCTGCCTACTTTACACGAAGCTCAATAGTTCTCGAGGTGGCTGCCTACTTTACACTAAACTCAATAGTTCTCGAGGTGGCTGCCTACTTTACACGAAGCTCAATAGTTCTTGAGGTGGCTGCCTACTTTACACGAAGCTCAATAGTTCTTGAAGTGGCTGCCTACTTTACACGAAGCTCAATAGTTCTCGAGGTGGCTGCCTACTTTACACTAAACTCAATAGTTCTAAAGGTGGCCGCCTACTTTACACGAAGCTCAATAGTTCTCGAGGTGGCTGCCTACTTTACACGAAGCACAAGATTTGACTCTACATAAGAAATAAAGTATAGATTGCATTGGCTTCAATCCTATCAGTTTTTCTTAATGCAATAAATTCTTTTACTTTTAGCGGCCCCCAAAAGGGGGACAGTCGATGTTAATTTGTCTGTCTGTGTGTTTGTCCGTTTATACGTAAAGTGTAGATCTTAAAAACTATAAAGGCAATTGAAAATTCGATTGTATGATTTTACTAACTTCTAGTGCAAACGCTACTTTTTATCTTCTAAAAGTGAATCGTTTTATTTTAAAAATTAAATATGTAAGTTATTATTTATAACAAGAAAACATAAATCCTTTTAAAAAAGACAGTATTTCTTTTATACATCTTATAGAGCGATTAGTTTTCTTCGAATAAATTTTAAATGTTAGATTTAAAAAACAAAATGGAATATTTATAACCCAACCATTAAACAATGTTTAAGCAAATGTATCAATCTACTAGACTTTCTAATATTCTAATGATGGGTCTTTAGATATACACTTTACTTTATTAATCTCTTTAATAATAGAGTTAACATTTAGTCTGTTTAAGATAGTATTTTCTTCTCCTCTAGCCAAATTTAAATATATTTTTTTATACATTGAAAAATTATAACAGTCAAACTCGAGTTTTCCCAATGTAGCCAAAAAAGCTAGTCATTTTTTTCCCAACGATATTCATCAATTGTCAAATTTCTAGGATTTAGAATAGAGACCTTCTTGTAGATCTAGTTCTAAATGCTTTCTCTATTACGAGTTTGAAGTTGCTGTTTATTGTGTTACAAAGTGAAAAGTTAGGGATTTTGTGGTGCTTAACAATGCACACACACAACTCTCGTAGAGCTTTGAAAGAAACACATGGCTAACCAACACTTTCTTCCTTTTGTACACCGGATACACCAAAAAAACTGGCTTTTTATTGATTTTACGACATAAATGAAAATCTCCAATAGATGTTTCGTGTTCTTTGTAAAAACACATTTGATAATCACAACTGTTCTAATTCTAAGGATAATTCTTCACATTCACTCTGACAATCATTAAGATTTAGAGGCGAGGAGATAGATTTATATTTAGATCTGTGTAGAAACAAACATTTAAAAAATTGGAATGAAAGAAAAAAAAAGTATTCATAAGTGCTTCAAGCGGAAGGAAGTATAATTTTGTACTTTAGACATTGAAATGTCGGCTTTGAAAAACATATTGACTCTACATTGGGAATACAAAAATATTTTTGATCAATTTAACCGCTGCGGTTTCTATCTTGAAAATGGCTTTGTTGTTCTATGTACCCGAAAAGTTATAACAGGTTACATTTTGGTATTTTATCGTCCTCAGCAAGTGGGAGTATTAGTGTTTATATGTGAGTGATCAGAGCCAATGATTGATATTGTAGAAAATAGATGCATCTATATTTGTGGCAGTAAGTGATGTATATCCAGTTTTACGAGCTACTATTTACCGAGTATATTTATTTTTATTTATAGAAGAAAGATTCGTATTTTGTTTACATATACATAGCGGACTAGGAAGGGTTTTGTTTTTATTTATTGTACTTGCATCATGTGCCACTGAACCCAAAAGCTCTTTAGCCACTTGATCAAAGAGAAGAACTTCTACAAAATGCCATAAATGAGAGATTGGCAATTCACCATTCCCATGGTCCGATGTTCAACCATCAATGAGATAATAACTTGAAAAAAAAATTTAGAATATGGTTTAATTTTTTTTTAGTTTAAACAATAGAACCAAAAAGTCTAACCTAAAAATAAACTAAGTGTTCCGCTAAATTCTCGGATGTGCGAAGTGTTCCATTAAGGACAAGTTTGGGAACCACTGAGTTAAAAAAAGAACTAGACGTTCAGGAACATTTCTGCACACTGTCTACTTCTAGTTCTGGATCTATTAGCCTATCACCAAATTATAATGTCTTTTAATGTGGCCATGTTAACAACACAGTAATCACTCTTGCAGAAAGTCAAGGGGGCATTGTCTTTTTTTTTTTAATATCACTCGTTTTTCCCATTACCTAATATATTATCTTACTAGCATTACCCTTCGGCTACGCCTGTTGATTTGTTCCCATGCTATAGATTGTTCATTTTGCCAAGGACCCTTTGTTTCCTTACTTATAGCAATATAATGACCCCCCCCCTTTTCCCTATTTTTACTTATAACAATATAGAGATATACAATTAAACGCTCCCCCATACATTCCATTGTCCGACTAATTCTAGTATCTATTACGTTCAATTGAATATTTTAACCTTTTTTTTTTGCACTTTCAATAAAACTGATCGCATTTCAACACCCCCCTTCCTTTTGGCCAGTGTAATCTAATTGGCACATCTCTCTTTAGAACACACCTCCCAAACACATATTTGTTGTCCAGGAATTAGATTGCCAGTACCATTTCCCCAGCCCCACTCTACGCCTTAGAAGAAAAAAATTATATAATATTGTTAGGTTTATTTTCTATCAGGCCTTCTGCAAACACTGCTAAACACAACATAGCACATCTAACACAAGAACTTGACAACAAGAGTCTCAAGTAGCAATGTGGCGGTTTAATGACAAATACATGAAAAACCAATATAACACAATTGGCTACATCAAATTCAAATGCTTTAACACAATAGAACTGCCTACTAAAGACTACAAGTCTTTCTCTGTCTACTTCTAGACTCGTACAGCTACATTTTCAAGGACTCACTTTGTAGCACACAGTCCTTACTGCCTTGCGTCCTGGACTCAACTGTCCTTTCTTACACACTGTCAAGGCTTTTTGGTCACATGACCATAACATTGGTCATATTGCGTGCATTAGCAATAATGTCCCTTGTTTAACAGCCCTTGATCTGTGTGATTGGCCTGCATCGTGTGTCAGTAGGCCGCACACACATTAACCCTTTCAGTCCACCACTAGGGTTATAACAATATATATATATATATATATATATATATATATATATATATATATATATATATATATATACCTTGGTACTATCCTGACAATAAACTAAATTTTACTGCAAATACTGATTATATCAGCAAAAAAGGGCAGCAAAGATTACGATTACTGAGAATTATGTCTTTGCTTAATGTTAGCGAAAATTGCTTGGCTATGTTTTATCACGCTCACATCTGTAATATTTTAAGTTTTAAATCAATGTCTGGTATGGCAATTTGAGCATTAAAAAAAAAAAATAACTTCATAGAATCCTAAATGCTGCTGGTAAAGTCATTGGCAAAAGAAAGAAACCCCATTTGAGCAGCTGTTTAAGATCCATAGAAAAGCTTAAAAGATTCTAGAAATAAAAAATCACCCTTTGGGTCAGGATTTTGTGATTTTACCTTCACAAAAAGAGATACAAGACACCGATGGCAAAGACAGACACAAAAACTCTTTTGTTCCCCTGGCATTCAAATTAAATAGAAACAATCTGATATAAACTTTTGCATGTAAATTATGAGTCAGTCTGGTGTGAATATACATTTTGTTGTTTTTTTTCTAGTTATTATCTTATATAATACAGGCGTTACTTGGGACGAGGAATGTGCCTTTATTTTTGTGTCTTTCAGAGTATTTTATTAAATTTTGTTTTTGTATTTGAAGATTATGATTCAGTGTTTTATGTATAATTGCTACTTTACTTTTGAGTCTTCTGTCCTGAAGGCTTTCTAAATTTAGTGATTTTACTAATGGTGTTACCCTAGTCAAATGTGAATATTCGTTTGTTATGAATCTCACTGCTCTATTTTGTGTTTGTTCCAGTTTCTTAATGTTTTCTTGAGTTGAGGGGTCCCACACGGTGGATGCATATTCTATTATTGGCCTAACCAAGGTTAAATAACATTTTAGTTTTATGTTCTTATTTGATTTATAGAAATTTCTTTTAATAAACCCTAATGCTTTGTTGAACTAATGCAATTTGGTAAATCATTTATGTAAATTAAAAATAGTAGTGGACCCAAGACTGTTCCTTGAGGTACACCTGAGTTTACTGTTATTGGTGTTGATTTAGAGCCATTTATTATTACAGTTTGTTCTCTCCCTATCAGAAAATCTTTAATCCACTGATGCAGTGGACCGTTAATGCCGAAATATTTTAATTTTTTAAGCAAACTATGGTGGTGAACTTTGTCAAAAGCCTTGGAAAAATCTAGTAAGATAGCATCTATTTGTTCACTAGTATCTAAACCTTTTGAAAAATCATCAATTAGTCCTATTAGTTGTGTTTCACATGATCTATATTTCCTAAAGCCATGTTGGTATGGGGTGAGGACATTATGTTTGTCGAAGTGGTTTATGATATTGCTACATATTATGTGTTCTAGTATTTTACATGTGATGCTGGTAAGTGATACTGGTCTGTAGTTTCCTGGATCAGATTTTTCTCCTTTTTTAAATAGGGGGGTGACATTAGCTTCTTTCCAGGCCTTTGGTACTCTGCCCTGGTTAAGCGATGCCTGAAAGAGTATTTTGAACAGTGGAGCTAGCTCATTGCTTGAGTAATCTAGCTGGAATACCATCAGGTCCAGACGCTTTATTTGGTTTGGTGTTGGCTAATAGTTTTTTAATTCCATTTTCTTGTACTACTAAATCTTCTATGTTGTCTACTTGGTTCAAATTAAGAAATATGTCTTTGTCTCCTGGGGCTGAGAATGCTGATGCAAAGTATTTGTTTAGGATGTTTGCTTTAGTTTCATTATCATTATGTATTATGTTATGTTCATCTTTTAATGGCGCTATACCTGTTGTTTCCATTTTCTTAGACTTAATGTATGACCATAGGTTTTTGTTGTTATCTTTAGATATTACATTGTTTATGTATTCACTCTGCAGCAGTCTGCTTACTTTTTGGGTTAGGTGTTTAATTTTTATATACTTTTTGTAAACTCTTTCTGCCTTGGTTTCTTTAAATTTTCTATATAGGTTTTCTTTCTGTTTACAAAGCTTCTTTAGTCTATTATTAAGCCAGCATTTATTTATTTTGTTTGATGTGTATTTAGTTGGTATATGATTTTCTATAATGCTTTTAAGATGGTTTTTAATGAAATTCCAGAGGTCATCGACTGGTTGGTTAATGTCTTTTTCTAATAAGAATGTTTGTTGAAAGTTTAATGCAGCTTGGTGTAGTTGTGTTAGGTTACATTTATTCCAGAGTAAGATTTTTCTTTTGGTTTTTGTATTGGCTACTGCTTTTATCTGACTGTGTATTTTTATGATCTCATGGTCTGATAGACCAGGGATAATATCATAATCAACTACTAATCCAGGTCTGTTGGTTAAGAAGAGATCTAATGTGTTGTTTAATCTAGTTGGCTTTTTAATGATTTGATCTAAACTTAGGTTGTGTAAAGTTTCTATGAAAAGCTCATTTATGTCCTTAAGGTTTTGGTGTTTATCTATGGTTAGTGTTTTCCAATTTATATCAGGTATGTTGAAGTCACCCATAATCCAAAAAACTGCATTTTTATTTGTCTCTTTAAGTGTAGTAATCTGATTACATAGTTCCTGCATGTATTCTAAACTAGAATTTGGTGGTCTGTAAATGCTGCCTATTATAAGGGATGTTGAGGTGGTATTAATTTTACAAAATGTAGATTCTATGTTTTTTGAGTTAGGTAAGGTAATTTCTTCTGCTATAAGAGTGTTTTTTATTGCTAAAAGAACTCCTCCATGATTATCAGCCCTATCTTTTCTAAAAATTTCATAATTACTATTGAAAATTTCTGCATTATAAATTTCAGGATGTAGCCAAGTTTCTGTTCCTGCAATTATGTCTGGTTTCTCACATTCTAATAAAATTTCTAAGTCTGCCGTTTTGTTCCTAATGCTTTGAAAATTTATTACTAAGGTTTTAAGGTATTTTGGTATTACTTCTTTAGTAGGTTTGTTTAGTGAGGCTGTTGTATTAATTTTAGTAGATTTAGGTTTAACAGGAGTGGATCTGGCTAGTGGTTGGTGAGTTGGTTTTGGGATGGTGTTTAGGATGTTGTATGGGTTAGAAGTGTCCGCATCAAAGGAATCAAACAGTCCTGATGTAAACTGAGGTAACCCACACAGTACACAGTGCCATGATGCATCTTTGTTGCCTAAGGCATAATACACAGGTGTATTCATATGGAGACATGATGCATGGTACCATTCATCGCAGGTGTCACATTGAATGGCTTTCTGTTTCATGGTGCATACTTTTTTGCAGATGTTGCATCTATCTTTAGATCTAGGCCCTGGATTTGACTCTACATCTCCTGCTATTAATATTAACAGTGAAAGGTATTTATTTCTACTGTGTCTGATTGAGAACTTCCATTTGTGATGGGTAATCTTCTTTAATGGTATGGATGTGTATGTTAGGTTATTTTTGAAGTTGCATTGATCTAAAGTGTGATGATTGATTATGACTGTTGTTTCCTTTTTAAGTTTAGTGTTGACTGAGGTAGATCTAGTTCTGTGTTCAGCTAGTGTGTATTTAGTAATTATAAGGATAAATAGCCAGAGCAATTTCATGATGTTTTGTTTGGTGTAATGCACAAATTGTAAGACAAATAAAGATTATTATTATTATTATGTTAGAAAAGAACGAGTATTCATTCTCTGGCACAGCCAAGGTCAAGTTTCGTTAAAGGGAAACACAATTCATCGTAGTCCCTTAATCAGTTTCCACTGATAAATTTTCTGGTGATGTGGCAGGTCTGCAGCAGTACTGCCCTCTGACAGGCAACGAGAATGTTTCTAGGAATGCCATGTACCTTAAAGGTATCCATGAGGTCAGTTGTTATTATCCCCTCGGTTGATATGACAATGGGGTATATTGTTGTTTTAGATAACTTCCATAAACGCTTCATCTCCAAGCCTAGGTTCCCATATTTTCATTGTTTTTCCAACTCGGTTTTTCTTAATAATAATTTTATTTATTTTAATTGATAATAATTTAACTCATAATTTATTATTATTATTACTATTATTATTATTATTACATACATGAGTATTCTTAGACCTTTTAGCTTTTGATTGAAACATTTGAAAGGCTCTGTGATGTAGGCTACATCAATTTTTAAAATCATGTGTTAAAAATCTCATTAGGATCGAGGTTATAAATTCTGTTTCAACTTTTATGTAGATCGAACTATTATGATACAATTGATTCAATTGTGCGAAAAACAAAATTTAAAATATTTTTTTAATTTAAAAAAAAAGGTTTTTAACCGATTAGGAACATAAACCCTTGACCCTCATTGTTACGGTCGAAACGCAGCATGGTGTGCATGACAAATAGTGCGAATTTGGGTATTGAATGGAAGGGACAGAGACATTATATATATGTCTATGGGAAGGGAGGTTAAAAAGAGGAAGCCGAGAAGATGGACATGAAGAGAGTTGAAAATATTATGATTAAGTTATTTGTAATAATATTAAAGTGTTTCTTAATTAGAATCGGAGAGTATCTGCTTATTTTTGAAGAGTCTTGAGTCAAGTGGCGGCCAACGGAAAAGGCAAGGCCTACGTTATATCAGTAATTAATTCATGTCTACTGACAGTCGATGTATTACTACAAAATTACTAGATCTCTAGACTACTACTCTATACTTTAGATCTATTGCGATTGAGTAAATGAGCGTAATCTAGGCATCTAAAGCTAAGTGCTAAGCTCATTGGTAAACATAAACTTATTTAAAACGGGTTAACTGAAAAACATTATTGATGAATGAACCAATGGACCTCATTCACCAATCGTAAACAAACACCATTTAGCCACGTGATTCTCTATCTCTTCTATACAAATTACGTAATACACTAAGGCTGTCACGTGATACGTTGTTTTATTAATATTATCAGGTGGCTAAATGTTGTACATGGACAGAAATTCATGCAAAGGATAGACCACGCCTCTATACAATGGCTGCTATCATTTAAAAGTCTGAAGGACACGTCGCCAGGTGGATAGAACGTCTGAAAACCCATGACTTTGAGGAAAAACACCGAAATGACAGACTCATCAGATTTCTGACGCGCTGTCTTGACCTTGCTAGCGGTCAACCTTGACGAGTGGTGACGACCAACCGTGACGAGTGACGACGAGGCGACGTTTCAGAAAAGATATGTTTTTTGACCAATATTCATGCCAGTCACGTTGAATACAGTCATGTGATCACCCAGAAGAGTCGAAGGATGTTCCAATGGACCTATGGGGACCCTATATAAAGAGCGTAGGTGGCAGAGAACGTCACAATTTCAAAATATACAATTCAATCTGGTACGACAGAGTTCAACAAAATATGGAGAAGCCAGTAGAGCTCTTGTTACAGCGGAGTTGATACGGTGGTAAGTTGTTGTTTTTTTAGCCGAGGTGTCAAATTATTTGAGTAGTTAGTGTCGTGTGGAGCAGCGTTGCAAACAGCCCGGATATAGAGAGAGTTTTTACAATCTTATTACGATAAGTATAATATTTCTATAAAACTTCGCCCACACCTCATTTCTAAATCGCCCCCTCCCTCACCCGAAGAGTTTGGTGAGAATGTAGAAGGAATCACCCCCACCCCACAGAATCTCCCTCACCCGAAGAGTTTGGTGGGAATGTAGAAGGAATCACCCCCACCCCACAGAATCTCCCTCACCCGAAGAGTTTGGTGGGAATGTAGAAGGAATCACCCCCACCCCACATAATCTCTCTCACCCGAAGAGTTTGGTGGGAATGTAGAAGGGATCACCCCCACCCCACAGAATCTCCCTAACCCGAAGAGTTTGGTGAGAATGTAGAAGGAATCACCCCCACCCTACAGAATCAACCAACATACCTAAAGGGGGGCGACGAAATAATATAAAAATTGGCTAGAATGTTAATAATGAAGGGTTATATATTATTAAGTTAAGTAAAAATGTGTTTACACTAATTGCGTTCTTTGTCTGCGGAGGTGAGGGGAAATTCGAATGGGGAGCAATCACCCCTCTACCGTCTCACTGGATCCTCCAGTAACAGGCATATAGTAATCGCTAGAGCTATATATCCTAAGTCATCTCTATTTCTTACTTAGTTTTATGCTAGCTTCATTTTTGTCTATTTGTTGTTTTTAATGTCACAAATTGTAAAACAACATCTCTATGGTTAACAGTGTACAAGTTATGTTGGACATTTCAATTATATCAATTGGTGAATATTAATTCATGTTTTCATCTTCGTTTTTTTTTGCTAATTTTGAGACGGCGCTGTGATAGCCGAAGCTTAGTTTGACAGATCCATATTCTCTTCATACATTTCGTCATAAATTATTGACTGGTTTCCCAACACTCTGTGATGTCCAGCTAATAGTCATAATTCAATTAGTTGACCGCTGTACTGTCACGACCTGATTAATAATAGATACATTCGGAGAACAATAGCTCTTTGTTGGTGCAATTCATAGCATATTGAATGCTATGGTATATATTGAGTGCTATGGTATACATTGAGTGCTATGGTATACATTGAGTGATATGGTATACATTGAGTGATATGGTATACATTGAGTGATATGGTATACAAGTGTAAAATGTTTTACATGTTTCGGATGTTTCTTCAGAGTTGAAGATAGTTTACTTCCTAGTCCAAACCTCCCGCAGGACGACGGGGGATGGGAGCGGGCAGGGTTTGAACCTGGGACCATCGATAAATCCAAACGACAGTCCAGCGCGCAAACCGCACGACCAGGCAGCCATCCAGTGAATGAGTGCTATGGTATACATTGAGTGCAATGGTATACAGTCACATGTTAAGTTAAGTCTCAAGATTTGCCGGACGTCTGGTAACACTTGTTCTGTGTGTCTGTTTCACTAACCTGAATTTCCGTAAGATAATATTACTAATAAAAATAAAACCCAAGGACTAAACAGAAACAAAATCCTGCGTCACAAGCTTTCTACTCTAGTTTAGATTTTCAATGTTTTTTAAATGTCGTAGAAGTCTTCACGGCTCTTGTCTTACTGATCACGATGTGTATAACACGTGTTCTAACTATCAAAATTAAGTTTGGACATTATAGAAGTTGTAGCTAGCGTCTAGTACTACTTTTAAAGTATTTGGGGTAAATTGACTTGTTTGAGTTTATCTTAGCACTAGAATACAATATTTTTTAACAAGAGAAAATGCAGCATTACATGTAGATAAAAAAAACAAGATTACAAAGATAGTTTGTGTTGAAACTCAAATTCAGTATCGGCTCTACTCAAGCAGTTAAAATGGCAAGTTATGCAGCTGGCTGTTACTACTTGATATTTTTACTTAATTTTAGATTCAACAACTATTACGATGTAACCAGAACAAACAGAATACAAAAAAATCTGCTTAGTTAAAAATACAAACTATTTATTGAGTTTTATTCCAAAAAAGAAGATCACAGTCCAATGTCGCTAGAACACGTCTCGTCCCAAGCAATGCTGGAGTGAGTTATTCTGTCTCCATACATTTCCGTTCCAAGTTTTTTAATGCACCGTCACGTCACTAAAGGAAATCCCCGATTTGTTTCGATTTCGACTTCTGCGCGTCCAACTATATAGTTATTACAGTTACAATATTTTCAGCAGGAATATCAGAAGCTTAAAACTGTAAACTATCAACAACCACAACAATATCCGCCAATACAAACAGAAGAGGCGTGTACAAATCGAAAGTGTTGCCATGATAACACAGGGTTTAAAGCTGTATGGGTGTTACTATTATTATATTGTTTATATTCGTATGTAGCCTATACAATGACCTGATTGTTATGAAGGTATTGTTCAATGTGAATCTGTCCAAACTGGTTTTATTAAATGATTATCTAATTGATTGTTGTGCTTTTTACAATACCTCGAGTCAAAAGTAGTCAGAACTTCATGAAACCTGGAACCAGCCAGGACGCTCTCAGAAACGGCTCTAACGATTTTCCTATAAATTTAACAGTTGATGTATTTTGCTTAGAAAAGAATTACTAGCTCTTTGGTCACATAGGAAAAACTCTAGTTTGACCGTTATAATTTTTCAAAGCAAAACATAAATAAATGTAAATCTGGCTTGATTAGATCTAGAGCCCACATCAGTTTTGAAAGGACCATCGCGTTCTTGATAGGACTATCGCGTTTGGGAATATCCGAATGTAAGACATTATTGATAAGAGTATAATAAATTAATGTTCAGGAAAATTTTGTGCATCGCCTACATCTAAAGGCCTATCATTGGAATTATTGAATTAATGAACATACCAATAAATAATCGCCCGCTAGCCAAATCAACAACATCGTACGTTCAGCAGCTGACGTTGTAACGGGTTCGATGTCCTCTTTGAACCAAATTTTTTTTTAAATTATTTTATTATATATTAAGTTTAATAATTGAAGTATTGTCTTTTTAAAAATTGTGTTGTTTTTTTGTTGGTAATATGCTTTGAATTCGTTTTCTAATATAATAAACACTGCTTTTTAAATGTAATGACATTAATAATTTTTTTTAAAGTTAGCATTAATGTTTCAAAAATATACAAAAACTCGTCTCCCTTATTGATATAGTCCCAAGTAATTTACTATTATTAGTGAATACTTTTAAAAATGGTATATTTTTTTATAATAAAATGCTTGCATATTCTAATAATTAAACTGTTCTTTTTCAGGGATTTCCCCCTTCCCTTCCAGTTCCTGTATGTCGTAGGGAAACAAATTATTAGCTCGTTGAACACACTGTGACAAGTCAAAAGCTTGCTGTCAGAGTCACTCAAATTTGTCACAGCATTAATTATTATTTATTATTATTTGCTTATTTTATTTTAATTATTTCCCCTTTCTATCCCCAATTTCTTCACCCGCCCCACCTTTTCCTCTTCCGGCTAGACTCAGTCTACCACCTAGGAGATAGCTTGGCCGCATCCTTTCTCTTATCTGCCCTTAATCGGGGAAAGATAAACAAACAATCTCTTTGGTCTTACTCGCCGGATGTCTGACGGTCGTGGTTGACACCACCTTGGGTGGAATGCAAACCAATCTTTCTTTCCCCCCTCTCCCACGTCTCTCTTTGATCAAAGAGATCACTCGGGTCAGCACGCCTCGTGAAACTCCAAGGTGCGACTCTTGTCGGATTCACCCACGTGAGAGATAATCTTTGGTCAATCCAATTTCCTGTTTCCGCCCACATTTTCCCAGGCCTTTATAAGGTAGATTAAATCAAGCCAGACAATCTCATTTTCTCATTCTAGCTGAACAGTCGAGTCTGGACTATTTCATTTATTCTTACTCTTAGAGGAATACCTGGTGGTAAGCCGAACTTAATCACAGTTCCACTTAATTACTCTGTGTATATTTCTCACTGGATATTATCATGTGTATTTTATTATTTCATTTATATTTAATTAGTGCATTGTTTATTTCTCACTATCGTAAGTAGAAAACATAAGCATGGCGTATGTGTATATTTATGTATTGCATTAATCTATTATACTAGCGTCCCGAGACATGACGTTAAACTGCGCTCCTCTTTCCTTAGTACTTTTGGAGCTCAAAAGTGCCCTACTTCTTTTCTATCATTGTGTCTGCAACCTCTTTTCCCCAGTCTGCCTTCATTGATCATCACTCTGTCTCCTTATCTCTAAATATCTCACTACGTCCTAGACCAGTCCGTTTGCCGGGGGGATAAAGAGATCCTGGTGTTTGAGTGGTGGCTATCTGAGGATAAACCACCACAACACGATACTTTGGCTCCAAGTTCCCCTAGACCTGAGGCCCAAATGGCCCGCTCTGGGTCAACCGGCTGGTCATGCCGAGCTACCATCATAGGTCGAAGACCTATGCTGGAGGGCGGTGGCTCGAGGGTCAATCAGGGAGCTACTGTATCGGGCACATGTCCGATGCAGTAGCTGACTGAGTATAGCACATGTGTAGCCCTGGCGGGCTCATTCTGGACTTCCGAATGGCCCGTCCCCTTGTTGGACTCGATGGCGGGTGGGGAGCACAGGTGCCGAACTAATTAGAACACCTATGGATAAAAAAACACAAAAAAAAACTACTTGCCCCAGACCTATGTCTGGGCAAGAGACGCCGTATGGAGGATAGAAAGGAGGAGGCCACAAAAAGCTGTGCTACCTGGCCATCATTTCTGGTGGTTAGGTGCACAGAGGAGGGGAAAAGTTTGACAAAGATGAGCCCTTTTGTCATCTACAAGGGACTTAAGTCAGTTGTGGGAGAACCCAAGAGTGTGTCTAAGCTACACAAGTCTTTGGAACTTCTAGTAGAAGTTGATAGCAAGATACACTCTGATGGGTTTTTAAGATGCAGAAGACTCTGTGATCTCGAAGTGGAAGTCATGCCATACAAGAGTCTGAACACCAGCAGAGGTGTAATCAGCTCTAGGGACCTACTGGAATGTTACGAGAAGGAAGTAGTGGAGGGCATTGCAGGAGTCACCCATGCCCGGCGCATTACCAGACGCAGGGATGGTGAGGAGGTCAAAACCGTCACTATTATCCTCACATTTGGAACTAGGACACCGCCAGAGTATGTGAAGGCAGGATACCTACGAGTTCCAGTGAGGCCCTACATACCTAACCCCATGAGGTGCTTCAAGTGCCAGGGTTATGGACACGGCGCGGCAGTCTGCAAGAGGAACACTGTGTGTACCAGATGTGCTGGAGAAGGTCATGAGGACAGGGGTTGCACAGCCCAGTTCAAATGCCCAAACTGTCACGCTGGCCACTCAGCCTACTCCAAGGACTGCCCTGTGTGGAAACAGGAGGTTGCCGTGCAGGAGTACAAGGCAAGAAATGGATGTACCTTCAGCCAGGCGAAATCGGCTGTATTGGCCCTACCCAAAGGCCAATTCGGCTTGACAAAGACCTATACCCAGGCTGTTGCCAAGATAGGAAGATCCATAGCCACACAGACGGACACATTGACCCCACCACCCCCTCCTCCTCCTCCAACTCAGAAGAAAACACCGCCAAAGAACACACCTCTGAAGAAACAAGAAAGCCCTGTTGTCATGCTAAAGAACAGGGTCTCTGTGCTCGCTGATGAGAGCATGGAAACTGAGCAGCATGTCAAAACCAATACTCCGGGAGAACCCGGAGACATCATGTCTGACACAGGTTCTCCTCAGAGAAACCAACCAGACACACCAACCTCTACCGAATTAGAGGTTGACCAACTCCCTAAGAGGAGAAATCAAAGCGGAGAGGATGCCCGAGGTGAGCGAGGAGGAAATAACCTCCGCTCTAACCAGAGGGATCTCCCCTCTCCAGAGAGAAAGACTTCCCCCAAAAAGGGGGTTGTCCTCCTCTCCATCCAAACCCAAGAATAAAAATACCAAGGTCACTGGAATAAAGGGAAACCCCTCCGGGGGCCTCCTAAGGCCAAATAGCTCCAAGTAGGTCATCTAGAATAAGCCATGGATTCCAGAATTGTACAGTGGAATTGTAGAGGCCTCAAGGCCAATTATGAGGAAATGCAGCTACTGATGGACTCTGAGACTCCTGTAGCTGTCGGCCTACAGGAAACATTTCTGAAAGATAGCATCAGCTTCCGAAGCTACAGTGCTTACAGCAAGAATGTTGACGATGCAGAGAGAGCATCAGGTGGAGTCTGTATCTTTGTGAAGGATAGCATCCCCCATGAGAGGATAGAACTACAGACCACACTACAGGCCGTAGCAGCTAGGATAACCCTTCACAAGGTTATCACTTGCTGCAGCCTGTATCTACCACCAGGCGCTCCATTAAACCAAATAGACATGGAGGACCTATTGAAACAACTCCCCCGGCCTTACATAATCCTTGGGGATTTCAATGCCCATAACACCATGTGGGGATCCAACAATACCGACACAAGAGGCCGTATGCTGGAGGATATCTTCCTCCAACATGATTTATGCATACTTAATGATGCATCACCGACCTACTTGCACCCAGGAACTGGATCTCTCACATGCATTGACCTCACCGTATGCGTCCCTGGACTTCTGGACGACTTTAAATTGTCAGTTAGCAATGATCTTCGGGGAAGTGATCACTTCCCAATCATCATTACTAACAATCTCCCCTCATCGGGACGACCTCAGCGGTGGAAACTGAATAAGGCCGATTGGGAACAATTCCAAAAAAGATGCTCAGAGGATATCACAGAAAATATCCTCGATGAAAAGAACCCAGCTGATACCTTTGCTAGCAAGCTACTTAGTATAGCCAGGAAAATTGTCCCCCTACCCTGCGCAAATCCAAAACGGCCTAGCAAACCATGGTTTGATACAGCCTGCAAAAGTGCTATTGGCAATAGGAAAAAACGACTGGCTGCATTTATAAAGAACCCTTCCCAGGAAAACCTAAAGCTATTCAGAATAGCTAGAGCAAAGGCTAGAAAAACCATACGGTCAGCCAAAAGGAATTCCTGGAGAAGTTTTGTCGGCAGTCTGGATGCCAAAACTTCTGCTAGAGCGGTCTGGAAGGCAGTAAGGCGAATCAAAGGGAAATAATCAAATCAATAGGGCATTTAAAAGACCAAGGACGAACTGTCACGTCCCCCGGAGAAATAGCTGACTGCCTTGCATCCTCAATAGCAGAAAAGTCATCTACTGCACATTACACGCCAGAGTTTCAAAAAGTCAAAACCAGGGAGGAAAGACACTCCATTGATTTAAGGTCAGAGAACAATGAAGACTACAACAAACCGTTCTCGCTTGAGGAACTGAGGGAATCGCTAGACAAGTCACATGACACAGCGCCTGGAGAAGATGAAATCCATTACAAGTTCCTCAAGCACCTTTCCGAACCCTCATTGGCAGTCCTGCTAGGGGTCTATAACTGTGTGTGGCAAACAGGCGCTTTCCCAAACAGCTGGAGGAAAGCCACAGTTATACCGATACCTAAACCGGAAAGAGACGGCTCTGACCCAGCTAACTATCGACCAATAGCACTAACAAGCTGCATCTGCAAAACCATGGAAAGAATGATTAACAGTAGGCTGGTCGGGTACCTGGAGAGAAACAAAGTGATCTCTAACTACCAGTGCGGATTCCGGCAAGGGCGGACAACAACTGACCACCTGGTAAGGCTGGAAGCTTATATTAGAAATGCATTACTCAGAAGAGAACATCTAGTAGCTGTATTCTTCGATATAGAACAGGCCTATGACACAACCTGGAAACATGGCATTCTACGTGACTTGGAGCTTATGGGGCTTAAGGGACATCTTCCCCGTTTTGTGGGGGAATTCCTGAAAGACCGAAAATTTCAGGTTCGAGTGGGCAACTCCGCTTCTGACACTCATGACCAGGAAATAGGTGTACCCCAGGGCAGCATTCTGTCAGTCACCCTGTTCCACATAAAAATAAATAGCATCATAAATGCTCTGTCCCCTGGCATAGAGTGCTCTTTGTATGTTGATGACTTTGTCATTTTTACTTATGGGAAAAACATGAACACCTTAGAAAGAAAATTACAGTTATGTTTAAACAAAATTCAAAATTGGGCAAACGATAATGGTTTTAAATTTTCGGACTCCAAAACAGTTAGTATGCATTTTTGTAATTTAATGGGACTCCACCCAGACCCTGAACTATTTATACACAAAAAGAAGATCCCTGTCGTGAAAACTAAAAAATTTTTAGGCCTCACTCTAGATTCCAAATTTAATTTTCGCCCCCACATTAAGGAACTTAAGAGGAAATGCCAAAAGTCATTAAACATACTTAGAGTGCTCAGCCATACGGACTGGGGAGCTGACAGAGATACCTTGCTGCTGCTATATCGGGGTCTAATTCGATGGAAGCTAGACTACGGATCCATAATATATGGAGCAGCAAGGAAGTCGTACCTAAAAATACTGGAACCAATACAAAATGCTGCCCTGCGTCTCTGTCTCGGCGCGTTTCGTACATCACCTATCCCAAGCCTCCATGTGGAGGCTGGAGAACTTCCCATGGATATAAGAATGAAAAAGCTTGCAACGCAGTATATAGTCAAGCTAAAATCCAACCCCACGAACCCTGCTTTCGACTCCATATTTAACCCCACAGAGGTAAAATTATACAATCGAAGGCCTAACGTCATACAGCCGTTAGGCCTTCGAATGAGAGAACCCATCCAAAATTTAACTCCACCCATTGACCAAATCTCTAAAATAGAAACCCCTTCAAATCCTCCTTGGTTAATGAATAAACCCAAATTAAATTTATCCCTCCTTAAGTTCATAAAAGAAAATACAGACCCAAGCATACTACAAGTCCACTTTAGGGAACTGCAAGAGAGCTACGGAGATTGTGGCACCATCTACACAGACGGATCCAAAATGGATGGAAAGGTCGCGTGTGCCTGCTCCTTTCGGAACAAAACAATCTCCCGTAGACTACCCGATGGCTGCTCCATCTTTACGGCCGAATTGCATGCAATATCGCTTGCACTTATGGCGGTCAAAGCATCAGAAAGGAGGAAATTTATAATCTGCTCCGACTCCAAAACTGCATTGCAAGCTTTGGGGCGAATGAAGACTGACATTCCATTGGTACATAAGAGTCTGAAGCTGTTGGACCAAATAACAGCCGATCATAGGGATGTCACCTTCATCTGGGTCCCCTCCCATGTGGGCATTGAGGGAAACGAAACCGCAGACAGAGAAGCAAAGAGAGCATTAAATCATGCGGTGTCAGGAACCCAAATTCCCTCCTCGGACCTGAGACAAAGTATTGCCTCTGCCACCTACCAAGAGTGGCAGGACCGATGGGAGGCTGAGACTCACAATAAACTCAGGCAGATTGTGGCGGATGTCAGGTGGCGGTCCACATCTAAGGGTCTGACAAGGCGTGGTAGCACGACCATGTCCAGACTTAGGATTGGCCACACCTACATCACGCACTCTTTTGTGCTGAAGAAAGAAGAGCCCCCACTTTGTGAGTATTGTGACTCTCGCCTCACCGTGGAACATATCCTCATCGACTGTCCCAGATACCCGGATGTCAGGGAGAAATATTTTAGAGCCACTAATTTAAAAACACTATTCAATAATGTCGACCCTAGGAAGGTACTGGGCTTTATCCGGGAAGTGGGGTTGTCTACGAAGATCTGATTTATGAATTCTGTAAACATGTACTATTTACGTTGGATTTTTATCAAATTATTAAATTTTTACTACCTCTACTATTTTAAATGTGAATAGACCTTGATTTTAATGATTTTACTGTATGGAATTTGGCCCTTGTTGTGTGGAGGGAGAGTGGCCCTTGGGGGACTGCAGCCACGACATGGCCTAAATTGTGCCGATGTGCCCAAAATAAAAAAAATAAAAAATAAATCAAATCTATTATACTACGTTGCATCAATTGATCGTTGATGCAACCAAGTATATATTTGTACATCTTATTTTATTTTTTTTTATATCGGCTGACCGCATTGATAAATTACTAGCGCACTAATACTGCGCTTAGAAAAAAAAGATATGAAATATCTCCCCTGTAGTCATTCTACTTTGGCGAGAGTTGCGCCCCTTGAACGGACGCTCTCCCCATTGTTCTCGGTCGACGGTCGTATGTAAACAAACCGTCATGGTCGCTGACCACCGCCCATTTCTCCCCCCCCCTTTTTTTTTCTCTTCCAATTTGTGTTGTTTATTTGAGATTATTATTTCCCCTTTTATGTACATTTTTTTATTGCTACTATCAGTCGTCTATTTTCAAATTCCCATTTGTCATCATCTCCTTATTGTGCTTTAAAGCAATTTTACCAATCTGACGAATGCACCTCAGTCGAGGGCATCGATAAGATGTATGAGAGACATGTCCTAACTTGTCTTTATTTATCCGCTGCATCCCTCAGGTGTCTATTTGCTATTTATTTGGCATTGTCTGCCTATTTACCTGCCTATTTATCGGATCAATCACCTAGGTACTTAGTGCATCTCAGCACTGCACTCCTGCCTACTTGCTATTATCATCTACTGCCTACATTGATCTACTCAACTCTACTACTTTGTGCTATCGGCTCTACTTGCCTGCCTATTTGACAGTCCACTTGTCAACCCATTAGGCCCTATAGACCCAGAGTCTGTGCGATACGTCATAGCTCCAACCAACTCACTGGACTTATCCTGCTAACGACGCTGCCCACGGCAGATCAGCTCTGCCCGCAGTACCCTTGTGCCCACGGTAGTCGGCCACCCGCCCTACTGTGCCCACTACAGATATCAGAACTTTGGATTGAGACTCCACAAGAACTGTATCACCGGCGTCCCTCTACCCGCTAGAGCGCCACCTCCAGCTGCAGAACCTCAAGCCAGGACAACCAGCTGCGACCAAAGCAGGACAACCAGCTAAGTTCAGAAGACAAAGTGTCATACTCTCTTATTAAGTGCAAGAGTGATGATTAAATATAGTATAGATTAGAGAAAGATGCAAACCCTTTAACCTTTTTATTCTTCTATGTAAATATTTATGTAAATAAATATTCTTCCACTTTTAACTTTGTATCTTTCTTTCATTGCTTGTCTCGTTGCATGCCTGCTCCCGATTTATATGCTGACGGGTTGGTGTGTGATAGTTTCAAAAATAATCATCCCCTAAACATTAAACGCCCTAAACACACGTCACTTTCGCTAACCTGTCACACACACACTGGGAAAACAAACTCTAGTTTGACCATTATATTGTTTCAAAATAGAGAACGGAAAAAATATGTATTTTGAAAGGACAAATATGTCTTCGGGTATTTGAGGATTCCTGTTTAATCATGGAACTATACTAAAGGAACAACGACTTCGAGTTGTTTTTTTACAAAGCCGTATAGCAAACAGGGTTCTTTGCGCATGTTCTCGCGCATCCTGCAATGCCTGCAAAATAAAATGATGGAGAAAAAGAAGGATTTTATGTCTCGAACGCGCGCGATTTACCCGTGTTGATTTGAAAATGTTTTTTAGCTTTTTATAAACAGATCGATAAAAACTTTATCTATTTTCAGACAATCTGTTAAGGTAAATATAATTTATTAGAGAAAGAGATTATCATAAATGATTTTATTTATCACTGTACGTCATATTCACTCTAGATGCTTCTGTTTTGAAGTTGCCGTTCGTTTAGTAAAGTTCATGTTAGGTATTTTTTACTAGATTTAGGTAATTTTTTAGGCGCTACTTATAAATGTATATATATATATATATATATATACTAGCCATAATTTTACCCGACCTTGCTCGGGTTTTTCTTTCTACAAATAGCATGCATTTATTCCGTTATGTAAGCTCTATGTAAACTAATAGTACCTACCAATAGAAGTTGAAATGTTTTCTGTATAATGTAGATTTATAATTATTAAAGATATAATCTAGTATAGATCTCGCTGAAAGATATAATCTAGTATAGATCTCGCTGTCTTGATTATTGAATGAACTCACACCTGAAACTGAATCTTTAGAATTATAAGAGTTCCAGTCTAAATTAAATCAAAGAAATGAAAGTAATTTTTAGATCTATTTTTAAAATGTGTATTCTTAATTAAAAGTACAGTCAAGCGTATATTTAAGAGAGTAAAATATTGAACTCTTAATGATCTAAATATAAAGCAAAATAGAGTTTATTCAATTTATTAGTCAAAAACCAACATCTGTTTGTAATTTTATTTAGAGCCGAAAGTTCATGACCTCAATACGCGTTGCCTTGAGCCGCCTTGACAAAAAGCAATAAAATATATTTTATAATCAAATCGAACGCGTGAATGTAATTGTTTTTATATAACATTGTTAGTTTAATTTTATGTAGCTCTAGATTTAGAATCTAAACAATTTTAATGCCACAGTAGTCTAGTCCATAATTAAAAACTTTGAACCTATTATAGTAAAAGACTATAAACACTGTGATGTGAGCTTAAATCGACCTAGTGTTGACCTAGATACATTAGCCGTGTTTCATTCATCATTTCTTAGCTAAATTGCTAAGAGGTCTAAATGCGCATCAGTAAATCTTTTTAAGAAAGTAAATTGGAAATAAAGACTTAAAAATTAAACCGAATCCGTAACTGTAGGCTTTATTGAGTGCGTGTTGTTTTTTTTTTCAAAAAAAGGTACTTTTTTTTGAAAAAAAAAATGTTCCAAACATGCCTAAAACAAAAATTTATTATTCAAGTACCAATGAAGCTATAGTAACATATTTGGTATCTAAGTAAAGGTAAATAAATGGAGAATGTGAACATGTAAACATCTTTCTATTTAAATATAAGATACAAATTATAATCTAAATAATATGACCCTTAAAAAAAATGGATGCCAGCTTTAGATTTTCTGAGACTTAAATATAGATTTTGATCTTTGCATTACTGTTGAAACATCATATTAGACTATTGACATATATTTCAAAAAGAAATGTGATGTCATGGAAGTTTAAATAAAACAATAATAAGGCTTCTTCAGTAGTAAACATTGTGGGTGTGTCTTGGACAAGCATAGCCATGATGTAGATTTTTACATATAAACAATCCTAAAAAAAAAAAAAAAAATGGGCAAAAAATGCCCACAGTGGATGATTATTTGATGTAGATCTACCATTTCCTTTCTTTTTATTTATCATAAGCTTAGATCTAGAGATATATCTAGATATAGAGTCTAAATCTAGAGATAAAAGCTTAGATCTCGGAATCTAGTCAATCTCGATCTACACTCTACTGCTAGCCTACTGACAATAATAGATTTAGATCTAAATACTAATAATATAGATATAAATAAATACGCTAAATTTAGACTTACCTGGATATATCTAGATCAAATTCTTCATTATTACTATTTATTTGTGATAAATTTTAGAATAATTATAAAGTTTCTTCAGTAGTAAACATTGTGGGTGTGTCTTGGACTAGCGTAGTCATGGCGACGTATTTTTACATCGTAAAAAAAAAATAAAATAAATGTCTAAATAAAGCCAAAAGCTTCTAATTTCTATGTAAACAAAGGATGAAGAACTCTTTTATAAAGTAAAAATAGTTCTACTGTTGTTACTTAAAAAGTTTAATTTAAAAATGCAACGAAACAAAGGTAGGGTATGAATGTCTATGGGATAGACCAATAGACGTTCCGTGCGTTTAGGGGCAGTCAGACCGTCTATGGGATAGACGCTCCGCACTCATTGAGTTAAAAAAAAAACACATTGGAAAGTAAATTGTATTATGTAAGTCGTTTATTAGTTTTATAATATGCCTTTATAATGGGCGTTATTATGACCTCTGACGTTCATTTCATTCGTATCACTACGCGATATTATGGTGCCGCAAGTTACGGAAAAGTATGTCAAGACGTTTAAAGCTATTTACATTTAGAGCGAACGATTTTAAGTAAAAAAATGTTTTGTAAACTCAAATTTGAAGGTTAATGTGCATCAAATAATGAAATGAATAGACACGTATTTGTATTTTCATGTGTAAAAATAACAAAATAATGTTTTCTTGAATGAGAGCAAATTTAGATCTATAGATTTTCATCTCTGCTGCTCATGCGTGACCTCATCATTTAGACAAAGCATGTAAACATGGCCTTGATCCATAAAATACTATAGCTGTAATAGAGTTGGTCTTTTTTTTTTTTTGAGGGTCTTAAGTTTGTTTTAGGGCCACAATACATACACTACGGTCTAAGTTGGTACCCAAGGAACATTTCTGGCAAGTTTTATCAAGATTGGTCAAGCGGTATTTATTTCTATACGGGGACATACATACATACATACATACATACATACATACATACATACATACATACATACATACATACATACATACATACATACATACGCCAAACATTCTGATTTATATAATATATATATATTTTTAAAAAAAAATCCATAGAGAATGTCATCCCTATCTCTCATTAGTTAAATTTATATTTGCACAGACAACAGTAATTAATACAATATAGGCCTAATGTAAACGAAGTTAATAAACGTGCGATCGATAGAAAGGACCCTGTTATTAAAAAGTAAATTTTTAGTTTGATTATTACTACGTTTATATATTACGACAGTGTAGAATAGTCATCTAGATTGAATGTAAACACTGTAGATCAGTGATGCCCAACTTATTTGACCCGCGGGCCATTATAATTTCAAACACTCATCTCGCGGGCCACATGAACGAAAATTTATAAAATGAAATGAAATAGTTCTGAAACTATTTTGGTAGAAACCTATGGATTTGACACTTAATTAATAGGTTATTTGACAATTATATATATTTTTTACCAGTAAGACAATACCTTCATTTCTCTACTTAAATGTGAGCAACACCTAGTGATTTTGTGGTCTCATTTTGATAAATATTTCCATGGATCCTCCAATATTTAGGCATAGTTTAACATCTTTTATTCGCGACTCAAACCAAGAATGCCACCATATATATTTTATAATGTCGTTTTTATGTTGTTTTATTAAACAGTCACACTTTCTTTATGAAATAAATATGTTGGCTTATATCATGTTCAACAAAAAAAAAAAGTAAAGATCTGCTGACTTTTCCTGGTAGATTCTACACAAATGTTTAAGCTCATGGTACCAATCCATGAGAGAAAAAGTGAGGGCCCAAACGTAGGTAAAGATACATTTTTTTCTTTTTTTTTTTTGGTTTGGAGGTAGATTTCTACACATAGTGCCGACGTTTCGGCGGGCCGGATGGAACCACAATCTGGCCCGCGGGCCGTAGTTTGGGCATCACTGCTGTGGGTCAATATTCGATAACGAAAATGTCTAAATCTATATTCAAGTTTTAAATATACCAAGATTGCCAGATTCTATACATTATTATTTACAACTAGCTATTTTACCCAGCTTTTTTTTTCAGGTTTTGAGTTTTTGTTTTCTTATATTCATGGCAGGTTTCTTCAAGATTGGTACAGAATATATTTTTTTTTGGTTTTATTTGTTATATATACGTTGTTGTTGTTTTTTTACCGTACTAGATCTAGTAAATACGTGGGCAAGGTGGAGTGTGTGCTTATATACTGATAAATATAGGCCTAATAGATGAACATTATAAATTATACACGTAGATCTACTTGAAATATACCTTAATGGTTGTAATAAAATAATTTTAAAAAATATACCTAAGTGGGCCTCTAATAGTAATTTAAAAGTTGCTTTTTCTAAACAAAATCTAAAATAAAGACTACAACTTCAGTGATGTGTAGTTCTAAATATATTTTTTAAACGCCCATTTGAAAGTAAATTTGGTGAAATAGTCAAATGGGTAGACTCTATTCTGTACGTTCACTTCTCAAACTAAAAAGTTATCGTTTGAAGATTAGAGTGACTAGATCTAGCCTTGAGATATCAAAAAGATGCGAAAGATGTGCTGTATTCTAATCAAGGGAAAGGTGTCATAATTGTTGTATTACATAAGGTAGTTTATTAAGGGCTAACATGTTCAATAATACGTCTTAAATATTTTGTTTTGGGCCTTTCATGTTTATTTGATTTGTATCTCCGTGCTTCTCATGTAAGCTGCGGGCGATATTATGAATGGAGCTATCGATGTCAAGCGGACCATTTGGTCTAGATCCAATATTGTGTCAGCAGAGTTTGGCAATTTTTTAATTTATTTTTAGGATCTTCACCTACATATTTTAGGTTTACCGCTAGTATCTAAGGAGCGTTTATCCCAAGTTTAATCAAGATTGGTCAACTCGTTTTAATTTATATCAAAGACATACCAAGATACATAGTTACATACATACTGCTTTTATTCAATTATATATATTTTAATGTAGGCTACGCTTAATGGGACGAACCTAGCTCTAGATCTTATGCCTTTGTATTTTTCTGTCACCGTTTAAAGGGCTTATGTACCATTTTTTAAACTAGAGAAATAAACATACACATAATCATATACTAAACTTAGAGAGAGAGAGAGAGACTACAACTTGAATCTAGATCTAGACCTAGAAGATCAAATAGGCAGTAGATCTGGATCTACATTCAAGACAAAGTTTTCAAATAAGCCCGTACTAGAATTTAGACATAGTCTGGAATCCTTGTCCTTATTTAATTCTATTCTGTTCTTAGAAATTAATGTGTTAGAGACTTTTCGGAAAAATGTTTTGGCATGATTATAAATGAACCTTGTCATTAAATAAACGAAACATTAGCGCTTAGCTTAACCAAATGTAGGCAACAATAAGACGAAATGTAAACAATACATGAATTTGGACTTCACGGAACAAATTAAAAGTGCCAATGAGGAACGGTGTAACATGTGAGTTTTAATTAATTATTTTATTTTCTAGCGTTTAATGCGGAACAGTAAGCTCATCTTCAAGTAGCACATAAAACTGCACCAGATCTAGTAGAAAAAACCAACGTTGGAATCCCTGAAAACATATAATTTTGAGTAGGATGATCAAAAATAAAATAATTTTGTGATGATCTCTTACTCTAAAAAAATATATCTACCATAACAGCTTGTCTGAAAATGGATTAAGTTTTTAAGAATCTCTTTATAAAGAGCTAAAAAACATTTTCGAATCAACACGGATAAATCGCGCGCGTTCGAAGCGTAAAATCCTTCTTTGTCTCTCTATTATTTTTTTTAAATACAGTGCAGGGTGCGCAGACAGGATGCGCAAAGACCTATTTCGAAGTCGTCGTTCCTTTAGTATAGTTCCATGGTTGAATCAATTAATGTTCAGGAACATTGTGCGCATCTTCTTCTAATTCTACATCTAGAGGCCTATCATCGGAATATCTTCAAGTGTTGTAGAGCTATTAATATGGATCGGTGGTAAGGTGGAAGGAATGGGGCTAGGCAAATACAATTCGTGTTTCTAAATTTAACATTCATTAGTTATTAAGACTTAATAGAAAAACAATGGCTCTATAAGATTTGTAAAGGTGGTATTGTCTTTTCTTTTAAAGCATTTTCAATGTTTTTCTTAGTAAACAAAGTAGCTTTTTTCTGCATTTTCTACATTGTACAATTAACAAACAAAGGCTCCACTAAACAAAATGCCAGGAAACGTTCTCTAAGATCCAATTAGTAGACTGGAGTAGAGCGGTCGGTGGGAGGCATTTCATTGACGATATACCGTCCAACTTGTTGACAATCAATACCACAATCATTGTACTATTGATTGGGTTGGGAACAAAGATTACGTCATTGATTAGAACAGTTGAGTAGAGGACAGGTTTTGTCAAATATAAAAAAAAAAATTGAACACATAACAAAAGTAAAACTTGATTCAAAAGCCAAGTGGAGTTTTTAAACATAAAGACACAGGAGATACAAAACAAAAGCCACATCGCCTCCCTCCCCTTCCATGTGGAAACAAAATCTATTAGTTAAAAAGCCAAGCAATGTAGTGTCAGAGTCTCCCTGTTCTCAGCTGTCTATTGAGGAAATTAGTTCCATCAGTTAATACCGAAATCACCTGATGTGACCCACTTTACACTGCGTTTTATATGTATATATATATATATATAAATAAATATATATATATCACTAGCGGATCCAGAACTTTGGAGTGGGGGGGGGCGATTTTTTTCCGAACCCTAACCCTAACGCCCAGTAAACCCTAGCCCTATGCATAAACGTGCGTACAGTACGCACACACACACATATATATATATATATATATATATATTTATTTATTTATATTTATATATATATATATATATATATATATATATATGATAATTTTAAAAAAGCAGCATTTTTCAACCTTCAGCGGAAAACAAAACAACTGGGGCAGCGCTATAAGGCTCTCTTGTAGGGTTCGGGGCGAAGCCCCGACGCCAAGAGCGTTTTCTTGCTTTTTTTCACTGCAGAAACGCATTCTTCTGACAAGTACAGCTCTTTATTCATCAATGGAGTTCGGGGCGAAGCCCCGACGCCAAAAGCGTTTTCTTGCATTCTTCATTGCAGAAGGGCCTTTTCCTGACGTGTACAGCTCATTATTCATCAATGGAGTTCGGGGCGAAGCCCCGACGCCAAAAGCGTTTTCTTCTTTGTTCACGGCAGAAACGTATTCTCCTGACATCTGCATCTCATTATTCATCAATGGAGTTCGAAGCTCATTATTCATACTATTAAAAAAGGACCTTTTGAATAATGTTGTATATGAAAATTATTTTAATATGAATTTATAGGCCCTTAATACATTGCAAATAAAACCGATTTGTTCTTTGAAAAGATAAGATACCCCACATATTTAGATTTTGGCTTTGAGGATCGCCGCCGAAAAAAAAATTATTCAATAAATAGTATTCAATAAAATTGAAGTATAAATTGTGAGTTATAGTGCCAAATTTATTTAACTAGAAAAATATCAGATTGAGTAAAAGGCGATTATGAACACATTATTTGAGTTTATAACTCATCTCAATCATGGCTCTAATACTGAAAAATTTCGTTTGAATTCTAACTTTTCCAATGCAAATTCTTACTTAAAATAATTATGATAAATTCATGTGAAATTACATAAACTATGTCTGGAAATGGGAGGAGCGGTAGAGTGAAAACGATTAATCCTCGCTCCTTTAATAATTTCTGCTAAAGATTGCATTTGGCATAAAGAATAGGGGTTGGGAGACTCAATATAACAATTAAATTTATAGTGTGTATAAATTATGATGGGGGAAATGCGATTGCATGTATCGCCCCTTCCACCTGGTACAACCCTTTTTCATTCAAATTTACTAATGATACTATTTGAGATTAGATTGTGGTACGACATAATATACAATGCTTCACATATCAATACGTAGTTTATATTATATAGATATTCAACTAATTTTGTTCACAAACTATTATTCTCCACAAAAAAAGGACCGCCCCCCCAGCACTCAGAGGGCTAGAGTGGGGAGGACAGTACATGCAATCGCCCCCCCTCACCCCACCGAATCTGCCAAAATACCAGAAAGGGAGCGACATAATATAAAATGTATATATTAATACAACTAATTTTGTCCACAAACTATGATTCTCCACAAAAATAGGACCGCCCCCCCCAGCACTCAGGGGGCTATAGTGGGGAGGGCAGTACATGCAATTGCCCACCCCCTTACCCCACCGAATCGGCCAAAATACCAGAAAGGGAGCGACATAATATAAAATGTATATATTAATTCAACTAATTTTGTTCACAAACTATGATTCTCCACAAAAATAGGACCGCCCCCCCCCAGCACTCAGGGGGCTATAGTGGGGAGGGCAGTACATGCAATTGCCCACCCCCTTACCCCACCGAATCGGCCAAAATACCAGAAAGGGAGCGACATAATATAAAATGTATATATTTATTCAACTAATTTTGTTCACAAACTATGATTTCTCCATAAAAACGGACCGCCCCCCCCCACTCAAAGGGTTTAGGTGGGAAGGGCAGTAAAGGTATTCGCCCCCCTCCCACCAATCGGCAAACAGGGAACCACATAATATAAAGATTGGTAAAAAAATCAATAACAAGTCTACAAGATATAGATATTAAATTGATTCTAATAGCAAGCTGTGATTTCTACAAAAAAATTGGACCGCCCCCCCACTCGAAAGTGTATGGGGGAGGGGGGCGGGATTGATACCATCGCCTCCTCCCGACCCCACCAATCGTCCAACATACTAGTGGGGGGGACGGCCGAGTGGGGGGGGGGGCGATCGCCCCTACCGCCCCCCTGGATCCGCCAGTGATATATATATATATATATAATCATGGGCGTAGCCGGGGGGGGGAATTTACTGACTGATGTTTTGCTTTGATTTTGTCTATTTTAGGTGAGATTTTAATACTAAACCATTCTAGGTTTTTTTTAGTTTAAAACCCAATATCGGGGGGGGGGGGGGGGTTGCAGTTAAATCCCTCTCTTCCATAAAACAAAACAATAATGCAAACGACAATCCCCATATTCCAAGAGCATAGCTAAGGAAGATTTTGATTTTAAGACCCCCTCCGAAATTAACGATAAAACCACTTCTTCAATATAAGACTATCCATTCATCAGACACCAGATTCTATGAGCGTGGCCAAGAGGGGTTTAGTGTTTACAACACCCCCCAGCGGGGTTTCCAGCTAAAAAATACCTCTTCAATGTAAAAAAAGCTAATTACGCACTAAAAATGCTATAAATTAAACTAAAAAAATGAGCGTAGCTAATCAAAAGTTTTTTTTTAGTTTAAACCCACCTCCTCCAGAGGGTTTTTTAAAAAAGTTTAAAACCCCTCCAGATGGTTTTGAGTTAAAAATCCCTCTACAGAGAGCTTTGAGGTTGAAAACCTCTCTATTCAATAAAAAAAAACTCCATATATTTTTTTAGTTTAAAGCCCCCCAACAGATGATGTTGACGATAAAACTTCCCCTTTCGATATAAAATCTAATGCAAACTAGTCACCAAGTTCCAAGAGCGTAGCCAAGAGAGGTTACAAACTTCTATCAATGGCTGGGCTCCATTACTAAAGTGCAGTGAATTTCATCTGCCGAAATTGAAAAAGCCTAAATGTGTCTCAACAAAGATAGCTAAGACAGTTCAAGAGATCGGGTCTCAATCAAGAAAATCCTATGACGAACTGGGAGTCGACCCCTTAGCAAGGTTGTGACAGAGCGTCGCATGAGGTTTGCCGGACATGTTCTTCACAAAATGAATTACGCATAATAAAAGTTGCGATGACATTGATGCCATTAGGAGGAAAGCGCAAAAAGGGACAACTTGGCACCACACTTTCATGGCGGTCCTCAGAGCAAGTGGGAAGAGGCTTCAGACATTGCCAGAGACAGATTTTAGTGGGAGCAGCTTACCACCCAAGGCGCCGAACGGCGCGGGAGGATCTAAATAAGTAAGAATAGAAGATTATTTTTTTTTTGTAATAAAACTTTTTAATAGCAGGATAATGCACTGTAGATACCTCAGAATATGCATTTTGTATATATGCAATATATATATATATATATATATATATTGTCGGGGGGGGGGATCCTGGTTACGCCCGTGGCTGCACAGCCCCAGATGTGACCTACATATTTTGCGACATCCAGGGCAAGCATAACCAGTGACCGCAGTTGGTCGATTTAGATTTTCTTTTCGCCATCTGTCCTCGGCAGCGGATTTTCTTTTGGCTTTTGTGAGTGACCTCCAGCGGTTTCGCACTGAGGCTGCATGCAACCAGGTGCTCTCTTCTATGTCAGCTAAGGCAAGTTGGCGCCTAAGCTGGTCTTTGAAGTGTTTCTGTGGGGCGCCTCTGTTACTTCGACCACCTTTTAGCTCACCAAAAAAAAACTGCCTTTATTAGTTGCTTTCTGTATAGCGTCCATGTATCAGATCCATATAGAAGGGTTGAGAGAACCACCACCTGGTAGACATTGATTTTTGTAGGCAGGCGGAGCGATTTATTCCACCAAACTCTCGCCTGAAGGCGGCCAAAAGCGCTACTGGCCCTGAACAGACGGTTATCATTTTCCCTTGAAAGTGAGGCGTCATTTGATACTATAATAAAAAGATATGTGAAGTGGTCTACCACGTTAAGGGGCTGTCCGTTTACGGTGATCCTTGGGGCTGAGTAGATTTTATTGGGTGACTTATGGAACATGACTTCTGGTCACCATTGTGTCTGATCTGGTCTTTTTGTCCCACGTGAAACTGCTTGAGAATGGATAGGAACGTAGGTGGGCATCCCAGCAAGGCCAAACTCCTCCACAAACTAATGCGACTGACCGTGTCGAAAGCCTTGTTGAGGTCAAGAACTTTCCGAATATGACAATATCTAAATCATGACATCAGTCTCTTACACAATTAATTGTTCATTTTTATCATTATTTTTTTACATTTATTAATTAATTTATTTAGTAAAATAAACAATCAATTGCTTTTTTTTTTCGCGACCCCCGAAAGAGGAATATACGCTAATAGTTTTGTGTGGTCTGTCTGTCCGTACGTCCGTTCGTCCTTAAATCCCGTTTAGATTAAAAAAACTACAAAAGTTGCTGAAAATTCTATCTCATGATACTTTACAACTTTAACATTCTGGTGCAACGGCTACTTTTTTTTTGTTTTCTGAAAGAAAAGGGTTTAATTTCTAAAATTAAATATGCAGGAATTTTTTTCATAAAATACACCATTTTTTACAATTCACTATTATTAGTAAAAAAAAAAAATATGGGAGACTATATTTATAAGGGAGGAGAGAAAAAAGGTGGACTCCGTTGCTAATAGTGATGTTGAGAATGCCTAAAACTGATGCGATGTTATTGTAATGCTGGCTGCTCCACAAGGGCCAAAAAAGTGGGCTGTTGGAGAAGAGACATTGGATTTGAAAGTTGTTTGTGTATGGGGGGGGGGACAGGTAGACGAGATGCTACAACTGATGTGACTAAGAATTGTTAGTCCATACGCTATATTAAGAGGTTTTAACCGCAGCGCAGAACAGGTATTTTGTATATATATATATATATATATCATCACTAACTCTCCCACTTGCAGGCGACATAAAAATACTAAAATTTAGCCTGTTATTACGTGCCTTGGGTCTAGATCAATTAAGCTATCTTTACGATTGAAACCGCAGCGATTAAATTTACCCAAAACGATTATTTTATTTGACATTTCGACCCATTATTTTTTAAGCAGACATATCACAAAATTCCACCCCATCCCCCTTGCGGGGGGGGGATTTTATTTCGGGAGGGGGGTTGAACCCACGACTCCCTCTGGCTACGCCCATGGGTTGATCGTTAAAAATGAGGTTTGTTCATTAAAAGAAAAAAAAAGATAAAAAGGGGGGGGGGGGGTGTTCCGGCCTTAATAAGCAATATAAACAAATGAACGGGTGTAGTCAGTGTGTACTAATCAATTTATAAAACCATTTTTTTTTTGTTCGAGATCTCTGAATATCTGTAGGTCTGAATCGACCACCGTAGATTAATGGTTATGTCTGCGCTGGATATGACAAAGTATGTAGGTCGCAGCTGGGGCTACGTAGCCACCGAACATACTAATCTTCGGACTCTATATATACAAATTTATGAGTTTTTTAGCATCTGAAGTATTTTATGATGGCTTTCTTTCCTGTAAGAAGGAACGTCTGTAATTCTAATCTGGATGGACATGTATTCTTGATCTAAGACTAATTAGTCAATCAAATCTCACTGAAGTAGAAGGGCCTATACCTTTTTTTGTATAATGTTTGGATGTTGTTTTTGGGTGGGGTGTTTAAATGTTTTTCAGAAAATGTAAGACTCACTCAGTTATTTCTTAAGCTCTACACCAGGAATAAAAAAAAAGCAACATACAGCCCTATCACATATTTAGCCAATGACATAAGAAGCCTACAGGTAATCAAAAATTGTATTTGAGACCTTTTTGTTTTGGTGGGCGTGTTTGTATAATTACGTTATTATCCAGCGTCCCATTGAGGTTTGGTTGGGTACTGGGCCCAACATGGCCTAACATTGTGCCACAAGTATTCGCTGAAAGAGAAATACATAAGTACAGCCTAGTCTCTGGAAAGAAGATGGCGAAGTAGGACGGCGGGCAGGGTTCGACCCCGGAACATCGAGCACATACCTTTGTGTACTGTGTATGTATACATTGAATACATAACTCAATAAATAAATATAGTGCTGGCTTATGTCTGAATATCGTGTAGATTTATATTATGTTGGGTTGTATCTAAAATTTAAATGCGATGTACATCTTTGTTCCATTTACTTTTGTTCTAGTTGAGGTATGCTCCATTTTGAGTTACATTCGAGTATATTTGAATTGAGTCTACCATTCTGTACGTTTGTAGTACGGAGCTAAACATTTGTTTGGGAGGTCAAATACGTTAGATACTAAATGCTCATTAGCAAGGTAAGTACTGCAAGAAGGTCAAATAGAAATGAAGAACGCTGATCGGAATTAATCTGATTTCAATCAAGAACTGAACTAAACGAAACAAATGCTACAACGTGTATTCTTACAACGTGTATTCTTACAACGTTTATTCCTACAACGTGTATTCTTACTACGTTTATTCCTGCAACGTGTATTCCTACAACGTGTATTCCTACAACGTGTATTCCTACAACGTGTATTCTTTTAACGTGTATTCCTACAACGTGTATTCTTACAACGTGTATTCCTACAACGTGTATTCTTACAAAGTTTATTCCTACAACGTGTATTCCTACAACGTGTATTCTTACAACGTTTATTCCTACAACGTGTATTCTAACAACGTGTATTCCTACAACGTGTATTCCTACAACGTGTATTCTTACAACGTGTAATCCTACAATGTGTATTCATTTCCCTAAAAATTTGACAATTGGTTTATATTGGAAAATAATTACTAGCTCGTTGTAAACACTGGAAATACTCGTTTGATCGTTATAACTTTTGAAAGTTTTCAAAGATATAGGCGTACATTGAAATGTAGCTCGAGAACTAGAAAATATTTGACTTGAACGTCTTCGGATATTTCCGCATCTAGGCTGCTAGGCATTGAAGAGTTTAATAAATTAATGTTCAGAAACATTTTGCGCACCGTCTGTAGGTCTAGATCTAAAGGCCTTCATTAAAATATTATTTATTTATTTAGATTTATACATACGCTAAACCAGGATTTGTTTTTGAGGGGGTGTAATAAATGTTACTTTAGTGTGTGGTCTCACACTATTCGTTGTGACCATAATCAGGCTTTATCTAATGGCTTAGTATGTGATTCACAGTATAGATTCTGATTTCGGATGTTAACTAATGGCTTAGAGTACGTTTAAGTATAATCATGAATTAGTTTTTATTCCGAAGATTTAACAATTGCCTTGTATTAAAGCATTTTGTAGCTTGTGTCCTATAACCTGCTGTGGCTGCTTATCTATACTTACGTTCATTGAATATTCTATCAAAATTGTATATTCTACTTGCCGTAGAAAGAAAACGTTTTAGAATTTTGTTTTTTCTATTTGTTATGCTAGTAACCTAGTTGTTAAGTGTGACCTATGTAAACCTTTGTAATAAAACAATATAGTGCTTTTGCTTATACCTCTTGTATAGCTGCAAAGTGTTTTAAAGCCCTAGAGTCAGCAAGACACCCACAGAAGGGACAAACAGAAGAGACCTTTGCTATTATAGGATAGAAAGGAAGGCCTCGTTCCACACTGTGGAAAGAACACACGAGTTGTAGACTGTAGCCTAACCTACATACATTGTACAATTTTAAAAACGTGTCTTTGTTTATATGTACACAATCTCTTCACCTTCAGGCTGAGTAACTCTCTATCTCTCCCCTTTAACCCCTTCGCATTTCTTTGTTCGTTCTCTCCCTGACTGACAGACACACCTGAACACCACTACTAGGTGAGGCAGATAACATGTAGTAGAGTCTTACCTTCTGAAGATGAGTCTGTGTTGATTGGAACCAATAAATACACTCTTATTAAAGTTCTTGTAAATAGTTTAATATTCCAACATAAATCCCCGTGTCAAGAAAGATACTCACAAAGATGTGTACACAACTAGAACTCATTCGAAGACTTGCTCTACATGATGACTAAAGCAAATACACGGCATGTAAAGCCACTTTGTTAATCCCAATAGCACAAGAGGGAGATGACGTTCACATAAGCACAGCACTTAATGGAACATTACTTCAGTGAACCAGTGATCTAAAAGTACACTGACCTAATCAACACAGTAACTGACCTAATCAACACAGCTTAAGTCTTGCAATAATAGGAACTAAATATTTGTAGAACTAAAAAGTGTCTTCATCTTACAAGTGTACAACTGTTTCATGAAGTTATTATACGTCCCTAGCTGTATTTTTAATAGATACAGTTTTTCACTCTTAAAAAAAAGAACTTAACTACTTACTAGAACTTAAGTTGTTTTTGTTTTCCAAGAGCTAGAGAAATTACTTCCCCTGTCCATAATGAGTTGTATGAGAAGCAGCTGGAAGAAGGAGTCTCCATTAGCTCGTGAGAATGGCGAGTTAGCCAGTCGTAACACCCTCGGGTTAATTGCTCCATACCTTGTGCAAGGATGAAACGTACTGGATGTTAGCACGAGACTTGAAACAATTTTTTTTTATCAACTTTTCTCGAGCTCTTTAACTCTGCTGTAGCATTCGAAAAAGCAAGATACAGTATATTAGAGAAATCAAGTATCATCGTTGTTCATCTGTTTAATACGTCAAATATCATCAATGTTCATCTATTTAGTACGTCATATCATGGTTGTTTATCTGTTTAATACGTCATATCATCGATGTTCATCTGTTTAATACGTCATATCATCGTTGTTCATCTGTTTAATACGTCATATCATGGTTGTTTATCTGTTTAATACGTCATATCATCGTTGTTCATCTGTTTAATACGTCATATCATGGTTGTTCATCTGTTTAATACGTCATATCATCGTTGTTCATCTGTTTAATACGTCATATCATGGTTGTTCATCTGTTTAATACGTCATATCATCGTTGTTCATCTGTTTAATACGTCATATCATCGTTGTTCATCTGTTTAATACGTCAAATATCATCAATGTTCATCTATTTAGTACGTCATATCATGGTTGTTTATCTGTTTAATACGTCATATCATCGATGTTCATCTGTTTAATACGTCATATCATCGTTGTTCATCTGTTTAATACGTCATATCATGGTTGTTTATCTGTTTAATACGTCATATCATCGTTGTTCATCTGTTTAATACGTCATATCATGGTTGTTCATCTGTTTAATACGTCATATCATCGTTGTTCATCTGTTTAATACGTCATATCATCGTTGTTCATCTGTTTAATACGTCAAATATCGTTGTTCATCTGTTTAATACGTCAAATATCATCAATGTTCATCTATTTAGTACGTCATATCATCGTTGTTCATCTGTTTAATACGTCATATCATGGTTGTTTATCTGTTTAAAACGTCATATCATCGTTGTTCATCTGTTTAATACGTCATATCATGGTTGTTTATCTGTTTAATACGTCATATCATCGTTGTTCATCTGCTTAATACGTCATATCATGGTTGTTCATCTGTTTAATACGTCATATCATCGTTGTTCATCTGTTTAATACGTCATATCATCGTTGTTCATCTGTTTAATACGTCATATCATCGTTGTTCATCTGTTTAATACGTCATATCATCGTCGTTCATCTGTTTAATACGTCATATCATCGTCGTTCATCTGTTTAATACGTCATATCATCGTTGTTCATCTGTTTAATACGTCATATCATGGTTGTTTATCTGTTTAATACGTCATATCATCGATGTTCATCTGTTTAATACGTCATATCATCGTTGTTCATCTGTTTAATACGTCATATCATGGTTGTTTATCTGTTTAATACGTCATATCATCGTTGTTCATCTGTTTAATACGTCATATCATGGTTGTTCATCTGTTTAATACGTCATATCATCGTTGTTCATCTGTTTAATACGTCATATCATCGTTGTTCATCTGTTTAATACGTCATATCATCGTTGTTCATCTGTTTAATACGTCATATCATCGTTGTTCATCTGTTTAATACGTCATATCATCGTTGTTCATCTGTTTAATACGTCATATCATCGTTGTTCATCTGTTTAATACGTCATATCATCGTTGTTCATCTGTTTAATACGTCATTTCATCGTTGTTCATCTGTTTAATACGTCATATCATCGTTGTTCATCTGTTTAATACGTCATATCATCGTTGTTCATCTGTTTAATACGTCATATCATCGTTGTTCATCTGTTTAATACGTCATATAATCATTGTTTATCTGTTTAATACACCAAGATTCATCATTGTTCATATGTTTAATATGCCCAGAAACATCATTGTTCACCTGTTGGAACAGATGTATAACTCGGTGAAGGAAGTGCCAAGCCCCGAGCTGAAATGCTTTAGACGGGCTGGTAGATACCCAGTGCGAACAAAGTGACTCAAAAAATGATGGCTATGCACCATCGTTGAATATCGAACTACTACCGGTTCAAGGCTGTGACACAAACAGCTACAACGGCGATGGTGGTAACAATTGTGCTGAGGGTGAATCTGATAATAAGTCGTACGAGTGTGGCTCCCACGAGAAGAAACCATTAAATTGTTGTGACCATCTCAACTATGACTAGACTTGAGAAACAGATAGGGGCAGATGAAGAAACGCGAATAGAAGCCTATAGTTTGATAGCTGCACCTACAAGAAGATCTGTACGTGCGAAGCCTCGCTGTCGGAATACAAATGCCAAAAAAAAAAAAACACCAACAAGGTATAGCCCCAAAGATGCATGTGGGAAGCGTGGTCGAGAGGCAAAGTGCCCTTGAACTTGGCTACCTAGAAGGGAGCTCGAGATGCATGTGGGAAGCGTGGTCGAGAGGCTAAGTGCGCTTGAACTTGGTTTGTCTTGGCTACCTAGAAGGGGGCTCGAAATGCATGTGGGAAGCGTGGTCGAGAGGCTAAGTGCGCTTGAACTTGGCTTGTCTTGGCTACCTAGAAGGGGACACTCGACTCGGGCAGAGTTGTGTTTACTGAGCGCCTAAAGGCAGCACGGAAAACAAACTCCTAGATACCCCCCCCACTGGTCCACAATGAGATAGGACCATAGCGCTCTGAGCATGCTATAAGCATGACAGTAGCGCTATATAAAAGATATAATAATAATAATAATAATAATAATAATAATAATGCATGTCAAGAAAGGCGAGAGAAATCCTGATGGTGGTCAGGACACTACAACGAATCCTGATTCAGCAGTTGGTCATAATTTGAACGTTGAAGGTTACCAACAAGGTCAGGACCCAACAAACGATGCAGCCGAGACTAGAAAGAAAAGCCCTGATGGTTCTCAAGGAAATAAAATGAAACCTAATGCCGAAGATAATCATTTTATTCATTTATTCATTTTATTATTGCACGCTGAAGTTTATCAACCTGCCGCACAAGCATGTCTTCAAGACAAAGCTGAAGATGATGACGCGTCTCACAATTGTGGACCTGCAGTCCATTCGCAAACTTGGTAGACCAATGATCTTGGTTACCAAGGCATTGACAACCATTACCTCTCCGTGTGCCATGTGACTGCCCAGCGCATCAAATGACAAGAGATTAATGCGACAACGACGACGTCACCGCAGCCCAAAGAGAAGCCAACTTGTGAAGACAAAGAAAACAACGTCTGCTGAGTTCAGCGTGGATGGCTCCGTCAAACTCAAGATGCAAGCCCCCTGCTGCTGCTACCATTCAAATCCCACCTGCAGCGATGAGGCTTCACAGCCCATATCTAAGGAGTGGATAGTGTTATAACTATGGTAGTGACAAGGACATTGTGTGACGGTAATCAGCTGACACAAATCACACAGGTCAGCGCTAGACGAGCGGTCAAAGTGACGAATGACGAGTGGTGGTGCGGCGACGTTTCAAGAAAGATTTGTTGTGAACACTACTCAGGTCATTCACATCGGATACGGTAACGAGTAACGTTCCTTGATTTCGAGATGATCATAGGGGACATTACATAAAGAGCGATGCAAATCACTTTACAAATTCACGAGTACGAGTCGAAGTCACTATTGAAGATTTAGTCCGGTACAGTGAGCCCAGCGTGAAGTCGGTCCAGAGCAGAGAATCGAGTAAAAGTTCGAAACGAAGCGGAGAGGCCAGAAGAGTTTGATACGGCGGTACGGTTATCTACAGTAAATAATTTGTACATTTGGAGTTACGTGTTACCTATTGTTAAGTTTTGGCTGTTGAACATTAAAGTGTCCCGTTATTTTAGAGCTCTGAGTCGTCAAGTTCTTTGAGTTGGTTGTGTAGTGTGGCGCGGTGTTGCAGAGAGCTTGGATACAGAGTCGTACAGTATCAATTAAGGTCGATGTCGCTCTAAAAGTGTCAACTAAAACTGGTACAGACACAAATTGAAGACTAAGATGATGTTCTAAAAGTGTCCAACTAATATTCGTACAGACACAAATTGAAGACAAAGGTGATGCTCTAAAAGTGTCCAACTAATATTGGTACAGACACAAATTGAAGACAAAGATGATGCTCTAAAAGTGTCCAACTAATATTGGTACAGACACAAATTGAAGACAAAGGTGATGCTCTAAAAGTGTGCAACTAATACTGGTACAGACACAAATTGAAGACAAAGATGATGCTCTAAAAGTGTCCAACTAATATTCGTACAGACAAAAATTGAAGACAAAGGTGATGCTCTAAAAGTGTCCAACTAATATTGGTACAGACACAAATTGAAGACAAAGATGATGCTCTAAAAGTGTCCAACTAATATTGGTACAGACACAAATTGAAGACAAAGATGATGCTCTATGTTCGTTTTTTACGTGTTCTTTATTCGTACTTGCTTGGATACAGAGTCGTACAGTATCAATTAAGGTCGATGTCGATCTAAAAGTGTCAACTAAAACTGGTACAGACACAAATTGAAGACTAAGATGATGTTCTAAAAGTGTCCAACTAATATTCGTACAGACACAAATTGAAGACAAAGGTGATGCTCTAAAAGTGTCCAACTAATACTGGTACAGACACAAATTAAAGACAAAGATGATGCTCTAAAAGTGTCCAACTAATATTGGTACAGACACAAATTGAAGACAAAGATGATGCTCTAAAAGTGTGCAACTAATACTGGTACAGACACAAATTGAAGACAAAGATGATGCTCTAAAAGTGTCCAACTAATACTGGTACAGACACAAATTGAAGACAAAGATGATGCTCTAAAAGTGTCCAACTAATATTGGTACAGACACAAATTGAAGACAAAGATGATGCTCTAAAAGTGTCCAACTAATATTGGTACAGACACAAATTGAAGACAAAGATGATGCTCTAAAAGTGTCCAACTAATATTGGTACAGACACAAATTGAAGACAAAGGTGGTGCTCTAAAAGTGTGCAACTAATACTGGTACAGACACAAATTGAAGACAAAGATGATGCTCTAAAAGTGTCCAACTAATATTCGTACAGACACAAATTGAAGACAAAGGTGATGCTCTAAAAGTGTCCAACTAATATTGGTACAGACACAAATTGAAGACAAAGATGATGCTCTAAAAGTGTCCAACTAATATTGGTACAGACACAAATTGAAGACAAAGATGATGCTCTGAAAGTGTGCAACTAATACTGGTACAGACACAAATTGAAGACAAAGGTGATGCTCTAAAAGTGTGCAACTAATACTGGTACAGACACAAATTGAAGACAAAGATGATGCTCTAAAAGTGTCCAACTAATATTGGTACAGACACAAATTGAAGACAAAGATGATGCTCTGAAAGTGTGCAACTAATACTGGTACAGACACAAATTGAAGACAAAGGTGATGCTCTAAAAGTGTGCAACTAATACTGGTACAGACACAAATTGAAGACAAAGATGATGCTCTAAAAGTGTCCAACTAATATTGGTACAGACACAAATTGAAGACAAAGATGATGCTCTGAAAGTGTGCAACTAATACTGGTACAGACACAAATTGAAGACAAAGGTGATGCTCTAAAAGTGTGCAACTAATACTGGTACAGACACAAATTGAAGACAAAGGTGATGCTCTAAAAGTGTGCAACTAATACTGGTACAGACACAAATTGAAGACAAAGATGATGCTCTATGTTCGTTTTTTACGTGTTCTTTATTCGTACTTGCAAAAAGACCTTTTTACGTTTTTCTTACTTCATCGCGGCATTCTAATATCTATTCTAATATATTTCAAGATAGTATACAGCGTAACAGGGCTTCTGCAATGCTTAAAAATTATTTTTTTTTATTTATCCAGACCAAGCATTGACCGCTACTTATTTTTGAATTGTTACTTTTCCGTGAAAACAGTAAACAATAGACCAATGTACAGGCTCTAAAAGTAAAACATAGATCACTGTAGTGTACAGGTTCTAAAAGTAAAACATAGACCACCGTACAGGTTCTAAAACTAAACCATAGACCACTGTACAGGCTCTAAAAGTAAAACATAGACCACTGTACAGGCTCTAAAAGTAAAACATAGAACACTGTACAGGTTCTAAAAGTAAAACATAGACCACTGTAGTGTACAGGTTATAAAAGTAAAACATAGACCACTGTACAGGTTCTAAAACTAAACCATAGACCACTGTACAGGCTCTAAAAGTAAAACATAGACCACTGTACAGGCTCTAAAAGTAAAACATAGAACACTGTACAGGTTCTAAAAGTAAAACATAGACCACTGTAGTGTACAGGTTCTAAAAGTAAAACATAGACCACTGTACAGGTTCTAAAACTAAACCATAGACCACTGTACAGGCTCTAAAAGTAAAACATAGACCACTGTACAGGCTCTAAAAGTAAAACATAGAACACTGTACAGGTTCTAAAAGTAAAACATAGACCACTGTAGTGTACAGGTTCTAACAGTAAACCATAGACCACTGTAAAGGCTCTAAAAGTAAAACATAGACCACTGTAAAGGCTCTAAAAGTAAAACATAGACCACTGTAAAGGCTCTAAAAGTAAAACATAGACCACTGTAAAGGCTCTAAAAGTAAAACATAGACCACTGTACAGGCTGTAAAAGTAAAACATAGACCACTGTACAGGTTCTAAAAGTAAACCATTTATCACTGTAGTGTACAGGTTCTAAATGTAAAACATAGACCACTGTACAGGTTCTAAAAGTAAACCATAGATCACTGTAGTGTACAGGTTCTAAAAGTAAAACATAGACACTATACAGGTTCTAAAAGTAGAACATAGATCACTATACAGGTTCTAAAAGTAAAACATAGACCACTGTACAGGCTGTAAAAGTAAAACATAGACCACTGTACAGGTTCTAAAAGTAAACCATTTATCACTGTAGTGTACAGGTTCTAAATGTAAAACATAGACCACTGTACAGGTTCTAAAAGTAAACCATAGATCACTGTAGTGTACAGGTTCTAAAAGTAAAACATAGACACTATACAGGTTCTAAAAGTAGAACATAGATCACTATACAGGTTCTAAAAGTAAAACATAGATCACTATACAGGTTCTAAAAGTAAAACATAAACACTATACAGATTCTTCTTAAAGTAAAACAGATCACTATACAGGTTCTAAAAGTAAAACATAGACACTATACAGGTTCTAAAAGTAAACCATAGACACTATACAGGTTCTAAAAGTAAAACATAGACACTATACAGGTTCTAACAGTAAACCGTAGTCAAGGGTACATCTAATGTTTGGGAAAGAAAGACTCAGGCGACATACAATACTTTAAGAAAACATAGATTTTGGTTTAAATAAATAAAAGGTTTGATTAGTGAAAATGTCAAAGGGAATAAGATAACAACAGCGGAGGGAAAATAATAAAATAAAACAAAACATAAAGTGATGGGATATTATGGTCAATAATAAGACTTCCAAAGTTTATTAGACAATGTAAAAAAAACAACAACAAAAAAACAGTAGTATCAAGGCGTTGTGGATAAAGTTACAAAGAAATATGCAATTAAATACATTAGAGGTCAATTCCCAAGTGGGAAATAACAAAGCAAATCAAGATCTAGTCACGTGGATTTCTCTTATTAGTGATATAAACCTTGATTACTAATGAAACTTTTTTTTTTCAACATAAAACATCGTCTACGTGAACTATTGACACTAAATAACATAAGAATTCGGTGGTCGTCATTCAATGCTGGCTAATAGAAATATTAGTCCGAGAAACTTACTAACTTAGCTTACTAATAAAATACTAGATTTCAATTAACATTTCCCACTTTGCCTGAAGTAGTTCTAGGTTCTGGGTAAAGCTCTAGTCAAGTTTCTGTTCTAAAGCCATTCAATTATTTTAAATACATTTATACTTTCAGTTCTGTTACCTTTCTCATCTCTTCAAAACAACCATACGATATATTTGTAACAAAGTTGCATATAGATCACATTATGTAACCAAAAACGTGTGGACACATTATAACATGATATAGAGTCGAAGTCAGTGTGTGTATTTAGATCTATTGAGCTTAGGGAGAAAATAATATTTGGGTTTTAAACCTACATAAGTAAATATAAGTCATTAGTCAGGACACAAAAATAAGATCCATAAATATTTGTTCTTCAATAGCAATAGTAATTTTTTAAATAGCCTACGTGTATTTATGACACATAGATCCATTGTCTAAGACTAAATATCAAGTAACATTAGTCTGATTAGAACAACTTACCAAATTGTCTGGAGGTCACTTCAACATTGGACAGAAACTAAAGCAGAGACTCCCCTCGCGTCACACACTTGGTCTCGGAAGTATTGATGTGACCTCTTGACTGATAGCTAGGAAGACTTTAGGAGCTATTCTCTGCTTTTTCTTTTAGAATTTTAATAATAATCATCATTATTATTATTATTATTATTGCCCGTAAGGAAATTTGTCTTACAATTTGTGCATTACACCAAACAAAACATTGTAACTATAAAAAAAACAAATGTACATTCACATAAGACTCACTCATAATTTACATATGAAAAGTTTATATCAGATTCTTTCTATTTAATGATTTGATTGCCAGGGGAACAAAAGAGTGTTTATGTCTGTCTTTGCTATCGGTGTCGTGTATCTCTATTGTGATGGTAAAATCACGAAATCCTGACCCAAAGGGTGATTTTTAGCGGCCCCCGAAAGGGGAAAAGACGCTATTAGTTTTGTGCGAAATGTCCGTCCCGTTTAGATCTCGTAAACTAGAAAAGATAGTAAAAATCCGACATCATAATATTTTAGTCCATTCAAAGTTCTGATGCAACGGCTACTTTTTTCTTTTTCTAAAAGCGAAAAATCTAATTTATTAAAACACTTATGCAAACAGTTTTTTCATAAAAATACACCACTTTTACAACTATTCGCTATTAATAGTAACAAACGCTGGAGGCTCTAGTATAGAGGGGGGGGGGATAGCTAATTTGGCATATTTTTAACGCATTTATGCAAACGTTTTTTGATTTTTTACATTTGTATTGCTAAAGTTAAGTAATTTCTGTCATACTAGCTGCTACATTTACAGGAAAAAAAATGTTTACTTTTTTTTTTAAAGAGAAAATATCTATTTAGTATGCTTATAAGATGGACGTAATTTAAAACAACAATTAATAAGTCATTTTTTATATTATCGCGTGAAATGTAATGCAACATGTGGATTAGAGAACACTTAACTAAAGGAAATTTTTTTTGAGGAATTAGAGATTGGCCATTTACAAAGCAATTAGATCAATTAGTTATTCATTATAAGACATCAGTGAGGCCAGGTTCACATTTAACTTCACATTTACTTTCACCTATCCTTAGGTTTGCTGGACCGCTGGGGCACCACACAAGATGTCAACCTTCTTTCTCCATTCTTCTCTGTCATTAGTCTTTAATCGAATTTAATTCTTATGTTCTTTCTGGAAATATTGATGCCTGCCTTTTTACTTGCCTGTGTAGACCTTTTCGGGGGCCGATTTTGAGTTTGTGTTTCCACACACACTGTCTTGTTTATTTCTAGAAACTTTTTAGCTTTTTTATGGATGTTTGTCTCAAACAGCTGCTCAAATGGGGTTTGTTTTTTAGCCAATGACTTTACCAGCAGCATTTAGGATTCTATAGAGTTTAGTTTGCATCTGTGATAAAACATAGCCAAGGCCTTTTTCTCAGTAATAGTAATCTTAGCTGCCCTTTTTTGCTTATATAATCAGTATTTGCAGTAAAATTTAGTTTATTGTCTAGGATAGTACCATGATATTTAAAAGTTTGCAATATAGACTCTTCAGCTAAAGAAACAATAAGGCTACATCTAATAAATTTTAAAAAAAAAGAAATAAAAAGATAATACAATGACATCAATTTAGTATGTCAAGAATGAGCAAAACAATAATTACAGAGAAACTAAGTTATAAGTTTGAAGATAATGTTGACCTTTAAACTGTAATCAAAAATTGCATAAAAAATAACCTTATTGTGGCACATAATAGATGCAACTACTTCAATGGTTCGACTCAAAACATCAACCCCTCAAAGCGGCAGCTCAGAATGTGCGGCTGCACAGAGTTAAAAAAAACACCTGCTTATTGTTCCTAAACAACAGAAGGAAAGTGAGATTGAATGTAGAAGTGATACCTACTCCTAGGAGTCATTGCAACCCAGTTTTAAAATATTTGTTTACTAAGAATTACAAAATAAAATTGTAGACTTTCTTATAATTACAAGAAAAGTGATTCTAAACCTGTGCCTTTAGTAGCATTCCCATATTTTAAAAATTTGTACACATTTTCAAAACATTATACTTGTACAAATGAGATTTTTGTTGTAGGCCTATTGGAAATGTTCATAAAAGGCTGACAAACTATAAATAGCAAGTCTTTTGGTGTATCCGGTGTACAATTAAAGGACACGTGATAAGCTAGGTATTGTGCTCATAGAGCTGCAGAAAGTTTTTTAAGGTCTTCCATTGGTAGCTCTAAATCATTGAACTATGGAGAAAGCATTAGAATTTCAAGTTCAATGGAGTGTCTTTGACGTGGTTTAGTTTTGTCGTGAAATTCTTTAATAGTTTAGGCCTAGGGAGCGAACTTCTAGCTAGAATCAATAAAAAAAAAATTACCAGCATGACTGATCTCAGTGTGACAAATGTATCTTTTAAACGTAGAAATGAAATATAAAAAAACTAGCTGAGACCCTTGTTACGCTACGGTGGGAAAAGTTGGTATATATGATCCACACAATTTTCTAGCCCTCAAATTTTCTGTCCTTTTTTTTGTATTTCATACTGCAAACGAAGGTTCCCTCCCAACTTCCTATACTAGAGTATGCACCAACACTTGTTAGACGTTTAAAAGAGACATTTGTCACACACTGAGAGTCAGTCACTCTCTGCACGGCGTACTCCTCAAGGCCCTGCGTACGCTTGTTGTGAATGGTAGTTTTAGGAGAGATCCGAAGTGGTGAAACTTTGTAAAGCCTGCAACAAATATGGCTCGCTGATGCAAGGTGTACCATGCTTGAACAGACCTATAAAGTAATATCATGAAGATAAACTACAATTTCGTTAAGCTCCAATGTAAAATAGGTTTTTAAAAAACTTGTGTTAAATAATCATCTTCAGTTGTATGCTCTTCTTTAGATCTGATGTATTTAGGCATTAGTAAGTCTCCTTCTATACATTTCCACGCAACAATTCTATAACCTTTGTAGTATTCTATCTCCATCACTGCTAGTCAGAGAAACCCTAACATTACAAAATAAAAAGTTGCAAACAAACATTAATTTTAAAAGAATACGTTACAATTTAGTTCAGATCAAAGAGATACACATTCAAGTATACAATGACACGTGATTCAAAGAAATACAATTTATTTTCATATATGTAAAACGTATACCGGTAATATATGCAATTTAGAAACAAAGTTCATACTATTTAATCAAACAACTTCTCTAGTTGGGAACAAAATTTGGGAAATGATTGACATTTGCTTTACATTTCTTTCAAGCATACAATAATTTAGGAAGCTAATAACAAATTGCTAAAACACACAAAGATGTGCTAGAAATGCAGTACATGTAGAGAAAATTCAAAATATTATTGTGTTTAAAATTTGAGGGAAAAAAAACACATATTTATAATACTTTAAAAAAATACTTATTGCAACTTTTTATAAGAATAAATATTTGTTTAATGCCTCATATAATTAGAAACCATGCTAATACAATGTAGGGAATAAATGGAGGACAAAAATGCACATATAGAATACTAGGAAGCATGAATGCATTAAACATTTACTTAACTAATAGTACATTAATGATTTGCCAGGAAATTGCTTTCTCAAAAAAATTTTTTTCAGGAGCTATGTGAGGCCGGCTTTTAAAAGCGAGGATTGGATTTTATAGCCATCTATGAGTTCACAGAAAATGAGAAATGTTCGACCACGAAGGTGGAGCTCTATATAACAGTTATTTTTTAAACTACCGGTAGTTTATTAACTGTGCGGAGCTCGCCGTATAAGATTTTATGTACGCTGCCACTTCTTTTAGTTCGACAACAACAAAAGAAGTTATGTTTCAAAAGTCATCCTATAAAATCTTCTCAGCCCCAAAGAATGGATACCCCTCAACGTGGTGGACCACCTTACATATCTGGGGAGCACGGTATCCATCACTTGCAAGAGAAATTATTAATCATCTTGCTAAGGCAAGTAGAGCTTTCGGATGTATCCAAGTGAGAATGAGACGGAATAAATCGGTCCGCCTGCCAACAAATATTATTGTCTACCAAAAACAACAAAAGATAATTGTGTTTTCACATAAACTCTTAGATGCAGTTGGTCCTTTACTTTGTTGGGTAAGCAATGCAGGTCAAAGGGAAGGTTTTGTTATTTTTTATACAGATGAATATGACAATTGACTTATTTGTACTTGCGCATCTTAGAAATGAAGTGTATATTTGGGTTGACAAAAACTTCAGGGTTGGATGTAAGACATTATGAATCACAAACTATCAACAAGCACAATCTTCCACCACACAAAATGTACATTTAAAATGTGATTGCCTGCTATCACATTCAATGATGCCAGGAGCACTACAATTTACATGTAGAGATGGGACACGAACCGAACCACACTTACGACCGAACCCGAACTTTAAAAACTGAACGGTACAAATTGTTCTTAGCTTAACCGAACTAAATCAAGATTTTGCGATACTCTTGTAAGAAAAAAAATATAGTTTTCAGCGAGATAATTTGACTTTTTTTTTTTAATTCTTGAAATTTTTTTTAACTCTTGAAAATTCTCCAGCTGTCTAGAGTCGTGTCCTTGACATCTTGTGTGTGCATCTTTTCTGCAACATTTTGGGTTTTCTTTTGGTATCAAAACGTTTTATTTGACAGCCAAGTGCGGGGCAGGATAAGCAGAGGAAAGGTTCTAAAACCTTTTTTTTTTCTATGAGACATGAAACGGACACTTTTATGACGGAGAAATAAAAGCAACTAACTGAACGTAACGAACCTTCCTTGGTTGTGGGATAGGACTTTTGATGGTACTATCGTATCCTATCTAAATGAATTCAACAAGAAAAACAAGTTGATTTAATAGCTGACATAAGCGCCTTTGAAACGAAATCATTTAGCAGGTGGAGAGGGGCGACACCACCAAATCGCCTCACACACGAACATCTAGGTTTAGTACTACGACTGTGTCTCCTCAATGCAGCAAATTTTCAGAAGTTTGTTTCGGATAAACTTCCTACATCCTATGAATTAATATAAGTACTATTTCCACGGGTTTCTAATAAAGTGCAATATTTTTTTATTTTTTTTTTACATCTTTTCTGTTATATAGGTCGCGACACGAGTGTCGGAACCAGAGTTTTTTCAGGGGGGGGGGGGGGGGATAATGAACAGGGAAAAAAAAAGTCATCAGCTTCATCAAAAAAAAAAAAAGAATCGACTTTTAAAAAAAACTTCATTGGCTTTCAGAAAACCCAAAGGAACAGGATCTATTTTTAGCCCACACCAATTTTGATAAAATGAAATTTTCGATAGTGCATGTTTAGATCTCAAAAACTGAACGCACTATTGATAATTTCATATAATTTTTTTTAACCATATAACTCTTTTATACATCAAATAGAGCAATTATTTTGTTCTTAATAACTAATGAATGTTAGATTTTACAAAATGGAACTTTTTTTTTTATTCCGCCCCATTACCTTCCCCCTCCAACCCACACAAAAATCCTGGTTCAGCAATGGTATAAATCTACTTGAACAAGACTTTATAATATTCTAATGATAGGCCTTTAGATCTAAACTTATGAGAAGTTGTGCAAAATGTTGAGCATTAATTTTTTAAGCTCTTTAATGAATAGGGCCTACATGTAGAAATACCAGAAAATAAACAGTCTGTTCAAGATAAATACTGTCTAGTCCTCTAGCCAAATTCAAATTTTATTTTTGTATTCTGAAAATAGTTAGACCTGTTTTCGAGAATTGTGTCTACCCAAACAGGGTAGAATGTGCGACCTAATGAGCCAAAACAGTCGCCCTACAAAAAGTCATGTACTAAAACAACTGAGATACATTAATACTCATAACCAAATACATTTGTAGCATTAATGGGACTTAAAAATGACACCAGAGAGCACTGATAAACTAAAGTAGATATTTAATTCACAGATCCTTTGGTAGAAGAACACATTTCATAGTTAAATACATGAACAACTATAAAAGTAAATACTGATTTTAGCCAAAAGAAACACTATGAAACCAATTTAAGAAAAAAAACTTTAAAAAATAACCCAAAGGATTGTTTTGAGGCTCAATAGACACTTGATAAAAAGAAATCATAATAATTCACATTTCAATGAGACATTTAAAAGTATAGAGAATTCCAAGAATCTGAATATTTACTTAGATTAGTTTGAACAGGTAAAAGAGTGAAGGTAGTTACTAGGTGCCTCTAACACCTGAAGCTTCAGGCAAATGGAGCTCATCAGCCTGGTAAGGCACTATATCTAAGAAGCAAGTACAAACCTCTGCTGCCTTGCCAAGATTAGGCTTCAAGAGTTAATCTCTTAGTCATTAGGACTAAAATATTCTTGCAACTGAGTTGGTGCTAAATGTAATATATAGCATTCCCAAACAAGAGTGGAAACATATGATTGTTTATCTGAGGTCCAGGAGGAAATGCAAAGCAGTTAAATCAGTGATACATGTGGACATATAAATAATCTCTCAACACAAAAGGATCTACACATATGTATGATAGTTTTCAAAGCACCATTAGCCCACATCATGGCTGCTAATAGAGCTATAAAATTGGAATTACTATTAGTTTTTTTTATGAAATTCAATGATTGACACTATATCAATAAATATATTGAAATATAAAATTTAAACCAAAAAAAAATAAATCTACTTGACATGATAGGAAACAAACTATTTAAATACTGCTAGAGACATCTAACAGTTTGTGGTGACCAACTGCTTTGTTTCACTTCTCCTTGATGTCGGCACTAAACAAAAAAAAAGTTTGATAACTCTAAGTCAGTGATGCTCAAACTACTGCCCGCGGGCCGGACGTGGTTCCATCCAGCCCGCCGCAATGTCGGCACTAAACAAAAAAAAATGTATCTTTACCTACGTTTGGGCCTTCACTTTTTCTCTGATCGATTGGTATCATGATCTTTAACATTTGTGTGTTTATGAACATGATAATAAGCCAACATATTTATTTTATAAAGAATGTGTGGCTGTTTGATAAAACAACAACATAAAAACGCCATTATAAAATTAATATAGTGGCATTCTAGGTTTGAGCCGTGAATAAAAAATTGTTAAACTATGCTTTGATATTGGAGGATCCATGGAAATATTTATCAAAAAGAGACCACAAAATGAGCCGGTGATGCTGACATTTAAGTAGAGAGATAATGATAGTGTCTATCGCGTAAAAAAAAAATATAATTGTCAGATAACCTATTAATTAAGTATTAAATCTATAGGTTTCTACCAAAATAGTTTCAGAACAATTTCATTTCATTTTATAACTTTTCGTTCATGTGGCCCGCGAGAAGAGTGTAGGAAATTATAAAGGCCAGCGGGCCGAATTAGATTGGGCATCACTGCTCTAAGTGTATTTTGCATTATAATCTACAATCACTGAAACTCAAAGCTGGTCTTTAAGCTCATCCAAAACAAATACTGAGCTGGTCCTGAGTTTTCTGTACATTCTTAGCTCAAACTTATTTAGCACCTTTCTTGAATAAAATAGGTATTAAAATTGAATTTTAAAAATCTTTTTATAGAAATAATATAATGGACTTATTTCAAGCAGATCATTTCAAGTACATTGTAGACCTTTTAGGAGTGTTGAGAAGTACGGCAAATGAGAACAGGAACATCAGAATGGTGCAAAACGTAATCACTCACACTTCCCACAAATGTCCTACGTAGTTTACTCATGCCTCTTGTGCCCACTACAATAAGTCCAGCTTCTTCTTCTTTAGCTGCAGCAATAATAGCTTCACCACTCTTTCCAGCCATTTGTTTCACCTTTCCACCAAGCTTTAAACAAAATGATACATGAAAACAAAATGAATTTTTTAAATTACTAAATATTAATGAAATATCTTTAATCTTAAAGTTCTAAATATTTAAATTTTCCAGCCAGTTTCTGGAGAATAAAAGAGGCACCAGCTACACTAATAATGGAATGGACCTCTAGTTCTGGAAGGCAACTTTACTTACCTCCTCTTCCAAGTAATAAAATGTCATAGTTATTGCCTAAATCTATTGAAGAATCTAGTAGTTGATACCCAAAGTTCAAAATCAGACTTCTTTTTCTATCTATAATTTCATAAGAGATAATTCACCTAACCCATTGAAACTAATTTCTGTCACAAATATATTAAGAGTTAGTTCATCTAACTATTGATACTAATATCAAGAAAGCTATGGTCAGAGAAAAAACATGGACCTCAGCTCTGGAAGAAAAGCATGCCATACAAAAATGGCTGGCTCCTTTACCACCAAAACTAAAGCCAGATTAACCTGCAATATATGTCAACAGGAGTGTCTCTCCGAAATAGGGCTCCACATGAAAAAGTGTTCAAGATGAAGGAGACCAACTAATGTGGACCCTAACTGCATACATGTTCTCTTCCTTTTGTCAGCTATGTTGATGGTAAAATTGTAAAAATAAAACGAAAAAAGTTCTCGTGCATATGTTATATGAGAAAGAGCAATTACATTTCTGAGATAAGCTGTCTTAGCCCAGCTTATTGTACACAACACACCACTTTGCTGCCATTATTCTGCCATTCATGGTATCTTGAAATTTGGTCATATGTTGGAATTAAACGGAACTAATGGTTATTAAGTCCATTGAAACTTCATGTGATCATTAAACAGAACCATTGTTAAGCAAGGACTTACTGTATAACAAATTATTAAAATGTTCTCTCTAAAATATTGTTATAACCCTGGTGGTGGTGTGGTTAAGGGTAGTGGAGTGTGTGTGTGTGTAATCAGCCGACATGAATTGCCCCAGCCAAATGCTAGATGAGCGGTCAACCATGACGAGTGGGGACTGTCAGCCACCATGAGTGACAAGATGGTTTGGGAAGGATCTGTGTTGTGAATAGTACTCAGGTCAGTCATGTCAGATAGGTGACCACCCAGAAGGGTCAAGTGATGTTCCGTCCAGTTCTAGAAGGCCATTAGGGACCCTATATAAAGAGCAAAGGTATCAGAGTCAGTTACAACTTCCCAATCTATGATTCAGTATGTTACAACAGAGTTCAACAAGGTACAGAGAAGCCAGTCGAGTTTTGGCTATTGTAGTACAGAGTTGATATGGCGGTTCAGATATCCACAGCAGAACATTTGTACAGTCAGTATTATGTGTTGCCAATGGTACAATATTGGCTGTGATTTATTGGACATTTAACTTTAACATTATTTTGGAGACTGAGTTGTCAAGTTGTTTAAGTTAGTTTTGTGTAGTGCAGTTTGCAGAGGGCCTGAATAGTGAGAAATGTTTAAATATCTATTAAGTATCCAACATATTATGACCCTTACATGATGTTTTTTCATTTTTTCACTATACTTGTCAACAAGCTGTTTAACTTTCATCTCTTCTTCCTTGATTAGATCAGAAACTACGACAGGATCTGTTAACAATGCAGCTGGAAAACAAATATTTAACAGAAATGAAGTGATACACAGTTGTAGAAACATTTAATGAACACACACACAAAAATATCTACAAAACACAAAAAAAGACATGTAAAGGTTGCTGTGATTATACTAAAAGAAAAGCCAATCAATGAAAAATCTAAATACATAATATCTTCCCCTCAAGCTGAGATTAGAAAAATCTCTCACATTTATCAGATTATAGAGAACATCAAACCAAAGTAGGATTCTTATATCAGTTTTTTTATTTTTTTATTTTTTAGAAACAAAGAATTATATTGTTTTACAGTGTTTTCAATTGTTTTATTACCGGTAATTCTTTTCAACATCAATAAACCTAGTAGGGGGAAGTTAACCTAATGAATCTGTAAAACTATTTTTGCTTTAAGTAAACAGACATAAGTAGACTTTGAAGTTTCAGTGATTGATGGCAATGATGCATGCATGTAACATATAATAACAACACTAAAATACAGTGGTTATTGACAGAAAAATTTAAAAAATATATATAATAAAATGCTATTGCAAAGTTGGAGATACATTATTTGAGTAGTCGGACATTACCTTTGTTTAATCATATTTTCTTCACTTTTTCTCTCAATAATCATCACACTTTAGTGCTATTGTCACATGTATATGTTATGTTTACAGACAATTATAAAATACATTGGCAGAAACAATAATTTTCACTGTAAGTTATAAATACTGTTAAGCTTGAATAAATCAACCATTAACAGAGTTTTAAACAATAAGGTAATAAAAGGAAAAAAGAATACCAACCAATATAGGTATGTTATTTTAACAGTTTCGTAAAATGTTCAGCAACACAAGCTATTTAAAGGACACTTAGGTATTTGGCTCCGGATGAATATCATTTTTTACTATTCTGCAATATTCGGCTCCGGCCGAATTTCAAAAAGTACTATCCAGTGCACCCCTAATACAAACATACAAGAATTGCTCATTTAATAGTATAGGATGTGTTACTTACGAGCTTGAACCAATGATGTATATTCTGATACATGGACCAAAACAATTTTATCTCCTTTTAGCATTGCATGTTCAATATAAACTGAAAATTTAAGTAAAGAGAAGTCACATTAGATATTAAAAATGTTTCATTCTTTTTTTAAATAGAAAATTACAACAACAATAAAAGAAAAAGGTAGACTATTGAATCTATGCCACATCATATTTAAGATGTCAGTCTAAGTCACATCTTTCATCTCATGTGTTGTGGGCATGAAAAGTGTAACCATAGTTGATAATGCAACTCCAAGGGACAAGGGAGCAGGAATGGAACATATTATGGAACATATTAGCGCAAGCCAATTCATCATACACACTATCTACCTTGCATGAATATGCCTACTAAACAAAAATATACAAGATCTTCACTTGAAGTGAATAGTGTCCTACATTGAAAAATTCTAGCAGCAGAAATGCAACAGAGAAGCAGCAGCATGATTCTAATGAGGTAGCTGTATTCTAAAATAAAAAGAAAATAAGAATAAAGAATGCAAGACCCCATTGTGGATGATTAGGTCTTGTCTTTCTTCAAATTGAGGGACAGACTAATGTAAAGCATAAAAAATCAATATTAATCATGAAAAGAAATACAATGTTATGTTAGAATTAGTTCAGATACACCTTGTAGTTCTATCATGATGGTAAATTAATTGTTGCCTGTCAGAGAGTAGATGATTGTAAGAATTTGGCAATTTCTGAAATTTTCACTGTTTGTAGATTATCATCAAATGGATGATCTAGTGACAGTAATAATGTCAAATTTGTCTAGATTTTCTATACTAAAGATAATTCTGTTAAAATTAGTCTTGAAATAAATACTTTCTATGCATCATAGAATGATTTTACCATCTCAATTTATCACAATGGAAATGTTTTGTTCCTGAAATTTCACAGAAAACATCCATTAAAGATCACATTGTTTTCTTACTGTTCTTCCTAGTAAACATATACTTAAACATTCTTTTCCGATTGCTTTGGTTATTTCCAGCAATACAGATATGAATCCAAGTAATGTACTTGTTATGAATATGATTTATGGTACCTGTTGTCATTCTTATATTTATATGTGCTAGTAATTCATCAGTGAGGATGTGTTCACAAAATATTAAAGATGTGTGTTGTTTAGTCATACAGTTTATTTAAGCCTTACAATGCAGAAAATGGTTTTCGACTCTGTTGTTTTATTATGTTTATAAAACTACTTTTGACTGTTGTTTTTTTTCTATGTCCTTGTCATGAAGCTGTAAGAATGTCTTCAGAACATGGTCCCTCTGGAAAATAAAATTTGATTTGATTTGTGATTTTGGGCACATCGGCACAATTTAGGCCATGTCGTGCCTGCAGTCCCTCAAGGGCCACTCTCCCTCCACACAACAAGGGCCAAATTCCATACAGTCAAATTGTTAAAATCAAGGTCTATTCACATTTAAAATAGTAGAGGTAGTAAAAATTTAATAATTTGGTAAAAATCTAATGTAAATAGTACATGTCTTGCAGACCACTGAATTGGAGATATATTGCTAATGAATTCACTTTCTGCTCAGTACACTGATATTGCTCAACATTGCTCCAACAGACTCTGTAATATAACGAAGGTTGAGTTCATACTGGGAACTACTTTCTGTACAAACTAATGTCCTTGAAGGATGATGAATTCATTCTATAAGCTATGTAAATGGTCAGTTGCAGAGGATAAATGTTTAAAATGACGAAACTATTTTTCATACGGGATTAAGCATAATCCACAACATATCGCTGGCTCAAAACACCATCATGTACACAAAGCTGAATGGCGTGTGCAAAACAACCAACATTTGTAACATTATAATTACTAAAGCATTTGCTGATGATACCATATAGCCTACTGTTGTATAGACTTAAATGACAGTTTTCACAAGAATTGTTCCAATTTTGAAGCAATGTTTCAAACGCTGATAGCAAGTTTGCAGCTTACCATTGAATTTTACTCAATGTAGAACTTTGCTGCCTCTATCATATCCAATGGTTCATTTTGCCAATGGGCAATCAAACCAAAATACAATACTATGGTATCATCAGCTGTTCAGGTGTCAGTTAAGAAAGCATTAGCATGAACAAAAATTTGACAAAGTGTAACAAAGTTTGGAAGAAACCTTGTCATAAACATCTGAAATAAAATGTTCTGTGAAGAATTCTCAACCATACTTTAAAGTATACTTTTGATTATCTGGCCAACTATTCTGTAAGGATGTCTGGATGAAGACAAAAATGGCCAGATAGTAAAAAAAATGTCTAGAGCTCAGATCCTGTGCAGTCCTCCTACCATTTTATGCACATATTTCATACATTTTTTGTCTCAAGTCCAAATTTCTTGCCCAACCCTCTAAGTTCCAAAACAAAAAAAAAGGACTCACAATCAAAAGCTTGTTCTGAGTATACACTGTGATCTATGCCAATTATTACAGTTCGAGCCATTTTTAGATAGATCTAGATATAGATCTATAAATTTTAGTCTATTAATACTAAACTTGTTGTTATAGATAGAATCTAGATCTAGATGATAGATCATGATTTTGGTTGATTACATTATGTGATACTAAAACTCGTATGATTAAAACAACATAAGTTGTAATAGAAATCTAGATATAGGTAATGTCCAGATATATTAGATCTAGATGAAAGATATTGGTAGATCTAGATTACCCTAAATCTAAATGAAAAATCTAGAATCGATTGATTATACTATATACATCTAATAATTAATATATAGGTATATTGTATATTATATAATTGTATAGATCTAGATTTATAATCTCATCTCAACATCTAATCTAAATCTATATATTACTTATTAGCAGGGGCAGACTGGTGGTCAAAATCAGCGCGGGCATTCTACACAATTCGGCCCACAAATTATATGCCACATGATGGGCATCCATTATATTTGTCCTCAAGAGCATTGTGTGAAGTTTAATAATGTATCGAAAGTAGTTAGCTATATTAAAAATTTATTACATGATTTTGAAACTATCTGATTATAAAAGCTATTGCTAAATGAATAAAGTATAACACTTGGCATACCATATACATTAACATATATATACATTTACATGAAGATCCTTCTTCAACAAACATATTGTTTATGATTCAGTTGCACTAGCCATTTTCTCAGGCATATGGACTTCAATTTACAAATACAACTCTTAATCCTCCATTATTTAACTGCCAGTCTAACAAGGTCATGGGGCACGGTGGCTGAATGGTTAAGCTCTGGGTTTCGAACCTGGGGTCTTGGGTTAGAATCTCAATGAAGACTGTGATTTTGAATTTCTAGAATTTTAGGGCGCCCCTGAGTCCACCCAACTCTAACATGTACCTGACTTTAGTTGGGGAAAGTAAAGGCGGTTGGTCATTGTGCTGGCCACATGACACCCTGCTTGTTAACCATTTGGAAAAGAAACATATGCCTAAACATCATCTGCCTGTAGAACACTAGGTGTGAAAGAGGAACTTTACTCACAAGGTCTTGTACTGCTTTCTCATTAACTTGGAAACCTAGTTTGACTGTCAGCATCTTATAGCTAACTACACACACAACAGAACTTGTTCACTTGTTTGAAGGTAATTAAATATTCTTACGTTCAGTAAACAAATGCTGTCAAGATTGTTTCATATTTTAGTAAAGTCTCTTCATATTTCGATTTGAGTCTATATCTTTGTCGTATTGGTATTAGTGTTTCTTATTATGTTGAGCCTGTTCATTCAAAAATGCTGTCATCATAAATAAGGTTGGAGAATCTCTAGTGCTTGTGAGAAAACATTAATTATTTTATTAAATTTTTTTTGCACACGGTTCCAGCAATAGTTCCTTTTTATCTTACGTATTTTCTGCTTCTTCTTTTTTGATTTTTTTTTATTCCAATCAACACATTTCTACGTCGTCAAAATAATAATTTTTATTCATGAAGGACTTAAGTGGCCAACTCAAGACCATGCGACAGCTCCATCAAACCAATAAAAATTTGTATGTGACTAGACATGTTACCTATAGGACGTTGTTGTTGGTCCCTTTATAGAATATCCGAATATATTCACTCTAACGACGATCTAGACTCTATAAGAAATAAAGGCCTCAAGTTTCTTGTTTGTCATTTAGTATGTGTAAGGAATTGATGTCTACTAGAAGAACTATAAAAGGATGTAGGGTATTTAATAATTATTTTTTTTTAATCACGAAGAATTAAGTGATCTAAAAGTGTTTCTTTTAAAGAGAATATTATAAAATCTTAAAACAATTTAGTCCAGCTCTTTCAGTGGCTATACCAGTCGTTTGCCAGAATATCCATACACTATCAAAATCAAATCATATAGCCAGTCCGCCTCTGCTTATTATAATATTATATAAGTGTAAGTGAATGTATAGGCCTACTGTAGTGCATACGAACGTACAGAGGCTAGATCTATTAATTTTGAGTTGGGTATTATTCTTAGTATAGTCAGTATAATATTCTATTTTTAAAGATCTAGAACTCTAGTCTAGATAAAAATAAAGGATTAAAGGAGGCCCGACGACGAGGGTCTAGACTAGACTCAGAGTCTTGATACTATACAAAAACATAGATTGATAGATAATAGATCTAATCTCTAGATGTCTAGTAAAGTTCTATCTTAAATTTAAATGTAGGCTACATAGTCGTCTTAGTACATTGATTCATCCTATTAATTCTACTATCTACTTGGCTAACTTGGCTTAGGCGCCTTAGGACTAGTGACTTAAGTGACTAGTCACTAGATGATCTTGTAGATCTACTATCTTAGTATCTAGAATCTAGACTATTATTAAAAATAATAGTATTATAGATCTAGATCTAGAATTATCTAGCCTAGATCTAGACTATATAGATTTAATATTGTTATTCTAGATTTCAGGCCATTCAGGCGTTACTAAAGTAAAAGTGACAAAGTCTAAAGTTACTTCAAAAGAGAGGATCTAATCATCTATACTATATCTAGATCTAGCATTCTAGATCTCTCACATGTAGTAGTAGGCTATGTAGCTAGGCTACTGGTAAGGAAGTTTAGAAATAAATTCTAAATGAGTATAGAACTATATATATCTAGTAGTTCTAGTTATGACATATATTTATAGGCCTACAATCTAGATCTAGATTCTCTATTTAGATTATCTCTTGTCTTTTAGAGCTTGTGTCTAAGTTTTTCACTTGACTTTAAAAACCTAAATGTCAAGGACATTTTGCCAACTAAATAAAAAGAATAGAGCGATAATTTTAATAATATCTCAAGCAGATGAAGTTATTCTAGATCTAGTATGTAGCAGTTAATTTTCGTATACTTTATTACTGCTATTTAGTTGCCAATGCGTTTCAGTCATAGAGTAAAAGTCTGATGCTTTCTCCTTATTACTTATTGAATTTTTTTGCGCTATAAATATAATTCTAAAAAAAACCACCACATAGCCTTAAGATATTAGGGAATTCAATTCGGCAGTGCTAATTTAAAAGTGAAAAAAAATATAATTAAAAGAAAAATCATCCTATATTTTTTTTTTATCGCACGTGTGGATTAAACCCAACATTGGAATGCAGATCGTCATTTTCTATTGTCAAGAAGCAATGACGGAAGCTTCATGCCCACAATAAAGTAAAATTATTTCCCCTTGTGACACAATTTCTTTGTGCCACTCTTAGCGGGGAAAAAAAAAGGAAATTCATCGATTTAGAATATAGCAGAATTTTTGGCTATGAAAAGACCAGTTGGTTAACTCTGAAGCCTTCGGCGGATAAACTATTTAATTTTATCCTGTTTTGAAATTGCATTACTACTTTCAAGACAAGTGTCACACCACAATCAAAAGCTTCTTTGAAAACCTGTGTGGTGAATTGTGGCTGCATTTTTTGTACACAACATTGCGGCAATACTCCGTGCAGAAGTTCATTTGATGAAGGGATAGAATGTCAGTGCTCTTGTAGTATCTTCTGCCATTGAAGAATCGATTCAGAAATGCACGAAAAGAAGCATGAAAACATGAAAAGGCTCCTCCTCAAAGAAGTATTGTAAGGTGGGGCAAAAAGCCCCCTTCTAAGCTTCTATGGCCTGTTAAAGCTAGGTTATTGATATATTTGTAGCTTAAATTTATTTTTCATGTAGTGTAATATGTCTACTTTACAAATTAGTTTTAAAAATAGTTTTTAGTCAGGGCATTTAAAAATTATTGTTGTAAATCTAAGGCAGGCAACTCAACGAAGTTCTACAGTATATAAATAAGTGAGTCTATTTACCAGGACAAACACATAACATCCTTCAGCTTCCAAGAGTCTTGCTACTAACTACCAGTCCTTTCAACAGCAAACTAAATACTGACCAACGACAACCTTCCCCGCCTTGCTCCAGGTCCCCACTACAGTCTTCAGGAAGCACAAAAGACGAGTTTCCAAACATTTCAGACTCTTTACATCCACTTAACAGTTCTTTCCTCTATCCTAGCGTCTTCCTGTTCTGGTTCAATAGTGCGCTTTTGCACACCACAAGCACTGGTGCAAGGCAGGGTTACAACATCATTGCATAAAATTAAGAAGTTGAAAAAGGGTCGTTTTAACCCTCAATTGGGTAAAAAAAAACCTCCACGAGGCTTCTTACCCAAAGAGGCAAATTAAAGAAAATAATTGTTCCCTTTACCTCTTTGGTGCTAACTAAGAACGGTATTTGTCATATTCGTAACCTGAAAACCGCTGTTTGCGAAAAACTGCAAGCTCCATGAAACCTTTGTATTTTATTTTTGGTATTTCCCTAAAGGCCGCAGTCTATATCTCACGAATTTTGTATTTTTAAAGTATTTTTTCTTTTTTTTCCTAAGTTTACTTATTTTTAATATGCCTTACGTCTTTTCACTTTCTTTTAGACGCAATCTAAATAAAAAGTGAAACCAATCCTAAGGGCTCTCTGAGGGGCATATGGAGTGATCAGTTCGCTAAGGTACAAGGGCATTCCTTTATTGTAGATGCACTGATGACAAAGAATGTCCATCTTATAGTTGATTATTGCTTTCATAGGAAGCCAATGGAGCGTGCGCAAGAGAGCAGTAGCAGAACCCCGTCTCGTTTTTATTGTAGGACTATTCTTGCAGCGTTGTTCTGAATTCACTGCAACTTGTCATCGGGTATACCTGCTAGCACGGCGTAGTCAAGGAGGGAGAGTATGAATGCCACAGCTACCTTTTTTTATTGAATCCTTTATCAAATATGGTTGGATCTGGTTTAATTTGTGCAGCTGCAGATAAAGACGCTTGCAGAGCTGACCATGTATGGGTCGAAAGACAATGTTGAGTCAAAGAAAACTTGAAGATTGCGAACTAAATGAACAAAATTATCTTGATAAAAAGGAAATATGTGCTCTCGACTGTTGTGATGTTGTTTCGAGTGCCAATCTTAATTATTTCTGTCTTGTCTTCGTTCATCTTGAGCGCATTCTCAACCATACAATCGCTCACCCTTGCAACAGTACCACTGGTTTTTGCTGCCAGATACGAAACTTCTGAAGGTACTCAAGAATCGTATAGCCGTGAGTCATCGGCAAAGAAGTGGTATAAGATGCCAGTTGGCTGCAAGTAAGGTGACCAGATATTTTGGGGGCGAAAGAAGGACACATGTCCTAAAAGGAACAGGCTTAGATTTTTCCGAGCAATATTGCTTTTAACAACTTAGCATTTATTATAACAGCATGTATACACACACACAATGTAGGCCTACTCACACATAATTTTAACTATTTTCAGGCTTTCTGAAACGTTTTCCAAGATAAATCTTTTTTGGGGGGCGATCCACCTGAAAGCGTTAATCTGTCGAATCCCTCTCTGAAATACCCGTTATTCGGCACAATTTTCGTTAAAGTTAACTGTTGTCGCTTCTCCATCACTTTTTCGAACCAACTCGCGTAGTCCAAATAGTAAGTCGCATGCGTACTTCTTTCTGCATTTCTGAACCAATTCGTCAATGGCAGAAGATACTTCAAGAACACTGACCATATGTACCTCAATAAACAGAACTTCTGCATGGAATATTGTGTACAAAATGCAGACACAATTCAACATACATGTTTTCAAAAAAGCTTTTGATTATGGTGGGACACTTCTCATGTGAAAAAAAATAATTTCAAAGCAGGATAGTCTCTCCACCGAAGGCTATCAGGGCTAACTACCATTTGTAAGCCTACATGCACTTAGGTTCCGTACTGGGATTAATCCCTTACAGCATGGTCCAGGTATCTGTCAGTGTTCTGTAGGGTTCGCTTATCTCCGTACAAAGCGAGACCACCTCATGCACTAGTTCTATCTGTTTCAAGACTAGTCCTAGCTCCACACACGCCATTGTTTTTGCCAGTTGGGTAGGCCACGTCTATGAACTCTTGAGAGCTTGCAGACAGGAAAGTGAGTCTGTAAAGAGGATTACATTGTTCGATGCCGCAGTTCCTTCCTCAAGTGCACTTTTGGTTTCTTCCATTTCCGCAACATAGTTGTTTTCCAATGTGTAAACTTGTGCTAAGAGACTACTCGATCTGCGACCTCACCGCACGCTTGCCTTGGCGACCCACTTCGTCGTGGCTTTATGACGTTCAATCATGTCGAGGCTTTTTGTCGTACTTCTTGCACATGATCAGAATAAACCTGCTTTGGGTCGAGTGTAACTGCCAAATACCTGGGTCATGGGTCCGATTTGCGCGTGGTCCCAAGGTAAAAGCCGCAGTAAAGGTATTGGTGAGCTTGCCACCTGGTCTTTCCATAGCTCAAAGAATTGTATTACAAGGGGAAACAATTTCACTTTAATGTGGGCATGAAGCCTCCGTGAACGCAGTCAAAAAATGGGTTCACTAATGTGCTTCTTATATTTGTTAGTTTTATTGGGTCCAAACCTTTGTATTTTAGGTCATTCATTTTTAAGTCATTTTAAAGTGGTGTCAATTAATATAGAAAACTTAGTGGCTGCGAAGCGATCTATCAAAAATGCATATAAAAGTTGGACAAGTACCTTAAAGAAGTCCTACTAAAAGGCTACCAATTGAAAATCAGGATCTGCCTTTAGATGTTTGGTTTAATCCTCATATGTGTGACAGGTTCTCGCGTGTGACGTGTGTTAGGCTTGTTTAATGTCTAGGGGATGATTATTTTTGAAGTTATCACACACCAACCCATCAGCATATAAATCGGGAGCAGGCACGCAACGAGACAAGCAATGAAAGAGAGATATAAAAGTTAAAATTGAAGAATATTTATTTACATAAATATTTACATAGAAGAATAAAAGGGGGAAGGGTTTGCATCTATCTCTAATCAATACTATATTTAATCATCACTCTTGCACTTAATAAGAGAGTATGTCACTTTGTCTTCTGCACACGTAGCTGATTATCCTGCTTGGGTCGCAGCTGGCTGTGTCCTGACTTGAGGTTCTGCAGCTGGAGGTGGCGCTCTAGCGGCTAGAGGGACGCCGGAAATACAGTTCTTATGGAGTCTCAATTCAAAGTTCTGATATCTGTAGTGGGCACAGTAGGGCGGGTGGCCGGCTACCGTGGGCACACGTGTACTGCGGGCAGAGCTGATCTGCCGTGGGCAGCGTAGATCTGGCGAAGCTATGACGTCTCGCACAGACACGTGGTCTATAGGGACGTCGTACCTAATAAAATGACAGGTGGGCTGTCGAATAGGCAGGCAAGTAGAGCCGATAGCGCCAAGAAGTAGAGCCAAATAGGCAGGTAAATAGTAGAGCCGAATAAGCAATTGAGTAGGTTGACGAGTGGCTGTCAAACAAAGCCGATTAAATAGGCAGGTGATCCAAACAAATAGGCAGACACCTGAGGGAGGCTGCGGATAAATAAAGACAAGTTAGGACATGTCTCTCATGCATCCTATCGATGCCCTCGACTGAGGTGCATTCGTCAGATTGGTAAAAATGCTTTTGGGTACTATGGGGAGATGATGACAAATGGGATTTGGAAAATAGATGGCTGATAGTAGCAATATAAAAATGTACATAAAACGGGAAATAATAATCTCAAATAAACAACACAAGTGGAAAGAGAAAAGGGGGGGGGGGGGGACGAACGCTGGTCAGCGACCATGACGCTATTGTTTACACATAGCCGTCGGCCATAAACAAAGGAGCGAGCTTGAATGGGGAGAGCGTCCGTTCAAGGGGCGCAACTCTCGTCAAAGTAGAATGACTACAGGGGAGATAATTTCTATTTCTTTTCTAAGCGCAGTATTAGTGCGCTAGTAAAATTATCAAGGCGGTCAGCCGAGATAAAGGAAATAAAATAAGATATACACGGTTGCATCAACGATCAGTTGAGCAACGTAGCATTAATAGATTAATAAAATACATAAATATATACATATGCCATGTTTTTGTTTTCTACTTACGACAGTGAGAAATACACAATGTACTAATTAAATATAAATGAAATAATAAAATACACATTATAATATCCAGTGAGAAATATACACAAAGTAATTAAGATGGAACTGTGATTAAGTTCGGCTTACCACCAAGTATTCCTCTAGAAGTAAGAGTAAACGAAATAGTCCAGACTCGACTGTTCAGCGAGAATAAGAAATGAGAGAGAGATTATCTCTCACGTGGGTGAATTTGACTCGAGATGGGAGTCGCACCTTGGAGTGTCGATCCGAGTGATCTTATTCAAAGAGAGACGTGGGAGAGGGGGGGGGAAGAAAGAGTGATTTGTATTCCACCCAAGGTGGAGTCAACTGCGACCGTAAGACATCCGGCGGGTAGGACCAAAGAGACTGTGTGTTTATCTTTCCCCGATCAAGGGGAGATAAGTGAAAGCCGTGGGCCCAGTTGTCGCCAAGGTGGTGGACTCAGTCTAGTGAGAAGAGGAAAAGGCGGGGCGAGTGAAGAAATTGGGGATAAAACGGGGAAATAATTAAAATAAAATTAATAAATAATAATAATTAATGCTGTGATAAAATTGAGTGACTCTGACAGCAAGCTTTTAACTTGTCACAATATGCAACTGAAAATTATGATCGACATTTCTAAAATTGCACTCCCCTGTTGTTTTTTTATTGCCCTGTATAAACAGGAACTCTTCCTGCGATCCCCTTAAAATTCAATGTTCTTTTTCTCTAAGAACTTTCTAGCCCTGTCATCAACTAGAACAGATAGGAAATACAATCCAAGGAATACTGTATGATAGAATTGATTAACAGATTCATCGAGAAACACGCGGAGCGACAACAAGCCAAAAGTGGAACGAAAACGTCCTGACTGTCAAGCTGGGTTTACGGGTCAATCTAGGGTATGACATACTCCACCGGGTTCCCCACATCAACGCTGATTATGAAATTCCTGTCATGGTTGTAATTTGGCCGTGGCTCGTCTGCCCGGACACTCCCTGACAATTAATAATAAGGCTTGTCTTCGAGTCCGAAGATTAATGAGGAATACAGTATTTCCCGTGTCTGCGCAGCCCCAGCTGTGACCTGCACATTTTGCCACATCCAGGGCAAGCATAACCACTGTCCGCAGGTGGTCGATTTATATTTTCTTTTCGTCGTCTGCGTTTGTACTCGGCAGCAGATTTCTTTTTGGTCTCAAATGTGTATCCCGCGGCCTTCGTGAGTGACCTCCAGCTGTCTCGTTCCGACGCCGCATGCAGCCAGGTGCTCTCTTCTATGTCAGCCAAGGAAAGTTGACGCCTAAGCTGGTCTTTGAAGTATTTCCGTGGGGCGCCTCTGTTACGTCGACCACCTTTTAGCTCACCAAAAAAGACTGCCTTTGGCATACTTTCGTCTCCCAAACGGGATACATGCCCTGCCCAGCATTGTTGTCGGACCATAAGAAGTCCCTCTACACTGTCCATACCGGCGTCCACAACTCAATGCCATGGATAATGGCCCAGCAGGATCCATACAATAACACAGCCTACAGATCAGGCTCGACTCCAGCAGCGTTCTTAGAAATAGCGCACAAACTATTTTGGTGCACAAAAGAAAGACATCAAACAAAGAAGCTACTTAATATGCGCACCACACTGACTTCTGTTTCTGGGAAGGCAGGACGTTGCAAAGTAAAATCGCTACTCATGCCTTTAACACAGAAACTTGGGTTAAGATAGATTTTAAAATAAACGCGTGACATTAAACAACCCTGACATTTTTTGAAAAGCGTGACAGACGGTTCAAAGCGGGACTGTCAGGCCTAAGTCGGGACGTTTGGTCACCATACTACTAGTAATTCATATGCAGTTGTAGTGGGGTAGTATAGCAAAGTAATAATAGATTTTAAAATTATTTGACTTGTAGTTGATATCTAGGTTTACCATTCTAGTATTCATGGAATGAAGGCAAGTTAATTTGTAATTATTTTAACTTTATTGCAGTGTATTCTAATTGTATTCTAATTGCTGTAGTGTTGTTGCTGCTGTGGAAGCCTGAACAAAATGTGTACTGGAGCCCATTTTGGAACTTAAGTACATTTTTAAAAGGCAACATCTGTTAGTAGTACATCTAAAGTATTCGTTAAAAACAATGACAATGTATGGAGTGCTGTAGTTGTTTTTGTTGTTGATGCTGCTGCTTGATGACAGTGCTGGCTAAACAAATGTTGCAGGTTTGACTTCTGCTCCAATGTCCGTTTTCTGTGTCAGTATCATGTCCAGCCCAGACCTAAGATGTCTCCATGAGACACAGTGCTGTGGTTTTGTCCTGAAGTATGTGTTGGAAATGCAGAGCTTATGGTATGCGCATAATTCAAACAGTCTTTGTTCGTTCTCATTCATCCTGCCGACTCCAAAAAGCCCAAGGCAGTCTGGCCAGATAATCTGATCCTACTCTTGCAGCTACTCTTTAAGTAACCTAGAAGAAGCGTTTGCTCTTTTTGAGGAATGATCTCAATGGCTTCCTTGATGTCTTCATAGAACTTGCCTTTGTCCTCCTTAAGGGAACATACTGTGGGGACATAGGCACTAAATAGAGTGACTTTTCCAGATGTAGTCATCATACTTATGCTAAGTAGCCGTTCCGAGACACCAACTGGGGGGAATATTGTGGGAAGTAGCCTGTTCTTGGCAGCAAAGCCCATATCATGCATTTGCATCTCATCTTGTGTAATCAGCCCCGTGGGACATGCCGTCTTCGGCCAGTTGGGTTGGAGAGGTGCAATGTCAATGCTAAGTCTTTTCAGCTCGTTGTTTATGACTGCCGTCTTCCTTGCATCGTCAACTTGCCGTAGATCATCCGTGAGACCAGGACACATTGTCCTGACGTTTCATGTGGCCATTTGCATGAAAGGAATTTTCATTTACATTTTTTTCTTCTTTTGTTGCTTGGTGTAAGTTTTCAGCCTACTTGTCATTTTAAACTAAGCTATAAGCACCCAATGGAGCAGGCAGGCTGTGGCGGATCAGCACCTAACTGCCTGAGGCTGCCCAGGTTGAGGCGGGCGGTAGCTATCAGTGAGGCGCGAAGACCTCTACCACCGTCAGAAACAACCGGTGGCCTCCATACATTACGCCAATCAAGTTGGACTATAACCCGTAATTGTTTTCCCCCGTGTTGTTTTAGCCGCTTGGCAGCAGCGCCAGAGTTTCCTCTTCGGTGCGCATTCCTGGGTCTTAGATATATATAGTTCGTCCATCGTGGTTCGATGATGACTACTTTTGTCCTCCAGGGAGCTTTGCGACTCTTCATGTAGCTGGTGAGACCTATGTGAGCCCGGAATGTTCGGATGCACACTGGGCAGGTTATTCCAGCTGGAGATAGTATCATTGGCCGTGCTTCTCTTCTCTGGCGTTTTTCTTCTGCCAGCGTTGTTCTCTTTTCCTCAGCTACCTGTGCGCCAGTTTTTACAGCGCGACACCATGATGCTCTGTCATGTGCCTCTGTCTCCCAGGTGGCTGGGTCTATGCTGAACGCCTTCAGAGGGTGTCACTGAAGCGTTTTCTTTGACCGCCTTGCGAGAGCTTTCCTTCCCATGTTTCTGAGTCGTTAAGGGATGCCACGGTCTTGCATTCTGCAGACGTGTCCTGCCCATCGCAGCTGGGACGGCATCAGGATTGTGTGGATGTTTCGCAGACTCGAACTTCGAAGGACTTCAGTATCTGGTATTTTTTCTTGTCATTTGACATTTAGTATTTTTCTTACAAATGTCATGTGGAAGTGGTTCAGTTTCTTTGCATGTTTTCTGTATACTGTCCACGTTTCTGAGGCATAGAGCAATGTAGGGAAGATGACAGCTCGATAGATCCCTAGCTTTTTATTTGTGGTGATACCTTGTCTGTACTAGACATTTTTAGACGCACTGGCCTTGACGATACGCAGGTCGATTTCATTATCGATCTTTCTGTTTCTGGAGAGTGTGCTGCCAAGATATGTGAATCTGTCCACTGCATTTATATCATGTCCATTTATCTTGATGCTTGGATCCGAGTAGGCTTTCCTTGGAGCAGGTAAATATAAGACTTCAGACTTTTTTTGTGTTAATGGTAAGGCTAAAGTCTGAGCATGCTCTCGAGAAGTCACTGACGATGGGTCTTAGATAAAGGGCTCATGGGTGGTCCCTCTCTCGATCTTGCTGATGTGATCGAAATGAATGCTTTGCGTTACATTTGGCACCAACTCGGTTGCAGAAGCTGAGGATCGAATTTCATAGTTGATACTCCCAACGCCTAAGGGGCTTCACTCCTGAAGCCTTATTACCTTAACACCCCTCTCCTAGATGAATTGCCTTACTAGGCTGAAGAACTACATCCACACAAAGCTCCCGGTTTTGTGGCGCCAGGTATTCGCCTTCACCTTTTAGTAAGAGCAGTTTCGCCGGGCTTAGTATCTAATAACCCACACGAGCAGGCCAGGTGCTGGGCTAACTTGTCGGAGGCTATCTGAGACGCATGCCTTAAGGAGTATTTAATAGACAATGGGAGCTTATCCCCATTGACACCCCCAGGCCCTAACCCTAACCTTTTCACATAGTAACTTAGTAAGCATATAAGGTTGGAAACATGTGTGAGCAGGTCAGGAGGCGCTGGAAGACCTTTTCTCTGATCAACATTAAATTATTAACAGTAGGCAGATGTTAGCGCTATTGGGTGGGTTTCATCTGTGACACCTCAGTCTACGACCAAGGGGCTAGAGTCACCTAAGTAACCAGACATACTAACCTAAACTAAATGAAAGCAAGAACGAACTTTAATTGAAATTTTATAAGACAAAATGAAACTTTATTTACATAAAAAATAAATCAATAATAAAATATAATATATAATATACACTAACCACTACAACTAACTAAAACCCTTTTAATCTACGCCACTACAAACACCAACAAACTAACCAAACCAACTATCTAACACAAACTGATCAAACCAACTACCTAAAGAGAACTAAATCACTACAACTACTACACTAGACCTAGATCTACACAACACACTACAATAAGCTAGTATAAATCTACAATATTCTACTACTACAACATATATTCTATTAGATCTAGAACACTCAAAGCAGGACCAATGGGCGCCGCCATCTTTAAATCAACATACTCAAAACATAAACTGCCAACTAGAAAATAAAACTAAATTAAAATATATCTAGCATATTTACACATAGTGTGACATAGATCTAGTAAAAGAAAATATAAAATAATTATAAACTTACAGGCCGTCCCAGGTACAGAATAATAAAATAATTACACGACAGACCACAAAGGTCTTCAGCTGTCACAGACAGAGATACTGTACTGACCACTGGTCAACTGTACATCCAACTGTTTTAAGACAGCATGTACATCACTTTTATATCATCCCGCACTAACCTATATAAAAATATGCGTAAGTACAATAAATTATAAAATCTGACACTAACCTATAAAAATAAAATATATAAAGATAGCTATAACCTATACAACAAAAATACATATAAAAATAGCTCTGGGAGCGCAAGCTTACACATGTTAATATTATTTTCCCCCAGTTTCGTTTACCAAAGCTTAAATCTTATTTGGAAGAATCGAATTTTTTTTTAGACAAATCGAGGCATGTTGCATTTGATCATTGCTATGGTGTTTTGTTTTTTTTTTCATTTATTTCTGGTAATTCTTGTGGTAGTGTTGATACTGTTACAGATTGAAAGAACATCTCTGAGAAGGGGGCAACCACCAAAGCTTCCTTCTTGAAATCGTCGATCGATTTCATCAGTATCGTGGTGAAGTAGAATCTGTTCGGGACGAACAGATCTAAGAAGGGGGCAGTGTTACAAATGACCAGTGACAGGAAGAGGTTAACGTGTGACCCCGACGAGATAACACAGCAGCGGGTGTTCTCTGGAATGTACATGTATAAACAGAGACAGGATGTGACGTGTCCTTACGTGTTATTCCAGAAGGTACTAGCAATGTCCAGTGACAGATAGTGGTCACAACTTGTGACCCCGGCAAGATGACACTGCAGCCGATGTTTTCTGGAATCTACATGTATAAACAAAGACAGGATGTGACGTTTCCTCACGTGTTGTTTCAGATGATACTGGCTGTGTTTGTGCAACTTTGGAGGAGAGATTAGGGACTCTATATAAGCCAGAGAGTTAATGTAAAAAGTCAGTCGTGAGTGAGTCGTCGGTACTGTTGTCTACTGTGCGAGACAGTAGAGGAAAGATGTGTACGACTCGATGCAAGTTAACTAGGGTAGAGTTAACTGGAGTGGACTACTGTCGTTAAAGTCTATACAGCGAACTACAGTGGACTTGAGCCGTTACAGTCGATACAGTCGATGTAAGACGTGTGCGGCTCTGATTCGGTAGACTTGAATACGACTTGGTTCAGCTTTGGGAGACCTGGAGCGACACTGGAAAGTGTGTCGTTGGTCTGTTCTGTGGAATACGGCTCGATGCAAGTTGAGAAGAGATGAATAGCAACGAAGTGAAGAGATGAATTGCAACGAAGTATAGCTAACTGTAAACTGACAGATATTGTACAGTCTTCTACGCTACATGTTACAGTAACAAATTGTTAGAGTTAATAGTCAATAAAGTTATATGAGGCTGAAAGTTTAGTCGTCAAGTTCTTTACAGTATTTTTATTTGTGTGCCTACTAGTACATTTAGCCAGAAGATTCAGAAATACGTAACAATTGGTGTCAGAAGTGGGATCTTTCTGGCTAGAATGTGTTCCATCAAACTTCTTATTGAACTTGACATGAAAGAACTTAGACAAGAGCTTCGAGAAAGAGGTCTACAGCTTAACGGAAATAAGGAAACGCTAACAGCACGTCTCAGACAAGCCCTGTCGGAGGAAGATGAGAATCCGGACACTTGCCAATTTGAAATAAAACCTAATATGACGGAGCTCCTGAGAACTTTGCAATACAAACTGAACTCGGTGAACGAGAGCATTAAGGAGATAGAATCAGAAATCAACACCCGATTTTCTTCATTTAACCATTTGATCAAAACCATGAATGAGAATGAACAAATAGCTACCACGCCCAACAAGACAGAAGAACAAACAAATACGATAAAATATCAAACTAGAATCATGATTAACGAGCTGCTGAACACACAACCTTATCAGATTGAGTCGACAGATAAAAGAGCTACACCATTGATGAACAGCGAACAATTGTCCAACCAAGAATGTGGCGATACAGACAATTACGATAAAGATGCTGGTGATGGTTGTGCTGTCTGTGACTGTGATAGCAAACCAAACGAATGTGGCCCACAAGAAATGAAAAGAGACGGTAGCTGTTTCTATTTCAACGAAAAGCAGAATGAGAGCGCTGAAGAAACAGGAGAAGAGACCTATAGTTTGACTGAAGCTTTAGCTACAGATATACCTGATATGAGTACCTCAACCAGCCAAACAGATCAAGACAACGTTGGGTCTGCGTCCAAGCCTGTTGCTGTGGGCCTTAAAGACTTCTGTCTATCTGCCAATGTCTACGAGAGGAACTCAAAGCTTGATTGCACCCATGCGTTTGACAAGAACTGTACGTACGTAGCTTTACGAGAAGACTGTGAATGCCAAGAAATATATCAGCAAGGTTTGGACTTAACAGAAGCTTGTCCAGCTGTCAAGATCAGCGCGAGAAGCCCTGGTGAAAGTCAAGGAAACACAATAGAATCTGATGCCGAAGTTGATGGACCTTTGCACGTTGAATGTTATCAACCTGCCCCACAGTCGAGTCCTCCAGACTCGGATGAAGGTGCTGACGTGTTTGACAACTTGCCTTCAATACCAATAGGCCTATTTGTCGTCGAACCACTCAATGAGTTCCGATGACTTTTGGTGAATCATTGTATACCGAACATTGAAATCCAGACCAACATCCTAGTAATGACAACACAACTATTTTCCTAAAATGAACCCACTTTATTGAATACGAGTTGCTGGAGTGGATTCAAGAGGTTTGCAAAAATGAAACCCGACTTCGTCATCATTTAGGCCCTATATCTAATCTTACCTCTAAAATACATAGTATCTTCTTCGGCAAATTCGGATTTCGGCTTCTTAGTTTTGATTTATAGAGCACTGAGAATTTCGATAGGTCCTAGTCAACTCCCACAGCCTCTCCCCGATACCACGGATTTTAAGTTTTCTAAGAAGACGTGACGCCATGTTACACGTGGACTGCCTTGTTTTCGCCTTACTCTTTTCGACTTCCATGTTAGGACTGACTTTGTTACACTTATTTCGTCTCGCCCATGGAGCATTATGCATTAATTCACATTAATTTAAATAGTTATGTTGCGACAATTAAAAAGTTTGAAATCATTCTGATTCAGTTTTCTGTAACTTTTAGCCTATCCTCGAATTAATAATAATTTTTTAAAAAAGCAGATACGATGGAAAAACTTTATAGAATGTTAACTTTTACACTTTAGAGTAGATAGAAAAACAGATCCATATTTCTGATGGCAACCTTGCAAAATCGTCAAGGGCAAGTTGATTGCGATGCTTAGGCTGAGAACCCCTGCTCTTGAGAGTGTAAGAGTATTGATAAAAATCACCATGGGCATTATTCCTACTACACCATTTTTTATTTTTTGTTTCTTATCTTGGGATTTTTAAAAAGCTTTTCCAGGTATTTCTAAAATCAAATACAACAAAATCTAGATCTATGTATAGACTCTGTATAGTATATATAATATAGTAGAATAATATATAGATCTAAAATAATCTAGATCTTTCGACTATGTCTATAAAATAGATTTAGAAATTAGATAGATCTAGAAACTCTCTAAATCTAGGAGTTGTAAGCCCGTAAACAATAATCGGTATACCCAATAAATAAATAATCTATTTAAATTAAGTCTATTATCTATAGTCTAGAGACTAGTAGAGTGTAGAGAATTTTTAAACTAAAATTTAGAGATCTACTCGAGACACTCTGTCTCTACTTCTCTAGTATAGTTAAAGTAGTTTAGTAGAGTCTACATCTAGTTATTCTATAGTATAGTTAGAGTACTCTTTAATGATTTAATCTAGATCTAGAGTCACTAAGTTATACTAAGACTAGAATCAAGAATGATAGCTTCCAATTAATAATACTCATATTAATAGTACTTAGTACTAGTAGTAAGTCTAATTAGTAGAGATAAGATAATCTAGATATAGATCTAGTCTTCAAGACTAGACACTAGAATTTAGAAAATGACAAATCTAGAGTCTAGTTAGTAGATCATGATAGATTAGATCTAGATCTAATAATATAGATTAGATTAGATTTTAGATCTCTTCTAGATCTAGAGTAATCTAGACTCTAGTCTAGATACTAGATCTACTCTAGATGATAGATATCTAGATCTTATATTTATCAAATTTATGTAATTTAAATTAGTTATATCATAATAATAATATGAGACATATGCCGATATTATTGTCTAGATTGACTAGATCTATATTATATAAATATCATTATAAATTATAGATATCTACTTATGTAGATCTATTATTAATTATTTTAAATTTATTATTATACTAATTATATAGTAATAATTATATTAATATTTAGATCTAGATCTACATATAAAAATAAATCTATTATATTTATCTAGTCTACAATACAAACTTAAACTTGCCTTACTTCATACTTGGTCTAAAGTAACAAAAACAAGCTATACTAGCTTATAATTATATTTTTTTAACCTCACAGTCTCACAATCACATTATCATTAGACTAAACAGTCACAGTGACTAGATAGCAATACTACAATACTGGCTTATAATTATATTTAACCTCACAGTCTCACACTAGACTAAACTTAAACACAGTGACTAGATAGATCTAGATTCTATTATATCTAGATCTAGAATCTTTTATTGATGTATATCAATAGATCTAGGACTCTAGATCAGTGGTGTCACTAGGGTTGGTGTCACCCCCCCCCCCCCAATTAAAAATTATCTCCCCCTAAAAAAAAATAATTTTGTTTCTTTATGTTAAATGCTAAAACTGTAAGCTCATTCATTGATGGTTACACTTGAAAATGGTTTTCGATTCTAGTGACATTTTATCAAAATTAAGTAATTACAGAAATTAAAAATGTACAATTATTGAATAGAGAAACCTTGAGTTGAACATTTTTATTATAAATTATTTAAGAGCTCCTTACTGAAAAGGTTTTAAATTATACTACACTAGTGTTTCTCAGTTGCTTCCCGAAATGCAAATCAAACACTGAACAGGTTTATGTCCTGTAAAATATCAAGCAAAGCCTGGACTATTAACAAAGGATGTTGATCAGTTTTGTAGATTTAAAAAAGTTCGATAGCATCCATCGGAATCATTCTGGAAAATAGCAAGATAATAAGGCATTTTGCAAAAATTTGTCCAGATTCAGTGACATGTTTAAAGCAAATCAAGCTGTTGTTTCACAACAAATACTGGAATTCTTCAACATCAAGACGGATTTGATATTAAGGTGTATCTTATCCCCATTTCTCTTTTTTATAGTCATCGACGATGTCATAGAAATGTACATTAAACAGGCTGCATTCAGGTTTCCAAGGTGTAAACCAAACTGAGTTGGATTACTTTGAAATACAATTAAATGTATACACGAGATAAAGGATAAAGACGCCCTCAAAGTTATGCAGTATCAACATAGGCAGTGTTATCTCAACTTGGAAAGCAGGAGCCATCTTACAAAAAGTACGGCCTATCTGAACAAACAAATCAATTAGCCTGCAATTTAAAATCCACCTACTCAATATTGTCCCTACTGCCTCCTTACTTCAAGATGTGGAATTTTGAAAAGAAGCTGAGCAGTGATGGCTGAGAAGGATCCTACCAATAACATACCAAGATAATGTTACCAAAAGGGGAATATTTTCCTGCACAGGCATACGCGTCTAAGGAAAGTGGCGACTGAATGTCAATTGACATTTGTGAGACTTATCATTAGACAAGATGAAACACGTTTACCAAAGTAGGTCTTAACATGAACGCTGAAAACAGGAATGCTAAAAACATTGTGTCAAACATGGCCCACTAGCGGAGAAGTGACTGTGAAAGTTGATTTAGACAGATTTCGAATGGCGTTTGAGGGGCTTAAGTCTGCATTTCTCATCATTTTACAATAAAAAATGTTAAGTTCACCACTCAACTGGTGAGATAAGATGCTTGGGGGAGCACCTTAAGTTCACTCAGAGTTGTCCAGGGCAACCCCGGGCGCCAAGCGCTTTTCTTCATTTCTTATCTTTAGAAAATCTTTCTCCGGGCATCTACAACACATTATTTTTCTCTTAATAGGAAGATTACAAGTCAAGTAGAATTAAGTTAAGAAAGTTTGGGACATGTTGATACTAAACTGTGAGAGCCATTTGAGGTAGCAATTTTTATTTTTAAAAGTTGCATTTTGGAAAAATGCATTTTTCCGACTTGGGTGTCACCCCTAGATGGGTGTCACCCGGTGCGGCCAGCATCCCCAGCACCCTCCTAGTGACGCCACTGCTCTAGATCTGTATGATTATTATATCTCTATTAGAATATGATATCTATAATCTATACAAATAAGAGTCGGACAAGGTGTAAAAGTACGACCATGTCCAGGCTTAGGCTTGGCCACACCTACATCACACACTCCTTTGAGCTTAAGGAAGAGGAGCCCCCACTTTGAGTACTGTGACTTTTACCTCACTGTAGAACATATCCTTCTTGATTGCCCCAGATACCAGGATATAATAGGGAAATATTTTAGAACAGACAACCTTAAAACACTGTTAGATTGCGTTGATCCTGGGAAAATGCTTGGCTTTATCCGGGAGGTGGGGTTGACTACTAAAATTGAGTTGAGATTGGGCAAAGTAATTGTAAATATATATATATATTTAATATATACATATATTTACAACAGATTTTTATTAAATTATATAAATTTTTACTATTTGAGCTATGAATGGACCTTATTTTTAATAGCATCTTCGAGTCCATAGGAAATGAGAAATGTGCTCATCTTCGACCACGAAGGAGGAGCTATATATCCTGAACCACAGTGTGGCTTTAGAGCAGATCTACAACAGATGATTTTTCCTTATACAAGAGAAGAGCAGAGAACAAAAAAAGGCCCTTTATATAGCTTTTATAGATTTGATCAAGGCTTAGATCTTGTCACCAGAAGTGGCCTGTTTTCTGTACTAGAGAAAATTGGCTGTCCAAATAAACTACAGAAACTAGTGTAAAATTTTCATGAAAATTTGCAATTCTCTATCAAGAGCAGGGTAAAACAATCATGTATTCTGGCCCCAACACTATTCAGCATCTCCTTTTTGGTCATACTCGCCAGCACCTTTAAATCCCTGGAAGATGGTGTAAACATTCACAGTAGATCAGATGGAAGGCAACCAAAATTTAGACACTGAGTTGACCAAAAGAATGGGAACATCTTCTGCAGCAATGGCAAAACTCTCAAATTGTTTCTGAGAAAATACCAAACTGACCATGGCAACCAAAATACTAGAGTTTGCCTGCATAGTGAACACTCTTCTTTATGGTTGTGAGAGCTGGTCTAAATACATGCATCAAGAGAGTAGATTAAATAGTTTTTACTTGTGCTACCTTCAATCAAGAAGTTTTGAAATTGGCTAATACACACAGTATTTACATAGAGAATACATTAGCTCGGACATTCCATCTACATGGCAGATGGAAGAATATTCTCTATCCCCAGCTTTTGAAGGGAGTCAGACTCAAAGGACGCCTAAGACTAACTTACAGAGATGTCTGCAAGCGATATCTGAAGACTACAGACATCATTGAAATTTTAGCAAGATCAGACATTATGGAGACAGACTGTGCATGCTGGTACAAACCATTGCTGGGAGGAAAATCAAGCAGCCTTAGAAAAAAAAAGAAAGCTACCCTATCAGATAACCCTAAAAAGAAGTTGCAATCACATGCATGAACTGTGGCAACAATCAATTTGTTCAATCACACCAGAACCTGCCGAGACTTGAGGAAAAAAGTAAACCAATGATTCATCTGGATGCATCCAACTGTTTGGCCCCTAAATTCTAGAACTCCTTTTAACTCCTTTTTTTATTTTTGCATCCTTCAATCAAAACTTCTGATTAGAATGATAGTCCATGTCTATGGAATTCCTCTGTTAATTATCAAAATGTCACTTATGCATACCAATAACAAATGTATAGGTTTGAGGTTTATCAATATTCCATGTTAACAGTCTAGTTATCCAGATGAAACAGGAAATTGGTTGTAAGTGATATTGCTTTTTTTTTTTTAATGGTTTTCTACCTTTCCAGGATTTACCTTTTTGTTCTCTTGGATGTCACCCTGTTCTTTGTCAGCTTTTCTTATGATTTAGCTTTTTTTTTCTAGACCTTAGAAATTTATTTCAATGAATTTTTTTATTTAAGATAAACTCATGAAGTGTTTATTAACTCCTTTAATGTAACTAAAATAAATTTTTGGAAAATTGTATATTTAGCACACACTAATGACTTCAGATTATTAAAAACTATGGCAATGTCAATGTTCTTCAATTGTCTTGGACTTGGCGATAACAAAAAGACTATCATCTGGTCATGGTGTAATGAATATGGTTCTCTCACACCTTATGAGCCCTTAGTATCAAATAAAATAGAAGAGATGTTTCAAACTGGAACACAAAGTATGAACCTTGGAATTGTGGAGCCAACGTTATCTAATTATCAATTAGACCTGGCAAACATGAAACAGATTCGCTTGGCATCAGGTAAAATGTCTCTACATTAAAATTGTTTATGATAAAATATCTTACAATTTTAATAAGCTCTTCAATATTTATACATGCACTAATTGACCAGTTTTTTTTTAATTTGGCATGTTATTAGTAATATGAGCCTTGATGAACAAATGTTATTTTCATTATGAGCATCATTGTTATTAAGCAGTTAATCCTGTAAATTTAAGATTTAAAAAAATCGGTCAATGTCAAATTAACAGGAACTTCTTGATTTAACAGAACAAACAGTGTCCAATTGTGACAGATAAAATACAAAAAAAAAAAGTGGACTCATTTGACTTCTGATTTGCAGGGAAACAGTATTGTAAATGCCTTGACCCTTTATTTGGGGATCAGAATAAAACTGCAAATTTTTATTAAAGTGATTTTGATGAACTCCAAAATACATTGTTTCTTACTATTGCGGTGTAAACAGGCAATAAAATGAAATTTGCAGCTAATGCGTTGGTTATCTTGTGATCATTATTTATTTTATAATTTTACAAAGTAAAGGACATAGTCATACTAGTTTGATATTAACATCTGTGCAATAAAACAGAGATCTCTATTGTATGGCTCAATATGACAGGATAATCTGTAGAAATGGGATATGTACATTGCTTATTTATTGCATAATGCTTCTTACTCCCCTTTACTAATAGAATAAATATTGTTGATTTCTTTAAATATGAACTACTGCCTGCTAAGCTGTCAAATTGGAATTTTAGGAAATTCAACCATAAGCAATTTACACTATCAACATGTTCTATTCTGGTAAAGATGTTTAACTTATATATTGGTCAACGCTGAGTGTATCAAATTATTAACAAGTAATCTATCAAAAATGTTAAATTAATTCTTACTTTATGTTAAATAGTAAACTTACCTTAGCTTGAGGGCGGTCATGAAAAATTAAATCTATTATATTATATTTGTAAAATAACAATGACTGACTCATTGATCATTGATTGGATGAACTTTCGTACACAGGTTCCTTTTACTTTCTAAATTCTTGCTAAGAATCTGTTTTGACACACACAGTGAAAAACCGCAAGCTTTCTATGAAGCCTTTGTATTTTTTTTTATTTCCCTTAAAGGCTGCTGTCTATATATAAAGCATTAAAAAGAATAACATGAAAATTTTATAAGTAAACTCTTTCCTTTTCCCTAAGTCTATTTAGTTTTAATATACTTTACATCATTTCCAATTCCTTTTAGACACTGCCTAAATAAAAAACAAAACCAATCCTAAAAGCCTAGCATTAATAAGATAGATCTAGAGTCTTTTAGAGAAAGGATTGGTACTTTGTAACATTTAAAAAAAAAACAACTTTATAGCATTAAAAAGATAAATCTATTGCCATTTCGCTACCAAAATGATATTTCTTTTTATTTAGAGAACAAAATACCAAAATAAATGTAGAAAGAGGAATGGAAATGTGGCATTCAATTGGGGCCTCAAAAAATGCATTTTTTCTCTAGGCCTGAAACTGATGGTATGAAGAAATGTATTCAGTGTCTAATACCATACATTACTTGCATTAAGATTAAAAGTTGCAAAAAAACTAACCAAAAAGGTCAGGTTTGAAATATAATATAGATTGAAATGAGAAGCCAAAGAAAAGGGAGGGGGTTGGATATGGGATAATGCTACTCAGCCCAAAAATATTAGTGCTTGCATGTGTGTATCGGGGGTACATTATGGAGCGCATCTTTTCAAATCAAGTCAAAAGTCTACGTCAGAGAATTTGAATGTGCAGGTTAAAAAAAAATGGGGGTTCCAGAGAAAGTGGGCAGTAAAATTTTATTGTAACATATACTAATTGACGTGCTAAAAAAAAAGTATGTTATGTTGAACGTTAAAATGTGGCTCGTTTATTACAGTGCAAAAAATGAAATGAAGGGTGTTTCCGACCATAATTATCGATATATAGCCTGGGAGCAAATCAACGGACATAACCAGTGTGTACCGCTAGTATATGTTTATTTGTTACTTCATAAATGAATCTTTAGGCTTAACGATTAATAACATTTTAAAATTAATTCAATAAAGTGATCTTTCAGCTCAATAGGATGATAAAAAAATAGCAAAAAATAAAGGAGTCTTTTTTTTTTTTTTTGCTATGCTGAAAATGTGAGCTATTAGTGGAAATTGAATAAAATGATTTAATGATTAGTAACATTAAAAAAGCATTAATAAACAAGCAACATATTTAAAAAATCCTTTTAAAAAACAAAGCTTATCTATTACAACAAATTGCTCAATAATGTAGAAGTTATTTCGCGTATTTGATATCAAACAAAATAATTACCGATAATGAATTGACTAATTGGTTAATTTTTAAAATTGATTATTTTGTTAGGTACAATAATTAATTGTTTAAAGTAGCATGTACAATTATCTAAGGTGACAAAACCCTACTAATTTAGTCATATCTCTGAATACTGAAGGATTAAAAAGGGTAAAAATTTATTAAATGTTATACAAAAAATTTCCTGCTACATTTTATCACTATCATTTGCTTTTGTATTCCTTTAAAGAAATAAATACGCTTATGAAAAGTACATGACTGTTGCAGACTACTTAAGAGTTTCTTAATTGTTTGTCATTGCTTTTAATGTCCTTACTTGAAAATTGTATGTCAACATTTGAAAATTATATGACTTATTTTCTATTTTAAATCATTTTACATTATTTCAGGTAAACAACGAATCATTAATAGATTACTTTTATTTAATGATCATGTTCTTGCAAAAGGAATTATATGGGAGTTTCAAGCAGAAAATATATGGACTTCATATGATATAAATATTTCAAATCATCTTGAGATAGCCTATCAGCAAAATGCATCATTTTTAGATTTGCAACACTTTGGACAACCCTATAAAATAGATTTTCAACAATGGATTCAGGTTAGTGTGCAATGTTTCTCTTACATACAATATTACATACAATGTCTAAAAAGGCCATACAGTGAAAATTTTTTTTTTCATTCCTATTGGTGTAGGGAAGGGAGGGCAGGAGGGAATAATTCAAAGCTTCCTATCATTTCATATCTCAGCCTAGTTAACAAAAAAAGAGGAGTTGTTGAAAGTCTATTAAACGTCTAGCAGCATACAAACTCAATTACACAGTGACCAAGAATTGTGATATTGACTTTGATATTGATATAAATTGATTAAACATCATTTACAAGAAAAGGTTTTTACTTAAAATGTAAATCTTTATGTGATCAGAAACTATGAAAAGAGGATAATACTGCAGTTTTATTAGAATTATACCCTGCTGTTAATTTCTTAATGATTTACTGAACATATTCTACACTTAATAACTTAGCTAATTCTACACTTAATAACTTAGCTGATATATTGACATCAACACTATAGATTTTTTATTTTTTTTGAAGAATAGTTTATTTGAATTGAATAATAATTATCTTAGCAATAAAAAAATCCAGTCAATGTTTGAGGTAGGTGTGAGATCATCCTCATGTGAAGATTTGTAATGTTGATCATAATAAAAAGAAATGTAGCTTGATTACAATGTTTTTTTCAGCATTATTATTATAAATGACACCAAAAAAGCATTATTATACTCATTAAATTATAAAGTATTTGTCTGGAAAAAGAAAACATAAAATATTAAGAATGGAATAAACACATGCTCTAGCCCTGTCATAGAAGCCACCCTTTTATTTAGATCAAAAGTGGATATGGTTAAATTAAGGGTTTTCGTAAGTTTCAGTGATGCATATTTCAATATAAGTAGAAGCCTATTAAACCAGGTGGAGATCAAACTCTTTGAATAAATTATGTCAGATATCTAGATCAGTTTTCATAAAGGTTTTCCTTTTTTTTTTTTTTTTTTTTGCAACTTTAAACATAGGCTTTGTACTTTTTAGATTAGATCCAATTCTGGGACTCAGAGGAAAATAAGGAGAAGAGCATTAAGCCATCAGTATCAAACAGAAAATTTCACCTCACAACTGTCAGGTAAATAGCTTTTATCTTTTTAACATTTTCTTAAAGTTGTGAAGTTACTTACTATTTTTGTTTATTTTTAAATCTGAATAAACATCTAATGCAGCACTTATTATTTTTTTTTTTTATAGTTCAGTCACAAGGAGGTATTCAAAAACAGAAAAAACATGTATCTAGGGCTCATCCATATAATACTCTACAAGGTTTGTACTAATGTAGTTTTCTCTCTCTCTCTCTCTCTTTTCATTTAGGTATTACACTTAACAATTGACAAAGCCTTAATTGTTATCTAAAATTTGTGTGTGATTTTGTTAAATTAGGCAAAAAAAAAAGCTTGCTGCTCAAAAGATTCTCCAGTGAAAAGATAAAGCTATATTTACACAGCTTATGAATTTAAAAGATGACTTTAATTTTGTCTTGAAAAATTTAATTAACATCTTTCCCATTATGAACATGATGTTTGTCCTGCCTTCTATATGTTTACACTATGAAGTGAGAAAAAAGGCATAACATGTAAGGTATTGCCATGCTTGTAACAAAGATTTTCAAATATCAAAGCTCTTCTGCAGTCTAGATATCAGACAATCATCTACAGCTTATGGATTTCACTGAAGTAAAAACTACTACAAAACATTCTTGAATTTCCTTCTGTAGTGTGATATGTCAAAGTTCTCCAAACAATTCATTTACACTATCCATTTGATTCATAAGTGCAAATAAAAGGAACTTAAAACTTTTATTTGACATGTAGTTTAAATTTATTTATTTTTTTTCACAAAAAATCTAAAGTGGCCACTGGCAGCAGTAATCTTCTCAATAGCCTAACCCCAGCATCAAGTGTACACAAGAGAACTACTGTGTACAGACAAGTGTCTGTAAGTTGATTTACATAGAGCTGTGTTACCTTTCTATTATATAAGGACAAAAAATTGAAAGGATGATGATTGAGGATAACTATAATATTTGTTAATATTTCAAGTTAAATATTTAAATGTACAAATATTTTACTGGCTATTTTGGTGTCATTTTTTCATACCAATTTGTTTTTTTATTTGATATCCAGAAACCATTTTTAACTGACACATCTAAGAAGGAAGCAGTTACAGAGTCCCTTCCTACTGTTCAAAAAATCACCCTAGACACTCTTGGTGCCACACCTTGTAAGTAGATTGTATTTTATTATAAGTTTAATAATTATTATATTAAAATGGTAACTAATGTTTTTTTTATATCACATATTATATACTTTATGTTATTTAATAAGAAATCGACTGTAATTGCATAACTATAACTATCTATTACACTATCTTTATCTTGGTTTTGTGTTTTTAGACTTTCTTTGAATGTTTCTAGTTTTGCGATCAGCACTAGAAGTTTTGGGCAGGTACATGATTGATGTGACCCAAAATATAGACAAAAATGACTGTGCGATTTGTTGTGATAAACTGAATGAGCCTTCTAGTTATGGAGACAATATGTCTGGATCTGGTGATGTTGTTGAGCTTTGTTTCTGTAAACATCAGTTCCACAAACTCTGTTTGCTCACCATGTATAACTCAGTACATAAGGTATGTTTTATTACTTAAAAAGTACCTCTATTCACCATTTCATGTTATTCACCATTTCATGTTATGTTATTCACCATTTCATTTTGAAAGTTAATTTACTCATAATCCCTATTTGGCTGCTTTGAACCAGTATAGTCGTGATGGAAGTTGAGGTAAGCAGCTTTAAGTTCCAAGTAGAGCTGGAAAAGCTTCCATTTAATTTTTTTTTAATGAATCCCAGGTTGTTAGAAGTACAATTAAATAAAATATTCAGAAAGACTCAAAGATAAAGGCGCATTTCTTATTCCATATGGTAGGACACATTTTTACAATCTTTTACATCTTCCCTTGTGGCATAAGAGTGTTACACAGGTTGCTAAAAGTATTCAATTAATACACAGGGCTCAATTAACACATGCATACTTGAAGGCCATAAAGATATTTTTTTTTAAAATTAACATCTGTAAAGTATAAAATTAGATTAAGAAATCATCCATTTGATTTGTCATCTTTCCTATGATGTTCAGTTTTAATTCCTCAATAGTGTTTTTCCAACATTTCTCAACTATGATGGCCATCAGTGGCTGTTAACTAGCATCTTTGACTTGAGAATTGATGAATTATATATCTAGGCACTGCAAAGATTTTAGTAACCACAGGAAGTTGCTTCACTGAATTTTTTTAAATTTCATATGAAGCACTTGATTTTTTTATTTATTTTTTTTTGTCCTTGTACATTTCTATCAGAGGGAGGAAAGAAATAGCTTAAACTTTCAAGAAGAATTGAGGAACACAAAATAAAAAGCAAACTACCTTCATGTTCATAAGTAATTGACTAGATGAACTTTTTAAGACTAGTATACTGTCAAATTATTCTTTACATAAAGCACCCACTCAGAACCAAAATCCATAAAAATGGCACCAAAAAACGCCTCAAAAGGACCAATTTCATACAGGAATCTCTAAACCTAAAAAAGAAACACCAACTTGAAAAAATTACCCTGGAATCCTCAATACACTATAATGAATCTCTACCCTGGGACGAAAGCCCTCTTCCTACTATAAGGGACCATATTGAAAGCATTAAAAGAAAATCCGATTACAGACCAACAGAGCTCAAGAAAATAGTGAACTGTTTTCTACATACCAATTATCCTACCAATCAGTGGATCAGAGTTTACACAGATGGCTCAACCCATAAAGCCACCACAAATGGAGGAGCTGGAATACTTATCGAATGGCCAGATGGAGGAAAACTAGAAAAATCTATTGCAACTGGAGAGCTCTCTGACAGTCACAGAGCAGAAAGGGAAGCACTAGCACTAGCTGCTACCATCCTAGCAAATCATCCAAATTCCCCACACAGTCAGATTGTCTTACTAACCGATGCAAAAACAACCCTCCAAAGCCTGCAAAACTCTGATTCCTCATATATTAATAACCTCAAAACAGCACTTATAAAGCTCAACAACATCAGCAAAAAAACTGTAATTCAATGGATCCCAGCTCATATAGAACTAGAAGGAAATGAGAAGGCTGACACACTCGCCAAGAGTGGGAGAACTAACACACTAATAAACTCTGACCTCTATCCAGAAGAATTGAAGAAATTAATAGTAAATAAAATAAATGAGAAATGGACGAGCTCTCATCCAAATCACAAGAAAGATGACGCTTACTATAAGCTATCCCGACAAGACCAACGTCTAATCTTTCGACTCAGGACCGGACACAACAGAATGCGACAACACATGTACCGGAAGCTCAAAATTGGAACCAGTGAAATCTGCCATGTGGAGAATCACCAGAGAATACAGACCACGTCCTCCAAAACTGCTCTCTATACCAAGAGGCCTGTATAAGACATTGGCCCCAAATCACCCCACTAGAAAGGAAACTATATGGAGAGCTCCCTGATCTGGAAACCACTGCGCATTTCATCTCATGTATTGGTCTACTCATCTGAACACTCCAACATAACAATGAGAACGAAGAAGAAGAAGAAGAGACATTTTCAAACCGATATAACGGTAGACCTCGAGTTTTCCCGATGTGGCCAATGAGTTGAGAATTTTTTTCTCACGTATCTTGCAATTTTAAAGAAAATCGTTAGAGCCGTTTTCGAAATAAAATTTATATATATAAAAGGTCACCTATGAACAGGTTTTATTCATTTCAATACTGAAGTTATTTTTATAAAAAAAAATAAAAAATGTTGTGTTGTCCACCAGTGTTAAAAATACTTGAAGTGACTGCTTTATTCTTCTTCTTCTTCTTCGTTCTCATTGTTATGTTGGAGTGTTCAGATGAGTAGACCAATACATGAGATGAAATGTGCAGTGGTTTCCAGATCAGGGAGCTCTCCATATAGTTTCCTTTCTAGTGGGGTGATTTGGGGCCAATGTCTTATACAGGCCTCTTGGTATAGAGAGCAGTTTTGGAGGACGTGGTCTGTATTCTCTGGTGATTCTCCACATGGCAGATTTCACTGGTTCCAATTTTGAGCTTCCGGTACATGTGTTGTCGCATTCTGTTGTGTCCGGTCCTGAGTCGAAAGATTAGACGTTGGTCTTGTCGGGATAGCTTATAGTAAGCGTCATCTTTCTTGTGATTTGGATGAGAGCTCGTCCATTTCTCATTTATTTTATTTACTATTAATTTCTTCAATTCTTCTGGATAGAGGTCAGAGTTTATTAGTGTGTTAGTTCTCCCACTCTTGGCGAGTGTGTCAGCCTTCTCATTTCCTTCTAGTTCTATATGAGCTGGGATCCATTGAATTACAGTTTTTTTGCTGATGTTGTTGAGCTTTATAAGTGCTGTTTTGAGGTTATTAATATATGAGGAATCAGAGTTTTGCAGGCTTTGGAGGGTTGTTTTTGCATCGGTTAGTAAGACAATCTGACTGTGTGGGGAATTTGGATGATTTGCTAGGATGGTAGCAGCTAGTGCTAGTGCTTCCCTTTCTGCTCTGTGACTGTCAGAGAGCTCTCCAGTTGCAATAGATTTTTCTAGTTTTCCTCCATCTGGCCATTCGATAAGTATTCCAGCTCCTCCATTTGTGGTGGCTTTATGGGTTGAGCCATCTGTGTAAACTCTGATCCACTGATTGGTAGGATAATTGGTATGTAGAAAACAGTTCACTATTTTCTTGAGCTCTGTTGGTCTGTAATCGGATTTTCTTTTAATGCTTTCAATATGGTCCCTTATAGTAGGAAGAGGGCTTTCGTCCCAGGGTAGAGATTCATTATAGTGTATTGAGGATTCCAGGGTAATTTTTTCAAGTTGGTGTTTCTTTTTTAGGTTTAGAGATTCCTGTATGAAATTGGTCCTTTTGAGGCGTTTTTTGGTGCCATTTTTATGGATTTTGGTTCTGAGTGGGTGCCTCTCCATGGTTTCCAATTTAGTGAATTGGGAAAGGATTTTTATTTCTCTTCTTTCATCCAGAGAGATCAGGGCAGCGGTTTCCTCCATAGCTCTTATGGGTGTTGTTTTGATAGCTCCTGTCATTATCCTTAGACCAATATTTTGAACCTTGTCTATTTTTCTTAGGTTGGTTTGGGCTGCTGAGCCCCATGCTGTGGCACCATATTCTAATACAGGTCTCACGTAACTGGTATAGGTCTTTTTCAGGATGTTGTGATTTGCTCCCCAATCTGAGCCAGCTAATTTTTTCAAGAGGGATAGTCTCTGGATGCCTTTACTCTGTGTTTTATCTATTTGGCTTTTCCAGGTTAGTCTCGGGTCATAGGTGACTCCAAGGTATGTAGGGCTGTCATTTTTTTCTAAAGCTTCCTTATCTAATGTTAATTTTATTGTTTGCTGTTTTGTTGACAGTGAGAATATGGTATATGTGGTCTTTTTTGTGTTGATGGACATGCCCCAGTCTTTGGACCAATTATTGAGTATATCGAGAGCATCTTGTAATCGAAATTTCGATGTTCCTGCATATTCTTCTGTGCTAATTAAGGCAAGGTCATCTGCATACATGCTGCTTTTAGCTTTTCTTGGTAGGTTTTGATTTAGATCGTTTATGAATATTAGGAAAAGTGTTGGGGATAGGACTCCTCCTTGGGGGACACCGTTTTTTATACCCACTGTGTGGCTTCTTTGTCCTTGCATGCAAACTAAGGCTTTTCTATTATTTAGATATTCCTTTATCCAGTTGTACATTCTGTGGGATATGTGATGCTGGATTAGTTTGAGCAAGAGACCTTGTTCCCAGACTTTGTCAAATGCTTTTTCAACAATTGTTGTTGATTTCTTTTCTTGAAAGCCATCTTCTATTTCTTGTGTGATAAAGGCGATTTGATCTTCTGTTGATCTGCCTTTTCTAAAGCCAGCCTGGGCTTCAGTGAGTAGGTTATTTGACTCAAGGATCCATGTCAGCCTTCTATTTATCATTCTTTCCATCAGTTTGCAGGAACAGCTAGTGAGGCTGATGGGGCGGTAGCTATCCAGCTTGTTTCTTGGTTTGCCGTGCTTTAGTATAGGAATCATAATGGCTTTTTTCCAGATGTTTGGAATTCTGCCAGATTTCCAGCTAGCATTGAATATTTGTAGCAGTTTTCTTTTGGCTTGAGGACCCAAATGAAGAAGCATGTCATTAGATATTTTGTCTGGGCCCGGGGCTTGTTTTGGTTTGAGGACTTTTAGGGATTCATCAAGTTCCTTCATTTTAAGATTAGTGGTCATTCCCAAGGAGTAAGCTGGATAGTTTTCTTTGATTCTATCTTGGATTTCTGAGTTCATGTCTTTATTTCTACTTTCACTGATTTGTATTTGTCCTACGCTTTGGAAAAACTTAATGAATTCATTTGCTGCTTCTTGGCCTTTCAGGGGTTTGTTGTCCTTTTCTATTACTATAAGAGTTGTTCTGTTTTCTTCCTGGTTGAGACATTTGGCTATACGCCAGAGTTTGTGGCCGTCTCTATCTACGTTTAGCCGTTCTGTTTTTTTCATGCCAACTTTTTCTCATGGCGGAAAGGTAATTTTTCCTGAAAACTGCGTTAGCTGCTTTTAGATTTATGTTATTTTCTGTACAAGGGTTATTTTCTACTGTGTTTCTCGCTTCAATGGTGGCATTGTGGAGTTGTTGAAGGTGATCAGACCAGTTTGAAATATAATCTTTTCTTGCTCCTCTAGGAATTGATTCCTTAGCTGCTAGGAGGATTGCTTTGGAGAAAGCTGAGTATGACTTATTAACCTGATTTGATTTGCAGTTTATTGAAGTTGTATATAGGTCTGTGAGCTTTGAGAATAGGTGCCAGTTGGCTTTTTTGTAGTTCCATCTGGGGATGGTGGAGTTTTCTGATATTTTGAAGGAGCTATCCATACTGATCAATATGGGTCTGTGGTCACTGGTGGCTAGCTGGTCTGCAATTTCTCTGGTGCACTTTTTGGATAAGTTGTCAGTTGCAAAGGCTAGATCTGGAGTGGTTGATGTTAGCCAGGCTCTTGAGAAAAATGTTGGTTTATCCTCAGGTTTGTTAAGTAGGATAAGTCTTTTCTCTGCTTGCCATTCTTCAATTTCTTCTCCCCTGGCATTTAGGTCTGGGTATCCCCAGCTCTGAGAGTGACTATTCATATCTCCTAAGATAAGACAGTCTTCTTGGTCAGGTATTTGTATGTGATCCACCTCTATTTCCTTGTCTGGTGGGAAGTAGCAGTTAAATAGATTAATATTTCCATCTGGAAGAATTAGCTTAGTTCCCATTATTTCTGATTCTGAGGAGTTGGCCATAGTTATGTCTGTGGTAGGGATGTCATTTTTAATGAGGGTGAGGATTCCTCCTTTGGGTCTGATTTCTCTATCTTGTCTGATGCAGGTGTAGCCTCTAATGGAGAAACGAAGATTACTGTTCAAATGAGTTTCTTGGATGCAAGCTACATCTATTTCTTTCTCATGCAAAAATATTTTTAGAGCTTCTTTTTTCTTTTGGATGCCCTCTGCGTTCCATTGTAGGATTTTTAAACTTTTGGTCTTGGAGTGTTGGCCAGTAGTATTTACTTTCTTGTCCCTGCTCCTGGCTCCACAGGCAGAGATAGAAGAACCACCAGCTCGCTTGTGTGGGCTCCTTCGAGGCGGAGAGCCCGGCCCCCTACCTGCGCGGCGGGATTCCACAGGCAGGACGCCACATCTATTAGAATCGTTACTGAACTCCAACATGGAATGGATGTTCTGAGATATAAAATTATGTGTGTAATAAAAACCAAGATGAAGACACTCATACAAGATTTTGAAGCTGAACAGGAATTGACTTAATGTGGTGGCCAGATAAAAATAAAAAGGAAGATAAAGAGTTAGATCTGGAAATGGAAGTGTGTTTGTCTGAGAAAAGAACTAGGATGAAAAAGTGAATGCCAGGAGTGTTTGTCTGAGAAAAGAACTAGGATGAAAAAGTGAATGCCAGGAGTGTTTGTCTGAGAAAAGAACTAGGATGAAAAAGTGAATGCCAGGAGTGTTTGTCTGAGAAAAGAACTAGGATGAAAAAGTGAATGCCAGGAGTGTTTGTCTGAGAAAAGAACTAGGATGAAAAAGTGAATGCCAGGAGTGTTTGTCTGAGAAAAGAACTAGGATGAAAAAGTGAATGCCAGGAGTGTTTGTCTGAGAAAAGAACTAGGATGAAAAAGTGAATGCCAGGAGTGTTTGTCTGAGAAAAGAACTAGGATGAAAAAGTGAATGCCAGAAGTGTTTGTCTGAGAAAAGAACTAGGATGAAAAAGTGAATGCCAGAAGTGTTTGTCTGAGAAAAGAACTAGGATGAAAAAGTGAATGCCTGGAGTGTTTGTCTAAGAAAAGAACTAGGATGAAAAAGTGAATGCCAGGAGTGTTTGTCTGAGAAAAGAACTAGGATGAAAAAGTGAATGCCAGGAGTGTTTGTCTGAGAAAAGAACTAGGATGAAAAAGTGAATGCCAGAAGTGTTTGTCTGAGAAAAGAACTAGGATGAAAAAGTGAAAACCAGGAGTGTTTGTCTGAGAAAAGAACTAGGATGAAAAAGTGAATGCCAGGAGTGTTTGTCTGAGAAAAGAACTAGGATGAAAAAGTGAAAACCAGGAGTGTTTGTCTGAGAAAAGAACTAGGATGAAAAAGTGAATGCCAGGAGTGTTTGTCTGAGAAAAGAACAAGGATGAAAAAGTGAATGCCAGGAGTGTTTGTCTGAGAAAAGAACTAGGATGAAAAAGTGAATGCCAGGAGTGTTTGTCTGAGAAAAGAACTAGGATGAAAAAGTGAATGCCAGGAGTGTTTGTCTGAGAAAAGAACTAGGATGAAAAAGTGAATGCCAGAAGTGTTTGTCTGAGAAAAGAACTAGGATGAAAAAGTGAATGCCAGGAGTGTTTGAGAAAAGAACTAGGATGAAAATGTGAATGCCAGGAGTGTTTGTCTGAGAAAAGAACTAGGATGAAAAAGTGAATGCCAGGAGTGTTTGTCTGAGAAAAGAACTAGGATGAAAAAGTGAAAACCAGGAGTGTTTGTCTGAGAAAAGAACTAGGATGAAAAAGTGAATGCCAGGAGTGTTTGTCTGAGAAAAGAACTAGGATGAAAAAGTGAATGCCAGGAGTGTTTGTCTGAGAAAAGAACTAGGATGAAAAAGTGAATGCCAGGAGTGTTTGTCTGAGAAAAGAACTAGGATGAAAAAGTGAATGCCAGAAGTGTTTGTCTGAGAAAAGAACTAGGATGAAAAAGTGAAAACCAGGAGTGTTTGTCTGAGAAAAGAACTAGGATGAAAAAGTGAATGCCAGGAGTGTTTGTCTGAGAAAAGAACTAGGATGAAAAAGTGAAAACCAGGAGTGTTTGTCTGAGAAAAGAACTAGGATGAAAAAGTGAATGCCAGGAGTGTTTGTCTGAGAAAAGAACAAGGATGAAAAAGTGAATGCCAGGAGTGTTTGTCTGAGAAAAGAACTAGGATGAAAAAGTGAATGCCAGGAGTGTTTGTCTGAGAAAAGAACTAGGATGAAAAAGTGAATGCCAGGAGTGTTTGTCTGAGAAAAGAACTAGGATGAAAAAGTGAATGCCAGAAGTGTTTGTCTGAGAAAAGAACTAGGATGAAAAAGTGAAAACCAGGAGTGTTTGTCTGAGAAAAGAACTAGGATGAAAAAGTGAATGCCAGGAGTGTTTGTCTGAGAAAAGAACTAGGATGAAAATGTGAATGCCAGGAGTGTTTGTCTGAGAAAAGAACTAGGATGAAAAAGTGAATGCCAGGAGTGTTTGTCTGAGAAAAGAACTAGGATAAAAAAGTGAAAACCAGGAGTGTTTGTCTGAGAAAAGAACTAGGATGAAAAAGTGAAAACCAGGAGTGTTTGTCTGAGAAAAGAACTAGGATGAAAAAGTGAATGCCAGGAGTGTTTGTCTGAGAAAAGAACTAGGATGAAAAAGTGAATGCCAGGAGTGTTTGTCTGAGAAAAGAACTAGGATGAAAAAGTGAAAACCAGGAGTGTTTGTCTGAGAAAAGAACTAGGATGAAAAAGTGAATGCCAGGAGTGTTTGTCTGAGAAAAGAACAAGGATGAAAAAGTGAATGCCAGGAGTGTTTGTCTGAGAAAAGAACTAGGATGAAAAAGTGAATGCCAGGAGTGTTTGTCTGAGAAAAGAACTAGGATGAAAAAGTGAATGCCAGGAGTGTTTGTCTGAGAAAAGAACTAGGATGAAAAAGTGAATGCCAGAAGTGTTTGTCTGAGAAAAGAACTAGGATGAAAAAGTGAATGCCAGGAGTGTTTGTCTGAGAAAAGAACTAGGATGAAAAAGTGAAAACCAGGAGTGTTTGTCTGAGAAAAGAACTAGGATGAAAAAGTGAATGCCAGGAGTGTTTGTCTGAGAAAAGAACTAGGATGAAAAAGTGAATGCCAGGAGTGTTTGTCTGAGAAAAGAACTAGGATGAAAAAGTGAATGCCAGGAGTGTTTGTCTGAGAAAAGAACTAGGATGAAAAAGTGAATGCCAGGAGTGTTTGTCTGAGAAAAGAACTAGGATGAAAAAGTGAATGCCAGGAGTGTTTGTCTGAGAAAAGAACTAGGATGAAAAAGTGAATGCCAGGAGTGTTTGTCTGAGAAAAGAACTAGGATGAAAAAGTGAATGCCAGGAGTGTTTGTCTGAGAAAAGAACTAGGATGAAAAAGTGAATGCCAGAAGTGTTTGTCTGAGAAAAGAACTAGGATGAAAAAGTGAATGCCAGAAGTGTTTGTCTGAGAAAAGAACTAGGATGAAAAAGTGAATGCCTGGAGTGTTTGTCTGAGAAAAGAACTAGGATGAAAAAGTGAATGCCAGGAGTGTTTGTCTGAGAAAAGAACTAGGATGAAAAAGTGAATGCCAGGAGTGTTTGTCTGAGAAAAGAACTAGGATGAAAAAGTGAATGCCAGAAGTGTTTGTCTGAGAAAAGAACTAGGATGAAAAAGTGAAAACCAGGAGTGTTTGTCTGAGAAAAGAACTAGGATGAAAAAGTGAATGCCAGGAGTGTTTGTCTGAGAAAAGAACTAGGATGAAAAAGTGAAAACCAGGAGTGTTTGTCTGAGAAAAGAACTAGGATGAAAAAGTGAATGCCAGGAGTGTTTGTCTGAGAAAAGAACAAGGATGAAAAAGTGAATGCCAGGAGTGTTTGTCTGAGAAAAGAACTAGGATGAAAAAGTGAATGCCAGGAGTGTTTGTCTGAGAAAAGAACTAGGATGAAAAAGTGAATGCCAGGAGTGTTTGTCTGAGAAAAGAACTAGGATGAAAAAGTGAATGCCAGAAGTGTTTGTCTGAGAAAAGAACTAGGATGAAAAAGTGAATGCCAGGAGTGTTTGAGAAAAGAACTAGGATGAAAATGTGAATGCCAGGAGTGTTTGTCTGAGAAAAGAACTAGGATGAAAAAGTGAATGCCAGGAGTGTTTGTCTGAGAAAAGAACTAGGATGAAAAAGTGAAAACCAGGAGTGTTTGTCTGAGAAAAGAACTAGGATGAAAAAGTGAATGCCAGGAGTGTTTGTCTGAGAAAAGAACTAGGATGAAAAAGTGAATGCCAGGAGTGTTTGTCTGAGAAAAGAACTAGGATGAAAAAGTGAAAACCAGGAGTGTTTGTCTGAGAAAAGAACTAGGATGAAAAAGTGAATGCCAGGAGTGTTTGTCTGAGAAAAGAACAAGGATGAAAAAGTGAATGCCAGGAGTGTTTGTCTGAGAAAAGAACTAGGATGAAAAAGTGAATGCCAGGAGTGTTTGTCTGAGAAAAGAACTAGGATGAAAAAGTGAATGCCAGGAGTGTTTGTCTGAGAAAAGAACTAGGATGAAAAAGTGAATGCCAGAAGTGTTTGTCTGAGAAAAGAACTAGGATGAAAAAGTGAAAACCAGGAGTGTTTGTCTGAGAAAAGAACTAGGATGAAAAAGTGAATGCCAGGAGTGTTTGTCTGAGAAAAGAACTAGGATGAAAAAGTGAATGCCAGGAGTGTTTGTCTGAGAAAAGAACTAGGATGAAAATGTGAATGCCAGGAGTGTTTGTCTGAGAAAAGAACTAGGATGAAAAAGTGAATGCCAGGAGTGTTTGTCTGAGAAAAGAACTAGGATGAAAAAGTGAAAACCAGGAGTGTTTGTCTGAGAAAAGAACTAGGATGAAAAAGTGAAAACCAGGAGTGTTTGTCTGAGAAAAGAACTAGGATGAAAAAGTGAATGCCAGGAGTGTTTGTCTGAGAAAAGAACTAGGATGAAAAAGTGAATGCCAGAAGTGTTTGTCTGAGAAAAGAACTAGGATGAAAAAGTGAATGCCAGGAGTGTTTGTCTGAGAAAAGAACAAGGATGAAAAAGTGAATGCCAGGAGTGTTTGTCTGAGAAAAGAACTAGGATGAAAAAGTGAATGCCAGGAGTGTTTGTCTGAGAAAAGAACTAGGATGAAAAAGTGAATGCCAGGAGTGTTTGTCTGAGAAAAGAACTAGGATGAAAAAGTGAATGCCAGAAGTGTTTGTTTGAGAAAAGAACTAGGATGAAAAAGTGAATGCCAGGAGTGTTTGTCTGAGAAAAGAACTAGGATGAAAAAGTGAAAACCAGGAGTGTTTGTCTGAGAAAAGAACTAGGATGAAAAAGTGAATGCCAGGAGTGTTTGTCTGAGAAAAGAACTAGGATGAAAAAGTGAATGCCAGGAGTGTTTGTCTGAGAAAAGAACTAGGATGAAAAAGTGAATGCCAGGAGTGTTTGTCTGAGAAAAGAACTAGGATGAAAATGTGAATGCCAGGAGTGTTTGTCTGAGAAAAGAACTAGGATGAAAAAGTGAATGCCAGGAGTGTTTGTCTGAGAAAAGAACTAGGATGAAAAAGTGAATGCCAGGAGTGTTTGTCTGAGAAAAGAACTAGGATGAAAAAGTGAAAACCAGGAGTGTTTGTCTGAGAAAAGAACTAGGATGAAAAAGTGAAAACCAGGTGTGTTTGTCTGAGAAAAGAACTAGGATGAAAAAGTGAATGCCAGGAGTGTTTGTCTGAGAAAAGAACTAGGATGAAAATGTGAATGCCAGGAGTGTTTGTCTGAGAAAAGAACTAGGATGAAAAAGTGAATGCCAGGAGTGTTTGTCTGAGAAAAGAACTAGGATGAAAAAGTGAATGCCAGGAGTGTTTGTCTGAGAAAAGAACTAGGATGAAAAAGTGAAAACCAGGAGTGTTTGTCTGAGAAAAGAACTAGGATGAAAAAGTGAAAACCAGGTGTGTTTGTCTGAGAAAAGAACTAGGATGAAAAAGTGAATGCCAGGAGTGTTTGTCTGAGAAAAGAACTAGGATGAAAATGTGAATGCCAGGAGTGTTTGTCTGAGAAAAGAACTAGGATGAAAAAGTGAATGCCAGGTGTGTTTGTCTGAGAAAAGAACTAGGATGAAAAAGTGAAAACCAGGAGTGTTTGTCTGAGAAAAGAACTAGGATGAAAAAGTGAAAACCAGGAGTGTTTGTCTGAGAAAAGAACTAGGATGAAAAAGTGAATGCCAGGAGTGTTTGTCTGAGAAAAGAACTAGGATGAAAAAGTGAATGCCAGGAGTGTTTGTCTGAGAAAAGAACTAGGATGAAAAAGTGAAAACCAGGAGTGTTTGTCTGAGAAAAGAACTAGGATGAAAAAGTGAATGCCAGGAGTGTTTGTCTGAGAAAAGAACTAGGATGAAAAAGTGAATGCCAGGAGTGTTTGTCTGAGAAAAGAACTAGGATGAAAAAGTGAAAACCAGGAGTGTTTGTCTGAGAAAAGAACTAGGATGAAAAAGTGAATGCCAGGAGTGTTTGTCTGAGAAAAGAACAAGGATGAAAAAGTGAATGCCAGGAGTGTTTGTCTGAGAAAAGAACTAGGATGAAAAAGTGAATGCCAGGAGTGTTTGTCTGAGAAAAGAACTAGGATGAAAAAGTGAATGCCAGGAGTGTTTGTCTGAGAAAAGAACTAGGATGAAAAAGTGAATGCCAGAAGTGTTTGTCTGAGAAAAGAACTAGGATGAAAAAGTGAATGCCAGGAGTGTTTGAGAAAAGAACTAGGATGAAAATGTGAATGCCAGGAGTGTTTGTCTGAGAAAAGAACTAGGATGAAAAAGTGAATGCCAGGAGTGTTTGTCTGAGAAAAGAACTAGGATGAAAAAGTGAAAACCAGGAGTGTTTGTCTGAGAAAAGAACTAGGATGAAAAAGTGAATGCCAGGAGTGTTTGTCTGAGAAAAGAACTAGGATGAAAAAGTGAATGCCAGGAGTGTTTGTCTGAGAAAAGAACTAGGATGAAAAAGTGAATGCCAGGAGTGTTTGTCTGAGAAAAGAACTAGGATGAAAAAGTGAATGCCAGAAGTGTTTGTCTGAGAAAAGAACTAGGATGAAAAAGTGAAAACCAGGAGTGTTTGTCTGAGAAAAGAACTAGGATGAAAAAGTGAATGCCAGGAGTGTTTGTCTGAGAAAAGAACTAGGATGAAAAAGTGAAAACCAGGAGTGTTTGTCTGAGAAAAGAACTAGGATGAAAAAGTGAATGCCAGGAGTGTTTGTCTGAGAAAAGAACAAGGATGAAAAAGTGAATGCCAGGAGTGTTTGTCTGAGAAAAGAACTAGGATGAAAAAGTGAATGCCAGGAGTGTTTGTCTGAGAAAAGAACTAGGATGAAAAAGTGAATGCCAGGAGTGTTTGTCTGAGAAAAGAACTAGGATGAAAAAGTGAATGCCAGAAGTGTTTGTCTGAGAAAAGAACTAGGATGAAAAAGTGAAAACCAGGAGTGTTTGTCTGAGAAAAGAACTAGGATGAAAAAGTGAATGCCAGGAGTGTTTGTCTGAGAAAAGAACTAGGATGAAAAAGTGAATGCCAGGAGTGTTTGTCTGAGAAAAGAACTAGGATGAAAATGTGAATGCCAGGAGTGTTTGTCTGAGAAAAGAACTAGGATGAAAAAGTGAATGCCAGGAGTGTTTGTCTGAGAAAAGAACTAGGATGAAAAAGTGAAAACCAGGAGTGTTTGTCTGAGAAAAGAACTAGGATGAAAAAGTGAAAACCAGGAGTGTTTGTCTGAGAAAAGAACTAGGATGAAAAAGTGAATGCCAGGAGTGTTTGTCTGAGAAAAGAACTAGGATGAAAAAGTGAATGCCAGAAGTGTTTGTCTGAGAAAAGAACTAGGATGAAAAAGTGAATGCCAGGAGTGTTTGTCTGAGAAAAGAACAAGGATGAAAAAGTGAATGCCAGGAGTGTTTGTCTGAGAAAAGAACTAGGATGAAAAAGTGAATGCCAGGAGTGTTTGTCTGAGAAAAGAACTAGGATGAAAAAGTGAATGCCAGGAGTGTTTGTCTGAGAAAAGAACTAGGATGAAAAAGTGAATGCCAGAAGTGTTTGTTTGAGAAAAGAACTAGGATGAAAAAGTGAATGCCAGGAGTGTTTGTCTGAGAAAAGAACTAGGATGAAAAAGTGAAAACCAGGAGTGTTTGTCTGAGAAAAGAACTAGGATGAAAAAGTGAATGCCAGGAGTGTTTGTCTGAGAAAAGAACTAGGATGAAAAAGTGAATGCCAGGAGTGTTTGTCTGAGAAAAGAACTAGGATGAAAAAGTGAATGCCAGGAGTGTTTGTCTGAGAAAAGAACTAGGATGAAAATGTGAATGCCAGGAGTGTTTGTCTGAGAAAAGAACTAGGATGAAAAAGTGAATGCCAGGAGTGTTTGTCTGAGAAAAGAACTAGGATGAAAAAGTGAATGCCAGGAGTGTTTGTCTGAGAAAAGAACTAGGATGAAAAAGTGAAAACCAGGAGTGTTTGTCTGAGAAAAGAACTAGGATGAAAAAGTGAAAACCAGGTGTGTTTGTCTGAGAAAAGAACTAGGATGAAAAAGTGAATGCCAGGAGTGTTTGTCTGAGAAAAGAACTAGGATGAAAATGTGAATGCCAGGAGTGTTTGTCTGAGAAAAGAACTAGGATGAAAAAGTGAATGCCAGGAGTGTTTGTCTGAGAAAAGAACTAGGATGAAAAAGTGAATGCCAGGAGTGTTTGTCTGAGAAAAGAACTAGGATGAAAAAGTGAAAACCAGGAGTGTTTGTCTGAGAAAAGAACTAGGATGAAAAAGTGAAAACCAGGTGTGTTTGTCTGAGAAAAGAACTAGGATGAAAAAGTGAATGCCAGGAGTGTTTGTCTGAGAAAAGAACTAGGATGAAAATGTGAATGCCAGGAGTGTTTGTCTGAGAAAAGAACTAGGATGAAAAAGTGAATGCCAGGTGTGTTTGTCTGAGAAAAGAACTAGGATGAAAAAGTGAAAACCAGGAGTGTTTGTCTGAGAAAAGAACTAGGATGAAAAAGTGAAAACCAGGAGTGTTTGTCTGAGAAAAGAACTAGGATGAAAAAGTGAATGCCAGGAGTGTTTGTCTGAGAAAAGAACTAGGATGAAAAAGTGAATGCCAGGAGTGTTTGTCTGAGAAAAGAACTAGGATGAAAAAGTGAAAACCAGGAGTGTTTGTCTGAGAAAAGAACTAGGATGAAAAAGTGAATGCCAGGAGTGTTTGTCTGAGAAAAGAACTAGGATGAAAAAGTGAATGCCAGGAGTGTTTGTCTGAGAAAAGAACTAGGATGAAAAAGTGAAAACCAGGAGTGTTTGTCTGAGAAAAGAACTAGGATGAAAAAGTGAATGCCAGGAGTGTTTGTCTGAGAAAAGAACTAGGATGAAAATGTGAATGCCAGGAGTGTTTGTCTGAGAAAAGAACTAGGATGAAAAAGTGAATGCCAGGAGTGTTTGTCTGAGAAAAGAACTAGGATGAAAATGTGAATGCCAGGAGTGTTTGTCTGAGAAAAGAACTAGGATGAAAAAGTGAATGCCAGGAGTGTTTGTCTGAGAAAAGAACTAGGATGAAAAAGTGAAAACCAGGAGTGTTTGTCTGAGAAAAGAACTAGGATGAAAAAGTGAAAACCAGGAGTGTTTGTCATAGAAAAGAACTAGGATGAAAAAGTGAATGCCAGGAGTGTTTGTCTGAGAAAAGAACTAGGATGAAAAAGTGAATGCCAGAAGTGTTTGTCTGAGAAAAGAACTAGGATGAAAAAGTGAAAACCAGGAGTGTTTGTCTGAGAAAAGAACTAGGATGAAAAAGTGAATGCCAGGAGTGTTTGTCTGAGAAAAGAACTAGGATGAAAAAGTGAAAACCAGGAGTGTTTGTCTGAGAAAAGAACTAGGATGAAAATGTGAAAACCAGGAGTGTTTGTCTGAGAAAAGAACTAGGATGAAAAAGTGAATGCCAGGAGTGTTTGTCTGAGAAAAGAACTAGGATGAAAAAGTGAATGCCAGGAGTGTTTGTCTGAGAAAAGAACTAGGATGAAAAAGTGAAAACCAGGAGTGTTTGTCTGAGAAAAGAACTAGGATGAAAAAGTGAATGCCAGGAGTGTTTGTCTGAGAAAAGAACTAGGATGAAAATGTGAATGCCAGGAGTGTTTGTCTGAGAAAAGAACTAGGATGAAAAAGTGAATGCCAGGAGTGTTTCTCTGAGAAAAGAACTAGGATGAAAATGTGAATTCCAAGAGTGTTTGTCTGAGAAAAGAACTAGGATGAAAAAGTGAATGCCAGGTGTGTTTGTCTGAGAAAAAAACTAGGATGAAAAAGTGAAAACCAGGAGTGTTTGTCTGAGAAAAGAACTAGGATGAAAAAGTGAAAACCAGGAGTGTTTGTCTGAGAAAAGAACTAGGATGAAAAAGTAAATGCCAGGAGTGTTTGTCTGAGAAAAGAACTAGGATGAAAAAGTGAATGCCAGGAGTGTTTGTCTGAGAAAAGAACTAGGATGAAAAAGTGAAAACCAGGAGTGTTTGTCTGAGAAAAGAACTAGGATGAAAAAGTGAAAACCAGGAGTGTTTGTCTGAGAAAAGAACTAGGATGAAAAAGTGAATGCCAGGTGTGTTTGTCTGAGAAAAGAACTAGGATGAAAAAGTGAATGCCAGGACTGTTTGTCTGAGAAAAGAACTAGGATGAAAAAGTGAAAACCAGAAGTGTTTGTCTGAGAAAAGAACTAGGATGAAAAAGTGAAAACCAGGAGTGTTTGTCTGAGAAAAGAACAAGGATGAAAAAGTGAATGCCAGGAGTGTTTGTCTGAGAAAAGAACTAGGATGAAAAAGTGAATGCCAGGAGTGTTTGTCTGAGAAAAGAACTAGGATGAAAAAGTGAATGCCAGGAGTGTTTGTTTGAGAAAAGAACTAGGATGAAAAAGTGAATGCCAGAAGTGTTTGTCTGAGAAAAGAACTAGGATGAAAAAGTGAATGCCAGGAGTGTTTGTCTGAGAAAAGAACTAGGATGAAAAAGTGAAAACCAGGAGTGTTTGTCTGAGAAAAGAACTAGGATGAAAAAGTGAAAACCAGGAGTGTTTGTCTGAGAAAAGAACTAGGATGAAAAAGTGAATGCCAGGAGTGTTTGTCTGAGAAAAGAACTAGGATGAAAAAGTGAATGCCAGAAGGGTTTGTCTGAGAAAAGAACTAGGATGAAAAAGTGAAAACCAGGAGTGTTTGTCTGAGAAAAGAACTAGGATGAAAAAGTGAATGCCAGGAGTGTTTGTCTGAGAAAAGAACTAGGATGAAAAAGTGAATGCCAGGAGTGTTTGTCTGAGAAAAGAACTAGGATGAAAAAGTGAAAACCAGGAGTGTTTGTCTGAGAAAAGAACTAGGATGAAAATGTGAATGCCAGGAGTGTTTGTCTGAGAAAAGAACTAGGATGAAAAAGTGAATGCCAGGAGTGTTTGTCTGAGAAAAGAACTAGGATGAAAAAGTGAAAACCAGGAGTGTTTGTCTGAGAAAAGAACTAGGATGAAAATGTGAAAACCAGGAGTGTTTGTCTGAGAAAAGAACTAGGATGAAAAAGTAAATGCCAGGAGTGTTTGTCTGAGAAAAGAACTAGGATGAAAAAGTGAATGCCAGGAGTGTTTGTCTGAGAAAAGAACTAGGATGAAAAAGTGAAAACCAGGAGTGTTTGTCTGAGAAAAGAACTAGGATGAAAAAGTGAATGCCAGGAGTGTTTGTCTGAGAAAGGAACTAGGATGAAAATGTGAATGCCAGGAGTGTTTGTCTGAGAAAAGAACTAGGATGAAAAAGTGAATGCCAGGAGTGTTTGTCTGAGAAAAGAACTAGGATGAAAATGTGAATTCCAGGAGAATTTGTCTGAGAAAAGAACTAGGATGAAAAAGTGAATGCCAGGTGTGTTTGTCTGAGAAAAGAACTAGGATGAAAAAGTGAAAACCAGGAGTGTTTGTCTGAGAAAAGAACTAGGATGAAAAAGTGAATGCCAGGAGTGTTTGTCTGAGAAAAGAACTAGGATGAAAAAGTGAAAACCAGAAGTGTTTGTCTGAGAAAAGAACTAGGATGAAAAAGTGAATGTCAGGAGTGTTTGAGAAAAGATCTAGGATGAAAAAGTGAATGCCAGGAGTGTTTGTCTGAGAAAAGAACTATTAGGAAAAAGTGAATGCCAGGAGTGTTTGTCTGAGAAAAGAACTAGGATGAAAAAGTGAATGCCAGGAGTGTTTGTCTGAGAAAAGAACTAGGATGAAAAAGTGAATGCCTGGAGTGTTTGTCTGAGAAAAGAACTAGGATGAAAAAGTAAATGCCAGGAGTGTTTGTCTGAGAAAAGAACTAGGATGAAAAAGTGAATGCCAGGAGTGTTTGTCTGAGAAAAGAACTAGGATGAAAAAGTGAAAACCAGGAGTGTTTGTCTGAGAAAAGAACTAGGATGAAAAAGTGAATGCCAGGAGTGTTTGTCTGAGAAAAGAACTAGGATGAAAAAGTGAATGCCAGGAGTGTTTGTCTGAGAAAAGAACTAGGATGAAAAAGTGAATGCCAGAAGTGTTTGTCTGAGAAAAGAACTAGGATGAAAAAGTGAATGCCAGGAGTGTTTGTCTGAGAAAAGAACTAGGATGAAAAAGTGAAAACCAGGAGTGTTTGTCTGAGAAAAGAACTAGGATGAAAAAGTAAAAAACCAGGTGTGTTTGTCTGAGAAAAGAACTAGGATAAAAAAGTGAATGCCAGGAGTGTTTGTCTGAGAAAAGAACTACGATGAAAATGTGAATGCCAGGAGTGTTTGTCTGAGAAAAGAACTAGGATGAAAAAGTGAATGCCAGGAGTGTTTGTCTGAGAAAAGAACTAGGATGAAAATGTGAATGCCAGGAGTGTTTGTCTGAGAAAAGAACTAGGATGAAAAAGTGAATGCCAGGAGTGTTTGTCTGAGAAAAGAACTAGGATGAAAAAGTGAAAACCAGGAGTGTTTGTCTGAGAAAAGAACTAGGATGAAAATGTGAAAACCAGGAGTGTTTGTCTGAGAAAAGAACTAGGATGAAAAAGTAAATGCCAGGAGTGTTTGTCTGAGAAAAGAACTAGGATGAAAAAGTGAAAACCAGGAGTGTTTGTCTGAGAAAAGAACTAGGATGAAAAAGTGAATGCCAGGAGTGTTTGTCTGAGAAAAGAACTAGGATGAAAAAGTGAATGCCAGGAGTGTTTGTCTGAGAAAAGAACTAGGATGAAAAAGTGAATGCCAGAAGTGTTTGTCTGAGAAAAGAACTAGGATGAAAAAGTGAATGCCAGGAGTGTTTGTCTGAGAAAAGAACTAGGATGAAAAAGTGAAAACCAGGAGTGTTTGTCTGAGAAAAGAACTAGGATGAAAAAGTAAAAAACCAGGTGTGTTTGTCTGAGAAAAGAACTAGGATGAAAAAGTGAATGCCAGGAGTGTTTGTCTGAGAAAAGAACTAGGATGAAAAAGTGAATGCCAGGAGTGTTTGTCTGAGAAAAGAACTAGGATGAAAATGTGAATGCCAGGAGTGTTTGTCTGAGAAAAGAACTAGGATGAAAAAGTGAATGCCAGGAGTGTTTGTCTGAGAAAAGAACTAGGATGAAAAAGTGAAAACCAGGAGTGTTTGTCTGAGAAAAGAACTAGGATGAAAATGTGAAAACCAGGAGTGTTTGTCTGAGAAAAAAACTAGGATGAAAAAGTAAATGCCAGGAGTGTTTGTCTGAGAAAAGAACTAGGATGAAAAAGTGAATGCCAGGAGTGTTTGTCTGAGAAAAGAACTAGGATGAAAAAGTGAAAACCAGGAGTGTTTGTCTGAGAAAAGAACTAGGATGAAAAAGTGAATGCCAGGAGTGTTTGTCTGAGAAAAGAACTAGGATGAAAATGTGAATGCCAGGAGTGTTTGTCTGAGAAAAGAACTAGGATGAAAAAGTGAATGCCAGGAGTGTTTGTCTGAGAAAAGAACTAGGATGAAAATGTGAATTCCAGGAGTGTTTGTCTGAGAAAAGAACTAGGATGAAAAAGTGAATGCCAGGAGTGTTTGTCTGAGAAAAGAACTAGGATGAAAAAGTGAAAACCAGGAGTGTTTGTCTGAGAAAAGAACTAGGATGAAAAAGTGAATGCCAGGAGTGTTTGTCTGAGAAAAGAACTAGGATGAAAAAGTGAAAACCAGAAGTGTTTGTCTGAGAAAAGAACTAGGATGAAAAAGTGAATGTCAGGAGTGTTTGAGAAAAGAACTAGGATGAAAAAGTGAATGCCAGGAGTGTTTGTCTGAGAAAAGAACTATTAGGAAAAAGTGAATGCCAGGAGTGTTTGTCTGAGAAAAGAACTAGGATGAAAAAGTGAATGCCAGGAGTGTTTGTCTGAGAAAAGAACTAGGATGAAAAAGTGAATGCCTGGAGTGTTTGTCTGAGAAAAGAACTAGGATGAAAAAGTAAATGCCAGGAGTGTTTGTCTGAGAAAAGAACTAGGATGAAAAAGTGAATGCCAGGAGTGTTTGTCTGAGAAAAGAACTAGGATGAAAATGTGAATGCTAGGAGTGTTTGTCTGAGAAAAGAACTAGGATGAAAAAGTGAATGCCAGGAGTGTTTGTCTGAGAAAAGAACTAGGATGAAAAAGTGAAAACCAGGAGTGTTTGTCTGAGAAAAGAACTAGGATGAAAATGTGAAAACCAGGAGTGTTTGTCTGAGAAAAGAACTAGGATGAAAAAGTAAATGCCAGGAGTGTTTGTCTGAGAAAAGAACTAGGATGAAAAAGTGAATGCCAGGAGTGTTTGTCTGAGAAAAGAACTAGGATGAAAAAGTGAAAACCAGGAGTGTTTGTCTGAGAAAAGAACTAGGATGAAAAAGTGAATGCCAGGAGTGTTTGTCTGAGAAAAGAACTAGGATGAAAATGTGAATGCCAGGAGTGTTTGTCTGAGAAAAGAACTAGGATGAAAAAGTGAATGCCAGGAGTGTTTGTCTGAGAAAAGAACTAGGATGAAAATGTGAATTCCAGGAGTGTTTGTCTGAGAAAAGAACTAGGATGAAAAAGTGAATGCCAGGTGTGTTTGTCTGAGAAAAGAACTAGGATGAAAAAGTGAAAACCAGGAGTGTTTGTCTGAGAAAAGAACTAGGATGAAAAAGTGAATGCCAGGAGTGTTTGTCTGAGAAAAGAACTAGGATGAAAAAGTGAAAACCAGAAGTGTTTGTCTGAGAAAAGAACTAGGATGAAAAAGTGAATGTCAGGAGTGTTTGAGAAAAGAACTAGGATGAAAAAGTGAATGCCAGGAGTGTTTGTCTGAGAAAAGAACTATTAGGAAAAAGTGAATGCCAGGAGTGTTTGTCTGAGAAAAGAACTAGGATGAAAAAGTGAATGCCAGGAGTGTTTGTCTGAGAAAAGAACTAGGATGAAAAAGTGAATGCCTGGAGTGTTTGTCTGAGAAAAGAACTAGGATGAAAAAGTGAATGCCAGGAGTGTTTGTCTGAGAAAAGAACTAGGATGAAAAAGTGAATGCCAGGAGTGTTTGTCTGAGAAAAGAACTAGGATGAAAAAGTGAAAACCAGGAGTGTTTGTCTGAGAAAAGAACTAGGATGAAAAAGTGAATGCCAGGAGTGTTTGTCTGAGAAAAGAACTAGGATGAAAAAGTGAATGCCAGGAGTGTTTGTCTGAGAAAAGAACTAGGATGAAAAAGTGAATGCCAGGAGTGTTTGTCTGAGAAAAGAACTAGGATGAAAAAGTGAATGCCAGAAGTGTTTGTCTGAGAAAAGAACTAGGATGAAAAAGTGAATGCCAGGAGTGTTTGTCTGAGAAAAGAACTAGGATGAAAAAGTGAATGCCAGGAGTGTTTGTCTGAGAAAAGAATTAGGATGAAAATGTGAATGCCAGGAGTGTTTGTCTGAGAAAAGAACTAGGATGAAAAAGTGAATGCCAGGAGTGTTTGTCTGAGAAAAGAACTAGGATGAAAAAGTGAAAACCAGGAGTGTTTGTCTGAGAAAAGAACTAGGATGAAAAAGTGAAAACCAGGAGTGTTTGTCTGAGAAAAGAACTAGGATGAAAAAGTGAATGCCAGGAGTGTTTGTCTGAGAAAAGAACTAGGATGAAAAAGTGAATGCCAGAAGTGTTTGTCTGAGAAAAGAACTAGGATGAAAAAGTGAAAACCAGGAGTGTTTGTCTGAGAAAAGAACTAGGATGAAAAAGTGAATGCCAGGAGTGTTTGTCTGAGAAAAGAACTAGGATGAAAAAGTGAATGCCAGGAGTGTTTGTCTGAGAAAAGAACTAGGATGAAAAAGTGAATGCCAGGAGTGTTTGTCTGAGAAAAGAACTAGGATGAAAAAGTGAAGGCCAGGAGTGTTTGTCTGAGAAAAGAACTAGGATGAAAAAGTGAAAACCAGGAGTGTTTGTCTGAGAAAAGAACTAGGATGAAAAAGTGAAAACCAGGTGTGTTTGTCTGAGAAAAGAACTAGGATGAAAAAGTGAATGCCAGGAGTGTTTGTCTGAGAAAAGAACTAGGATGAAAATGTGAATGCCAGGAGTGTTTGTCTGAGAAAAGAACTAGGATGAAAAAGTGAATGCCAGGTGTGTTTGTCTGAGAAAAGAACTAGGATGAAAAAGTGAATGCCTGGAGTGTTTGTCTGAGAAAAGAACTAGGATGAAAAAGTAAATGCCAGGAGTGTTTGTCTGAGAAAAGAACTAGGATGAAAAAGTGAATGCCAGGAGTGTTTTCCTGAGAAAAGAACTAGGATGAAAAAGTGAAAACCAGGAGTGTTTGTCTGAGAAAAGAACTAGGATGAAAAAGTGAAAACCAGGAGTGTTTGTCTGAGAAAAGAACTAGGATGAAAAAGTGAATGCCAGGTGTGTTTGTCTGAGAAAAGAACTAGGATGAAAAAGTGAATGCCAGGAGTGTTTGTCTGAGAAAAGAACTAGGATGAAAAAGTGAAAACCAGAAGTGTTTGTCTGAGAAAAGAACTAGGATGAAAAAGTGAAAACCAGGAGTGTTTGTCTGAGAAAAGAACAAGGATGAAAAAGTGAATGCCAGGAGTGTTTGTCTGAGAAAAGAACTAGGATGAAAAAGTGAATGCCAGGAGTGTTTGTCTGAGAAAAGAACTAGGATGAAAAAGTGAATGCCAGGAGTGTTTGTCTGAGAAAAGAACTAGGATGAAAAAGTGAATGCCAGAAGTGTTTGTCTGAGAAAAGAACTAGGATGAAAAAGTGAATGCCAGGAGTGTTTGTCTGAGAAAAGAACTAGGATGAAAAAGTGAAAACCAGGAGTGTTTGTCTGAGAAAAGAACTAGGATGAAAAAGTGAATGCCAGGAGTGTTTGTCTGAGAAAAGAACTAGGAAGAAAATGTGAATGCCAGGAGTGTTTGTCTGAGAAAAGAACTAGGATGAAAAAGTGAATGCCAGGAGTGTTTGTCTGAGAAAAGAACTAGGATGAAAAAGTGAATGCCAGAAGTGTTTGTCTGAGAAAAGAACTAGGATGAAAAAGTGAAAACCAGGAGTGTTTGTCTGAGAAAAGAACTAGGATGAAAAAGTGAATGCCAGGAGTGTTTGTCTGAGAAAAGAACTAGGATGAAAAAGTGAATGCCAGAAGTGTTTGTCTGAGAAAAGAACTAGGATGAAAAAGTGAAAACCAGGAGTGTTTGTCTGAGAAAAGAACTAGGATGAAAAAGTGAATGCCAGGAGTGTTTGTCTGAGAAAAGAACTAGGATGAAAAAGTGAATGCCAGGAGTGTTTGTCTGAGAAAAGAACTAGGATGAAAAAGTGAAGGCCAGGAGTGTTTGTCTGAGAAAAGAACTAGGATGAAAAAGTGAAAACCAGGAGTGTTTGTCTGAGAAAAGAACTAGGATGAAAAAGTGAAAACCAGGTGTGTTTGTCTGAGAAAAGAACTAGGATGAAAAAGTGAATGCCAGGAGTGTTTGTCTGAGAAAAGAACTAGGATGAAAATGTGAATGCCAGGAGTGTTTGTCTGAGAAAAGAACTAGGATGAAAAAGTGAATGCCAGGTGTGTTTGTCTGAGAAAAGAACTAGGATGAAAAAGTGAATGCCTGGAGTGTTTGTCTGAGAAAAGAACTAGGATGAAAAAGTAAATGCCAGGAGTGTTTGTCTGAGAAAAGAACTAGGATGAAAAAGTGAATGCCAGGAGTGTTTTCCTGAGAAAAGAACTAGGATGAAAAAGTGAAAACCAGGAGTGTTTGTCTGAGAAAAGAACTAGGATGAAAAAGTGAAAACCAGGAGTGTTTGTCTGAGAAAAGAACTAGGATGAAAAAGTGAATGCCAGGTGTGTTTGTCTGAGAAAAGAACTAGGATGAAAAAGTGAATGCCAGGAGTGTTTGTCTGAGAAAAGAACTAGGATGAAAAAGTGAAAACCAGAAGTGTTTGTCTGAGAAAAGAACTAGGATGAAAAAGTGAAAACCAGGAGTGTTTGTCTGAGAAAAGAACAAGGATGAAAAAGTGAATGCCAGGAGTGTTTGTCTGAGAAAAGAACTAGGATGAAAAAGTGAATGCCAGGAGTGTTTGTCTAAGAAAAGAACTAGGATGAAAAAGTGAATGCCAGGAGTGTTTGTCTGAGAAAAGAACTAGGATGAAAAAGTGAATGCCAGAAGTGTTTGTCTGAGAAAAGAACTAGGATGAAAAAGTGAATGCCAGGAGTGTTTGTCTGAGAAAAGAACTAGGATGAAAAAGTGAAAACCAGGAGTGTTTGTCTGAGAAAAGAACTAGGATGAAAAAGTGAATGCCAGGAGTGTTTGTCTGAGAAAAGAACTAGGAAGAAAATGTGATTGCCAGGAGTGTTTGTCTGAGAAAAGAACTAGGATGAAAAAGTGAATGCCAGGAGTGTTTGTCTGAGAAAAGAACTAGGATGAAAAAGTGAATGCCAGAAGTGTTTGTCTGAGAAAAGAACTAGGATGAAAAAGTGAAAACCAGGAGTGTTTGTCTGAGAAAAGAACTAGGATGAAAAAGTGAATGCCAGGAGTGTTTGTCTGAGAAAAGAACTAGGATGAAAAAGTGAATGCCAGAAGTGTTTGTCTGAGAAAAGAACTAGGATGAAAAAGTGAAAACCAGGAGTGTTTGTCTGAGAAAAGAACTAGGATGAAAAAGTGAATGCCAGGAGTGTTTGTCTGAGAAAAGAACTAGGATGAAAAAGTGAATGCCAGGAGTGTTTGTCTGAGAAAAGAACTAGGATGAAAAAGTGAATGCCAGGAGTGTTTGTCTGAGAAAAGAACTAGGATGAAAAAGTGAAAACCAGGAGTGTTTGTCTGAGAAAAGAACTAGGATGAAAAAGTGAAAACCAGGTGTGTTTGTCTGAGAAAAGAACTAGGATGAAAAAGTGAATGCCAGGAGTGTTTGTCTGAGAAAAGAACTAGGATGAAAATGTGAATGCCAGGAGTGTTTGTCTGAGAAAAGAACTAGGATGAAAAAGTGAATGCCAGGTGTGTTTGTCTGAGAAAAGAACTAGGATGAAAAAGTGAAAACCAGGAGTGTTTGTCTGAGAAAAGAACTAGGATGAAAAAGTGAAAACCAGGAGTGTTTGTGTGAGAAAAGAACTAGGATGAAAAAGTGAAAACCAGGAGTGTTTGTCTGAGAAAAGAACTAGGATGAAAAAGTGAATGCCAGGAGTGTTTGTCTGAGAAAAGAACTAGGATGAAAAAGTGAATGCCAGGAGTGTTTGTCTGAGAAAAGAACTAGGATGAAAAAGTGAATGCCAGAAGTGTTTGTCTGAGAAAAGAACTAGGATGAAAAAGTGAATGCCAGGAGTGTTTGTCTGAGAAAAGAACTAGGATGAAAAAGTGAAAACCAGGAGTGTTTGTCTGAGAAAAGAACTAGGATGAAAAAGTGAATGCCAGGAGTGTTTGTCTGAGAAAAGAACTAGGAAGAAAATGTGATTGCCAGGAGTGTTTGTCTGAGAAAAGAACTAGGATGAAAAAGTGAATGCCAGGAGTGTTTGTCTGAGAAAAGAACTAGGATGAAAAAGTGAATGCCAGGAGTGTTTGTCTGAGAAAAGAACTAGGATGAAAAAGTGAAAACCAGGAGTGTTTGTCTGAGAAAAGAACTAGGATGAAAAAGTGAATGCCAGGAGTGTTTGTCTGAGAAAAGAACTAGGATGAAAAAGTGAATGCCAGGAGTGTTTGTCTGAGAAAAGAACTAGGATGAAAAAGTGAAAACCAGGAGTGTTTGTCTGAGAAAAGAACTAGGATGAAAAAGTGAAAACCAGGAGTGTTTGTGTGAGAAAAGAACTAGGATGAAAAGTGAAAACCAGGAGTGTTTGTCTGAGAAAAGAACTAGGATGAAAAAGTGAATGCCAGGAGTGTTTGTCTGAGAAAAGAACTAGGATGAAAAAGTGAATGCCAGGAGTGTTTGTCTGAGAAAAGAACTAGGATGAAAAAGTGAATGCCAGAAGTGTTTGTCTGAGAAAAGAACTAGGATGAAAAAGTGAATGCCAGGAGTGTTTGTCTGAGAAAAGAACTAGGATGAAAAAGTGAAAACCAGGAGTGTTTGTCTGAGAAAAGAACTAGGATGAAAAAGTGAATGCCAGGAGTGTTTGTCTGAGAAAAGAACTAGGAAGAAAATGTGATTGCCAGGAGTGTTTGTCTGAGAAAAGAACTAGGATGAAAAAGTGAATGCCAGGAGTGTTTGTCTGAGAAAAGAACTAGGATGAAAAAGTGAATGCCAGGAGTGTTTGTCTGAGAAAAGAACTAGGATGAAAAAGTGAAAACCAGGAGTGTTTGTCTGAGAAAAGAACTAGGATGAAAAAGTGAATGCCAGGAGTGTTTGTCTGAGAAAAGAACTAGGATGAAAAAGTGAATGCCAGAAGTGTTTGTCTGAGAAAAGAACTAGGATGAAAAAGTGAAAACCAGGAGTGTTTGTCTGAGAAAAGAACTAGGATGAAAAAGTGAATGCCAGGAGTGTTTGTCTGAGAAAAGAACTAGGATGAAAAAGTGAATGCCAGGAGTGTTTGTCTGAGAAAAGAACTAGGATGAAAAAGTGAATGCCAGGAGTGTTTGTCTGAGAAAAGAACTAGGATGAAAAAGTGAAAACCAGGAGTGTTTGTCTGAGAAAAGAACTAGGATGAAAAAGTGAAAACCAGGTGTGTTTGTCTGAGAAAAGAACTAGGATGAAAAAGTGAATGCCAGGAGTGTTTGTCTGAGAAAAGAACTAGGATGAAAATGTGAATGCCAGGAGTGTTTGTCTGAGAAAAGAACTAGGATGAAAAAGTGAATGCCAGGTGTGTTTGTCTGAGAAAAGAACTAGGATGAAAAAGTGAAAACCAGGAGTGTTTGTCTGAGAAAAGAACTAGGATGAAAAAGTGAAAACCAGGAGTGTTTGTGTGAGAAAAGAACTAGGATGAAAAAGTGAAAACCAGGAGTGTTTGTCTGAGAAAAGAACTAGGATGAAAAAGTGAATGCCAGGAGTGTTTGTCTGAGAAAAGAACTAGGATGAAAAAGTGAATGCCAGGAGTGTTTGTCTGAGAAAAGAACTAGGATGAAAAAGTGAATGCCAGAAGTGTTTGTCTGAGAAAAGAACTAGGATGAAAAAGTGAATGCCAGGAGTGTTTGTCTGAGAAAAGAACTAGGATGAAAAAGTGAAAACCAGGAGTGTTTGTCTGAGAAAAGAACTAGGATGAAAAAGTAAAAAACCAGGTGTGTTTGTCTGAGAAAAGAACTAGGATGAAAAAGTGAATGCCAGGAGTGTTTGTCTGAGAAAAGAACTAGGATGAAAATGTGAATGCCAGGAGTGTTTGTCTGAGAAAAGAACTAGGATGAAAAAGTGAATGCCAGGAGTGTTTGTCTGAGAAAAGAACTAGGATGAAAATGTGAATGCCAGGAGTGTTTGTCTGAGAAAAGAACTAGGATGAAAAAGTGAATGCCAGGAGTGTTTGTCTGAGAAAAGAACTAGGATGAAAAAGTGAAAACCAGGAGTGTTTGTCTGAGAAAAGAACTAGGATGAAAATGTGAAAACCAGGAGTGTTTGTCTGAGAAAAGAACTAGGATGAAAAAGTAAATGCCAGGAGTGTTTGTCTGAGAAAAGAACTAGGATGAAAAAGTGAATGCCAGGAGTGTTTGTCTGAGAAAAGAACTAGGATGAAAAAGTGAAAACCAGGAGTGTTTGTCTGAGAAAAGAACTAGGATGAAAAAGTGAATGCCAGGAGTGTTTGTCTGAGAAAAGAACTAGGATGAAAATGTGAATGCCAGGAGTGTTTGTCTGAGAAAAGAACTAGGATGAAAAAGTGAATGCCAGGAGTGTTTGTCTGAGAAAAGAACTAGGATGAAAATGTGAATTCCAGGAGTGTTTGTCTGAGAAAAGAACTAGGATGAAAAAGTGAATGCCAGGTGTGTTTGTCTGAGAAAAGAACTAGGATGAAAAAGTGAAAACCAGGAGTGTTTGTCTGAGAAAAGAACTAGGATGAAAAAGTGAATGCCAGGAGTGTTTGTCTGAGAAAAGAACTAGGATGAAAAAGTGAAAACCAGAAGTGTTTGTCTGAGAAAAGAACTAGGATGAAAAAGTGAATGTCAGGAGTGTTTGAGAAAAGAACTAGGATGAAAAAGTGAATGCCAGGAGTGTTTGTCTGAGAAAAGAACTATTAGGAAAAAGTGAATGCCAGGAGTGTTTGTCTGAGAAAAGAACTAGGATGAAAAAGTGAATGCCAGGAGTGTTTGTCTGAGAAAAGAACTAGGATGAAAAAGTGAATGCCTGGAGTGTTTGTCTGAGAAAAGAACTAGGATGAAAAAGTAAATGCCAGGAGTGTTTGTCTGAGAAAAGAACTAGGATGAAAAAGTGAATGCCAGGAGTGTTTGTCTGAGAAAAGAACTAGGATGAAAATGTGAATGCCAGGAGTGTTTGTCTGAGAAAAGAACTAGGATGAAAAAGTGAATGCCAGGAGTGTTTGTCTGAGAAAAGAACTAGGATGAAAAAGTGAAAACCAGGAGTGTTTGTCTGAGAAAAGAACTAGGATGAAAATGTGAAAACCAGGAGTGTTTGTCTGAGAAAAGAACTAGGATGAAAAAGTAAATGCCAGGAGTGTTTGTCTGAGAAAAGAACTAGGATGAAAAAGTGAATGCCAGGAGTGTTTGTCTGAGAAAAGAACTAGGATGAAAAAGTGAAAACCAGGAGTGTTTGTCTGAGAAAAGAACTAGGATGAAAAAGTGAATGCCAGGAGTGTTTGTCTGAGAAAAGAACTAGGATGAAAATGTGAATGCCAGGAGTGTTTGTCTGAGAAAAGAACTAGGATGAAAAAGTGAATGCCAGGAGTGTTTGTCTGAGAAAAGAACTAGGATGAAAATGTGAATTCCAGGAGTGTTTGTCTGAGAAAAGAACTAGGATGAAAAAGTGAATGCCAGGTGTGTTTGTCTGAGAAAAGAACTAGGATGAAAAAGTGAAAACCAGGAGTGTTTGTCTGAGAAAAGAACTAGGATGAAAAAGTGAATGCCAGGAGTGTTTGTCTGAGAAAAGAACTAGGATGAAAAAGTGAAAACCAGAAGTGTTTGTCTGAGAAAAGAACTAGGATGAAAAAGTGAATGTCAGGAGTGTTTGAGAAAAGAACTAGGATGAAAAAGTGAATGCCAGGAGTGTTTGTCTGAGAAAAGAACTATTAGGAAAAAGTGAATGCCAGGAGTGTTTGTCTGAGAAAAGAACTAGGATGAAAAAGTGAATGCCAGGAGTGTTTGTCTGAGAAAAGAACTAGGATGAAAAAGTGAATGCCTGGAGTGTTTGTCTGAGAAAAGAACTAGGATGAAAAAGTAAATGCCAGGAGTGTTTGTCTGAGAAAAGAACTAGGATGAAAAAGTGAATGCCAGGAGTGTTTGTCTGAGAAAAGAACTAGGATGAAAAAGTGAAAACCAGGAGTGTTTGTCTGAGAAAAGAACTAGGATGAAAAAGTGAATGCCAGGAGTGTTTGTCTGAGAAAAGAACTAGGATGAAAAAGTGAATGCCAGGAGTGTTTGTCTGAGAAAAGAACTAGGATGAAAAAGTGAATGCCAGGAGTGTTTGTCTGAGAAAAGAACTAGGATGAAAAAGTGAATGCCAGAAGTGTTTGTCTGAGAAAAGAACTAGGATGAAAAAGTGAATGCCAGGAGTGTTTGTCTGAGAAAAGAACTAGGATGAAAAAGTGAATGCCAGGAGTGTTTGTCTGAGAAAAGAATTAGGATGAAAATGTGAATGTCAGGAGTGTTTGTCTGAGAAAAGAACTAGGATGAAAAAGTGAATGCCAGGAGTGTTTGTCTGAGAAAAGAACTAGGATGAAAAAGTGAAAACCAGGAGTGTTTTTCTGAGAAAAGAACTAGGATGAAAAAGTGAAAACCAGGAGTGTTTGTCTGAGAAAAGAACTAGGATGAAAAAGTGAATGCCAGGAGTGTTTGTCTGAGAAAAGAACTAGGATGAAAAAGTGAATGCCAGAAGTGTTTGTCTGAGAAAAGAACTAGGATGAAAAAGTGAAAACCAGGAGTGTTTGTCTGAGAAAAGAACTAGGATGAAAAAGTGAATGCCAGGAGTGTTTGTCTGAGAAAAGAACTAGGATGAAAAAGTGAATGCCAGGAGTGTTTGTCTGAGAAAAGAACTAGGATGAAAAAGTGAAGGCCAGGAGTGTTTGTCTGAGAAAAGAACTAGGATGAAAAAGTGAAAACCAGGTGTGTTTGTCTGAGAAAAGAACTAGGATGAAAAAGTGAATGCCAGGAGTGTTTGTCTGAGAAAAGAACTAGGATGAAAATGTGAATGCCAGGAGTGTTTGTCTGAGAAAAGAACTAGGATGAAAAAGTGAATGCCAGGTGTGTTTGTCTGAGAAAAGAACTAGGATGAAAAAGTGAATGCCTGGAGTGTTTGTCTGAGAAAAGAACTAGGATGAAAAAGTAAATGCCAGGAGTGTTTGTCTGAGAAAAGAACTAGGATGAAAAAGTGAATGCCAGGAGTGTTTTCCTGAGAAAAGAACTAGGATGAAAAAGTGAAAACCAGGAGTGTTTGTCTGAGAAAAGAACTAGGATGAAAAAGTGAAAACCAGGAGTGTTTGTCTGAGAAAAGAACTAGGATGAAAAAGTGAATGCCAGGTGTGTTTGTCTGAGAAAAGAACTAGGATGAAAAAGTGAATGCCAGGAGTGTTTGTCTGAGAAAAGAACTAGGATGAAAAAGTGAAAACCAGAAGTGTTTGTCTGAGAAAAGAACTAGGATGAAAAAGTGAAAACCAGGAGTGTTTGTCTGAGAAAAGAACAAGGATGAAAAAGTGAATGCCAGGAGTGTTTGTCTGAGAAAAGAACTAGGATGAAAAAGTGAATGCCAGGAGTGTTTGTCTGAGAAAAGAACTAGGATGAAAAAGTGAATGCCAGGAGTGTTTGTCTGAGAAAAGAACTAGGATGAAAAAGTGAATGCCAGAAGTGTTTGTCTGAGAAAAGAACTAGGATGAAAAAGTGAATGCCAGGAGTGTTTGTCTGAGAAAAGAACTAGGATGAAAAAGTGAAAACCAGGAGTGTTTGTCTGAGAAAAGAACTAGGATGAAAAAGTGAATGCCAGGAGTGTTTGTCTGAGAAAAGAACTAGGAAGAAAATGTGAATGCCAGGAGTGTTTGTCTGAGAAAAGAACTAGGATGAAAAAGTGAATGCCAGGAGTGTTTGTCTGAGAAAAGAACTAGGATGAAAAAGTGAATGCCAGAAGTGTTTGTCTGAGAAAAGAACTAGGATGAAAAAGTGAAAACCAGGAGTGTTTGTCTGAGAAAAGAACTAGGATGAAAAAGTGAATGCCAGGAGTGTTTGTCTGAGAAAAGAACTAGGATGAAAAAGTGAATGCCAGAAGTGTTTGTCTGAGAAAAGAACTAGGATGAAAAAGTGAAAACCAGGAGTGTTTGTCTGAGAAAAGAACTAGGATGAAAAAGTGAATGCCAGGAGTGTTTGTCTGAGAAAAGAACTAGGATGAAAAAGTGAATGCCAGGAGTGTTTGTCTGAGAAAAGAACTAGGATGAAAAAGTGAAGGCCAGGAGTGTTTGTCTGAGAAAAGAACTAGGATGAAAAAGTGAAAACCAGGAGTGTTTGTCTGAGAAAAGAACTAGGATGAAAAAGTGAAAACCAGGTGTGTTTGTCTGAGAAAAGAACTAGGATGAAAAAGTGAATGCCAGGAGTGTTTGTCTGAGAAAAGAACTAGGATGAAAATGTGAATGCCAGGAGTGTTTGTCTGAGAAAAGAACTAGGATGAAAAAGTGAATGCCAGGTGTGTTTGTCTGAGAAAAGAACTAGGATGAAAAAGTGAATGCCTGGAGTGTTTGTCTGAGAAAAGAACTAGGATGAAAAAGTAAATGCCAGGAGTGTTTGTCTGAGAAAAGAACTAGGATGAAAAAGTGAATGCCAGGAGTGTTTTCCTGAGAAAAGAACTAGGATGAAAAAGTGAAAACCAGGAGTGTTTGTCTGAGAAAAGAACTAGGATGAAAAAGTGAAAACCAGGAGTGTTTGTCTGAGAAAAGAACTAGGATGAAAAAGTGAATGCCAGGTGTGTTTGTCTGAGAAAAGAACTAGGATGAAAAAGTGAATGCCAGGAGTGTTTGTCTGAGAAAAGAACTAGGATGAAAAAGTGAAAACCAGAAGTGTTTGTCTGAGAAAAGAACTAGGATGAAAAAGTGAAAACCAGGAGTGTTTGTCTGAGAAAAGAACAAGGATGAAAAAGTGAATGCCAGGAGTGTTTGTCTGAGAAAAGAACTAGGATGAAAAAGTGAATGCCAGGAGTGTTTGTCTGAGAAAAGAACTAGGATGAAAAAGTGAATGCCAGGAGTGTTTGTCTGAGAAAAGAACTAGGATGAAAAAGTGAATGCCAGAAGTGTTTGTCTGAGAAAAGAACTAGGATGAAAAAGTGAATGCCAGGAGTGTTTGTCTGAGAAAAGAACTAGGATGAAAAAGTGAAAACCAGGAGTGTTTGTCTGAGAAAAGAACTAGGATGAAAAAGTGAATGCCAGGAGTGTTTGTCTGAGAAAAGAACTAGGAAGAAAATGTGATTGCCAGGAGTGTTTGTCTGAGAAAAGAACTAGGATGAAAAAGTGAATGCCAGGAGTGTTTGTCTGAGAAAAGAACTAGGATGAAAAAGTGAATGCCAGAAGTGTTTGTCTGAGAAAAGAACTAGGATGAAAAAGTGAAAACCAGGAGTGTTTGTCTGAGAAAAGAACTAGGATGAAAAAGTGAATGCCAGGAGTGTTTGTCTGAGAAAAGAACTAGGATGAAAAAGTGAATGCCAGAAGTGTTTGTCTGAGAAAAGAACTAGGATGAAAAAGTGAAAACCAGGAGTGTTTGTCTGAGAAAAGAACTAGGATGAAAAAGTGAATGCCAGGAGTGTTTGTCTGAGAAAAGAACTAGGATGAAAAAGTGAATGCCAGGAGTGTTTGTCTGAGAAAAGAACTAGGATGAAAAAGTGAATGCCAGGAGTGTTTGTCTGAGAAAAGAACTAGGATGAAAAAGTGAAAACCAGGAGTGTTTGTCTGAGAAAAGAACTAGGATGAAAAAGTGAAAACCAGGTGTGTTTGTCTGAGAAAAGAACTAGGATGAAAAAGTGAATGCCAGGAGTGTTTGTCTGAGAAAAGAACTAGGATGAAAATGTGAATGCCAGGAGTGTTTGTCTGAGAAAAGAACTAGGATGAAAAAGTGAATGCCAGGTGTGTTTGTCTGAGAAAAGAACTAGGATGAAAAAGTGAAAACCAGGAGTGTTTGTCTGAGAAAAGAACTAGGATGAAAAAGTGAAAACCAGGAGTGTTTGTGTGAGAAAAGAACTAGGATGAAAAAGTGAATGCCAGGAGTGTTTGTCTGAGAAAAGAACTAGGATGAAAAAGTGAATGCCAGGAGTGTTTGTCTGAGAAAAGAACTAGGATGAAAAAGTGAAAACCAGGAGTGTTTGTCTGAGAAAAGAACTAGGATGAAAATGTGAAAACCAGGAGTGTTTGTCTGAGAAAAGAACTAGGATGAAAAAGTAAATGCCAGGAGTGTTTGTCTGAGAAAAGAACTAGGATGAAAAAGTGAATGCCAGGAGTGTTTGTCTGAGAAAAGAACTAGGATGAAAAAGTGAAAACCAGGAGTGTTTGTCTGAGAAAAGAACTAGGATGAAAATGTGAATGCCAGGAGTGTTTGTCTGAGAAAAGAACTAGGATGAAAAAGTGAATGCCAGGAGTGTTTGTCTGAGAAAAGAACTAGGATGAAAATGTGAATTCCAGGAGTGTTTGTCTGAGAAAAGAACTAGGATGAAAAAGTGAATGCCAGGTGTGTTTGTCTGAGAAAAGAACTAGGATGAAAAAGTGAAAACCAGGAGTGTTTGTCTGAGAAAAGAACTAGGATGAAAAAGTGAAAACCAGGAGTGTTTGTCTGAGAAAAGAACTAGGATGAAAAAGTGAATGCCAGGAGTGTTTGTCTGAGAAAAGAACTAGGATGAAAAAGTGAAAACCAGGAGTGTTTGTCTGAGAAAAGAACTAGGATGAAAAAGTGAAAACCAGGAGTGTTTGTCTGAGAAAAGAACTAGGATGAAAAAGTGAATGCCAGGAGTGTTTGTCTGAGAAAAGAACTAGGATGAAAAAGTGAATGCCAGGAGTGTTTGTCTGAGAAAAGAACTAGGATGAAAAAGTGAAAACCAGAAGTGTTTGTCTGAGAAAAGAACTAGGATGAAAAAGTGAATGTCAGGAGTGTTTGAGAAAAGAACTAGGATGAAAAAGTGAATGCCAGGAGTGTTTGAGAAAAGAACTAGGATGAAAAAGTGAATGCCAGGAGTGTTTGTCTGAGAAAAGAACTAGGATGAAAAAGTGAATGCCAGGAGTGTTTGTCTGAGAAAAGAACTAGGATGAAAAAGTGAATGCCAGGAGTGTTTGTCTGAGAAAAGAACTAGGATGAAAAAGTGAAAACCAGGAGTGTTTGTCTGAGAAAAGAACTAGGATGAAAAAGTGAAAACCAGGAGTGTTTGTCTGAGAAAAGAACTAGGATGAAAAAGTGAATGCCAGGAGTGTTTGTCTGAGAAAAGAACTAGGATGAAAAAGTGAATGCCAGGAGTGTTTGTCTGAGAAAAGAACTAGGATGAAAAAGTGAAAACCAGGTGTGTTTGTCTGAGAAAAGAACTAGGATGAAAAAGTGAATGTCAGGAGTGTTTGAGAAAAGAACTAGGATGAAAAAGTGAATGCCAGGAGTGTTTGAGAAAAGAACTAGGATGAAAAAGTGAATGCCAGGAGTGTTTGTCTGAGAAAAGAACTAGGATGAAAAAGTGAATGCCAGGAGTGTTTGTCTGAGAAAAGAACTAGGATGAAAAAGTGAATGCCAGGAGTGTTTGTCTGAGAAAAGAACTAGGATGAAAAAGTGAAAACCAGGAGTGTTTGTCTGAGAAAAGAACTAGGAGGAAAAAGTAAAAACCAGGAGTGTTTGTCTGAGAAAAGAACTAGGATGAAAAAGTGAATGCCAGGAGAACAGAAAAATTGTGAGAAAATTCTGGAGGCTCAAAAAGCTTATGAAATTCAGGTTTGTAATGTCTTCATAGACACAGTTTCCTCCAGCCTTGAAAGATGTTTTGATTTGTCAAACACCTTTAATGCAGACCTTGTATGTCTTGATCCCAAAAATTTCAACAACAAGGACCTGAGCTGCAAGCTTTTAAATAAGCTTAGCAAAAAATTGCTTTTATTTGATTACATGAAAATTATGTAGCAAATTGATAAATACCTAGCTGAACAGTTGGGCAAGTTGAAAACATCACCCTTGGATGAATATTAGATGTGTGGGAATCAATGAACATGAACAGAATGATGACTATTGTGGTGGTACTAGTTAATGATATAGAAGTTGAGAGCTAAGTGTGGTACAATTTAGAAATCAATCCATACTTGAAAAACACAATGAATTGTAGTAACCTTACAATGGAAGTTTTGTTCAATAAGAATGTCATTATGTTTCACAGTAATACAATACACAAACACACACTAAGAGAGCTAAGCTAATGTAAATACATTACACAGCTTGCATTCAAAACTAGACATGCTCACCCTCTCTCTATATTATTTTATAGCATACACTTGAATAGCATTGTCTAATCAACAAATAAAGTATATTACAAAAGCAAGGGTACTGTAAAATGATGTATACTTATGAATAATTTTCTGTTTCAGGGAAACAGTCTCCAGTGTCCATGTTGTAATACAATTTATGGTGAAAAAACTGGCACCTGCCCACCAGGCACAATGGAATGGTACATTGATAAAGACTTACATCTAGCTGGATATGAGGATTATAGCACTATACGCTTATCATACCATATTAAACCTGGTATACAGGTAAAATCATTGTGTTTGAAAACTATTTTGTTATAGAATTATTAATAATTAATCCTAGTTCTAGAGGAAAAAATGGGTTAGGGAACCTCATTGAGAAAGGGGGGGGGGGAGGTGAAAATGGTAGAACAGGTACCTACCTCTCCATTTTATATTTATTACTACTAATGATTACAAGATTGCTTCAGTTGTGATAGATCTACCATATGCTGATTTGGAAATGTGGGAAGAGGGGCTCTATAGCTAAAGAATGGGTTAAAAATATCAATAAATAGCATAAATATATAAGCTTATTAAACAAATTGAGACCTTTTCAAGTTATGTTTATGTGGAATGAATCATTCATACTCTTGTGGTTCCAGCATTGTTCCCAAGCTTAACATACTAGTAGGCTACAGACTTACTTAGACTTAGGTCCTCCCGCGCCGTTCGGCGCATTGGGCGGCAAGCTGTCTCCATAAAGATCTGTCACTGGCAATGTCTGAAGCCTCCTCCCACCTGGTATCCACTGTTTTGAGGTCCTCCATGAAGGTGTGTCGCCAAGTAATACGAGGGCGTCCCTGTTTGCGCTTTCCTTGTTTTGGCTTCCATGTTATCGCAACTCTTGGTGTGCGTAATTCATTTTGACGTAGAACATGTCCCGCAAACCTCATGCGACGCTCAGTCACAACCTCACCAAGTGTTCGACTCCCAGTTCGGCATAGGATTTCCTTGTTTGAGACCCGATCTGTGTAACTGACTCCCAAAATCCGTCTCAGCCATCTCTGTTGAGCCACATTTAGTCTTTTCTCAATTTTGACAGATGACTTCCACGTCTCACATGCATATGTAGCAGTTGGGATGACGATTGTGTTGAGAAGGTGTATTTTTGTCTCGAGTCCATTGGCTTGGCTAGTCCAAATAGGCTGCAGCCTTTGGAAAATGCTCCCTGCCTTTCCTATTCGGCCCTCTACATCATGGTAAGCATCTCCATCATTTGTTATGATGCTGCCAAGGTACGTGAACTTGTCCAGCTCTTCAAGCTTTGAATCGCCAAGTCTGACGGGGACACCCTTTGCCTTATATCCCACTCGCATAATTTTAGTCTTATCCAAGTTTATGCGGAGGCCAATTTTGGGTGCCTCTCTGTCTAGGCTCTCCGTCATTTCTTGAATGCATTTATTTGTAGCCCCGAGTAGTGCAACGTCATCAGCAAAGTCCAAGTCCATCAATCGGAGCTGTTCATGCCATGGAATACCAAAGGCAGTCTGGTTCATTGCTCTCCTCATTATGTAGTCGATGGCTAGGAGGAAAAGGAAGGGAGATAAGATGCACCCCTGTCTCACACCTGTCTCGATTGTAAAAAACTCTGTTGTTCCTTCTTCTGTTTTAATGCAGCAACTAGATTGACTGTAAAGGTGTCGTAGGATCTGGACGAATTTTTCTGGGATACCGTATTCTCTAACTATTTTCCATAGTGATTCTCGATAGGCTACAGGTTAATTAAGAAATTTTTTATTTTTTTTTAATCTTCTACTAAGTTCATTGAATAATTGAACCTGTATGCAGCCTTCATTAATCTCATCAAACATTTGACACGTGACCCTCAATGGTTTATGGAGGATTTTGTCCAAGCTCAGATGCCCTCCATTCTCAAGCAGCATAATGTGACCTAATTGGTGACATATCTGATCATATTCCCATAGTAGATGGTATAAAGCAGGGTTGTGTACTTGCTCCTACTCTGTTTGCTATATACTTTGGCATAATGCTGAGTCCATTGAGGCAGAGAATGCATAATGGCATCTATGCCATTTTCTGCTTAGACAGCATTGTGTTTAATCTTCTGTGCCTACTGTCCCATACTAAAATAAAAAAAGACGATCATCACAGAGCTTCTCTTTGGGGATAATTGTGCCTTACACATTTAAGGTCCAGAGAAAAGCCCTTGTAGAAAATAGACACAGTTGGATAAAGAAAACTTAAAATGGACCTCTGGCAGACAATGGCTTACAAACCAAAAATATGCAGTTCGCATCTTGGTTTGCATGGCTATGTTCAATATTACACTCATCCTTAATCCTCGGAATCCAAGACATTGCCACTATTATTATTACAAAAAATGAGGTTCCCAGACATTATTTTTTATTATTCAGTAAGGATCTCAATGAAAAATTACCTACAAAAACCAGTTATGTAGACATACAACATTCTTAAAAAGGCATATACTAGCTACCTGAGACCCATTGGTGCATCAGCATGTGGATCAGCAGCCTAAACGGATATATGTAAAAGTAACAGGAGCAATTAAAACCATAACCATCAGAATGATACCTGGTTTTATTGAAGAAGAGAAATAAATCCCCTAACAATCAGAACTCCCTTTTAGAAGACAACCTGTATGGGGAACTGTCCAGTCTAGAAACCACTGCACAGCTAATCTCAGATATAGGGCTGGTTGTCTGAACCCTTCAACTTCAGTATGAAAACTTTATTCGTAAGGTGTAAAAAACATCTTATGCATTCCCAAAACATTTTGTTTGAATGTGCTAAAAAATTGTTGTGACAGAACATTTTCCTAGACTTTGCATTGATATGGTCATTGCATATTGCTTTTTATATAACTGAAAATTTTTTTATATAATCCTTGTGTTTTTAAATAAGTTTTATACGTAAATAACTTTAAAAATTTTAATTGGTGCTTTTTCTCATAATACAAATCAAACAAAAAAAAGTGCATTATTATTGAACTTATAAATCCCAGAACAACAAATCAACTAGTTTGAAAGAAAGATGACACTTTGGGCTTATATAGGAAGGTTTAATATGTGCTCCTTTTATTGTTAGAAACAAGAAAGTCCCAGCCTTTGTAATCTTAAAGTGCAGAAAAACAACAGCAATGCAATGAACTATCCCATGCTGACAATAGCGAATTTAAAAAGCACAACTTTTGAAAATTTGTCTAGTATAGTATAATATTGGAAGGGAAGCAGGTTCTCTCTCTATCAGGGGAAGCGCTGAAAGCAGTTTCTTGTTTTTTTTAGCTTTAACAATTCATTCTCTTGGCATATACAAATACCCTTTTTCTCATAGTAAGAAGAGCATGTCGAAAAAGTTAAAAATTACAAAGGGGTGAGGCAGGCAGATATGGAAGTGTTTTCTTGCTATCAGAGCTAGAGCATACTATTATCCATAAACCACCTCTATGTTGCTTTGGGTGGTAGTGCAGGCACATTGTTTATGGGTTGGATCACTGCAGTGTTATTCTAAGCCCTAGTCCAGTCTATTGCTGACAGGAAACTCTATGATTTTACTCTCAATACACCTGCACTTTTGCTAAGAAATTAACATTTGTATTTCCTCTAACTCAGAATTTGTGTACAGTAAATCCATCAAATAAATAGTCACATACCACAAACTACTAAAACCTCTCTCTCTCTCTCCACTTAAAATCTTGTTGACTAAGTTCACACAACCAGATAATCTCCAAACTTGGGGTACTGTAATACTAATAAAATATTGCCCTCTCTTATCACAAACCTGGTTTCTGACACTATTCATCCTAGTAAAAAAATATGCAAGTTAAATTAAGTCCGATAATGGAGGCAGGGCTGGCCAATACTAATATGCATGGGATTTTTCAGGTACTTATAGGGCAAATATGAGTGATCATCATAAGTTAATCAATGCTAATTAAGATGTTTGAGGTACATATAGATCATATATGTATGATCAGCTTAAGATAATTTCTTGCTTTTTTTGTCACACAAATGTAATCAACAAAACTGTGGACAGTTAGAAAAGATGTTCCCCCTCTTATGAGAGTGTCCAGTAAGGGATGGAAGGGGCATAGTTTAAGAAATGCTCATAGACTTGTTTCTATCTAGTTTGTTGAACTGTTGGGGCACCACACATTATCTTTCAATCATCTTTCTCCATTTCTTTCCGCCTTTTGCCTTATATAGAATCTCTTTCAATGACTGGCATGTCAATTCTTTTATGTTATCTAATCATTACTTTCTGTTTGCCTCTTCCTCAATTTTCTATTACTGTTCCCTGAAGGAAGGTCTTTGCTAGCCATGAGGACCTTGTGATATGGCCATTGAGTTTTAGTTTGCGTTTTTTGACACTGGTCAGCAGGTCATCTTGGGGCCCAATTGCTGTTGTGATACTGATTCTAATCTCCTCTATTGTGATTTGGTCTTTGTAGATGATACTTAGGATCCTTCTATAGCATCTCAGTTCCATTGCTAGGATCCTCTTCTCTAGTTCTGCAGTTAGCCTCCAAACCTACAAGAATGTGTTGAGAGGGCTATGCTTTTGTTTTTCTATCTTGTTTTTGAGTTTTGAAAGTGCTAATGTTGTCTGTGCAATTCTATCTTGTTTTTGAGTTTTGAAAGTGCTAATGTTGTCTGTGCAATTCTACCCAGAAGTTCAAGTTTGGTTCCTCCATCTAAAACAATAGCTGCGAAGTATTTAAATTTACTGACACTTGCCAGTTTTTTGCTTCCCATACTCACATCCATTTTAAAGCCCTGTTAGCAATTGGTCGTAATTTGATTTTTTGAGCCTTGATAGCAAATCATTACTGGATCTATAAAATTTATCATGATACTTTTCTGTTATTAAACACTTCCTCTCTCTATATAAAAATCTGAAGAATGATATTGTAACAGGAAATCTTTTTTTTTTTACATCATTGGAACACAATGTTAAAGAGTGCAAAATAAAATCTTTAACAAGCAAAATAAAAAAAAAATACTTTATGAAAAAATAAAGCTTATAAGGGAAAGCGTTGCACAGCCATAACTCTCAATACTGTAAGATTATGTTATCTTTTCCTATATAAAATAAAATTAGTTAATTATCTCTAATTGATTTATTTTTTGAGTTATTCATATATTGTCTTGACTATGAATAATTGTCTGCAATTTCAGCATGATCTGAGAATGGGAAGTGGATGAAAAAAACGTAAAATAATCCTCACAGACATAGTGAATCAATATAAGCTTTTTTTTTTTAAATGATTTTGGGTCATATAAATATTCATGAGATATATTAATAGATAAGGGATGTATTCTTTCATTTATATCATTGTTTTCCTAACTGTATTGTGCGGAACACCAAGGCTTGAATAATTGTTACACAAACTATTGAAGTAATTGACTAATTAAATGCAAAAAAGAAAAATGGATTTCATTAGCTCTTCTGAGTGAAGACAAAAATTATATAACGACATCACTATGAATGACTAATTTGAAACAGACATCAACCATTGTCTGAAGAGTTCTACACTTCTGTTTCTTACAATCTATTTGTGTCAAGCAGGAGTTTCTTACATTGCAATAAAATCAAAACTTAGTAAGAGGCTTGATGCCACACCAGATATTAGAATTCAGCTTACCATTATCAAGATACCATGCACTTTAAGGACATAATACTTTCAAAGTCATTAAACCTTTTTATTTTTCATGTTTTTGGCTGTATTTTAATTATTATAGTTTTTATCTTAGAAGTAAATAACAATGCTAAATTTAGAATACAGTTTAATTGATGTTTTTATACTTAAACAATAGAAAATAATCTACCCTATAAAATAAGGAAATAGTTTTGTTAAATTCTCTGAATGTGCAAAGTGTTTTGTTAAAAAAAAAAAACTTATTTATATCAAAACTCTCTTCTGTAGGGACCAGAACATCCTCATCCAGGCCAGCGCTATAAAGCCAGAGGATTTCCTAGAACAGCTTTCTTACCAGATTGTAATCAAGGTAGAAAGGTAAATTATAAATTAACAAATATATATTTTTTTTCTCATTAAGGATAGACATTCTCTTATAAATTACAGGCTGTTTATTATTGAATAATTATTGATCTTGAAATATTTTACTTTTGTATAAAAATTAATAATATAAAATACAGTTAAACCAGAGACTGTTTGTATAATTTAGCAAATTTTTTAAATCTACAATTTAAAATTCTTGGTCTGACCACTCATTCATTCATTTATTCACTCATGATATAATAACTAATTCTCCCACTTTCCATGGACAATAAAATATAAAAATTAAACCTCTTCTTACCTAACTTAAGCCCAAGACAGCAAAGCCATTTTCAAGATTGAAACAAACCTCTTTGGTTAAATTTACCAAAAATTATTTTTTATTTGCAATTTCTATCAATGTCTCTGAAAGCCAACATTTTAATGTCTTAAGTACAAAACAATAATTCCTTTTGCTTAAGCACTTTTAACACTTTTTTTTTGCCCCAGGGGGGGGGGGGTATAAAATTGTTTGTGAAGATAGGTTATTCTAAATAAGGTGTCACTCTAGATCTAGATCAAGGTTATTCTAAATAAGGTGTCACTCTAGATCTAGATCAAGGTTATTCTAAATAAGGTGTCACTCTAGATCTAGATCAAGGTTATTCTAAATAAGGTGCCTATCTAGATCTAGATCAAGGTTATTCTAAATAAGGTGCCTCTTATCTTATCTTATATAATACAGACGTTACTTCAAAAAAGAAGATGATTACGTCCTACGCGTCATGCATTTAGTCATGCTTTAAATTCTGCCAAGTCACTGGTTTTCCTGGCTAGCTCAGGCAACCCATTCCATGCTCTAATAGCACTAGGGAAGAAGGATCTAGATCTAGATCAATGACTGACCAAATGACTGACTAAATATGTAAAAAGTGGACTAAGTTGCGAATAGTTTTATTTCTGCTTACAACCTGTTCCATGTAAAGGGGGCGTTTCAGTTGAAAATATTGTTCAAACTTAGTGCTTATTATTAGATCTTAGACCTATGTTTAAAAAAAGATAAGAGAAAAAAATAAATTATTACATATTAATAAAAATCATGGTATAAATCTTGAATAAAAAATTATTATAAACTGAAAACACATCATTTGGTAAAAATTATCAAATGAAATATTCAGCAAGGCTAGTATTACAGTTATTTCTATATAGTACTAGCATTACACCTGTTGATTTGTTCCCAGGCTCTATATTGTTTCTTTCGGACATGACACCCCCTTCTTTTTTTAAACAGGCTTTATCTTAACAATCCTTCTTACATACTTTTTAGCCAGTGAATTCTAGTATCTGTTACATTGCATTGGAATGGCCTGCTCACTTTCTCATTCCTTCTCTCTCTTTCTCTCTCTCTTTTGCTTACTTTCCTTTATTTTCTCTCTCTCTCTCTCTCTCTCTGGAACCCCCTTTTATTTTTGGTTCACATTTCAGAGCATCATAATGTTCTTTGACTTTAGACTTCAGTTGAAATGACCTGCTTTATAATGCCCCTCCTGGACATTTGTACACATACTTTTGACCTATGAATTCTTGGATTCCCCATGCCCTCCTGCCCACAAAATAAATGTATAATCTCTGACATTTTTCAGCTTTTCACTACTATTGAAATATTGAATCTATTCTATGTTGTTGCCCCTTCTTCTCCTATTTCTTCTACTGTCTCTTTTCATTTGTGTACTTATTGTTAAGATCTTTGGAGCAATTGAAAACCATAACAGTAGTGTTAGTGATGGGAACTAAACTAACTTTTAAAAGTTTAACTAAAACTAGTTTTCAACTAAAATAAAGTAGTTAAGCTATTAGTTTATCATGAATTTCAAAAGATAGTTAAACTAAACTAAAGAAAGTTAATTAAACTATAACAAACTTTTTTTGGGGGGGGGGCGGTGTTGAACTAGACCTATATAGATATAATCATCCGACTGTATGCCTACGGTTCGATCTTATTCTTTTAACATTCTAGTAATATTTATCTATAATAAAATCAGTATTAAGGAATATGTTTCTTACATAAACGTTAATGCATAATAAAATAAAATGTCTAAATAAATGTGTGTGCTTGTATTTTTGCCTTGAATTAAAACCTTTAGAAAATAATGGTACTCTTTTTTTTTTTAATTACATTAACTTATTATATAACGGACAATCTTACTTATACTGGTTAAGTTTAAAATCTCATTTATGACATATATTTAGAATTTCAAATTGAGATCTAGCATCCAAAGAAATAGAAACGAAATCCTTGGAGTTTATAAAACATTTGACCTGTATAACTATTTTATAGTGTAAAATACATGCTTGACTAACCATGCTGATGTGCTATTTGCTCGTCTGACCACTAAAAATACAACTAACACTATTGCATAACCATTAAACGCGCAAGGGAAAAAACTGGGTGATCTTGTCATTATGGACTGCACACATGTACGTCTATCTGGCCAGGTTGTTAAAACAAGTCGGACACACTATCTATTTACTTTCTGGGCAGGGAGGGTGTATAACTATTTTAGTGTAAAGATATATCTACAAACATGCATAACTAGCCAGGCCAGTGTGTCTGACCTCTCCACATTGAGCAAACACTATTGCATAACGCTTAATGCAGGGTAGTCTTACAGTATTATCGACTACATACGTACAGTATACTAGACCTACATGTTCTCATGTGTATGTCTAGCTGACCAGGTTGTTAAAATCAGTTGGACACAGTCTATTTACTTTATGGTCAGAGAGGGTGTGGATTAAGATTTTTTTCTAGAGTTGGGTACCCTAATGCTTTTAGATCTATATAGGCCTAGCTGTTGATTTAGACTTAAAAAGATCTCAATAATAAGTCTTAATACTATAAAAGGGTGTACTTGATGTTCCTGCAATTAAAAAAATATTGTTTGCCGCAAATGAATTGATTAAAACCACTAACTATTGACCTAACTCACTCATCAGATTCCCACTAGAAAAAGAAATTAAACACCTCCACGTGGCTCACAAAAAAATTCGGAACAACCTCATTCATATTACTGCATAGAAGCTTTTGGCAAAAAATGTTTAACATTTTATAATACTGCTACTTTCTAGTGCAAATATTTACTCCCATAACTTCTACCAGGATTTTACTTTACCCTCTTCAAATGCAGACTGTCTAAATAGTTGTTAACTGCATCTTTTTTTTTTGATAATCAAAGTTATTGATATCACATGACCATAAAACAGAGAGTACGTTTCAACCCTGACCACATGTTGAAAAGTTAAACTTTTTAGTTAGTAACTAAAAAAAATTAATTAAACTACGATTTTAACTAACCTTTTTTTCCAGTTAAATAATGGCATTAACTAATTTTTTTTAGTTAAACTAAAAGTTTCTAACTTTTTAGTTAACTTTTGACCATCACTAAGTAGTGTGACCATTACTGTTTAAAGTGCCAAATGAGTGCCAATTTTATATTTATGATTGTGTTTACAATACAATACTTATTTTTCCTTTGTGTGTGTGTATATATATATATATATATATATATATATATATATATATATATATATATATATATATATAATGGCACAAACAGAATCGCTTGCCGGAGAAGAAAAAATTTCTAAAATATACTGAAGAAACTTCTATGCTTCTTTTTCCTTTCTTTTAATGAACATTACAATAATCAAAACATTAATTCAACTTACAATACAGCACTACTTGACATATTTTCTTACAAAATCACTAAACTAATAAATCCACAACATTTGAGCACTTCAATTTAGTGACTTCAACTGAACACCTACCTATTTTTTTAACTTAATCTTTACTTTCACTACTAATTGGTTTCAAAGATGCAAAATACTCTAAAATCTTATGGACCAGCTACAACCTAAGAACCTCAACTTACTCACTTTCCCACAATTTATACTTTTTTAAAATTGTCCTTTTTTAGAATCCCAAAATTTTTTATTCTAAATATTACTATTAGTTGTGACTTTCTAGAAACTGATATCTGATACTTTTTTCTGACCTCTTTCTCTGATTGGTTAGTTATAATTAACACAATCTTATTCCTGTGACTTCTTTGACCTGCATTTCTAGAAAGAAATAGAATGAGGTCACAGTATCAATTTGTGACAGGTAGGACATGTCATCACAGAGAGCGTTAACACTAACAGCGCCTTTGTTGCAATTGTTCTAACAGCCACAGTCTTAATTGAGGGATACTTTGTTGTTCTTTTCCAACATTTTATCTTCTGTCTTCTCCTTCATTGAATCCTGCATGATGCCTATTTGTTCAGCTTCTTGCTCATATCTGGATCAACCTCAAACAAGTAGGTCTCCTGAACCTCCCTTTCATCAACCAGAGTCTGTGTAACATACAGGTCATTGAATGTAGTACCTGTTTCGTATGTTGTCTGGGTTCACGCGCATGTATTATCAAAGGCTTGCCAGTGTGCAGAGCTTTGCTTAGTCTAAGAACAAACTATACATAAATAACAAAACTAGTAAGCACTCTACAAAATCCAATTTAAACAGACATGAGGTTTATTACAATAAACATATATAAATTAGCCATGCACTGGTGTGCTTCTCTAGCTTTACATACTGGGTACACAGAATAAAACATCCAATAGTAGTATAACAGCACAATATAATCCCATAGAAAATAAGATATGACTTCAGCATCAATATGTTCAACTAAGTACCAAAAATAGTTCACTAGAAATATAGGTCCGTTAACAATGTCATAATGAGGTTCTAATAATGCTGTGACAGCCTGCCAAAGACATGTCTACACTTTTTCTTGGCCCAGCCTACCCTCAGTTCTCTAATTTGGAGGCCTCCTTCAACTGTAAGTTGCTTAGCTCCTCTAGTCTCTTCAACATTGTCATTCTTACTAGAGATGGGAATCGAACCCAACCCAACCGCCACCAGGAAACACACACACACTCTATGACAACCCTTTTTGTCAGGAAGTTGCGTCTCCCCATTCTCCAATTCCAGGTACTCGCCATCCCCACCCAAGGGGGAGGACCCAAAGTTTGAGAAACGCTGCATTAAAAATACTGATGATCAATAATTCAAAACAGAATAATGGTAAAAATATTTAGGGGCGTAGCTAGGAATTTTTCATCATTTGGGGGCCCAGGAGGGGCTTGACCCCTGCATTTTGCGTAATATTGAATATTTATTGTAATAATTACTCATTTGGGGAACCCTTAAGTGGGGGCCCGGGGGATTTTCCGTTTCTCCCCCACCCTTGCTATGCCACTGATAATATTCCAATTTGGAATGCTTCATAATTTTCTAAAAATAAATCACTAAATAGAAGATAATTAAAATGTATTTTAAACTAGAACACAAATGAACTTAAGGTAGATTTATATCTACACTCTCTAATCGGAGAAAAATTGTACTCTCAACTAACAGCCATCTCAAATAAAAGTGACAATATTTTAATGTTGACTTTCTACTTACTAAGAACTAGAGTCTAGATCTAGATCTAATTAGAGGGCGCCTATTCGACTCAAAACCAATATTGCAAACAGCCCGCGAAAATTCAAGGCCAGGAGAAATACGGCACGCACGGGAAATCCCCTGGGAATCCCAGCGTGCCGCTTTTTATTTTCTTTTAAAGTTTTCAAAATACACACACCCCCCTCTTTCCCAACTTTTGAAAGTATAATGGAATCAATAGAATTTAAATAAAATATTTAAGTAATTTTTTTATTATTATTAATCCAAAAATATATTTTAAAAAAAGGATGTACAAATTCCAAAATTAGTTCGGTTAAGATAAGGAGGGTTCGTTTGGTTTGTACCGAGCAGTTTGAAAGTTCGGGTTCGGTTCGGTCATAAGTGAGGTTCGAGTTCAGTTCGTTTCCCATCTCTAATTCTTACCTTCCGTTGAGCTGCCTAAATCCCACTTCTGACACCAATTGTAATAAATCTGTGGCAAGCACTCAATGAAAGGAATACAAAAGGAATTAAATATCAGATGATGTGTTAATTACCAGTTACACAAGAAGTCTTGTCCTTAGTTCCACCAATCCTTTCCTGCCCAAACCTTAATACTGACTACCAGTGTCACTCCTGGTCCTTAATCCAGTTCTCTGGTAACTTAAAGGAGGACAGCTCTAAGTTCCAGACAGCTTTGTCTCTTATATCTTGCTTATCATTTCAGCCGGGTCTTAACAGTTCTTTTTCTCGTATCTATAAGTAATTTAATACTAATATATTATCAATAGATCTATAAGTATTAAGGTTTTTGAGTTTTAAAAATGGGTTTAGAAATAATACTTTTTTCCGTTTTATGATAAAACAGACTAATTAAAAAATATATTTTTTATAAACAAGCCTAGATGATTTTTGGTAGGTCTGGACATAATTAACTGGAAACAACTGCTGACAATAACAAACACTAGAAAATTATTGTAGTAGTTCAATACTTATTTACAATATTTTTTTCCAGTCATGTTCTTAAAGCTAGATATTTTTTTTAAAATTTACCTATAATTTGAATCTTCTTTCACTTCAAAAAAAAATTATAAATTAATTCACTTTTCTGTTTGATTTTCCTTTCAATATGGTAGTTAAAAAAAAATAATTAAAGTACTCTTTTAGACCATTTCAATAAAATATACTCTATAAAAAAATCTTGTTGTTCTTCACAGGTTTTAAAGCTTCTGATAGAAGCATTTGGTCGCAGGCTTACATTCACTATTGGTACTTCAACTACAACTGGAGAACAGAACACACTCACATGGAATGAGATTCATCATAAAACTGAGTCTTATGGTAATGCTTTTGGCCATGGATATCCTGATCCAAAATATTTAGATAATGTTTTAATGGAACTAGCTTCCCATGGAGTAGTAGAATAATACTACTTAGTTCTTTGGTCATGCATACCAGTAATGTTGTGACTGATGTTAGAACATTTGAATTTTTTTTTAAACACTAGTTTTTTCGACATTCCCTCAACAAATGATGAAGTATAAATTAACAAAACAATAGTGATATCCATTTCTTTCTTTAAGGTAGCATTGTTAGATCAGCATACAAATCTATTCATAAACAGCAAATATAAAAGCAATTATTAATGGATTGACTAGTTTGTCTGGGGACTGTGTTGATCTATATATGTTTACCAGTGACAGTGCTTTATTATTCTAATGATGAAGACTGAAAGATTCTTTTTCCAGGCTAGTTTTATATTTCTATAGTAGTATATTACTTCTTTCAAAGTTGAGTGGAGTGACACATTTTTATATAAAGAAAGGTAGACATGCACCCGATCTGACCTACTGTTCAAGCTATTTACTTCTTTCAAATACATGCAGTTTGAACTGATCTGACCTACTGTCCAAGCTAATTACTTCTTTCAAATAGATTCAGTTTGAATTGATCTGACCTACTGATCAAGCTAATTACTTCTTTCAAATAGCTTCAGTTAGAACCATCACAGAAGTTCAAGAATTATCACATAAGGCTGGTACTTATGAGAAATTTTACAATTCTATAAATTTATACATACATTTATTTTTTTTTGTCGTTCTTAATGCTGGTTGAACTCTTTTTACTGGTTTAAATGACAAAGTGAAATAACTCTGTATAGAATTATTAAAAATGATTATTACAATCTTTTGTTTTCAATAAAATATTTTATTTCAGTTCTCCATTCATATTTCTATGTGTTAGTTGGATGGAATTCATGAGCATATTTTCTAACCTAATCATTTCTTCTTTTCAATAAATTAAACATGTTTTAAAGTAAGCATTGACTTATACACAACAACACTGTTCTGATTACCTTCCACTTTATGTGCCAAACATATCAAATACCACTTAATAATTCAAAAACAAAATCATACTTTATATGTCCTGATAGTCACTCTTACAATGTAGTTATCTTTTATTCAATCTTAAATCTGTTCTAACACAGAAGACAAAACAACATGATGGTCCTCCTAAAGCAGTTGACCTTTGATTTAGTGGACAAGTTGAACTATATTCATTATGTTTCAGTATTTCTTTTTTTTTTTTAATTCGGAATGAGTTAAACCAATGATAAATTCAGGTTTAACTTAAAGTTATATGGAAACTCTTGTAATTCAGGGCAATTCAACAATTCAAGCATTCTCCTTCTGAAACTTAGCTCACCTATACATTCAAGATTCATTTTAAAACATCCAGTATGCTGCAATACATTCCTCATTTTTATTTAAAAGAAAAAAGAAGAAATCTACTGCTGGTTTATTTGTGTTTATTCCTGTTTAGATATGCTTGTCTATTTGTCTACCTATTTACAAATGTGATATCTATGTTGAGACCATTTATACATATGTACATTTGGATTTCTTCTTACAATTGTGTTGTGTGTCATGTTGCTCACTAGTCACAATCATGCTATCAATCTCTAGTTGATCAAATGTATGATATGAACTTGAAAAATAAAAATATAACTCTCCTCTTGTTGGGTTTTCTGTTTATTAGTTGTCCAAACAAAATCTTTTTATCAAATATATCCTACTTGCCGACTGATTGATGACAAGTACGGATTTGCATGAAATTCGTAAACAGGTTCCTTTTACATCCTAGGTGCTCACTAAGAACAGGTTTTGACAGATTCGCAACTTGACTACCGCAATTCGCGAAAAAAACCGCAAGCTTTCTATCAAACTTTTGTATTTATTCTAGGGGTGCACCGGATAGTACTTTTTGATATCCGGCCGGAGCCGGATATAACCGGATAGTAAAATTAGATATTCGGCCGGAGCCGAACACCTACATGACTCAAACAGCTCGTTTTACTGAAGTTTTTGCAAATCTTCTATATAACATACCTATATTCATATTATTTTGTTATTACTTTCTTACTTTAAACTCTATCACTGATTGATAAATTAAAATCAACAGCATTTTTTTTTACAGATATGCTTATCATAAACTAATCTTTGTAACATGAGATGGTGTGTGCGTATGTATGAGACCGCTAATTGTAAAGTAGAATGTGGGATAACTCATGCAGAATATATAAACTTATATGTAACTAATGTAAATCTTTCAAAGGTAAAGTTCAATCTTGGTTTTATAGCGTAAATCTCTCTTAAGTACAATCTAAGTTGTATAGTCTGTAGATGTTTGTGTTCATGTATTTTACACCATCAACTTGTCATTAGGCGTGTTTTAAAGGCCACAAACCGCTTCTGGTTTGTACCTTATACAGATAGTGGCTTAGTAAATATCTTAAGTAATTCCAGTAATAACGAGGAGTTACTTGACACTCTTAAATTTTATTAAGAATATTGTGATTCAATCAAGACACACACATAACACAAGAGTAAGATTTAAAGTTATTGTCGTAGATATCTGGAATAACGCGATCTGTAAAATATTTGTGACTAGGCACAGTGTATCTTTTCTCCAGTACTTTTAAAAGTCCAATAAATCCAGGTTTCTCAACTACTTGGTAAGGTTCCATGTCAGTTGCAATCATCTTTGCTATGGATATCCCACAATTTAGCTTTGTCTAAGACCTCTTTAATCCCTGTTTGCTGCTTGTGTGTGAGGCGCGCTCTAAATATAAAAAAAAGCCAATCCTAATAGCATTAAAAATATAGATCGTGTTTTTTTTTATGATTAAGGGATGCATAGGAAAAAAACACGTTAAAACTAACAATAGATGCTAGACAGATTAAAAAGCTGTAAAATGTGTGGTTAAGGGTCTTCTTAATTGGAGGATGCTAAACAATAAGGGTTGTCATTATACTAAAAAAAAAAATTAAAAAAAAAGAGTAGGCCTATCAGACATCATAAGGAATAGTAAATATTGAGAAGTCTAAGAAACGTCAGACATTGCTTGGTGGGGGGCGTTTTAAAGAGGGTCTTTCCAAATAGAGCTAAGCGTCTATGTCGGAGAAATTACAATGCGCAGGGTGAAGAAAAAATATGAGTTCCAGAAAATGTCTCATTGAGAAATAAATTACTGTCGACAATTTGACTTGAGAATGGACCTCATTCACCAATCGTTAAAAAACATTTAGCCACGTGATAATATTGATAAAACAACGAAAAAAATCTGTCACGTGATAGCCTGTGTGTATTTCGTAATTTGTATAGAATAGATAGAGAATCACGTGGCTAAATGTTGTTTGTTTACGATTGGTGAATGAGTTCCATTAATTAACAGAGACTTTCGTGTTGTTAAAAGTAGACATTGAAGACTTTTCATTACGTCACATCCTTTCTCACAAAAACATTCACAACAAATAATGACGTAATATAAACATACTAGTCGACCGGCGGCGTAGCATACGCCGCTATTTTGCAGGGCCGGTCTTAGGCCACTGCAACCTATGTGACCGAAGGATCCTCACTTTCATGGAACCCGCGCTAATTCAAGATGTATAAATTATTAAATTAAACCATTTTATAACTTAAAACAGATTTCCCGAGCACTCCAGTCGATTTACCAAGAGCTCCTGGAAATCTCCCGAAATTGCAAAATATACGAAAAAGTCCTTAAAATATACGGAAATACATAGAAAAAAATTGTCATTTTGGAGTGCATTCAATATGGAAAACGTCAATCCTACGCGCTATTAATAAAAACGGCATTATGCATTAGCCGTAATTGTGTAATCAGGTGAAAGAAGCTTCTCGCGCCTCAAACTAATGAAGAATTACTTGAGGTCAATAATTCTCAAAGATAGATTGAAACATTTGGTAATCTATGTGGGAAACAGAATTATTATGATATACTGTATGACTTTGCTACACGCAAGGCTCGTAAAGTAATTCTGTATGTAGTAAAGAATGAATAAAATAATGCAAAGACGATTTTATTTTCTAATACAAACTCTTAAATTTCACTTATTGTCCGCTTCCCTACCCAAACGTGGCCCCGCAAAATCCGTTTCGAATAGGGCCCCACAATGCTTAAGTCTGGCCCTGCTATTTAGTGTTTGTAAAATGTTTTACATGTTTCGGATGTTCCTTCAGAGTTGACGATAGCTTACTTTCTTGTCCAAACCTCCCGCATGGGATGGGAGCTGGCAGGGTTTGACAGTCCAGCACGCAGCCATCCGTAGCGAGCTGTGAAAACGTGTTCTCCCTCCCCCCTCTTGTTTTTTTTCGTGGGGTGACTATCCGCAGAAATAAGAGAGTGATCTTTCCTTTACTTCTTGTTTGGCCTGTTTAAGAAAGAAGAGAATTATATATATAGATTATCACATCCTTCCTTTTAAAGTTCTTAAAATTGCTATCTACTTGGAACTTTAACAATTTGACCACTTCTGGTTGTCTTGACTGGCACAGTAAGTTCTCTAGACGTTGGTCTATAACTGCCTATTTCGTTTGTTATTATTATAGCTTTTATACAGCGCTACTTTCATGCTTATAGCATGCTCAGAGCGCTTTGGTCCAATCTCATTTGTGGACCGGTGGGGGGAGGGGGTATCTAGGAGTTGGTTTTCCGTGCTGCCTTTAGGCGCTCAGTAAACCCAACTCTGCCCGAGTCGGGTGTCGAACCTCGAGCCCCCTTCTAGGTAGCCAAGACAAGCCAAGTTCAAGCGCACTTAGCCTCTCGACCACTCTTCCCACTTGTTCTAAAAGTTGGCTGTTCAGTGTCGTCATCGAATTTCTTATTTAATACCTAAAAAGCGTCTGTAGGTTTTTCCATCGTTTGTCCTTATAATGTGACGAATGTTTTTTTTAACGACTGCTTTCTGCCACATTTGTCCTATACCAGTGATGGGCAAACTACGATTGCAGAACTGGAGCTTCACTAAGTGTTTTTTTTAGCTGGAAAGTATTGTCTTGCACTGCATTCCCCTGCCACAATACATCTTTCTTTAGCAATTCACGTAACGGACTGGTGATTGTTGGCATGTTCGGAGTAAACCTAAATGAAATGTATCATCCCCTTCTTAACGTGAAACAAGAAACTACACACCCAAGCAGTACACTACTTTAGGGAATTGCAGGAGATTGTGGCACCATCTACACTGACGGATCCAAGATAGATAAAAAGGTCGCATGTGCCTGCTCTTTTAGGAACAAAACTATCTCCCATAGACTCCTCAATGAATTCTCCATCTTTACGGCCAAGTTACATGTAATCTCACTTGCACTTACTGTAAAAGCATCAGACAGGAGAAAATTCCTCATATCTGCATTGCAAGCATTAGGGCAGATGAAGTGGACATTCCATTGGTACATAAAAGCCTTAAGCTTTTCGACCGAATAACATCTGAACATAGGGATGTCACCTTCATCTGGGTCCACTCCCATGTAGGCATAGAGGGATAGGAAACCGCAGACAGAGAAGATAAAAAGAGAGCTCTAAATTAAGCGATGTCAGGAACCCTAATTCCCTGCTCGGACCTGAGAGTGTAAAGCCTCTACCACATACCTAGAGTAACAGCCTCTACCACCTACCGAGAGTAACAGGACCCACAACAAGCTAAGACGGGTTGTAGTGGATGTCATACGGCGGTCTACAACTAAAGGCAAGGAAGCACGACCATGTCCAGACCTAGGATTGGCACACACCTACACCACACACTCCTTTGTGCTTAAGGGAGAGGAGCCCCATCTGTGAGTACTGTGACTTTTACCTCACTGTAGAACATATCCTTCTGGATTGCCCCAGATACCAGGATATAAGAGGGAAATATTTTAGAACAGACAACCTTAAAACACTGTTAGATTGCGTTGATCTTGGGAAAATGCTAGGCTTTATACGGGAGGTGGGGGTTGACTACTAAAATTGAGTTGAGATTTGGTCCCAGGCTTCAAACTAACATACTTTTTTAGCCCGTGAATTAGTGTAATGAAATTTCACTGTCCGCTTTCTCACTCACTCTCTCTCTCTCTCTCTCTCTCTCTCTCTGGAACCCCGTTTTGTTTTTGTATGCTTTTCACCTGCGCATCGTAATTTCTCCCACATACAATCTCTGCATATTCTTCGGCTGTACATTTTCTTTATCGAAATAGTTAACAACTCTTTTTGATGCTTTTTTGGACGGAGCTTTTTTTTTTTTCCTTCGCATCGAATGCTCACATTATAATTTGGCCGAGCCTCCGCCATTTTAACGCTCCCATAACATTATTTTCGCTTGGCTTCCGAACCGGAGGTCCCGGGTTCAAATTTCGGTGAAGGCTGATTTTTACTTTCTGGATAATTAGGGCGCCTAGACAAGGGAAATACTGCATTCCTCATTAAGCTACGGACTCAAAGACAAGCCTTATTGTTATTATTGAAATTATTTTGTGCTATAAACGGGAGACCTTAGAAAATGTGTTTCTGCATTGATGTGTAAACTATGTAGATCACTCACCAACCAAACGAAGGAAATATCTGCTTATAAATTGATGCTTTCCTTTTTTTTCCCCACAAAAGTTATCATTGACATAATTTAACAAATAGAGTATAATTTCCTTAGTGGAATGTGCTGAACAGAATGATGTTGACGTTTCTTTAAACAGTTTTTTTTTTAAAATACAAACATTATTTTGAACAAAAACTGCTTGCAACACGAACGTTACTTTATGAAGTGATTTATTATCAAAGAAATAGGTTACTTTTATTTTTTAGAAATTTCAGTAACCTATACATTACTAAGTAGGCTAGTACTGTTATACATACGTTATATATTCAGAAAAGTAAGTTAGGTGAATTATACATTCAGAAATAGGTTTTTAAAAAGTTTCATATAAAGTTTTCCTAAGTCAATCAACAAATGTGTAGAGTATGTAGAAAACTCACCATCAAAAATAAACAAAAATATATTTTTATGGCTTGATGTTTTCCTTTTTTTCCCCACAAATATGCAAATTTAGTTAATATTCTCTTCAAAATACAAAACAGCTTAAATAAATGACTCATCAATCATTTAATATCACACAAAGCTGCCACTCCTCGCAGAATCCAATGATCTGGACTTTGAGAAGTTCTCATTAAAATTGTTGTTATAAATGTTAAATCAGTCCTACAGGGTTTCTTGTAGACTGGGCATTGGTAGAGCTTGGGGTCCTGCACAAAGATGGACAAGGTTTAAATCACACAACTAGCAACACTATAATTGTTTGTTATTAGGCATGTGTATTTTCATACCTACATGTATCACACACATATTAAAACAAACTAAAAATCGATTTTATCCCGCCACATACATTTTGTATATTGTCCATCTCACAGTCTTGATACGTTTTTTTCTAGAAAAAAAAAAGGTGGTGAGGGTGCAGCATATTTTAAATTTCACAATAGCAGCCACAACCCTCGCAGCCCTTCTTCTATATGTTGCATTAAATATAGATGTAGGTCAAATAATAAATGACAAGTTTAAAAAGGGAAATTGACTTTTTTTTTAGATAAAAACAGGAGATTTGGGCATCCAGCCTGGACATTTTATGATAAGTGGGGCGGGACTGTTCCTTATAAAGCTAGGCCATCTGATCAATGTAATCAGTTGTCTCACATTCCAGCTAAAGTAGGCCATACAACAATGCAGTAAAGCAGACAGCCCCCAGTTGTCTGAATTCATCGGACCAACTATAAGGGTCTATATAACCATACAACCAATCGTCTTGTTGGTCGGTCTCTATATTTCTATACCTAGTTCGAATGAAAGTCAAAATCAAATAAAATATAGTCCAAAAATACTTGTAGCTGACTTATTCAAAGTAAAAACTAAACACAAATCACCTTTGGTGCTGTGGAGTTGATGGCATATATGTGAACCACAGGCAATGCAATAAACAAAACTTTAGGTTGTGATTCACACAGTTTAAGAGATCTTCTGTCCCAGCCAGCTCCATCCAAATACAATCCATAGATGAAAACTCCCTCCTGCGGAATTTATAAAAAAAAAAAACATTAGCTCAAATTGATTAAAATCAGAAATTTATTTTTGATACATAGAGAAAAACATAAAAAATACTTTAAAAAAAAGGTTATAGTAAGTGAAATTGTATAAGTGAAAAGCAACTCACAGGTGGACTTGTATTGATGTCTTCTTTGTAATATTTGGTCATATCATTGTGTAAAGTTACAGTATCAAGCGCCCATCCTTTATGGGCTCTGGTGACTTCCTGTCTCATAGCTGTTAGAAAACCTGTCATAGGAGAATTAGCTCATTTAATGCAAAAGATTTTTTCATGACATAAATTATATTCACGTTATTAATAACATTGTTTGCTAATTTCTAATTAATAAGAACTTATAAATACATCAAAATACATTTTTATAGAAAAAAAGAACAACTAGCAAATAAATTTCTCAAAGAATCCAAGAGTTTACCTTGTGGGTTGAAGAAACCTGTCATCCAAAACAGATTGGGTCTACCAGAAAATATCCAAGTGAAAAACTGAGCATTTCTCTCAAGAAGTTCAGTAAACCAAAAGCCAATAGTTGAACTTTGCCATGAAAATCTAATCCAGCGTTTGGGCACACGGGCATCAAACAAATTGTCCAAGGCATCTCGTAAGTTCTGTTCATAACAAGATATTAAATGCGTTAGAGAGAGGTGTTTATATTAGTGTATATATACAATGAACAAACTATTTCCTACCAAATACCACAGCTAAGACTCACACATCACGCCGATTACTGTACGGGTGCTATGCTAGTAGTTTTACATCTTTAGAAAGAACAGAAAATGACATGTTTCGGGTGTTCCTTCAGATAGTTTACTTCCTAGTCCAAACCTCCTGCAGGACGACGGGGGATGAGAGCGGGCAGGGTTTGAACCAGGGACCATCGATAAATCCAAACAACAGTCCAGCGTGCAAACCGCATGACCTGGCAGCCATCCAGGGTTGAAACTTTAGCTAGAGGATTGTTAGTGAACGTGAAAGTAAATAAGTTCTGGGGAGGAATACTGATTTGGCCCCTGTGATAAATAGATGTTATAACTGAAAAGAAAGTCTTCAGTATAGTGGTCACATTGCTATGAACTTGCGGTGATATTATTGACATCTTATCAAATCTTTATGAATTTAAAGTAAAAGTTCCCTTTTTTCAGACCTTGTGGTCTATAGGGCAGATGATGTTAAGGTCATTTGTTTCTGTGGCCTATGGTTAACAAAGGTGTCATGTGGCCAGCACAATGATCAACCGCCTTTACTTTTCCCCAACTAATGTCAGGTACCCATTAGAGCTGGGCTGATTCAGAGGCACCCTAAGATCCCAAAATTAAAAATCCCAGTCTTCAACGGGATTCTAACCCATGACATCCGGTACAGAAGCCAAGTGCTTTACCACTCAGCCACTGCACCTCTCTTTTTGAATTGACTACCTGTATATGGGATCTATGGTCGAGAGGCAAAGTACACTTCCTTGGCTTGGCTACCTATGAAGGGGGCGCGAGGTTCGACACCCAACTTGAGCAGAGTTGTGTTTACTGAGTGTCTAAAGGCAGCACCAAGCACCAGAAAAACCTTCTCCCAGATACACCCCTTCTCCTACAGGTCCAAAAATGAGATTGTACCATAGCACTATGAGCTTGCTATAAGCATATAAAAGCTATGATTTATTTATTTATTATTATTATATGATGTATCAAACTGAAGAAACATTGAAACTTCGGAGTCCTAAATGCATATAATGTACCAAACTAAAAAAAAAAAGTTCTGCTTCCTTCTATACCTAGTTATCTAAACAATGAAGAAATGTTGCTGACTTTTGGTAGACATTTGGAGAGAAAAAAATATTTTTGTGAGTTTCGCTCTACAGAAAACGTTTCTGACTCAGGGTCTCAGACCATTAGACAATAAGAGAATTAAAGAAAAATTCACGTCCAATCTGTTTCATCATTGATCTCGCGCAACTGTTCGAATCACTAACGACTGCCACGAAATGGGTGGAGAAGGTATAGTTTTGTGAATGGGATACATTTTTACTACAGTTGTCAGTTGATTCATTCAACAAAGAAAGTGAAAAAGAGTTACATAGACTTTTCTAGTAAGCAGTCAAATTTTTCTTTACTATATTTTATCAATGTGTAGAAACATCTGTGGGACATTATAGATTTAATAGTAGAAGCATAAGGGGAAATCCAATCCAAGTATTTCACGATAATTCCATATGGATTAAGTCATTGGCTATATTTTTACAAAGTTCATATCAACTCACTCACTCTGTCTAGCACAAATTTTGAACATGTTATTTCTTCCACTTCCCAATCTCGGATCAAATTGAAAATTTGCACAATTGTTCATTGTTCCTAATAAATATGAATCAATAAAAAAATTAACCATTAAGTTAATTAAATAGTTGTATTTAATTAATTTTATTTGATAAGGGAAATTTACCTTTTACTATATATATATATCAGCTAGAGATAAGTGTATATTGAATTTAATATTTAATGCCCTAAGGAAAAAGTAATTTAATGCTATTCCAATTTATTTATTACCAAAATTTAAATATTTGATCAGCGTTTCTTTTACTGTAACACAGTTGTAATCAACCTTTTAACTTGTTCTAATCTCAAGGGCATCAGAGATTTAAAATGACTTTGACTTAGAAAAATACAGTAAAAAAATGTTTGTAAAATGTTTTATATGTTTCGGATGTTCAAAGTTGAAGATAGTTTACGGGGGATGAAAGCGGGCAGGGTTTGAACACGGAACCATCGATAAATCCAAACGACAGACCAGCGCGCAAACCGCACTATCTACTAGGATGTCTATTTGTAACAGATTTACTCATCTAAAACACAAACTCTAGTATTGCAGACTTACTTCACTCATGATAATTGTGCCTTCAATGGCTAGTTTCAAATCTCCAAGTGTTAGTCTCACAATGGTGATGATCTTTTGCATACGATCTATTTCTTGACGCAAGAAAATATTTAAAGGCTGCAAATTGCCCATTTTTTTCAGCTGAGCTTTCACCTAGAATACAAATAGTTGTCATTTAAACAGAGAAATCTTGTTTATTAATTAACAAAGCGATATATGGTTGGCTCAATAGAACACGACTTTTGGAGTTTATTGCTTTCAAATGGGAAGTGTGGTCGAGAGGCTAAGGGGGCTCGAGGTTCGACACCCGACTCGGGCAGAGTTGTGTTTACTGAGCGCCTAAAGGCAGCATGGAAAACCAACTCCTAGATACTCCCTCCCCCCTCACTGGTCCACAAATGAGATTGGACCAAAGCGCTCTGAGCATGCTATAAGCATGAAAGTAGCGCTTTATAAAAGCTATAAATATAAATATATAAATACAATAATACTTCAAATTACATTTTTTAAAATCTATAAAAGTATCCCAAAAAAGTAGGCCTATTGGGTTCTTAAGACATGTCATAGATCCATCTCAAAAGGCTTTGATTCGATTAGTTACGACCATGGTAGACATTGTCATTGTTAATTGATGTTCAATAGGAACTGATTGCTATTCTGGTCATCATGGTCTGATGTTTATTCTGTTCAAGATTTTCTAATATTTTAAATATTTTTTGGATTCAGCAATCTCAAGATTTCTTCAAGACTTGGGGGAAATCCCGAACTATAGAATGGTATTGAAATCAACGTAAAAAAGTGTAGAGATTTGGTTACACGAACTGTCACAGCTCTCACACATAGGACGAAAGTCAAGGGACAGAGGATGACATGATAATGTAATTTATTTGGAATGGGCTACTCACATCCCAGGGAATGTAATCAGCTGGTAATTTGCTTAACATCTCATCTGCCAAACGATATACCACAGTTTCTCGTGTTTCTCCTCCACCACCTGATGAGTCTTTCGGTTGAATGCTGACAATAGTATCTAACACTTGTTTGGCTGTGTTAGTTTGATACCTTTAGAAACAGAAGAATGACAATAGTATTACAATGATAGTCTACTAATTTAAATGTATTGATTATACCACAGTCTTTGGTTTGGCTCAAAAGAAAACTAAACCAAATGACAACATTGCCGTGTCTGATTGATGTTTAATACTTACTAGGTTGTATTGATTTTAAAAAATAGAGACACGGAGAGGGAATATTTCATGACATTCATTGGAACACTAAGGAAAGAATCAAAGAAACACAAACCTGACTCTTGTTTTGATCAGTAATGTTTGTTCCTAACAAAATGATTGTAAAATCACCAACATAGTTTTAAAACATTAAAGACATTTTGACATCATGTCCTTTGGATGCAACATTAAATGTAGAGCCTCTAGTTATCTCTTTTCAGGAAAGAAATAATAGGCTAATGTCAATAAGCTAATCTATGAATTACTCTGCTGACTACAAATACATATAGCCTATTTTGTTGATGTATACACCCTATATATGCATGTTTACTGTACTGATACAAATGAAGTTCCATAGACTATAAAAAGTGAATAGACCTAGAAGCAAAAGTGGATTAAAGATTTTCTGATAGGGAGAGAACAAACTGTAATAATAAATGGCTCTAAATCAACACCAATAACAGTAAACTCAGGTGTACCTCAAGGAACAGTCTTGGGTCCACTACTATTTTTAATTTACATAAATGATTTACCAAATTGCATTAGTTCAGGAACAAAAGTCAGATTATTTGCAGACGATTGCATAATATATAGAACAATAAAAACAAAACAAGACACAGATATTTTACAAAGAGAATTAGATGAATTACAGAAATGGGAATCAAATTGGAGCATGTCTTTCCACCCAGAAAAATGTCAGTTGTTAAGAGTAACAAAAAAACTAAAACAAATTAATTCCACTTATCTTATTCATGGCAAACCAGTAACACAGACTAAAAACTCAAAATACCTAGGTGTTATAATAAATGAAAAACTGTCATGGAATCCACATATTGATGAAACTATAAAAAAATCCAACAAAGCATTAGGGTTTATTAAAAGAAATTTCTATAAATCAAATAAGAACATAAAACTAAAATGTTATTTAACCTTGGTTAGGCCAATAATAGAATATGCATCCACCGTGTGGGACCCCTCAACTCAAGAAAACATTAAGAAACTGGAACAAACACAAAATAGAGCAGTGAGATTCATAACAAACGAATATTCACATTTGACTAGGGTAACACCATTAGTAAAATCACTAAATTTAGAAAGCCTTCAGGACAGAAGACTCAAAAGTAAAGTAGCAATTATACATAAAACACTGAACCATAATCTTCAAATACAAAAACAAAATTTAATAAAATACTCTGAAAGACACAAAAATAAAGGCACATTCCTCGTCCCATATGCTAGGACAAATTTGTACAAATACTCCTTCTTCCCTAGTGCTATTAGAGCATGGAATGGGTTGCCTGAGCTAGCCAGAAAAACCAGTGACTTGGCAGAATTTAAGTCATTGGTTAATATGCATGACTAAATGCATGACGCGTAGGACGTAATCATCTTCTTTTTTGAAGTAACGTCTGTATTATATAAGATAAGATAAGATAAAAGATGTCTCACTGTTTAGAGATATAGACAAACATTCAGCACTTTTGGTAGCCTCCAGATAAGAGTATGTTGTATATATATATATATATATATGTATGTATTTGTTCATATGAATATTAAGTTCTTACGTCACATCTGCATTAGGATGTAAACCCAAGGCTTCTGGAGAGTCCACAGGTGGGAGTGCTTCGATGAAGTCAAGAATCTCAGCCATAATTCTGTTTCTTGCAATTTTATAGTTTTTGTAAAACTGGAAGCTATCATTGAACATAAAGTCACCAAACCAAACCTGTTTTGAAATGATTGGCATGTACTTTAGTAGAGTTAAAATAATAAGGATAAAAAAGCCGCAGATGTGGCCCTTGTGATCTATAGGGCAGATGATGTAAAGATCAATGGTTAACAAAGGTTTCATAAGGCCAACACAACCACCAACCACTTTACTTTCCCCAACAAATGTTAGGTAGTCTTTAGAGTTGGGTGTGCGTCCTAATAATCCCAAAATTAAAAATTCCATTCTTCACCAAGATTTCAACCTGAAACCCTTTATATATATGATTAGAAAGCCAAGCGCTGAACAACTCAGCCACTCCGCCCATTTACAAAAATAAGGATAATTGACTTAAAAACATTTTACTTCAAAGGTAATAAAGTAATTTTGCTGCGTGTATGGTGAGCTCTGTTTTGATCTGACGGAAATATTTGATTAAAATGGCTAAAATTCAGGCAAAGAAATCACAACATAAATGTCAATCTAGAGCTTAGTGGAACACTTTTATAAGCATTAACTTGAACAATGGTAAAATCCAAGACAATGAAATTACCCTGGTGAAAGTATTCAGAAGACGTTTGTCATAGTCATCAGTAACTCGACCACCATATTGAACTTCACCAATCATATAGCGAACAGTTGGCCAAGATATTCCCTTGAAAATACAATAGACAGTGTAATAATCAGTAATTGTAGATAAAATGCATGATAAATATAAAGTGTAGCCTAAATGTAATGTCTATTTTTTGCGTAACCACTCATAGACAGCTTATTAATTAAATGATAAAAAAATTACCCTTTTAATATCCATATCATCAAGATGATTTTGAATAAATTGAACACTTGCTCCCCAATCAGATGAGTTGAATTCGTAAGGTATATTCCATCCTAAGGGACCAAATTTTCTTCTTTCCTTTAAATGAATAAGACAAATACTTAGATACTCATGTCTATTGCAATACAAAATATTAGTTGTAGACAAGTCCAATCTCAGGTATATAAGCACCATGGACTGGACTAGGTTTATATTATAATATATTATGTTTGAATCAGTGTAGTCAATCAGTCTATTGCTAGTATTCTCCTACTTGGACAACTGTATGCAAGAAAGACACAGTGTAGAGCAAGGGTCTCCATTGGGGTAAATTGAAGATATCGATAAACTCTTGTGACAAGGAAGTGTACGTTCTTTTCAGACCAGCTTTAATCCCTTGCGGTGGATCATTGGTAAATTTCACTGATACCTGAAGGAAGATACATATAGAGTTACGTAGAGCAGCATATCAATTTCATCCTATAGTTTAGAAGAAGTAATTGATATGATATAATCATTACAATCCTAAATATATTTTGACTTATGAATTGAATAAGTAAACAATAAAATAAATTTAGCTTTCTTTTCTAATATCAAGTTAAAACAAGATTTTCTAAAAAAAATTGTTGTTTCATACAAAATTTAAAAAAAATTGTGTTTATATGAGAAAAAAAGCTCAAATATTTAATTTTAGAAAGAAAAGATAATGTAGAGTAAGATAGAGTTTATTCCTTTCACTGTCAATGCTCATTAAAATTTCAAGCTTGAGTCAATGGAAGTTCTATTTGTATTGTTGATTAGCTTTGACTCAATAACATCTCTCCAGTTTGCAGAGCAACAAGTACATCTGGATTCTGGAATCATTATCTTCACATTTGGAAATGTGTTAAGCAAACAATAAAAAATAAAAAAAACTGTTGGACAAAAAATGTTTGCATCAGCTTTATCCAGTTACATCTAAAGAAGCACTGCACAGGTTTTTAACCATGAGTTTGTTCATATCATCATTGTATATATAGAGATATATGCTTTATTTACCCATTCACCCACCGAGTGGAGACACATGGAACACCCACCTAGACGCTCACTAAGAAAGGCTTTTGATAAAGGTTTGCCATATATCCTAGGAAATGAGCATTCTATTACCAGATGTAATAATTTGTCACAATCTCTCCCCCTCCACCCAAAACAAAAAGCATCAAAATCTGAATGTAACCAACCAAAAGAATATGCCCTTGAATCTAACCAACCAAAAGAATATGCCCTTGAATCTAACCAACCAAAAGAATATGCTCTTGAATCTAACCAACCAAAAGAATATGCCCTTGAATCTAACCAACCAAAAGAATATGCCCTTGAATCTAACCAACCAAAAGAATATGTCTTTGTTACGTGCGCATCTTAGTGTAAATGTGAAATGGTGCGAATGCGTGTTGAAAGTGAGAGGAGAACAAAAATGGAGGACTATGAACAAGAAAGTGTTTTCAGTGTTAATAAAGATTAAAGTATTTATAAACGGTGATTTGTCATTTACATGTCTAAAGAGTCTCATCTAATGTGAAGACGTAACAAGTGGCGCCCAACGTAAAGGTAAAACCCACATATCCCTCTATACACAGTGGATCTCCTGTCAACAGACAGTAGAGATAGTAAAGTCTAGATCTAGAGACAGGAGAACATTCGAGTCGATATTATTAGCAATAGACTATGGCGGACAAGGCTGAGGTAGCAGCGTTGAAGGAAGAGGGAAGGTTGTTGGAGCTGGAAGGGGCAGAACTAAGAAAATAAGGGCAAGAAAGGTTAATAGAGAGGGAGAGATTAGCGATGGAAAGAGACAAAGAAAAGGAGAGATTAGCGATGGAAAGAGAAAAAGAAAAGGAGAGATTAGCGATGGAAAGAGACAAAGAAAAGGAGAGATTAGATAAGGAGGACAAAAGAGAAAGAGAAAAGGATAAGGAGATAGTAGCAATTGAAAGGGAAAAGAAAAATGAATGAGTTGCCATTGAAAGAGAAAGATTAGCGTTTGAAAAAGAGACAGCCGAGAAAAAGTTAAAAACAAACCAAGAAAAAGAGAGTGATAAAAGAAAGAATGACACTACAGGGAATAAACTGGCCAAATATAAAGGTTTGATATTCAACGAAGACAAAATGGACATTGACATTTGTTTGAAGAAGTTCGAAATAGAAATGAGAGAACTGGAGTACCCTGAAGACAAATGGACATTCTTATTGTCTAGATCATTTACAGCGGAGGTGCCGTCAAAAATATGTATGAACCAGAGTAACTACAGCATTGTGAAAGAACAACTACTTCGAACTTTCGGGAAAACAGAAGCTTTCTATCGCCAACAGTTTGTTAATTGTGAGATAGAACCAGAGGATGACCCGCAGACCTTCCTGGACAAAATGAGCAGCCATTTCGATAACTGGATAGAGACCGCTGAGGTAGAAAAAACCTTTGACAGTCTTAAGACATTTCTCATGCTGGACAAAGTGATGTACGAGTGTCAGGAGGAATTAAAAATATTTCTGTTGGAGAGGAAACCAAAATCCATAAAAGACATAGTAAGGCTGATAAGGGCCTATATGGTGGCTCATCCCGATAAGAAACTATCCAGGGGCAGCGACATAGAGGAAATAGTTGCCTTTAACAGAACATGTGAGACACAGAATAACTCTCACAGAACAAGGGAGACACAGGATAGACATTATAGACGTGATACAGTTGAAAGACAATGGAAGATATCAAGGAAACAGACAGGAAAGAAAGGACTGGGAGAAAGGTGGAATAGAGCAAGGCTTATCATTGTCATCTGATACTGGAACATTGGAGGTTTTTCAGACATTCGTAGGGAACAAGGCAGCCAAGACCATCAGGGATACAGGGAGCACTATTATTGGAGTGAATAAGAAATTAGTGGAAGACCATGAATATACAGGCGAATCTAGGAAGTGTGTTATGTTTAATGGGAATATTGTACAATTACTGATTGCTAAAGTTATTATAGACACACCGTATTTTAAGGGGACAGTAGAAGCTTGTGTTGTAGATCAGGGTGAGATAGATTTAATTATTGGGAACATTCATGGGGTGAAAATATGTTCAGTAGGGGAGATTGAGAATTGGAAGAAATATTATGGGATAAAGTCTACTCGATGTAGAAATGGGGAGGGGGAAGAAGACATAAGATCCCATACATCAGACGACATGGGTAGCAGAGAGCACGAGAAGAAAGAATTACCAGATAAGGTAGAAAGCAATGCAATTGGAATGGGTCCAAATCAAAGTAAAGTAAGGCAATCAGTGGTACAGGGAACGCGATTTAAACCTACATACACACGTACAAGTCCATACATCTTATGCTTTAATTGTGGGAGAAGGGGGCATACTAGAAGACAGTGTCAACAGTTAATCAGAGTTAAGGAATTAAGGTACAATAGTGTAGAGACGTATACGAGAAAAGATATGGATATTAACAGGCTAGTAAACAATACAGCTAGATCATTCTGTAGTGGGATCACAATGGGACATCATTGCAAAGGAGGGAAGCGGAAAGGATGGCATGTCAATAATGTTAAAATTATATAGATAGGATTAGATTCTACAATGAATAAATATATGTGTAATGAATTGGATATTGTTGTTACGTATGCATGTAGGTTAAGGATACTACATTATAGAAGTTTAGTAAAGGCTATATAGAGAATGTAAAAGAATATAAGTAGTGGAAAGTAGATACGTAGATTTTGCACAATGTATTTAATTTTGCGTGGTTCTGTTTGATTATAATTATTCTATTAACATTACATTTGTAAGAAAATTATTGAAATGGTGTGGTAGAAATACATAAAAAGAAACGTCAAGACTGGAATTATTATATAGGCCGGATGATACTAAGAAGTAAATAGCATTGGGTTAAATCTATGATATTAGGAGTGTTATAAGTTAGTTATATGCTGAGTCATGTTGTTGGGGGTACAATATGCATGGAGCAAGATGGATTTGCTTTGTTTACTATTTGATTGCGGCTGGAATGAGGGTGTTTTGTACAGGCATAAAATTATGAGTGGGGAGTTGTATTAATGAAATGTGATACAATTTTATTTAGCAAATCATTAATAGAAATATGATTACTTATAGATATATGTTAACAGAAGTTGTTGCAATTGCTTATAATAACAGTTATTATTGTGATTAATATAATTGTCATTTTGTGTTCGAATTGTAGTGGTATTAACAAGACATTGTGTATGATTTTTTTTGGGTTATTACATTATGGTTTTATATGTTACAGATTTTTTTAAACTTGGAATAGTCTGATAATATATCCAGTGATTTGTATTTTGGACGTTTGATGTACATCGAACTTGTTAAACAGGGGGGGGGGGGGTTACGTGCGCATCTTAGTGTAAATGTGAAATGGTGCGAATGTTGAAAGTGAGAGGAGAACAAAAATGGAGGACTATGAACAAGAAAGTGTTTTCAGTGTTAATAAAGATTAAAGTATTTATAAACGGTGATTTGTCGTTTACATGTCTAAAGAGTCTCATCTAATGTGAAGACGTAACAGTCTTGAATCTAACCAACCAAAAGATTTTGTCCTTGAATCTAATCAACCAAAAGAATCTGTCCTTGAATCTAACCAACCAAACGAATATGTCCTTGAATCTAACCAACCAAAAAATCTGTATTTGAATCTAACCTATTAAAGGATTCCGTCCTTGAATCTAACCAACCAAAAGATTCTGTCCTTGAATCTAACCAACCAAAAGATTCTGTCCTTGAATCTAACCAACCAAAAGAATCTTTCTCTTTTAGTTTCAAGCACTCACCATTGTGGACACAGACAATGTGATATTTTCTCCTCCCCGCATACGAAAACAAAAGAGCATATATACAGTGAAAATTCTTTTGTTGTAATGTAGAATACAAGATAGAGAAGTCTTGTTTATACAACTTGAAAGATAGCAAGAGTAAAAATAATTAAATGTTAATGTAAAAATGATATGTTGTATCTATATTAATCACTAATAAAGAAAACGTCATGGATTTGTTAATTAACATTGTCAAAATGACCATTGAGCTAATTGCTTTTCTAGTCACACTTTAGTAGCAGGTCATTTGTTTTAAAAGTCTGAAGACCAAAACAAAACAAAATATAGATGGAATCAAATGTACAACAAAATAAACAACGCTTATATTATAACGCGCTTAAAAGTAGAATATAATTGCAAACAAAAGCGTTGGGCCTTTAGACCTAACTTATACAAAACACACCAAAGTCCTTTTTTATTAATTTATAAAATATTCTACTGTTTTATTGCGTTTTAATATAATCGTGTTTGTGTGTGTGTGTTTTACTTTATTTTTTGTTTAAAAGAAAGAAAAAACAAAATGACCTGTAATAATCCAATGGAAAATGAGTTGTGAACTTCTGTTGTAATCCATAAACGAAATTGAAAGGAAATGTTCTCAGTCTCTAGAATTGTTGATAACACTTCATCCAAATATTGCAAACACAAGTGACAATTCTGTAGCAGTGCCCAGCCCCCCTGTCAGGAACAACATGTGAAAACAACTTGTGATGTTAAAAGTGAATTATTGGCCTAAAGTCTGATAACGTGTTCAAAATTTGTACCAGGCAGACAAGACAGAGCTTTGTAAAAAAAAAAGAAATACCTCAGACATATTTGGGACAATCCTATAGTTTTGAAAAGCAACAAGAAAAACATGACATCCTTCATAGGCTACTCATAGAGCGATTATTCTTCTATTAATAACGAATAAGTATTAGATTTTTAATAGATAATCCTTTAATAAAAATGTTATACTAGATCTATTCATTCGCTTAGCCAGTGGTGATCGGGTATTACATTAAAAAAAAACTATTTTTGAATTTTAATATTTAAAAAATATTATTCATTATATATTAAGTATAAAATAATCGCTATTATGATAATGTATCAGTTTCATAAAGAAACAATTATCATTTAGGATTTAGATAATAAAAGTTATACCTGTTGTCTGTTTTAGTTGTAGATCTTATTTTTACAAAGCTTATATCAACTCAGTCTGTCTGGCTGGCCAAAAGTTTGTACATCTTATTGCTCCCACACCCAATCTCGGATCAAACGGAAATTTTGCACAATTATTTCTTTTACCTGAAAACACAAGAATCAATAAAAACAAATAATCAAATAGTTAAATAACTACTGGTGATTAATTATTCTGTTTGGTATTTTGAACAAAGGAAAGAAATTGTACTAGACTGAAGTGGTGGTATAAGCTGAATTAGTCCCCATCATAGTTAATCGTCTGAGGCTTATATATAATGAACACAATCATGAAATAGAAACAATAGATAACAATACAAACTTCCATGTTCATAAGCTCTTCGCTAGAACAGTGGTTACCGTGCTGGCTACAGAAGCCTTTGAAAGCTTAAAGCCCACGTGTTCAAATTCAGGTCGTTCTTCACTTTTTTTTTTAAATAAAAAAGCGACCACCCGTATACCCCGTTCTTTCTCCCTCTAGATAATTCTGATTTATTATTGTTAGTCTAGATCTATTACGAATTGAATTACATAACTCACTTAATATAAGATTTGTTTTTTTTTAAGTATTTTATTGTATTTTTATTGTTATGATGTATAGTTCTATATCTTATCGTGTTATTTTTTTCAATCCTATTTCTATATCTTATCATGTTATTTTTACCTAATGTAGTCGGTAATCTTATCATGTTATTTCTATCAGGTGTAGTCAATAATCTTGTGTTATCGTCATCCTCAAAGCTATTCACATAGTCTATAATTGCTTAAACATCTTTATGTACTTTGAATTATATATATTACATATACTGACACACACTTTCCGTGTTGAATAAACTTACATGCTCCATAAAATTGGAAATCAATTTTCTCGAATGAACTTCTTGTCCTTGCCCCATAGAAACTGCATGAAAAGCTGTCAATTGAAAAAGTTAGTTTTAGTCATCTGAGATCTAATAATAGAGAGATTGATTGTTAGCGAAAAAGTCAAATACACAAAGATTAAACTCACGAATTTCTAGTTTTTTTGCTAGAGTTTCAATTTCATTGGTTGGGTCTGAGCCCATTGATAACAAAGCAATCAGAGGGATCCTAGGGTTCGTTTCTTCCACCATAGCTTCAAGGTCAAGGATGATTGCCTCAGTAAATTTAAGTCCCAGTGAGTAACTAATATACTTTCGAGCTTGCACCGAAGTTCTGTCTGGACACCAGCATCTACAAGAACATCACACAGAAGTTACAACCTTTCATTGACAGTAGGAACACTTAAGTCAGATTTAGTATTAACTATTTATTTGAAAATAAGGAAATGACAAAGAGAGTTTGTCTTGCACACAAACTCAGAAGCATCCCCCAAAGAGTCTTTAGCTCGGCTCTTTGAAATTAATAAACGAGCTGTGCTTTGACCAGATTTTGTCCCTTTTTTTTTAATGGCTCTTATTTTTCTGAATATTATAAGAAGGAAAAGCCTTAGATTAGACAGCACATACCATCTAACAAGATTTAATTGTAAATCTATTAACCATTTAGAGATTATTAGCTTTTTTAATCTAGGACATTGCAATAATATATGTTTACGATAAAAGAGCTTTGACCGCGCCTGCCGCAATGTCCTGCAAGATACTTAGGCTGGAACATAATAATCTTCAATTTTAAAAAAAACTTTCGAAAGTTCTCATTCAATTCATCAAAGAAATATCGCGAAGAATAGGCCAAGAAATACTTCATACATCTAGAATATTTAGGCCCTAAGCTAAAAAAAAAAGATTTTTAGTATGTAAACATAATTAGAACTAAAAAATCTAAATGTAAATGTATAATAATGAAGCCCATTAACTAGGTCAAAGTCATCGTGACCTAAGATGCAAGTCGCAATGTTACGACGGTCGATACTAATGTAATACGAATAGAGATTGATTTTTTGATATGTCCTGCAGATAGCTCTGTGATAGTCAGTGTGATTGTTTTGTCAGGCCCGTCCTGTTAATGTAACCCAGTAACCCACATTGCTGGCATGTCGAAAGAATGTGCCAATTAACAGATAGAGGGGATAATTGAATTCCTTTTTGACGATCTAACATGAATAAAGCAGCATTTAAACAGACAAGAAAGTGTTTGTTAGTCACTACTAGCCTACTATTACATGGTGTCAGATGGACCGACTCCACCCGCCACAACCGCTGGAATTTAATGGAAATGTTGCAGAAAACTGGAGAAGTTTTAAGCAGTCGTTTCAAATTTACACAATAGCAAGTGGACTTGATACTAAAAGTAAACTAGTACAGTCCATGACGTTACTACATGTCCAAGTATACAACACATTCCAGTGGACGGACGATGAGTGTGAAGACTGCGATATCAGCAAGTCTTTTCATACACTGAATTGCGTTTTAAACAACTTTGAACACAAATACTGCCTTCCCAGGAAGAATGTAACGATTGAAATACATAATTTTGTCAAGAGAAGTCAAAATGAAGGAGAAACCTTTGACAGCTTTTTGACCGATCTCAAGGCAAGGTCTTGTAAAAGATTCACTAATTAAAGACCAAATAGTAGGCGGTATAAGAAATGACAGCACAAGAGCAAGACTTTTAAGAGAACCTGATCTGAACATTATCAAAACTGAAAACATTTGCCGAGCAGCGGAAGCAACTGAATGGCAACTCAAAGTCATGAAAGAAGAATGTGACGTTCAAGTTGTGTCTTCAGCTACAAAGAACTTTAGTAGAATGCAATCAACCTTGAACTGCGGTAATTGTGGCAGACAACATTTACCAAAGCAGTGTCCAGCATACGGTAAAATATGTTACAAATGCGACAAAATGAACCATTTTTCTAGTGTATGCAGATCAAATAACATCCAATTCATCAATAACAAGACTGAAGCTACAGATGAGACCAAGTCTGAAACTTTTTTAATAGGTAGTATAGGTTTACAAAACCAATGTAATGAGTGGAATGCAGTTATCACTCTAGAATACAAACATATAACATTTATATTGGATACAGGGGCACAAGTCAACATTCTTCCTTATAGGATTTTCAACCAACTTAGAAGAAAGAAACTACAGAAGTCAACATCAAGACTTACTACATACAGTGGTGAACATTTAAAGGTTGTTGGCAAAACACACATTAAATGTTCAGTAAAAGAAAAAACTGCATGGATAGAGTTTCAAGTAGTAGATACACACTCCAAACTAATTTTGGGTTTACCAGGTTGCCAGCAGATGAACCTTTTTCAGAGAGTACATTTTTTAGAAGATGAAACATTAAACAACTATGCTGATGTTTTTACTGGCCTTGGATGCTTAAAAGAAGAGTATACAATCAAAGTTGATGCAGTGGACCATTAATGCCGAAATATTTTAATTTTTTAAGCAAACTATGGTGGTGAACTTTGTCAAAAGCCTTGGAAAAATCTAGTAAGATAGCATCTATTTGTTCACTATTATCTAAACCTTTTGAAAAATCATCAATTAGTCCTATTAGTTGTGTTTCACATGATCTATATTTCCTAAAGCCATGTTGGTATGGGGTGAGGACATTATGTTTGTATAAGTGGTTTATGATGTTGCTACATATTATGTGTTCTAGGATTTTACATGTGATGCTGGTGAGTGATACTGGTCTGTAGTTTCCTGAATCAGATTTTTCTCCTTTTTTAAATAGGGGGTGACATTAGCTTCTTTCCCGTCCTTTGGTACTCTGCCCTGGTTAAGCGATGCCTGAAAGAGTATTTTGAACACTGGGGCTAGCTCATTGCTTAGTTCTTTGAGTAATCTAGCTGGAATACCATCAGGTCCAGACGCTTTATTTGGTTTGGTGTTGGCTAATAGTTTTTGAATTCCATTTTCTTGTACTACTAAATCTTCTATGTTGTCTACTTGGTTCAAATTAAGAATTATGTCTTTGTCTCCTGGGGCTGAGAATGCTGATGCAAAGTATTGTTTAGGATGTTTGCTTTAGTTTCATTATCATTATGTATTATGTTATGTTCATCTTTTAATGGTGCTATGCCTGTTGTTTCCATTTTCTTAGACTTAATGTATGACCATAGGTTTTTGTTGTTATCTTTAGATATTACATTGTTTATGTATTCACTCTGCAGCTGTCTGCTTACTTTTTGGGTTAGGTGTTTAATTCTATTATTGGCCTAACCAAGGTTAAATAACATTTTAGTTTTATGTTCTTATTTGATTTATAGAAATGAGTGGATACAAATCTCCTGTACAAAAGGAAAAGCTTAAACATAGCTGGCTGACTGACTGACTCAGCACCTATTCTATCACTTGAGATGAACGCAAAAAATAAAAAAAATTAACCTGTTATTACTTGCTGTGTACATATATAGCCATTGTCATTTTCGACTCCATATGTTTTTTTTTAACCAGTAATTGTAGGTCCGCATTGAAACGCTCCGCCCTCCCGCCACAATAATTTCTGATATCGTTATTACTTTCTTCAGTTTTAAAGAACTATTTTTACTTTTTTTGTATGTGTACTAGTTATAGTTGGCGCATAACTTGTTGTTGTGGTCATTAAACACAAAATGTAAATATCAGTTAAAGTGGGACAAATGTCAGGTGTGAACAGAAGATGGAATGGGAAAGAAAGTTTCCAAGTCATTTCACGGATGAGATATTGAGGGCTGGCCTCTACGTGGATGTAAAGTTTTCAACTCTAGATCTGAAGAAATCAAATAGAGAATGTCATAAGGATGAGATATTGAGGGCTGGCCTCTACGTGGATGTAAAGTCTTCAACTCGATCTGAAGAAATCAAATAGAGAATGTCATAAGGATGAGATATTGAGGGCTGACCTCTTTGGCTACGTGGATGTAAAGTCTTCAACTCTAGATCTGAAGAAATCAAATAGATAATGTCATAAGGATGAGATATTGAGGGATGGCTTCTATGGCTACGTGGATGTAAAGTCTTCAACTCTAGATCTGAAGAAATCAAATAGATAATGTCATAAGGATGAGATGTTGAGGGCTGACCTCTTTGGCTACGCGGATGTAAAGTCTTCACATCTAGATCAGAAGAAATCAAATAGATAATGTCATAAGGATGAGGTATTGAGGGCTGACCTCTTTGGCTACGCGGATGTAAAGTCTTCACATCTAGATCTGAAGAAATCAAATAGATAATGTCTTAAGGATGAACACAATAATGTGGGTGAAGTTAGGATGACACAAAAAAGGTGAGGACATCTAAAGGTTAAAGGTTATACAAATGGTTGTGGCGGGAGCGACGAAGGATAGGGAATCAATGTCGCGGTGTCAAGGTCCCAGATTTAAAAATAAATTAGAAGGAGTGGTTAGAAATTGCAGGTGCGCGTGAGAAGCTTGGAGATGGTAAAAAACTTTTAAAGGGATGCATGATGGGTAGTTTGAGGGACTGAAATGTGACTAGAGTATAGTAATGTGTTTACATTTCATTGTTTTGTACAGTGTGTATATTATGTTAGTGAATCCTAGTTCCAAAATTAATAGATTAGTGTTTACTATTATGAGATTTCAGTTTTGAAGTTATACTTTACATTTGTATCTCTGGAATTACTATATTATTTGAGTGTTCAGTAATTGTTTAAATACGAAGCCGAACATCAAAAACGCATTGTCTGATCAACACAATCTCATTAATCAAGACATCGTGACATCTAGCACTTAAACATTTGGAGTCACCCGATAAAAATCATTTGCCAAATTCTTACAACTGCGTGCGAAGCACTTTATAAAAGAGCTTTTGAATGTTAATTTTACTAGTGGGAAAATAATCTGATCACGACTAATAACGAGCCTTTAATAGTTTTTCGTTTGTGACTTTAGAAGCATTTTTATAAACAATTTAAGGCCCAGATATTTTTTAACAAAGTTATTTTTTTTTTTTAAAAGAATCTGACCTAACCCTGAATTCTTTCATTAAAAAATGTTTGTTTACATAATTAATTTTTAAAAAAGTTGACTTTTACAAAGCAAAAAATAGCCGTTGAGTTTTTGAGATCTAAACGAGAGGGACATATCACCCACAACTAGTAGCGACTTTTTCCTTTACATACACCCAACTAATAACTGAATATTGAATATAGTAAAACAAATCAATGATACATTACATCATTGGGACATTTTTAGCCCCCCCCCTCTCCCCCCTCCCCAATAAATTCTAGTTAAGCGAATGTATAATTCTAGTCCAGGCTTAGACGACGGTGTAATGAATGTTCCTGAAGTTGTATTTATTTATTTAATCGGAAATAAATAAAGACGTACTAGACCAAATTTAATTTTTGAAGATAATATTTCAAAAAGTAATAATGGTCAAGCTAGAGTTTTCCCAGTGTGGCCGATTAGCTAGAAATTCTTTTCAAAAAGATATACATAACTGTCAAATTTCTAAGAAGAAAATCGTTAGAACCGTTTTCGAGATCCGAGTCCAGGTTTTTCCGCCCAGTTCCCATGAATTTGCAAGCTGTATAGAGAATTTGTAAAAATGAAACCTTTTTTTTACCGCGCCCTAAACCCTCACATCTCTCCATCCCTTTCCCTCAAATCCTGTTTAAGCGCTTGGATAAATCAACTAAGAATATATAAAATTCTAGCTCGGTAATACGGATCCAGCCAGGACAACATTTAAAGACAGTAGACTAGACTAAAATCCTGGATCTAGATATATACGGATGTATGCAAACGCGACATGAAGCTCTTCAAAATCGACACTGGCAACTGGGAAGAGCTAGCACTGGACAGATCCACATGGAGAGAGAGCATAAAGGAAGGGTCACAGATTGCAGGTCATACACAACAGAAGCGGAAAGAAGGGTGAAAATGCAACGGCGCCTGGTGATTATATATGCCCAACCTGCGATCGCAGCTATGTATCAAGGATTGGCCTCTTTAGTCACACAAGAAGTTGCAAAGGGAAAAGATCGTCTCCCGAGACGTAAAATGCCACAGATATATATACTACAGAAGATTCTAGTTTGGTGATTATATTTCTAGATTCAGAAGGCTGTGCGCAAAATATTCCTGAACTTCTATTTATTTATTTTATTCTTTACGTTTTTTAAAGGAAAAGATTGCCTAGGTCAAGGTTTATTTTTGAAGATATTTTGTTGAAAAATCATAATGGTCGAACTAGAGTTTTCCAAGAGTGGCCATTAGCTTATAATTCTTTTCCCAAATATATACATCAACTGTCAAATCTTTAGGGAAATCTGAGAACCGTGTCCACCCAGATTTTTTGTTGTTGTTGCTTCCCACATTGTTTTTTCAATGAAAAATTCACAAGCTGTATAGATGAATTGAAGAAATATGAATCAATCACTTGGTTACACTTATCACCAACCTTATTAAAAGAAGCTTAGAGAAGGGCTCCAACGTGTTGCTATAATTTTCAGGAATTGTTTCTTCTTCAGGACTAGGTTTATCAAACCAATTTCTCCAAGCTTTGTCATTGTTACTAACCTAAAACACAATGAACAAAATAACAGTGTGTTACCTACTTGAGGTTTCTCTTTTTTGATCCTTGGATCTACATCTTTAAATATCAAACAACAGTCAACGTTTTGGTTCCTTGGATTAAGATATCTAATATACAAAAGTAAACTATTTTTTTTCCCTTAGATCTAGTTATTAATATCAAGTAACACTAATCTCTTTTCAATATCCTGCTACCATGTATTCTTTCCAACTCTTACAATGAAGTTTGGCAAAACATTTTCTGTTCAACAGCACAATTTTTGTTATTGACATATTGAAGAAAAAAGTCTCAAGTCAAGATATATAATATATTAATGTGCACTCACCATTGACAGACTTTAAAACAATGTCTCCACTCATCAAATTTTAAAGAAAACACTCTCAATATTACAATGAAACAAACTTGAGCCAGAACATTGCTAAATGTTACAATTGAAAATAAGACAAACCTGAGTCAGAATATTGCTAAATGCAGATAATGAACTTAACATGACCAAGTTAAGCCATGTCATGTCTGTGATCCATCGGACAGGTTTGGGAGACACAGCATTTAAATCTAAAGCTGCTCCACCTGCAAACCAAAGAAATGTGCGGATTAAAATCCTTTTACGTTACAAATCAAATTAGTTGAATAGCCAAATGGATTAAAGTTTCTGGTTTAATAATTTAAAAATTTAAATGTGGCAGTACCAATTTCCTTATGAACTACCAACAACTACAGCTCTAGCTCCGTTGATACAAAAAGAAGAGACGTGCTTGTGTTGAAAGTGTTGCTTATACTGTTGACTGTTGTGTATTGTTAGTTTTACTAACGACTTGATACAACAGGATACAGAGATTTATTAATGTTATTATTATTACATATTCATATGTATTCAATGAACTGATTGTTATGAAGATATAGTTAAATCATAGGTGTAACTTACAAAGAACGCATCACGAATGAAGAGATTAGAAACAGGGCTAATACAGCTATTGGACCAGACGATGGCCTGATAACCACTTCAAAAAACGTAAACTCAAACTCTTTGGCCACATCACAAAGTTCTCAGAGTCGCAAAGATCTTTTTTCAGGGAACAGCACCAGGAAGAATATAGAGAGGAAGACAGAGAGAGCTATGGGAAGGCATTAAAGGCAAAGGACAGAGAGGAATGGAGAAAGCCGGTTGACATATCTTGTGTGGTGCCCTAACGGTGCAACAGACTAAGGGATAGGTGAAGGTGAAGTTAAATGTGAATCTGGCTTAACTGATGTTATTGAATGATTTCTGATTGAACTTATTGTTTTGTAAAGGCCCAATCTCTCATTCAAAGCCTCAACAAATAAAACATTTCCCTTTAGTTGTATGTTTTACATTGGTACATTCATCTGCAGTTCACGTGTATACTATGAAAGACTGTTGTTTTAAATTATATTCCACTTCTATGCAGACTAAACAGATTTTTATCTTTAAAAAAGTAAACATTTTTTGTAGATGTAGGTAGTTTGTACTATAGAAATTACTTAATTTAGTAATACAATTTTTTTAAAAAATTACTAAATAGTCTCCGTGTTTTTACTATTGATAGTGAATAGTTGTAAAAATGGTGTATTTTTTATGAAAAACTGCTTGATGTCATGATGTCGGCTTTTAATATATTTTCTAATTTACGAGATCTAAACGGGACGGACGGACAGACCAGACAAAACTAATAGTAGCTATTCTCCTGTGCCTTCGCACAGACTTCAAGAGAGCCAGCAGCTCAGCAACAGAAAGTTGGCTAGAAGTTGAACAAAAAATGTCGATAACTTTGATGAATAACCAAATTTATTCACGTTTCTGGTTTAATAATTGTTTGTTAATTATGTGGCCTCTAGAAGAACTTGCAGAATCAAACGATAAATAAGCCTCAATATGCATATCTATATATATTTACCAACTATCACTCACTGATTGATCAAGATATCTCTAAAACTTTCAAACGTATCCGCATAACATGTAATACTCATTTACCTCTTAGGTGCTCACTAGGATGCGCTTTTACACATTCACAAATTCGGTCATAAAATAGCATAGAGAATCTGTGTTATATATTTCGATACTAAAAAATGAGGATTCCAGAGACAGATAGAGAGAGCGGGCAGTTTCATTTTATTGTAACAGATACTATAATTCATGGCCTGCATATTGGAATGTTCGCATTACTAATCGATATCAAGCCTAGAAACAAATCAACGGGCGTAGCCGGTGTGTAATGCTGGTATTGTATATGCACTGCTATTAAGTTGAAACTGATATTGTTTATATGCTGTCTATGTATACAATGTATTAACATATTGTATTGATGACCTTTGATAAAAATTTGAAATTCTTGCATTTTGACATTTCCCTTTGCCATATCAATCTTAATGGCCAGCAATAAAGTAAAAAGTAATCGATCTTGGTTGTAGAGGGATCGTGAAGTATACGTCCACACCTCATAGGTCAAGTACTCAATTATGTTCAAAATTCTTTTCTGAGTTTGTGGATGAGGTTTTGACCTGAAATAAATACAGTTTTAAGACAAGAAAAAGAAAAAAAAATACTTTAAAAAAAAAAACAAGGCTTATATTAAATGTAATGGTGTCATCGAGTTTGAATCAGTCATATAATTACATTTGTAATAGCTCAAGTCTAACAAAAATGGATCTGTTATTATTATTATGGCTTTTATATATCGCTACTTTCATGCTTATAGCAGGGAGTATCTGGGAGTAGGTTTTTCCGTGCTGCCTTCAGGCGCTCAGTAAACACAACTCTGCCCGAGTCGGGTGTCGAACCTCGAGCCCCTTTCATATATAGCCAAGCCTAGCCAAATTCAAGCGCACTTAGCCTCTCGACCACGTTGATTTTCTGTTCGATTAGAAATATTTTTACCAATTGTTTTTGTTTAGCGCAATATTATGCTTTTAGCTTTCTCAATGCGCTATGGTCCTATCACTTATCTGGACCTGTTGGGAAACGGAAATGGGGGGGGGGGGGAGGGGAGAAAGGGGTATCTGTTTCAATGTTACCGTGATCGCTTTTTAAATGATTTAAAAAAAAACAACTTGTTCAGTCAAGGCTCAAGCCTCTTCAAGATGAATCTTTCAACTTATATCAAGTATGATTTCTTTCCGTTGTTCGATTCCTTACCAAACCAAATCATTAATTATCAATAGTTAATTAACTATTTGGTTATTTTTCTATATTGATTCTTGTTTAGTCAGGTTGCCTACAAGAAATAATTGTGCACATTCGCCCCACCCTGAACTAGATCCTTTAAAAAATGATGTCAAATTATTTGTCACTACAAATGAGCCTAAACAAAAGAGGAAATATACGAGAATAGGAACATTCAAATCTTAGTGCACGTACACAGCTCACTCCTAGATAAACATCCGGGTCCTGATTCCTGGTATTCAGTATTTTCCTTTTCCTACAATAGACAGTAACGCTGAACTTGTCTGTAAGTTTTGTTTGCAACAGACTTAACTTTTGGAGGACAAAAATGGCTGGGTAATCTTTAGGCCTAAACTCTAAAGCAAATATTTGAGTAATAGTGTTTTAAAAAAAGGATTCGACCTACATCTCGTGGGGAAGGAAGAAAGGGACATCTAGGGGGATTTTACCGTAATTGTTTTGAAAGGCATTTACAAATTTAAAAAAAAAGGGGGGGGGGGAACGACCTAAATTCGAACTCGAGGCTGACACCTCCTAGGGCGACGTGCTAACCACTATGCTAGTGATGGCTTCGTGATTACAGAACATTGTATGTTATACCACCACTTCAGGCAAGTACAATTTCTTTCCCTTGTTCGAGATACCAAACAAAACAATTAATTATTAATAGTTAATTTAGTAATTTTTTTATTATTCTTGTTTTGTCAGATAAAAGATATAATTGTGCAAAATTAATTTTTAATAATTTTAATAATTCAATACTATTTCGTACCTGTGCATAGAGTTATCGAATAGAACTAGAAACTGAGTCAGTGAAATTGAATACATTCTGTTCACCATGACGAGGTCACATAACAAGAAATAGAGAATACTTCCTCTTGCCGCCACTGTAGAGTTCAAGGGAATTTGTTAGCGACAACGTTTCAACGGACTGAACGCTATAGTTCTAGTTTTATTCAACTCGCTCATAAGTTGTAGAACGAAGGACAAACACGTGAAGGTGTTATGACGTATAGGAACTTGATTTCCAATGTACAAACAGGTGCATGATTTTAGAGCACAGAATATTGAAACAATCTAAAACCCAATCCATCAGGAGACTTGATTATTACTTTAACCCAGTCAGCAACTCTGAACTAAACGATGGAAGTCTACTACCCGCAGTCGTAAAAATAACAAATAAATAAATAAACATTCCATGTCTTGATTGTTACAACTTTTTAAGGAGGGAGAGTTTTGTATGCTATTTGTGTGTATTTGGGACTTTGGGAAACAACTGACACCCAATTCAGTAATGACGTTGTATCATTCCCAACCGCGATCTCAAATTGGATTTGCAAATTCATTCAAACGTTATACATTTGAATGATTTTATGTTTTTCTAGCATTGAAATATTTAGTTGAATGGATCATTAACACTATAAAAATTTGCTTTGACAAAAAAAAATAAATAATAATAATAATTAAGTCCGGGAATAAAATATTTCTCAAAGCAAATAGTGTGAATAGATTTTTTTGTTTTGCATGATGTCTAGAATGGCCAAGAATTCTTGATAATTATTGTAAACATATAGACAAGAGACAATTTCAAAAGTCTTGCATGATGTCTAGAATGGCCAAGAATTCTTGATAATTATTGTAAACATATAGACAAGAGACAATTTCAAAAGTCTTGCATGATGTCTAGAATGGCCAATAATTCTTGATAATTATTGTAAACATATAGACAAGAGACAATTTCAAAAGTCTTGCATGATGTCTAGAATGGCCAAGAATTCTTGATAATTATTGTAAACATATAGACAAGAGACAATTTCAAAAGTCTTGCATGATGTCTAGAATGGCCAAGAATTCTTGATAATTATTGTAAACATATAGACAAGAGACAATTTCAAAAGTCTTGCATGATGTCTAGAATGGCCAAGAATTCTTGATAATTATTGTAAACATATAGACAAGAGACAATTTCAAAAGTCTTGCATGATGTCTAGAATGGCCAAGAATTCTTGTTAATTAATGTAAACATATAGACAAGAGACAATTTCAAAAGTCTTGCATGATGTCTAGAATGGCCAAGAATTCTTGATAATTATTGTAAACATATAGACAAGAGACAATTTCAAAAGTCTTGCATGATGTCTAGAATGGCCAAGAATTCTTGATAATTATTGTAAACATATAGACAAGAGACAATTTGAAAAGTCTTGCATGATGTCTAGAATGGCCAAGAATTCTTGATAATTATTGTAAACATATAGACAAGAGACAATTTCAAAAGTCTTGCATGATGTCTAGAATGGCCAAGAATTCTTGATAATTATTGTAAACATATAGACAAGAGACAATTTCAAAAGTCTTGCATGATGTCTAGAATGGCCAAGAATTCTTGATAATTAATGTAAACATATAGACAAGAGACAATTTCAAAAGTCTTGCATGATGTCTAGAATGGCCAAGAATTCTTGATAATTATTGTAAACATATAGACAAGAGACAATTTCAAAAGTCTTGCATGATGTCTAGAATGGCCAAGAATTCTTGATAATTATTGTAAACATATAGACAAGAGACAATTTCAAAAGTCTTGCATGATGTCTAGAATGGCCAAGAATTCTTGATAATTATTGTAAACATATAGACAAGAGACAATTTCAAAAGTCTTGCATGATGTCTAGAATGGCCGAGAATTCTTGATAATTAATGTAAACATATAGACAAGAGACAATTTCAAAAGTCTTGCATGATGTCTAGAATGGCCAAGAATTCTTGATAATTAATGTAAACATATAGACAAGAGACAATTTCAAAAGTCTTGCATGATGTCTATAATGACCAAGAATCCTTGATAATTATTGTAAACATATAGACAAGAGACAATTTCAAAAGTCTTGCATGATGTCTAGAATGGCCAAGAATTCTTGATAATTATTGTAAACATATAGACAAGAGACAATTTCAAAAGTCTTGCATGATGTCTAGAATGGCCAAGAATTCTTGATAATTATTGTAAACATATAGACAAGAGACAATTTCAAAAGTCTTGCATGATGTCTAGAATGGCCAAGAATTCTTGATAATTATTGTAAACATATAGACAAGACACAATTTGAAAAGTCTTGCATAATGTCTATAATGACCAAGAATCCTTGATAATTATTGTAAACATATAGACAAGAGACAATTTCAAAAGTCTTGCATGATGTCTAGAATGGCCAAGAATTCTTGTTAATTAATGTAAACATATAGACAAGAGACAATTTCAAAAGTCTTGCATGATGTCTAGAATGGCCAAGAATTCTTGATAATTATTGTAAACATATAGACAAGAGACAATTTCAAAAGTCTTGCATGATGTCTAGAATGGCCAAGAATTCTTGATAATTATTGTAAACATATAGACAAGAGACAATTTGAAAAGTCTTGCATGATGTCTAGAATGGCCAAGAATTCTTGATAATTATTGTAAACATATAGACAAGAGACAATTTCAAAAGTCTTGCATGATGTCTAGAATGGCCAAGAATTCTTGATAATTATTGTAAACATATAGACAAGAGACAATTTCAAAAGTCTTGCATGATGTCTAGAATGGCCAAGAATTCTTGATAATTAATGTAAACATATAGACAAGAGACAATTTCAAAAGTCTTGCATGATGTCTAGAATGGCCAAGAATTCTTGATAATTATTGTAAACATATAGACAAGAGACAATTTCAAAAGTCTTGCATGATGTCTAGAATGGCCAAGAATTCTTGATAATTATTGTAAACATATAGACAAGAGACAATTTCAAAAGTCTTGCATGATGTCTAGAATGGCCAAGAATTCTTGATAATTATTGTAAACATATAGACAAGAGACAATTTCAAAAGTCTTGCATGATGTCTAGAATGGCCGAGAATTCTTGATAATTAATGTAAACATATAGACAAGAGACAATTTCAAAAGTCTTGCATGATGTCTAGAATGGCCAAGAATTCTTGATAATTAATGTAAACATATAGACAAGAGACAATTTCAAAAGTCTTGCATGATGTCTATAATGACCAAGAATCCTTGATAATTATTGTAAACATATAGACAAGAGACAATTTCAAAAGTCTTGCATGATGTCTAGAATGGCCAAGAATTCTTGATAATTATTGTAAACATATAGACAAGAGACAATTTCAAAAGTCTTGCATGATGTCTAGAATGGCCAAGAATTCTTGATAATTATTGTAAACATATAGACAAGAGACAATTTCAAAAGTCTTGCATGATGTCTAGAATGGCCAAGAATTCTTGATAATTATTGTAAACATATAGACAAGACACAATTTGAAAAGTCTTGCATAATGTCTATAATGACCAAGAATCCTTGATAATTATTGTAAACATATAGACAAGACACAATTTCAAAAGTCTTGCTTGATGTCTAGAATAACAAAAACTGAGATTTAAACAAACTTGCTTCATGAGTGAAGTTCTAAATATATTTGACAAATCTAGAAGAAGGCTAAGGCAAGGTTTAAATGCTACCAAATAGTTAACTAAAGGTTTTATTATAAGAAAAGTTAAGTATCTAGAACAAAATCGAATCATTTGTTCTTCTCAACTATCTCTAACACCTGGCCTGAACTTCTAAACTATCTTTAACACCTGGCCTGAACTTCTTCTAAACTATTTCTAGCACCTGGCCTGAACTTCTAAACTATTTCTAGCACCTGGCCTGAACTTCTTCTAAACTATTTCTAGCACCTGGCCTGAACTTCTTCTAAACTATTTCTAGCACCTGGCCTGAACTTCTTCTAAACTATTTCTAGCACCTGGCCTGAACTTCTTCTAAACTATTTCTAGCACCTGGCCTGAACTTCTTCTAAACTATTTCTAGCACCTGGCCTGAACTCTTCTCTTGCTGTATTAATTTCCACTTCAGTTTCTGCTGCAATAGCCAATTTCTCACTGACTTCGGCTGCTGTTTTTTTCGTTGTATTCAAGACTTCAATCAAAGTGACATCTTCTACGAGTGAGCCCTTCAGAAGAACATGATCAAGTTCAAATTACTGGACGGCATCATTTAATTACACAGGCTGTGTTTTAAGAAGAACAATTATTAAAGTAGGAAAAACATTTTTGTGCTATCCAAATATAAGCAAGGATATATGGCATGGTTCTAGAGTTCAAATAAGTGCATTTGATGCTGTCATTGGATGGTCGCGGTCGCGTACACTGCTATTTCTTCCTAGTCTTGCTGCTAGGTGGAGTCAGAGGTTAGTGCCCTGGTCAGAATGTTATTTTTTTGTCTCCAAATTTCATTTTCTAATTCAAGTTGTATCACATTTACATTCATTTTACCTGTATACTAGTTAGCTTGTACAAAAGGTTTTCTTCCAATTCTTTGATTCTTCTTTTATTGGAAGTCACATCAAGAACTAGTTTAGAGCGTTCTTCCTCCAGTTCCTAAGAGAAACATAAATCTAAGAGTTGACTACACAATAGTTCAGTTTCACACATAGACATTGCTTTAGCTAAGAAAAGTATTCAAAGTTAATAGTGAAAGAATCTTTCAGATAAAGAAATGGAATCCATTGTGTCGCGCTATCAGATGTGTCGTGCTATCAGATGTGTCGTGCTAGATGGACGAAGTGTTTACTAAGTAATCACTTTATTAGGAAGCAAGTCTACATTTAGCATTTCTTTGTCCTTTCTTCGACTATAGACTTTGACCTTGACAAATTAAACATTAAAATATTCAATGAACAACGATAAACAAAACACATGAAGGCCGATGTTATACATTTGTTTTAAATTTTTACTATAAATTACAACTGATATAAAATGTTTCAGCTAATTCGGAAATATAAAAGTGTTTGATAGTTTCCAGGTAAACATTTATTAGATGCAGCACTCAAAATGTAATAGCAAGCACTCAAAATGTAATAGCAAGAACTGTTCTATTAAGTTTCAATGAAGTGTTCATGGAAGCGTTTCAAAACAATCTACTTACAGCTTTCTCGGTTAAAATGACACGTCCTAAAAGTTGATCTTCAAGTCCTTTCTGTGTTACAGTAAAATCAATAATTGATGTCCTAGCACTGATCTATGTACAGAAATAAAAATGTACTTAGAGATGGCATGGGCTAAGAATTAAAGTAATGTGAATAGTCATAAGTCTCGAGTTTGAATGACAATCTGTGAAGATGAATAATAGACTACATGATAAGTTGTGGAGGTGAAAAGTAGACTGCATAACAAGGTGTGGAGGTGATTAATAGACTACATGATAAGTTGTGGAGGTGAATAGTAGACAACATGACAAGCTATGGAGGTGAATAGTAGACTACATGATAAGTTGTGGAGGTGAATAGTAGACTACATGACAAGCTGGGGAGGTGAAGAGTAGTAGGGACTCTGTATAATGTTCCATTTTTAGCGACCGCCGTAAGGGGAAAAAGCCGCTATTAGGTTTGTGCAAAATGTCCGTCTGTCCGTCTGTCACACTCAGATCTCCAAAACTAGAAGAGATATGAAAAATATTATTTCACCATTAAATCCGGCTTAAAAAGTTTAGGTGCAACGCAACTTTTGGTTTTCTAAAAGCAAACCGTTTAATTTACAAAATTAATTATGCATAAAAATACACCAATTCTAAAACAATTACGTAAATGTAAGGGAGGCAATGTTACAGTATGCTAACAAAGATGAACTACTTTTGTGTATTTTCAGTATCACTAAGTCAAATATATTTATAAAATGTACAGGAAATGTTTACAACAAATATAAATAATACTTAAAGATGTTTTTTCTGGTTAACTAGCTGCTAAAATTAAAAGAAAACATTTCTGTTTGTTTATAAAGGCTAATAATGCACTTTGTATGTAAATATCATGCACATTTTTTAAAATGGACTTTTTAAGCAGCGACTTTCGTGCAATAGCGTAGCGTCGCAACATGCTGAAGTGCTAAATCAATTCCTTAATCTTTTTTAAAAAATCAGATTTTATTTATTTTTTGTTTAGTGCCACCATCCGAATAATAAAAGCTTATTTTTGTGCGTTTTGTCTGTTGGTCGGTCTGTCCGTCACGATTAGATTAACAAATAACACTGGAGGCTATTGTAAATCTGAGAAATATTGCAATAGTTTAAAGTATCTATAATAAATTGTTCCGGATGTTTTGTGAAAAACAAATCAATGCCAATGAATATTTGTTTGCTCTTCTAACTTATATTAGATTTTATTTCCATGCTTAAACGTTGCAAGAAACACGTGATCTTTAATATATTGTTCCGGTTTTTTATGTGAATAGCATATAAATGTTAAATAAAAATATCTATACTGATTTATATTTCATTAACTATAAAGTTGTTCCGGATATTGTTTTATAAAAAACAAATTTATGTCAAATAATTTTTTTTTTCAAAAATGTCGACAATAGGTTGTTCAGGATTTTAAAATAAGAAAGTAATTTACTAGAAACGATTATTGAAAATCAATTTTTAGACTTATTTTACAGTTAATTGTCTTGTCCAAACATAATAAAAGTTGTTTAATCGGTAAAGAGGTGACCCGTTAAAATAGCGCGGACAAAATAGCGCCGACTTATGTATGATGTGTATAAAAGTACCAAATTATTAGTAATTTAATATCCTGGGCAAAATTTTTTAAGATGTCTCTATCTTTTTCAATCTGAAATTATGCCACATTTGCAGAGAACGAGAGTATTTTACATTGGATAGCATTCCCCTTTTTCACCTTTGATTAAAAAGTATAACTTGCTAAAAATAGGATTTTGAAATGTGGTGACCCGACTAAATAGGATAGGAAAGTTTTATACTATAATCAGAAATTTGCGGCATCTGTCTTTGATCAAAACAGGGCGTAAGGAATTTGTATGACTTTTGGGAGGACAACTATATTGATCGCCAGAAACGAAACCGCAGAGTGAATCCAAGATTTCCGATAGCATTATGGAATGTGCAGATCGTGTGCAGGACAATCTACCACGAACAAACAATTCAGTGGAGGGATGGCACCAAGTATTTCAACTGTCTATTGACAGTCATCACCCTAATGTGTACAAGTTAATCTCTCACTTCCTAAGAGAACAGGAGAACACTGAGAACAAGATTCTGAGGTACAATTCTGGAGAACGAAGTAAAGCTGCAAGCAAGATAAAGTACCTCCAACTTAACAGACGACTTGAAGCTATATTGCCAATGAACGGAAACAAGCCAGTGATGGACGTGACATTTCCTACAATTTAACTTTCTGAAAGTTTGTGGATGTGCGTGTGCATGTGTGTGCATGTCTGTAAATTTGACAAGTATCTTAGCGTGTTTTCTGAGTACACTTTTATAATGTAAATAAATGCTATATTTTGAACTTATTCATTTTACCTTATTATGATTTTTGCTTATTTGTGTTTTAAGATATCTAAAGTGTTTCCTGCAAAATGACTGAAAAATTATGATAACTTTAAAACAAAAAAAAATATTGCCTCTGTTAATATTTTACCATATCTAAAGTATTTCTTTCAAAATGACTAAATATATTTTTTTCTGCGCTATTTTGTCGGCGCTATTTTATTCGCGCTATTTTGTTCGCGCTATTTTGTCGGCGCTATTTTGTCGGCGCTATTTTGTCCGCGCTATTTTGACGGGGTACCCGGTAAAGAATGTTCCGGATTTTGTTTCGAAAAAGAAATCGACCTACATTACCTTAATTTTCTTACAAATCGTCGCCAAAAATGATCCGAATTTTATATGAAAAATCTAATAACGCTAATAAATGTTTGAAATCCCTCTTCTAATAAATAAAACAAATAATTTTCTCATTTACGAAAATTGGTTGTTCCGGATTTTTTAATGAAAAATAGTTTAACTCTATTTATGTAAAATCGCACTTCTTTCTTACACTACATTTAACTTTCTATCTAAAACGTTAAAAAATCTAATTATCGTTAATATTATGCTCTGATTTTTAAGGAAAACAACTTCCTAACACCAAAGTATGGTTTGATAAAATCTCCATAAGGGTATGGTACATCTAATTCTCATAACAGATCATCCCAGAAATTTAATTAATGGCATTTGATTTATCTGGAATTTTAGTCTAACTAGGCCGTGTGACGTAGTGGATTTTTTTCCTTTGACGTCATATGGAATAAATTCTTTAAATGCTAAAACAACTCGGTATAGTAATGTTTATTAAACCTCGTAATGTGACTCGCATTTTAAAAAGACATAATAGATTTAGATCTAATCTTAATTTTTTACACTAGATCTAGATTTTTTTTCTTACACTAGAGCTAGATTTTTAAAACTAGATTTAGATTTAAGTTCTAATTAAAATCATTATAGAATCTAGATCTATAATTTCTTGGTCTAGTTTAGAATGTTTGTTATTTTACATGTTTCGGATGTTCCTTCAGAGTTGTAGTCCAAACCTCCCGTAGGACGACGGGGGATGGGAGCGGGCAGGGTTTGAACCTGGGACCCTCGATGAATCCAAACGACAGTCCAGCGCGCAAACATCACTACCAGACAGCCATGATTTAGACTAGATCAAGACCTATAATTTTAATTTCTAGGCTTAAAGTGTAGATTTTTTTTCTTAAGTCTAAATTGTCAATATGTCAATATTGCAATGTTATAAAACACTAAAACTAATCTTCTATTTTAATATTTCATATTGCAATTAGTCTATTAATTGATTATCTAGTATTTTTTTATATATAAATCTTATCTAAATTACATCTACATTATCCCAAATATATATTTTAGATCTAGATCTAGTAGATATAGATATTGAGAGTGCTAAATTAGTAGTTTAGTTTAGGTAGATCTACATCCTCATTCTAGTTCCATTTAGGCCTAAATGAAAATGCTCAATACCAAAAGATTATCTAAAATCGCTCTTCTGACATATTGTACATATCCAGTAGTTGTCATTCCGTAATGTGTAGGCATATTATCAATAGTAGGCTATTAGTTTGTAACCAGTTTGTCATTAGATTAAGAGCAATGCCTGGTCGTGCGGTTAGCGCGCAAAACTGATTATCTCTCAGTCTCGGTTTCATACCGTGCTCGATGCCATCCTCAGTCGACCAGCGAATATGCGGATCCGACAGTGATCCGTCTCCCACGGGGGCCGCCTTTGTAATCTTGTTTTTATCTTACAAAGGTTGGTCAGCTATATAAGGGGGGGGGGATAGTCTTTAAGAAGTATTTTATATTTTAATTGTTATCTACTAAGGTAATTTCAATTTTACTAAGCATGAAATAGTTCAAGCTGTACTGGTTGCAGTTTAAAGTAACTCAGTCTCTAATGAACCAACCTCTGGTGTGTAGACTGGATTAGCCAGTTTGGTAGTGATGTACAGATAGAAGGTGTTCATGACGTCACATTCCTTATCACCAACTTTGACCTGTACACATTTATTTCGGAAATAGCATTAGACTAGTAATAAATAGAGAACACAGATTGTTTCATGATTGTTTCAAGATCATTTCATGATTGTTCCAAGATTGTTTCATGATTGTTTCAAGATTGTTTCATTACTAAATAGAAACTTTGTAAACTTACTTTGTACATCGATCCAGATTTAATAAAATTTTTCTCAAGGACATTATCAAGGGACGGATCCAAATCTTCTTCCACATCTTCAATCAGCATTGGTCTTCCCAAGGAAAGAGCATCTTCAAGATGTTGCCGGAAATATTTATGATTTAATGAAGAAACCTGGACAGAAAAAAATCACATAAAAAACTATGTATTAAATAAATATTTGCCTATGTTATAGTGTACACTCTGTTACCTAGAAGTAGATCTACCATAGACGTTGACTTACCATAGACGTTGACTTTACATAGCAGTTGACCGAACATAGAAGTTGACCTATCATAGACGTTGACTTACTATAGACGTTGACTTACCATAGACTTTGACTTACCATAGACGTTGACTTACCATAGACGTTGACTTACCATAGACTTTGACTTACCATAGACGTTGACCTACCATAGACGTTGACTTACCAAAGACGTTGACTTACCATAGACGTTGACTTACCATAGACGTTGACTTTACATAGAAGTTGACCTACCATAGAAGTTGACCTACCATAGAAGTTGACCTTCCATAGAAGTTGACTTACCATAGACGTTGACCTAACATAGAAGTTGACCTAACATAGAAGCACTGGCGGATCCAGGGGGGGGGGGCGGTAGGAGCGATCGCCCCCCCCACTCGGCCGACTTATGTTAATATATACTAATTATTTATATTTCAACCAATTTTTGATTATTTCGCAACACTCTAGTATGTTGGCCGATTTGGTGGGGTCGGGAGGGGCGATGGTATCAATCCCGCCCCCCCCTACACTTTCGAGTGGGGGGGCCGTTCAATTTATTTTGTAGAAATCACAGCTTGCTAACAGAATCAATTAAATATCCATATGATTAAAACTTGTTATTGATATTTCAACTGATCTTTATATCGTTCCCTGTTTGCCGATGGGGGGAGGGGGGCGAATACCTCTACTGCCCTTCCCACCTAAGCACTCTGAGCGGGGGGGGGGGGGCGGACCTACTTTGATGGAAAAATCATAGTTTATGAACAAAATTAGTTGAATTAATATATAAATTTTATATTATGTCGCTCACGTTCTGGTATCTTAGCCGATTCGGTTGTGGTTGGGGGGGGGGGGGATTCATGTATCCTATTTTTATGGAGAATCATAGTTTCTGAACAAAATTAGTTGAATATCTATATAATATAAACTACGTTTTGATATGTGAACCCATTGTTTATTAAATCTTACCACACTCTAATTTCAAATTTTATCATTAGTAAATTTAAATGAAAAAGGGTTGTACCAGGTGGGAGGGGTGATACATGCAATCGCATTTCCCCTCATCGGACAAACCAATACTTTTTCTTTTTGTATTATAGTTAAGAAATTACAAAATTTAAAAAAAATCTGTCACTAATATAATTTATATATAATATAAATTAAATTCTTATATCGAGTCGCCCCACCCCAATACTTTAATGCCAAATGCAATCTTTAGCAGAAATTATTAAAGGAGCGAGGATTAATCGTTTTCATTCTACCGCCCCTCCTATTTCCAGACAGAGTTTATGTAATTTCACATGAATTTATCATAATTATTTTAATAAAGACTTTGCATTGGAAAAGTTAGAATTCAAACAAAATTATTCAGTATAAGAGTAATGATTGAGATGAGTTCTAAACCCATACAATTATTTTCTAGTCGCCTTTGCCCAACCTTCACTCAATCTGATATTTTTCTAGTTAAATAAATTTGGGACTATAACTCACAATTTATACTTTAATTTTATTGAATATTATTTACCGAATAATTTTTTTTTCGGCGGCTATCCTCAAAGCCAAACTCTAAATATGTGGGGTATCTTATCTTTTTTTTTAATCGTATGAATGATAAGCTTTAGGTCAGGAGAATGCGTTTTTTCTGTGAAGTATGCAAGAAAACGATTTTGGAGACAGGGCTTCGCACCGAACCCCACTGATGAATAATGAGCTGTGGTTGTCAGGAGAATGCGTTTCTGCAATGAAGAATGCAAGAAAACGCTTTTTATCCCGAATCTCACTGATGAATAATAAGCGATAGATATCAGAAGAATACGTTTCGGCAGTGAAAAAAGCAAAGAAAACGCTTTTGTCGTCGGGGCGTCGCCCCGAACCCCACTAGGGAACCTTATAACGCTGCCTCAGTTGTTTTGTTTTTCGCCGAAGGTTGAGAAATGCTGCTTTAAAAATTCTCATATATATATATAAATATATGCATGTTTATGCATAAGGTTAGGATTTACTGGGCGTTAGGGTTAGGGTTTGGAAAAAATCGCCCCCCCACTCCAAAGTTCTGGATCCGCTAGTGCATAGAAGTTGACCTAACATAGAAGAGTACTTACCATAGACGTTGATCTACCATAGACGTTGACTTTCCATAGAAGTTGACCTAACTTAGAAGTTGACCTACCATAGATACCATAGATGTTGACTTACTATTGACGTTGACTTACCATAGAAGTTGACCTACCATAGAAGTTGACCTTCCATAGAAGTTGACTTGTTGAAAATGACCTACCGAGCATCGTCAGTGACTTCTCAAGAGCATGCTCAGACAAACAAGACTGAAATCTTATATTTACCTACTCCTGGGAAAGCCTACTCGGATCTAAGCATCATTATAAATGGACAGGCTATAAACGGAGTTGACAAATTCACATATCTTGGCAGCACACTCTTCAGAAACGGAAAAATCGATAGTGAAATCGACCTGCGTATCGCCAAGGCCAGTGCATACTATGGCAGACTGTCTAAAAATGTCTGGAACAGACGTGGTATCTCCACAAATCGAAAGCTAGGGGTCTATAGAGCCGTCAAAGCTAGTGGTCTATAGAGCCGTCATCCTCCCTACATTGCTCTATGCCTCAGAAACATGGACAGTGTCAGAAAACATGCAAAGAAACTGAACCACTTCCACATGACACATGAGAAAAATACTGAATGTCAAATGGCAAGACAAAAATACCAGATACTGAAGTCCTTCGAAGAGCGTGTCTGGAAAGCATCCACACAATCCTGATGCAGGCCCAGCTGCGATGGGCAGGTCACGTCTGCAGAATGGAAGACAACCGCATCCCTAAAAGACTCTTGTATGGACAACTTAGCGAAGGAAAGCGCTCGAAAGGTGGTCAAAGAAAGCGCTTCAGGAACACCCTCAAAGCTTCTCTGAAAGCGTTCAGCGTAGACCCAGGCACCTGGGAGACAGAGGCACATGACAGAGCATCATGGCGTCGCGCTGTGAAAACTGGCGTACAGGTTGCTGAGGAAAAAAGAACAATGCTGGCAGAAGAAAAACGCCAGAGGAGAAAAGCAAGGCAAACGACACTAGCTCCAGCTGGAATAACCTGCCCAGTGTGCGGCCGAACATTCCGGGCTCACATAGGTCTCACCAGCCACATGAGGAGGCATAAAACCCCAGATCAAAGCCCTCAGCCCCCTGAATGACAAAGTGGTCATCATCGAACCACGATGGACGAACTATAGATAGATAGACACGTCAGCCATTTCTGCTGTCTACATTTACTCTAATTGTAAACACATTTGTAACTTTCCTTTCTTGCCCTATCAACCCACAGTTCTAAAACTAATACTCATTGTTTGTTCTAGCATAAACATAGGAGATGAACGGAGGATTAAGTTATCTTTCGACAAAGTCTGTTCTTTAAAAAAAAGCGGCTCCAGTTAAAATGTTAATGCTTCAAAACCCAGAGATCATCTTAAGTTAGACACTTATTATAATTCTTCTATTCAGCTTGCAAAGTCATGTGCTCAAAGACTGGATGTGTGGAGGCAGCTTTCGAAAAACAGCTCTAACATTTTCCCAAAAAATAAGACAGTTGATGTTTATTGTAAGGAAAAGTACTAGCTATTTGGCCACACTGGGAAAACTTTAGATTGACCGTTATAATTTTTCAAAGTATAATAAATAAATTTAAATTTGTCTTTATCTTGAACAGACTAAATCCTTTGGTATTTCTGCATGTAGGTGCCAGTCATAACAGAGTTTGATAAATTAATTGGACGTTCAGGTATATTTTGAACATTGTCTTTGAGTCTGGATCCCTAGGCCTAGCACTGGATTAGTAGAAACTCTAGAAGATGTCAACATTCACTTTACCAGAAGGGTGTGGCGAATGGGTCAAGGTAAAAAAAATATTTCATTTTTGTAAAGAAAACAAAGTCGTTCTATAAGCTGTATAGAGGGAGAATTGTTTTTTAACAGTTTTAAAAAAATATTTTCTTGTTTTTTGCACTATTTCTGTATCATAGAAAAGATGCCACTTAAAAATGGAACTACTTCAGTGCCACAAAACATTTATAAATATTAAACTTTTTCAGTGTGTCATTAGTTTCTTTCATTAGCTCAGGAGAAACGAGACTGAACAAAAACGTAGCCAAGATTCCTAAAATCTGATGTAGCAATATTTGGATGGAGTGATGCCATAATGTTGTGTCTAAGGTTATTACCTGTAAATGTCTTTTTTTCTCTCTACTTTTAATCCAGCTCTTGCCTTGACCTTGGGGATCTATCAATAGTGGAAATCTAGATGCTTTTGTGGTAATAATTCCATTTTGAACTGACAGCTCATCACCTGGCAAACCTTCAATATTCCATTCACTTACCTACAATTTTTAGAGTAAAAAGATAGTTAACTTCTGTTAATTAAATATCTCGTGTTCACGCCAAGGGTTGACTTGAGGTTTTATGTATTCTAAAGTAGTTTGTGCAGTGGCGTGCCTTCAGTGTACACAAGGAATTTTTTTTTAAAGGCAGCATGGAAAAAAATATTTTTCCAAAATTTAATGCGTAGAAGTTTGTGCAGTGCCAGGAAGCTATGTTGAATTCCCCCAAACAGCTCCCCTCTAAAAAAAAAAGTTTCAAATAATCTTTTTTTTCTTTTCTATGGCCCTCGTAAGATGTATGGGCCCTACATTAGCTTTGTCTTTCTGTATGTCACCTGTCACAATCAAATTAAAAAAAAAAAATGAAAACATATTGAAAAGCTATTTTTTAATAAACTTATATTTGTACTAAAAGCAGAAATCTCATTATCGATAGTAGCTGTTTCATTTAATTTTTTAAAAAATTAAAATTAATACCAAAAGAATATCCATATCGCTCTTAAAATTAGTTTTCTTGCTAAAAGGTCCAATGTCTTTGTATGGTGATAACACAAACTCTATAATATTGTTTTTTTTTAAAGTATTTTTTATAATTTGCTTGTCTAAAAGTTGTTTTTTAGTTTCCCTGCCTAGAGAGTCTTTTTCTACTTGCTCAACCTGCTCTAGTTTTAGTGGACTCCGCGACGCTGTAAGTTTTGCGTAGTCAAGTTTAGGTCTTAAATACTGACAAATCTAATTTTCAGGATAGTTTTTGGTATCTCGAAAAGTTTTGGTGCAATGAATATCTCAGTGATGGATCATCTCATAGAAATAAAATTGAAAGACTGGGCATTATCTCTAGTTTGAGCGATGTCACCCGACAGCAGTTCCACCCTCACTACGCATGTCCAAAGGAACAGCACGTGCAGATCTAGTTTGGAATCAGTAGCGTCCCAGTTTCTGCCAGGTTTATGTATTCATAAAATATACCAATTTAAAACAATTCATAAAACACTATGTACTATTTAGCACAATATTGGATTGACCATAGAGACAAATGCAAATAATTATTTTTATATATTTTTATAATACTCTACAGTTGTTTTGTACTTCTTTAAAAAAAATAAAGATGTTCCTTGTATCTATGTGTAAGTTATAAAATACATCAACTTGTAAGTTATAAAATACAACAACGTAAGTTATAAAATATAACAATTTGAAAGTTATAAAATATATCAACTTGTAAGTTAAAAAATATATCAACTTGTAAGTTATAAAATATATCAACTTGTAAGTTATACATGTTCTAGTAGATTTACTTACAGTTGTGGTATCCACCAAAGAATCCAAAATGTTCATATTTTTGGTAAACGGAATTTTTCTAGAGCCCAATTCTGCTGACCAATTGTGAATCAATTTTGTTCTAAAATCTTGATTGAATGGTCCAGCGTAAGAAAGAAATCCCGTGCATATGAGAACATCCCCTGTCAGACTAAAAACAGAAAGAAATCTCGTGCATATGAGCACATCCCCTGTCAGACTAAAAAAAGAAAGAAATCCCGTGCATATGAGCACATCACCTGACAGACTAAAAACAGAAAGAAATCTTGCTACAAAGTGTACTCGTACTTTCTAAGCTAGCAGCAATGTGCTTTCTTCCTTAATCAAACGTTCTCTATACACCATCAGAACTGTGTGACTCCTTCCAACAGGACAGCTGATACAGGCTTTGTGTGACTCCTTCCAACAGGACAGCTGATACAGACTTTGTGTGACTTCTTCCAACAAAACAGCTGATACAGACTTTGTGTGACTCCTTCCAACAGGACAGCTGATACATACTTTGACTCCTTCCAACAGGACAGCTGATATAGACTTTGACTCCTTCCAACTAGACAGCTGATATAGACTTTGACTCCTTCCAACAGGACAGCTGATACGGACTTTGCGTGACTTTTGTTTTTAGCTTTATGATTAGACTACTACACAATCAACTCATTGGATGTTGTCCAATTAATAGAGAGATAGTAAGGATTAGATTTCGGCCAGACGTTTTTACGAAACCAACCTTTATGAAAATGAAATCAGTTTCTTGTCCATATATTGGCTTTATGTGCAGTGGGAACAACTTGGCCACTGGAGTTCTTTATACAATACCTCTTATTAGCTTGCAATAAAATGTAATAAAATACACACAGAAAAGTAAACAAACTATTTTGGTATGCACAGGGCATCGAACCCGTGTTTTGGACCCAATCATCTTCGTGAATGTAGGTCATAAAATCGGCCAGCGTACAATGAATAGTTTAGCGAAAATGTATTGAAATTATAATCATATGGACATCTAGATCTAACACTAGACTCTAGACCTAGACTTCTGATTTAGAACTCAGATTTACATTTAGTCTGTACCTACTTCTAGATCTAACACTAGACTCTAGACCTAGACTTCTGATTTAGAACTCAGATTTACATTTAGTCTGTACCTACTACTAGATCTAACACTAGTTTCTAGACCTAGACTTCTGATTTAGAACTCAGATTTACATTTAGTCTGTACCTACTTCTAGATCTAGATGTGAGATATATTTGATTTACATATGTAATTAGTCGTCAAGCTAAGAAATTATTTCAATAAATTTGAAGCAACTTTAAATGTACTCAGTATCGGTACACTGTGGCTGACTATGTAATGTCTTTCTAATTATTATTATTGAATAATTCCAATGATAAATCAAGCCTTTAAAAGACGATGCGCAGAACTATCCTGAACATTAATTAATTACTAATCTTGAATCAAAGATGCCTTTCATTAATAAATTCCCGAACGCAATAGTCCTTTAAAGAACCTGATGGTCCTTTCAAAATCTAGACCTAGATTTAGTCTCTAGCCAAATTTACATTTTTCTTTTACTTTGAAAAATTATAGCAGTGAAACTAAAGTTTTCCCCACGTGACCAAAGAGCTAGTAATTATTTTCTCAGTGATATAGGCCTACATCAACTGTTTCATTTCTAAGAAAATTGTTAAAGCCACTTTTGAGATCAGCATCCGCCCACCCGAATCATAAACCCCATTGGTAGCGAACAATGTTGAAAATTATTCCCTTAGAGCACGAGAAAGGAAGCAAGCAGTGAGTTTTAAGGTCGCCTAGTCCCCGTACAAGGACAGCCCTAATGTCGAACATGCACCAGTTTTCTCTCTATCAAATCCTTGTCCCGATCGTCTTTCATGCAGAACTCTGCATTCGTAAAGAATGTGATCTATTGTTTTGTCATCCTCCATGCAGTGGCGGCACCGTGTGTCGTAATTTTCCCTCTACCTTCCGAAGTAAACACAAATTGGACAGTGACCGACTTGGACCTGGGCTAGGACGGTCTGTTCCGCACGATTAAGTTGCAACCACGCATTCTTTCTGTCTGGTCTACACATTGCCCTGTGGAGCTCACAGCCCTTATCCGAAGAATCCCAGCCATCGTACCATACGTCAACAATCTTTTGTCAGCCAGGGATCGTACACTTTGTTATGTGCACGGTTCATCAGGCACGAGTGCCGTCTGGACCGCGTTTTTTGCGAAGTGGTCAACCAGATCGTGACTGACCACTCCACAATGGGCGGGCACCCATTGTAAGGTAACGTTCACACCGAATCGTAGGAGACGCTTCCCGACCGTGAGGCGATCCCATACCCTTCTGACACCTTCTTCTAGCCCATCTAAGGCCTCTAGAGCGTTCATCAAGTCTGTACACAAGACCAAGTCGTTGGCTGGCGCAGCCCCGCTACGTACTTTTCCTTCCACCCATTCCAGTGCCTGGAACATTGCTTCCAGTTCAGCCTCGAGGCTGCTTTTTCCCTGGCAGGGTCCCATGAGCTCGTCTCTTTCGGGGGTGCCAGAGAGTCGGACTACCGCCCTATACTCAGCTTTCACAGTGCCCTCGAGCGTCGGAACAGAGCCGTCTGTGTAGATGGTGGTCACTCCAGCTGGATACGATGCAATATTCTCTCTGGCTTCGGTCCACCTCCATGAAAGAGAGACTTGAAGAGGTATTGTAAACAAAAATTCTTTTTTTTACATCTACTAGACTTAATACTATTGTAATGATTTGCCGTTAGGTCTAGACTTAGAAGATGGCGCGCAGCAATTTATCATTACATTATTTATTAAATACATGCAGAAATACCCCGAAGATAACTATTTTCTAGTTTCCAAGCAAAATGTAAATTAATTTCCTTTCGAACTTAAAAAAGAATAACAGTCAAACAAAAGTTTTTCCAGTGTGGTCTCTAAAATCTAAACTTGTCTTAAAATTTTCATGGTTCTCACCGAGTTATTTGGTCTCTAAACTCTAAGCTTTGTGCTGTCCATCGTACTTGTTCTCCACCTAAACCTGAAATCAATGAAGTAGCAGCATCCATTTTCTTACGGCATGATTCTGCATCATCCATGAGTGCCTGCAAAGTATAAGTATATAACAATTATGTCAATCTGTCTGTCTATCAATCAATCAATCTATCTATCTATCTCTATAATGCTTGTCTGCAATGGCCTAATATATCCTAATAAACTTAGTGTATATAAAATTATTATTTAGAAGATTTTGGGATAGAAACAATTAATGACCTTTTTCTTAGACATTGCACCATTATATTTCGCTTGCACTACATTGAGTTCTGCCTGTTTCTCGTCTAATGCAGCCTGAGCAACTGACAACTCAGTAGAGGCAGACTTCAATCTGGCTTCCTGCTTGACTAAATTAGCCTAAAAATAAACATTTAAAAGATTTCTTGAAGTAATTTAACATTACTTGTCCCAAGACTACATTTATTTTAACTAATAGTTGAATTCTATAGCAAGACTAAAACACTTTACCTTCAAAGGAAGCACTTCTTTGTTTATCCCATAAAAAAACGCCATGGCATTAGTCCAAGACAGCAGGCCGGCTACCTGGCCACATACCTGTGCAATACAAATAAATCCATGTCCTTTGTGTATAGTTTTATCTGCTCTGAATGTATGAAACCAACATTTAAATTGAACAAAAAAAAAAAGGTTAGTTATTTATTGTCTCTAAAAAAATTTATAATAATATTGAGATGAGAAAAAAGCAAGACACTAAGATTTGAACTGAACCTTAAGTGCGGATTCAAAAGTATAGTCTTCCATTCTCATATAAGGTTCCATTAATTCCACTGTTTCTCCTGTAATTGTATCTTTAGGGAAGTCAATAAGTTGTTGCAAAAAGCTCATCTGACCCATTAACTTTCAAATATAACAAATGTATAGAGCTTTTGTTATTACCAAATTAAACAAGTACAAAATGTAAACAAAATAAATCTAAAAGCTTATTTTAAAAAAAAATCACTTAGCACATAAAAGTCTAACATTACTTAGTACATAAAGTCAAACATTACTTAGTACATAAAATCTAACATTACTTAGTACATAAAATCTAACATTACATAGTACATAAAGTCAAACATTGCTTAGCACATAAAATCTAACATTACTTAGTACATAGAGTCAAACATTGCTTAGTACATAAAGTCAAACATTGCTTAGTACATAAAGTCAAACATTACTTAGTACATAAAATCTAACATTACTTAGTACATAAAGTCAAACATTACTTAGTACATAAAATCTAACATTACTTAGTACATAAAATCTAACATTACTTAGTACATAAAGTCTAACATTACTTAGTACATAAAGTCAAACATTACTTAGTACATAAAGTCAAACATTACTTAGTACATAAAGTCAAACATTGCTTAGTACATAAAGTCAAACATTACTTAGTACATAAAATCTAACATTACTTAGTACATAAAGTCAAACATTACTTAGTACATAAAGTCAAACATTACTTAGTACATAAAATCTAACATTACTTAGTACATAAAGTCAAACATTACTTAGTACATAAAGTCAAACATTACTTAGTACATAAAGTCAAACATTGCTTAGTACATAAAGTCAAACATTGCTTAGTACATAAAGTCAAACATTACTTAGTACATAAAATCTAACATTACTTAGTACATAAAATCTAACATTACTTAGTACATAAAGTCAAACATTACTTAGTACATAAAGTCAAACATTACTTAGTACATAAAGTCAAACATTACTTAGTACATAAAGTCAAACATTACTTAGTACATAAAGTCAAACATTACTTAGTACATAAAGTCAAACATTACTTAGTACATAAAGTCAAACATTACTTAGTACATAAAGTCAAACATTACTTAGTACATAAAGTCTAACATTACTTAGTACATAAAGTCAAACATTACTTAGCACATAAAGTCAAACATTACTTAGTACATAAAGTCAAACATTACTTAGTACATAAAATCTAACATTACTTAGTACATAAAATCTAACATTACTTAGTACATAAAATCTAACATTACTTAGTACATAAAGTCAAACATTACTTAGTACATAAAATCTAACATTACTTAGTACATAAAGTCTAACATTACTTAGTACATAAAGTCAAACATAACTTAGTACATAAAATCTAACATTACTTAGTACATAAAGTCAAACATTACTTAGCACATAAAGTCAAACATTACTTAGCACATAAAGTCAAACATTACTTAGCACATAAAGTCAAACATTACTTCGTACATAAAGTCAAACATTACTTAGTACATAAAGTCAAAGATTACTTAGCACATAAAGTCAAACATTACTTAGCACATAAAGTCAAACATTACTTAGTACATAAAGTCAAACATTACTTAGTACATAAAGTCAAACATTACTTAGTACATAAAGTCTAACATTACTTAGTACATAAAATCTAACATTACTTAGGACATAAAGTCAAACATTGCTTAGCACATAAAGTCTAACATTACTTAGTACATAAAGTCAAACATTACTTAGCACATAAAGTCAAACATTACTTAGTACATAAAGTCAAACATTACTTAGTACATAAAGTCTAACATTACTTAGTACATAAAATCTAACATTACTTAGTACATAAAGTCAAACATTACTTAGTACATAAAGTCAAACATTGCTTAGCACATAAAGTCTAACATTACTTAGTACATAAAGTCAAACATTACTTAGTACATAAAGTCAAACATTACTTAGTACATAAAATCTAACATTACTTAGTACATAAAGTCTAACATTACTTAGTACATAAAATCTAACATTACTTAGTACATAAAGTCAAACATTGCTTAGCACATAAAGTCTAACATTACTTAGTACATAAAGTCAAACATTACTTAGCACATAAAGTCAAACATTACTTAGCACATAAAGTCAAACATTACTTAGTACATAAAGTCAAACATTACTTAGTACATAAAGTCAAACATTACTTAGCACATAAAGTCTAACATTACTTAGTACATAAAGTCAAACATTACTTAGTACATAAAGTCTAACATTACTTAGTACATAAATTCAAACATTACTTAGCACATAAAGTCTAACAAGTGGTATCAAGTTCACTAATATGAAAACTGAAGTAGTGAAAATATGTCTACATTTGCTTTAGTTGGTTATAATAATAATAATGATAAAGCTTGTTATAATATATAAATATATATATAAATTACTTATATGATAATATGTACAAGAAATTGTATTCAATCATGAAAATTAGATTGCAATCAAAGTCTATAGACAATGTTTTGATTGCATACAACATCTTACTAGAAAATTGAAATGGTTCATAAAGTTCAATAAATCTAGAGCTAGTAGTTTACCTTCAGCGCTTCTTGCCATGAAGGCTTGGGGCAAAGACGTTCAGGATCTTGTTCTAGAATATCAATTTTTTTACGAAACAAAATCAAACAGCAATCCATGATTCTCATGATTAAGTGAGGAGGTTTACCCAATTTTTTTACGGTGGCGATATCTGATGGTTTTATTGTCTGAAGATTAGTAAATAATAATAATTAAAATATTAAATATATTTCTAAACAATTTTAATCTTTGATAATAACTGAAAGGCTATCAAGAAAAATATGTATTGTTGTAACCCTATTTGCGACGCAATAGGGTTAACTGTGTGTGATCAGCTGACATGTGACACACGTCATTTATTCCGAACACCTTGGAGAAACTGACCATTCCTAACATTTGGAGTAACTAACCATTTCTAACACCTTGGAGAAACTAACCATTCCTAACACCTTGGAGAAACTGACCATTCCTAACACCTTGGAGTAACTAACCATTTCTAACACCTTGGAGTAACTAACCTTTCCTAACACCTTGGAGTAACTAACCATTTCTAACACCTTGGAGAAACTGAGCATTCCTAATACAATGGAGTAACTAACCATTTCTAATACCCTGGAGTAACTAACAATTTCTAACACCTTGGAGTAACTAACCATTTCTAACACCTTGGAGTAACTAACCCTTTGTTTGATTCAAAATATGCCATTGAAACAGCAGTTTCAAAGGTCCAATTTAATGGCTCTAATTTCAACTGAATTATTATCAAAAACACTCGCTGATTCAAACATAGCATTACTTGAATTTTGATGTAAGAAAAGTATGTCTTACAGTAGTCTTTTATACACGACAACAAATATTACGGTTCATCAAATATTTTACTTTTTATTTTTGACACGCACCTAGAGATATTTGCTCATCACTTGATCTCCAACGCCCCAACAGTTTAACAGATTGAGGGATATAAAGCACATGAGGTCATGTGTGGTGCTCCAACGATTCAACAGATATAAAGTATAGTGAAGCACACAGGCTTAAGTTCATTGGAAAGCAAGACAAGCAAACATTCTTTCATACTTTGGCTACATAGGTAAGTTTAAATGGCACCATCTGTCTCACTAAATGGGTAGGTATATAGAACAGCCCTCAAATTTTACCCACCAAATGTATAATTACTAAGTACAATTCATAGTAATTCATGTCTAAACATGACTGACTTTTAAAGCATCTTCTGCTGCCTGTAAGGCTGGTTTAGCTGCTTCCAGTTTGACTTCAGCAACTGCTTTGTCTGCTGCTATCTCATCCACAATGTTTTGTGCTCTGTCTTTTACTTTCTGAACCGATGCTTTGACTTTTTCTGCAGCTTCAGCCATTACAGCCACTTCAGCGACAATCTTAAAGTACAAAATTAATTGCCGCCTTAAAAGTTCGTTTTAAATGTTATCACGAGAAGAAAAAGGTTCCATGCTGACTAAAACACTGAGCACTACACAGACTATCATAAACGTCATTTTGTAATTGATGCATAAACTGTTAAAATTAAATGAGATTTGAATTAATCAGGATAAAACGTTTCATGAACAGAATAACAAAATTAAAGAAATACTTATTTAAAAAGACACTCATAGGACGCTGGGGACATTTCTTAATATTACAATATTTTAACTGGAAGCTCAAATTTTCAACAGTCGCTTTCCAATCGTTGTATGAGAGAAACAGATCTAGTTGCTTGCTTTTCTTGTTTTTTTCCGTTCAGCCAGGAAAAACAATGACTTGGAAGAATTTAAGTCATTGATTAACATGCATGACTAGATTGACCTAGGGACATGCATAGAACGTAATCATCTTCCTTTTGGAAGTAACGTCTGTATTTTATAAGATAAGATAAGTCAGAAACTGATTTAAATGTACTTAAATGTATATTTGTACATTTTCTTCTGTCCAGCTTTTGAAGTTCTGATAACATTCTGAGTCCTTCTGTTATACGAAACAATCTATTCGTACAGAGGAATTTCCTCTGAAGGCATTTCTGGATTTTAAATGATGGTTGGTATTGCAACGAAACATCTAGTTTGGGAGGTGTCTGAAAATATTTCCATAGCTTCAAGAGCCCTAGCGAGTAGTTTTTTTCGAAGTTGACTCCTGAAATCTAAACAGCTGGAATCGGAGCAACCATTCTTCAATGAATTTCTTTACTTAAATGACAAACTCCATCTAATAAAAACTCTCAGATTTTAAAGGTGTCATATATTTGGTTTCATCCCTTTAAACGTTAGAAACAAGTTTCAACAGGATTAGAGCCTCAGCCACACAACTAGCTGATGAATGTGGTGCTCATAACATAGTCAATAAACACAACTATAGAAATTATCAGGTGTTATTTCCCATACAGAATTATGGAGTAGTATTATTATAATGAAATCGCAATGAGATAACATTCTACCAATATGAACAGTGCTATAGTTCTAACACACACAAGATCAATACTTCTTGACAAGGTGTCATACTCAGAAGCTCAAAACATGAAAATTAATGTGAATGAGTGAATGTAAAGACGAGTTTTCAAAACTACAATGTCAGGTATTAAGAATGTAAAGATAAATGTGTTAGCTATTGAGATTGAGCAAGCTACAACTACTGCAATGTCAAGAGTACTAAGGAACAAGCAAGATTCTTGCAAAGAAAATGTCATCTCTTTACCTTATCAGCAGCTTTATTAGCGACCTCCAGCTCTTTCTCTTTAACAACTAGTTCTTTACTTAACAAGTCAACAGATTCTGCTGCTTCTGCTAATTTTTCAAGACCCACGTTCATCTTTCTCTCTAGTTCCTGAAGTTCCTCGACCTCAACAAATGGGAAACACACACATAACAACAAAGTTATATAAATCAATGCGGAAAATATCTTTAAAAATTTATTTGGCAACTATTCCAAAATGATATATTTATAACGACACAAATGTAAAAATTTTAGTCTAGACTTGAGGCATGACAGTTTAGACTAGAGGCATGACAGTTCAGGCTAGACTTGAGACATCACAGTTCAGTCCAGATGAGACATGGCAATCCAGTCTATACTTGAGACATGACAGTCCAGTCTAGACTTGAGACATGACAGTCCAGTCTAGACTTGAGGCATGACAGTCCAGTCTAGACTTGAGACATGGCAGTCCAGTCTAGACTTGAGGCATGACAGTCCAGTCTAGACTTGGGACATGAAAGTTCAGGCTTGACTTCATTCCAGTCTAATAGTTCCAATGAGAACATTTTTGGCTTAGATAATACATTTTTTGGTTCAAGATGGATTTCCTCTTGATTATATATATATATATATATATATATATATATATATATATATATATTATATATATATATATATATATATATATATATATAAATGAATATATTTATTTATTTATATAGTTGTTGGAGAAAAGAATAACGTTTACATTGGCATCAAGAGATTAGGATGAGCCGTAGTTGTTTGGAGATAAGGATTCCTCTTTTGTCCCGTCAGCGAGCCTAAGGGAAGGGTACTGGTTTACAGATACGATAAACTACAGACATAGAAAGAAGGGTGAAAGTGCAACTGCGCCTGGTGATTACAAATGCCAACTTAAAACCGTAGCTGTGTATCATGGATTGGCCTCTTTAGTTACACAAGACGTTGCAAAGGGAAAAAATTATCTCTCGAGACGTAAAATGCCACAGGGTAGATTTATATTTTATACATCTGACTAAGGTTATATATATACTAGCCATATGTTACCCGCGGCCAGCGGGTCTTACTTTGCGAATCATTTTCGATATAGTCACTGAAGATGCTTTGTAAACAATTAAACGAAATAATAATTTTATAAGTAAAGCGAATGCGGAATGTCTGAAAGTAAAGATGGTATGAATGGAGCTATCAAAATATCTAATCGACTTAAATTTATTTTTCAAATAAAAACATTTGCTTGTAGGCCTACATATTGTTACAATTCTCTCTCCTAATCAGGCCTTCTGTAAACACTGCTAAACACAACATACCACATCAACACAAGAACCTGACAACAAGGCTCCAAATAATTTGGTACTTTAAAAAGCGTCAAATAAAACAGCCAGTATGACACAATTGGCAACTACTACTACAACATTAGACTGTATATCACTGTACTAAACTCATAAACTCTACTGTCTCTTCCTGGACTCGTACGTTTCACTGGAGGACTGCACCAGGACCGACTTCATGGCTGACTAACAGTCCCGGTCTCAACGCTCTCCGGTCTTGAACTGCAACTTTTTTTTACACACTGTGTCTCTGGTATGCGCATGCCTATGATCAGATGGCGATAACACTCTTCATATTTGCTTGCAAAGTTTATACCAGTACTGTCCTTTGTCTATCGACAGCCCTTTATCTGTGTGATTGGCCTGAGTCGTGTGTGTCATAGGCCGCTGACACATTAACCCTTTTGCGCCGCCAATAGGGTTATAACAATATATTCGCATGCGTGACCTTTTTTTATTAGATTACGCAATTCATGAATAAAACTATTAGAACATCTCAACACGGCTTCGCAGTTTTAGCGAACGAATGTATGAAAAATGCTTTAGAAAAACAAATGTTAATTTTATTAAAATATGAAATGAATGGACTATAATTATTATGTTTATGTGTTAAAGTGTAAAACTGTTTTTGCAAAGAGAAGTTCTATCATCTTAGAGTTGAATTAGAGTTTTAGACCTAGGAATAGAGAGGTGTGTAACCTTTCGGGTAATGTCTAATAAAAGAATGTACGTCAGGAATTCTAAATTTGCAGATATAAGGAACGAATTTATGTAAAAATGCTTTTGAAACACAAATTTGAAGCTTAATTTGATTAAATAATGAAATCAATAGACTATATTTTGTAGCTTCCATGTGTCAAAGTAAAAAAACTATCTGCGCAAAGTGTAGTTCTTAAAATTAGATCTAGATCTAGATCCTTTCGATCTTTTCTCATATAAACATGGTAAACATGGCCTAGATCGATGAAGTTATAATGCTTGATCTTATCTTATATAATACAGACGTTACTTCAAAAAAGAAGATGAATTTAGTCATGCATATTAACCAATGACTTAAATTCTGCCAAGTCACTGGTTTTTCTGGCTAGCTCAGGCAACCCATTCCATGCTCTAATAGCACTAGGGAAGAAGGAGTATTTGTACAAATTTGTCCTAGCATATGGGACGAGGAATGTGCCTTTTTTTTTTTGTGTCTTTCAGAGTATTTTATTAAATTTTTGTTTTTTGTATTTGAAGATTATGGTTCAGTGTTTTATGTATAATTGCTACTTTACTTTTGAGTCTTCTGTCCTGAAGGCTTTCTAAATTTAGTGATTTTACTAATGGTGTTACTCTAGTCAAATGTGAATATTCGTTTGTTATGAATCTCACTGCTCTATTTTGTGTTTGTTCCAGTTTCTTAATGTTTTCTTGAGTTGAGGGGTTCCAAACGGTGGATGCATATTCTATTATTGGCCTAACCAAGGTTAAATAACATTTTAGTTTTATGTTCTTTTTTGATTTATAGAAATTTCTTTTAATAAACCCTAATGCTTTGTTGGATTTTTTTTTTATAGTTTCATCAATATGTGGATTCCATGACAGTTGTTCCTGAACTAATGCAATTTGGTAAATCATTTATGTAAATTAAAAATAGTAGTGGACCCAAGACTGTTCCTTGAGGTACACCTGAGTTTACTGTTATTGGTGTTGATTTAGAGCCATTTATTATTACAGTTTGTTCTCTCCCTATCAGAAAATCTTTAATCTACTGATGCAGTGGACCATTAATGCCGAAATATTTTAATTTTTTAAGCAAACTATGGCGGTGAACTTTGTCAAAAGCCTTGGAAAAATCTAGTAAGATAGCATCTATTTGTTCACTATTATCTAAACCTTTTGAAAAATCATCAATTAGTCCTATTAGTTGTGTTTCACATGATCTATATTTCCTAAAGCCATGTTGGTATGGGGTGAGGACATTATGTTTGTCTAAGTGGTTTATGATGTTGCTAGATATTATGTGTTCTAGGATTTTACATGTGATGCTGGTAAGTGATACTGGTCTGTAGTTTCCTGGATCAGATTTTTCTCCTTTTTTAAATAGGGGGGGGGGGGGTGACATTAGCTTCTTTCCAGTCCTTTGATACTCTGCCCTGGTTAAGCGATGCCTGAAAGAGTATTTTGAACACTGGGGCTAGCTCATTGCTTAGTTCTTTGAGTAATCTAGCTGGAATACCATCAGGTCCAGACGCTTTATTTGGTTTGGTGTTGGCTAATAGTTTTTTAATTCCATTTTCTTGTACTACTAAATCTTCTATGTTGTCTACTTGGTTCAAATTAAGAAATATGTCTTTGTCTCCTGGAGCTGAGAATGCTGATGCAAAGTATTTGTTTAGGATGTTTGCTTTAGTTTCATTATCATTATGTATTATGTTATGTTCATCTTTTAATGGCGCTATGCCTGTTGTTTCCATTTTCTTAGACTTAATGTATGACCATAGGTTTTTGTTGTTATCTTTAGATATTACATTGTTTATGTATTCACTCTGCAGCTGTCTGCTTACTTTTTGGGTTAGGTGTTTAATTTTTATATACTTTTTGTAAACTCTTTCTGCCTTGGTTTCTTTAAATTTTCTATATAGGTTTTCCTTCTGTTTACAAAGCTTCTTTAGTTTATTATTAAACCAGCATTTATTTATTTTGTTTGATGTGTATTTAATTGGTATATGATTTTCTATAATCCTTTTAAGATGGTTTTTAATGAAATTCCAGAGGTCATCGACTGGTTGGTTAGTGTCTTTTTCTAATAAGAATGTTTGTTGAAAGTTTAATGCAGCTTGGTGTAGTTGTGTTAGGTTACATTTATTCCAGAGTAAGATTTTTCTTTTGGGTTTTGTATTGGCTACTGCTTTTATCTGACTGTGTATTTTTATGATCTCATGGTCTGATAGACCAGGGATATTATCACAATCAACTACTAATCCAGGTCTGTTGGTTAAGAAGAGATCTAATGTGTAGTTTAATCCAGTTGGCTTTTTAATGATTTGATCTAAACTTAGGTTGTGTAAAGTTTCTATGAAAAGCTCATTTATGTCCTTAAGGTTTTGGTGTTTATCTATGGTAGAGTTGGTCAACTTTTTTTTTTGAGGGTCTTAAGTTTGTTTTAGGTCTATAATACATTACAGGAACATTTGTGCCAAGTTTTATCAAGATTGGTCAAACGGTTTTGATTTCTATTCGGCACATACATATATACATATGCCTTACATTCTACTTTATAGTATATTTCTGTGGCATTTTACGTCTCGAGAGACCATCTTTTCCCTTTGCAACTTCTTATGTGACTAAAGAGGCCAATCCTTGATACACAGCTGCGATCGCAGGTTGGGCATATGTAATCACCAGGCGCCGTTGCATTTTCATCCTTCTTTCTGCTTCTGTTGTGTATGACATCTGCAATCCGTGACCCTTCCTTTATGCTCTCTCTCCATGTGGATTTATCCAGTGCCACCTCTTCTCAGCTGCTAGTGTCAATTTTGAAGAGCTTCATGTCGCGTTATTTATTGATATATATACTAGACATATATTACCCGCGTTCCGCGGGTTTTTTGTTTGCGTATAACTGTTGATGAGTCACTGAGAGTGGTTTGTAAACAATTAAACGAAATAATAATGTTATAAGTAAAGCGAATGCGTAAAATGTAAAAAAAATAGTATGAGTGAATGGTGCTATCAAAATAGCTAATCGACTTGAATCCATTTTTTCAAATAAAAACATTTGCTTGTAGGCCTACATATATTTGATTAAAATTAAATAAATAGACTTAATTTTGTATGTTCATGTGTTAAAGAATAAAGTAGATCTTGAGTTAAATATTGGCTTGGATAGAGTTCATTTTTCACGCATGCGTGACTTTTTTAATTAGGTGTACGCGAATGAATGAAACTATTAGAATATATCTTAACACGGCTTCGCAGCTTTAGGGCGAACGAATGCATGAACAATTTTTTAGAAAAAACAACTTTGAATGTTAATTTGATTAAAATATGAAATTAATGGACTATAATTAGTATGTTCATGTGTTAAAGTATAAAACTATCTTTGCGAAGAGAAGTTATAACATCTTAGAGTTGAATTAGAGTTTTAGACTTAGGAATTGAAAGATATGTAAGATTACGGTATTGTCTAATGAAAGAATGCATATCAGGAGTTCTACATTCGCAGATATAAGGAACGAATTTATGTAAAAAATGCGTTTGAAACACAAATTTGAAGGTTAATATTGTTAAATAATGAAATCATTGGACTATATTTGTATTTTCTTAAGTTTGCTCTAGGGCTACAATACATACACTACGGTCTAAGTTGGTACCCAAGGAACATTTCTGCCAAATTTTATCAAGATTGGTCAAACGGTTTTGATACATACATACATACATAGTATACATACGCCTTACTTTCTGCTTTATATATTAGATATGCTTAAGTTTAAATTATATTTTTATATATCTGATTATATATTAGGTTAGATTATACTTTTTCTGTATCAGTATTACACTAAATTATATTAAGCGATGGCTAGGATTTTATTGTAAGTTCTAGATTCGCTCTTGCCGTAAATATTGTCTTAAATAAAGTAGATCCAAGAAACCAACATATCTGTAATTATAACTACTGAATGAAAATAAAATATATGTCAGCAAATGGTTATGATTACATTAAGTTCTTGACAATTGAATAATTAAAATATCTTTGATATGCAGTGTAAATTATCTTTATATGGAATGTCATTTACCTTTGATATGTATAAAGTTTTATATCCGTCAAGAAATGACAAATACGACTTGGGCGTAACGTTTGCCTGTCGTCGAAATCTGGCGAGACAAAACTTGACGTTTATAAAGGGTAGTTGGGAAGTAGAGCTCAATGCTAACCTTTGCATATTAGTTCAATAAAGTTCGTCAATGTAAGCATTATAACATAATTTTATTACAGAGTCCAAAGTTTTCGGATCAAGCTGAAATTTCGCACAATTATTAATTTAACTGACAACAGAAGAATCAATACAAAAAAATAAAAAATTAGTACATTAGATATGGGTAGTAAATTATTTCGTTTGGTATATCAAAAAGAAATTGTAACTGACTAGTGGTATATGTTGTCGTCTGAAGCATAGTAAACACAAACATGAAATAGAAACAATAGATCATCTTGTATGTTCATAGACTCTTCGCTAGTAGGGTGGTTACCACGTTGGCTTGAAAAGGCTTTAGACATAAGTTTCGGTGTTAGTTCACGATTGGTTGAAAGAGAATATAGCCGCGAAGTTTCCACCAAATATAATTTAATAGGTACACGTTAAAGAAAGACTAATATCGTTTAAAACATTACAGTTTCATTGGAGATTTTACTTCAGCTGCATTGTGCTTACTAGAAGGGAACCTTCTCTTTGATATATCATCTCCTTTGTTATATGAGACTTCACCAGAGTACACTAGGTTAAAGTAGAGACTTCACCAGAGTACACTAGGTTAAAGTAGAGACTTCACTAGAGTACACTAGGTTAAAGTAGAGACTTCACTAGAGTACACTAGGTTAAAGTAGAGACTTCACTAGAGTACACTAGGTTAAAGTAGAGACTTCACTAGAGTACACTAGGTTAAAGTAGAGACTTCACTAGAGTACACTAGGTTAAAGTAGAGACTTCACTAGAGTACACTAGGTTAAAGTAGAGACTTCACTAGAGTACACTAGGTTAAAGTAGAGACTTCACTAGAGTACACTAGGTTAAAGTAGAGACTTCACTAGAGTACACTAGGTTAAAGTAGAGACTTCACCAGAGTACACTAGGTTAAAGTAGAGACTTCACTAAAGTACACTAGGTTAAAGTAGAGACTTCACCAGAGTACACTAGGTTAAAGTAGAGACTTCACTAGAGTACACTAGGTTAAAGTAGAGACTTCACTAGAGTACAATAGGTTAAAGTAGAGACTTCACTAGAGTACACTAGGTTAAAGTAGAGACTTCACTAGAGTACACTAGGTTAAAGTAGAGACTTCACCAGAGTACACTAGGTTAAAGTGGAGACTTCACTAGAGTACACTAGGTTAAAGTAGAGACTTCACCAGAGTACACTAGGTTAAAGTAGAGACTTCACTAGAGTACACTAGGTTAAAGTAGAGACTTCACTAGAGTACACTAGGTTAAAGACTTCACTAGAGTACACTAGGTTAAAGTAGAGACTTCACTAGAGTACACTAGGTTAAAGACTTCACTAGAGTACACTAGGTTAAAGACTTCACTAGAGTACACTAGGTTAAAGTAGAGACTTTACCAGAGTACACTAGGTTAAAGTAGAGACTTCACTAGAGTACACTAGGTTAAAGTAGAGACTTCACTAGAGTACACTAGGTTAAAGACTTCACTAGAGTACTCTAGGTTAAAGTAGAGACTTCACTAGAGTACACTAGGTTAAAGACTTCACTAAAGTACACAAGGTTAAAGACTTCACTAGAGTACACTAGGTTAAAGTAGAGACTTCACCAGAGTACACTAGGTTAAAGTAGAGACTTCACTAGAGTACACTAGGTTAAAGTAGAGACTTCACTAGAGTACACTAGGTTAAAGACTTCACTAGAGTACACTAGGTTTAATAGCATTTAGACGCAATTAAAAAAAAAACTCAATTAATAATGTTACCTTTCAAAATAGTCAATACAGACTAGTGCCACACCATCATGCACTATACCCATCATTTCTATCAGATTTGTCTTCACATCATTTGTTGCTTCCATTTGAAATGGGCCTAGAAAATGGAGGGCCACTGCTACAAGAGCGTCACGTGGCCACTTGCTGAACCAATCCATAGTGCAACCAGAAATCAAACCGGGAAATTTTAATGAACGCATGCGGAACTTGTTGCCTACCTAGAAGAAATACACAGTTGACTTTTTTTAGAACTATTGTCATGGAGGAAACGTCTTTAATGGTTTCCAGTCCCATTGAACGAAACATGTGCCAAATTTGAATAAATTTGTTAAGAGACATACATAACAGGGACACGTTGCTGTAGACTTTTGAAACAAAGAATATAGTCCAAAACAAATTACAAAGAGAGTTTGTATTATCACACTAACTCAGAATTAGCCCCATAGAATACACCAATGGATCAGGAATATTCAAGCCATAGTCTTATTTTGATTGTTTAATGTAAAATTGTAAAAATCATTTAGCGTTATTTTTCACTTAAAAGATAACAGGACCATACATCATCAATGATAAGACTCTTATACTTTTTCTGGAATAAGGATTTGAAAGAGCGCCCTTAAAAGTAGAGCTGCTGATCACAGCACGGAAACCTCACAGATACAAACCTCTTTCCAACTATTTCGCTTAATATATTGGAGTAGACGAGTTTGGAAATAAAAAAACGAACTCGCACAACTAACCGGTTCCCCATGCTGGCTCCTAACTCAGCCTGGACCTGAACAGGTAGCATTGCTAACTGGGTTTAGGCTTAGATTAGATTTAGAAATCTAGATCTAGATTTACTTTATAGATCTAGACTAGATGTAGAACAAGTATCTAGTGGGAAGCGTAGTCGAGAAGCTAAGTACGCTTGAACTTGGCTTGGCTTGGCCACCTATGAAGGGGTCTCGAGGTTCAACTTTTGTCTTTTATTGAGCGACTAAGGACAGCACGGAAAACCTTCTCCCAGATACCTCTCTCCCCACCACTGGTCCACAAATGAGATTGGACCATAGGGCTCTGAGCATGCTATAAGAATGAAAGTAGCGCTATATAAAGCTATAATGTTTTAGAACTAAAATCTATAGTAGATCTAGAATATAGACTAGATTTAGAATCTATATCTCGACAGTGGCGTCACCGGGTGACACCCACCAGGGTGAGGGACAAACTTAACATTTCTTTGGTTGTAAAATGTTTAGAAACACAGACATAAGCTCCGTCGCGCGCCATTCGACGCATAGGCCTGTAAGCTTACTCCACAGAAAAAGGTCTTCTTTTCGTCTTTCATGTTAAGGTCAACGTGTTTCGTCTGGTCTAATGATAGGTCTCACTCAATCAACGTGTTTCGTCTGGTCTAATGATAGGTCTCACTCAATCAACGTGTTTCGTCTGGTCTAATGATAGGTCTCACTCAATCGACGTGTTTCGATTGGTCTGATAGGTCTCACTCAATCGACGTGTTTCGTCTGGTCTAATGATAGGTCTCACTCAATCAACGTGTTTCGTCTGGTCTAATGATAGGTCTCACTCAATCGACGTGTTTCGATTGGTCTGATAGGTCTCACTCAATCGACGTGTTTCGTCTGGTCTAATGATAGGTCTCACTCAATCAACGTGTTTCGTCTGGTCTAATGATAGTCTCACTCAATCGACGTGTTTCGTCTGGTCTAATGATAGGTCTCACTCAATCGACGTGTTTCGTCTGGTCTAATGATAGGTCTCACTCAAAAAACGTGTTTCGTCTGGTCTAATGATAGGTCTCACTCAATCAACGTGTTTCGTCTGGTCTAATGATAGGTTTCACTCAATCCACGTGTTTCGTCTGGTCTAATGCTAGGTCTCACTCAATCGACGTGTTTCGTCTGGTCTAATGATAGGTCTCACTCAATCAATGTGTTTCGTCTGGTCTAATGATAGGTCTCACTCAATCGACGTTCTGTCGTCATTTCACTTAGACGGCGAATGTCTGTGCGGGACAAAATTTCTCTAACATTATCTCGGTATGTTATTCGTAGTATCCTTCTCAGCCATCACTGCTAGGCCACTTTCTCAACCATCCACCTCTTGAAGCATAGGTGGCTATTGGGACAATGATTGTATTATTCTATTTGTTCAAGATCAGTATGGCCAATGTTGACGGTGGTACTTGGCGACAATCGCCCAATATGCATAGATGTGAGTGTATACATTTAATAGTATTTCAAAGTATTTCCATATTGTCTGCTAAATTCAACTCAGGTTTACTCCATGGCAACAACACGAATGAAGCATGTTTTTTTTTTGTTTTTTTTTATAGAAATTGTCGATGGCTAGAAGAAAGAAAAATGGGGATGAAATACACCGTTATCTCATAGCCGTCTCCATGGTGGAAAATTTTATTATTTTTTTTTATAATTATTATGACACAACATCAAGCTTTAGACATGCCGCTGAATCTGGACACATTGTTACGAGATGCCTTATTCTCTTGCTATTCTCCGGAGTGATTCCGATGGACGCTATCAAAACTGATCAACATCCTTTGTTGTTATTTCAGGCTTTGTTCGACGATGTTTCGCAGGACAAAAATTTGGCAATGCTTGAATTGCCTTTTCGGAGGCAGTTGAGAAAAACTAGTATAGATGTAAAACTGTTTCCGTAAGGAGCACTCAAATAATCTCTAATAAAATATGTTTAACTCAATGTTTTTAAATTCAATAATGTTAAATTTTTCATCTATGTAATAAATATTAATAAAATTTAAAAAGCAAGGGCATTTTAAAATAGAATCCAAAAACATTTTTGGGTGTAATCGTGTAACCAACACTTTTATTGTCCAACAAACAAAATAGAATAAGTGATAGGTTTATTTGAAGAAGGATTTTTCTTCCTGGAGAAGGGTAGGATAACATCCCGAGCTTACCGCACCCTAGTGACTCCACTGGAACTAGACTAGAATTCGTATGACTTTACACGTTCAACTTAAAATTACTACATCTAGACCAACACTATGATCAGGATTAGTAAGCCCACTACTACCAGGTAATAGGATACCTTTAGCTGTTCGCATCCGATTCGCTTCTTAATGTAATAACTGTTTATATAATAAATAAATCTGCACCCCTAAGCTGTAAGAAGATAAGCTATTGCCTTAATTTGTATACATGTACATTTTGTTCAAATTGTTGATAAATTAATATATATTTAGTCTAATTTAGATATTAATATATATTTAATATATTTAGTCTTATTTAGACTTTCAAGTGAGTTTGAGTTTTGAGTGTATAATGAGGAAATGTCAAAACTGCGCGTCATAAAAGAAGTCCGTTTTTTTAAAAACTTACAACTAAGGTGAGGTTCGTATCAGAATTCTTTTTCAAAACAACATTTAAATCAATATTTCATTCAATGAGTAAGTTAATAAATGGAAAATAAATGTAAAATGAGCTATTGATACTTTTCCATTGTGACCTTAGATCCTAATTGTTTGTAGGCCTATCAATGCGAGAATCTATGAATGAAGCTTGAGTTATTAATGAAGACGTCTATGACCTTTTTACAAAACCAACCTCCCCTGAAGTTTTTCATTTAAAAGTGGTGTATTTTTATGAAAAATCTGCTTAATAGTTAAGATTTGTACTATAAATGATATCATAATTTCAGATTTTCAATTTCTTTTCTAGTTTCTGAGATTTTAACGGGACAAATGGACAGACCACACAAAATTAAAAGCGGCTATTTCCTTTTGCGAAGCCAATGAATAAAAGAAGAAATCAATAGTTTTTTTTTATATTATTTTTACATTGCCCATCAGTAAAGTTGTTAAAGAAAGGAAAAGGTTTGGGGTCAAGCGATCTGTCAGATCAATCGTGGTTGCACATTGAAATATTTTAAATTCTTGAATACATTACATTGTAGTGGATTATTGTATTAGGACAATCTTTTTTAATAGATTTTGAATTATTTTAAAGAAAAGGTCAGGCTAACGTTTACATGTTTTTGGCCGAGTTTCTGTTCTTTCTTTTTGAGCCTTTTAGTTGCGTTTGTAAAATGATCCATATGTTCCTTTATAGTTGAAGATAATTTACATCCTAGTCCAAACAGACCCTGCAGAACGACACGACGGGGGATGGAAGCGGTCAGTGTGGAAACGACAGAATCTCAAGCCAGCACAATAAATGGCATAATTAATTGTGAGACAGGCTTCCTGGTATTGCGCTTTGATTTTCTATAAGCTTTACAAAAGTTTATTAATCAACTTTCTAACTTTGAGGATTTGATTTTACTGAAAAAGGTTTACAATCTATCCAGCTTTAAATGTGAATAGTTTTACTTCCTAGTGTGGTTTTTAGCACACCATGAACGGAAAACTCAAATATTTTTTTAAACCAAGCTTGTAATCACTGTGTCTGTTTGGTAAAGTTTGGTTCTTATGTTCCTTCAGAGTTGATAGTTTACTTCCTAGTCCAAACCTCCCGCAGGACGAAGGAGGATGGGAGCGGGCAGGGTTTGACAGTTCAGCGCGAAAACCGCATGATCAGGCAGCCATCCGTAGCGAAGGAGATTTGAGTTAGAGTTTTTGGCACATCGGCAAAATTTAGGCCATGTCGTGCCCGTAATCCTCTTTTTTTTTTTGAGCCGTGCTCTCTGTTGCCTCAATAGTTCCTACAGAGTAGATTACTTGTTTTCCTCCCCCCTTTCTTTTTTACGTGAGGTAGAATTTAAAAAAAAGAGTGATCTTGGTTACAACGGTCCGGCCCTGCTATTTTTGTGAATACTTGTTCTCTCCCCCCCCCCTTGTTTTTTCGTGGGGTTACTATCCGCAGAAATAAGAGGGATCTTTCCTTTACTTTTTGCTTTCTTCTCGTCCAAACTGTTGAGCGAAGTAGAGAATTATATAGATAGATAAGTACTTCAATGGCACAATATTTTTTATTGTGTTTAAAATAGATTTAAATGTGCAAATACTCTTGCGAACACTTTTAGAGTGTGAGTGTGATGGGGTACTTTAAACAATCTGTCAAAAACATCTTTTAACTTATTCACCAGGGTAAATCAAGCATTTAATACACACATACAATGACTAATCCCTCTATACTACAAAAAAACAAACATACAAAGTAAGTACAATTTCAAATCTACAAATGTTTACTTGGCATTGGACACAGACTACAAATGTGTACTTGGCATTGGACACAGACTACAAATGTGTACTTGACATTGGACACAGACTACAAATGTGTACTTGACATTGGACACAGACTACAAATGTGTACTTGACATTGAACACAGACTACAAAACTTACAGGTGAGAAACAAAGTACGGTATGCAAATTAGCTCGTGCACGAGACATAAAGTACTCATACAGATTCTCTTGTGTTGGTGGTCGTTTGGGAAACTCTTTCTTCATAACTCCGATCAGTTCTCCGGTTATTTCATCGATTTCATCTCGTGCAAAGAGATTGGAAATCTGATAAATAAACATAAACTACCTATAAGTTTTTCCATGGATTAGAAAACTGGTATGGATTCAGAAATAATAAAGATGTAAACATGTATTGAATGAAATTGAGTAATTTGGTGTGCATAGTAAAGTGGCAATATTGCTTACGTAAGTCAGCATAAGAAACTTCTGTACTAGTAAAACCAGTCCAGCAGTTTCTATCAGACATGACTGTGTGGGAGATGGGCCAAAAATGGATGAGGTTTTGAAAACATAAAAACATGAATAAGGACAGAGAGAAAATACAATGAGCGCCATGTTTAAGCGACTTGAGTTTCTGCCCACCAGATGCATAAGTATGAAATGGTTGTTGAAAAAGTCTAGATTATTTTTTACAATGCTTAAATCAACTCACTTTGTCTGTCTGTCTGTCTGTCTGGTACTAATCTTGAACAACGTTACTTCTCCCACACCCTCGGCTCAAGTGGAAACTTTGCACTCAGTTATTCATTGACAAAGACAGCAATGAATCACTAAAACAAATTAACCAAATAGTAAATTAATTTCTGATAATTCATTATTTTGTTTGATATCAACTTGGAAATTTAATCCTTCAGTATTCACATATGTCCAAATATGTGGGGTTTTGTCCCCTTGGATAGCACGTTGCGTTATTTCTCCTACACCAATTCTCAGATCAAGTGGAAATTTTAAACAATTACTTATTGTCCCTAACAAAACATGAATCAATCAATCAATAAATTATTGGTTATTAATTATTTTGTTTGGTATTGAAAAATGGAATTAATTTCTACATTATTGATATATAATATAATATAATATTTTATAATATTATAGATAGATATAATAATATAATATTTTATAATATTACAAAGAGAGAGAGGGGGAGAAAGAGAAAGAGTTGTGAGTTTTTCCCTTTAGATTCGCTTAATCTTTTTTTTAATGTATTTTTATATTTTGCTTGTTACGAAGTTTAAAAATATAAAAACATATATATATATATATAATCTCATTGAGACAATCAGATAGTAGAAACTAGAAAGCATTTCTACAGCATCATTTCAATGTACACGTCAAGGAAAAGGACTGTTCTAAGAATCAGACTAGTAAACAAGACTAACCTCCCCTGAACTGAGGACGTTATTGATATACTCCAGGAAACTTTCATCTTTAATTTCATTATCAGTAAATATAAATGTGATTCCTTTTCCTTGATGTCCAGCCACTCGATACAGGTATTTGAGGTCATCCATCAAGTTGTTGATATTGTAAGCTCTAAACAGAAGACATTCTCTTGAATGCTTACAAGTCTGTTAGCTTTAACACTCATTTTAATCGTACTACAGTTATGTTTCTAAAGAAACTACAGTTCATATCTAATACCATTTATATTTTCTAGACATACACACTTATATAAATATATGGAAATGTAGCACTTGCTTAGTGACGTAAATTAATATATATTAAAATGTAGTACTTACTTGGTGACAGTAATTTGAAAGAAGGAGTAGCCAGCCATGAAAGAGGCAAGTTTAGTTAACGACTGTTTTCCTGAGCCGCCAACACCTACCAACAAGGCGGCACCTCTTTGTGTGCGTATAATACGAGAGATCTGAAGACACGTAGTCTCTAGCTGGAGTATTTCTTAACATTCACGTACATTCTTAGCATTTCTTAACATTCACGTACAATTTTGCAAAGATTTCAAAATTTAAAAAAAATTAAATAACGACTTTTTAAAAAAGAAATCTTGCCCTGCTATTCGCTTGTATTAACAGGATACAGAAAAATGTATCATAGTTCTGACTATTAACAGGATACAGACAAATTTATCATAGTTCTGACTATTAACAGGATACAGACAAATTTATCATAGTTCTGACTATTAACAGGATACAGACAAATTTATCATAGCTCTGACTATTAGCAGGATACAGAAAAACTTGTCATAGTTCTATTAACAAGAAAATACACAACGGAAAAAGTGTTCTACTGGACATCACTTGTCCACGAGGTCGTTCAGTAAAGCTTAAAATATAATAAGCTTGTTCATTCTCTACACATGAGTTAAGTGAATAGCGAAATTATATTCTAGAATATATCAATAGACTTTCTGTAGCTAATAAAGAACAAACAAAAAGCCATACCTTCATGAGATGTATCATCGCATCTTTAAAAAACACAAGATCTAAGTTTGATCCACGAACTTGCTCATTGTAATCTTTAGCGTAAGTTTTGAGTCTGTTTTTTAAAATATCATAGTCTTCAACCTAACGTTGAGAAGTAAAAACACAGCATTACTACTTACAATCATTATTATTTTTCATAAAAAAAATTTTTTTATTGAAATTGAATCGACATTGAAGCTGTTAGTTAAAGTTTCTGTGCTCAATAGTTTCTTCTGATAGCAAAGAAAAATTCATTTCCCACTGTTACACTAATTTCTACCCACATTCAAAAATCTTCTAGGGAACATGAGTACATATGAGATGATTATAAAATATTTAGAATAAGTTACCGAAACATCATCATGCCCTCACTCTTTACTTTGAACCGAAACATTCACTGTTCACGACTTTCCCGGTCTATCTGTCACGTTACCCTCCTTTGCCAATGTAGTTACATCCCTTTGACTTAAACTTTGAGGACCATTATGTTAACGCGAAGCAGGATGTTTTGACGGGCCGTTTTAACGCGGTCGTTTTGAAGCGATGGCCGTTTTGGATCGAAATGTTTTTGTCACATTTATGTTCATTGTATTATTTCTTTAAAAGAACGATACATATCAATGTTCCGTATATAAGTGTTCAAATGTATTTTTCATGTTAAGAACAAGATCATTTTTGCCTATTAATTTTGGTATTTAAGTTTATTTACTTATTGTTAAATAAATAAATAAAGAGCGGGTAGAGGGTCGCCGGTGACTCGGTATTTGCGTCGGAGTGTCAATCGAAAATTACTGGGGTCGGTTGTGGGCACAGTGGTGGTGGTGGTAGGCAGACACCTGAGCGAGGCACCAGGTAATCTCAATAGGAAACCAGGCGATTTAATAAAGATGCAGGAAGTGATATGATTATAAGCCGCACCTAGAAATGTCAAGAGAAGTGTTGAAACAGATGAACTTCTTGACAAAGGAGAGGGTGGGACTAGAGAGGTAGAGAAATGTGCACAGAGAGGAGTGAAACACGCCCAGAAGTGCGGGATGGGATAGGTGTGCCTGGTAATGGCCAGGTGGGGTCAATGATGACTACCAGACGCAAGGCGCCAATGACCAGCGCCAGTTTGTATTTACCAAAGGAGATAAGCGAAGTAGAGTGATAACGTGGTCGCCTATGTGGTGGATTCAGTCGAGCGAGAAGAATAGCGGGTGGGGTTTGGAGGTAAAATTGGAAGTAGAAAGGGGACGTAATGTAAGTGCAATTAATAAATAATAATTAATGCTGTGATCAACTTGAGTGACACACTGTAAGAGAGGTTTTGGCATGTCGCAATGTCAAATCAGAAGACTTATGCAGACACTAATTTTGCCATCCAGCTGGTCATTGAATATACTCTACATCTCAGTTCCAGTATCATACAAATATTATCATGATACCATTGAGTTCCACTGGGGGAGGGGACTACGAAACATTTTCTTCTAATCTGTCCACAATCTGTACGACCTCATTCTACTCTTCTATTAAGCACAGTTGTGATAGCAATCTGGTGGCACTGCTTTGATCATGTTCTTTTCAGCTTCAAATTATTTATTGCATTAATGAAATGGTTGGTGTGCATCTTGCTTAAGGTAGAGAATCTCTAGCAGTAGAACAAAATAGTTGTATCAACTGAAACTTAGTAATCAGTCAAACGACACTCACCTACGTACCTGACCAGAATACTTTAATTAAAAGTAATGTTTTTACTCAACCATCATACAAACAGCATAACACTTTTTTTTTATTTGATCAGAGCATCATTTTTCAAATTAAAAAAGAGAAGTATAAATATTTTTACTTCACCAAAAATATCCTGAATTTTTAGTTTGGTTTGTCAGCCAAAGATCACAAATACAAAACATTCATTCTATTTGCAGACAACTTTTCTTACTATTTCATAAATTTTTGGCACTTCAACAGCTTCCTCTTCGTTAGCCTGACCACCTCCTCCTTCTTCATCCGCAGGAGCTTCTTCTTTGGCTTCTCTCATGAAATCCACAAAGTGGGGTAAGGGAAGTAACAGCTGAGCAATATCTGCACCAAGCTCTTCAGTAATGACACTTTGAATGTTTTTTTGAAGCCACATTTTATCTTCTTCATTGACAAATCTAGGAAACAAGATACAGACTTTCAGATGTTTACCAGCTTCATGTATGTATATGAACACAGCTTTGATTTTTAAAAAAATGTGTTAATCGAATCTATTGAATTTGTGGCTAGCACCGTAATATCAGGTTATCAATTAATAGTCACTGTTCAACGAATGTCAAAATTCTTCAGGCATAAAGTATTATTTAAATCTCACATGTAATTAGTGTAAATTTTGTAGAAATGGAAAGTCAATAAGTGGCCATTGAAATATCTGAAGATGATGATGGGATTTCATTTTTCCATAAAAGAAGCCTTAATCAAAATGAAGGAAATGTTACAATGTGTCATTTGAATATTTTAGCGGATTTTTCTTCTTGACATGTGCCAAGTTTACATGATTTACGAAATTATCCAGAACGAAAGGAAAAGTACGCCAGTTGTAAAAAGAATTGTTATGGTGTTTAATAATGGGGACAATTAAGTCTTTTAATAGCGAAAAACTGTATTCTTTTGTTCTCAACTATTTTCAACAAATTTTATAAAAATGAAAAAGAAATGTGTAACTTAAATTAATGTGTGGTTGAAATAAAATCTGAAATTGGAATATTCATAGTCAGAATGACTGTAAACACCTGTGTATTTTGTTTGACAGCACACCTGACATAGCACACTGTGACAAGTCAAAAGCTTGCTGTCAGAGTCACTCTATTTTATCACAGCATTAATTATTATTTATCATTATTTATTTATTTTATTTTCATTATTTACCCGTCCTATCCCCATTTTATTCACCCGCCTACCTTTTCCTCGTCTCACTAGATTGAGTCCACCACCTTGGCGGCTTTTCACTTGTCTTCCCTTGACCGGGGTAAAGATAAACACAGTCTCTTTGATCTTATCGGCCGGATGTCTGACGGGCGCAGTTGACACCACCTTGGGTGGAATGCAAGTCGTTTTCCCCCCCCCCCCCCTTTCTCACACGTCTCTCTCTGATCTAGGAGATCACTCGGACCAACACGCCTATTGACCTTTCCAAGGTGCGACTCTTGTCGGACTTCACCCACGTGTAAGATAATTCTTAGCCTAGGACATTTCCTGTTTCCGCCAATATCTTCCAGGTATCAGAACTTTGGATTGAGACTCCACAAGAACTGAATCACCGGTGTCCCTCTACCCTCTAGAACGCCACCTCCAGCTGCAGAACCTCACGCTAGGACACAGCCAGCTGCGACATCATTAGGACAACCAGCTAAGTTCAGAAGACAAAGTGACATACTCTCTTATTAAGTGCAAGAGTGATGATTAGAGATATTATTGATTAGAGATGCATGCAAACCCTCCCCCTTTTTTATTCTTATATGTAAATATTTATGTAAATAAATATTCTTCATTTTTAACTTTGTATCTTTCTTTCATTGCTTGTCTCGTTGCGTGACTGCTCCCGATTTATATGCTGACGGGTTGGTGTGTGATAATTTCAAAAACAATCATCCCCTAGACATTAAACGCGCCAAACACCCATCACATTCCCCAACCTGTCACAAACACTATGATCAGATTCAGAAGATTTAAGGGAGAAAAAAAAAGCAGATGAGATCAACTAAATATCTAAAAATGCTTGAATTTATGATGTTAAGCTCAAGGATATGAAAATGCAGCTTCAGTGTCTGGAACCATGGAGGAAGAATGCTTCTGAATCATCGAAGAAAGCAATTAGCCGTTTCTTATCATCGGCATATGTTTAGAGAGTCATGAGAACAAGAACAATGATTTTTATATTAAAATTAAGAACTTTTTGAGACAAAGGAACAGGCGACATTTTCACAACGGTCAATTTTATTAAAATGAAATCGTTAAAAACAATAGTGTTAATTAGGTTAATGATAAGTTTTTAAGTTTGAAATCCAGAAAAAAAAGTGTAATTTACTTATGGTTGCATTGTTGCAAAATTGAACTCTAGATTAATAGCAATGTCTTCGATTGCGAAGATTAGGGATGCGTGCATCATTTGACATGACTACACAAACCCAGTGAACTATAGATAAACCGTAATAAACAAGTAAATTTTAAAATTTAATATACACTCATTTTATATTTGTTCAACAATCAAATAACGTAGGTAATTATAAACTATATGTATTACGGAAAGAAAAAAAACAGGATGTTTTTAAAGGGGAGGCGACGCGCTGAGCTGAACGCACCGGGTGACACCCACCCTAGTGACGCCACTTTGCCTAAGCACACAAATACTTTGACAAAACATTAGATTCTACACCAGATTGGTCTCATATCGAACTAATCACTACTATTACTGCTTCTGTTTCTTATACACATTATGTTTTGAACATTTTCTGGGGTTTTGCTCAATTACTTATACAACTGGAGAAGCAATTTGTAACTACGCAATAGAAAAAAAAATGCAATGTTAAAATTGGAAATAAGAAATTATCTACAAAAATGGAATTATATTAAAGAGCGCTTTTGGTACAGTGTCCCGCTCAGTCGTAATACATTTCTTTTTGTAGAAAAAAAAAGGGGTGGTGGTGCAGCGGCCCTGGGTCGACTCACTAGTTCCACTTAGTGCCGTGGACGAAAAAGAAAATGTAACCTTTTATCTCTTACCTTTGATCTAGGACAAATAAGATCGATACCTTTGATCTAGGACGAATAAGATCGATACCTTTGATCTAGGACAAATAAGATCGATACCTTTGATCTATTACAAATAAGATCGATACCTTTGATCTATTACAAATAAGATCGATACCTTTGATCTAGGACAAATAAGATCGATACCTTTGATCTAGGACAAATAAGACCGATACCGCAGTGGTTAAATTACCAAATACGATTATTTATTCGCAATGCCCACGTGACAAGTTTTTTTAAAAAGCTTACATTTAAAAGGACAAAATTATACTTCCTTTTTTTTTCCTTTTAGCAATTTACTTTTTGTGCGTAATTTCCTCTGATATAAATGACGCTCGGATATTTCAGTCGGTAGAGAATCAGACTTTAAATCTCAGGGTTAAAGGTTCAAGTCCCTAAGCGGGCAAAAACGTTTTTACTTTAGTATCTTTTGTAAATAGCGTTTTTCGCACATTTTTTTAAATAATTCGATCTACACGAATTTATAACCTCGATACTAAAATGATTTTTAACACTTGATTAAATAATTGAAGGTGTTTCTTATATAATACAGACGTTACTTCAAAAAAGAAGATGATTACGTCCTACGCGTCATGCATTTAGTCATGCATATTAACCAATGACTTAAATTCTGCCAAGTCACTGGTTTTTCTGGCTAGCTCAGGCAACCCATTCCATGCTCTAATAGCACTAGGGAAGAAGGAGTATTTGTACAAATTTGTCCTAGCATATGGGACGAGGAATGTGCCTTTATGTGTCTTTCAGAGTATTTTATTAGATTTTGTTTTTGTATTTGAAGATTATGGTTCAGTGTTTTATGTATAATTGCTACTTTACTTTTGAGTCTTCTGTCCTGAAGGCTTCCTAAATTTAGTGATTTTACTAATGGTGTTACCCTAGTCAAATGTGAATATTCGTTTGTTATGAATCTCACTGCTCTATTTTGTGTTTGTTCCAGTTTCTTAATGTTTTCTTGAGTTGAGGGGTCCCAAACGGTGGATGCATATTCTATTATTGGCCTAACCAAGGTTAAATAACATTTTAGTTTTATGTTCTTATTTGATTTATAGAAATTTCTTTTAATAAACCCTAATGCTTTGTTTGATTTTTTTTATAGTTTCATCAATATGTGGATTCCATGACAGTTTTTCATTTATTATAACACCTAGGTATTTTGCGTTTTTAGTCTGTGTTTGAGGCATCAGGATAAAAACCAACAACCGAAAAGTGAAAGAATACTCCTTTAAAATGTAGGTAGGGCTGGTTTCTAAAGCGTAGAGTATGGGGGAAAGGTGATATTGGTAATTGAATGCACTGGAAACAAATATAGGCAACAGGTACTTCAAGATGTTTTGAGGGATTTAATATAGACTTGACAAGGCAGACTGTGTTTTGGGAGGGAGATGTCATTTAAAATGAATGAAACAGACTAGAATATACTGGCCAAAAGGGGAGTTGTTGAAATGCTAGCAAAATTTTTGAAAGTGCAAAGTTGAGAGTGCAAAGTTATTGAAAGTGAAAAGAAAGAAAAATAAGAGGATGGGGTACGGCCAAAGTATTATGTGAGCGTTTGCAGGATGTAATGAGGAAAAAGGTCCCAGGCCCAAAAAATTCAACGTAATGGCTACTAGAATGAGTTGGTCAATGGAATGTAAAGGGGAGCGTTTCACTTTATCTCACATGATATTGTTTTAGGTAAGAGAAAATGGGAGGGGTACGAGGCGAAACAAACAATTTATAGCCGTAAATCAACGGGCAAAGCCGGTGTGTAATTCTAGTCTACTAAGGATTTTAGCAAAAGCTTTCATATTGGTTTCAATAAAAAATAAATAATTCATTTGCATTAACATAAATAGACAACTTCTAAAATAACATGTTTAATGTTAATACTAATGTTTGTATCTCGTTAATATTTATTATGGATGTTTTGTGAAAAATACTTGAAAGGATATGAAGTAATAAAATAATTGCTTGTAATGTCTACTCTACAGAAAAGATGCCACTGTGAATGAATTCTTATGTTTCATAGTCTACAAGAATTCATTTCTCTCTAGGAACAGAACATCAGAAAACGAAACAAGCAAAATATAAGAAACTAGTCGACCGGCGGCGTAGCATACTATGCGACCGCAGTGGGCCCCGCACTTTTATAGGACCCGCGCTAATTTTAGGTGTATAAATTATTAAATTAAACCATTTTATAACTTTAACAGATTTCCCGCGGCCTCCTGACGATTTAACAGGAGGACCTGGAAATCTCCTGAAATTGCAAAATATACGAAAAGTCCTGGAAATATCCGGAAATTATTAAAATCTTTTGAAAACTCATGCAAATGTCATGAAATATACTGACGAAAATTGTCATTTTGGGGTGTCATTCAATAGGGAAAACGCCAATCCTACGCGCGATATATAAAAACGGCATTATGCATTAGCCGTAATTGTGTAATCTGGCGAAAGAAGCTTCTCGCGCCTCCAACTAATAAAGAATTTCTTGAAGTCAACAATTGTCAAAGATAGATTGAAATATTTGGTAATTCTTGCTATTGAGCGTGATCTATGTAGGAAATAGAATTATTATGCTATACTGTATGACTGTGCTACACGCAAGGCTCGTAAAGTAATTCTGTACGTAGTAAAGAATGAATAAAATGCATAGACGAATTTATTTTCTAATACAAACTCTTAAATTTCACTTATTATCCGCTTCCCTACCCAAACTTGGCCCCACGAAATCCGTTTCGCATAGGGCCCCACAACGGTTAAGTCCGGCGCTGCTATTTAGTGTTTGTAAAATGTTTGTTTGTAAAATGTATTACACGTTTCGGATGTTCCTTCTGAGTTGACGATAGTTTACTTCCTAGTCCAAACCTTCCGCAGGACGAAGGGGGATGGGAGGGGCAGAGTTTGACAGTCCAGCGCGCAGCCATCCGTAGCGAGCTGTGAAAACGTGTTCTCCCCCCCCCCTCTTGTTTTTTACGTGGAATGACTATTCGCAGAAATAAGAGAATAATCTTTCCTTTACTTTTTGCTTCTCGTCCAAACTCTTGAGGGAAGAAGAGAATTATATATATAGATACTTTTTATAAACAGTTTAAACACCACATATACAGCCATATCAGATGACCCAAAGGATGAACACTTCGGGGGCCGCATTTTAGCTTGTGTACAAATACAATCTTTTTTGTGTGCAATAAAGTAATATTTGACTGTATTTCAATCTGAAATGAGAAGCTTTATGGCTAGATTATTGACCTCTGTTACATTCCATACTTACCTGTCCTCAATAACTCGACATACTTCGTGTTTCCACAGATTGAGCATGGTTCGAACAGTAAAACATTCTTCTCCCTTGATATAAAGTATGCCTTGCCATATACGAGACAGATCTCTTAAATTAAAAATGTAATGGAATTTCGCAGGTGTTGGCAGCATCTTCACCTGAAACCCAAAAAGTCGACATTTTGGTTGGTTTCTAATAGAAATGTTTCACATTCAAATAAAACAAAAGGGGGGGGGGAGCCATACAAAGAGTTTAAAGTTAAACAATGAAAAAAATGGTTACATTTCAAGAAGATATTAAACTATTAGAAAACATTGAATGAAGTCAAATGTTCCATTGATGTAACCCAGCGATGCCAACCTTTGACATGCAATTGTCAAGGACCGAATCAATGCAAAAATAATTCACATAGTTTACATTTCTCTTATTCTTGAACTCTTATGGAACTAGTTTTTAAAAGCAAGTCAATTCAACAGAAAGTAGTAAAAAAAAAAGAATAACAGAAAAAAATTCTTTCTATTTTTTTTTACCTCGCCCTATTCCCCCCTCCAAAGAAAGAACCCTGATTAATCGAATGTATAGATCTATTAAACTTTATACTATTTTTAGGATAGACCTTTAGATCTAGATTTAGAAAAACAAAGCACAAAATGTTCCTGAACATTAATTTATAAAACTCTTGAATGAATGCGGAAATATCCAAAGACATATAGTCCGTTTAAGAGAAATATTTTCTAGTTCTCTAGCCAAATTAAAGTTTCCATTTTATACTTTGTACAAATTATAACGTTAAACTAGAGTATGGCCAATGATCTAGTAATTCTTTTCTCAACAATAAACATCAACTGTTAAAACGTTCTAGGATTATCGTTAGAGCCGTTTTCAGAACCATTCCCAAGGTTCCATAAGTTGTTTTTACAAAGGTACAAGTTGAAAAGAGGTATTGTAAAAAGTAGAAAATAAACTACAACTTACTTTGACTTTTTGCCAAACAATACGTGTACATGGCACCAGTAACTTGACCAAGTCCACCACTATAGATACAAAGCGAGTACTACAAAAGTAGCCCTCTCCAATGACACCTTAAGAAAAACATTCAAGTGTTTATAAAGAGTTTCTAAAGTCTAATCATAAGCCTTTAGATCTAGACCTACATGAGCCGACATGCAGAAATATCTGTTTAAGATAAAGATTTTCTATAACCAAGTAAAAATTTTTTTTTACTTTGAAAAGTTACAACGGTCAAACAATAGTTTTCCAAGTCTGGCCAAATAGCTAGTAACTCTTGTCAAATTTTTAGAAAATTGTTAGAGCCGTTTTCGAGAACCGTGTCACCCATCGACGTTTTTGAGCCCATGAAAGCTAAATAGAGAAATTTGTAATCAAAAAAGTTACAAATGATGAATTGTTCAGAGAATCATTTCTGTTTACAATACCTCTATTCAGGTCGGATCCAAAGTACATTTTTTCTTGTGAAAATAATGGTGGTGTTTTTTTGAAATTGCTATTGTAAAGCGCAATGTTCATACCAAACTCAGTGCTCTCTGGTCCAATGTTCATACCAAACTCAGTGCTCTCTGGTTCAATGTTTATACCAAACTCAGTGCTCTCTGGTCCAATGTTCATACCAAACTCAGTGCTCTCTGGTTCAATGTTTATACCAAACTCAGTGCTCTCTGGTCCAATGTTCATACCAAATCCAGTGCTCTCTGGTCCAATGTTCATGTCATACTCAGTGCTCTCTGGTCCAATGTTCATGTCATACTCAGTGCTCTCTGGTCCAATGTTCATGTCATAATCAGTGCTCTCGTGTTCAATGTTCATGTCAAACTCATTGCTTTATCTGATCCAATGTTCATGTCATATAGTGCTCTCTGGTCCAATGTTCATGTCAAACTCATTGCTTTATCTGGTCCAATGTTAATGTCAAACTCATTGCTTTATCTGGTCCAATGTTCATGTCAAACTCATTGCTTTATCTGGCCCAATGTTCATGTCAAACTCATTGCTTTATCTGGTCCAATGTTCATGTCAAACTCATTGCTCTCTGGTCCAATGTTCATGTCATACTCAGTGCTCTCTGGTCCAATGTTCATGTCATAATCAGTGCTCTCGTGTTCAATGTTCATGTCAAACTCATTGCTTTATCTGATCCAATGTTCATGTCATATAGTGCTCTCTGGTCCAATGTTCATGTCAAACTCATTGCTTTATCTGGTCCAATGTTAATGTCAAACTCATTGCTTTATCTGGTCCAATGTTCATGTCAAACTCATTGCTTTATCTGGTCCAATGTTCATGTCAAACTCATTGCTTTATCTGGTCCAATGTTCATGTCAAACTCATTGCTTTATCTGGTCCAATGTTCATATCGTACTCAGTGCTCTCTGGTCCCATGTTTTTATGGACATGTGGGGAGAGGAGGCATCTGGGAAAAAGTTGCCGTGCTGTCTTTTGGCACTGAATAAACTCAACTTCAATTTGAGTTGAGATCGACCTCTCTAGTCCCCAATATATGTAGCCAAGCGGTTTTCTGTTGCTTCCAATGTTCGACGCTACTAGACTAAATGTAGGTCAAAGTAAGTAGTAAATAACATACATTCAAGGTTTAATGTAAATATTTATATAGTGTTTTTTAGTGGCCCCGAAAGAGGAAAAGACGCTATTAGTTTTGTGTGGCCTGTCTGTCTGTCTGTCCGTCCCATTTACTTCTCAGAAACTAGAAGAGAAAATGAAAATCGGACATCATAATATTTTAGATTATTAAAAGTTCTGATGCAACGGCTACATTTTCTTACCCGAAAGTGAACCATCTTATTTTTAAAATTATCTATGCAAGCAGATTTTTCAACAACAAAAATACACCACTTTTCAATGAAAAACTTTAGGGGAGGTATGTCTTTTAAAAAGGTCACAGACTTCTTCATTAATAAATCAAGCTTTATTCATAGATTCGCGCATTGGTACACATAAAAATTGCATCTAAGGTCACAATGGAAAAAGTATCAATGTATTATTATAAAATATATTTTCCATTTATTGACTAGCTCATTTAATGAAATACTGATTGAAATGTTGTTTTTCAAAAGAATTTTGATACGAACTTCGTTTCAATTGTAAGTTTAAAAAAAAAAAACCAACACACTTTTATAGTGCGCACTTTTCACATTGGCCTATCATCGTTAGGCTATACACTTGACATCAATCTAAATTAGACTAAATAGAGGCCAGACATAGATCGAGATTTAAATGTAATTGTGTTAAACGATTTGAACAAAATTTACATTTATAATCCATAAAGAAAATAGTTTATCTTTTAATAGATAGGGGTGCAGATTTATTTATTATGTAAGCAGTAAAATCACATAAAGAAGTGAATCTGATGCATAGGCCTAAGTGCACTATAGCCCAGTAGTAGGCCTACTAATCCTGATCATAATATTGACCTAGATCTAGCAGATCTAGATTCTATTTCTAGATTTCTAGATCTAGTCTAGATTAGGATACAGATTTAGTTCTGGATCTTTATCTAGAGTCTATTTAGTCTAGACCTAAACCTAGTCTAGATCTAGCTTCTAGACCTAGTCTAGAAATTCTAGATCGAGATCTAGATTCTAGATCGAGATATAGATTCGAGATTTAGATGAAGTTTTGATCAAGAGTCTAGATCCAGATCTAAACTAGATCTAGAAATCAAGTTCTAGACTAGATTCCTATTCTAGCTCTAGTCTGAATTCTATTTCTAGATTTTAGTTCTAGATTCTAGTTCTATCTAGATCAGGTCTATACCAAGAACTAATTTAGAGATCTAGTCTAGATGATTAGTAGATGTAGATCTAGATTCTAGATCTAGGCTATATCTAGAACTAGTCAAGAAATCTAGATCTTGTCTAGATCAAATTCTATATAGATATATATTCTATATTCTGGATCTAGTCTAGACCTATTAAGTAAATAGAGCGACTATCATCATGATTAGTAGGCCTAATAGTGGGTAATAGTGTTTTAGCCTATGCAGTTCGAATGGGAAACCTGTTAAGTTGTGCAGGCTCATTTTTTTTTATTTCTTACTACGTCTACTCCAATATAATAATTGAAATGTTATCTTATATAATACAGACGTTACTTCAAAAAAGAAGATGATTACGTCCTACGCGTCATGCATTTAGTCATGCATATTAACCAATGACTTAAATTCTGCCAAGTCACTGGTTTTTCTGGCTAGCTCAGGCAACCCATTCCATGCTCTAATAGCACTAGGGAAGAAGGAGTATTTGTACAAATTTGTCCTAGCATATGGGACGAGGAATGTGCCTTTATTTTTGTGTCTTTCAGAGTATTTTATTAAATTTTGTTTTTGTATTTGAAGATTATGGTTCAGTGTTTTATGTATAATTGCTACTTTACTTTTGAGTCTTCTGTCCTGAAGGCTTTCTAAATTTAGTGATTTTACTAATGGTGTTACCCTAGTCAAATGTGAATATTCGTTTGTTATTAATCTCACTGCTCTATTTTGTGTTTGTTCCAGTTTCTTAATGTTTTCTTCAGTTGAGGGGTCCCACACGGTGGATGCATATTCTATTATTGGCCTAACCAAGGTTAAATAACATTTTAGTTTTATGTTCTTATTTGATTTATAAAAATTTCTTTTAATAAACCCTAATGCTTTGTTGGATTTTTTTATAGTTTCATCAATATGTGGATTCCATGACAGTTTTTCATTTATTATAACACCTAGGTATTTTGAGTTTTTAGTCTGTGTTACTGGTTTGCCATGAATAAGATAAGTGGAATTAATTTGTTTTAGTTTTTTTGTTACTCTTAACAACTGACATTTTTCTGGGTGGAAAGACATGCTCCAATTTGATTCCCATTTCTGTAATTCATCTAATTCTCTTTGTAAAATATCTGTGTCTTGTTTTGTTTTTATTGTTCTATATATTATGCAATCGTCTGCAAATAATCTGACTTTTGTTCCTGAACTAATGCAATTTGGTAAATCATTTATGTAAATTAAAAATAGTAGTGGACCCAAGACTGTTCCTTGAGGTACACCTGAGTTTACTGTTATTGGTGTTGATTTAGAGCCATTTATTATTGCAGTTTGTTCTCTCCCTATCAGAAAATCTTTAATCCACTGATGCAGTGGACCGTTAATGCCGAAATATTTTAATTTTTTAAGCAAACTATGGTGGTGAACTTCGTCAAAAGCCTTGGAAAAATCTAGTAAGATAGCATCTATTTGTTCACTATTATCTAAACCTTTTGAAAAATCATCAATTAGTCCTATTAGTTGTGTTTCACATGATCTGTATTTCCTAAAGCCATGTTGGTATGGGGTGAGGACATTATGTTTGTCTAAGTGGTTTATGATATTGCTACATATTATGTGTTCTAGTATTTTACATGTGATGCTGGTAAGTGATACTGGTCTGTAGTTTCCTGGATCAGATTTTTCTCCTTTTTTAAATAGGGGGGTGACATTAGCTTCTTTCCAGTCCTTTGGTACTCTGCCCTGGTTAAGCGATGCCTGAAAGAACTGGGAAGAAGTAGGCCTTGGTCTCATGGAGCAGTGGCGTCATTGGGTGTGGGGGGGGGGGGGCGAGGATGCGCACCGCATCTGTCGACACCATTTTAGGGGTGGCAACCAAGTTGGAAAAATTATATCTTGGCAAAAGCAGATACATTGGAAAAGATAATAATAAAATCTCAAGATATATCTTGGAGCAGTGGCGTCAGTAGGGGGAGGGGGTTGAGGGGTGCGCTCCGCACCAGTCGACACCATTTTGGAGGTGACAACCAAGTTGTAAAATTATAACTCGGTTAAAGCAGACACACGGGAAAAGATAATAATAAAATCTCTAGATATATGCCCAAATATGCCTAGACACATCTAGATGGTACTTTAAGTGTAAATGATACAGCACAACGTTATACCATTTCTGTCTTAAAGTATAACAAAGGAAAGCTGTTCATATGATGTTATGTCCGTTTGTAATTTTAATTAAATATTATTGTAAAATTTGCGACAACATTTGAATAAATGTAATAAAAATTGGGGTTTTACATTTGAGTAAAAATCAATAAAAGTAGGTAATCAGCTCACTTTATTATTTCAACAACAAAAAAACTAGCAATAGTGTTCATTGGAACATATTTCAAGAAAGTTGATGGGGAGGGGTGACACCCTGAGCTACCACACTAAGTGTCACCGACACTGTATCGCAAGGTTTCCATGCTAATCTTAGGTGATCACTTAACGCTACTCTACTTATTCCAGAAAAGTCTTATCAAAGACAACGTGATGCACTGTTTGCTTTTATGTGAAAAAAAAAACGCCAAAATTTTTAAATTTCTTTAGACGATCAAAACAAGAATATGGCTTGAATATATTTCTCGTCCATTGGTGAATTTGATGGGGAGCCGCCTCTGAGTTTGTGTGATAACACAACTCTCTTTGTAATCTTCTTATTAGAAGTCTCATTGATTTATTTAAGCTTTTTTTTTTTGCTCAACTCACCAAATATTTTGTCTATAGAATTATTTGACGGCAGTGTGCAGTTAAATATACAGAACTGTCTCTTTAATCTTTCAGGGATATCATTGCGACCACCACCTGGATGAATCATTGCGGCCATAAAGTTGATATCTACAATATTGATGAAGTCCCCGGGCTTATCCAGACTATACATTCCTTTCATTTCCATCATTTGACGAGTAATTTCATTGGTCACCTATAGAGACAAAAGTAATAGTTAATAAAAGACTTTCCATTGGTTTTACGAGTTATATGTCAGCTTTCCATTGGTCTTACATCTGTAAGCCTTCATGCACAAAAGCTCGTGCTGAGATTAATCCCTTATATGCCAGATATCTGGCAATGTTCTGTAGGATTTGCCTGTCTTCGTACAGGGCAAAACCCCTACAGAACCAGCTTAATCTGTTACACAGTGGCGTAGCTAGCTATGTGCGGGTGGTGCGGGCCGCATGGGGCATCAAGTGACAAGGGGCATCAAACAAAACACAATTTAAACTTTCTCAATAAAAACTGCATAAACTCAGACTATTCCATTTGAAATGTAAACGTTAATTTATTTAGCTACTTTGTTGATATCCTCTATTCTCTCTAAACTTAAATATTAACTAAAGACTAGCCTGAGTTGACTAGGTTTGTTGACATCTCTAATTAACGCACATTTTTAGACGTCCTAGTTACTTTCTTCTAAGGAAAATACTAAACGGCAAAAAAGTTTTCAGAAATTGTAACCACCCCCCCCCCCCACCCAAAAAAAAACAAACAACTGTTTTGCTTCCCCTGCAAACTCTTCTCTCAATATCTAGTATTAGGCTACATCAGCATGAAAATTTATTAAACGATAGATGGAGGTTATCACCAAGAACTGAATAGGAAGAGACCAACAGAACATTGGGCATCATTTGTTTTGCTCTCCAATAAGAATTTGGCACTCTTGGGCATCACGAACAATTTGAAGAGGAATTGGAAGAACAAAAATGAAGGCGATTTGTTGGAGTTAGTAATTTTACTATGCTAGTGGACTCCAATTCTGAAGGAACATTGGGTTCGAACCAAACTTACAAAAATACATAAGAATTTATTGTAATTATGGGTGGTCATGGAAATAGATCACATACAACAATTAAAACTAGCCTTTTTTTTCGATTATTTTCGATTGTATACCTGGCATCTAAAAGTTGGACCTAGCTTCCAACATTGACGGTAATGGATAACGACGAGTCTTTCATGGGCTTCATCGACACTAAGAATAAGCATGCCTATGGAATCTCTGCGGTTATTTTAGAAAAAACTACGTTCGTATGGCTCAGAAATAATATGTGAAGACTTGGATATTTGCTGTTCTTATGAAAGTTCAACACTAGGGTGTTGTGACAAGTCAAAAGCTTGCGGTCAGAGTCGCTCAATTTTATCACAACATTAATTATTATTATCATTATTTTTATTTATATATTATTATTTTATTTTAGTCATCACCAATTTCTTTACCCGCCCCACCCTTTCCTCTCCAGGCTAGACTTAGTCGACCACCTTGGGACAACTAGACCAAGACATTCATTTATCTCCCTTGACCGGGGTAAAGATAAACACACAGTCTCTTTGATGTCTGACGGCACCACCTTGGGTGGAATGCAAACCAATCTTCCCCCCCCTCTCCCACGTCTCTCTTTGATCAAAGAGATTACTAGGGTCAACACTCCTCGTGGCACTCCCAGGTGCGACTCTTGTCGGACTTCACCCACGTGTAAGATAATTCTTAGCCTAGGACATTTCCTGTTTCCGCCCATATCTTCCAGGCCTATATAAGGTAGAGTAAGGCGGAATAGACACTCTCTCATTTCTCATTCTATCTGAGCAATCGAGTCAGGACTATATCATTTATTCTCGCTCCTAGAGGAATACCTGGTGCCTCCCTCAGGTGTCTGCCTATTCACCTGCCTATTTATTTGGCATTGTCTGCCTAGTCAACTGCCTATTGCCTATGTGCTATTCAGCACTGCACTTGCCTATTTATCGGATCAATTGCCTATTGCCCTCGTACTTAGTGCTATTCAGCACTGCACTACTGCATATTTGCTATTATCATCTACTGCCCACTTGGATCTACTCAACGATTTACTTGATTCTATCGGCTCTACTTGCCGAGTAATTGGACAGCCCACCTGTCAACTTGTTAGGTGCGACGTCCATATAGACCCAGATCTGTGCGGGACGTCATAGCTACGCCAAACCCTCCGCAATTCACTGGACATATCCTGCTAACTACGCTGCCTACGGCAGATCAGCTCTGCCCGCAGTAACCTTGTGCCCACGATAGCCGGCCACCCGCCCTACTGTGCCCACTACAGATATCAGAACTTTGGATTGAAACTCTAGAAGAACTGAATCACCGGCGTCCCTCTACCCGCTAGAGCGCCACCTCCAGCTGCAGAACCTCAAGCCAGGATCACAGCCAGCTGCGACAACAACAGGACAACCAGCTAAGTTCAGAAGACAAAGTGACATACTCCCTTATTAAGTGCAAGAGTGATGATTAAATATAGTATTGATTAGAGATAGATGCAAACCCTCCCCCTTTTATTCTTCTATGTAAATATTTATGTCAATAAATAGTCTTCAATTTTAACTTTTGTATCTCTCTTTCATTGCTTGTCTCGTTGCGTGCCTGCTCCCGAGTTATATGCTGACGGGTTGGTATGTGATAGCTTTCAAAAATAATAAGACACTAAACGCGCCAAACACACGTCACTTTCCCCAAACTGTCGCAGATGTCAAAATCTCTAAATCTGGCAGAATTTAAGCTGCTGAAGCTAAAGTCGATGTAGTTTTCGATATACATTACCATTTCTAGAGGACCTCACTGAAGCCAGTATTACCTGAATGCTGAAAGCATATGCTCAGACCTAGGGATTAGTGCAAAACCTCTTCGTATTGGCCACAAGAAAAAGTTGCCTAGCGAAATAAATGAAGATTCTGTATTGACACACAAGAAAGAGATACCGAGGGAAATTTATTCTCTGTTGTATCGGTCTGTTTAAAAGATTATCACAAAATTAGAGCACCTTATGATGGGGCTGAAAAAATTGATTTTTTGTCACCGTCACAACTTTTAGATCTTCAGATTGAAACAAATCTTGAGTGCTCAACGACTTATCAAAATTTCTTCAGAAGTACCAAATTTTTCAAAACAAAAACCTGGTGCGCTCGGCTTAAAAAAATATCGCCTTTATAGCTCATTCCAAAATACTGTGATCTTGATTCGCATATATGTGAGGTTTGTGTCTACATACACATAGAAGTTTTTTTAAACTAAAGTTGATCAAGAATTATTTGCAACGAACGATGACTAAATTACGACTGACTTAATTGGAAATTTCATTTATTATACACGAATTTCCGGGAAAAAGTTGATTTCGCCAGCAAATTAAACACGTAGAATTCATTGGAAGCATTTTTTGTCTTTGTTAGATTAATTTTTTGCGAATTAACAATAGTTATTTTCTGGGGGTAGGGAGTCTTCGTTTTGCTGTTATGTTTTTTTTTAGGGCATCACGAGGAGCTCCCGCACAGGGCATCAAATACCCTAGCTACGCCACTGCTGTAACAAGACTAGTCGTATTTCCGAATGTTTCTGAGCACCCTGCAGTTGTTGAGGATGTGTTCTACTATATCTACTGTCGACATCTGGGATCTTGGTCTCTCGGATCCTAGCAAAGTAGGTTCCTTTCGGACAGTGTCCCCTACAAAATCGTGCCAAATGGCCTAATCTTTTCTGTCTAGCTGCCACCATTCGTCCTCTTGTTTGGTCTTACAAGTTCGATGTAGACATCTCCAGAACTAAGTAACCAAAGCTTTACATAACATTCAAGTTCTCAAGTTTTATTTGGTGTGTTGACTAAATGAAGGACAATGGAGACAATTTTATAAGACTTTCTTTGACTAAATAATGTACATTGAGTTCATATGAAATATAAGAGTTCACATTACTAAATTACTCATCTTAATTATAAATAAACACTGAAAGTAATTCATGACTAAACTATAAATGTAAATCATGAATAAACGCTGAATGCAAATCACATGGCTAAACTATAAATGTAAATCCTGAATAAACGCTAAATGCGTATCATGACTAAGCCATAAATGTAAATCATGAATAAACTCCGAATGATATCATGACTAAGCTATAACTGTAAGTCATGAATAAAATCCGAATGCATATCATGACTAAGCTATAAATGTAAATCATCACTAATTAGTGAACTTTTAAGGACCAAAATAAAATAAGAACAAAATGTGATTCACAAATGTGAAATGTAAAGAAATACTCAACAAAAGTATCACACAGTCAAACCTGATCTCCCCATTCGTTAATGACTGGCATATTAATATCATCGACAAACACAGTCATCGACTTCCCTCCAGGTGGCCCATAGGTAGTCCCTACACGTTTCTCGACGTAGCTCTCTATAGTTCGCTTTGAAAAACATTCATGGACTAAGATTTTATGCATATCACAATATAAGTCGTCAACCGATAGTAAACATTTAGACTGATAATTAGCTATAGAATAAACAAGGAATTTGTTTGGGATGACAACACATTATTGAAAATTTCAAAATGTCCACTCATGAATAACTAGTTAACTGACCAATGTTTAGTTTTTCTCTATTGGTCAATATTCTAGTTAAATGTTTGACTGAAGACTATGTTGTTGGCTGATGTAATATTGCAATATACGAGTTAATAAGCATTGCTGATGTAATCTACTATATATTTCTAAGTTATCACTGACTAACTCATTGATCAAAAGATCTTTTTAACTGTCGTACTGATCAGCATGAAATTTTGTACACAGGTTCATTTTACCTCCTAAGGCCTATGCGCTTGCTAAGAACAGGTTCTGATAGATTCGCAAACGGGCCAACTCTATTCACGTGAAACCGCAAGGTTTCTACCTAATCTTAATATTTTATTTTCGGTATTTCCCCCAAAAGGCTGCAGTCTATATACAAATCATTAAAAAATATCTCACAAATTCTTATTTGTTCTTTTTTCCTAAGTTTACTTCTTTTTAATATGCCTTACGTCATTTCGGCTTCCTTTTAAACGCGGTCTAAATATAAAAAAAACTGTTCATAGTACCATAAAAAAGATAGGTCGTTTGATTCTTTTTCTTATGATTAAAGATGTAGATAAAAGGGTAAAAACTAACCATAGATGCTATATATAGATTTAAACGTGGTCAATCGGCGACGCTAACTAATAAATCTAGATCTATTGCCATTTCGCTACAATTCAAAAGTGGTCGAATTATGATAACAATAATTAAAACCAAATTGATATTTCTATTTATTAAGAAAAAAACAACTAAAATAAATGTAGAAAGGGGCATTCAATTGGGGCATTTTTTTCTCTAGGCCTGGAACTGATAATATGAAGAAATGCATGCAGTGCCTACTACTTGCTTGGTTTAAGATTAAAGGTTGCAATATATATATATATACATGGGCGTAGCCAGGATTTTTTTCGGGGGGGGGGGTTGGGGGGATTCCCCCCCCCCACCGAGTAATTTTTTTTTATATGTATGTATGTGTGTGTGTGTACATAATCTTTATTACATTCTGACCTTTCATTCTTTCATTTATTGTGCTCTAAAATAGGTTCTTCCTGTAGTTAGTGGGAAAATTTTTGACTCTCCGCCATCGCTAACAAAGGGCCTGGGGGAGCGTTAGGAGCCAATCACTATTTCTGGTATTAAAAGCCAACAAAATGCATATCCTGCTATTAGAAAGTTTTATTGCAAAACTTAATGTGCTATTCTTACTGACTTAGAACCTCCCGCGCCGTTCGGCGCATTTGCCGTCAAGCTTTCTCCACAAAAATCTGTCACTGGTAATGTCTGAAGCCTCTTCCCACCTGCTCTGAGGACCTGCATGAATGTGTGGAGCCAAGGTGTACTAGGATGTCATCGCAACTCTTTTTATGCGTAATTTATTTTGTCGGAGAACATGTCCCGCAAACCTCATGCGACGCTCTGTCACAATCTTACCAAGGGGTCGACTCCAAGTTCGTCATAGGATGTCCTTGATTTAGATCCGATCTCTATAACTGACTCCTAAAATCTTTCTTAGCCATCTTTGTTGAGCCACATTTAGTGATTTTCAATTTCGGCAGATGACTTATCACTGCAGTTTATTAATGGAGCCCCGCCACTAGTAGAAATGTGTAACCTCTCTTGAATACGCTTTTGGAATTAGGTGACTGTAGTTTGTTTTAGATTTTATATCGAAAAGAGATGTTTTATCGTCAAAATCATCTGTTGGGGGTTTTAAACTAAAAATCTCAGGAGTTATTGTATTTTTTTAAAAATTCAAAACCCCATTTAGCTACGGTCATAGATTTTGGTAACTGTAGTTTGCTTTAGAAACTCAAAACGTTTTGTAAGGGGATTTTTAACTCAAAACCATCTGGAGGGGTTTTAAACTTTAAAAAAAAGCCATCTATTGGAGAGGGGTTGAAACTCAAAACCCCCAATAGGCCATGGCTACGCTCAAATAATTTTAGTGTGTAATTTGCTTTTTTTTATATTGAAGAGGTATTTTTTAGCATCAAACCCCTCTGAAGGGGGTTAAAACTCAAAACCTTTTTTAGGAAGGCTCATAGCATTTTGAGTGCGTAGTTTGCTTTTTTTTTTAAATGAAGGTGTATTTTTTAGCTTCAAACCCGCTGTCGGGGGGTTAAAACTCAAAACCCCTTTGGCTACGCTCATAGATTTTAGAGTGTGTAATTGGCATTTTTTTAATATTGAAAATGTATTTTTAGCTTTAAACTCCGCTGGAGAGGAGTTTAAACTCAAAACCCCTTTGACTACACTCATAAAATTTTGAGTGTATAATTTTTTTTTTGTAATATTGAAGAGGTATTTTTTACCTTCTAACCCAGCTGAAAGGGGTTTAAACTCAAAACTGAGTCAAAACGCATTTAGCTACGCTCGTAACATTTTGAGTGCGTAATTTGCATTTTCATATCGAAGAGGGGGTTTATCGTAATTTTTGGAGGGGGTTATAAAATCAAAATCTTCCTTAACTGTGCTCTTGGAATTTGGGAATAGCCGTTTGCATTTTTTTGGTCTTGTTTTATAGAAGAGGGGGATTTAACTGCAAAAACCCCTAGTAGGGGGTTTTAAACTCAAGAACACCTGGTAGGGGGTTTTAAACTCAAAACCCCCTAGAAGGGGTTTTAAACTCAAAACCCCAGATAAGGGGTTTTAAACTCAAAAACCATTGGCTGTGCTAGGGCAAGGGATGGTTTAGTATTAAAATCTCACCTAAAATAAACAAAATCAAAGGAAAAAATCGGGGGGGGGGGTTGAACCCCGACCCAACCCCCCTGGCTACGCCCATGTATGTATATATATATATATATATATATATATATATATATTGTAACGTTTCTCACTACGCAGGCTCTCTGCAAACTGCACCACACGATACAACGAACTTAAAGAATTTTACAACTCTGGGCTCCAAAGTATCAGTAACAGTTTAATTTCAAATACATCACAATTACTGTACAGTTGGCAACAACATTACACTGACTGTCCAAATACCTGCCTCTTCTTTGGACTGACTTCACAACCGTGCTGAATCTGACTTCGCCTTCGTCTTGACTCTAACACACTCGCTCTTATATAGAATCGGATGGAACGTCGTTTGACCACTGGTTGATCATATTCGCCGTGACTTGTGTGCGTAATATTTACAACACGGGTCTTTGCCGAACTGGTGTGTACTGTCACTCGTCACGGTTGACCGCTCGTCTAGAGCTGGTCTGGTCTAAAAACATACACAGCACTACCCCCATCTGTGTCACTACCAGGTTTATAACAATATGTATATATATTGAATTGAGTAGAGCCCAAGTGTAACTTTTGTTGTTGACGGGGTTGGGGAGGGGGAAAAGTAAAAAGTGACACTAGAATTAACGGCCAGAAATATGAGTGCGTGTATGTGACGGGGGAGCATTATGAAGCGTTTTTTTCCAATTCAAGTTAAAAGTCTATGTTGGGGAAATTACAATGCGCAAGTTAAATAAACATAATTGGGGTTTCAAAGAACTAAAAAGAGAGAGACACACAGAAGGAGAAAGAGAGCAAGCCGTGAAATTGTATTGCAACAGATACGCTTATTCACGGGCTAATAAGTACTTCACGTTGATCGTTAAATTAAAAAAAAAAAGAAACTACGTCGGGGGTGTTCAGGCCATCAAAAGCTATTTGAAGCCTAGAAAGAAATCAACATGTACATGTACATGTGTGTACTGGCAGTATTGCAATAAACTAATTTTGGAACGAACATGAACACTACTTTCTCAGTTGCTCGATTGTAACTCTAGTGACCATTCGCACAGGGACAAAGGCACTATCTAGTTTAAGTGTAAGCCATCACAAAAGGCTGTTAGGCTGAAACATTCCAGGCGTCGAGGCAGAAGAAAAATTAAAACTTTTGCTTAATCTTTCTTCAGAGTTGGCTTTCGCCATGGCAGCCTGAATAGTCTTGCATCTTCCTCTTCTAGCTTTTTTTTTCGTTATTTAAGACAAACCTTCTCAGTAACATTTAGCTTTAGCTGTCATGCTTTTGATAAAGAAACAATGTAAGAAACTCTAGCTGGCAGTAGTCACTGAGATTTGTGTCTGTTGGCTTTACTTCCAGAGCGAATAAATTATTTCTGTTGTATAATAAATCTAACATTATCACTTTCAGAAAAAGAATCTTGACCAGATAAACTAAGTTAATGATCTGTACAACCACAACCATTGAATAAAGGAAATTTTGTATTATCAAAATATGAGTAAATATTGATAGAACACTTATAACTCATTAATATGGTAATGAAATGCCAAATTCTGCTTCGCTAGATTCAATGTGTTATCAAGCCACCGATTCAAGGTGTACCTCCATTTTCATTTTGGATAGCAAGGATAACAATATTTTCTTAGCCATTTTTTGTTTTGTAACATAGGAACGGCTGACTATGTTTTGTCAAAGCCTAATTAAATTGTTCTGCAAACGTCTCATGATTTGTTTTGGTGGGGGGACACTTAATGTCCAAACACTGTTTTCCATTGATAAACACTGACCAAGGGTCGGCTTCTTTATACTATGGTGCATTTCTCACTTGGGTGTCACCCGGAGCGGCCGCACCCCCTTAGTGAAGCCACTGCTAAATATTATCAAACACGTAAGAAAGACATAATAATCTTCTTTTTAAAAGTAAAGTCAACTATTAGTAATATAAATGAACACTTCCTTGTTTCTTTCAATAGTTTGTGCAATTGTTTGTTATCAAAGTTGTGTATATTTGATGTCCTCCACTATATAAAGACGTCTATTGGTGTTTTAAAAAGAAGAGTACAAAAAACAACAGATCTTTGACTTTGGCAGCGTGGTATGAGTGAGTTTATTGTTCAAGGAACTGTTTTAAATCTTTGCATTTTAAGGAACTAGTTTATTATGATTGTAAACTCTATTGTAGTGTTGTTCACATTTTAAAACTATACCCACTAATATTTTAGTTTAGCGTCCTACAATACTTGTATAATGAGTTTTATTACAATGTAAAGATTTTGATGAGGAATTGTTTTTCTAGTTTGTTTATACCTGAAACATTCCAGGCGTCGAGGCAGAAGAAAAATTAAAACTTTTGCTTAATCTTTCTTCAGAGTTGGCTTTCGCCATGGCAGCCTGAATCATGACTGTCTTTGCTGTACCTTGCTCACCAATTAAAAGAACAGCCTGCATATAAACAAGTTATCATTACAGATCAATTAATAGAACAGACTGCACATGGAGAAAGTGCAGTAATATGGGATATGGGTGTAATAAAAGTTATAATTGATAAATGTACACTAGCCTCTAATTTAAAATGGATTCAGTCGATAGTAAATAATATTTCTACTAAAGATCATATCCATTGATAAATTAATAGGGCAGCACGAAGGATTCAATATATAAATAAAGAAGATTACAAAGAGAGTGTGTTATCATATAAATTCAGAGGCGCTCCGTCGAAATCGCCCATTGACCAGGGAATATTTGGATCGTTTAAAGTAATAACATTTTTTAAAAATATTTTCTTTATTTGCGATATAACTTAATATATAACAACAAAAATCTTCTAGTTATATAGAGCTTGATGTTAAAGGCTTCTCAGGCTTCTTGAAGCCATTATACTAACCACTGTGCCAGGGAACTAGTTATGAAAATAGAAGGTTTCATATTTATCTATTATTAGTTTCAATTTTTTTTCTGTACAAAGTATAAAGGAGATCAATTCAACTAATTTATATCAACACATCAGTCAATTTCAATTTTTTACACTAGTCGACCCACGGCATAGCATACGCTGCTATTTTGCAGGGCCGGCCTTAGGCCACTGCTACCTATGCGACCGCTGTGGGCCCCGCACTTTCTTTAGGACCCGCGCTATCTCTAGGTGTAAATTATTAAATTAAACCATTTATAACTTATAACAGATTTCCCGCGGCCTCCAGATTTACCGGGAGCTCCACTTTTTTTAATATACTTTTGACATTAGAGTAGAGTGTACATAGACTTACTTTATTTTATTGATGAATGAGTGTACATAGACTTACTTTATTTTATTGATGAATGAGTGTACATAGACTTACTTTATTTTATTAATTAATGAGTGTACATAGACTTACTTTATTTTATTAATTAATGAGTGTACATAGACTTACTTTATTTTATTGATTAATGAGTGTACATAGACTTACTTTATTTTATTGATTAATGAGTGTACATAGACTTACTTTATTTTATTGATTAATGAGTGTACATAGACTTACTTTATTTTATTGATTAATGAGTGTACATAGACTTACTTTATTTTGTTTGCTTATAAGTTCTATAAGGAAGTCCGTTCGTACGTTGTCCACGTTAGGCACAAGGATAGATGTAAACAAAGGAACTGAATCGCTGGGATAAATGTATTCCTCGACTCTGTTACGCCAGTGAAGCCACTTGCCTAAAAGAAAACAAAAGAATGTCCCCAAGAATAAACGTCTTATGCATGACGTGGTGGTGACATTGGATTTCACTCATTCAAAAGAACTGAGTGATAAAGTCTATGGTGATAACTGAGGTGATTGGTTATAGACTTTGTAGTTTGTCTTGATGTTCACATTGTTTCTTCAGCCTTCCCCAGAGAAAATCCTACCCACTTGAGTCTGTTACTTTCCCTGTATTTGAGTTAAACATTATTATATTTAAAAAAAAACATCCTGTTTTTTTTATACCAAGTGTGTCTATATTATAAACATAAGAGAGGCATTATTGAAGATTAATTGTAAGATGCAGTCCGAGTCCGATGATTAGTGAGGAATGCAGTATTTCCCGTGGCTGCGCAGCCCCAGCTGTGACCTACATATTTTGCCACCACCAGGGCAAGCATAACCATCGTCCGCAAATTGTCGATTTAGATTTTCTTTTCGCCTTCTGCGTTTGTCCTCGGTGTCACAGCCTGGTTTTGTTATAGGCGTGATAACGCGAATGTCGTGTTATGTAGATCTTGCATATGATATAATAATCCTTTGTATTGTTATTTAAATACTTTCACTCGCGCACTAGATTTGCTAGTGCGTGAGAACACCAACAAATTGAATTCTCTGACCACAATATTTATAATAATTAATAGACTCACTTGTAGCAGACATGGCTTTTATTACATTAAAATAATTCACAAACGATATTGGCAAGTCCAGCCATCACAAAATACATCCAAGAAAATAAGTCCAGAATACAAATCAATTCTAATTACTTTCATACTTGTACGTTACACTACTTGTCAATAAATAAGCATAACACTCCGCTCTCTACAAGAGTCTAAAATCAACTGCTGTGTCCACCTCGTGGTCAACTTCCGACCAAAAAACAAAATCTCGTGCGAACAAGCACGGAATGGTTCAGTGATTACTAGTCACCAAATATTACAGGGGTTCTAAAACTGACGTGACACTCATGCAACCAGGGGCTCTCTTACCTCTCTTCTATGTCAGCTAACGCAAGTTGACGCCTAGGCTGGTCTTTGAAGCGCTTCGTCAACCACCTTTTAGCGCACCAAAAAAGACTGTCCTTGACATACCTTCGTCTCCCAAACGGAATACGTGCCCTGCCCAGCGAAACTGTCGGATCATAAGAATTCCCTCTATACTGTCCATACCAGTGTTCGCAAGGACATCGCTGTTTGTAGTGCAGTCTTGCCACCGTATGTCTATGATGGAGCGCAAGCATCTTTGGTGAAAGCAAGAAGTCTTAGTTGTTTTCTGTATAGTGTCCATGTCTCAGAGCCATATAGAAGGGTTGAGAGGACCACCGCCTGGTAGACGTAGGTGGGCATCCTTGCCAAGCCAAAATCCTCCACAAACCATCGCGACTGACCGTGTTGAAAGCCTTGGTGAGGTCCACAAAGGCAGCGTATAGGTTTAGGTTCTGCTTTTTGCATTTTTCTTGTAATTGTCGCAGAACAAATATCATGTCAGATGCCTCTACCGACTCTGAAACTACATTGGCTTTCAGATAAGACCTCGTCTACTAAAGAGTGGGTTAGTCGGTTGAGCAACACTCGAGCAAAGATCTTTCATGCTACTGACAGAAGTGTAATGCATCGATAGTTGGAGCAGCTAGACTTGTCACCCTCTTTGGTAAAGGGATATGATTACGGAGTCCCGAAGTTCATGTGGGACCACGCACTTCTCCCAGCATAGAGCGAACAAGTCTGTTAGCCTCTCGGTTAGGGCGACACCACCCATTTTAAATATTTCAGCGGGAAGTCCATCAGAGCCAGGTGCCTTGTGTATTTTGAGTTTAGATATTGCTGTCTCAATTTCCTCAGATGTCGGTGGGTCGTTGAGCTCCTCTCTCATAATTTTCTGAGGGACATTTGCCACTGATTCCTCCGATACGTGTCTTTTATCACCTTTAATCATCATCAGCTTACCTATACACCTATGTATTAACTATGACTACTTGTTTGTGTGTAAAAGATACTTCCTTTGTAGCTTTTTACAGCTTGGTATGTTTTCAGTTCTAGGATGGGTTCTTTAAAAAAAAACGAGTACGGGGTCAACAGAAGTGGAGAAAAAACAAGAAAAACATTTGTTTTAAAAGATACTACACCTCCATTATAGAGCCTATAATAGAATCCAATAGTTTCTTAACAATTATTTAACAAATATTTGGTTCAAACCTGGTATTGAGCCCAGTATTTTGACGCTGTCAGCTGATTGCCAGCGGGCAATGCACACTTGTGCGATTATTTATTGGTATTTTCATTTATATGGACATCTAGATCGAACACGAGACATAGACTCTTGATTTAGAACTCTTAAGATCTAGTTTAGATCTAGATCTACTTCTAGATCAGTCACTCGGCTTCAGCAAGAAAGCCAAAAAAATACCTGTCACAACTGACGTCACTGGCCTACAGTAGTACACTTAATTTTTTTTTATTTTTTATGAACACGTTTTAATGAATCAAGACCTAATGAAACCTATACGGCTCTCCGAAATCCAAGTGTGAACAGTTTATAAATCACGCAAAACACAATAACCATAAATAGACCTCGGCAAATTTTATTTCATTTTGTTTCCTTCCATTATAAATCAATCTACATAAGTGTTTATAATAGTGGTGTTCGTTTCAAAGAACCAACATTAATATGCTCGTAGGTATTTCCAAGACCGAAAATAATACGTAAATTAAGGTAGAAAATATATGTTAGTAGATTTTGGAAAAGCAAATTTAATTTTTTTAGACATTATTAAGGTATAAATAAATATCGACACATATTTATGAACTGCTCTTTACCCTAATACAGAGGATACCCGTTGATGCTTTTAGCGTGGTCAAAGCGTTATGGTCCAGCCAAATTTGCTTTCATTTCTTTTTTACTTTGAAAATGTATAACGGTCAAACCAGAGTTTTCCACGTGTGTCTAACGAGCTAAATCTTGTCTCAGCGCTAGACATCATTAACTGTTACATTTCTAGGGAAATCGATAGAGGCGTTTTTTTTAGATCATCTGTCCAGGTTTCTGGATCCAGGTTTCTGAAGGTTCCATGAATTTCTAACTTGAATTAAGGTATTGTAAAAAAAAAAAAAGGGGGGGGGGTAAGATATAAATTCGATCTTATTTCTCAAGTCTTCTAAGTCTAACACGGTAACTACTCTGCTAGTGGAGAGCCAATGAACATGGAAGATTGTTAGTTATCTATTGTTTCTATAGTCTCTTCCTATTTTTCATGTTGCGTTCACTAAGACTCAGACGACGACCTATAAAGGGGACTAATTCAGGTCATAGTACACATTTTTTACCTTGTTTAAGATATGAGTTTGAGTTTTGAGTTTAGGCACATCGGCACAATTTAGGCCATGTCGTGCCCGTAATCCTTTAAGGATCACTCTCCCTTTACATAACAATGGCTAAATTCTATACAGTAAAATCATTAAAAACAAGGTCTATTCACAGTTAAAATAGTAAAGGTAGTAAAAATTTAATAATTTTATTAAAAATCTTATGTAAATATTATATGTTAACAATTCAAAAATCAGAACTTCGTAGACAACCCTACCTCCCGGACAAAGCCCAGTAGCTTTCCAGGGTCGACATTGTCGATTAGTGTTTTTAAGGTGTGTATCAAACAAAATAATGTATTATCAATAGTTAATTAACTAATTGGTTAATTTTTTTTCATTGATTTTCATCATTGTTGTATATACATTGGAGCTATTCGTATTTGAAAGCCTATTAAAGTGGAAACAAGCTTAGATCGGGCTCATTCAGCTCCAGCATGTTCAATACTTTTCTAAATCTATCAGTTCTGTTGAATCTTAATAGTGTATGTTCGTGATTTCTTCTTGAAGTATTAAAGTGTATTTTTAATAGGATTTCTATTATTTCGACACAAATCTCCGTCATACATTGTACTTTGGGTTATCAGTTTGATGTTTGGAAAATGCTCAAACTTACTAACTAATTTTAATGTAAAATGTTCTTAAGTTTTAAAAAAAAGCTAATATAAATTTACCATCTGCTGCAACTAGATATTCAAATATTGTCTCGTCTCCAGTAATTTTTGGAAAGTTGAGTTTTGATTTATGCTTGAGAAGAAATTCTTGCATCTTGGTTCTATCATCTAATTCTAACAAGGCTCCTAGGCTCCACATTAGAGCAAATATAAACAGGTGCTCCATATGGTTAGCTGTCATGTTCTTTCTTTCTTCAACAGAAGCAGGAATTAAACCTTCCAACAAATCACACATCTAGAAGAAATGTTTGGAAATGCAATGAATGGTTGCCCTATAAGGATATCAATATGCTCAAGATTGACTTCGAACCTCAGAGTCTAAAGCATTTCAAGTTTTAAACTTCATGCCAAGAGAACTTTACCTGTCTTATTTTGATACATGAAAGGACCTCCATTTTTGCCTCGGTGTTAAGCGTAGTGAAATGTTCCGTATCGTTATATATACTTTCAAATAAAGGCAGTAAAGTGCTACTTTCGTTGGAAGATCTTTTTAACAGCCATCCCTGAAAAAAGAAATGAATGTCCATGTCATAGTACGGTTATTTTTTTCTTTAAAAAACAACAATTCATGCTTGATTATTTCTGTTGCATGAGTATCACGAGTGTCACCCAAATCATACGCATTCTTTGTAACTTAGCTGACTTTACATAATGTAGTTTAGTTGAACAAACTTATTTCATGTCAACAAAGTGACATCTATCCAGCCATTTAGTTGAACAAACTTATTTCATGTCAACAAAGTGACATCTATCCAGCCATTTAGTTGAACAAACTTATTTCATGTCAACAGAGTGACATTTATCCAGCCATTTAGTTGAACAAACTTATTTCATGTCAACAAAGTGACATCTATCCAGCCATTTAGTTGAACAAACTTATTTCATGTCAACAAAGTGACATCTATCCAGCCATTTAGTTGAACAAACTTATTTCATGTCAACAAAGTGGCATCTATCCATGTTCAAAAAGTATTCCCTGTAGAAACACATGCACACTTTTTAATGCTAGAATACATCGTATTATCGTTCAAAGTACGTTATTAAACAGATGTTATTAAACAGATGTTATTAAACAGATGTTATTAAACAGATGTTATTAAACAGATGTTATTAAACAGATGTTATTAAACAGATGTTATCAAACAGATGTTATTAAACAGATATTATTAAACATGTTATTAAACATGTTATTAAAAAGATATTTTGTTTATTCGCATTAACTGGTTGATTCCACAAACATATTGGCCATTTTTAAAAAAATTTTCAATACATGTCTATTTTCTTTCAATGAGTTTGTTAAGTTTTCAATGTATTCAATGAAGTTGCTATACTGACCTCTAATATAGGCTGCCAAGGCAGAACAGAGCAGGACATAAAAATCATGCCATTCCTTGAGACAGTTGCTGGTGAAGCATTATCAATGTTGTGAACTTCAAAGAGAATTTTGCAAGTAGGAGCCATAGGTATTCGATCTCCATTAGCTAAGGTTAAAGTTTTATTGTCATCCAACACAGAGTTGAGGTTTTCAATCCAAACAGCATCCACAGGGCCATCAAGTATTAGCCAGACATGTTCTCCTGTACAGTCAAACACAATGAATTATATATTCTCTTGACCCAAATCAGATAAGTATTTTAAAAAAATAATTTTTAAACAACTGTAAATATGTAAGCAATAAACTAATTTTAGCCGACTATGTACTAGTTCTATTACACATGTGATAATGAAAGAGGTCTGACCTAAAGAGTCTGCCCCAAAGATATGAGTGTTGCAGTTTTAAGAGGTCTGACTTAACGAGTCTGTCCCAAAGACATAAAAAACTTAAAGAAACAAATTAAACTTTACCTTTTTTAACTTTTAATGTGCGCCTCCACAGGGTAGAAAATATGCCATCTGTCCAATCATTTGTGGCAGCATCTAAACGGCCGAACATTTGTGGTGCTGTAATGGCTTTAGGGTTCATCCTCATCTCTTTGTGAGGGTTACCCAGATCTTTCAGGGCACTCATCAAAATACGAATACAGCAGGTTTTACCTGCACCTGAAGGTCCCAGGGTCATGATGCCATGTCTGACACGTTGGGTTTCAAATAACTGTTACAATAATATTAGTATTTTTTAGAATGTTAAAGTCTAAAAGAAATAAACAAATTGCATACAAATAAAATCACTGCTTTATTTGTAAAGAACTTCTTACTTGAACAATCTTTAAGTTCCACGCGTCATAATTTATGAGTCCAGCTTCTTCTATTCTTTTTTTCAGGTAGCTCTGTAATTCCGTATAGGTGGCGCTATCTAAATTTATTCCTGGAAACAAATCTGAGATCAAGCTCAAAAATAGTGGCTCGTCTTCGTCTACCTGCAGGTCAGAGGTCAGGATATTAGAACTAATAATATAGTCAAGAATGACATGCTTTACAGTTGATATCAGATCAGATGTATCATGTTTTAATGGAAATATTTGTCTACGATTTAAAATATTTTTTGTCAACATTTATTTATATATCTATTATAGCAGATAGCAAGTGACTAAATCACGGAAGCTCAAAGCCGAAAATGCACTACAACAAATGACGGACAGTTCGAGGCCAGTTCAAAGACCTCACAACAAAAAGGCTTGTACTACTGTATCAGGCAACAATGACGAGGCAGCAGAAGAGTTGTGGGTAGGAGTTCAAGAACATCTCGATCAAGAGCATCAAGCAGACGCAGTAAGACACAAGTCTACCAAATCTGGAATTACAATCTCTTGATGGCTAACACCTAGGATGGCATCAAAAGTCACAAGTAACTACATGGCAGTTTGATTTTTGAGTCACTATTGAGAATACTACAACCATATTATACCAGCGACATTCATGCCGCCTAAACAAGAAGCTTCAATGGCGCTGATATCAGAAGTGACCATGACCTCTTTCTCCCTAAGTCAACTTATTTTTAATATGCCTTACATCCTTTCCGCTTCCTTTTAGACGCTGTATAAATTTTAAAAATAACAAAATCAATCCTAATAGCATTAATTAGATAGTTCTAGAGTCTAGAGTCTAAAATAAAATAAATTACAATTAATAAATCCAAATCGATACTTCTTATTATTTAGAGAGTAAAATACCAATGTAGAAAAGGGAACAGGAATGTGGCATTCAATTGGAGCCTTCGCTTTTTTTCCTCTAGGCCTGAAACGGTATGAAGACATGTATGTTGGGCCTAATATTGCTTGCTTTAAGATTAAAGATTTTTAAAAAATGTAAAGCAACCGAAAGGGGGGGTGTGCGTACACGATCGAAATAGATTGAATTTAGAAGTGTATGTGTCGGGGGGCGCACTATAAAGCGAGCGGGTCAGAAGTCTATGTCGGACACATTACGAGACGGAGGTTAAAAAACAAAATGGAGGTTCCTGAGAGAGAAAGAGAGAGAGTGAGAAAAGGAAGCGGGTCGTGAAATTTCATTGTAACAGATACACTAATTAGGTTGATCGTTAAAATGTTTTCCGTTGTACCGGCCATAGTAAACACTATAAAGCCTAGGAACGGAACAGATCAGCGGACGTAGTGCGTACTGCTAGTAAAGAATCTAATCTCTTTGACTCAACATGGTCTGGCTGATAGAGAATTGTGTACTGACTTGGACTTTTAGACTTAAATGTATACGATGAGTTCAGCCTAAGAAGCTACAATTCTAATTGGTATATCTTGATATTTTATTCGAATTGCAAATAATCTAAACTATAAAAAGATGTCATTGGCCTCCTTCAGTCGTAGAACGACTATGGTTCATCTCAGGGCACACTTCCTCGTGTGGCTGTGGAGCCCTATTTTGGAGAGACACTCCCGTCCACAGATAGCGCAGGTGAAGGTGGCTTTTGCTTCGGTGGTAGAGGAGCTGGCCGTTTTTGGGATTGTATGTTTTTCTTCCTGGGCTGAGACCCATGTACTTTCACTGTCCTTAGCTTTCTTGGTCACTGTCTCTCTCCACCTGTTGCGGTCTAGAGCTATGTCTTCCCAATGGTCAGTATTGATGTTCACTGATTTGAGGTCACGTTTTATTTCATTTATGTAACGGAGGTGGGGGCGACCAGTTTTTCTTGTGCCAGTCGCGCGTTGTCTCTCTCTCTCTCTCTTCTCTCTCTCCGTATGTGTGTGTCACTTTCTTTATATCTGTTACATAAAGATTGAAATGTAGCAGATATCAACTCACTAGTTTGGACAGATTCATATCTCGAAGTACTCTCATGACAATAGTATTCTCGGTGTCCTCTTGTCGAGACCTTTTCTCTGCTCCAAGTGTTCTTAAAACAGACAAGATGTTTCGTAAACCGAAATCGTAATGAACCTGAAATACAAACACCAAAGAACACTACTAACAACAGAGTTATTAAAAACATTGTTTGAGCAAATAGCGGTCCAGGAAAGGGGAATAGCCGCTATTAGTTTTGTGTGGTCTGTCTGTCTGTCCATCCGTCCGGCTGAGATCTAGTAAACTAGAAAAGATATTGAAAAACCTACATCATGATATTTTAGACCTTTTAAAATTCTGATGCAACGGCTATTTTTTTTTTCTGAAAATGAAAAACTAAATTTTTAAAATCAACTATGCAAAGCTTTTTTTAAAATAAACATACACCATTTTTTTAAAAACTATTTACTATTAATAGTAAAATACACGGTATACTATTTATACTATATGGTAAGGCTGATATTGAGCATATTTTTAACACATGCATACACATGGTTTTAGATTTCTTGTAAAAAAAAATAAAAAATTGTATTACTAAATTAAGTAATTTCTGTCACACTAGCTACCTACAGTTACAAAGCCTATAAGTGGAATATATTTAAAAACAACAATTACTAAGTAGTGTTTCCCATCCTACACGTGACTAGATCCATGCATAGGAGACACGCAACTCAAGTTTTTCTTTTTTTGGAAAGTTTTATTCGTTTGAATGAGAGATTTACTTTTACAAAACAATTAGATCAATAACATCAGTTAGGCCAAGTTCACATCTAACTTCACCTTCACCTTTCCTTTAGTCTGTTGGACCGTTGGGGCACCACACAAGATCTGTCGACCATCTTTCTCCATTTCTCTCTGCCCTTTGCCTTTGATAGAAATTATTCACTGACAGGCCTGTCCATTCTTTGATGTTGTCTTCCCATCGCTTTCTCTGTCTTCCTCTTTATTTTCTTCCTGGTACTGTTCCCTGAAGGAACGTCTTTGAGAGCACTGAGGACCTTGTGATGTGGCCATAAAGTTTGAGTTTACGTTTTTTGACAGTGGTCAGCAAGTCAGCAGTGGTGTCCAATTCCTGTATTAATCCTGTTTCTAATCTCTTCATTCGTTATGCGGTCTTTGTAAGTGACACCTAGAATTTAGCTATATCTTCATAATTATCAGTTCATTGAATTCATATGAATATTAAAAATGTAATAATAATAACAAGAATAAATCTTCGTATCATGTGGTATCAAGTCGTTAGTCGAACTAACAATACAACAGTATGGGCAACACTTTCGACAAGAGCACGTCTCTTATTGTTGTATCGACGGAGATAGGGTTGTAGTTGTTGATAGGAGATCAGGTTGTAGTTGTTGATAGTTTGTAGTTCATAGTTTCTGTTACTCTTTCTGAAAATATTGAAACCTGACTTTTTACCTGCCTGAGCGGAACACTTCGGGGGCCGATTTAGAGTTTGTGTTTCCATACAAACTGTCTTTGTAACCATGTTTTCATTTTGATTATCCGTTGTCATTTAAGTAATTCTTAACTCTTCTTTAAAAAAAAAAAGAAAATATCATTTGATTTCTTAATTAAAAAAAAGTTGCCTTTTCATTAAGACAAGCAACTACCCTAAGAAACTATTATGTTATTGACCTAAAGAAATTAAATGCACGAATTCGACATTAGACTGTTACATTTATTTCACTAGACGCACAAGAGCTGATTCTCCAAACAGATCAAACAGTCATTTATTCCTTAACAAGGAATTTAATTCATAAACAAATTTCTTCTCGGAAACAGAGTGAATGGAGGTTTGTGTATGTCTAATTCTATTCTGAATTCAATTTTATTTCAAATTCAGACCATTAAAAAAAAAACAAGTTTCATCTGTTTGAATATAGAATGTGTATAGAATGTGTCTGCTCGCGAATTGGACGTACTTGTTTAGAAAGTTGTTCCTCACACAATTTATATAATGTGTAGAACTTCTGCGCCAAGACAATGTTCTCAATAAATCCACAAGATGCCAGTTTGACTCTCATAATAATCTAATGGATAAACAACGTTCATTATAAAGTACACATACGTAGTAAAAACAATTGTGCCTTGAATCAGCAGGGGAGAGAATAGCAGTGAAAATATTAGTAAAAAGCAATCTTAAAGCATAATACTAATAATTCTTCAATTGGTGATCAACTCTAGATATCAAAATAATTTCCTAAGTTAGTATAAAGTAATAACAATTTCATATTAATATATTGGAAATTAATTGTTAAAAAAATAGATTTTAAAATAACTTACCTTGTCCATATCATTGAAATACACCCGTACTTACCAGAAACATAGGACAAGTTATACTATGTATTCAGATCAAACTAAAATAGTCTAGAGCCATATGCATTTTACATGATAAAAATGTATATTAGACAATAGATACACATTACCTGACGGTCAGGTACCATCATTGCTACAGTTCTAAACTGAACTTTTAAATTTTCTGGCAATTCTTGTCTTCCAGCATAACCCGGGTTCTAGTAGAAAGCATTTTAATGTACAAGATCAAGAATATAGAATCAAACATAAATGAAGCGCAATTTCAGGAATATATATATATATATATTTAAATAGATTAGGATAACATTAGACTAGGATAGATAGATAGATAGATAGATAGATAGATAGATAGATAGATAGATAGATAGATAGATAGATAAAGATTGTTACCATGGTTAAAAATATTCCGAATTCTGGATTAAGAGATACGTGATCACCGTCTGAAAAAATGAATTCTTTCTTTTTATCTTTTTTTGCTGAGAGCACAATGTAAATTTGTTGAGCAGCCACTGAGAGGACCGGCAACTCTATGCGATTGAATTCATCGAAACAACCCCAAGCACCTGACTGGGCAAGACCTAGAGTCAGAAACAGAATCTAATCAATTTGATTGACCACATTGAACTTTTAAAAGTTAATTCTATTGATCACATTCATGAACTTAATGGCAATACTGTATGGAGAGTGGAGCGGGATGAAATAATTTTGTGAGCCTATCCAATATTTGTGTATTATTGGCCATAGTCGTATATTACTGACTGACAGACGTAGTATTGCCAAAATATTCTTAAATAAAGTTAGTTTTAGTGTCAAATTATTGAAATGCCTTTCATTTCATATCTGTTGTTTTTATTTTGTAATTTCATTTTATAAAGACATTTAACATGTTTTAGAAAACTTTTACTTTGAACAAACTTCATTTTTTTTATATTTTCGAAAAGAAGACATAGAAATGAAAGCCCAGATACAAAATGAACAGAGTTGTTGTTTAATAAAGATGGTAGCAATATTTCTATTGTGTTTGCTGTTGACGTCTTTAAAAAAAATTATTGTTTCTTTCCTCTGACTACATGATCTCAGTTTGAACAATGCAGTTTCGTTGCACCCAGAGGCCTAGTTGGGATTGGTGTCACCTGGTGCTGTTTGCCAATGATGTTAACTCCATCCACACCACCCCCACCAATCGTTATTAGAAAATTTCGAAATAAAATCTTTTTTTTTTTTTTTTTACTATAGTACCAAAAGTTAGATTTGACCCATTTTCATAAAAAAATTGGTCGATTTTTTTTTTTAACGTTTTTTTTTCCCATTTTATCAACAAAAATTTTGATCTAAAACTACTCTCTGCTCTCTTTTGTCACCAATGCATGCTACCCTGCCTCATAGAGGCGCCCGGGTGGAAACGATCGTAGGAGGAAATGATAAGGCTAAAGGGTAGCAAAACAAGACTCCCGTGGCGGTGCCTAAGGGGGTGCGAGAGCATCCTCATTGCACTGCGCGGAGTTGTAAAAAAGCTCCCACAACCTTGTCACAATCCAGGCGCTGTTCCTCAAGTGGCTGTTACATAATAAATGGCGTGTCCGGCATGGTTAGCCTGGTAAAGAAAAGAAAAATGGTGGGGGTCTTAGTAGATCTATACGCGGCCTCTTGCCGCGAGTCTGACCCACCCGCCAGCAAAAGTGTGAGGGAGCTCTTGTTCACTTTTGCTGGCCTAGAGTTCCAAGAGCCGAAGGCTCAACTCTGCCTGACAGTTTAAGAAGAAGAAGAAGTCACCAATATATTACTGCGAACGGATATCATTGCAGGATAGATGTCCGGAGTCAAAGATTGACTTTAGTGCTTACATTTCTATTAATAAGTTTAATGGCACGACTTGGTTTAACTAATATGTGCCAATGTGCGGCCGTATTAGTGAATAAATTTACAAAATCTTATAAATTTATCGATTGGAATTTTTTTGTCGTTTTAATTATATGAATATCCACCAAAGATCTATTGTTACAAAGACAATTAACAAGTCATGATTGCTTTGTAAATAAATATAACAGTTGCGTTACTTTCACTAACGTATTAACTTCGAATCATGCGTTGAATGTCTTGTTTAGTTAACCACAGTAATAATTAGTAATAATGGTAGCTAGACATTTTCTTGTATATATATTTCTTGAGTCCTAGACCTTGAAGTGGGTCATTAATATGTTATATTCCTTAATTAACGAAGAGATACAGACGAGACTTCTGCATAGCTGTGCGGGGCTAGGCTTAGGTTTTGGGCTAGAGTTAGGGCTAGGCTTAGGGTTAGGGTTAGGACTAGAGTTAGGGCTAGGATTAGGATTAGGGCTAGAGTTAGGGCTAGGCTTAGGGTTAGGGCTAGGGCTAGGCTTAGGGCTAGGGTTAGGGTTAGAGTTAGGGCTAGGCTTAGGCTTAGGTTTAGGGCTAGAGTTAGGTCTAGACTTAAGGTTAGGGTTAGGGTTTCCAGAGGGAAAGACGGAACATCTCTTCCTTCCCCAATGGTTTGTTTAGTCCTACATTGAGTCAGAAGAGATGAACATGTACCTTGGTAAGACAAACATGTTGGCACTGAGGTCACACTCAGATTGCTTACTTGGAGATACATTTCAATGACACCGAAGGACTAAAGAAAACACTTCAACACGTTTGACCTTCCAGTGACTTGTTACACAAACAACGAGTAGATAACTATTTTTATAGTGCAGTAACGAATTATAAAATAGGTATATAATTCTCTTCACGACTCAAGAGTTTGGACAAGAAGTAAAGGAAAGATCACTATTTTATTTCTATAAGTTGGACTAGAGTTATCCTACGAAAAAAAAAGGGGGGGACACAAAATAGCAGGGCCGGACTTAACCGTTGTGGTGAAGAAGTCATGGAAAGATCACTCTTTTTTACTTCTACCCCACGTAGTTTTAGCGTCGAAAAAAAGATGGGGGAGGAGAACAAGTAATCTACTTTGTATTCAACCGTCACTAAATAGCAGGCCGGACTCAACCGTTGTGGGGCACTATGCGAAATGGATTTCGCGGGGCCAAGTTGGGGTAGGGATACGGATAATAAGTGAAATTTAAGAGTTTGTATGTATTAAAAAATAAATTCGTCTTTGCATTATATTCATTCTTGATTACGTATAGAACTACGAGTCTTGCGTGTAGCGAAGTCATAAAGTATATCATAAAATTTTTATTTCCTACACAGATCACGCCCAATAACAAGAATTACCAAATGTTTCAATCTATCTTCGAGAATTGTTGACCTCAAGTAATTCTTCATTAGTTTGACGCGAGAGAAGCTTCTTTCACCAGATTCCACAATTACGGGTAATGCATAATGCCGTTTTTTTTATAATTTTCCAATGACAATTTTTTGTCTATATATTTTTTAGGAGATTTTTTTTGAGTTTTCAAAAGATTTTAATAATTTCAAGAGATTTCCAGGACTTTTTCGTATATTTTGCAATTTCAGGAGATTTCCAGGAGCTCCTGGTAAATCGACAGAAGGCTGCAGGAATTCTGTTATAAATTATAAAATGGTTTTTACACTTAGAATTAGCGTGAATCCTATGAAAGTGCGGGGCCCACTGCGGTCACATGGTTACATTGGCCTAAGGCCGGCCCTGCAAAACAACGGTGTATGCTACGCCATGGGTTGACTAGTTGAAATAAAATAACGCTGTAGGCTACTTAAGGATCATATTTGTGAAGTGGCATTATATGGTCTTTTGTAAAAAAAAATATATAACAGTTTCATTACTTTCACTAACGTATTAACTTCAAATCCTGTGTTGAATGTCTTGTTTAGTTGACCACATTCTACTTAATATCTGGGACTGTTAAGGAACTCCTCATACTACCCATTACAGCTAACACTTTTCTACTTTACACTAATTAGTCTTTTGTATTTGTTAACAAATTCTAATCAGCTTTAATTCAGTGATAGAGTTTAAAACACTAAGAGGAAATAAATAAGTAAAATAACAATAAAATTTACGGTAGGTATTGTTAGTAATGTGCAGGCAACACGGATAGGGGCAATCGTGTGTGTGTGCAATGACAGACCAACGCTAGGCAAGCGGCATAGCTTCAGGAAAGATATATGAAAAACAGTCACGCCGTCAGATATAGATGGCAATGTCTTCATCCAGAAAAGACTATAAATCTTTCGCGGTTTCGAGAAAGTCTTGGAGGACCCCATAAAAAGTGCGATGATGTCCCAGTCAAGACAGTTCGGTTCGAATTCAGAGTCAAGACACTTGACGAGTACGAGAACAAGTCATGATTCAAGATCAAGTCCGGTACATTGAGGCCAGAGTGAAGTCGGTCCGGAACAGTTGAGCCCACTGGAAGTCAGGACGAGGGGGCCACTATAGTTTGGCAGAGCAGTACATGGTTGCTCTTTTATTTGCTTTGCTAAAACATTGGAAGATTTGTCTAAGATAGAACAAGGATGTTTTGGTGTATTGCTACCTTTCTTTTGTACTGAATTATAATCGGAGAGCCTTTCTATCGTGCATGGGAATTCCAAGCAGCAATGTGGCACTGTATGCAAAAATATGTTTCACTAAAAAGATTTTAATATCCACTATTCTTCAGATACTCCACCATAGGACAAAGTGATTCGGTCTCAGGTTTGTTACACTAGGACAAAGTGATTCGGTCTCACGTTTGTTACACATAGAACAAAGTGATTCGGTCTCAGGTTTGTTGTGATTCGGTCTTAGGTTTGTTACACATAGGACAAAGTGATTCGGTCTCAAGTTTGTTACAATAATCTTTAAGAAACAGTTCTTTGCATCAATACAGAGTTATGCTTAGCTGATAACAAGGTATAACGTTTCAAAAATTTTGATGAAATTTCAGCCAAAATTATTTGTTGCCAAAAAGTATTATAAATTAGTTTATTATCAATCCTTTCAAGTGAGTGTCATCAGGTGCATTCCACCCACCACTTGCTTCTACTGATCACACAACATGTCTAAAAGTTATGAGTAAACACAAATAAGTGTTCTTACTTAACACATTTAAGAGTTCTGACTAAATACATCTAAGAGGTATGACTAACTACATCTACAGCGTTTTGACTAACTACATCTAAGAGGTATGACTAACTACATCTACAGCGTTTTTAATTAACTACATATAAGAGTTCTGACTAACTACATCTACAGCGTTTTTAATTAACTACATATAAGAGTTCTGACTAACTACATCTACAGCGTTTTGACTAACTACATCTAAGAGTTCTGACTAACTACATCTACAGCGTTTTGACTAACTACATCTAAGAGTTCTGACTAACTACATCTAAGAGTTCTGACTAACTACATCTAAAAGGTATGACTAACTACATCTAAGAGTTCTGACAAACTACATCTAAGAGTTCTGACTAACTACATCTAAGAGTTCTGACTAACTACATCTAAAAGGTATGACTAACTACATCTAAGAGTTCTGATTAACTACATCTAAGAGGTATGACTTACTACATCTAAGAGTTCTGACAAACTACATCTAAGAGGTATGACTAACTACATCTAAGAGGTATGACTAACTACATCTAAGAGGTATGACTAACTATATCTAAGAGGTATGACTAACTACATCTAAGAGGTATGACTAACTACATCTACAGCGTTTTGACTAACTACATCTAAGAGGTATGACTAACTACATCTAAAAGGTATGACTAACTACATCTAAGAGTTCTGATTAACTACATCTAAGAGGTATGACTTACTACATCTAAGAGTTCTGACAAACTACATCTAAGAGGTATGACTAACTACATCTAAGAGGTATGACTAACTACATCTAAGAGGTATGACTAACTATATCTAAGAGGTATGACTAACTACATCTAAGAGGTATGACTAACTACATCTACAGCGTTTTGACTAACTACATCTAAGAGGTATGACTAACTACATCTAAAGCGTTTTGACTAACTACATCTAAGAGTTCTGACTAACTACATCTAAAAGGTATGACTAACTACAACTAAGTGTTCTGACTAACTACATCTAAGAGGTATGACTTACTACATCTAAGAGTTCTGACTAACTACATCTAAGAGTTCTGACTAACTACATCTAAGAGTTCTGACTAACTACATCTAAGAGGTATGACTAACTACATCTAAGAGGTATGACTAACTACATCTACAGCGTTTTGACTAACTACATCTAAGAGGTATGACTAACTACATCTAAGAGGTATGACTAACTACATCTACAGCGTTTTGACTAACTACATCTAAGAGTTCTGACTAACTACATCTAAAGCGTTTTGACTAACTACATCTAAGAGTTCTGACTAACTACATCTAAAAGGTATGACTAACTACAACTAAGTGTTCTGACTAACTACATCTAAGAGGTATGACTTACTATATCTAAGAGTTCTGACTAACTACATGTAAGAGGTATGACTAACTACATCTAAGAGTTCTGACTAACTACATCTAAGAGGTATGACTAACTACATCTAAGAGGTATGACTAACTACATCTACAGCGTTTTGACTAACTACATCTAAGAGGTATGAATAACTACATCTAAGAGTTCTGACTAACTACATCTAAGAGGTATGACTTACTACATCTAAGAGTTCTGACTAACTACATCTAAGAGGTATGACTAACTACATCTAAGAGGTATGACTAACTACATCTACAGCTTTTTGACTAACTACATCTAAGAGGTATGACTAACTACATCTAAGAGTTCTTACTAAATACTTGTACGAGGTATGACTTACTACATCTAAGAGTTCTGACTAACTACATCTAAGAGGTATGACTAACTACATCTAAGAGTTCTGACTAACTACATCTAAGAGTTCTGACTAACTACATCTAAGAGTTCTGACTAACTACATCTAAGAGTTCTGACTAACTACATCTAAGAGGTATGACTAACTACATCTAAGAGGTATGACTAACTACATCTAAGAGGTATGACTAACTACATCTAAGAGTTCTGACTAACTACATCTAAGTGTTCTGACTAACTACATCTAAGAGGTATGACTAACTGCATCTAAGAGTTCTGACTAACTACATCTAAGAGGTATGACTAACTACATCTAAGAGTTCTGACTAACTACATCTAAGAGTTCTGACTAGTTACATCTAAGAGGTATGACTAACTACATCTAAGAGATCTGACTAACTACATCGAAGAGGTATGACTAACTACATCTAAGAGTTCTGACTAACTACATCTAATAGGTATGACTAACTACATCTAAGAGTTCTGACTAACTACATCTAAGAGTTCTGACTAACTACATCTAAGAGGTATGACTAACTACATCTAAGAGGTATGACTAACTACATCTAAGAGTTCTGACTAACTACATCTAAGAGGTATGACTAACTACATCTAAGAGGTATGACTAACTACATCTAAGAGGTATGACTAACTACATCTAAGAGGTATGACTAACTACATCTAAGAGGTATGACTAACTACATATAAGAGGTATGACTAACTACATCTAAGAGGTATGACTAACTACATATAAGAGGTATGACTAACTACATCTAAGAGGTATGACTAACTACATCTAAGAGGTATGACTAACTACATCTAAGAGGTATGACTAAATACTACTAAATAAAAGAAGAAGTTGTATTACCTTTGTATATTCGACCTAATCCTCTAAAGTCCATCTGATCAGAACAGTTAAACACAACAACATATTTGCCTAAGCATCGCCCCATGTCTTTTGTTGTTTCTGTTTTACCCGTTCCAGCAGGACCAGCTGGTGCTCCACCCATAGACATCCATAATGCTTGCGCTAAAGTAATGTAGCATCTATTACAGAAATAAAAACACCCATGATGCTTGCGCTAATGTAATATAGAATCTATATAGAAATAGAGACATCCATAATTGTAGAGCTAGTCTGATGTAGCATCTATATAGAAATAGAAACACCCATAATGCTTGCGCTAAAGTAATGTGGCATCTATACAAAAATAGAAACACCAATGATGCTTGCGCTAATGTAATGTAGAATCTATATAGAAATAGAGACATCCATAATTGTAGAGCTAGTCTGATGTAGCATCTATATAGAAATAGAAACACCCATAATGCTTGCGCTAAAGTAATGTGGCATCTATACAGAAATAGAAACACCAATGATGCTGTCACGTCAGTTTTAGAACCCCTGTAATATTTTGTGACTAGTAATCACTGAACCATTCCGTGCACGATTCGCACGAGATTTTGGACAAGTCAGTTGATTTTTAGACTCTGGTAAGAGAGGAGTGTTTTGGATATTAATGTACAAGTAGAGTGTCATTGAATTGATTTGTATTCAGGACTAATTTTCTTGGATGTATTTTGTGATGGCTAAGTTGCCAATATCTTTATATTTATATATTTAATGTGAATAAAAACCATGTCTGCTACAAGTGAGGCTATTAATTATTATAAATATTGTGGTCAAAGAGTTCAGTATATTAGTGTTCTCACGCACTGGCAAATCTAGTGCGCGTGAGAAAATATTTAGTTATCAGTGAAGAACATTGTAGAGGTATCTACAACACAGAGACATTCGCGTCATCACGCCTATAACAAAACCAGGCTTTGACATATGGTGGCCAGTATGGGGATCGAACCCACGACATTCGCGTTATCAGCACGACTTGTATTGATATTTTTTTCAATAACATACTTGTACAGTAGATGTAATCATAATAATGTATATTTTTCTAAGCAAACATTTTGAAAGTTGAACTATGCATTTGTTGATTAGTATATGGAACCATTCATAGTTAGAATGAATGACATAACATTAATATTGATGTATAATTGAGCAAGCAGTATTGAGGTGATTAATTAGATCAGCTTCACATGATTGATTAAACTACTAGACATATATATATATAGAACATTACTATCATATGTACTTTTGTAAAAGATTTTTTTCAAAAATCTTTTCTAGGGGAAGGGGCGTATGTCACGTCAGTTTTAGAACCCCTGTAATATTTTGTGACTAGTAATCACTGAACCATTCCGTGCACGATTCGCACGAGATTTTGTTTTTTGGTCGGAAGCTGACCACGAGGTGGACAAGTCAGTTGATTTTTAGACTCTGGTAAGAGAGGAGTGTTTTGGATATTAATGTACAAGTAGAGTGTCATTGAATTGATTTGTATTCAGGACTAATTTTCTTGGATGTATTTTGTGATGGCTGAAGTTGCCAATATCTTTATATTTATATATTTAATGTGAATAAAAACCATGTCTGCTACAAGTGAGGCTATTAATTATTATAAATATTGTGGTCAAAGAGTTCAGTATATTAGTGTTCTCACGCACTGGCAAATCTAGTGCGCGTGAGAAAATATTTAGTTATCAGTGAAGAACATTGTAGAGGTATCTACAACACAGAGACATTCGCGTCATCACGCCTATAACAAAACCAGGCTGTGACAGATGCTTGCGCTAATAATTGTAGAGCTAGTCTGATGTAGCATCTATATAAAAATAGAAACATGTAGCATCTATACAGAAATAAAGTCAATTTGGGATATTCACACAAAAAAGTGTATCAGAATTCACTTTGAGTTTTAGTTTTTCATGGACATTCTTCAAGCAATACAATTTAGTAAGGGTGAAAAAGGAGAGCGATGTGAAGAAAGGGGATAGAGCGTAACCCAGAGAAACGAAATTTGGATGTTTGGGTTTAAATAAACGGACAAAAATTTTGTTTAATGTTAAGGACTCTATATTGAAATCGTCTATTGCTAACAAATAAAAAAATTTACAGTTTGCTAGTAATCACTGCAAACACAAGGCTAGAGTATGTCTCTTCGCTTATAAAGAACAATCATCGTCTCTATTGACCCTCACTGAATGCTTCCTTCAAAAGTGCCTACCTACCATAATGGGCACACAAAGACTCTTACAAATAACCATGTTCTGCTGGAGGCCAATACATGCAGTATAGAAGCTCACTATTCAACAGCTGCGCTGGGTCAGCAAACTATACCTAATAGGGAATGACCGAATGCCAAAGGTTGTGTCATCCATGGATAATGCAGCAGATTCTCTGAAATGACAGCTGGAGAGCTCGCACGAAGGTCCGGGACACATTTTTGACGCCCTACAGAAAGCCTTTGCCAAAGACAGGTACAGAAGTCGAAAAGAAAATATAAAAAGATATGCTTCAGATGTGACAAAATATGTAGGTTGCAACCCGTAATCTTCGAAATCGAAGACATGGCCTTAAATCAACACAAAACCTAAATTTTACTTAGCTACTCTAAACTAAATTGCGAGGATCAAGCTAAACTCAGACTTTAATAAAAACTCACGTTAAAGACTTACATCTAGTCTCAACCTAAACACAGCTTAAATGGTAGTCTCAAAATAAATGCAATAAAATCTAATTACAAGCTTTAAATTTATTTCAGTTCTTAAAAAGTTTTAAATAATTAGTTTTTATTTTGTTAGCCGCTTATTTTTGTGCGTATTGTCTGTCAGTCTCTGTCTGTCACGTTTAGAAAATAAAAAAAAGACTAAACGCTATTGAAAATCTGATTTAACCTTTAATTTTCCTTCCAAAACATCGCAATTGTTTTAAGTATATATATATTATATAATAGGTAGTTTCGGATGTTTTTGTGAAAAACAAATCAATGCCAACAAATGTTTAGTATAGCTCTTCTAACTTATATTACATTTAATTTTCTTGCTTAAATGTTGCAAAAGCTTATGATGAATAGTTAGTTGTTCCGGATTTTTTACAATAAATAGCATATAAACACTAAATGAAAATCTTTATACTGACTATTATTTTATTATAATACTGGATTCCTTTTTAATCTTCGGACTCGAAGACAAGCTTTATTGTGTGATAACACAAACTCTCTTTCTAATCTTGTGTTTCATTAGTTTGATTACTACTTCGAAGCTATCTCAATAGTATGTATTAGAGAGAGAGAGATGTAATTTAAATTATGGTTTTTATCTTGGAAGAAGCCTCGGGCTTTATAATGCGTTGACGCTAAATATAGAATTGTTTGTGGGGATTAACACGTGAACCTGGGGGTGTTGCGGGACTCATTGGAACGCTCTTTTTTTTTTGTTTTGAGAGCGGGATAGTAAAAGTGGATGTTTGGTACCTGGTCGTTGCTAGACGATGGCGCCGGCACGGGGTCACTCATTCGATTCCTGGTCTGGACCTACTTATGTTTCAATCCCCGTATGGGCTTACCTATGTTTCACCTTTTTCTCTCAATAAAATGTGTTCTTATAGTTCAAGATTTTTACAAATTGGAAAAAATATGCAAAAATTAAAACTAAGCGAAATGTTTCTTTTTACATAATAAAGTCTATTTCACCTGTCAGTCAGAGGAGTGATGACTAATCTATCAGTGCATCCTAAGTATTCATTTTGGTAAACAAATACTACGTCTGTGATATCAACATGACAAACATCCGTTTCCTCGTTGAAGTAAAATCTTGCTTGTTTTAACCATTCGAAGCTACTTAGCGAGTTGACATTTCTTTTTGTCTACACAAAAGACAAGAAATAACTAAAATTGAAAAGTTCTATTACAGCAGTAGAATTTCAAAGAAATGAAGCAGTTTTATAATTGGACACAATAGTGAATGATACTTTATACGATTACATTGTGTGGTGATTGATATTTGATAATTAATCTGCTACATAGTCTAGTTCATGATACTTTTTACTGTTATATAGTCGAGTGACTGATATTTGATAGTTAATTAATGTTACATAGTCTAGTGAATGATTCTTTTTACGGTTACATTACATAGTCTATCGATTTATATTTGATAATTAATCTATATTATATAGTCTAGTGAATGATACTTTTTACTGTTAAATAGTCAATTGACTCAAATTTGATAGTTAATTGATATTACATAGTCTAGTGTTACATAGTCTTGAGACACTTGATTTAGTTGATCGCTCTATGCTGCATAGTCTTTCATAGTATTTCAATCAAATAATGTCATATTGAATGTAGCAACGACAAAGTTATGATCACACACAAGTATTAACAGTTCTCTTAGGAAAAATGGAATAAAGACTTCAACAAACCAATGTATCAACCACACTATCTAAGAGATTTGTAACAAATCAATGTATCAAACCACACTATCTTAAGATGTGTGTAACAAACCTATGTATCAAACCACACTATCTTAAGATGTGTGTAACAAACCAATGTATCAATCACAGTATCTTAAGATGTGTGTAACAAACCAATGTATCAACCACACTATCTTAGATATGTAATACAAATCAATATATTAATCACACAATCTTAATCTTAAGATGTGTGGAACAAACCAATATATCAACCACATTATCTTAAGATGTGTGTAACAAACCAATATATCATCACATTATCTTAAGATGTAACAAGCCAATGCATCAATCACACTATCTTAAGATGTGTAACAAATCAATGTATCAATCACATTATCTTAAGATGAAACACGCCAATGTATCAATCCCACTATCTTAAGATGTGTGTATCAAACCAATTTATGTTAAGATGTGTGTACACAAATCAATGTATTTTAAGATGTGTGTACTTACTAGATCATCAAATATATCTCGTTGATGTACATGTATTGTTATCAGAGTTTCATATTTGACTCTCTCCATAGGTTTCAAATCTTCTGTAGTCTTAGAAATCAACATGTTTAATAGATTTAAAAAGTAATTGTTGGCGTTAATCATAAACTTTTTATCAAATTTCGCTGCTTTTAAAGCGTCCTCTGAAGTTTTTGTCCATAAGATTTGTATTCCTAAAAGTCCAATCTGAAAAAAACAACTTTCAGTGACGATTTGTTTCAACAGACAAAACAATGAGTAAGCATTACCAATGATTGCCCTTCTGTCGTACAAAAGACGTTTAAAAGTCATTTAAAAACCAGTTCGAATCTTTCAGACATTTTTGATAGAATGACAAAATAAGTTGAATGTATAAAAATAACTTTTAAAAACCTCATTTATATTTAGGGAAATGCATCAATTATTTTTTATTATTTCATGTCATAAATAAATTAATTATGACTGATTGATTAACTAATTTGTTAATTTTTTGATTGCTTGTTGTAATCGACCATGAATAATTGTGTAAGTTTGAAATTGATACGAGACTAGGAAGTGGGATAAATAGAAATAGCATGTAAAAGATTTTGACCAGACAAATTGACAAACAGACGGAGTGAGTTGAGACAGACAGACGGAGTGAGTTGAGACAGACAGACGGAGTGAGTTGAGACAGACGTAATGAGTTGAGACAGTTGAGACAGACGGACTGAGTTGAAAAAGACAGACAGACGAAGTGAGTTGAGACAGACAGACGAAGTGAGTTGAGACAGACAGAGTGAGTTGAGACAGACAGACGGAGTGAGTTGAGACAGACGTAATGAGTTGAGACAGTTGAGACAGACGGACTGAGTTGAAAAAGACAGACAGACGGACTGAGTTGAGACAGACAGACGGAGTGAGTTGAGACAGACAGACGAACTGAGTTGAGACATACAGACAAACAGAGTGAGTTGAGACAGTTGAGTCAGACGGACTGAGTTGAAAGGGACAGACAGACGGAGTAAGTTAAGACGGATTTGACAGACGATTGAATTGAGACAGACAGACTGACGTAGTGAGTTGAGACAGACGGACTGAGATGAGACTGAGAGGAAACGGAGTGAGTTGAGACAGTTGAGACAGATGGAGTGAGTTGAGACAGTTGAGACAGACAGAGGGAGTGAGTTGATATTACCGAGGTAATGAATCACTTCAAATCAACAACTGCTTTACTGCCAAGTCAATCAATAAAATATTTAATAAAGAATATGACATGTTTGTAATACAGTATTTACAATTACATATTTATATTACAATATTTACTTATCATTAAAAATTTATTTCGTAATTGCTTGGTATTATTACAATATTTATTTGTTGATATCATATAATATTCTAATGGTATTATTATACTACAACCCTGGAGATTTTTTTCTTTGGTATTATTACAATGGGGTTTTCTTACACTATGAACCTGGTATTCAAACTGCTACATTTGTTTTACCACTGCGGTTACAATATGTACCTGTGGTGTCATACTTTTATCTATGATGTTACTTTATTTACCTGTATTGTTGTCTTTTACCTTTACTGTTATATTTTTACCTTGTACGTTTATACTCGTGATGTTACATTATTTACCTGTGCTGGGAAACTGTTCAAGAATGTGTAGAGCTCAAACTCCGAAGCACAGACGGCACGGAAAGCTTCTCTTATAATGCCGTGTACAGACTTTTGCTGTTCATTCATTAATGTATCCAGCCACTGCTCCACATTGCCCTCACAACGAACAGGTGTCTCTAACTGGAAACATTGACCACATTTCTAAATGTAACTCTAAAACTATTCACTAGCTGTACACTGTCGTGCGCGCTTGTAGTTTTTCTTTGCATTTAATATTGGTGTTTTAGGGTATAGGAAGTAGTTTCTTTTAAGTGCGTTTTGTTGTCAAGAATATTGGGTGTGTGTGTGTGTGTGTGTTTACGTCATCCTTAGTTCCCGCAAGAGAGAGAGAGAGCTGCTTTTGTGAGCTGGGTAGCTGGTTTTTTTGGTTCCCCTTGTAAGGGTACGTAAGTACATAGTTTTATTAAGTACGCTGATCTTTCGGTACGGGGGTCGCTATTGAAAAGTTTTTTTCTTGTAGCGGCATCGCTAGATCTAGGTTTTCTTTTCATTTCAGGGTGTTAGGTTTGGGCTATGGGAAAGTGTGTCGTTCTTCTGCCTTGGAGTTGTGTAGTAACTATCGGTGTTGAGGTGTAGGGATTTGGGCGCCGAGATGGAGTGCGAGCGTGAAGGTGTGTTACGGAAACCTGTTGGTGTGATAATAGACTAATTAGTAATCAAATGCTAACTTCAATGATATTGATGTACATGTAAATATGTTTGAAAATTACAACTAAGTTTAATTAAATATTGTTCCTGTTGGCAACTGTTGTTATTCACTAAATGTTCAGTTGAATAACTGTTATGCAATGTTTGTAGTTTACATGCTATTACCTTTAGGTTCTTGTGTTACTCTGTTCAGGCTGGGGATACGGGACCGTAATATCATATCATACCCTAGCTAATCTGAAATCCCACCCTGACATACACGTTCAGATTTGAATGCATGTGTATACTTTTAATCTAAGCGTTGTGTATAAGAAGACACTGTTTAATAATAAAATACCATTCACCTATCTATATATATAATTCTCTTCGTCGCTCAAGAGTTTGGACGAGAAGAAGAAGTAATGGAAAGATCACTCTCTTATTTCTGCCTATAGTCATCCCACAAAAAAAACAAAATAGCAGTGCCGGACCGCTGTGACCAAGAAAGATCACTTTTTTTTTTGTTACGTAAAAAAGAGCAGGGGGGGGGGAGGAGAACACGTAATCTACTCTGTAGTAACTATCGAGGCGACAGAGAGCACGGCTCAGGAAAAAAAGAGGGGGGGGGAGAGAACAAGCATTTTTTCACCCGTCACTACGGATGGCTGCCTGGTCGTGCGGTTTGCGCGCTGGACTGTCGTTTGGATTTATCGATAGTCTCGGGTTCAAACCCTACCCGCTCCCATCCCCCTTCGTCCTGTGGGAGGTTTGGACTAGGAAGTAAACTATCTTCAACTTTGAAGGAACATTCGAAACATGTAAAACATTTTACAAACAAACATTTTACGAACACTAAATAGCAGTGCCGGACTTAATCATTGTGGGGCCCTATGCGAAACGGATTTCGCGGGGCCAAGTTTGGGTAGGGAGGAGGATAATAAAAGAAATTTAAGAGTTTGTTTTAGAAAATACATTCGTCTATGCATTTTATTCATTCTTTACTAGGTACAGAATTACTTTACGAGCCTTGCGTGTAGCAAATTCATACAGTATATCATAATAATTCTGTTTCCTACACAGATCACTCTCGAGAATTGTTGACCTCAAGAAATTCTTCATTAGTTTGAGGTGCGAGAAGCTTCTTTCACCAGATTACACAATTACGGCTAATGCATAATGCCGTTTTTATTTATCGCGCGAAGGATTGACTCTTTATATATTGAATGACACCCCAAAATGACCATTTTTGTCTATATATTTCCGTATATTTTAAGGACTTTTTCGTATATTTTGTAATTTCGGGAGATTTCCAGGAGCTTCTGGTAAAGCGATCGCATAGTTTGCAGTGGCCCAAGGCCGGTCCTGCAAAATAGCGGCTAATGCTACGCCGCCGGTCGACTAGTATCAAAACATTGAATATACTCTTTGCTTTTCGGTCGGATCCGCCCCCCCCCCCTAACCTGCCCGCTTTTCCTTTTGAACACTACGCTTCCTAACGCTCTCCCGCATAGAATTTTGACCCTTGAATTTTCATTTCAGCCTTTCTCCCATTGAAAGTTCGCACTATTCGAAAAGTCCACTTTTTACACATGGGTTTATTTTTTTATTTTATTTCTTCAGTTATAGATCTAGACTTTACAACAAGCCTTTATAAAGAAACTTACTGTATACTGCTTACAACAAAAAATCTGCTGAATACTTGGAAAAGGAAGATCCTAAGAAAAATGTATGGTGCCATAAATGAGGAAACCGGATGGAGGACTCACACCAACCAAGAAATATACCAAATATATGAAGACCTCTCCATAGTGACGGAAATAAAAGGGAATAGATTACGTTGGGCAGGTTAACTCGAAAGAATGTCAGAGAACAGAGAAACAAAGATTGGTCACCTTCAGAACCAAAATGCAGGTGCCCCAAAGGCAGACATCGAGTACGATGGCGTGATGATGTAGAGGCACATCTACGACAGTTAGGAGTCCGAGCTTAGAGATGTAAAGCACAGGATAGATCAGAATAAAAAGATGTGCTAGGAGCAGGCCAGGGCTTGTGATGAAAAGCACAGGATAGATCAGAATAGAAAGATGTGCTAGGAGCCGACCAGGGCGTGGAGACGTAAAGCACAGGATAGATCAGAATAAAAAGATGTGCTAGGAGCAAGCCAGGGCTTGGTGATGTAAAGCACAGGATGGATAGAATAGAAAGATGTGCTAGGAGCAGACCTGGGCGTGGAGACGTAAAGCACAGGATAGATCAGAATAAAAAGATGTGCTAGTATCAGGCCAGGGCGTAGAGACGTAAATTACTGGATAGCCAAAATAGAAAGATGTGATAGGAGCAGGCCAGCGCTTGGTGATGTAAAGCACAGGATAGATCAGAATAGAAAGATGTGCTAGGAGGAGGCCAGGACTTGGTGACGTAAAGCACTGGATAGATCAGAATAAAAAGATGCGCTAGGATCAGGCCAGGGCCTAGAAACGTAAAGCACAGGATATATCATAATAAAAAGATGTGCTAGGATCAGGCCAAGGCGTGGAGACGTAAAGCACAGGATAGATCAGAATAAAAAAGATGTGCTAGGAGCAGGCCAGGGCTTGGTGATGTAAAGCACAGGATAGATCAGAATAGAAAGATGTGCTAGGAGCAGGCCAGGGCTTGGTGATGTAAAGCACAGGATAAATCAGAATAAAAAGATGTGCTAGGAGCCGACCAGGGCGTGGAGACGTAAAGCACAGAATAGATCAGAATAAAAAGATGTGCTAGGATCAGGCCAGGGCGTGGAGACGTAAAGCACAGGATAGATCAGAATAAAAAGATGTGCTAGGATCAGGCCAGGGCGTGGAGACGTAAAGCACAGGATAGATCAGAATAGAAAGATGTGCTAGGAGCAGGCCAGGGCTTGGTGATGTAAAGCACAGGATAGATCAGAATAGAAAGATGTGCTAGGAGCAGGCCAGGGCTTGGAGATGTAAAGCACAGGATAGATCAGAATAGAAAGATGTGCTAGGATCAGGATAGGGCTTGGTGATGTAAAGCACAGGATAGATCAGAATAGAAAGATGTGCTAGGAGCCGACCAGGGCGTGGAGATGTAGAGCACAGGATAGATCAGAATAGAAAGATGTGCTAGGAGCAGGCCAACCCTTGGTGATGTAAAGCACAGGATAGATCAGAATAGAAAGATGTGCTAGGAGCGACCAGGGCGTGGAGACTTAAAGCACAGGATAGATCAGAATAAAAAGATGTGCTAGGAGCAGGCCAGGGCGTGGAGACGTAAAGCACAGGATAGATCAGAATAGAAAGATGTGCTAGGAGCCGACCAGGGCGTGGAGATGTAGAGCACAGGATAGATCAGAATAGAAAGATGTGCTAGGAGCAGGCCAACCCTTGGTGATGTAAAGCACAGGATAGATCAGAATAGAAAGATGTGCTAGGAGCGACCAGGGCGTGGAGACTTAAAGCACAGGATAGATCAGAATAAAAAGATGTGCTAGGAGCCGACCAGGGCGTGGAGACGTAAAGCATAGGATAGATCAGAATAGAAAGATGTGCTAGGAGCCGACCAGGGCGTGGAGACGTAAAGCACAGTATATATCAGAATAGAAAGAAGTGCTAGGAGCCGACCAGGGCGTGGAGACGTAAAGCACAGGATAGATCAAAATAAAAAGATGTGCTAGGATCAGGCCAGGGCCCTCCATTTGCTGCAGAGTCACTGGGAAGGATGGGACTGTGTACACACTTTAACTTATTTTTCCCATTATTTAGAGCTCAATGAGATCAAATAGCCTCACCATTGCCGCGAACTGTAGAAAATAAAATGTCCCCAAAACACGCAGAAACATTTTTTAAAAACCCTCAAGACACAGTGACATTTCTTTCAATATTTCATTTCTGACTTTTTAATACTAATCAAACCTATAGTTAGCAAGTCTGTTTTAGCATTCCTTGATGATTTCATATAGTTGGTAATTAGGAATGAACTAATTACTTTCACAATGAAGTTCAACGGTTGACATTGGCACTAAATACAAAATCAATGTTCATGACATCCCACGACTCTAATCTATGATACAAACAATCATTTGATATGTTTGCTATGTACACATTCTCTTCTTCGTGTTGCTCGCGACTTTAGGACGTTTTGTATGTTTGTACCTATGTAGAGACTCTGAAGCTACGTTACAATCCAAGATTTGAAGCATTTTTTTTTACATAGCTTATATCGACTCATTGTTCACTCTTGATTGTACCTGAATAATGTGGAGGTATAAGCTAACTTTGTACCCTTTATAGCTGGCCGCTTAAAAGTTTAAACTGCAATACATAACTATAAAATCGTCTAGTTTCATAAGTACTTCACTAGCACATTGGTTAGTATGTCGATTTGATGAGTCTCAAATTCTGGACGCCCCCCCCCCCCTTTTTTTTTCCCTTTTTTTTATAAATGCAGTTAAAAAGCGATTACGTTAACATCGACATGATATCCTCTTCCTCTCCCCCCCCCCCCAAAAAAAAAAGACCTTGTAATCACAACAAAGTTCCATAAAGATCAATAAAGCAGTCTCACTCTTAGTCTTTTCCCAATTGGTCTAGACAAGTGATAGGATCGTAGCGTATTGAGAAAGCTAAAAGCATGAAATAGCGTTAGAACAAAAAACAATTGTTAAAAATATTTCTAATCGCACAGATTCATTATCGTTGGTCTAGATGTATTACAAATTTAATTAGATGACTGATCCAAACTTTATCTAATTCATAAAATATGAAGATAAATTTATAAGTTTCAACTATAGAGGGATGCGGCATTTTCATCAGATCGCTAGGTCTTGACCTTATCAGCCCAAGAAACTTGAATCAGTACATTTTAGATGCAAAATTCTTGAACGGCCTTTCCTTCATGTAAACGCTACGGGACATGAAAAAAAAGAGGAATCTCCGAGCCTTCAAACACTTGAATGTTTTAAAGTATAGTATATAAAGTATGTAATATTATTGTAAGCAACGCCAAGATAAAACGTTTGGGTTAGAGGATAATAATTTTAAATTTAAAAAAAACATCGAAGTTACATCAATGTTTAAAAATATATATAAAAACTTACATCAATTTTTTCTCCTTCTCTTGACACACAGGATAGTATCAGATCGTAAACCTTTTCATGAAACTCCACGCTTTTGATATTGTCAAATAAACCCAATAAATGAGCCTAAAGAAAGTTAAACAATTTATAAGAAGGGCAATAATTGTTAATTTTAAAGAATTATAAAATACATTGGTAGTGCTGAAATAAATCCTCCAGTATTTTGAGTTGATGGTACATAATGTATTTAGGATTAGAGCTCAAGCTCACAGGGAGGAATAGAGAAATACGTTTGAAAGATCATGTGTGGTGCCTCAATAGACTAAGGGAAAGGTGAGGTGATGGTGTACTCAATCATATACTATTTCACTTTTCCTGCTTTATAGTTGCATCAGGCGATATTCATGTTACTTGTAAGGTTATCGCATACAGTATCACAGTTATCGCATACAGTATCACAGTTATCGCAGACAGTATCACAATTATCGCATACAGTATCACAGTTATCGCATACAATATCACAGTAACACTCAAGTTAACCACAGCATTTATTATAATTGATTAATGTTACCATCCATTATTTCCGTTAGTTTTAACCCTACGCCCCGTCCCTTTTTTTTTCTCTTCTCGCTCGACTTAAAAGCTTCATCGCATTGGTGAATTAAGTTATTTCGAACTTTCACTTATGTCCACTTGACGCAGGACAAAATAAACAAGACCTACAACGAGCGCTGGTCATTGGTGCCATTGGTGTACGAGTGTCCCCAGCTCCAAGAGCGAAGGGGGGGGGCGTGTTTGAGCAGTCACTCGACTTGTATGGTAGCTACAAGGCATTACACCGAACGGCCCAGTTTCTTGCCAGAGCACTATGAGAGGATTGAGTCCTTCCTGCTCTGATTTTTCAATAGGAGTTCATCTCAGGTGCCATGAGTCTGGCGGTCATCTCTGAGCCCTGACTAGTCATTACTTGGCATACCTATCACATCCCAGGTCTTCCAGGCACATTTCGCTCCTCGCAATAGTCTTTTCTCTCGCACCTCTCTCGGTCCGTTTTAGCACTCCTCTGGACATGTAGGTGCGACTTATAATCCTCTTAAGTCAATCTATTTTCGTATTGGAGAATCTTTAATTATTCGCCCCCGCCCACTCGTCTATATCTTCCTACTTCTTTATAAGCCATCGTAACTTCATCGTTTCTCCTGAAAGCCTACTTGATAGTATCATCAAGTAGCAATAGCAAGTATAACCGTAGCATCAAGTTGATACTATACTGCTATCCGACTACTGTGCCCACATTGACCCTAGTGAAACTTGGACTGATATACAAGCACTGTGTCAACGGCAACCCTCTATTTGTATCTTTCTCTATTGTCTTTTTGTTGCGTGCCTGTTTCCCATTTATTTTTGGTGACGAAGCACATTGCCAATTATTACAATCATATTCTAGACACAAAACAAACCAGACATGCAATACACACTGGTCGTTACAAAACAAACCAGACATGCAATACACGCTGGTCGTAACAAAACAAACCAGACATGCAATACACGCTGGTCGTAACACTGACAACACGATGTCCAACAATGTTTGTACTTGTATAGAACTAATATGAAAGTCACTGACCAATAAATCTAACAATGTTTGTACTTTTATAGATTTAATATGAAGGTCACTAGTCTGGCTTATTAAAGTTTATACCTGGATAGTATGACAGTCACTGGCCTGCCCTAATATCTCTAACAATGCAGGATCTGATACAAAAAAGAATCTTGGAAAAAGTAATCTCTTTCTTTCTAAGTACCTGAAGAAAAAATAATCACCATGTCAGGGTTTAGGTATAGCCTCTAAAATTAATGAAGCTTTTTATTTTATTTACCTATTATAAGTTACTTTGATTATATTTTATTAGTTCATCACATTACATAACACTAAACTAAATTTTTTTTAAAATAAATTTTGTATGCACACTTCACTTGTTCTAGATTGAAAGTGATTGAATTCTAATAACAGGGCATTCACTATTAAGTCCATGGGCAAGGTGGAGGGGGGGGGGGAAACTGGGTTTAAACTAGTAGCAGAAGGACAGCTAATTAGAATAAAATGTAGCTCTATATCACACACACACAAAACACACACACACACTGTGCTTACCATCACAAAAAAGTTATATATATATATATATATATATATATATATATATATATATATATAAATATATATATATATAAATATATTTATATATATATATATAAATATATTTATATATATGATTCTTGTGTTGTCATGGTAGGGCTGGGATGGTTGTGTTTGAATTTGGCTTTTCTAACATATAATTTTGTCATGTCATACGTGTCACCTGGTTGTTGAACAACACATGTCATGCTTGTCTCCTAGTTGCTAGACTTTATCACGTGTAACTTGTTTAACACTCTCCATCAAGCCACAGTATAACGTTGACTGAACACCCCCATCCATCCTTTTCCTTGTTATTTGCTCATAAGCCTTCATCATCATCTCCTACGCTCCACAGAGTGATTATGTATTCCTAGCAAATAATTTGATTATCTCCCTTGGCCATATCTGCATTGTTCTTAGAGCAATAGTTCTTATTGCCTCATTTGCTAATGTTTAATTGATATTGTTATCTCCCTTGCTAAGTTCTTATATTTATTGTTGGTGTAAGAAATCTCTTTAAGATATTTTATTTATATCAGATGAGCTGCCTTTACTGTGATCACTAAAAATCGTATCAATCTGACGAATGCACCTCAGTTGAGGGCATCAATAATATGCGAGAGAGACGTGTCCTAACGTGTCTATGTTTTCTTCGAAGTCTCCCTCGTCTGCCTACTTGGTAGTACTTGCTACGTGAGTCTACCTTTTTTTGCCTACTCTATTCGACCATTGAAACTACATCATTCTACAATTACGCCTACCCGATACTACAATTTCTACTTATTACGCCTATTGATATTCCTAATACTATTGCTCACGGTAGTACTGATCGTGCCTACGGTGGCCTGCCACCGACACTACTGTGCCCACAACAGACTCTTGGATTGATACTTTATAATAAGCACGGAATCAACGGCAACTCTCTATCTTATAGAATGCTATCTCTAACTGCAAGCCCTCTACCTTGGATCACAGCCAACTGCAATCATTCCCAAGACACAAACAAGCCACAAATACGCAATGATCGTCAGAACGAGAAAATTATGTTAATTATTTATTTTTTTAAATCTAAAATAATGCAAACAAACCCTGTTAAAGATTTTTGGCACAATTCTAGTTGTTCTTGAAGATGAGGTAGAATCTGTTGCATCGTGTCATCTGTAGCGCAACAAGCAATCACGTTGTCATTTTCATGGGCTCTTTGCATTACTTTTAACCAGGATTTATCAATGGCTGCAAAGCGTTTGGATTCCTGGAGAACAAAAAGATTTATCAATGGCTGCAAAGCGTTTGGATTCCTGGAGAACAAAACGATTTATCAATGGCTGCAAAGCGTTTGGATTCCTGGAGAAAAAAAAGATTTATCAATGGCTGCAAAGTGTTAGGATTCCTGGAGAACAAAAAGATTTATCAATGGCAGCAAAGCGTTTGGATTCCTGGAGAACAAAAAGATTTATCAATGGCTGCAAAGCGTTTGGATTCCTGGAGAACAAAAAGATTTATCAATGGCTGCAAAGCGTTTGGATTCCTGGAGAACAAAAAATGTATCAATGGCTGCAAAGCGTTTGGATTCCTGGAGAACAAAAAGATTTATCAATGGCTGCAAGGCGTTTGGATTCCTGGAGAACAAAAAGATTTATCAATGGCTGCAAAGCGTTTGGATTCCAGGAGAAAAAAAAGATTTATCAATGGCTTCAAAGCGTTTGGATTCCTGGAGAACAAAAAGATTTATCAATGGCTGCAAAGCGTTTGGATTCCTGGAGAACAAAACGATTTATCAATGGCTGCAAAGCGTTTGGATTCCTGGAGAACAAAACGATTTATCAATGGCTGCAAAGCGTTTGGATTCCTGGAGAACAAAAAGATTTATCAATGGCTGCAAAGCGTTTGGATTCCTGGAGAACAAAAAATGTATCAATGGCTGCAAAGCGTTTGGATTCCTGGAGAACAAAAAGATTTATCAATGGCTGCAAGGCGTTTGAATTCCTGGAGAACAAAAAGATTTATCAATGGCTGCAAAGCGTTTGGATTCCTGGAGAACAAAACGATTTATCAATGGCTGCAAAGCGTTTGGATTCCTGGAGAACAAAAAGATTTATCAATGGCTGCAAAGCGTTTGGATTCCTAGAGAACAAAAAGATTTATCAATGGCTGCAAAGCGTTTGGATTCCTGGAGAACAAAAAGATTTATCAATGGCTGCAAAGCGTTTGGATTCCTGGAGAACAAAAAATGTATCAATGGCTGCAAAGCGTTTGGATTCCCGGATAACAAAAAAAAAAACCTGACTAAAATGTTTAAGTAATGTAGGATATGTGACCTAAACCTATCGAGGTGGCTCAATTTACTTTTTCGTTGTTTTTTTGTTTGTTTGTTTTCTACACAGATAATGAGCTAGGGGTCATAACTCTAATTGACCTCTAGATAATTGTCAGAGTAAATGGGAGGAATTAGGTCAGTGTGATTTAGAAATGTATTGTTACAAAGAGTATGAAACAGCTGAATGAAAGTGTGTGTATGTGTGCGTTTGTGTGGAGAAAATGACTCCAGTTTGAAATGTAAAAACTAGAGTTTATAATAAACTAGACATATTTTACCCGCGACCCGCGGTCTTTATTTGCGTATTTGCTGTCGATATAGTCACTGAGAGTGTTTTTAAAACAATTAAACGAAATAATAATGTAATAAATAAAGCGAATGTGTAAATGTAAAAATAGTATGAATGAAGCTATCAAATCAAAATAGCTAATCTACTTAAATCCATTATTTCAAATTAAAACATTTGCTTGTAGGCTTACAAATATTTGATTAAAATTTGAAATGAATAGACAATTTTGTATGTGCATTTGTTAAAGTATAAAGTAGATCTTGAGGTAGACATAGATCTAGATCTAGATCTAGACTAAGCTAGAGTTAGAAATTGGCTTTTTATAGAGTTCATTCTGTGCTGCGTGAAGGCTTAGTTCTGCGCATGCGTGACTTTTTTTCATATAGGCCTATCTCAACACGGCTACGCAGCTTTAGCGAACAACGAACGAATGTATTAAAAATGCTTTAAAAAACAAATTTGAATGTTTATTTGATTAAAATATGAAATGAATGGATAATGAATAATTAGTATGTTCACGTTTTAAAGCATAAAACTATCTTTGCGAAAAGAAGTTTTATCATCTTAGAGTTGAATAAGAGTTTTAGACCTAGGAGTAGACTCAGTAGGAGATGTGTTAATGTGTAACCATTCGGTAATGTCTAATGAAAGAATGTGCATCTGGATATCTAAATTCGCTGATATAAATAACGAATTAATGTAAAAATGCTTTTGAAATACAAATTTGAAGGTTAATTTTATTAAACAATGAAATCAATAGACAATATTTTGTATTTTCATGTGTAAAAAAAACAACTATAAGTGCAAAATTATGTTCTTAAAATTAGATCTAGATCTAAATCCTTTCGATCTTTTCTCATGTCAACATTGTTAACATGGCCTAGATCCATAAAATACTATAGCTGTAATAGAGTTGGTCTTTTTTTTTTAGGGTCTTAAGTTTGTTTAAGGGCCACAATACATACACTACGGTCTAAGTTAGTACCCAAGGAACATTTCTGCCAAGTTTTATCAAGATTGGTCAAACGGTTTTGATTTCTATACGGGGACATACATACATACGCCTCACATTCTACTTTATATATTAGATGTGTAGCACAATTTTAAGATGACGAGATCTAAATCTATAAGTAGGCCTCTATTCTAAGTTTTAAAAAAATACATCTTAAAATAGTTGTCACAGTAAATATAAGGCCTATTAGAAATGGAGTTTGTGTGTGTGTTTGGGGGAGGTGTCTATTTCCGTTTGTGGAGAGGGATATTTCTAAATAATGTGTGCATCTTGATCTTCATCTTTGACTGGCAATTTTGTTTTTAAAAAGCTGAAATTTTGCACAATAATTTCTTTTACCTGACAAAACACAAATCAATAAAACAATAAAAAATTAACCAATTAGTTAACTAACATCTCGAACAATTTATATATATATATATATGTGTGTGTGTGTATATGTTTGTTTGTATATATATACATGTGTGTGTGTGTGTGTGTAATATATGACTACATCTTATTATATTGATAGTTTTTTTTCTGCTACGTTGGTAATCATTTAGAGCTAGTCTATTATTTATCTAGTAGCTAATAATACTAGTAATACTGACTTTAAAATAAAGACATTGGTTTTCTTTTTTTTTTATTAATTAGGATACAATCATAAAACATTATTGCATGCAACCCCTGTAACAATCATTGTTATGATGCGGGTTCTTTTTAATAGTTGATTATTTCTATGCAAGGACAAGTATACCTTGTAGCAGATTCAATACATATTTAACAAGATTACAAAGACAGTGTGTGTGGCAACATACACACATGATCGGCCCCCGAAGTGGTCCACCCAGGCAGGTAAAAAGGCAGGTTTCAATATTTTCAAAAATAATATCACAATGAAGTTCTATTAAAAGCAAAGGACAGAGAAGAATGAAGAAAGAAGGTTGACAGATCTTGTGTGGTGCCCCAACGGTCCAGTAGACCAAGGGATAGGTGATAGTAAAGTAAAAGTTCGATGTGAGCCTGGCCTAACTGATGTCATATAATGATTCTCTTATTGATCTAATTGTTCTGTGACAAAGTCTGCCGCTACAGAATTGATCAGTCACTCAGATTGAAATCTTCAGGAAAAAAAATTCTCCCCTTCCTTTGGTGCAGTGTTTCGTATGTTATAGTGCATTTATTAATTCCTAGTGTGAAAACTACTTTTTTTTAATGTTCAAATTATATGCATACTAATAAGATTATTTCTCTTTAAAAATAAAAGTAAACATTTTTTTGTGTAAATTTAGTAGTTAGTATATCAGAACTTACTTAGCTTAGCAATGAAACTTCCCTTTTTTGTTACTAGTAATAGTAAATAGTTGTAAAAATGGTGTATTTTTATTTTAAAAAACTGCTTGCATAGTTGATTTAAACAATAAAATTTTTCACTTTCAGATAAGAAAAAAGCATCAGAACTTTGAACGGTCTAAAATATCATGATATCGGATTTTCTTTATCTTTTCTAGTTGAAGAGATCTAAACTGGACGGACGAACCGACAGACAGACAACACTAAACTAAAACTAATAACGTCTATTCCCCTGTCGGAGGCCGCTAATAAAAATGTTTTAAAGGGTGGTGGTGGTGGAAGGGAAAATAATATTATAATTAATATTTAGGACAATAAACTAACACCAAGTTACATGGACTAAGTTAAAACAAAACTGTTACCTGTGGTAGTTGCTTAGCAATGTCTCCACCCACAAATACTGCTTCAAGATATACCCAGAGATTTTGTACGACTATCCATTGTTCTAGTATGTCAGCAGTGGTGCTCAAATTTTGAACCCAGGTTTGTATTTTGGGTTTGTAGGGTGCATTATATCTGTCAAATGGAGATTGAGGAATTAGACAGACTGTTGAATTAAACACACACACACAAAACGAATTCTTGTTTTAATTATAGACATTTAAATTGTATGAAAATACGTAATCACAAAATGTTTTCCAATTTCTAAAATTATATTTCCAACTTCTGATTCAAATTCCTGAATGTGACTTCAAATTTCAAGCTAATGATTTGTGGTTTTGTTTCAGTTACCTGTTGCTCATAAGAGAGCTTAATATCATCAAAGAATCTTCAAGCAATCCAATGGTCTCCACAGTGTCTCCAGGCTTAAGTAAAAGCTCTCCACGGTTTTTAAATTGCATGAAAGTTAGAGTTCGATTACTCCAGTCGGCCATGACTTGCTTCAACTTGGCATCAATATCTTTTTCTTTAACAGCCGAGATACAAATGTCCTACAGAGAAAATTCAATACGAAGTTTTCTATTAAAATGTTAAGTTTTTAATGGGTAATTTCAAACAACGAAGCGTCCCGAGACATGACGTTAAACTGCGCTCCTCTTTCCTTAGCACATTTGGGGCCCAGATGGTCCGCTCTAGGTCAACCGGCTGGTCACGCTGAGCTACCAGCTCGTAGATGGGCTTCTAAGATGAAGAAGAATCTGTGATCTCCACGTGGAAGTCATGCCACACAAGAGTTTAAACACCAGCAGAGGTGTAATCAGCGCTAGGGACCTGCTGGAATGTTCAGAAAAGGAAAAAGTGGTGGGAATTGAAGGAGTCACCCATGTCCGGCGCATTACCAGACGCAGGGATGGTGAGGAGGTCAAAACTGCCACTATTATCCTCACATTCGGAACTAGGACACCGCCAGAGTATGTGAAGGCAGGATACCTACGAGTTCCAGTGAGGCCCTACATACCTAACCCCATGACGAGCTTCAAGTGCCAGGCTTATGGACACGGCGCGGCAGTCTGTAAGAGGAACACTGTGTGTGCAAGATGTGCTGGAGAGGGTCACGAGGACAAGGGCTGCTCAGCCCAGTTCAAATGCCCAAACTGTCACGCTGGCCACTCAGCCTACTCCAAGGACTGCCCTGTGTGGAAAAAGGAGGTTGTCGAGCAAGAAAGGGATGTACCTTCAGCCAGGCGAAGTCGGCTGTGTTGGCTTGGCCTTAACCAAGGGCCAATTCAGCTTGACACAGACCTACGCTCAGGCCTGTGATTAAGATAGGAAAATCCATAGCAACACAGATGGACACATTGACACTCTCCTCCTCCACCAACTCAGAAGAAAAAAAACGCCACAAAATACAAATCCGAAGAAAAAAGAAAGCACTGTTGTCATGCTAAAGAACAGGTTATCTGTGATGAGAGCATAGAGACTGAGCAGCATGTCAAAATCAACACTCCGGGAGAACCCGAAGACATTATGTCTGACACAGGTTCTCCTCAGAGAACCCAGCCAGACACCCTAGTAACTATTAAGGTAGAGGTTGACCAACACGCTAAGGGGAGCAATGAAAATGAAGATACCCGAAGTGAAGGGGGAGGAAATAGCCTCCGCTCTAACAGGAGCGATCTCCCCTCTCCATAGAGAAAGACTTCCCCCAAATGGGGTTGTCCTCCTCTCCATCCAAACCCAAGACTAAAAATACCAAGGTCACTGGAATAAATAGAAACCCCTCCTAATATCTCCAAATAGATTACTTAGAATAAGTCATGGATTCCAGGATTGTGCAGTGAAACTGTAGAGGCCTCAAGGCCAATTATGAGGAAATGCAGCTACTGATGGACTCTGAGACTCCTGTAGCTGTCTGCTTACAGGAAACATTACTAAAAGATAACATCAGTTTCCGAAGCTACAGCACTTACAGCAGATCTGTTGAGGATGCGGGGAGAGCATCAGATGGGGTCTGTATCCTTGTGAAGGAAAGCGTCACCCCATGAGAGGGCTACACTACAGGCTGTAGCAGCTAGGATAACCCTACATAAACTTATCACTTGCAGCAGCCTGTATCTACCGCTAGGCACTCCATTGAACCCAACAGAAATAGTGAACCTCATAAAACAACTCCCTCGGCCCTATATAATCCTTGGGATTTCAATGCTTATAACATTATGTGGGGATCCGACAATACTGATACAAGAAGTCGTATGCTGAAGGATATCTTCCTCCAACATGATTTATGAATACTTAATGATGCATCACTGACCTACTTCCACCCAGGAACTGGATCTTTCAAGTGCATTGACTTCACCATATGTGTCCACGGGCTTCTGGACGATTTTAAATGGTCAGTTAGCAATGATCTACGAGGAAGTGATCACATCCCAATCATCATTGCTAACAATATCCTTTCATTGGGACGACCTCAGCAGTGGAAGCTGAATAAAGCTGATTAGGAACAAGTCCAAAAAAGATGCTCCGAGGATATCACAGAAAAAATCCTAAATGAATCGAACCAAGCTAATATCTTTGCTGGCAAGCTACTTGATATTGCCCGGAAAGTCACATCTAGTCTAGATACTTCTACATCATCTTTCACATCTACTCTACTCACTTCTACATCATCTTTCACATCTACTTTACTTATACCTACATCTTCTTTCACATCTAGTCTACTTACTTCTACATCATCTTTCACATCTAGTCTACTTACTTTTACATCATCTTTCACATCTAGTCTACTTACTTCTACATCATCTTTCACATCAAGTTTACTTTTTCTACATCTTCTTTCACATCTAGTCTACTTACTTCTACATCATCTTTCACATCTAGTCTACTTACTTCTACATCTTCTTTCACATCTAGTCTACTTACTTCTACATCATCTTTCACATCTACTCTATTTACTTCTTCATCATCTTTCACATCTAGTCTACTTACTTCTACATCTTCTTTCACAACTAATCTACTTACTTTTACATCTTCTTTCACATCTAGTCTACTTACTTCTAAATTATCTTTTACATCTAGTCTAGTTACTTCTACATCATATTTTACTCTAGTCTACTTACTTCTACATCATCTTTCACATCTACTCTACTTACTTCTACATCATCTTTCACATGTACTCTACTTACTTCTACATCTTCTTTCACATCTAGTCTACTTACTTCTACATCTTCTTTCATATCTACTCTACTTACTTCTACATCATCTTTCACATCAAGTCTACTTACTTCTACATCATCTTTCACATCTACTCTAATTACTTCTACATCTTATTTCGCATCTAGTCTACTAACTTGTAAATCATCTTTCACATCTAGTCTACTTACTTCTACATCTTATTTCGCATCTAGTCTACTTACTTGTACATCATTTTTTTACATCTACTCTACTTACTTATACATCATCTTTCACATCTACTTTACTTACTTCTACATCTTCTTTCACATCTAGTCTACTTGCTTTTACATCATCTTTCACATCTAGTCTACTTACTTCTACATCTTCTTTCACATCTAGTCTAGCTACTTCTACATCATCTTTCACATCTAGTGTACTTACTTCTACATCATCTTTTACATCTAGTCTACTTTCTTCTACATCTTCTTTCACATCTACTCTAATTACTTCTACATCATCTTTTACATCTAGTCTACTTACTTCTACATCTTCTTTCACATCTAGTCTAGCTACTTCTACATCATCTTTCACATCTAGTCTAGTTACTTCTACATCATCTTTCACATCTAGTCTACTAACTTCTACATTATCTTTCACATCTAGTCTACTTACTTCTACATCATCTTTCACATCTACTCTACTTACTTCTACATCATCTTTCACATCTAGTCTACTTACTTCTACATCATCTTTCAGATCTAGTCTACTTACTTCTACATCATCTTTCACATCTAGTCTACTTACTTCTACATCATTTTTAAACATCTACTCTACTTACTTCTACATCATCTTTCACATCTAGTCTAATTACTTCTACATCATCTTTTACCATCTAGTCTACTTACTTTTACATCATCTTTCACATCTAGTCTACTTACTTCTACATCTTTTTTCGCATCTAGTCTATTTACTTCTACATCTTTTTTTGCATCTAGTCTACTTACTTCTACATCTTCTTTCACATCTAGTCTAGCTACTTCTACATCATCTTTCACATCTAGCGTACTTACTTCTACATCATCTTTTACATCTAGTCTACTTTCTTCTACATTCTCTTTCACATCTACTCTAATTACTTCTACTACATCTTTTACATCTAGTCTACTTACTTCTACATCTTCTTTCACATCTAGTCTAGCTACTTCTACATCATCTTTCACATCTAGTCTAGTTACTTCTACATCATCTTTCACATCTAGTCTACTAACTTCTACATCATCTTTCACATCTAGTCTACTTACTTCTACATCATCTTTCACATCTACTCTACTTACTTCTACATCATCTTTCACATCTAGTCAACTTACTTCTACATCATCTTTCAGATCTAGTCTACTTACTTCTACATCATCTTTCACATCTAGTCTACTTATTTCTACATCATTTTTCACATCTACTCTACTTACTTCTACATCATCTTTCACATCTAGTCTAATTACTTCTACATCATCTTTTACCATCTAGTCTACTTACTTGTACATCATCTTTCACATCTAGTCTACTTACTTCTACATCATCTTTCAGATCTAGTCTACTTACTTCTACATCATCTTTCACATCTAGTATAATTACTTCTACATCATCTTTTACCATCTAGTCTACTTACTTGTACATCTTCTTTCATATCTAGTCTAGTTACTTCTTTATCTTCTTTCACATCTACTCTACTTACTTCTACATCTTCTTTCACATCTACTCTACTTACTTCTACATCTTCATTCACATCTAGTCTACTTATTTCTAAAATCATCTTTCATATCTACTCTACTTACTTCTACATCATCTTTCACATCAAGTCTACTTACTTCTACATCATCTTTCACATCTACTCTACTTACTTCTACATCATCTTTCACATCTAGTCTACTAACTTCTACATCATCTTTCACATCTACTCTAATAACTTCTACATAATCTTTTACATCTAGTCTTCTAACTTGTACATCATCTTTCACATCTACTCTACTTACTTATACATCATCTTTCACATCTAGTCTACTTACTTCTACATCATCTTTTACATCTACTCTACTTACTTCTACATCTTCTTTCTAATCTAGTCTACTTACTTCTACATCATCTTTTACATCTAGTCTACTTACTTCTACATCATCTTTCACATCTAGTCTACTTACTTCTACATCTTCTTTCACATCTAGTCTACTTACTTCTACATCATCTTTCACATCTACTCTACTTACTTCTTCATCATCTTTCACATCTAGTCTACTTACTTCTACATCTTCTTTCACAACTAATCTACTTACTTTTACATCTTCTTTCACATCTAGTCTACTTACTTCTACATTATCTTTTACATCTAGTCTAGTTACTTCTACATCATCTTTTACATCTAGTCTACTTACTTCTACATCATCTTTCACATCTACTCTACTTACTTCTACATCATCTTTCACATGTACTCTACTTACTTCTACATCTTCTTTCACATCTAGTCTACTTACTTCTACATCTTCTTTCATATCTACTCTACTTACTTCTACATCATCTTTCACATCAAGTCTACTTACTTCTACATCATCTTTCACATCTACTCTAATTACTTCTACATCTTATTTCGCATCTAGTCTACTAACTTGTAAATCATCTTTCACATCTAGTCTACTTACTTCTACATCTTATTTCGCATCTAGTCTACTTACTTGTACATCATTTTTTTACATCTACTCTACTTACTTCTACATCATCTTTCACATCTACTCTACTTACTTGTACATCTTCTTTCACATCTAGTCTAATTACTTCTTTATGTTCTTTCAAATCTTCTCTACTTACTTCTACATCTTCTTTCACATCTAGTCTACTTATATCTACATCATCTTTCACATCTAGTCTCCTTACTTCTACATCATCTTTCACATCTACTCTACTTACTTCTACATCTTCTTTCACATCTAGTCTAGCTACTTCTACATCATCTTTCACATCTAGTGTACTTACTTCTACATCATCTTTTACATCTAGTCTACTTTCTTCTACATCTTCTTTCACATCTACTCTAATTACTTCTACATCATCTTTTACATCTAGTCTACTTACTTCTACATCTTCTTTCACATCTACTCTAGCTACTTCTACATCATCTTTCACATCTAGTCTAGTTACTTCTACATCATCTTTCACATCTAGTCTACTAACTTCTACATCATCTTTCACATCTAGTCTACTTACTTCTACATCATCTTTCACATCTACTCTACTTACTTCTACATCATCTTTCACATCTAGTCTACTTACTTCTACATCATCTTTCAGATCTAGTCTACTTACTTCTACATCATCTTTCACATCTAGTCTACTTACTTCTACATCATTTTTAAACATCTACTCTACTTACTTCTACATCATCTTTTACATCTAGTCTAATTACTTCTACATCATCTTTTACCATCTAGTCTACTTACTTTTACATCATCTTTCACATCTAGTTTACTTACTTCTACATCTTTTTTCGCATCTAGTCTATTTACTTCTACATCTTTTTTTGCATCTAGTCTACTTACTTCTACATCTTCTTTCACATCTAGTCTAGCTACTTCTAAATCATCTTTCACATCTAGTGTACTTACTTCTACATCATCTTTTACATCTAGTCTACTTTCTTCTACATCTTCTTTCACATCTACTCTAATTACTTCTACTACACCTTTTACATCTAGTCTACTTACTTCTACATCATCTTTCACATCTACTCTACTTACTTCTACATCATCTTTCACATGTACTCTACTTACTTCTACATCTTCTTTCACATCTAGTCTACTTACTTCTACATCTTCTTTCATATCTACTCTACTTACTTCTACATCATCTTTCACATCAAGTCTACTTACTTCTACATCATCTTTCACATCTACTCTAATTACTTCTACATCTTATTTCGCATCTAGTCTACTAACTTGTAAATCATCTTTCACATCTAGTCTACTTACTTCTACATCTTATTTCGCATCTAGTCTACTTACTTGTACATCATTTTTTTACATCTACTCTACTTACTTCTACATCATCTTTCACATCTACTCTACTTACTTGTACATCTTCTTTCACATCTAGTCTAATTACTTCTTTATATTCTTTCAAATCTTCTCTACTTACTTCTACATCTTCTTTCACATCTAGTCTACTTATATCTACATCATCTTTCACATCTACTCTACTTACTTCTACATCTTCTTTCACATCTAGTCTACTTGCTTTTACATCATCTTTCACATCTACTCTAATTACTTCTACAACTTATTTCGCATCTAGTCTACTAACTTGTAAATCATCTTTCACATCTAGTGTACTTACTTCTACATCATCTTTTACATCTAGTCTACTTTCTTCTACATCTTCTTTCACATCTACTCTAATTACTTCTACATCATCTTTTACATCTAGTCTACTTACTTCTACATCTTCTTTCACATCTACTCTAGCTACTTCTACATCATCTTTCACATCTAGTCTAGTTACTTCTACATCATCTTTCACATCTAGTCTACTAACTTCTACATCATCTTTCACATCTAGTCTACTAACTTCTACATCATCTTTCACATCTACTCTACTTACTTCTACATCATCTTTCACATCTAGTCTACTTACTTCTACATCATCTTTCAGATCTAGTCTACTTACTTCTACATCATCTTTCACATCTAGTCTACTTACTTCTACATCATTTTTAAACATCTACTCTACTTACTTCTACATCATCTTTCACATCTAGTCTAATTACTTCTACATCATCTTTTACCATCTAGTCTACTTACTTTTACATCATCTTTCACATCTAGTTTACTTACTTCTACATCATTTTTCGCATCTAGTCTATTTACTTCTACATCTTTTTTTGCATCTAGTCTACTTACTTCTACATCTTCTTTCACATCTAGTCTAGCTACTTCTAAATCATCTTTCACATCTAGTGTACTTACTTCTACATCATCTTTTACATCTAGTCTACTTTCTTCTACATCTTCTTTCACATCTACTCTAATTACTTCTACTACACCTTTTACATCTAGTCTACTTACTTCTACATCTTCTTTCACATCTAGTCTAGCTACTTCTACATCATCTTTCACATCTAGTCTAGTTACTTCTACATCATCTTTCACATCTAGTCTACTAACTTCTACATCATCTTTCACATCTAGTCTACTTACTTCTACATTATCTTTCACATCTACTCTACTTACTTCTACATCATCTTTCACATCTAGTCTACTTACTTCTACATCATCTTTCAGATCTAGTCTACTTACTTCTACATCATCTTTCACATTTAGTCTACTTTTTTCTACATCATTTTTCTCATCTACTCTACTTACTTCTACATCATCTTTCACATCTAGTCTAATTACTTCTACATCATCTTTTACCATCTAGTCTACTTACTTGTACATCTTCTTTCACATCTAGTCTAGTTACTTCTTTATCTTCTTTCACATCTACTCTACTTACTTCTACATCTTCTTTCACATCTACTCTACTTACTTCTACATCTTCATTCACATCTAGTCTACTTATTTCTAAAATCATCTTTCATATCTACTCTACTTACTTCTACATCATCTTTCACATCAAGTCTACTTACTTCTACATCATCTTTCACATCTACTCTACTTACTTCTACATCTTCTTTCACATCTAGTCTACTAACTTCTACATCATCTTTCACATCTACTCTAATTACTTCTACATAATCTTTTACATCTAGTCTTCTAACTTGTACATCATCTTTCACATCTACTCTACTTACTTATACATCATCTTTCACATCTAGTCTACTTACTTCTACATCATCTTTTACATCTACTCTACTTACTTCTACATCTTCTTTCTAATCTATTCTACTTACTTCTACATCATCTTTTACATCTAGTCTACTTGATTTTACATCATCTTTCACATCTAGTCTACTTACTTCTACATCATCTTTTACATCTAGTCTACTTACTTTTACATCATCTTTCACATCTAGTCTACTTACTTCTACATCTTCTTTCACATCTAGTCTACTTACTTCTACATCATCTTTCACATCTACTCTACTTACTTCTTCATCATCTTTCACATCTAGTCTACTTACTTCTACATCTTCTTTCACAACTAATCTACTTACTTTTACATCTTCTTTCACATCTACTCTAATTACTTCTACTACACCTTTTACATCTAGTCTACTTACTTCTACATCATCTTTTACATCTAGTCTACTTACTTCTACATCATCTTTCACATCTACTCTACTTACTTCTACATCATCTTTCACATGTACTCTACTTACTTCTACATCTTCTTTCACATCTAGTCTACTTACTTCTACATCTTCTTTCATATCTACTCTACTTACTTCTACATCATCTTTCACATCAAGTCTACTTACTTCTACATCATCTTTCACATCTACTCTAATTACTTCTACATCTTATTTCGCATCTAGTCTACTAACTTGTAAATCATCTTTCACATCTAGTCTACTTACTTCTACATCTTATTTCGCATCTAGTCTACTTACTTGTACATCATTTTTTTACATCTACTCTACTTACTTATACATCATCTTTCACATCTACTTTAATTACTTCTACATCTTCTTTCACATCTAGTCTAGCTACTTCTACATCATCTTTTACATCTAGTGTACTTACTTCTACATCATCTTTTACATCTAGTCTACTTTCTTCTACATCTTCTTTCACATCTACTCTAATTACTTCTACATCATCTTTTACATCTAGTCTACTTACTTCTACATCTTCTTTCACTACTCTAGCTACTTCTACATCATCTTTCACATCTAGTCTAGTTACTTCTACATCATCTTTCACATCTAGTCTACTAACTTCTACATCATCTTTCACATCTAGTCTACTTACTTCTACATCATCTTTCACATCTACTCTACTTACTTCTACATCATCTTTCACATCTAGTCTACTTACTTCTACATCATCTTTCAGATCTAGTCTACTTACTTCTACATCATCTTTCACATCTAGTCTACTTACTTCTACATCATTTTTAAACATCTACTCTACTTACTTCTACATCATCTTTCACATCTAGTCTAATTACTTCTACATCATCTTTTACCATCTAGTCTACTTACTTTTACATCATCTTTCACATCTAGTCTACTTACTTCTACATCTTTTTTCGCATCTAGTCTATTTACTTCTACATCTTTTTTTGCATCTAGTCTACTTACTTCTACATCTTCTTTCACATCTAGTCTAGCTACTTCTACATCATCTTTCACATCTAGTGTACTTACTTCTACATCATCTTGTACATCTAGTCTACTTTCTTCTACATCTTCTTTCACATCTACTCTAATTACTTCTACTACATCTTTTACATCTAGTCTACTTACTTCTACATCTTCTTTCACATCTAGTCTAGCTACTTCTACATCATCTTTCACATCTAGTCTAGTTGATTCTACATCATCTTTCACATCTAGTCTACTAACTTCTACATCATCTTTCACATCTAGTCTACTTACTTCTACATCATCTTTCACATCTACTCTACTTACTTCTACATCATCTTTCACATCTAGTGTACTTATTTCTACATCATTTTTCACATCTACTCTACTTACTTCTACATCATCTTTCACATCTAGTCTAATTACTTCTACATCATCTTTTACCATCTAGTCTACTTACTTGTACATCTTCTTTCACATCTAGTCTAGTTACTTCTTTATCTTCTTTCACATCTACTCTACTTACTTCTACATCTTCTTTCACATCTACTCTACTTACTTCTACATCTTCATTCACATCTAGTCTACTTATTTCTAAAATCATCTTTCATATCTACTCTACTTACTTCTACATCATCTTTCACATCTACTCTACTTACTTCTACATCATCTTTCACATCTAGTCTACTAACTTCTACATCATCTTTCACATCTAGTCTACTTACTTCTACATCTTCTTTCATATCTACTCTACTTACTTCTACATCATCTTTCACATCAAGTCTACTTACTTCTACATCATCTTTCACATCTACTCTAATTACTTCTACATCTTATTTCGCATCTAGTCTACTAACTTGTAAATCATCTTTCACATCTAGTCTACTTACTTCTACATCTTATTTCGCATCTAGTCTACTTACTTGTACATCATTTTTCACATCTAACTTGTACATCATCTTTCACATCTACTCTACTTACTTATACATCATCTTTCACATCTAGTCTACTTACTTCTACATCATCTTTTACATCTACTCTACTTACTTCTACATCTTCTTTCTAATCTATTCTACTTACTTCTACATCATCTTCTACATCTAGTCTACTTGAATTTACATCATCTTTCACATCTAGTCTACTTACTTCTACATCATCTTTTACATCTAGTCTACTTACTTTTACATCATCTTTCACATCTAGTCTACTTACTTCTACATCTTTTTTCGCATCTAGTCTACTTACTTCTACATCTTTTTTTGCATCTAGTCTCCTTACTTCTACATCTTATTTCGCATCTAGTCTACTTACTTGTACATCATCTTTCTTATCTACTCTACTTACTTATACATCATCTTTCACATCTACTCTACTTACTTCTACCTTATCTTTCACATCTAGTCTACTTACTTCTACATCATCTTTCACATCTACTCTACTTACATCTACATCATCTTTCACATCTACTCTACTTACTTCTACATCATCTTTCACATCTACTCTACTTACTTGTACATCTTCTTTCACATCTAGTCTAATTACTTCTTTATGTTCTTTCAAATCTTCTCTACTTACTTCTACATCTTCTTTCGCATCTAGTCTACTTATATCTACATCATCTTTCACATCTAGTCTACTTACTTCTACATCATCTTTCACATCTAGTCTACTTACTTCTACATCATCTTTCACATCTACTCTACTTACTTCTACATCATTTTTCACATCTAGTCTACTTACTTCTACATCATCTTTAAGATCTAGTCTACTTACTTCTACATCATCTTTCACATCTAGTCTACTTACTTCTACATCATTTTTCACATCTACTCTACTTACTTCTACATCATCTTTCACATCTATTCTACTAACTTCTACATCATCTTTCACATCTACTCTAATTACTTCTACATAATCTTTTACATCTAGTCTTCTAACTTGTACATCATATTTCACATCTACTCTACTTACTTATACATAATCTTTCACATCTACTCTACTTACTTCTACATCTTCTTTCACATCTAGTCTACTTACTTCTACATCATCTTTTACATCTAGTCTACTTACTTTTACATCATCTTTTACATCTAGTCTACTTACTTTTACATCATCTTTCACATCTAGTCTACTTACTTCTACATCATCTTTCACATCTAGTCTAATTACTTCTACATCATCTTTTACCATCTAGTCTACTTACTTGTACATCTTCTTTCACATCTAGTCTAGTTACTTCTTTATCTTCTTTCACATCTACTCTACTTACTTCTACATCTTTTTTCACATCTACTCTACTTACTTCTACATCTTCATTCACATCTAGTCTACTTATTTCTAAAATCATCTTTCATATCTACTCTACTTACTTCTACATCATCTTTCACATCAAGTCTACTTACTTCTACATCATCTTTCACATCTACTCTACTTACTTCTACATCATCTTTCACATCTAGTCTACTAACTTCTACATCATCTTTCACATCTACTCTAATTACTTCTACATAATCTTTTACATCTAGTCTTCTAACTTGTACATCATCTTTCACATCTACTCTACTTACTTATACATCATCTTTCACATCTAGTCTACTTACTTCTACATCATCTTTTACATCTACTCTACTTACTTCTACATCTTCTTTTTAATCTATTCTACTTACTTCTACATCATCTTTTACATCTAGTCTACTTGATTTTACATCATCTTTCACATCTAGTCTACTTACTTCTACATTATCTTTTACATCTAGTCTACTTACTTTTACATCATCTTTCACATCTAGTCTACTTACTTCTACATCTTTTTTCGCATCTAGTCTACTTACTTCTACATCTTTTTTCGCATCTAGTCTCCTTACTTCTACATCTTATTTCGCATCTAGTCTACTTACTTGTACATCATCTTTATTATCTACTCTACTTACTTCTACATCTTCTTTCACATCTAGTCTAATTACTTCTTTATGTTCTTTCAAATCTTCTCTACTTACTTCTACATCTTCTTTCACATCTAGTCTACTTATATCTACATCATCTTTCACATCTAGTCTACTTACTTCTACATCATCTTTCACATCTAGTCTACTAACTTCTACATCATCTTTCAAATCTACTCTACTTACTTCTACTTCATTTTTCACATCTAGTCTACTTACTTCTACATCATCTTTCAGATCTAGTCTACTTACTTCTACATTATCTTTCACATCTAGTCTACTTACTTCTACATCATTTTTCACATCTACTCTACTTACTTCTACATCATCTTTTACATCTAGTCTACTAACTTCTACATCATCTTTCACATCTACTCTAATTACTTCTACATAATCTTTTACATCTAGTCTTCTAACTTGTACATCATATTTCACATCTACTCTACTTACTTATACATAATCTTTCACATCTAGTCTACTTACTTCTACATCATCTTTCACATCTACTCTACTTACTTCTACATCTTCTTTCACATCTAGTCTACTTACTTCTACATCATCTTTTACATCTAGTCTACTTACTTTTACATCATCTTTTACATCTAGTCTACTTACTTTCACATTATCTTTCACATCTAGTCTACTTACTTCTACATCATCTTTCACATCTAGTCTAATTACTTCTACATCATCTTTTACCATCTAGTCTAATTACTTGTACATCATCTTTCACATCTACTCTACTTACTTATACATCATTCTTCACATCTACTCTACTTACTTCTACATATTCTTTTACATCTAGTCTACTTATTTCTAAAATCATCTTTCATATCTATTCTACTTACTTCTACATCATCTTTCACATCAAGTCTACTAACTTCTACATCATCTTTCACATCTACTCTAATTACTTCTACATAATCTTTTACATCTAGTCTTCTAACTTGTACATCATCTTTCACATCTAGTCTACTTACTTCTACATCATCTTTCACATCTACTCTACTTACTTCTACATCTTCTTTCACATCTAGTCTACTTACTTCTACATCATCTTTTACATCTAGTCAACTTACTTTTACATTATCTTTCACATCTAGTCTACTTACTTCTACATCATCTTTCACATCTACTCTACTTACTTCTACATCTTCTTTCACATCTAGTCTACTTACTTCTACATCATCTTTTACATCTAGTCTACTTACTTTTACATCATCTTTCACATCTAGTCTACTTACTTCTACATCTTTTTTCACATCTACTCTAATTACTTCTACATCTTTTTTTGCATCTAGTCTACTTACTTCTACATCTTCTTTCACATCTAGTCTAGCTACTTCTACATCATCTTTCACATCTAGTGTACTTACTTCTACATCATCTTTTACATCTAGTCTACTTTCTTCTACATCTTCTTTCTTATCTACTCTAATTACTTCTACATCATCTTTTACGTCTAGTCTACTTCTTCTACATCTTCTTTCACATCTAGTCTAGCTACTTCTACATCATCTGTCACATCTACTCTACTTACTTCTACATCATCTTTCACATCTAGTCTACTAACTTCTACATCATCTTTCACATCTACTCTAATTACTTCTACATAATCTTTTACATCTAGTCTTCTAACTTGTACATCATCTTTCACATCTACTCTACTTACTTATACGACATCTTTCACATCTAGTCTACTTACTTCTACATCATCTTTTACATCTACTCTACTTACTTCTACATCTTCTTTTTAATCTATTCTACTTACTTCTACATCATCTTTTACATCTAGTCTACTTGATTTTACATCATCTTTCACATCTAGTCTACTTACTTCTACATCATCTTTTACATCTAGTCTACTTACTTTTACATCATCTTTCACATCTAGTCTACTTACTTCTACATCTTTTTTCGCATCTAGTCTACTTACTTCTACATCTTTTTTCGCATCTAGTCTCCTTACTTCTACATCTTATTTCGCATCTAGTCTACTTACTTGTACATCATCTTTCTTATCTACTCTACTTACTTCTACATCTTCTTTCACATCTAGTCTAATTACTTCTTTATGTTCTTTCAAATCTTCTCTACTTACTTCTACATCTTCTTTCACATCTAGTCTACTTATATCTACATCATCTTTCCATCTAGTCTACTTACTTCTACATCATCTTTCACATCTAGTCTACTTACTTCTACATCATCTTTCACATCTACTCTACTTACTTCTACATCATTTTTCACATCTAGTCCACTTACTTCTACATCATCTTTCAGATCTAGTCTACTTACTTCTACATCATCTTTCACATCTAGTCTACTTACTTCTACATCATTTTTCACATCTACTCTACTTACTTCTACATCATCTTTCACATCTAGTCTACTAACTTCTACATCATCTTTCACATCTACTCTAATTACTTCTACATAATCTTTTACATCTAGTCTTCTAACTTGTACATCATATTTCACATCTACTCTACTTACTTATACATAATCTTTCACATCTAGTCTACTTACTTCTACATCATCTTTCACATCTACTCTACTTACTTCTACATCTTCTTTCACATCTAGTCTACTTACTTCTACATCATCTTTTACATCTAGTCTACTTACTTTTACATCATCTTTTACATCTAGTCTACTTACTTTTACATCATCTTTCACATCTAGTCTACTTACTTCTACATCAACCTTCACATCTAGTCTAATTACTTCTACATCATCTTTTACCATCTAGTCTAATTACTTGTACATCATCTTTCACATCTACTCTACTTACTTATACATCATTCTTCACATCTACTCTACTTACTTCTACATATTCTTTTACATCTAGTCTACTTATTTCTAAAATCATCTTTCATATCTATTCTACTTACTTCTACATCATCTTTCACATCAAGTCTACTAACTTCTACATCATCTTTCACATCTACTCTAATTACTTCTACATAATCTTTTACATCTAGTCTTCTAACTTGTACATCATCTTTCACATCTAGTCTACTTACTTCTACATCATCTTTCACATCTACTCTACTTACTTCTACATCTTCTTTCACATCTAGTCTACTTACTTCTACATCATCTTTTACATCTAGTCAACTTACTTTTACATTATCTTTCACATCTAGTCTACTTACTTCTACATCATCTTTCACATCTACTCTACTTACTTCTACATCTTCTTTCACATCTAGTCTACTTACTTCTACATCATCTTTTACATCTAGTCTACTTACTTTTACATCATCTTTCACATCTAGTCTACTTACTTCTACATCTTTTTTCACATCTACTCTAATTACTTCTACATCTTTTTTTGCATCTAGTCTACTTACTTCTACATCTTCTTTCACATCTAGTCTAGCTACTTCTACATCATCTTTCACATCTAGTGTACTTACTTCTACATCATCTTTTACATCTAGTCTACTTTCTTCTACATCTTCTTTCTTATCTACTCTAATTACTTCTACATCATCTTTTACGTCTAGTCTACTTCTTCTACATCTTCTTTCACATCTAGTCTAGCTACTTCTACATCATCTTTCACATCTAGTCTAGTTACTTCTACATCATCTTTCACATCTAGTCTACTTACTTCTACATCATCTTTCAGATCTAGTCTACTTACTTCTACATCATCTTTCACATCTACTCTACTTACTTCTACATCTTCTTTCACATGTAGTCTACTCACTTCTACATCATCTTTTACATCTAGTCTACTTACTTTAACATCATCTTTCACATCTAGTCTACTTACTTCTACATTATCATTCACATCTAGTCTACTTACTTCTACATCATCTTTCACATCTACTCTACTTACTTCTACATCATCTTTCACATCTAGTCTACTTACTTGTACATCATCTTTCAGATCTAGTCTACTTACTTCTACATCATCTTTGACATCTAGTCTACTTACTTCTACATCATTTTTCACATCTACTCTACTTACTTATACATCTTCTTTCACAACTAATCTACTTACTTTTACATCTTCTTTCACATCTAGTCTACTTACTTCTACATTATCTTTTACATCTAGTCTAGTTACTTCTACATCATCTTTTACATCTAGTCTACTTACTTCTACATCATCTTTCACATCTACTCTACTTACTTCTACATCATCTTTCACATGTACTCTACTTACTTCTACATCTTCTTTCACATCTAGTCTACTTACTTCTACATCTTCTTTCATATCTACTCTACTTACTTCTACATCATCTTTCACATCAAGTCTACTTACTTTTACATCATCTTTCACATCTACTCTAATTACTTCTACATCTTATTTCGCATCTAGTCTACTAACTTGTAAATCATCTTTCACATCTAGTCTACTTACTTCTACATCTTATTTCGCATCTAGTCTACTTACTTGTACATCATTTTTTTACATCTACTCTACTTACTTATACATCATCTTTCACATCTACTTTACTTACTTCTACATCTTCTTTCACATCTAGTCTACTTGCTTTTACATCATCTTTCACATCTAGTCTAGCTACTTCTACATCATCTTTTACATCTAGTGTACTTACTTCTACATCATCTTTTACATCTAGTCTACTTTCTTCTACATCTTCTTTCACATCTACTCTAATTACTTCTACATCATCTTTTACATCTAGTCTACTTACTTCTACATCTTCTTTCACATCTACTCTAGCTACTTCTACATCATCTTTCACATCTAGTCTAGTTACTTCTACATCATCTTTCACATCTAGTCTACTAACTTCTACATCATCTTTCACATCTAGTCTACTTACTTCTACATCATCTTTCACATCTACTCTACTTACTTCTACATCATCTTTCACATCTAGTCTACTTACTTCTACATCATCTTTCAGATCTAGTCTACTTACTTCTACATCATCTTTCACATCTAGTCTACTTACTTCTACATCATTTTTAAACATCTACTCTACTTACTTCTACATCATCTTTCACATCTAGTCCAATTACTTCTACATCATCTTTTACCATCTAGTCTACTTACTTTTACATCATCTTTCACATCTAGTCTACTTACTTCTACATCTTATTTCGCATCTAGTCTACTTACTTGTACATCATCTTTCTTATCTACTCTACTTACTTATACATCATTTTTCACATCTACTCTACTTACTTCTACCTTATCTTTCACATCTAGTCTACTTACTTCTACATCATCTTTCACATCTACTCTACTTACATCTACATCATCTTTCACATCTACTCTACTTACTTCTACATCATCTTTCACATCTACTCTACTTACTTGTACATCTTCTTTCACATCTAGTCTAATTACTTCTTTATGTTCTTTCAAATCTTCTCTACTTACTTCTACATCTTCTTTCACATCTAGTCTACTTATATCTACATCATCTTTCACATCTAGTCTACTTACTTCTACATCATCTTTCACATCTAGTCTACTTACTTCTACATCATCTTTCACATCTACTCTACTTACTTCTACATCATTTTTCACATCTAGTCTACTTACTTCTACATCATCTTTAAGATCTAGTCTACTTACTTCTACATCATCTTTCACATCTAGTCTACTTACTTCTACATCATTTTTCACATCTACTCTACTTACTTCTACATCATCTTTCACATCTATTCTACTAACTTCTACATCATCTTTCACATCTACTCTAATTACTTCTACATAATCTTTTACATCTAGTCTTCTAACTTGTACATCATATTTCACATCTACTCTACTTACTTATACATAATCTTTCACATCTAGTCTACTTACTTCTACATCATCTTTCACATCTACTCTACTTACTTCTACATCTTCTTTCACATCTAGTCTACTTACTTCTACATCATCTTTTACATCTAGTCTACTTACTTTTACATCATCTTTTACATCTAGTCTACTTACTTTTACATCATCTTTCACATCTAGTCTACTTACTTCTACATCATCTTTCACATCTAGTCTAATTACTTCTACATCATCTTTTACCATCTAGTCTACTTACTTGTACATCTTCTTTCACATCTAGTCTAGTTACTTCTTTATCTTCTTTCACATCTACTCTACTTACTTCTACATCTTCTTTCACATCTACTCTACTTACTTCTACATCTTCATTCACATCTAGTCTACTTATTTCTAAAATCATCTTTCATATCTACTCTACTTACTTCTACATCATCTTTCACATCAAGTCTACTTACTTCTACATCATCTTTCACATCTACTCTACTTACTTCTACATCATCTTTCACATCTAGTCTACTAACTTCTACATCATCTTTCACATCTACTCTAATTACTTCTACATAATCTTTTACATCTAGTCTTCTAACTTGTACATCATCTTTCACATCTACTCTACTTACTTATACATCATCTTTCACATCTAGTCTACTTACTTCTACATCATCTTTTACATCTACTCTACTTACTTCTACATCTTCTTTTTAATCTATTCTACTTACTTCTACATCATCTTTTACATCTAGTCTACTTGATTTTACATCATCTTTCACATCTAGTCTACTTACTTCTACATCATCTTTTACATCTAGTCTACTTACTTTTACATCATCTTTCACATCTAGTCTACTTACTTCTACATCTTTTTTCGCATCTAGTCTACTTACTTCTACATCTTTTTTCGCATCTAGTCTCCTTACTTCTACATCTTATTTCGCATCTAGTCTACTTACTTGTACATCATCTTTCTTATCTACTCTACTTACTTATACATCATCTTTCACATCTACTCTACTTACTTCTACCTTATCTTTCACATCTAGTCTACTTACTTCTACATCATCTTTCACATCTACTCTACTTACATCTACATCATCTTTCACATCTACTCTACTTACTTCTACATCATCTTTCACATCTACTCTACTTACTTCTACATCTTCTTTCACATCTAGTCTAATTACTTCTTTATGTTCTTTCAAATCTTCTCTACTTACTTCTACATCTTCTTTCACATCTAGTCTACTTATATCTACATCATCTTTCACATCTAGTCTACTTACTTCTACATCATCTTTCACATCTAGTCTACTTACTTCTACATCATCTTTCACATCTACTCTACTTACTTCTACATCATTTTTCACATCTAGTCTACTTACTTCTACATCATCTTTCAGATCTAGTCTACTTACTTCTACATCATCTTTCACATCTAGTCTACTTACTTCTACATCATTTTTCACATCTACTCTACTTACTTCTACATCATCTTTCACATCTAGTCTACTAACTTCTACATCATCTTTCACATCTACTCTAATTACTTCTACATAATCTTTTACATCTAGTCTTCTAACTTGTACATCATATTTCACATCTACTCTACTTACTTATACATAATCTTTCACATCTAGTCTACTTACTTCTACATCATCTTTCACATCTACTCTACTTACTTCTACATCTTCTTTCATATCTAGTCTACTTACTTCTACATCATCTTTTACATCTAGTCTACTTACTTTTACATCATCTTTTACATCTAGTCTACTTACTTTTACATCATCTTTCACATCTAGTCTACTTACTTCTACATCATCTTTCACATCTAGTCTAATTACTTCTACATCATCTTTTACCATCTAGTCTAATTACTTGTACATCATCTTTCACATCTACTCTACTTACTTATACATCATTCTTCACATCTACTCTACTTACTTCTACATATTCTTTTACATCTAGTCTACTTATTTCTAAAATCATCTTTCATATCTATTCTACTTACTTCTACATCATCTTTCACATCAAGTCTACTAACTTCTACATCATCTTTCACATCTACTCTAATTACTTCTACATAATCTTTTACATCTAGTCTTCTAACTTGTACATCATCTTTCACATCTAGTCTACTTACTTCTACATCATCTTTCACATCTACTCTACTTACTTCTACATCTTCTTTCACATCTAGTCTACTTACTTCTACATCATCTTTTACATCTAGTCAACTTACTTTTACATTATCTTTCACATCTAGTCTACTTACTTCTACATCATCTTTCACATCTACTCTACTTACTTCTACATCTTCTTTCACATCTAGTCTACTTACTTCTACATCATCTTTTACATCTAGTCTACTTACTTTTACATCATCTTTCACATCTAGTCTACTTACTTCTACATCTTTTTTCACATCTACTCTAATTACTTCTACATCTTTTTTTGCATCTAGTCTACTTACTTCTACATCTTCTTTCACATCTAGTCTAGCTACTTCTACATCATCTTTCACATCTAGTGTACTTACTTCTACATCATCTTTTACATCTAGTCTACTTTCTTCTACATCTTCTTTCTTATCTACTCTAATTACTTCTACATCATCTTTTACGTCTAGTCTACTTCTTCTACATCTTCTTTCACATCTAGTCTAGCTACTTCTACATCATCTTTCACATCTAGTCTAGTTACTTCTACATCATCTTTCACATCTAGTCTACTTACTTCTACATCATCTTTCAGATCTAGTCTACTTACTTCTACATCATCTTTCACATCTACTCTACTTACTTCTACATCTTCTTTCACATGTAGTCTACTCACTTCTACATCATCTTTTACATCTAGTCTACTTACTTTAACATCATCTTTCACATCTAGTCTACTTACTTCTACATTATCATTCACATCTAGTCTACTTACTTCTACATCATCTTTCACATCTACTCTACTTACTTCTACATCATCTTTCACATCTAGTCTACTTACTTGTACATCATCTTTCAGATCTAGTCTACTTACTTCTACATCATCTTTGACATCTAGTCTACTTACTTCTACATCATTTTTCACATCTACTCTACTTACTTATACATCTTCTTTCACAACTAATCTACTTACTTTTACATCTTCTTTCACATCTAGTCTACTTACTTCTACATTATCTTTTACATCTAGTCTAGTTACTTCTACATCATCTTTTACATCTAGTCTACTTACTTCTACATCATCTTTCACATCTACTCTACTTACTTCTACATCATCTTTCACATGTACTCTACTTACTTCTACATCTTCTTTCACATCTAGTCTACTTACTTCTACATCTTCTTTCATATCTACTCTACTTACTTCTACATCATCTTTCACATCAAGTCTACTTACTTTTACATCATCTTTCACATCTACTCTAATTACTTCTACATCTTATTTCGCATCTAGTCTACTAACTTGTAAATCATCTTTCACATCTAGTCTACTTACTTCTACATCTTATTTCGCATCTAGTCTACTTACTTGTACATCATTTTTTTACATCTACTCTACTTACTTATACATCATCTTTCACATCTACTTTACTTACTTCTACATCTTCTTTCACATCTAGTCTACTTGCTTTTACATCATCTTTCACATCTAGTCTAGCTACTTCTACATCATCTTTTACATCTAGTGTACTTACTTCTACATCATCTTTTACATCTAGTCTACTTTCTTCTACATCTTCTTTCACATCTACTCTAATTACTTCTACATCATCTTTTACATCTAGTCTACTTACTTCTACATCTTCTTTCACATCTACTCTAGCTACTTCTACATCATCTTTCACATCTAGTCTAGTTACTTCTACATCATCTTTCACATCTAGTCTACTAACTTCTACATCATCTTTCACATCTAGTCTACTTACTTCTACATCATCTTTCACATCTACTCTACTTACTTCTACATCATCTTTCACATCTAGTCTACTTACTTCTACATCATCTTTCAGATCTAGTCTACTTACTTCTACATCATCTTTCACATCTAGTCTACTTACTTCTACATCATTTTTAAACATCTACTCTACTTACTTCTACATCATCTTTCACATCTAGTCCAATTACTTCTACATCATCTTTTACCATCTAGTCTACTTACTTTTACATCATCTTTCACATCTAGTCTACTTACTTCTACATCTTTTTTCGCATCTAGTCTATTTACTTCTACATCTTTTTTTGCATCTAGTCTACTTACTTCTACATCTTCTTTCACATCTAGTCTAGCTACTTCTACATCATCTTTCACATCTAGTGTACTTACTTCTACATCATCTTGTACATCTAGTCTACTTTCTTCTACATCTTCTTTCACATCTACTCTAATTACTTCTACTACATCTTTTACATCTAGTCTACTTACTTCTACATCTTCTTTCACATCTAGTCTAGCTACTTCTACATCATCTTTCACATCTAGTCTAGTTGATTCTACATCATCTTTCACATCTAGTCTACTAACTTCTACATCATCTTTCACATCTAGTCTACTTACTTCTACATCATCTTTCACATCTACTCTACTTACTTCTACATCATCTTTCACATCTAGTGTACTTATTTCTACATCATTTTTCACATCTACTCTACTTACTTCTACATCATCTTTCACATCTAGTCTAATTACTTCTACATCATCTTTTACCATCTAGTCTACTTACTTGTACATCTTCTTTCACATCTAGTCTAGTTACTTCTTTATCTTCTTTCACATCTACTCTACTTACTTCTACATCTTCTTTCACATCTACTCTACTTACTTCTACATCTTCATTCACATCTAGTCTACTTATTTCTAAAATCATCTTTCATATCTACTCTACTTACTTCTACATCATCTTTCACATCAAGTCTACTTACTTCTACATCATCTTTCACATCTACTCTACTTACTTCTACATCATCTTTCACATCTAGTCTACTATTTTCTACATCATCTTTCACATCTACTCTAATTACTTCTACATAATCTTTTACATCTAGTCTTCTAACTTGTACATCATCTTTCACATCTACTCTACTTACTTATACATCATCTTTCACATCTAGTCTACTTACTTCTACATCATCTTTTACATCTACTCTACTTACTTCTACATCTTCTTTCTAATCTATTCTACTTACTTCTACATCATCTTTTACATCTAGTCTACTTGATTTTACATCATCTTTCACATCTAGTCTACTTACTTCTACATCATCTTTTACATCTAGTCTACTTACTTTTACATCATCTTTCACATCTAGTCTACTTACTTCTACATCTTTTTTCGCATCTAGTCTACTTACTTCTACATCTTTTTTCGCATCTAGTCTCCTTACTTCTACATCTTATTTTGCATCTAGTCTACTTACTTGTACATCATCTTTCTTATCTACTCTACTTACTTATACATCATCTTTCACATCTACTCTACTTACTTCTACCTTATCTTTCACATCTAGTCTACTTACTTCTACATCATCTTTCACATCTACTCTACTTACATCTACATCATCTTTCACATCTACTCTACTTACTTCTACATCATCTTTCACATCTACTCTACTTACTTCTACATCTTCTTTCACATCTAGTCTAATTACTTCTTTATGTTCTTTCAAATCTTCTCTACTTACTTCTACATCTTCTTTCACATCTAGTCTACTTATGACTACATCATCTTTCACATCTAGTCTACTTACTTCTACATCATCTTTCACATCTAGTCTACTTACTTCTACATCATCTTTCACATCTACTCTACTTACTTCTACATCATTTTTCACATCTAGTCTACTTACTTCTACATCATCTTTCAGATCTAGTCTACTTACTTCTACATCATCTTTCACATCTAGTCTACTTACTTCTACATCATGTTTCACATCTACTCTACTTACTTCTACATCATCTTTCACATCTAGTCTACTAACTTCTACATCATCTTTCACATCTACTCTAATTACTTCTACATAATCTTTTACATCTAGTCTTCTAACTTGTACATCATATTTCACATCTACTCTACTTACTTATACATAATCTTTCACATCTAGTCTACTTACTTCTACATCATCTTTTACATCTAGTCTACTTACTTTTACATCATCTTTTACATCTAGTCTACTTACTTTTACATCATCTTTCACATCTAGTCTACTTACTTCTACATCATCTTTCACATCTAGTCTAATTACTTCTACATCATCTTTTACCATCTAGTCTACTTACTTGTACATCTTCTTTCACATCTACTCTACTTACTTCTACATCTTCTTTCACATCTACTCTACTTACTTCTACATCTTCATTCACATCTAGTCTACTTATTTCTAAAATCATCTTTCATATCTACTCTACTTACTTCTACATCATCTTTCACATCAAGTCTACTTACTTCTACATCATCTTTCACATCTACTCTACTTACTTCTACATCATCTTTCACATCTAGTCTACTAACTTCTACATCATCTTTCACATCTACTCTAATTACTTCTACATAATCTTTTACATCTAGTCTTCTAACTTGTACATCATATTTCACATCTACTCTACTTACTTATACATAATCTTTCACATCTAGTCTACTTACTTCTACATCATCTTTCACATCTACTCTACTTACTTCTACATCTTCTTTCACATCTAGTCTACTTACTTCTACATCATCTTTTACATCTAGTCTACTTACTTTTACATCATCTTTTACATCTAGTCTACTTACTTTTACATCATCTTTCACATCTAGTCTACTTACTTCTACATCATCTTTCACATCTAGTCTAATTACTTCTACATCATCTTTTACCATCTAGTCTACTTCCTTGTACATCTTCTTTCACATCTAGTCTAGTTACTTCTTTATCTTCTTTCACATCTACTCTACTTACTTCTACATCTTCTTTCACATCTACTCTACTTACTTCTACATCTTCATTCACATCTAGTCTACTTATTTCTAAAATCATCTTTCATATCTACTCTACTTACTTCTACATCATCTTTCACATCACGTCTACTTACTTCTACATCATCTTTCACATCTACTCTACTTACTTCTACATCATCTTTCACATCTAGTCTACTAACTTCTACATCATCTTTCACATCTACTCTAATTACTTCTACATAATCTTTTACATCTAGTCTTCTAACTTGTACATCATCTTTCACATCTACTCTACTTACTTATACATCATCTTTCACATCTAGTCTACTTACTTCTACATCATCTTTTACATCTAGTCTACTTACTTCTACATCTTCTTTCTAATCTATTCTACTTACTTCTACATCATCTTTTACATCTAGTCTACTTGATTTTACATCATCTTTCACATCTAGTCTACTTACTTCTACATCATCTTTCACATCTAGTCTACTTACTTCTACATCTTTTTTCGCATCTAGTCTACTTACTTCTACATCTTTTTTCGCATCTAGTCTCCTTACTTCTACATCTTATTTCGCATCTAGTCTACTTACTTGTACATCATCTTTCTTATCTACTCTACTTACTTATACATCATCTTTCACATCTACTCTACTTACTTCTACCTTATCTTTCACATCTAGTCTACTTACTTCTACATCATCTTTCAAATCTTCTCTACTTACTTCTACATCTTCTTTCACATCTAGTCTACTTATATCTACATCATCTTTCACATCTAGTCCCTTTACTTCTACATCATCTTTCACATCTAGTCTACTTACTTCTACATCATCTTTCACATCTACTCTACTTACTTCTACATCATTTTTCACATCTAGTCTACTTACTTCTACATCATCTTTCAGATCTAGTCTACTTACTTCTACATCATCTTTCACATCTAGTCTACTTACTTCTACATCATTTTTCACATCTACTCTACTTACTTCTACATCATCTTTCACATCTAGTCTACTAACTTCTACATCATCTTTCACATCTACTCTAATTACTTCTACATAATCTTTTACATCTAGTCTTCTAACTTGTACATCATATTTCACATCTACTCTACTTACTTATACATAATCTTTCACATCTAGTCTACTTACTTCTACATAATCTTTCACATCTAGTCTACTTACTTCTACATCATCTTTCACATCTACTCTACTTACTTCTACATCTTCTTTCACATCTAGTCTACTTACTTCTACATCATCTTTTACATCTAGTCTACTTACTTTTACATCATCTTTTACATCTAGTCTACTTACTTTTACATCATCTTTCACATCTAGTCTACTTACTTCTACATCATCTTTCACATCTAGTCTAATTACTTCTACATCATCTTTTACCATCTAGTCTAATTACTTGTACATCATCTTTCACATCTACTCTACTTACTTATACATCATTCTTCACATCTACTCTACTTACTTCTACATATTCTTTTACATCTAGTCTACTTATTTCTAAAATCATCTTTCATATCTATTCTACTTACTTCTACATCATCTTTCACATCAAGTCTACTAACTTCTACATCATCTTTCACATCTACTCTAATTATTTCTACATAATCTTTTACATCTAGTCTTCTAACTTGTACATCATCTTTCACATCTAGTCTACTTACTTCTACATCATCTTTCACATCTACTCTACTTACTTCTACATCTTCTTTCACATCTAGTCTACTTACTTCTACATCATCTTTTACATCTAGTCAACTTACTTTTACATTATCTTTCACATCTAGTCTACTTCTACATCATCTTTCACATCTACTCTACTTACTTCTACATCTTCTTTTACATCTAGTCTACTTACTTCTACATCATCTTTTACATCTAGTCTACTTACTTTTACATCATCTTTCACATCTAGTCTACTTACTTCTACATCTTTTTTCACATCTACTCTAATTACTTCTACATCTTTTTTTGCATCTAGTCTACTTACTTCTACATCTTCTTTCACATCTAGTCTAGCTACTTCTACATCATCTTTCACATCTAGTGTACTTACTTCTACATCATCTTTTACATCTAGTCTACTTTCTTCTACATCTTCTTTCACATCTACTCTAATTACTTCTACATCATCTTTTACGTCTAGTCTACTTCTTCTACATCTTCTTTCACATCTAGTCTAGCTACTTCTACATCATCTTTCACATGTAGTCTAGATACTTCTACATCATCTTTCACATCTAGTCTACTTACTTCTACATCATCTTTCAGATCTAGTCTACTTACTTCTACATCATCTTTTACATCTACTCTACTTACTTCTACATCTTCTTTCACATGTAGTCTACTAACTTCTACATCATCTTTTACATCTAGTCTACTTACTTTAACATCATCTTTCACATCTAGTCTACTTACTTCTACATTATCATTCACATCTAGTCTACTTACTTCTACATCATCTTTCACATCTACTCTACTTACTTCTACATCATCTTTCACATCTAGTCTACTTACTTCTACATCATCTTTCAGATCTAGTCTACTTACTTCTACATCATCTTTGACATCTAGTCTACTTACTTCTACATCATTTTTCACATCTACTCTACTTACTTATACATCATCTTTCACATCTAGTCTACTTACTTCTACATCTTCTTTCACATCTAGTCTAATTACATCTTTATCTTCTTTCACATCTAGTCTACTTACTTCTACATCATCTTTCACATCTACTCTACTTACTTCTACATCTTCTTTCACATCTAGTCTACTTACTTCTACATCTTTTTTCGCATCTAGTCTCCTTACTTCTACATCTTATTTCGCATCTAGTCTACTTACTTGTACATCATCTTTCACATCTACTCTACTTACTTATACATCATCTTTCACATCTACTCTACTTACTTCTACCTTATCTTTCACATCTAGTCTACTTACTTCTACCTTATCTTTCACATCTAGTCTACTTACTTCTACATTATCTTTCACATCTACTCTACTTACATCTACATCATCTTTCACATCTACTCTACTTACTTCTACATCATCTTTCACATCTACTCTACTTATTTCTACATCTTCTTTTACATCTAGTCTAATAACTTCTTTATGTTCTTTCAAATCTTCTCTACTTACTTCTACATCTTCTTTCACATCTAGTCTACTTATATCTACATCATCTTTCACATCTAGTCTACTTACTTCTACATCATCTTTCACATCTAGTCTACTTACTTCTACATCATCTTTCACATCTACTCTACTTACTTCTACATTATCTTTCACATCTAGTCTACTTACTTCTACATCATCTTTCAGATCTAGTCTACTTACTTCTACATCATCTTTCACATCTAGTCTACTTACTTCTACATCATTTTTCACATCTACTCTACTTACTTCTACATCATCTTTCACATCTAGTCTACTAACTTCTACATCCTCTATCACATCTACTCTAATTACTTCTACATAATCTTTTACATCTAGTCTTCTAACTTGTACATCATATTTCACATCTACTCTACTTACTTATACATAATCTTTCACATCTAGTCTACTTACTTCTACATCATCTTTCACATGTACTCTACTTACTTCTACATCTTCTTTCACATGTAGTCTACTTACTTCTACATCATCTTTTACATCTAGTCTACTTACTTTTACATCATCTTTCACATCTAGTCTACTTACTTCTACATTATCTTTCACATCTAGAATACTTACTTCTACATCTTCTTTCACATCTAGAATACTTACTTCTACATCATCTTTCACATCTACTCTACTTACTTCTACATCATTCTTCACATCTAGTCTACTTACTTCTACATCATCTTTTACATCTACTCTACTTACTTCTACATCATCTTTCACATGTACTCTACTTACTTCTTCATCATCTTTCACATCTAGTCTAATTACTTCTACATCTTCTTTCACATCTATTCTAATTACTTCTACATCTTCTTTCACATCTAGTCTAATTACTTCTTTCACATCTACTCTACTTACTTCTACATCTTCTTTCACATCAAGTCTACTTACTTCTACATCATCTTTCAAAACAAGGTAAACTAACTTCTACATCATCTTTCACATCTACTCTACTTACTTCTACATCATCTTTCACATCTACTCTAATTACTTCTACATCATCTTTTACATCTAGTCTACTTACTTCTACATCTTCTTTCACATCTAGTCTAGCTACTTCTACATCATCTTTCACATCTAGTCTAGTTACTTCTACATCATCTTTCACATCTAGTCTACTAACTTCTACATCATCTTTCACATCTAGTCTAGCTACTTCTACATCATCTTTCACATCTACTCTACTTACTTCTACATCATCTTTCACATCTAGTCTACTAACTTCTACGTCATCTTTCACATCTAGTCTACTTTCTTCTACATCATCTTTTACATCTACTCTACTTACTTCTACATCATCTTTCACATCTAGTCTACTTACTTCGACATCATCTTTCAGATCTAGTCTACTTACTTCTACATCATCTTTCACACTTAGTCTACTTACTTTACATCATTTTTCACATCTACTCTACTTACTTCTACATCATCTTTCACATCTAGTCTAGTTACTTCTACATCATCTTTCACATCTAGTCTACTAACTTCTACATCATCTTTCACATCTAGTCTAGCTACTTCTACATCATCTTTCACATCTACTCTACTTACTTCTACATCATCTTTCACATCTAGTCTAGCTACTTCTACATCATCTTTCACATCTACTCTACTTACTTCTACATCATCTTTCACATCTAGTCTACTAACTTCTACATCATCTTTCACATCTAGTCTACTTACTTCTACATCATCTTTTACATCTACTCTACTTACTTCTACATCATCTTTGACATCTAGTCTACTTACTTCTACATCATCTTTCAGATCTAGTCTACTTACTTCTACATCATCTTTCACATCTAGTCTACTTACTTCTACATCATTTTTCACATCTACTCTACTTACTTCTACATCATCTTTAACATCTAGTCTAATTTCTTCTACATCATCTTTTACCATCTAGTCTACTTACTTCTACATCATCTTTCACATCTACTCTACTTACTTATACATCATCTTTCACATCTAGTCTACTTACTTCTACATCATCTTTCACATCTACTCTACTTACTTCTACATCTTCTTTCACATCTAGTCTACTTACTTCTACATCATCTTTTACATCTAGTCTACTTACTTTTACATCATCTTTCACATCTAGTCTACTTACTTCTACATCATCTTTCACATCTACTCTACTTACTTCTACATCTTCTTTCACATCTAGTCTACTTACTTCTACATCATCTTTTACATCTAGTCTACTTACTTTTACATCATCTTTCACATCTAGTCTACTTACTTCTACATCTTTTTTCGCATCTAGTCTACTTACTTCTACATCTTTTTTTGTATCTAGTCTACTTACTTCTACATCTTCTTTGACATCTAGTCTAGCTACTTCTACATCATCTTTCACATCTAGTGTACTTACTTCTACATCATCTTTTACATCTAGTCTACTTTCTTCTACATCTTCTTTCACATCTACTCTAATTACTTCTACATCATCTTTTACATGTAGTCTACTTACTTCTACATCTTCTTTCACATCTAGTCTAGCTACTTCTACATCATCTTTCACATCTAGTCTAGTTACTTCTACATCATCTTTCACATCTAGTCTACTAACTTCTACATCATCATTCACATCTAGTCTACTTACTTCTACATCATCTTTCACATCTACTCTACATACTTCTACATCATCTTTCACATCTAGTCTACTTACTTCTACATCATCTTTCAGATCTAGTCTACTTACTTCTACATCATCTTTAACATCTAGTCTACTTAATTCTACATCATTTTTCACATCTACTCTACTTACTTCGACATCATCTTTCACATCTTGTCTAATTACTTCTACATCATCTTTTACCATCTAGTCTACTTACTTGTACATTATCTTTCACATCTACTCTACTTACTTATACATCATCTTTCACATCTACTCTACTTACTTATACATCATCTTTCACATCTAGTCTACTTACTTCTACATCATCTTTCACATCTACTCTACTTACTTCTATATCTTCTTTCACATCTAGTCTACTTACTTCTACATCATCTTTTACATCTAGTCTACTTACTTTTACATCATCTTTCACATCTAGTCTACTTACTTCTACATCATCTTTCACATCTACTCTACTTACTTCTACATCTTATTTCACATCTAGTCTACTTACTTCTACATCATCTTTTACATCTAGTCTAATTACTTTTACATCATCTTTTACATCTAGTCTACTTACTTCTACATCTTTTTTCTCATCTAGTCTATTTACTTCTACATCTTTTTTTGCATCTAGTCTACTTACTTCTACATCTTCTTTCACATCTAGTCCAGCTACTTCTAAATCATCTTTCACATCTAGTGTACTAACTTCTACATCATCTTTTACATCTAGTCTACTTTCTTCTACATCTTCTTTCACATCTACTCTAATTACTTCTACATCATCTTTTACATCTAGTCAACTTACTTCTACATCTTCTTTCACATCTAGTCTAGCTACTTCTACATTATCTTTTACATCTAGTCTAGTTACTTCTACATCATCTTTCACATCTAGTCTACTAACTTCTACATCATCATTCACATCTAGTCTACTTACTTCTACATCATCTTTCACATCTACTCTACTTACTTCTACATCATCTTTCACATCTAGTCTACTTACTTCTACATCATCTTTCAGATCTAGTCTACTTACTTCTACATCATCTTTCACATCTAGTCTAATTACTTCTACATCATCTTTTACCATCTAGTCTACTTACTTGTACATCATCTTTCACATCTACTCTACTTACTTATACATCATCTTTCACATCTAGTCTACTTACTTCTACATCTTCTTTCACATCTAGTCTAATTACTTCTTTATCTTCTTTCACATCTACTCTACTTACTTCTACATCTTCTTTCACATCTACTCTACTTACTTCTACATCTTCTTTTACATCTAGTCTACTTATTTCTAAAATCATCTTTCATATCTACTCTACTTACTTCTACATCATCTTTCACATCAAGTCTACTTACTTCTACATCATCTTTCACATCTACTCTACTTACTTCTACATCTTCTTTCACATCTAGTCTAGCTACTTCTACATCATCTTTCACATCTAGTCTAGTTACTTCTACATCATCTTTCACATCTAGTCTACTAACTTCTACATCATCTTTCACATCTACTCTAATTACTTCTACATAATCTTTTACATCTAGTCTTCTAACTTGTACATCATCTTTCACATCTACTCTACTTACTTATACATCATCTTTCACATCTAGTCTACTTACTTCTACATCATCTTTCACATCTACTCTACTTACTTCTACATCTTCTTTCACATTTAGTCTACTTACTTCTACATCCTCTTTTACATCTAGTCTACTTACTTTTACATCATCTTTCACATCTAGTCTACTTACTTCTACATCTTTTTTCACATCTAGTCTACTTACTTCTACATCTTTTTTCGCATCTAGTCAACTTCTACATCTTATTTCGCATCTAGTCTACTTACTTGTACATCATCTTTCACATCTACTCTACTTACTTTTACATCTTCTTTCACATCTAGTCTAATTACTTCTTTATGTTCTTTCAAATCTTCTCTACTTACTTCTACATCTTCTTTCACATCTAGTCTACTTACATCTACATCATCTTTCACATCTAGTCTACTTACTTCTACATCATCTTTCACATCTAGTCTACTAACTTCTACATCATCTTTCACATCTACTCTACTTACTTCTACATCTTCTTTCACATCTAGTCTACTTACTTCTACATCCTCTTTTACATCTAGTCTACTTACTTTTACATCATCTTTCACATCTACTCTACTTACTTCTACATCATCTTTCACATCTAGTCTACTTACTTCCACATCAGCTTTCAGATCTAGTCTACTTACTTCTACATCATCTTTCACATCTAGTCTACTTACTTCTACATCATTTTTCACATTTAATCTACTTACTTCTACATCATCTTTCACATCTAGTCTAATTACTTCTACATCATCTTTTACCATCTAGTCTACTTACTTGTACATCATCTTTCACATCTACTCTACTTACTTATACATCATCTTTCACAACTAGTCTACTTATTTCTAAAATCATCTTTCACATCTACTCTACTTACTTCTACATCATCTTTCACATCTAGTCTACTTACTTCTACATCTTCTTTTACATCTAGTCTACTTATTTCTAAAATCATCTTTCATATCTACTCTACTTACTTCTACATCATCTTTCACATCTACTCTACTTACTTCTACATCTTCTTTAACATCTAGTCTAGCTACTTCTACATCATCTTGCACATCTAGTCTAGTTACTTCTACATCATCTTTCACATCTAGTCTACTTACTTCTACATCATCTTTCACATCTACTCTAATTACTTCTATATAATCTTTTACATCTAGTCTTCTAACTTGTACATCATCTTTCACATCTACTCTACTTACTTATACATCATCTTTCACATCTAGTCTACTTACTTCTACATCATCTTTCACATCTACTCTACTTACTTCTACATCTTCTTTCACATCTAGTCTACTTACTTCTACATCCTCTTTTACATCTAGTCTACTTACTTTTACATCATCTTTCACATCTAGTCTACTTACTTCTACATCTTTTTTCGCATCTAGTCTACTTACTTCTACATCTTATTTCGCATCTAGTCTACTTACTTGTACATCATCTTTCACATCTACTCTACTTACTTTTACATCTTCTTTCACATCTAGTCTAATTACTTCTTTATGTTCTATCAAATCTTCTCTACTTACTTCTACATCTTCTTTCACATCTAGTCTACTTACATCTACATCATCTTTCACATCTAGTCTACTTACTTCTACATCATCTTTCACATCTAGTCTACTTACTTCTACATCTTCTTTCACATCTAGTCTACTTACTTCTACATCCTCTTTTACATCTAGTCTACTTACTTTTACATCATCTTTCACATCTAGTCTACTTACTTCTACATCTTTTTTTACATCTAGTCTACTTACTTCTACATCTTTTTTCGCATCTAAGCAACTTCTACATCTTATTTTGCATCTAGTCTACTTACTTGTACATCATCTTTCACATCTACTCTACTTACTTTTACATCTTCTTTCACATCTAGTCTAATTACTTCTTTATGTTCTTTCAAATCTTCTCTACTTACTTCTACATCTTCTTTCACATCTAGTCTACTTACATCTACATCATCTTTCACATCTAGTCTACTTACTTCTACATCATCTTTCACATCTAGTCTACTTACTTCTACATCATCATTCACATCTTATCTACTTACTTCTACATCATCTTTCACATCTAGTCTACTTACTTATACATCATCTTTCACATCTAGTCTACTTATTTCTAAAATCATCTTTCACATCTACTCTACTTACTTCTACATCATCTTTCACATCTAGTCTACTTACTTCTACATCTTCTTTTACATCTAGTCTACTTATTTCTAAAATCATCTTTCATATCTACTCTACTTACTTCTACATCATCTTTCACATCAAGTCTACTTACTTCTACATCATCTTTCACATCTACTCTACTTACTTCTACATCTTCTATCACATCTAGTCTAGCTACTTCTACATCATCTTTCACATCTAGTCTAGTTACTTCTACATCATCTTTTACATCTAGTCTACTAATTTCTACATCATCTTTCACATCTACTCTAATTACTTCTACATAATCTTTTACATCTAGTCTTCTAATATGTACATTATCTTTAACATCTACTCTACTTACTTCTACATCTTCTTTCACATCTACTCTACTTACTTCTACATCTTCTTTTACATCTAGTCTACTTATTTCTAAAATCATCTTTCATATCTACTCTACTTACTTCTACATCATCTTTCACATCAAGTCTACTTACTTCTACATCATCTTTCACATCTACTCTACTTACTTCTACATCTTCTTTCACATCTAGTCTAGCTACTTCTACATCATCTTTCACATCTAGTCTAGTTACTTCTACATCATCTTTCACATCTAGTCTACTAACTTCTACATCATCTTTCACATCTACTCTAATTACTTCTACATAATCTTTTACATCTAGTCTTCTAACTTGTACATCATCTTTCACATCTACTCTACTTACTTCTACATCATCTTTCACATCTAGTCTACTTACTTCTACATCATCTTTCACATCTACTCTACTTACTTCTACATCTTCTTTCACATCTAGTCCACTTACTTCTACATCCTCTTTTTTATCTAGTCTACTTACTTTTACATCATCTTTCACATCTAGTCTACTTACTTCTACATCTTTTTTCACATCTAGTCTACTTACTTCTACATCTTTCTTCGCATCTAGTCAACTTCTACATCTTATTTCGCATCTAGTCTACTTACTTGTACATCATCTTTCACATCTACTCTACTTACTTTTACATCTTCTTTTACATCTAGTCTAATTACTTCTTTATGTTCTTTCAAATCTTCTCTACTTACTTTTACATCTTCTTTCACATCTAGTCTACTTACATCTACATCATCTTTCACATCTAGTCTACTTACTTCTACATCATCTTTCACATCTAGTCTACGAACTTCTACATCATCTTTCACATCTACTCTACTTACTTCTACATCTTCTTTCACATCTAGTCTACTTACTTCTACATCCTCTTTTACATCTAGTCTACTTACTTTTACATCATCTTTCACATCTACTCTACTTACTTCTACATCATCTTTCACATCTAGTCTACTTACTTCTACATCATTTTTCACATCTAATCTACTTACTTCTACATCATCTTTCACATCTAGTCTAATTACTTCTACATCATCTTTTACCATCTAGTCTACTTACTTGTACATCATCTTTCACATCTACTCTACTTACTTCTACATCATCTTTTACATCTAGTCTACTTACTTCTACATCTTCTTTTACATCTAGTCTACTTATTTCTAAAATCATCTTTCATATCTACTCTACTTACTTCTACATCATCTTTCACATCTACTCTACTTACTTCTACATCTTCTTTCACATCTAGTCTAGCTACTTCTACATCATCTTTCACATCTAGTCTAGTTACTTCTACATCATCTTTCACATCTAGTCTACTAACTTCTACATCATCTTTCACATCTACTCTAATTACTTCTACATCTTCTTTCACATCTAGTCTACTTACTTCTACATCATCTTTTACATCTAGTCTACTTACTTTTACATCATCTTTCACATCTAGTCTACTTACTTCTACATCTTTTTTCGCATCTAGTCTACTTACTTCTACATCTTATTTCGCATCTAGTCTACTTACTTGTACATCATCTTTCACATCTACTCTACTTACTTTTACATCTTCTTTCACATCTAGTCTAATTACTTCTTTATGTTCTTTCAAATCTTCTCTACTTACTTCTACATCTTCTTTCACATCTACTCTACTTACTTTTACATCTTCTTTCACATCTAGTCTAATTACTTCTTTATGTTCTTTCAAATCTTCTCTACTTACTTCTACATCTTCTTTCACATCTAGTCTACTTACTTCTACATCATCTTTCACATCTAGTCTACTTACTTCTACATCATCTTTCACATCTACTCTACTTACTTCTACATCTTCTTTCACATCTAGTCTACTTACTTCTACATCCTCTTTTACATCTAGTCTACTTACTTTTACATCATCTTTCACATCTACTCTACTTACTTCTACATCATCTTTCACATCTAGTCTACTTACTTCCACATCAGCTTTCAGATCTAGTCTACTTACTTCTACATCATCTTTCACATCTAGTCTATTTACTTCTACATCATTTTTCACATCTAATCTACTTACTTCTACATCATCTTTCACATCTAGTCTAATTACTTCTACATCATCTTTTACCATCTAGTCTACTTACTTGTACATCATCTTTCACATCTACTCTACTTTCTTATACATCATCTTTCACATCTAGTCTACTTATTTCTAAAATCATCTTTCACATCTACTCTACTTACTTCTACATCATCTTTCACATCTAGTCTACTTACTTCTACATCATCTTTCACATCTACTCTACTTACTTCTTTATCATCTTTCACATCTACTCTACTTACTTCTACATCTTCTTTCACATCTAGTCTAATTACTTCTTTATGTTCTTTCAAATCTTCTCTACTTACTTCTACATCTTCTTTCACATCTAGTCTACTTACATCTACATCATCTTTCACATCTAGTCTACTTACTTCTACATCATCTTTCACATCTAGTCTACTTACTTCTACATCATCTTTCACATCTACTCTACTTACTTCTACATCATCAATCACATCTAGTCTACTTACTTCTACATCATCTTTCACATATAGTCTACTTACTTCTACATCATCTTTCACATCTAGTCTACTTACTTCTACATCATTTTTCACATCTACTCTACTTACTTCTACATCATCTTTCACATCTAGTCTAATTACTTCTATATCATCTTTTACCATCTGGTCTACTTACTCGTACATCATCTTTGACATCTACTCTACTTACTTATACATCATCTTTCACATCTAATCTACTTATTTCTAAAATCATCTTTCATTTTTACTCTACTTACTTCTACATCATCTTTCACATCAAGTCTACTTACTTTTACATCATCTTTCACATCTAGTCTACTTACTTCTACATCATTTTTCACATCTACTCTACTTACTTCTACATCATCTTTCACATCTAGTCTATTTTCTTCTACATCATCTTTTACCATCTAGTCTACTTACTTGTACATCATCTTTCACATCTAGTCTACTTACTTCTACATCATTTTTCACATCTACTCTACTTACTTATACATCATTCTTCACATCTACTCTACTTACTTCTACATCTTCTTTCACATCTACTCTACTTATTTCTAAAATCATTTTTCATATCTATTCTACTTACTTCTACATCATCTTTCACATCAAGTCTACTAACTTCTACATCATATTTCACATCTACTCTTATTACTTTTACATAATCTTTTACATCTAGTCTTCTAACTTGTACATCATCTTTCACATCTACTCTACTTACTTATACATCATCTTTCACATCTAGTCTACTTATTTCTACATCATCTTTCACATCTACTCTACTTACTTCTACATCTTTTCTCGCATCTAGTCTATTTACTTCTACATCTTTTTTTGCATCTAGTCTACTTACTTCTACATCTTCTTTCACATCTAGTCTAGCTACTTATACATCATCTTTCACATCTAGTGTACTTACTTCTACATCATCTTTTACATCTAGTCTACTTTCTTCTACATCTTCTTTCACATCTACTCTAATTACTTCTACATCATCTTTTACATCTAGTCTACTTACTTCTACATCTTCTTTCACATCTAGTCTAGCTACTTCTACATCATCTTTCACATCTAGTCTAGTTACTTCTACATCATCTTTCACATCTAGTCTAGCTACTTCTACATCATCTTTCACATCTAGTCTAGTTACTTCTACATCATCTTTCACATCTAGTCTACTTACTTATACATCATCATTCACATCTAGTCTACTTACTTCTACATCATCTTTCACATCTACTCTACTTACTTCTACATCATCTTTCACATCTAGTCTACTTACTTCTACATCATCTTTCAGATCTAGTCTACTTACTTCTACATCATCTTTCACATCTAGTCTACTTACTTCTACATCATTTTTCACATCTACTCTACTTACTTCTACATCATCTTTCACATCTAGTCAAATTACTTCTACATCATCTTTTACCATCTAGTCTACTTACTTGTACATCATCTTTCACATCTACTCTACTTACTTATACATCATCTTTTACATCTAGTCTAATTACTTCTTTATCTTCTTTCACATCTACTCTACTTACTTCTACATCTTCTTTTACATCTACTCTACTTACTTCTACATTTTCTTTTACATCTAGTCTACTTATTTCTAAAATCATCTTTCATATCTACTCTACTTACTTCTACATCATCTTTCACATCAAGTCTACTTACTTCTACATCATCTTTCACAACTACTCTACTTACTTCTACATCATCTTTCACATCTAGTCTACTAACTTCTACATCATCTTTCACATCTACTCTAATTACTTCTACATAATCTTTTACATCTAGTCTTCTAACTTGTACATCATCTTTCACATCTACTCTACTTACTTATACATCATCTTTCACATTTAGTCTACTTACTTCTACATCATCTTTCACATCTACTCTACTTACTTCTACATCTTCTTTCACATCTAGTCTACTTACTTCTACATCTTTTTTCGCATCTAGTCTACTTACTTCTACATCTTTTTTCGCATCTAGTCAACTTCTACATCTTATTTCGCATCTAGTCTTTTTACTTGTACATCATCTTTCACATCTACTCTACTTACTTATACATCATCTTTCACATCTACTCTACTTACTTCTACATCATCTTTCACATCTAGTCATCTTTCACATCTAGTCTACTAACTTCTACATCATCTTTCACATCTAGTCTAGCTACTTCTACATCATCTTTCACATCGACTCTACTTACTTCTACATCATCTTTCACATCTACTCTACTTACTTCTACATCTTCTTTCACATCTAGTCTACTTACTTCTACATCATCTTTTACATCTAGTCTACTTAATTTTACATCATCTTTCACATCTAGTCTACTTACTTCTACATCTTTTTTCGCATCTAGTCTACTTACTTCTACATCTTTTTTCGCATCTAGTCTAATTACTTCTTTATGTTCTTTCAAACCTTCTCTACTTACTTCTACATCTTCTTTCACATCTAGTCTACTTACATCTACATCATCTTTCACATCTAGTCTACTTACTTCTACATCATCTTTCACATCTAGTCTAGTTACTTCTACATCATCTTTCACATCTAGTCTACTAACTTCTACATCATCTTTCACATCTAGTCTACTTACTTCTACATCATCTTTCACATCTTCTCTACTTACTTCTACATCATCTTTCACATCTAGTCTATTTACTTCTACATCATCTTTTACATCTAGTCTACTTGCTTTTACATCATCTGTCACATCTAGTCTACTTACTTCTACATCTTCTTTCACATCTAGTCTAGCTACTTCTAAATCATCTTTCACATCTAGTGTACTTACTTATACATCATCTTTTACATCTAGTCTACTTTCTTCTACATCTTCTTTCACATCTTCTCTAATTACTTCTACATCATCTTTTACATCTAGTCTAATTACTTCTACATCTTCTTTCACATCTAGTCTAGCTACTTCTACATCATCTTTCACATCTAGTCTAGTTACTTCTACATCATCTTTCACATCTAGTCTACTAACTTCTACATCATCTTTCACATCTAGTCTAATTACTTCTACATCATCTTTTACCATCTAGTCTACTTACTTGTACATCATCTTTCACATCTACTCTACTTTCTTATACATCATCTTTCACATCTAGTCTACTTATTTCTAAAATCATCTTTCACATCTACTCTACTTACTTCTACATCATCTTTCACATCTAGTCTACTTACTTCTACATCATCTTTCACATCTACTCTACTTACTTCTACATCATCTTTCACATCTACTCTACTTACTTCTACATCTTCTTTCACATCTAGTCTAATTACTTCTTTATGTTCTTTCAAATCTTCTCTACTTACTTCTACATCTTCTTTCACATCTAGTCTACTTACATCTACATCATCTTTCACATCTAGTCTACTTACTTCTACATCATCTTTCACATCTAGTCTACTTACTTCTACATCATCTTTCACATCTACTCTACTTACTTCTACATCATCAATCACATCTAGTCTACTTACTTCTACATCATCTTTCACATATAGTCTACTTACTTCTACATCATCTTTCACATCTAGTCTACTTACTTCTACATCATTTTTCACATCTACTCTACTTACTTCTACATCATCTTTCACATCTAGTCTAATTACTTCTATATCATCTTTTACCATCTGGTCTACTTACTCGTACATCATTTTTGACATCTACTCTACTTACTTATACATCATCTTTCACATCTAATCTACTTATTTCTAAAATCATCTTTCATTTTTACTCTACTTACTTCTACATCATCTTTCACATCAAGTCTACTTACTTCTACATCATCTTTCACATCTAGTCTACTTACTTCTACATCATTTTTCACATCTACTCTACTTACTTCTACATCATCTTTCACATCTAGTCTATTTTCTTCTACATCATCTTTTACCATCTAGTCTACTTACTTGTACATCATCTTTCACATCTAGTCTACTTACTTCTACATCATTTTTCACATCTACTCTACTTACTTATACATCATTCTTCACATCTACTCTACTTACTTCTACATCTTCTTTTACATCTACTCTACTTATTTCTAAAATCATTTTTCATATCTATTCTACTTACTTCTACATCATCTTTCACATCAAGTCTACTAACTTCTACATTATATTTCACATCTACTCTTATTACTTCTACATAATCTTTTACATCTAGTCTTCTAACTTGTACATCATCTTTCACATCTACTCTACTTACTTATACATCATCTTTCACATCTAGTCTACTTATTTCTACATCATCTTTCACATCTACTCTACTTACTTCTATATCTTCTTTCACATCTAGTCTACTTACTTCTACATCATCTTTTACATCTAGTCTACTTACTTTTACATCATCTTTCACATCTAGTCTACTTACTTCCACATCATCTTTCACATCTACTCTACTTACTTCTACATCTTCTTTCACATCTAGTCTACTTACTTCTACATCATCTTTTACATCTAGTCTACTTACTTTTACATCATCTTTCACATCTAGTCTACTTACTTCTACATCTTTTCTCGCATCTAGTCTATTTACTTCTACATCTTTTTTTGCATCTAGTCTACTTACTTCTACATCTTCTTTCACATCTAGTCTAGCTACTTATACATCATCTTTCACATCTAGTGTACTTACTTCTACATCATCTTTTACATCTAGTCTACTTTCTTCTACATCTTCTTTCACATCTACTCTAATTACTTCTACATCATCTTTTACATCTAGTCTACTTACTTCTACATCTTCTTTCACATCTAGTCTAGCTACTTCTACATCATCTTTCACATCTAGTCTAGTTACTTCTACATCATCTTTCACATCTAGTCTAGCTACTTCTACATCATCTTTCACATCTAGTCTAGTTACTTATACATCATCTTTCACATCTAGTCTACTTACTTATACATCATCATTCACATCTAGTCTACTTACTTCTACATCATCTTTCACATCTACTCTACTTACTTCTACATCATCTTTCACATCTAGTCTACTTACTTCTACATCATCTTTCAGATCTAGTCTACTTACTTCTACATCATCTTTCACATCTAGTCTACTTACTTCTACATCATTTTTCACATCTACTCTACTTACTTCTACATCATCTTTCACATCTAGTCTAGCTACTTCTACATCATCTTTCACATCTAGTCTAGTTACTTCTACATCATCTTTCACATCTAGTCTAGCTACTTCTACATCATCTTTCACATCTAGTCTAGTTACTTCTACATCATCTTTGACATCTAGTCTACTTACTTATACATCATCATTCACATCTAGTCTACTTACTTCTACATCATCTTTCACATCTACTCTACTTACTTCTACATCATCTTTCACATCTAGTCTACTTACTTCTACATCATCTTTCAGATCTAGTCTACTTACTTCTACATCATCTTTCACATCTAGTCTACTTACTTCTACATCATTTTTCACATCTACTCTACTTACTTCTACATCATCTTTCACATCTAGTCAAATTACTTCTACATCATCTTTTACCATCTAGTCTACTTACTTGTACATCATGTTTCACATCTACTCTACTTACTTATACATCATCTTTTACATCTAGTCTAATTACTTCTTTATCTTCTTTCACATCTACTCTACTTACTTCTACATCTTCTTTTACATCTACTCTACTTACTTCTACATTTTCTTTTACATCTAGTCTACTTATTTCTAAAATCATCTTTCATATCTACTCTACTTACTTCTACATTATCTTTCACATCAAGTCTACTTACTTCTACATCATCTTTCACAACTACTCTACTTACTTCTACATCATCTTTCACATCTAGTCTACTAACTTCTACATCATCTTTCACATCTACTCTAATTACTTCTACATAATCTTTTACATCTAGTCTTCTAATTTGTACATCATCTTTCACATCTACTCTACTTACTTATACATCATCTTTCACATTTAGTCTACTTACTTCTACATCATCTTTCACATCTACTCTACTTACTTCTACATCTTCTTTCACATCTAGTCTACTTACTTCTACATCTTTTTTCGCATCTAGTCTACTTACTTCTACATCTTTTTTCGCATCTAGTCAACTTCTACATCTTATTTCGCATCTAGTCTTTTTACTTGTACATCATCTTTCACATCTACTCTACTTACTTATACATCATCTTTCACATCTACTCTACTTACTTCTACATCATCTTTTACATCTAGTCTACTTAATTTTACATCATCTTTCACATCTAGTCTACTTACTTCTACATCTTTTTTCGCATCTAGTCTACTTACTTCTACATCTTTTTTCGCATCTAGTCTAATTACTTCTTTATGTTCTTTCAAACCTTCTCTACTTACTTCTACATCTTCTTTCACATCTAGTCTACTTACATCTACATTATCTTTCACATCTAGTCTACTTACTTCTACATCATCTTTCACATCTAGTCTAGTTACTTCTACATCATCTTTCACATCTAGTCTACTAACTTCTACATCATCTTTCACATCTAGTCTACTTACTTCTACATCATCTTTCACATCTTCTCTACTTACTTCTACATCATCTTTCACATCTAGTCTATTTACTTCTACATCATCTTTTACATCTAGTCTACTTGCTTTTACATCATCTGTCACATCTAGTCTACTTACTTCTACATCTTCTTTCACATCTAGTCTAGCTACTTCTAAATCATCTTTCACATCTAGTGTACTTACTTATACATCATCTTTTACATCTAGTCTACTTTCTTCTACATCTTCTTTCACATCTTCTCTAATTACTTCTACATCATCTTTTACATCTAGTCTAATTACTTCTACATCTTCTTTCACATCTAGTCTAGCTACTTCTACATCATCTTTCACATCTAGTCTAGTTACTTCTACATCATCTTTCACATCTAGTCTACTAACTTCTACATCATCTTTCACATCTAGTCTAGCTACTTCTACATCATCTTTCACATCTACTCTACTTACTTCTACATCATCTTTCACATCTACTCTACTTACTTCTACATCTTCTTTTTCATCTAGTCTACCTACTTCTACATCATCTTTTACATCTAGTCTACTTACTTTTACATCATCTTTCACATCTAGTCTACTTACTTCTACATCTTTTTTCGCATCTAGTCTACTTACTTCTACATATTTTTTCAAATCTAGTCTTCTTACTTCTACATCTTATTTCGCAACTAGTCTACTTACTTGTACATCATTTTTTTACATCTACTCTACTTACTTATACATCATCTTTCACATCTACTCTACTTACTTCGACATCATCTTTTACATCTAGTCTACTTACTTCTACATCATCTTTCACATCTACTCTACTTACTTCTACATCATCTTTCACATCTACTCTACTTACTTCTACATCATCTTTCACATCTACTCTACTTACTTCTACATCTTCTTTCACATCTAGTCTAATTACTTCTTTATGTTCTTTCAAACCTTCTCTACTTACTTCTACATCTTCTTTCACATCTAGTCTACTTACATCTACATCATTTTTCACATCTAGTCTACTTACTTGTACATCATCTTTCAGATCTAGTCTACTTACTTCTACATCATCTTTCACATCTAGTCTACTTACTTCTACATCATCTTTTACCATCTAGTCTACTTACTTGTACATCATCTTTCACATCTACTCTACTTACTTTTACATCATCTTTCACATCTAGTCTACTTATTTCTAAAATCATCTTTCATATCTACTCTACTTACTTCTACATCATCTTTCACATCAAGTCTACTTACTTCTACATCATCTTTCACATCTACTCTACTTACTTCTACATCATCTTTCACATCTAGTCTACTAACATCAACATCATCTTTCACATCTACTCTAATTACTTCTACATAATCTTTTACATCTAGTCTTCTAACTTGTACATCATCTTTCACATCTACTCTAATTACTTCTACATCATCTTTTACATCTAGTCTACTTACTTCTACATCTTCTTTCACATCTAGTCTAGCTACTTCTACATCATCTTTCACATCTAGTCTAGTTACTTCTACATCATCTTTCACATCTAGTCTACTAACTTCTACATCATCTTTCACATCTAGTCTACTTACTTCTACATCATCTTTCAATTCTAGTCTACTTGCTTTTACATTATCTTTCACATCTAGTCTACTTACTTCTACATCTTCTTTCACATCTAGTCTAGCTACTTCTAAATCATCTTTCACATCTAGTGTACTTACTTATACATCATCTTTTACATCTAGTCTACTTACTTCTACATCTTCTTTCACATCTAGTCTAGCTACTTCTACATCATCTTTCACATCTAGTCTAGTTACTTCTACATCATCTTTCACATCTAGTCTACTAACTTCTACATCATCTTTCACATCTAGTCTAGCTACTTCTACATCATCTTTTACCATCTATTCTACTTACTTCTACATCATCTTTCACATCTACTCTACTTACTTCTACATCTTCTTTCACATCTAGTCTACTTACTTCTACATCATCTTTTACATCTAGTCTACTTACTTTTACATCATCTTTCACATCTAGTCTACTTACTTCTACATCTTTTTTCGCATCTAGTCTACTTACTTCTACATCTTTTTTCGCATCTAGTCTACTTACTTCTACATCTTATTTCGCAACTAGTCTACTTACTTGTACATAATTTTTTTACATCTACTCTACTTACTTCTACATCATCTTTCACATCTACTCTACTTACTTCTACATCATCTTTCACATCTAGTCTACTTACTTCTACATCATCTTTCACATCTAGTCTACTTACTTCTACATCATCTTTCAGATCTAGTCTACTTACTTCTACATCATCTTTCACATCTAGTCTACTTGCTTTTACATCATCTTTCACATCTAGTCTACTTACTTCTTCATCTTCTTTCACATCTAGTCTAGCTACTTCTAAATCATCTTTCACATCTAGTGTACTTACTTATACATCATCTTTTACATCTAGTCTACTTTCTTCTACATTTTCTTTCACATCTGCTCTAATTACTTCTACATCATCTTTTACATCTAGTCTACTTACTTCTACATCTTCTTTCACATCTAGTCTAGCTACTTCTACATCATCTTTCACATCTAGTCTAGTTACCTCTACATCATCTTTCACATCTAGTCTACTAACTTCTACATCATCTTTCACATCTAGTCTAGTTACTTCTACATCATCTTTCACATCTACTCTACTTACTTCTACATCATCTTTCACATCTACTCTACTTACTTCTACATCTTCTTTTACATCTAGTCTACTTACTTCTACATCATCTTTCACATCTAGTCTACTTACTTCTACATCTTTTTTCGCATCTAGTCTACTTACTTCTACATCATCTTTCAGATCTAGTCTACTTACTTCTACATCATCTTTCACATCTAGTCTACTTACTTCTACATCATCTTTTACCATCTAGTCTACTTACTTGTACATCTTCTTTCACATCTACTCTACTTACTTTTACATCATCTTTCACATCTAGTCTACTTATTTCTAAAATCATCTTTCATATCTACTCTACTTACTTCTACATCATCTTTCACATCAAGTCTACTTACTTCTACATCATCTTTCACATCTACTCTACTTACTTCTACATCATCTTTCACATCTAGTCTACTAACTTCAACATCATCTTTCACATCTACTCTAATTACTTCTACATAATCTTTTACATCTAGTCTTCTAACTTGTACATCATCTTTCACATCTACTCTAATTACTTCTACATCATCTTTTACATCAAGTCTACTTACTTCTACATCTTCTTTCACATCTAGTCTAGCTACTTCTACATCATCTTTCACATTTAGTCTAGTTACTTCTACATCATCTTTCACATCTAGTCTACTAACTTCTACATCATCTTTCACATCTAGTCTACTTACTTCTACATCATCTTTCACATCTACTCTACTTACTTCTACATCATCTTTCACATCTAGTCTACTAACTTCTACATCATCTTTCACATCTAGTCTACTTGCTTTTACATTATCTTTCACATCTAGTCTACTTAATTCTACATCTTCTTTCACATCTAGTCTAGCTACTTCTAAATCATCTTTCACATCTAGTGTACTTACTTATACATCATCTTTTACATCTAGTCTACTTTCTTCTACATCTTCTTTCACATCTGCTCTAATTACTTCTACATCATCTTTTACATCTAGTCTACTTACTTCTACATCTTCTTTCACATCTAGTCTAGCTACTTCTACATCATCTTTCACATCTAGTCTAGTTACTTCTACATCATCTTTCACATCTAGTCTACTAACTTCTACATCATCTTTCACATCTAGTCTAGCTACTTCTACATCATCTTTCACATCTACTCTACTTACTTCTACATCATCTTTCACATCTACTCTACTTACTTCTACATCTTCTTTCACATCTAGTCTACTTACTTCTACATCATCTTTTACATCTAGTCTACTTACTTTTACATCATCTTTTACATCTAGTCTACTTACTTCTACATCTTTTTTCGCATCTAGTCTACTTACTTCTACATCTTTTTCGCATCTAGTCTACTTATTTCTACATCTTATTTCGCAACTAGTCTACTTACTTGTACATCATCTTTTACATCTACTCTACTTACTTATACATCATCTTTCACATCTACTCTACTTACTTCTACATCATCTTTCACATCTAGTCTACTTACTTCTACATCATCTTTCACATCTAGTCTACTTACTTCTACATCATCTTTCAGATCTAGTCTACTTACTTCCACATCATCTTTCACATCTAGTCTACTTGCTTTTACATCATCTTTCACATCTAGTCTACTTACTTCTACATCTTCTTTTACATCTTGTCTAGCTACTTCTAAATCATCTTTCACATCTAGTGTACTTACTTATACATCATCTTTTACATCTAGTCTATTTTCTTCTACATCTTCTTTCACATCTGCTCTAATTACTTCTACATCATCTTTTACATCTAGTCTACTTACTTCTACATCTTCTTTCACATCTAGTCTAGCTACTTCTACATCATCTTTCACATCTAGTCTAGCTACTTCTACATCATCTTTCACATCTAGTCTACTAACTTCTACATCATCTTTCACATCTAGTCTAGCTACTTCTACATCATCTTTCACATCTACTCTACTTACTTCTACATCATCTTTCACATATACTCTACTTACTTCTACATCTTCTTTCACATCTAGTCTACTTACTTCTACATCATCTTTCACATCTAGTCTACTTACTTCTACATCTTTTTTCGCATCTAGTCTACTTACTTCTACATCTTTTTTCGCATCTAGTCTACTTACTTCTACATCTTATTTCGCAACTAGTCTACTTACTTGTACATCATTTTTTTACATCTACTCCACTTACTTATACATCATCTTTCACATCTACTCTACTTACTTCTACATCATCTTTCACATCTAATCTACTTACTTCTACATCATCTTTCACATCTACTCTACTTACTTCTACATCATCTTTCACATCTACTCTACTTACTTCTACATCATCTTTCACATCTACTCTACTTACTTCTACATCTTCTTTCACATCTAGTCTAATTACTTCTTTATGTTCTTTCAAATCTTCTCTACTTACTTCTACATCTTCTTTCACATCTAGTCTACTTACATCTACATCATCTTTCACATCTAGTCTACTTACTTCTACATCATCTTTCACATCTAGTCTACTTACTTCTACATCATCTTTCACATCTACTCTACTTACTTCTACATCATCTTTCACATCTAGTCTACTTACTTCTACATCATCTTTCACATCTAGTCTACTTACTTCCACATCATTTTTCACATCTACTCTACTTACTTCTACATCATCTTTCACATCTAGTCTAATTACTTCTACATCATCTTTTACCATCTAGTCTACTTACTTGTACATCATCTTTCACATCTACTCTACTTACTTATACATCATCTTTCACATCTAGTCTACTTATTTCTAAAATCATCTTTCACATCTAGTCTACTTACTTCTACATCATCTTTCAGATCTAGTCTACTTACTTCTACATCATCTTTCACATCTACTGTACTTACTTCTACATCATCTTTCACATCTAGTCTACTAACTTCTACATCATCTTTCACATCTACTCTAATTACTTCTACATAATCTTTTACATCTAGTCTTTTAACTTGTACATCATCTTTCACATCTACTCTACTTACTTATACATCATCTTTCACATCTAGTCTACTTACTTCTACATCTTTTTTCGCATCTAGTCTACTTACTTCTACATCTTTTTTCGCATCTAGTCTACTTACTTCTACATCTTATTTCGCAACTAGTCTACTTACTTGTACATAATTTTTTTACATCTACTCTACTTACTTCTACATCATCTTTCACATCTACTCTACTTACTTCTACATCATCTTTCACATCTAGTCTACTTACTTCTACATCATCTTTCACATCTAGTCTACTTACTTCTACATCATCTTTCAGATCTAGTCTACTTACTTCTACATCATCTTTCACATCTAGTCTACTTGCTTTTACATCATCTTTCACATCTAGTCTACTTACTTCTACATCTTCTTTCACATCTAGTCTAGCTACTTCTAAATCATCTTTCACATTTAGTGTACATACTTATACATCATCTTTTACATCTAGTCTACTTTCTTCTACATCTTCTTTCACATCTTCTCTAATTACTTCTACATCATCTTTTACATCTAGTCTACTTACTTCTACATCTTCTTTCACATCTAGTCTAGCTACTTCTACATCATCTTTCACATCTAGTCTAGTTACTTCTACATCATCTTTCACATCTAGTCTACTAACTTCTACATCATCTTTCACATCTAGTCTAGTTACTTCTACATCATCTTTCACATCTACTCTACTTACTTCTACATCATCTTTCACATCTACTCTACTTACTTCTACATCTTCTTTTACATCTAGTCTACTTACTTCTACATCATCTTTCACATCTAGTCTACTTACTTCTACATCTTTTTTCGCATCTAGTCTACTTACTTCTACATCATCTTTCAGATCTAGTCTACTTACTTCTACATCATCTTTCACATCTAGTCTACTTACTTCTACATCATCTTTTACCATCTAGTCTACTTACTTGTACATCATCTTTCACATCTACTCTACTTACTTTTACATCATCTTTCAAATCTAGTCTACTTATTTCTAAAATCATCTTTCATATCTACTCTACTTACTTCTACATCATCTTTCACATCAAGTCTACTTACTTCTACATCATCTTTCACATCTACTCTACTTACTTCTACATCATCTTTCACATCTAGTCTACTAACTTCAACATCATCTTTCACATCTACTCTAATTACTTCTACATAATCTTTTACATCTAGTCTTCTAACTTGTACATCATCTTTCACATCTACTCTAATTACTTCTACATCATCTTTTACATCTAGTCTACTTACTTCTACATCTTCTTTCACATCTAGTCTAGCTACTTCTACATCATCTTTCACATCTAGTCTAGTTACTTCTACATCATCTTTCACATCTAGTCTACTTACTTCTACATCATCTTTCACATCTACTCTACTTACTTCTACATCATCTTTCACATCTAGTCTACTAACTTCTACATCATTTTTCACATCTAGTCTACTTGCTTTTACATTATCTTTCACATCTAGTCTACTTACTTCTACATCTTCTTTCACATCTAGTCTAGCTACTTCTAAATCATCTTTTACATCTAGTGTACTTACTTATACATCGTCTTTTACATCTAGTCTACTTTCTTCTACATCTTCTTTCACATCTGCTCTAATTACTTCTACATCATCTTTTACATCTAGTCTACTTACTTCTACATCTTCTTTCACATCTAGTCTAGCTACTTCTACATCATCTTTCACATCTAGGCTAGTTACTTCTACATCATCTTTCACATCTAGTCTACTAACTTCTACATCATCTTTCACATCTAGTCTAGCTACTTCTACATCATCTTTCACATCTACTCTACTTACTTCTACATCATCTTTCACATCTACTCTACTTACTTCTACATCTTCTTTCACATCTAGTCTACTTACTTCTACATCATCTTTCACATCTACTCTACTTACTTCTACATCATCTTTCACATCTACTCTACTTACTTCTACATCTTCTTTCACATCTAGTCTACTTACTTCTACATCATCTTTTACATCTAGTCTACTTACTTTTACATCATCTTTTACATCTAGTCTACTTATTTCTACATCTTTTTTCGCATCTAGTCTACTTACTTCTACATCTTTTTTCGCATCTAGTCTACTTATTTCTACATCTTATTTCGCAACTAGTCTACTTACTTGTACATCATCTTTCACATCTACTCTACTTACTTATACATCATCTTTCACATCTACTCTACTTACTTCTACATCCTCTTTTACATCTAGTCTACTTACTTCTACATCATCTTTCACATCAAGTCTACTTACTTCTACATCATCTTTCAGATCTAGTCTACTTACTTCTACATCATCTTTCACATCTAGTCTACATGCTTTTACATCATCTTTCACATCTAGTCTACTTACTTCTACATCTTCTTTCACATCTTGTCTAGCTTCTTCTAAATCATCTTTCACATCTAGTGTACTTACTTATACATCATCTTTTACATCTAGTCTATTTTCTTCTACATCTTCTTTCACATCAGCTCTAATTACTTCTACATCATCTTTTACATCTAGTCTACTTACTTCTACATCTTCTTTCACATCTAGTCTAGCTACTTCTACATCATCTTTCACATCTAGTCTAGTTACTTCTACATCATCTTTCACATCTAGTCTACTTACTTCTACATCTTTTTTCGCATCTAGTCTACTTACTTCTACATCTTTTTTCGCATCTAGTCTACTTACTTCTACATCTTATTTCGCAACTAGTCTACTTACTTGTACATAATTTTTTACATCTACTCTACTTACTTCTACATCATCTTTCACATCTACTCTACTTACTTCTACATCATCTTTTACATCTAGTCTACTTACTTCTACATCATCTTTCACATCTAGTCTACTTACTTCTACATCATCTTTCAGATCTAGTCTACTTACTTCTACATCATCTTTCACATCTAGTCTACTTGCTTTTACATCATCTTTCACATCTAGTCTACTTACTTCTACATCTTCTTTCACATCTAGTCTAGCTACTTCTAAATCATCTTTCACATCTAGTGTACTTACTTATACATCATCTTTTACATCTAGTCTACTTTCTTCTACATCTTCTTTCACATCTGCTCTAATTACTTCTACATCATCTTTTACATCTAGTCTACTTACTTCTACATCTTCTTTCACATCTAGTCTAGCTACTTCTACATCATCTTTCACATCTAGTCTAGTTACTTCTACATCATCTTTCACATCTAGTCTACTAACTTCTACATCATCTTTCACATCTAGTCTAGTTACTTCTACATCATCTTTCACATCTACTCTACTTACTTCTACATCATCTTTCACATCTAGTCTACTTACTTCTACATCATCTTTCACATCTAGTCTACTTACTTCCACATCATTTTTCACATCTACTCTACTTACTTCTACATCATCTTTCACATCTAGTCTAATTACTTCTACATCATCTTTTACCATCTAGTCTACTTACTTGTACATCATCTTTCACATCTACTCTACTTACTTATACATCATCTTTCACATCTAGTCTACTTATTTCTAAAATCATCTTTCACATCTAGTCTACTTACTTCTACATCATCTTTCAGATCTAGTCTACTTACTTCTACATCATCTTTCACATCTACTGTACTTACTTCTACATCATCTTTCTTATCTAGTCTACTAACTTCTACATCATCTTTCACATCTACTCTAATTACTTCTACATAATCTTTTACATCTAGTCTTTTAACTTGTACATCATCTTTCACATCTACTCTACTTACTTATACATCATCTTTCACATCTAGTCTACTTACTTCTACATCTTTTTTCGCATCTAGTCTACTTACTTCTACATCTTTTTTCGCATCTAGTCTACTTACTTCTACATCTTATTTCGCAACTAGTCTACTTACTTGTACATAATTTTTTTACATCTACTCTACTTACTTCTACATCATCTTTCACATCTACTCTACTTACTTCTACATCATCTTTTACATCTAGTCTACTTACTTCTACATCATCTTTCACATCTAGTCTACTTACTTCTACATCATCTTTCAGATCTAGTCTACTTACTTCTACATCATCTTTCACATCTAGTCTACTTGCTTTTACATCATCTTTCACATCTAGTCTACTTACTTCTACATCTTCTTTCACATCTAGTCTAGCTACTTCTAAATCATCTTTCACATCTAGTGTACTTACTTATACATCATCTTTTACATCTAGTCTACTTTCTTCTACATCTTCTTTCACATCTGCTCTAATTACTTCTACATCATCTTTTACATCTAGTCTACTTACTTCTACATCTTCTTTCACATCTAGTCTAGCTACTTCTACATCATCTTTCACATCTAGTCTAGTTACTTCTACATCATCTTTCACATCTAGTCTACTAACTTCTACATCATCTTTCACATCTAGTCTAGTTACTTCTACATCATCTTTCACATCTACTCTACTTACTTCTACATTATCTTTCACATCTACTCTACTTACTTCTACATCTTCTTTTACATCTAGTCTACTTATTTCTACATCATCTTTCACATCTAGTCTACTTACTTCTACATCTTTTTTCGCATCTAGTCTACTTACTTCTACATCATCTTTCAGATCTAGTCTACTTACTTCTACATCATTTTTCACATCTAGTCTACTTACTTCTACATCATCTTTTACCATCTAGTCTACTTACTTGTACATCATCTTTCACATCTACTCTACTTACTTTTACATCATCTTTCAAATCTAGTCTACTTATTTCTAAAATCATCTTTCATATCTACTCTACTTACTTCTACATCATCTTTCACATCAAGTCTACTTACTTCTACATCATCTTTCACATCTACTCTACTTACATCTACATCATCTTTCACATCTAGTCTACTAACTTCAACATCATCTTTCACATCTACTCTAATTACTTCTACATAATCTTTTACATCTAGTCTACTAACTTGTACATCATCTTTCACATCTACTCTAATTACTTCTACATCATCTTTTACATCTAGTCTACTTACTTCTACATCTTCTTTCACATCTAGTCTAGCTACTTCTACATCATCTTTCACATCTAGTCTACTAACTTCTACATCATCTTTCACATCTAGTCTACTTACTTCTAAATCATCTTTCACATCTACTCTACTTACTTCTACATCATCTTTCACATCTACTCTACTTACTTCTACATCATCTTTCACATCTAGTCTACTTGCTTTTACATTATCTTTCACATCTAGTCTACTTACTTCTACATCTTCTTTCACATCTAGTCTAGCTACTTCTAAATCATCTTTTACATCTAGTGTACTTACTTATACATCATCTTTTACATCTAGTCTACTTTCTTCTACATCTTCTTTCACATCTGCTCTAATTACTTCTACATCATCTTTTACATCTAGTCTACTTACTTCTACATCTTCTTTCACATCTAGTCTAGCTACTTCTACATCATCTTTCACATCTAGTCTAGTTACTTCTACATCATCTTTCACATCTAGTCTACTAACTTCTACATCATCTTTCACATCTAGTCTAGCTACTTCTACATCATCTTTCACATCTACTCTACTTACTTCTACATCATCTTTCACATCTACTCTACTTACTTCTACATCTTCTTTCACATCTAGTCTACTTACTTCTACATCATCTTTCACATCTACTCTACTTACTTCTACATCATCTTTCACATCTACTCTACTTACTTCTACATCTTTTTTCACATCTAGTCTACTTACTTCTACATCATCTTTTACATCTAGTCTACTTACTTTTACATCATCTTTTACATCTAGTCTACTTACTTCTACATCTTTTTTCGCATCTAGTCTACTTACTTCTACATCTTTTTCGCATCTAGTCTACTTATTTCTACATCTTATTTCGCAACTAGTCTACTTACTTGTACATCATCTTTCACATCTACTCTACTTACTTATACATCATCTTTCACATCTACTCTACTTACTTCTACATCATCTTTCACATCTAGTCTACTTACTTCTACATCATCTTTCACATCAAGTCTACTTACTTCTACATCATCTTTCAGATCTAGTCTACTTACTTCTACATCATCTTTCACATCTAGTCTACTTGCTTTTACATCATCTTTCACATCTAGTCTACTTACTTCTACATCTTCTTTCACATCTTGTCTAGCTACTTCTAAATCATCTTTCACATCTAGTGTACTTACTTATACATCATCTTTTACATCTAGTCTATTTTCTTCTACATCTTCTTTCACATCTGCTCTAATTACTTCTACATCATCTTTTACATCTAGTCTACTTACTTCTACATCTTCTTTCACATCTAGTCTAGCTACTTCTACATCATCTTTCACATCTAGTCTAGTTACTTCTACATCATCTTTCACATCTAGTCTACTAACTTCTACATCATCTTTCACATCTAGTCTAGCTACTTCTACATCATCTTTCACATCTACTCTACTTACTTCTACATCATCTTTCACATATACTCTACTTACTTCTACATCTTCTTTCACATCTAGTCTACTTACTTCTACATCATCTTTCAAATCTAGTCTACTTACTTCTACATCTTTTTTCGCATCTAGTCTACTTACTTCTACATCTTTTTTCGCATCTAGTCTACTTACTTCTACATCTTATTTCGCAACTAGTCTACTTACTTGTACATCATTTTTTTACATCTACTCCACTTACTTATACATCATCTTTCACATCTACTCTACTTACTTCTACATCATCTTTCACATCTAGTCTACTTACTTCTACATCATCTTTCACATCTAGTCTACTTACTTGTACATCATCTTTCACATCTACTCTACTTACTTCTACATCATCTTTCACATCTACTCTACTTACTTCTACATCTTCTTTCACATCTAGTCTAATTACTTCTTTATGTTCTTTCAAATCTTCTCTACTTACTTCTACATCTTCTTTCACATCTAGTCTACTTACATCTTTATCATCTTTCACATCTAGTCTACTTACTTCTACATCATCTTTCACATCTAGTCTACTTACTTCTACATCATCTTTCACATCTACTCTACTTACTTCTACATCATCTTTCACATCTAGTCTACTTACTTCTACATCATCTTTCAGATCTAGTCTACTTACTTCTACATCATCTTTCACATCTAGTCTACTTACTTCCACATCATTTTTCACATCTACTCTACTTACTTCTACATCATCTTTCACATCAAGTCTAATTACTTCTACATCATCTTTTACCATCTAGTCTACTTACTTGTACATCATCTTTCACATCTACTCTACTTACTTATACATCATCTTTCACATCTAGTCTACTTATTTCTAAAATCATCTTTCACATCTAGTCTACTTACTTCTACATCATCTTTCAGATCTAGTCTACTTACTTCTACATCATCTTTCACATCTACTCTACTTACTTCTACATCATCTTTCACATCAAGTCTACTTACTTCTACATCATATTTCACATCTACTCTACTTACTTCTACATCATCTTTCACATCTAGTCTACTAACTTCTACATCATCTTTCACATCTACTCTAATTACTTCTACATAATCTTTTACATCTAGTCTTCTAACTTGTACATCATCTTTCACTTCTAGTCTACTTACTTATACATCATCTTTCACATCTAGTCTACTTACTTCTACATCATCTTTTACATCTACTCTACTTACTTCTACATCTTCTTTCACATCTAGTCTACTTACTTCTACATCATCTTTTACATCTAGTCTACTTACTTTTACATCATCTTTCACATTTAGTCTACTTACTTCTACATCATCTTTCACATCTACTCTACTTACTTCTACATCTTCTTTCACATCTAGTCTACTTACTTCTACATCATCTTTCACATCTAGTCTAATTACTTCTACATCATCTTTTACCATCTAGTCTACTTACTTGTACATCATCTTTCACATCTACTCTACTTACTTATACATCATCTTTCACATCTAGTCTACTTATTTCTAAAATCATCTTTCACATCAAGTCTACTTACTTCTACATCATCTTTCAGATCTAGTCTACTTACTTCTACATCATCTTTCACATCTACTCTACTTACTTCTACATCATCTTTCACATCTAGTCTACTAACTTCTACATCATCTTTCACATCTACTCTAATTACTTCTACATAATCTTTTACATCTAGTCTTTTAACTTGTACATCATCTTTCACATCTACTCTATTTACTTATACATCATCTTTCACATCTAGTCTACTTACTTCTTTATCTTTTTTCGCATCTAGTCTACTTACTTCTACATCTTTTTTGCATCTAGTTTACTTACTTCTACATCATCTTTCACATCTAGTCTACTTACTTCAACATCATTTTTTCACATCTACTCTACTTACTTCTACATCATCTTTCACATCTAGTCTAATTACATCTACATCATCTTTTACCATCTAGTCTACTTACTTGTACATCATCTTTCACAACTACTCTACTTACTTATACATCATCTTTGACATCTAGTCTACTTACTTCTATATCTTCATTCACATGTAGTCTAATTACTTCTTTATCTTCTTTCACATCTACTCTACTTACTTCTACATCTTCTTTCACATCTACTCTACTTACTTCTACATCTTCTTTCACATCTAGTCTACTTATTTCTAAAATCATCTTTCATATCTACTCTACTTACTTCTACATCATCTTTCACATCAAGTCTACTTACTTCTACATCATATTTCACATCTACTCTACTTACTTCTACATCATCTTTCACATCTAGTCTACTAACTTCTACATCATCTTTCACATCTACTCTAATTACTTCTACATAATCTTTTACATCTAGTCTTCTAACTTGTACTCCATCGTTCACTTCTAGTCTACTTACTTATACATCATCTTTCACATCTAGTCTACTTACTTCTACATCATCTTTTACATCTACTCTACTTACTTCTACATCTTCTTTCACATCTAGTCTACTTACTTCTACATCATCTTTTACATCTAGTCTACTTACTTTTACATCATCTTTCACATCTAGTCTACTTACTTCTACATCATCTTTCACATCTACTCTACTTACTTCTACATCTTCTTTCACATCTAGTCTACTTACTTCTACATCATCTTTTACATCTAGTCTACTTACTTTTACATCATCTTTCACATCTAGTCTACTTACTTCTACATCTTTTTTCGCATCTAGTCTACTAACTTCTACATCTTTTTTCGCATCTAGTCTACTTACTTCTACATTTTATTTCGCATCTAGTCTACTTACTTGTACATCATTTTTTTACATCTACTCTACTTACTTATATATCATCTTTCACATCTACTCTACTTACTTCTACATCATCTTTTACATCTAGTCTACTTACTTCTACATCATCTTTCACATCTACTCAACTTACTTCTACATCATCTTTCACATCTAGTCTACTTACTTCTACATCATCTTTCACATCTACTCTACTTACTTCAACATCTTCTTTCACATCTAGTCTAATTACTTCTTTATGTTCTTTCAAATCTTCTCTACTTACTTCTACATCTTCTTTCACATCTAGTCTACTTACTTCTACATCATCTTTCACATCTAGTCTACTTACTTCTACATCATCTTTCACATCTAGTCTACTTACTTCTACATCATCTTTCACATCTAGTCTACTTACTTCTACATCATCTTTCACATCTAGTCTACTTACTTCTACATCATCTTTCACATCTAGTCTACTTACTTCTACATCATCTTTCACATCTAGTCTACTTACTTCTACATCATCTTTCACATCTAGTGTACTTACTTCTACATCATCTTTCACATCTAGTCTACTTACTTCAACATCATCTTTCACATCTAGTCTACTTACTTCTACATCATCTTTCACATCTTGTCTACTTACTTCTACATCATCTTTCACATCTAGTCTACTTACTTCTACATCATCTTTCACATCTAGTCTACTTACTTCTACATCATCTTTCACATCTAGTCTACTTACTTCTACATCATCTTTCACATCTAGTGTACTTACTTCTACATCATCTTTCACATCTAGTCTACTTACATCTACACATCTTTTTACATCTATTCTACTTACTTCTACATCATCTTTCACATCTAGTCTACTTACATCTACACATCTTTTTACATCTATTCTACTTACTTCTACATCTTCTTTCACATCTAGTCTACTTACATCTACACATCTTTTTACATCTATTCTACTTACTTCTACATCATCTTTCACATCTAGTCTACTTACATCTACACATCTTTTTACATCTATTCTACTTACTTCTACATCTTCTTTCACATCTAGTCTACTTACTTCTACATCATCTTTCACATCTATTCTACTTACTTCTACATCTTCTTTTACATCTAGTCTACTTACATCTACACATCTTTTACATCTATTCTACTTACTTCTACATCATCTTTCACAGGTAGCAGGGGGGCACTCATTATATCTTTTAAGTGTACACTTTCCATAATCTGGTCCATTGGTAGATCTGAGCTGACGTCAAAGTCAAACTTATAGTTGGCTACATTCTGTATTCTTTGCCAATGTCGTCCTTGCATCGATTTATTTGCCATCAATTCTAGCAGTGGAACTGTTTCATTAAAGTCGTCAATTTTCTTTTTCAAATCGTTAAATGCAGGCCAATCTTTCAATGCTTTAGGTAAGCGTCGGCATCTGTAGTATAATAATAGTCATTTAGAAAGTAAGCTATCCATTCAGTGTAGAAAAAAAAGAAAGGTTCCTTGGTAGGAATGAGCTTCTCGTTAGAAAAAGAAAGAGAAAGCCTTTTTATTTCATTTTATTTTCATTTAATTACTGCTTGCCCTGGATGTGGCAAAATATGTAGGTCACAGTTGGGGCTGCGCAGCCACTGGAAATACTGCACTCCTTACTAATTTTCGGACTCGAAGACAAGCCTTATTATTATTATTTTCATTTATCTTTATTTTATTTAATTGAGCCTTGAATGAACACGTTCACATTCTAAAACTTGTAGCATTCGTCCTCTTGACCTGAACGCAAACACTTCAACTTGGAAGCAAGTCTCACTTTAGGACTAGTGCTTTATGCTAACATTTTGTTCACTTTTATAATTTTTACTGTTTGCATTAAATTTTATTTGAATAAAAAAATAATAATAAAACGTCTGATTGAGTTACATCAAGAATTCCCTTTAAAATGAAGTATGGACCCATTGGACTATAAATTTAGAAGTGGATTTTAGACTCGAGCTGTATTACGGGTGTTGTCTAATGAGCAGGCAAATCTTCAGCTCCTCACACCTCACCACACATATGTCTACAAAAGAGATTGAACTTCAATGGACTGAGCAGGTTCAAGGAGCATGGAACACGTGTTGTTGTTTAAACAGCAATAATACTGAAAAACACTTTAGCAATTGTTTCAAATGTCCATTGATGGAAATCTCGTGTTGCGTTGACATTCTGTCTAGTACAATCAATGAGAACTCAGCAGACATAGAAATTAAAATGTGTACAAACCTATTTTGTAATTAGAAATAAAGATGTGTACGAATTTATTTTGTAATTAGAAATAAAGATGTGTACGAACCTATTTTGTAATTAGAAAAAAAAATGTGTACAAACCTATTTTGTAATTCTGTAAGTTCCGCATTTATCTTCTCACAATCTACTTCTGACCAACTGAGTTCATTGTAACCATCAATTATTGTATTCACACTGTTGTACAGTCCATAAAGTTTTTGTAAAAGATTTAACTCTTTCCTAACTCTCAGAAGTTCAGGTTCTTCAGTTTTAGGTAAACCAAATAAATCCTCTCCTTGTGAGTAGATGACATGTTTATGATATAAATCGTCAAATTGCATCTGTACAAATAGATAATATTAACAAAAAATTTATAAATAAACTCCTCTTAAATATCAAGATTACACAAAGAGTTTGTGTTATCACACAAACTCAGAAGCGACACACAACGGATACTTCAAAGAACAAAGAATATTCAAGTTATGATGTTGCTTTAATTGCCTAAAGTAATTACATTTCTAAGAATTATTTGGCGTTGCTTTTGACTTGACTTATCGATAGACCATTTGGCAGAAAAATTAAATGATATAAGTCAGAAAGGCAATTCAAAATAATCTTATGGTATTGGGGTTTTTTATTGAAAAAAATAACAACATGAAACATAAAACGTGAAATGTTTTAAGTACATTTATAATATTTTTTCTAGTAGCAATTTTATTGCGGCTTTTCATCTTGCGAGGGGCGCTTACAAATTTTTTAAGGCTTTTTTTTGGGGGGAGGGAGTAAGGGACTTGCATAGATCCTTATGTGCATCGAAGGCACGCCACTGCACAAACAACTATGTAATACATTCAGATTTCCTTTTATTAAATACTCCTACTCGTCTTCGTTCACAAGGAGTCACTAGAAAGTAGACCCACTGAGCCAATGTCAAGTTCAAAGACTTTGAATCATTTATAGGCAGTTTCTTTTTCATGAAACTAAATGTACCTTAAACAAATCAGGCTAAGAATTCTAGATCTAGATATAATCTAGATTAAATAAGCAAAACTTATCATTAAACTGAAAGCAACAATAAAAATAGTAATATTTTATAATTGATGTAGATCTAGAATTCTCTGACACGTCTAATCTTAAAAATCTTAAATACATTTATAATTCTAAAACGTTTTAGGATTATTAATTAACTTAGATCTAATTCTAGATCTGGGCTCCTAGTCTCATTTAGAATATTGCCAGATGAATAATGAGGACATGTCAGAACTGCGCATTATAAAAGCAATCTGTTCTTATAACTAAAGCGAGGTTCTGTTAAAAATCTATTTAAAAAAAAAAAAAAAGTTTAAATAATTATTTAATTTAAAAGTTGATAAATGAAAAAAATATTTAATAATGAGCCATTAATATTTTTTTCGATTGTGATCATAGAGGCAAATATTTGTGTATTAATGGGCTAATCTATGAATGAAGCCAGATTTATGAATGAAGAAATATGTGACCCTATTATAAAAGCTTAGTTCCTTGAAAGTGCTTTATTAAAAATGTGGTGTATTTTTATGAACCAAAATTACTTCCATATTCAATTTTAAAATTTAATTGGTTCGCTTTTCTAAAACAAACAAGGTTACAAAGAGAGTTTGTGTGGAAACACAAACTCAAAATTGGCGTCTGAAGTGGTCCACCCGGGCAGGTATAATAATAATAATATTAATAATAATAATCTATATATATAATTCTCTTCTTCCCTCAACAGTTTAAACAAGAAGAAGAAGTAAAGGAAAAATCACTCTCTTATTTCTGCTGATAGTCCACGAGAAAACAAGAGGGGGGGGGGGGAAACACGTGGGTATTCACACGTCGCTGGACTGTCAAACTCTGCCAGCTCCCATCCCCTTTCGTCTTGCGGGAGGTTTGGACTAAAAAGTAAAGTATCTTTAACTCTGAAGGAACATCCGAAACATGTAAAACATTTTAAAAACAAACATTTTGAAAACACTAAATAGAAGGGCCGGACTTAAGCATTGTGGGGCCCTATTCGAAACGGATTTCGCGGGGCCACGTTTGGGTAGGGAAGAGGACAATAAGTGAAATTTAAGAGTTTGTATTAGAAAATAAATTCGTCTATGCATTTTATTCATTCTTTACTACGTACAGAATTACTTTACGAGCCTTGCGTTTAGCAAAGTCATACAGTATATTATAATAATTCTGTTTACTACATAGATCACGCTCAATCGCAAGAACTACCAAATGTTTCAATCTATCTTTGAGAATTGTTGACCTCAAGTAGTTCTTCATTAGTTTGAGGCGCGAGAAGCATTCTTTCACCAGATTACACAATTACGGCTAATACATAATGCCGTTTTTATTTATCGCGGGTAGGATAGGCATTTTCCAAATTGAATGACACCCCAAAATGACATTTTTTTATATAGATTTCCGTATATTTTAAGGACTTTTTCGTAAATTTTGCAATTTCGGGAGATTTACAGGAGTTCCTGGTAATCGATAGAAGGGCGCGGGAAATCGGTTTTAAGTTCTATAATGGTTTAATTTAATAATTTATACACCTTGAATTTGCGCGGGTCCCATGAAAGTGCGGATCCTTCGGTCGCATAGGATGCAGTGGCCTTAGACCACCCCTACAAAATAGCGGCGTATGCTACGCCGCCGGTCGACTAGTAATCTTGTCCGTGAGGAAATTTGTCTTACAATTTGTGCATTACACCAAACAAAACATTGTAACTATAAAAAAAAAAAAAAAAAAAAAAAAAACGGACTAACTCATAATTTACAAGTGAAAAAGTTTATATCAAATTGTTTCTATTTAATAATTTGATTGCCAGGGGAACAAAAGAGTGTTTGTGTCTGTTTGTCTTTGCTATCGGTGTCGTGTATCTCTTTTGTGATGGTAAAATAACATCTTGACCCAAAGGGAGATTTTTTATTTCTAGAATCTTTTAAGCTTTTTTGTGGATGTTTGTCTCAAACAGCTGCCCAAATGGATTTTGTTTTTTGCAAATGACTTTAACAGCAGCATTTAGCATTCTATGGAGTTTTTTAAAAATTTCTAATGCAGGTTTCAATATTTTCAGAAAAAAAAATACAATGAAATTCTATCAAAGAAAAATGACAGAGAAGAATGGAGAAAGAAGGTTACAGATCTTGTGTGGTGCACCAGCAGACCAAGGATAGGTGAAAGTGAAAGTGCTGTCCCTGCATCGGTTCACGCGATAATATGAAAAACGACTTTTTAATTGTTGTTTTAAATTATGTCCAACTTATATGCATACTAAATAGATTTTTTCTCTTTAAAAAAAGAAAACTTTTTTTGTGTGTAAATGTAGTAAATAAGTATAACAGAACTTACTTAACAATACAAATGTAATAAAAAAAAATTTTCACAAAATATCTAAAACAATTTGTATAAATATGGTAAAAATATGATAAATAATTATCTTCCCTTATCAAGAGCCTCCCGTGTTTGTTCTTATTAATAGTGGTGTATTTTATGAAAAAAAAAACTGCTTCCATAAGTGATTTAAAAAATTAGATTTTCGCTTTCAGAAAAGAAAAAAAGTATCCGTTGCATCAGGACTTTGAATGGTCTAAAAAATATTGTTGTCAGATTTTCACTATCTTTTCTAGTTTACGAGATCTAAACGGAACGGCGGACAGAAGGAAGGACAGACATTCCACACAAAACCAATACCGTCTTTTCTCCTTTCGGCCGCTATAAAGTAGCCGTTGCATCAGAACTTGTCAGTATCTAAAATATCATAGTATCGGATTTTCAATATATTTTCTAGTTTTTTAGATCTAAACGGGAACAGACATAAGGACAGACAGACCAAACAAAACTAATATTGCGAGTATTTCCCGTTTAAACTATAACAACACAAAAGGGAAGAAAAAGATTCAGATTAAAACCAGCAATACTTTAAAGAACATGACCTGAAAATTTTGCATCCTTTCATTTGCAACAGCAGGGGGTATTCCTGGTTCCATAGGACCTTTCTGGAACAAAATAATTAAAAATATATTTATACAAGACATATACTACCCGCGTTTTGTAAACAATTAAGCGAAATAATAATGTTAGAAGTAAAGCGAATGCGGAATGCGTGAATGTAAAAATAGTATGAATGAAGCTATCAAAATAGCTAATCGACTTAAATCCATTTTTTCAAATAAAAACATTTGCTTGTAGGCTTACATATATTTGATTAAAATTTGAAATGGATAGACTTAATTTTGTATGTTCATGTGTTAAAGTATAAAGTAGATCTTGAGTTAGAGATAGATCTAGATCTAGACTAATCTAGAGTTAAATATTGGCTTGGATAGAGTTCGTTCTGCGCGTGTGTAAACATGGCTTCGCAGCTTTAGTGAACGAATGTATGAAAAATGCTTTACAAAAACAAATTTGAATGTTAATTTGATTAAAATATGAAATGAATGGACTATAATAAGTATGTTCATGTGTTTAATTATAAAATTCTCTTTGGGAAGAGAAGTTGTATCATCTTAGAGTGGAATTAGAGTTTTAGACCTAGGAATAGAGAGATGTGTTATTGTGTAACATTTCGCGTAATGTCAAATGAAAAAATGTTCGTCAGGAATTCTAAATTAGCAGATATAAGGAACGAATTTATGTAAAAATGCATTTGAAACACACATTTGAAGCTTAATTTTAATAAATAATGAAATCAATAGACTATATTTCGTATTTTCATGTGTCGAAGTAAAAACCTATCTGCGCAGAGTGTAGTTTCTAAAATCCGATCTAGATCTAGATCCTTTCCATCTTTTTCATATAAACATGGTAAACATGGCCTAGATCGGTGAAGTTATAATGCTTTCATAGAGTTGGTCAACTTTTTTTTTTTTAGGGTCTTAAGTTTGTTTCATAGAGTTGGTCAACTTTTTTTTTTTTAGGGTCTTAAGTTTGTTTTAGGGCTACTACAATCTAAGTTGGTTCCAATGGAACAATATTGGTCAAACGGTTTTGATTTCTATTCGTAACAAACAAACACACATACAAACACACACACACACACACAAACACACACACAAACACACACATACATGCATACATACATACATACTTATACATACATACATACATACATACATACATACATGCATACATACATGCATGCATACATGCATGCATGCATACATACGCCTTACTTTCTACTTTATATAATAGACTAGTCGGACATTACCCACGGCCTGCGGGCCTTAGTTTGTGTTTACTAGTGGATTGGATTTAGATGTATGTAAAACTTAGCTAATGATCCTTTTAAGTTTTTTCTCTATCGCTACGAAAATAAAGTAGTTTTGCGAAAATGTGTTTACCAGAAGCCGATACATTCATATCTATTAAATCGAAAGGAGTGATAGATGAATAGGATATTAAGTACAATTAAAGATGGTTTACCCGATTTGTTAAATGAATGGAATTATAAAGTAAGTCAGAACGTCTGAATTCGCAGATATATGGAACAAATTAATGTAAAAATGCTTTTGAAGCACAAAATTGAAGGTTAATTTTATAACGTAATAAAATCAATAGACTAACTTTTGTATTTTCATTTGTCAAAGTAAAAAACTATCTGCGCAAAGTGTAGTTCTTAAAATTAGTTTTAGATCTAGATCCTTTCGATCTTTTCTCATGAAAATATGGCCTAGATAAATGTAGTTGTATTGCTTTCATAGAATTGGTTAACTTTTTTTTTTTTAGGGTCTTAACTTTATTTTAGGGCTACAATACATACACTACGGTTTAAGTTACCCAAGGAACATTTCTGCCAAGTTTTATCAAGATTAGTCAAACGGTTTTGATTTCTATTCGTAACATGCATACATACATAAATACGCCTTACTTTCTACTTTATAATAAAGATATATATATATATAGATATAGATCTAGAATAAATAACAAATGAACGGCAAGTCTTTGATTAAGAAGATTGAATGCATTGTTTAACATGGCCACACAAACCCAGTTGCAACCTCCATATTTTCCCAAATCTGATTCAGACAAAGTCAGAGTTCTATTTAAGTCTTCTGATGCTGTCTGTACAAGTTGTTGTTTTTTTTGCTTTAAATGTGTGTCCCGCAGCCTGTCTCTTTAAGATGTATTAGCTGCCAGCTACTTTCCCCAACGCCAGTGAGGGTGAAATGGCGCTTGAGTTGATCTTTAAAAACAAAGATTTACAGCTGAAAAGGTGAACGACTGTATATAAAATACAATAAACATGCATATATGAGACCCTGCCGAACTAAGTAAAACATAGGTCGTTTGGGTCGCGAGGCATTCATCAGCTACAAGACAAACAAAAAAGACAAACAATGAACACGAAATAGGCTTAAGCAATCATCATTTTTGTTTGAGTGTGGACAGAAGACTACGAAGTTTGAACACCTTGCTATCTGAGCAGAACTTGACGTAGATGCCTTCATGCAGTCCCTGCCTCAACTGACTCAGCGTTGCCCCAAAGAAGATGGCAAACGGAGTAGGCGCAAGTAGCCCTGTTTTACGCCATTTTCTAAGGGGAAATTATCATATAGGTCACCATTGTGTCTAATTAGGTCTTATTGTTGAACATAAGAATGGATAGGAACCTTGGAGGGCATCTGAGCTTGGACAAAATCCTCCATAAACCATCGCGACTCACTGTGTCAAATGCTTTGGTAAGATCAACGAAGAAAAAGTAGAAGTCCAGGTTCTGCTCCCTTTTTCTTGCATATTTTTATACAGAAATATTATGATGGCCTCGTTCATGTGTCCCAGCACAAAGTGAAAAAGTCTGTTAACCTTTCTGCCGGAGGATATTCCAGCTACCCGTCGCCTCAGGCTGGCCCTCCGGTGGAAACGTCCAGGGGTGGAACTGGATAGGCTAAGAACGAGTAGCGAACCAGGCCTTCTAGCAGGTCTCCCTGGGTGAGCTTTTGTGTTTTTTATCTCACTCGGGGTGGGGATGGAACAAGTAACCTGCAACCCAGTCCAAAAAGTCCGCCACGCCGTTCCACATTGCTGGATTGGCGACACTCGCACGGAACAGTGGCGGTTACATTATAGGAATATGAGACAAGCTCCCCTCAGTTAGCACTGTCCTGACACTTATAGCGGGTGACGAAGCTCGGGGACGGTGCGCTGTGTACGCGGCACGGCCCGGTCTGGCCCAGTCAATCGATATGGCCGTCTACCGCTGGGTGCCCTCAGACAGGACAGGGGTGAAGAGCCCCATGTCCAGGCCTGGTGGTTGGATAAAAGCCTTTCTAACCATCAACGGGATAATGGCGCCTATGGCGCCGATTCCCAACTGGACTTCATTGAAGGTTAACCTTTCTGTGAGAGGACCTTTACCTTTTATTAAAAACTTCTGCTGGAAGACTGCCAGGCATTTTTGTGTCTTTTGAGCTTCCCAATTGTTTCAACTTCAACAAGACTTGATTATTCGTCATGTTACTTGGAACTATTCCTGATGGATTTCAGCAAGAGATTCTACATATTGTCACTAAAAAACTATAATGCTATGTTCACCGGTTTGGTTAAGAAGACCAGACCTTCGGCATTTCTTTGAGGTTCCATAGTCAGGTAAGTTGGGCTGTATACAGAACGCTATGATTTATGTGTTCTAAAAGCTCCGGCCACCATTTTGTTTTTTTATTCGCCTGCAGAGTATTACACGAAGCTCTGTACAGTTTTTTTTAATGCTGTTGGGGTGTCGCTAGAACAGGACAGTAGTGGGTGCTGTTGGGGTCTCTAGCACAGGACAGTAGTGGGTGCTGTTGGGGTGTCGCTAGCACATGACAGTAGTGGGTGCGTTTTTTAAATAATAATTCTTGGATTGGTGTGATGTTCTCATCGAACCCATCACTATTAGGTCTGATGCAAAAGCAAACGGCCTTGGTTATTGCGTTCTGGCTAGTCTTTTTTAGCTGACTCCAGTTTGCCCTTGGGTTTATTTCCTGGGTCTTTTTTAGCTTCAACTCAATCATGGCTCTAAATTCGTCCTGTACATCCACCAACCTGTCGACTTTTGCTTCCTTTTCCGAAGAAAGTTTTTTTTAGCCTTAACAGAAATGTTGAATTTAGCACTAACAAGGCGGTGGTCTGTACAACAGTTGGCACTTAGCATAATTCTGGTGTGTAATGTAACATCACAACTCCTCACCAGTATGTAATCAAGTAGAACCTATTGTTTAGAGCACGGGTACCTCCATGTTGTCTTGAAACTTTGTTGTTGTTGGACACCTGGCCATGTGCTAGAGCCATTCCCCATTCTTTCGTTGAAGTCTGCCAAGACTACAAGTTTGTCTATGGTGTCCACCTCGCCCAGGACTTGCCTCAAGTCACAGTAGAATGTGTCTTTCGCGTCTGGTTCTGCTAGTACCGTGGAAGTATAGAAGCTAATCACTATAAGGAATCTAGATCCATCCAAGGAGTCTAATATCAGTCGATCAGAGTGACATCTTCTAAAATCAACTTTAGGTGTTCACTTGAACAACCTGGATTGGTGCTAGATTTACAATACGCATTGATGAATAGAGTTGTTATAGTCTAGATCTACACTCTAAGTATTTATTGTAGTCACTGTCCACGATCAAGTTGATTAGTTTAGTTTGGTTTAGTTTTGGATTTTTGGCACATAAGCACAATCCAGGCCATGTCCTGCCCACAATCCCTTAAAGGATACGTCCCCTATCTAGGTCAAATGTTAAAGAATTACACAGGTCCACTCAAAACTCAAATAGTAAAAATCTTAGTAATGTAATAAAAATCTGTTGGAAGGAATTAAAGAACAAATATTACGTTTTAAATGTGTTGATTGAATGTGGGGAAAAAAATACCTTATCATAATCAGAAACAAAAGCAGCAACGTCGATTTTTAATATCTCCACAGATTGCGTTAAATCTTCTTTAAACGATGGTTGTACTTCCATCAGTACATCTGTTACTTGGCTCTAAAAGAAGTGCAAAAGTGTTTTCTCAGTACATTGTATTATGTCATGAGTTCTTTTTGACATGCACAAAGCTGACCGGTGAATGTTGACATTGTTTGTGTGTTCATTCATTGGTTGGTGCTCAGGTGAACATAGTAGTATGCATGGGCGTAGCCTGGATTTTTTTTCGGGGGGGGGGGAATTATATAGGCCTATATATATGTGTGTGTGTGTGTACATTATTAATCTTTATTACATTTTGACCCTTTCCCTTTAATGTGCCCTAGAATAGATTCTTCCTGGAATTAGATGAAAACTTGTAGACTCCCCGCCGCCGAGCACTATTTCTGGTATTGAAAGCCAACAAAATGCATATTCTGAGGTATCTACAGTGCATTGTCTTGCTATTAAAAAGTTTTATTTCAAAAACCTAATGTGGTATTCTTACTGACTCAGACCCTCTCGCGCCTTTTGCCGCATTTTCCGGCAAGCTGTTTCCGCAATTCTTATTTTGCGTCACTCATTTTGTCGGAGAACATGTTCCGCAAAACCTCATGCGACGCTCTGTCACAACTTTACTAAGGGTTCAACTCCCAGTTCGGCATATGATTTCTTTGATTTAGACCCGATCTCTATAACTGACTCCTAAAATCTGTCTTAGCCATCTTTGTTGAGCCACATTTAGTGTTTTTCAATTTCGGCAGAAGACTATTCACACTTTATTAATGGAGCCCAAGCCACTGGTAGAAATTTGTAACATTTCTTGACTACGCTCATGGAATTACATGCCTGTATTTCGTTTTAGATTTTATATCGAAAAGGAAAGTTTTTTCGTCAAAATCATCTGTTGAGGGGTTTTAATTCAAACCCCCATTTAGCTACGATCATAGAATTTGGTGACTGTAGTTTGCTTTAAAATAATATTGAAGAGAGAGGTTTTCAACTCTAAACGCTCTGTAGGGGAATTTTAAACTCAAAACCATCTGGAGGGGTTTTAAACTTTAAAGAAAAAGCAATCTGGAGGAGGGGGATTTAAACTCAAAACCCCCTTTGGCCACGCTCATAGCATTTTGAGTGCGTAATTTGCTTTTTTTTAAATATTGAAGAGGTAGTTTTCAGCTTCAAACCCCGCTGGCAGGGGGTTTTAAACTCAAAACCCCTTTGGCTACACTCATAGATTTTATAGTGTGTAATTTGCTTTTTTTTTAAATATTGAATAGGTACTTTTAAGCTTCAAACCCCAACTGGAGGGGGTGGGGAAATGAAACTCAAAACCCCTTTGGCTACGCTCATAGAATTTTGAGTGTGTAATTTGCTTTTTTTTTATATTGAAGAGGGGGTTTATCGTAAATTTTGGAGGGGTTTTAAAATCAAAATCTTGCTTAACTGTGCTGTTGGAATTTGGTGATTGTCGTTTGCATTTTTTGTTTTGTTTTATAGAAGAGGGGGATTTAACTGCAAAAACCTCTGGTAGGGGGTTTAAAACTCAAAACCCCCTCGGCTGTGCTGTGGTAAGTGATGATTTAGTATTAAAATCTCACCTAAAATAAACAAAATGAAAGCAAAAATCAGTCACTTTCATTTCAGGGGGGGGGGGTTGAACCCCAACCCCCCCCCCTGGCTACGCACATGGTAGTATGTGTAGAAGAGAAGAGACAATGTTTGAGTCTGAATCATAAACTGATAAGTTTCTATTTCCATTGAAGACAGAAAAAGAAAGACATTTTGTGTAACTTAGGTTGGATTGTACTGTAGGGAGTCATTAGATTATTCATTGGCTTATTTTTTAAATATATTTTCACTGGACTCGAAGAAGGCTGGTGTAGGCCGGATCTCATCTGTATCCCGAGAAGACCATGACCTGAATTTAGGCGAGTCTTTCTGAATAATAGAACTGAACAGTATTTCTTTCATTGTCTAAACAATACTATAACATTCTTTCTCCTAATATATTATCAACGATTTGACTAGTTAATGCGAAAGCATAGTCTCTTCAAGACTAAAATGTTCGTATCTGACAACTTAGACTTACACATTGCTCTAACATCTTCTCGTAGGTGTAACGTAATGAGTCTGCTCTATCCGTCTCTTCCTTCGGTACTGTCATGTTCAAGTTGGACATTAAAGCATAAGCTTCCTAAATAGAAAGAAATGGTTTAAACTTAAAAGTTTTCAAATTTGATCAATTAAATGTCAACTTCTTAGAGTAGTTTCCACCCTACTCTAAACAGTTGAGGTAAAGTAAATGTTACGGTCGTAGCGCAGCATGGTGCGAATGGGAAAAAAGGTGCGAATTAGACTATTGAATGGAAGGGATGTTAAAAACAGGAAGCTGGGAGGAGATTGACAGGATAAGAGATGAAATGTTCATGTTTACGTAACTTGTTATAATATTAAAGTATTTCTAGAGTAAAACCTGAGAGTGTCTTATTATTTTGAAGAGTCTTGTGTCGTAATAAGTGGCGCCCACATAAAAAGGAGGCGGTTGGTCGCCACATACCCTCCGTGGGCCATGCAGCGCAACGTCTGAATAGGGAACTTTATTATTTCTTAGCATAATATCCCGTTTACATTTTCATTTCCAATAGAAACACCCTAGAAGTACACACCGGCTACGCCTCTGATTATCTGTTCCCAGGCTTTAGGCTGATTATTATGGCTTGAAAACTCTCTACTTATGTTTTAAAATGCTAATAAACAAGTTACATTTTAACGATCAACCTAACATACTTTTTAGCAGGTAAATTTGTGTATCTGTTGCAATGAAATTTTACGACCCGCTCTCTATTTCATTTTCTGTTTGTCTGTCTGTCTGTTTCTTTTCACTTTTTGGAAACCCAATTTTATTTTAACCTGCGCTTCGTGATTTCTCCGACATGGACTTTTGACTTGATTTGGAAACACCCGCTCCATTATCTGCCCCCTGACTTTTCTTTCACTTCTCAATTCAATCTATATTATATTTCGACTGTGACCTCCCCCCAACTTTTAAATTTTTTTAAAAATCTAAATGCACGCAATTGTCACAGTCTTAGTTGACATTGTGTGATTTAATATTCACTTCATGTTAAGAGGTTAAAAGACACGTGGAATTCCTGATGTAGAAAACAGGAAGTAGAATGAATAGAGTTGACTTTGAGTTCAGTCAAGTCAAGTAAGTGAAGTCAAGTGGGATACTTTGGATCGTGTGGTCAGTAAAGTGTTATCCTCTGTAGGAGGCAGTCTAGTATATTTTAGTCCGCAACGGACAGTAGCGACTTAGAGAAGTCTGTAGTAATTTCAGTTAGAAAGTAACTTGTGGGCAGTTGTTGCCAGTGGTCTTTTTGAGACATGCATTAGTTAATCTATATTTCTGCACAGTGTTACCCGCTGAGATGCGGACGTGATTTGTAATCTAGAAAGTTTAACGTATTGGATACATTTGATACCGCTGTTCTGGGGATAGGATTGTTTATTATTTCTTGACTCGTAGCACTAACAAGGAGTGCAGTATTATTATTATGTTGTAAAATTAACTTTATATTTGTCTGCTGAAACGGACTTAGGTCAGTTTGTAGTATCTATAACTGTCACGTGTTAAGAGTACTCCAGGAAGCAAGAACCCAGCATTTCACGACATTCGCATTTTTCAACATTACACCATTTAACTTCATTTACAGCAATAAACGGATAGACACCAAATATGTGTCTTCATACCATCAGTTTCAGGCCCCCCCCCCCCAAAAAAGGCATTTTCCGAAGGCCCAATTGAATGCCTCATTCCCGTTCTCCTTTCTACATTTATTTTGGTATCTTGTTCTCTCATGTAGCGAAATGACAAGAGATCTAGATTTATCTTTTTAGTGCTATTAGGATGTAGTTGTTTTTTTTTTTAATTGTGTTTCAAACTACCATTTCTTGCTCTCTCTCTCGAAAAAAAAAAAAAAAAAAACAACTCTCTCTTTCTCTCTCTAGAAAAGAAAAGACTTTAGATCTATCTTATTAATATTATTAGGATTGGTTTTGTTTTTTAGATTGCGTCCAAAAGGAAGTGGACATGATGTAAGGCATATTTAAAAAAAAAGAAAAAAAAGTGCTCTAAATATACAAAATTTGTGACATATGCTTTCTAAATAGTCTGCAGCCTTTTGGGGAAATACCGAAAAAACAACAAAGGTTAGACCATACGTGCGGTTTTTCGCGAATAGCGGTCCTTGGGTTGCGAATCTGTCAAAAACCGTTCTTAGTGACTACCTAGGAGGTAAAAAAAACAACCTGTGTACGAAATATGAAGCGGATAAGCGCGACAGTTTAGGAGATCTCATGATCAATGTGTCAGTCAGTGGTATTTTACCAATATATATATATAATGGTATCTGGAAATTTAGGCACCGGATATTTAGTCACCGGATATTTAGGCACCAGGAAATTTAGGCACCCGGATAATTAGGCACCAGGAAATTTAGGCACCGGATAATTAGGCACTTTTTGACAAGGCGGAAAATTAGGCACCGGATAATTAGGCACTCTTTAATTAGCGACCTTAATTTTGAAAGTAGTTTTAAAGTGTTAACGTATATTTCATCCTTAGGCTATGGGCTCTGGGTGACGTTATAAAAAAATAGCAACTAAAACGATTCTTACTGAATTTTCATGATATAAAAGGAAAGCTGACAAAAACGAGAAAAAAAAAATGACAATCGTGAGAATGTATGGAAAAAATGCCTCCAGATTAATAGTCATTATAAAATATAGACCTTAAAGGATTCAGGGAAAGGGAGGTAGAGTTGATTCTCCTCTCATTGCTTCCTGACCTTAGCCCTTCCTCCTCTATGCACTCCCACTAAAAGGAGAGGATTAGTCGCTGGTAGATGTTGAACTAGGTCGTAAAAATGACGTAATGAGACTCAAGGCTACATACTGGAGTACAGGGCAGGGTACAGCATTGTACTAACTGCTAAAATGGAAGTCTGGAGAAAATTCTTATAGAGGGAATGGGAATGAGCAGGAGGGAATTGCGCGCGTTACTTATAGGAATTAAATATGTTGATAAACTAAAGCAGCATACATATTTTATAATAGCATTAATATCTATTACCAACAATCCTTCTTTTATATTGTTAATGGGTAACCTCTTCAGGAAGATCTATTGTGTGAGTGTATAGGTGTGTTACGTCCTTCAAATGTGATAATTAACTTTTATTGAATATATATGTAAATTTATGTAATATAATATTTATATAAATTGCAATGGAAGTCGCAAAACGGCTAGAAATTACGATAAAATATAATGCTTTGAAAATGTAAAAAAAAGTTTATGGAAAAGACATGAGTTTTTTTTGGAATATTGATCTTTTATTAATACTTATTCTGCTTATAGAAGATTGTTGATGTTCCAATTTAACGCCGCCTTCTTTATCATAAACCAAACATATTTAATACAATTTTCAAGAAGGTATAATTCCCCCATTCCTTCTGTGTTCAGTTCCATATACAACTTTTGTGGTTCTTCAGAATGAAACAAAAACGACAAAAAAGGTTTCATACACACATTATTAAACACACACACACACACACACATATATGATTTAAAAAACAACAAAAAACACTCGTTTCCCTTTCAACACTGCCTTATGAAATTTAACTATCTGCATTTCCCTTAAATATTTTTTTTTTATTACTGTAATTATTATTATGATGGTTTTAACAGAAATGTGTCTACCCAAGTTTTTGGAAGGCCTCTAAAATATACTCCCCAGACTTCCATTGTAACACCTTTGTGTTTCCATACCCTTTAGTCCAGTGTGTAGCCTTTAGATTCACTACGTAACTTTACGACCTAGTTTACATATACCTGCGAGAAATTCTCTCATTTAAGTGAGAGTGTGTGCGCCCCACCCCGCCCATCCCATTTTAAAAGTACGACCCCTCCCTTTCCCACAAGCAGAGGGCGATTGTGATTATATTTATCGCCAACACTCCCCGACATAATAAAAATAATTTATAATACTTTTTAATTCTAAGTATTTACATTAGTAACTAAATATTTACACAATTTGCATAATCATCAATTTAAAAAACTCACCAGTCAACCTTAGGGGTTGGTGATGGACTGAAGCAATGAGCGGAGAATCATCTCTACCTTCCCTCCCCTGAATCCTGTGATGTCTATATTATATAATGACTTTTTTTTTCACACATTCTCATGATTGTCATTTTCCCCATTTAGTCCGCTTTTCGTTAGTTGAATCGTTATAGTTGCTATTTATTATAACGTCACCCAGAGCCCATAGCCTAAGGATAAAATATACGTTAACATTTTTTTTTTCAAAACAAAGATCGCTTATTAAAGAGTGCCTAATTTTCCGGTGCCTAATTTTCCGCCTTGTCAAAAAGTGCCTAATTATCCGGTGCCTAAATTTCCGGGTGCCTAAATATCCGGGTGCCTAAATTTCCGGGTGCCTAGATATCCGGTGCCTAAATATCCATAAATACGCGGTGCCTAAATATCCGGTGCCTAAATTTCCTAAATTCATATATAATATGAGCTGAGCCTGAAATACAAAACTGTCAGGACCAGACTAGAAGTGCCAGCCCTCTCAATGTTATATTTTTGTGAATTTGGAAAGTACAATTGTTCAATTTTCAATTAGCTGTCCACAATGGGATATGTTGCTGAAGTAAAAAAAATATATATGTGTGTCAGTCTCAATTTGACCCTAAGTTCCCAATGGGAAGCTAGGAAAGAAAATTTTGAGAATATATTTAGGTAGGTGTTGCTCACATACCTATATACTGTATAAGATGATTGATAGTCACTTTGCAATTGAAGCTGGCGATAAATCTAGTCATTATCTAATTCTATCATAGAAACTATTAATACAGCTGAAGGCAATAAACACCATTTGTATTCAATGCAGAGCTCTGAGAAGATATCTTTTCAATATTCCACCTCTACTCAGCCGACAAATCTAGATCTAGACAACATTTATAGTTTTCGTAGGCCTGTGATCTATGACCTAGATTCTAGTCTAAACTATACAGCAGTAAACATAGAGAAATAATTGAGAACGAATCAAAATTTTAACTTAAAACCCAATTTTTTAAGTGTAAAAATGTTAACTTTTCGGTTAGTGATTTACTTTGACACATTTATATTAAAAAAAAGATTTTTTCAATACGCCCTATTTACAATTATTGTAAAAAATTAATTTATAAAAAATGACTCTTTCTAAAACTATTTTCTTATCAAATAAATTAGTAGAGTGTACCGGATTTACATAGCAAATCGGTCGCTAAAACAGTATACATTACAATGTTAAAACGACGTCTCTTTCTTAAAATATTTTAAAACTAGTCGACCGGCAGCGTAGCATACGCCGCTATTTTGCAGGGCCAGCCTTAGGCCACTGCAACCTATGCGACCGGAATGGGCCCAGCACTTTTATAGGACCCGCGCTAATTTTAGGTGTATAAATTATTAAATTAAATCATTTTATAACTTATAACAGATTTTCAGTGGCTCCTGTCGATTTAACAGGAGGTCCAGGAAATCGCCTGAAATTGCAAAATATACGAAAAAGTCCTGGAAATATCCGGAAATTATTAAAATCTATTACCAATCTCCCTAAATATATAGACGAAAATTGTCTTTTTTTTTCACTCTTAAATTACCTAGGATAACTCCCTCCGTCCGTATTGCAAAAATAAAAGAGTGATCTTTCCATTGTGTCCAAACTCTTGAGCGTGCTCTGTCGCTTCGATAGTTACTACAGAGTAGATTACTCCCCCCCCCCTTTTTTTTTAACGTGAGGTAGAAATAAAAAAAAAAAGAGTGATATTGCAACGGTCCTGCCCTGCTTTTTGTGACTACGTGTGCTCCCCCCCCCCCTTGTTTTCTCGTTGACTATCCGCAGAGTGATCTTTCCTTTACACCTTACTACTCGTTTAAACTGTTATGGGAAGAAGAGACTGATATATATTGATAGATAATTGGACTCCCCCCCCCATTGTCAGAACGTTGCCTCCTTGAGGTGATGTAGAGGGGAGCGAGCACCACATTTTGAAATACTCTAATCTTTTCTTCTCTTTTCAGTGGCCTCTCCCCTAATCGTACAAGTATTACAAAGACTACCAACCAGGCCTTATGCTGTAGCCCATGTAATGTAATTAAAACATAAGAATGATGATTAGAGTTACATGACCATGAACCTTACTGTATTACTGACAGAAGTAGTTCTATTTATTAGTAGATGAAAGTCAACACTGCAGTTACCTCAATAGGCAACATTTCCTCATCCAAACGAATGTAGTTTTCTTTCACAGAAGTTAAACTTGCCATAGCTTGCCGGACATCGTCCAAATCTTTGACTGGCTTATTCAGCAATTTCGATTGGCTTGCCATATACTCTGTCATCTCGTCCACTCTCTTCTTCATGATATTGTTCAGCTCACGTCCATAGGCACGCTTCCACTCACTTAGCTCCACTTGTATGGCTAACTTCAAATGCTCTGAGCAACAAATGTAACATTGACAGTTTAGCAACGTTGATGTTTAAGTGACATCTATCTTTGTGTGACAGTCTCTAACACTTACCCGTGTTCAAAGAAATAGGCCCTATGACAACATTTGGGGTAATGTTAGCTACGTCCTCCTCCATGACTTTAAGTCTGATGTACTGTTCTTTGAATTCATAGATGTCTGGGTTAGTTTTCATAAAGTCCTAAAAGAAACAAAAATAGTTATTATATGTTTGTATTCTATACATTATATTAAATATATAGGGAAATATATAAGGTACGTATATTTGATATTTTTAACATTGGCACATCGGTACTATTTAGGCCCTGTAGGACGCAAATATATCTGTCTAGGAAGATATCCAGGATAGGACGCAGACATGTGTCTAAAGCGAGATCTTCAGTGTGAAGGGATAAATCCAAATATCTTGTGTGTGTGTGTATCATAGATACCTAAATATCTTGTGTGTGTGTGACTTAGATATCTAGATATCCCCAGTCGTCCTGCGGGAGGTTTAAACTAGGAAGTAGATTCTCTTCATCTTTGAATACACATCCAAAACATATTAAAAAAATTAAAAAAAAAAACATTTTTTACAACACCAATTGAATCTATGAAATATTATGCTTTGGAAAATCAAAACAAAATCATGTCTTGAATATTCCTTGCAAATAGGCGGATCCGAATGGGCCGCCTCTGGGTTTGTGATAACACTAAATTCTCTATTTAATCTTGTTAAATATTTGATATTTTGTCATTTTGGCACATCAGCACAATTTAGGCCGTTTTTTTTTTGTTATAATAGAACTTTAGCCTCTGGGTTGATCTAAGGACAACACCAGATCTACAGACAACACTAGATCGAAAGACAACAACAGATCTACAGACAACACTAGATCTAAGGACAACACTAGATCTACAGACAACACTAGATCTACAGACAACACTAGATCTGGTATCTGGAAATTTAGGCACCGGATATTTAGTCACCGGATATTTAGGCACCCAGAAATTTAGGCACCCGGATAATTAGGCACCAGGAAATTTAGGCACCGGATAATTAGGCACTTTTTGACAAGGCGGAAAATTAGGCACCGGATAATTAGGCACTCTTTAATTAGCGACCTTAATTTTGAAAGTAGTTTTAAAGTGTTAACGTACATGTTATCCTTAGGCTATGGGCTATCGGTGACGTTATAAAAAAATGGCAACTAAAACGATTCTTACTGAATGTTCATGATATGAAAGGAAAGCTGACAAAACGAGGAAAAAAAATGACAATCGTGAGAATGTATGGAAAAAATGCCTCCAGATTAATAGTCATTATAAAATATAGACCTTAAAGGATTCAGGGAAAGGGAGGTAGAGTTGATTCTCCTCTCATTGCTTCCTGACCTTAGCCCTTCCTCCTCTACGCACTCCCACTAAAAGGAGAGGATTAGTCGCTGGTAGATGTTGAACTACTTCGTAAAAATGACGTAATGAGACTCAAGGCTACATACTGGAGTACAGGGCAGGGTACAGCATTGTACATAACTGCTAAAATGGAAGTCTGGAAAAAATTCTTATAGTGGGAATGGGAATGAGCAGGAGGGAATTGCGCGCGTTACTTATAGGAATTAAATATGTTGATAAACTAAAGCAGCATACATATTTTATAATAGCATTAATATCTATTACCAACAATCCTTCTTTTATATTATTAATGGGTAACCTCTTCAGGAAGATCTATTGTGTGAGTGTATAGGTGTGTTACGTCCTTCAAATGTGATAATTAACTTTTATTGAATATATATGTAAATTTATGTAATATAATATTTATATAAATTGCAATGGAAGTCGCAAAACGGCTAGAAATTACGATAAAATATAATGCTTTGAAAATGTAAAAAAAAGTTTATGGAAAAGACAGATGAGTTTTTTTTTGGAATATTGATCTTTTATTAATACTTATTCTGCTTATAGAAGATTGTTGATGTTCCACTTTAACCCCGCCTTCTTTATCATAAACCAAACATATTTTCTACAATTTTCGAGAAGGTATAATTCCTTCATTCCTTTTGTGTTCAGTTCCAGAGACAATTTTTTTTTCTTCAGAATGAAAACAAAAACGACAAAAAAGGTTTCATACACACATTATTAAACACACACACATATGATAAAAAAAACAACAAAAAAACAAAACGTTTCCCTTTCAACACTGCCTTATGAAATTTAACTATCTGCATTTCCCTTATATATATATATTTTTTTTTATTACTGTAATTATTATTATGATGGTTTTAACAGAAATGTGTCTACCCAAGTTTTTGGAAGGCCTCTAAAATATACTCCCCAGACTTCCATTGTAACACCTTTGTGTTTCCATACCCTTTAGTCCAGTGTGTAGCCTTTAGATTCACTACGTAACTTTACGACCTAGTTTACATATACCTGCGAGAAATTCTCTCATTTAAGTGAGAGTGTGTGCGCCCCACCCCGCCCATCCCATTTTAAAAGTACGACTCCTCCCTTTCCCACAAGCAGAGGGCGATTGCGATTATATTTATCGCCAACACTAACCGACATCATAAAAATATTTTATAATACTTTTTAATTCTAAGTATTTACATTAGTAACTAAATATTTACACAATTTGCATAATCATCAATTTAAAAAACTCACCAGTCAACCTTAGGGGTTGGTGATGGACTGAAGCAATGAGCGGAGAATCATCTCTACCTCCCCTCCCCTGAATCCTGTGATGTCTATATTATATAATGACTTTTTTTTTCACACATTCTCATGATTGTCATTTTCCCCATTTTGTCAGCTTTTCTTTAGTTAGAATCGTTATAGTTGCTATTTATTATAACGTCACTGATAGCCCATAGCCTAAGGATAAAATATACGTTAACATTTTTTTTTTTAAAAACAAAGATCGCTTATTAAAGAGTGCCTAATTTTCCGGTGCCTAATTATCCGCCTTGTCAAAAAGTGCCTAATTATCCGGTGCCTAAATTTCCGGGTGCCTAAATATCCGGGTGCCTAAATTTCCGGGTGCCTAAATATCCGTAAATACGCGGTGCCTAAATATCCGTTGCCTAAATTTCCTAAATTCACTATATCTACAGACAACACTAGATCAACAGGCAACACTAAATCTACAGACAACACTAGATCTAAGGACAACACTAGATCTAAGGACAACACTAGATCTAAGGACAACAACAGATCTACAGAGAACTCTAGATCTAAGGACAACACTAGATCTACAGACAACACTAGATCTACAGACAACACTAGATCTACAGACAACACTAGATCTAAGGACAACACTAGATCTAAGGACAACAACAGATCTACAAAAATTCTAGATCTAAGGACAACACTAGATCTACAGACAACACTAAATTTACAGACAACACTAGATCTACATGCAACATTAGATCCAAGGACAACAACAGATCTACAGACAACACTAGATCTACAGGCAACATTAGATCTAAGGACAATACTAGATCTACAGGCAACACTAGATATTTAGGCAACACTAGATCTAAGGACAACACTAGATCTACAGACAACACTAGATCTAAGGACAACAACAGATCTACAGACAACACTTGATCTACAGAGAACACTAGATCTACAGAGAACACTAGATCTACAGAGAACACTAGATCTACAGACAACACTAGATCTAGGGACAACAACAGATCTAAAGACAACACTAGACCTACAGACAACACTAGATCTACAAACAACACTAGATCTAAGGACAACAACAGATCTACAGACAACACTAGATCTAAGGATTACACTAGATCTAAGGACAACACTAGATCTAAGGACAACACTAGATCTAAGGACAACAACAGATCTACAGAAAACTCTAGATCTAAGGACAACATTAGATCTACAGACAACACTAGATCTACAGACAACACTTGATCTACAGGCAACACAAGATCTACAGACAACACTAGATCTACAGACAACACTAAATCTACAGACAACACTAGATCTAAGGACAACAACAGATCTACAGACAACACTTGATCTAAGGACAACACTAGATCTAAGGATAACAACAGATCTACAGACAACACATGATCTACAGACAACACTAGATCTACAGACAACACTAGATCTACAGACAACACAAAATCTACATACAACACTAGATCTACAGGCAACACTAGGTCTAAGGACAACACTAGATCTACAGACAACACTAGATCTAAGGACAACACTAGATCTACGGGCAACACTTAATCTACAGAAAACAATAGATCTAAGAACAACACTAGATCTACAGACAACACTAGATCTTAAGGCAACACTAGATCAAAGAACAACACTAGATATACAGACAACACTAGATCTACGGACAACAATAGATCTACGGACAACAATAGACCTACAGACAATACTAGATCTACAGGCAACACTAGATCTACAGACAACACTAGATATTTAGGCAACACTAGATCTAAGGACAACACTAGATCTACAGACAACACTAGATCTACAGACAACACTAGATCTACAGACAACACTAGATCTACAGAGAACACTAGATCTACAGACAACACTAGATCTAAGGACAACAACAGATCTACAGACAACACTTGATCTACAGACAACACTAGATCTAAGGACAACACTAGATCTACAGGCAATACTAGATCTACGGGCAACACTAGATCTACGGGCAACACTAGATCTACAGGCAACCTTAGATCTAAGAACAACACTAGATCTACAGGTAACACTAGATCTACAGACAACACTAGATCTAATCACAACACAAGATCTACAGACAACACTAGATCTAAGGTCAACACTAGATTTACAGACAACACTAAATCTACAGACAACACTAGATCTACAGGCAACACTAGATCTACAGACAAAACTAGATCTACTGACAACAGTAGATCTAAGGACAACACTAGATCTACAGGCAACACTAGACCTTAAGGACATAAATGAGCTTTTCATAGAAACTTTACACAACCTAAGTTTAGATCAAATCATTAAAAAGCCAACTAGATTAAACAACACATTAGATCTCTTCTTAACCAACAGACCTGGATTAGTAGTTGATTATGATATTATCCCTGGTCTATCAGACCATGAGATCATAAAAATACACAGTCAGATAAAAGCAGTAGCCAATACAAAACCCAAAAGAAAAATCTTACTCTGGAATAAATGTAACCTAACACAACTACACCAAGCTGCATTAAACTTTTAACAAACATTCTTATTAGAAAAAGACATTAACCAACCAGTCGATGACCTCTGGAATTTCATTAAAAACCATCTTAAAAGCATTATAGAAAATCATATACCAACTAAATACACATCAAACAAAATAAATAAATGCTGGTTTAATAATAGATTAAAGAAGCTTTGTAAACAGAAGGAAAACCTATATAGAAAATTTAAAGAAACCAAGGCAGAAAGAGTTTACAAAAAGTATATAAAAATTAAACACCTAACCCAAAAAGTAAGCAGACAGCTGCAGAGTGAATACATAAACAATGTAATATCTAAAGATAACAACAAAAACCTATGGTCATACATTAAGTCTAAGAAAATGGAAACAACAGGCATAGCGCCATTAAAAGATGAACATAACATAATACATAATGATAATTAAACTAAAGCAAACATCCTAAACAAATGCTTTGCATCAGCTTTTTCAGCCCCAGGAGACAAAGACATATTTCTTAATTTGAACCAAGTAGACAACATAGAAGATTTAGTAGTACAAGAAAATGGAATTAAAAAACTATTAGCCAACACCAAACCAAATAAAGCGTCTGGACCTGATGGTATTCCAGCTAGATTACTAAAAGAACTAAGCAATGAGCTAGCCTCAGTGTTCAAAATACTCTTTCAGGCATCGCTTAACCAGGGCAGAGTACCAAAGGACTGGAAAGAAGCTAATGTCACCCCCCTATTTAAAAAAGGAGAAAAATCTGATCCAGGAAACTACAGACCAGTATCACTTACCAGCATCACATGTAAAATACTAGAACACATAATATGTAGCAATATCATAAACCACTTAGACAAACATAATGTCCTCACCCCATACCAACATGGCTTTAGGAAATATAGATCATGTGAAACACAACTAATAGGACTAATTGATGATTTTTCAAAAGGTTTAGATAATAGTGAACAAATAGATGCTATCTTACTAGATTTTTCCAAGGCTTTTGACAAAGTTCACCACCATAGTTTGCTTAAAAAATTAAAATATTTCGGCATTAATGGTCCACTGCATCAGTGGATTAAAGATTTTCTGATAGGGAGAGAACAAACTGTAATAATAAATGGCTCTAAATCAGCACCAATAACAGTATACTCAGGTGTACCTCAAGGAACAGTCTTGGGTCCACTACTATTTTTAATTTACATAAATGATTTACCAAATTGCATTAGTTGAGGAACAAAAGTCAGATTATTTGCAGACGATTGCATAATATATAGAACAATAAAAACAAAACAAGACACAGATATTTTACAAAGAGAATTAGATGAATTACAGAAATGGGAATCAAATTGGAGCATGTCTTTCCACCCAGAAAAATGTCAGTTGTTAAGAGTAACAAAAAAACTAAAACAAATTAATTCCACTTATCTTATTCATGGCAAACCAGTAACACAGACTAAAAACTCAAAATACCTAGGTGTTATAATAAATGAAAAACTGTCATGGAATCCACATATTGATGAAACTATAAAAAAATCCAACAAAGCATTAGGGTTTAATAAAAGAAATTTTTATAAATCAAATAAGAACATAAAACTAAAATGTTATTTAACCTTGGTTAGGCCAATAATAGAATATGCATCCACCGTGTGGGACCCCTCAACTCAAGAAAACATTAAGAAACTGGAACAAACACAAAATAGAGCAGTGAGATTCATAACAAACGAATATTCACATTTGACTAGGGTAACACCATTAGTAAAATAACTAAATTTAGAAAGCCTTCAGGACAGAAGACTCAAAAGTAAAGTAGCAATTATACATAAAACACTGAACCATAATCTTCAAATACAAAAACAAAATTTAATAAAATACTCTGAAAGACACAAAAATAAAGGCACATTCCTCGTCCCATATGCTAGGACAAATTCGTACAAATACTCCTTCTTCCCTAGTGCTATTAGAGCATGGAATGGGTTGCCTGAGCTAGCCAGAAAAACCAGTGACTTGGCAGAATTTAAGTCATTGGTTAATATGCATGACTAAATGCATGACGCGTAGGACGTAATCATCTTCTTTTTTGAAGTAACGTCTGTATTATATAAGATAAGATAAGATCTACAGACAACACTAGAATTACAGCCAACACTAGATCTACAGACAATACTAGATCTACAGACAACACTAGATCTACAGACAACACTAGATCTAAGCACAACACTAGATCTAAGCACAACACTATATCAACAGACAACACTAGATCAACAGACAACACTAAATCTACAGACAACACTAGATCTACAGACAACACTAGATCTAAGGACAACACTAGATCTAAGGACAACAACAGATCTACAGAGAACTCTAGATCTAAGGACAACACTAGATCTACAGACAACACTAGATCTACATACAACACTAGATCTAAGGACAACACTAGATCTAAGGACAACAACAGATCTACAGAAAACTCTAGATCTAAGGACAACACTAGATCTACAGACAACACTAGATCTACAGACAACACTAGATCTACAGGCAACACTAGATCTACAGACAAAACTAGATCTACAGACAACATTAGATCTACAAGCAACACTAGATATTTAGGCAACACTAGATCTAAGGACAACACTAGATCTACAGACAACACTAGATCTACAGACAACACTAGATCTACAGACAACACTAGATCTAAGGACAACAACAGATCTACAGGCAACACTAGATCTACAGACAACACTAGATCTAAGGACAACAACAGATCTACAGACCTGTAACACTTTTTCTCTTTCGTCCTGCCAAATGAATTGAAACTCAGAAAATTTTTTTAGTGACTTTTTTATTTCTTCCCCAACAGGAGAAGCAATTGCTCCAAGAGTTGTGTATTTCATCACATCTTTATTCTCGCCAATGATTTTGAAACAATTTTTCTTTAAAAACAAAGCTTCAATAGAAACAAAATAGTTATCTTTAATCAAAGGGAAAAAAATCAAAGTAATTATAGAATAGCTATGTTGCTGTTGTTTTTTTTTAAACACATGACTAGACCTTTGAAAGCTACTCACTTGTACTGGTGGATTCTTTACTCATTGGAACTCCTAGTTTGACAAAGATTGCTGGGTTTGGTGGATCCCAAATTTCAATTCGTTTTCCAACTTCTATAATTCTAGTTACTGCTTTGTTCAATGCATTGACAATCTTTGTGATGTCCGGGTTAGTCGCCTAACATAGAGTTATAATTTTAAATACAATAATTAACTTTGAGTTTCCATAATTCTGAATGAATTTTTACTTTGATGAAATAGGGCAATAGTGGAGGTCCCCGCAAGGTTCGTGGTGATACTTTATGCTACTCCGGCCGTTAGGTGGCAGGATAAGCTTGTAAATACTCAAGTAGCCATAAGGATCGGATATGATTATGGGAAACCTTTGAAGAGAGATGTTATTGAATAGAGCATCTCTTATTCCTGGTCTCTGTAGACAATCATCACAGTGGGTGTGTTCATAAATAATATAAAACAATGGCTTTCACATTGTGTTTAAGAACTATCTATAGTGATTTTGTGATTTTGGGCACATCGGCACAATTAAGGCCATGTCGTGCCTGCAGTCCGTCAAGGGCCACTCTCCCTCCACACAACAAGGGCCAAATTCCATACAGTCAAATCATTAAAATCAAGGTCTATTCACAGTTAAAATAGTAGAGGTAGTAAAAATTTAATAATTTGGTAAAAATCTAATGTAAATAGTGCATGTCTACAGAATTCATAAATCAGATCTTCGTAGACAACCCCACTTCCCGGATAAAGCCCAGTACCTTCCCAGGGCCGACATTATTGAATAGTGTTTTTAAATTAGTGGCTCTAAAATATAGATATATGCATATAATGTACATCATTCGCTATTAAAAACAAAATTTTCTTATCTTATATAATACAGACGTTACTTCAAAAAAAAAAAGATGATTACGTCCTACGTGTCATGCATATTAACCCAATGACGTAAATTCTGCCAAGTCACTGGTTTTCCTGGCTAGCTCAGGCAACCCATTCCATGCTCTAATAGCACTAGGGAAGAAGGAGTATTTGTACAAATTTGTCCTAGCATATGGGATGAGGAATGTGCCTTTATCTTTGTGTCTTTCAGAGTATTTTATTAAATTTTGTTTTTTTGTTTTTGAAGATTATGATTCGGTGTTTTAGGTATAATTGACACTTTACTTTTGAGCCTTCTGTCCTGAAGGCTTTCTAAATTTAGTGATTTTACTAACGGTGTTACTATAGGTAAGTGTGAATATTTGTTTGTTATGAATCTCACTACTCTATTTTGTGTCTGTTTCAGTTTCTTAATGTTATCTGGAGTTGAGGGGTTCCAAACGGAGGATGCATATTCTATTATTGGCCTAACCAAGGTTTAAATAACATTTTAGTTTTATGTTCTTATTTGATTTTTAGAAATTTTTTAAAATAAATCCTAATAATTTGTTTGATTTTTTTTTATAGTTTCATTAATATGTGGGTTCCATGACAGTTTTTTTTAAACACCTAGGTATTTTGCGTTTTTAGTCTGTGTTACTGGTTTGCCATGAATTAGATAAGTGGAATTAATTTGTTTTAGTTTTTTTGTTACTCTTAACAACTGACATTTTTCTGGGTGGAAAGACATGCTCCAATTTGATTCCCATTTCTGTAATTCATCTAATTCTCTTTGTAAAATATCTGTGTCTTGTGTTGTTGTTTTTTTTTGTTCTGTATATTATGCAATCGTTTATGATGTTGCTACATATTATGTGTTCTAGGATTTTACATGTGAAGCTGATAAGTGATACTGGTCTGTAGTTTCCTGGGTCAGATTTTTCTCTTTTTTTAAATAGGGGGGTGACATTAGCTTCTTTCCAGTCCTTTGGTACTTTGCCTTGGTTAAGCGATGCCTGAAAGAGTATTTTGAACACTGGGGCTAGCTCATTGCTTAGCTCTTTGAGTAATCTAGCTGGAATACCATCAGGTCCAGACGCTTTATTTGGTTTGGTGTTGGCTAATAGTTTTTGGATTCCATTTTCTTGTACTACTATATCTTCTATGTTGTCGACTTGGTTCAAATTAAGTAATATGTTTGCTTTAGTTTCATTATCATTATGTATTATGTTATGTTCATCTTTTAATGACGCTGTGCCTGTTGTTTCCATTTTCTTAGACTTAATGTATGACCATATGTTTTTGTTGTTATCTTTAGATATTACATTGTTTATGTATTCACTCTGCAGCTGTCTGCTTACTTTTCTATTATTAAACCAGCATTTATTTATTTTGTTTGATGTGTATTTAGTTGGTATATGATTTTCTATAATGCTTTTAAGATGCTTTTTAATGAAATTCCAGAGGTCATCAACTGGTTTGTTAATGTCTTTTTCTAGTAAGAATGTTTGTTGAAAGCTTAATGCAACTTGGTGTAGTTGTGTTAGGCTACATTTATTCTAGAGTAAGATTCTGCTTTTGGGTATGTATTGGCTACTGCTTTTATCTGACTGTGTATTTTTATGATCTCATGGTTTGATAGACCAGGGATAAAATCATAATCAACTACTAATCCAGGTCTGTTGGTTAAAAAGAGACAATAAAGATTATTATTATTATTATTATTATAATGTGTTGTTTAATCTAGTTGGCTTTTTAATGATTTAATCTAAACTTAGGTCCTGCAAAGTTTCTATGAAAAGCTCATTTATGTCCTTAAGGTTTTGGTGTTTATCTATGGTAAGTGTTTTCCGATTTATATCAGGTAGGTTAAAATCACCCATAATCCAAAAAACTGCATTTTTATTTTTCTCTTTAAGTGTAGTAAACTGATTACATAGTTCCTGCATGTATGCTTAACTAGAATTTTTGTGGTCTGTAAATACTGCCTATTATTAGGGATGTTGAGGTGGTATTAATTTTACAAAATGTTGATTCTATTTTTTTTGAGTTAGGTAAGGTAATTTCTTCTGCTATAAGAGTGTTTTTTATTGCTAAAAGAACTTTATCTTTTCTAAAATTTTCATAATTACTATTGAAAATTTCTGCATTATAAATTTCAGGGTGAAGCCAAGTTTCTGTTCCTGCAATTATGTCTGGTTTCTCGCATTCTAATAAAATTTCTAAGTCTTCTGTTTTGTTCCTAATTCTTAGAAAATTTATTACTAAGGTTTTTAGATATTTTGGTATTGTTTCTTTAGTAGGTTTAGTAATGTTTTTGGTTAACTGTGTGTGTGTTAACTGTGTGTAGCTAATACACTAGAAAATTCATAAGTACGTAACATTTATTTATTTATAGGATCATTTTTACACACATACACACACACACAATAATGTTACTAAAAAACTAAATTATTATTTGCTTTAATTGCTGCATTAAATTCATTATTATTAAAACTATTTTTAAAATACCTCTAAGTCACTCTCTCATGGAATCAGGGTGGGTGGGCGGACAGCTTAGCTCAAAAACGGCTCTAATGATTTTCCTAGAAATTTAACAATTGATATATATATCGCTGAGAAAAAAATTACTAGCTCGTTGGCCACTTGGGGAAAATTGATTGGAGACTATATCTAGGTCTTGAGCTACCATGGCGTAGTCAGCCTTAAATTCGATAACAGTAAATTTAAAGTTGCTTCAATCAATTTTATTGAAGTTTATAAGCGTTGCTTAATTTTTTACGTAAATCTAATATATATATATATATATATATATATTACATCAAGATTCTAGATCTAGAAGTAGATGTACACCCAATCTTAAAAGTTCTATTTCAGCACTTTAAGTCTAGTGTTAGATCTAGATGTGCATATAATGAACATACCAATAAATAATTGCTGAAAAATACCTTCTTCGCAGGCCGAATCAGAAAAAGCAATTTTTAGCCGTTGACGGTGTAACGGATTCGATACCCAAATTGCAGCCAAGTTTTTAAAAATTATTTTATTATATTAGAAATTAAATAAGCTACAAAATTTAATGAAATCAGATTTTCAATAGTTCTTTTAGTTTTTAACATCTACTGGTGACAGGGCACACACAACTTATAAAAAGGCTATCTCAAGCCTAGCTCTGTGGAGGAGGCTGAAGGAAAGTAATCTATGACATTCAATACAAGTAAAGCAATTATTTACCACATTAGGAATAGCTAGCTCTACATCTACTGAAAAAAATGGTCCTGTAAATACTTTTCCATCATCATCACCAGTAACCGGCATGCTGGTCTGAGCAGTAGCTCTTGGTATACTGGAGAATAAGAACACAATGGGCTCAAACCATAGGACGGTATCAAGAATATGCAGTCGAACACTTAGTTTATTATTTAGGAAATAAATAAACAACATTTTTTTATCTTCTTTAATACAAATGAATGAGCTCAAGAAAACATTTCGACTTTCACATGTAAAAAATACTACTCTTAAATGAGAAATACAAAATATCTATGAACGAAACTTTTTGAACTACACTAACAATATACATTATGTCTTATGTGAGCAACTACACACAAACAAATAGGTTGTGTCAATGTGTAAACTACACTAAAATATAGGTTGTATCAATGTGTAAACTACACTAAAATATAGGTTGTGTCAATGTGTGAACTAAACAGAGTGTATAGGTTGTGCCAATGTGTAAACTACACTAAAGATATAGGTTGTGTGAATGTGTGAACTAAACAGAATATATAGATTGTGTCAATGTGTAAACTAAACAAAGTATATAGGTTGTGTCAATGTGTGAACTAAACAGAGTAAATAGGATGTGCCAATGTGTAAACTACACTAAAAATATAGGTTGCATCAATGTCTGAACTAAACAGAGTATATAGTTTGTGTTAATGTGTGAACTAAAAAAGTATATAGGTTGTGTTAATATGTGAACTACACTAAAAAATAAAGGTTGTATCTATGTCAAGACATCCTAAGATTTTAAAGATTTGGCAACAGAAAGTGTGCTGCTTATAGTTTTTTTACCCAGCTAAAAATCTCTTTCGCAAAGCAGCTAAAGAAGTTCGGACACATTTCACTAGAGCATCAATCATGCGAGTTTTAAACTCTTCAAACAGATTCAGACAACAATGTTTGTAATTGTCTCTAGACATTAAATCTTCTGGTAGAGGTCCACGATCTTGATCTCCATTCAGAGACAGTGTAGCTATAGCGGACATTGTGTGCGTTGTTAACATGCATTTTGTCACTGCAATGAGAACAACGTTGAGCGTTGAGCAGACCAATTCAACAAACTAGAGAGAACAGTTGTGGAATGTCTTATGTTCAAAAGTACTTCTATACTGTCAATACAAAGAACAGTAGTGGAATGTCTTATGTTCTAAAGTATTTATATGCTGTCAAATACAGAGAACAGTAGTGATTGTCTTATGTTCAAAAGTACATATATACTGTCTAGTACAGAGAACAGTAGTGGAATGTCATATATAAATACAATATACACCCATATGACATCGCTAGGTTTGCAAACATATGCCAATAAATACACATATACATTAGAGGTGCTCCGAATAGTACTTTGTAATAGTAAAATTTGATTTTCAGCCGGAGCCAGAGCCGGATACCTACATGACTTAAATAGGTCATTTTACTGAAGGTTTTGCAAATCTTCTAAATAACATACCAATATTCATATTGACTTTTTCTTATTTACCTTCTTGTTTTAAACTATTACTAATTGATAATTTTTTGATATACTTTAATAGAAAGGTCGCCCCCCACCCTTTTATTTTGCATCCCTTAATCAAAAGGCCAGTTAAGCGCAGTATTAATCAACGCATACACTTCTTTGAATCCCCCGCTGCATCTTTGCTTTTAATAATACACCCACACTACACACATTTTTTATTTGTGAATTATAGAAGTACTGATACAAATTGTATTGAAGCTTCGCTCTTTTCGTGGAACAGTTGGAAAGAAAAAACTATTCGGAACTTAGTCCACTCTTTACACATTTAAAAAAAAAATTGTCAGTCATATAACAAATATAACTAAACCTAGAGACTAGAATAATTATCTCCACCAAACTGTGGGAGATGAGTGGACAGAAAATTATAGAGGTGCAGATCATAGGGAGGAAATTTAGATGGATTGGTCTAGACAGGCCTTATCAGTCAAACAGTCATCTAAGACTTTAAATTATATATGGTACCTAAATGTGTATACACATCAATACATAGTTTGACTCATGCTGATGCATACATAGATGCATACATCTACTCAATGATTCTACTAACATTCTGCATCTCCAATTTTTTGTTCTTCATTGTAAATACGCTCCAAGCTTTTATATTCCACCACTGCGTTGTTGACGAAAGTTCTTAACAGTTCATATACGGTATCACAGATCATTAAATTGAGGGTATTCAGTTCATCTCCCAGGTTCTGTGTGTTTTCCTAGATAATCATACAGATAAAATGCCAAAATGAAAACATATGATGCCTAAGTCTAATGATACATCCATAAGACAGCTAGACACTACTAGTTTGTTTTCAATCGAGGCTATGAAATCAACTAAGCAAATAACGTTTCTCCGTTTGCTATGTTAATAAATTTTGATTTATTTTGCCAAAATTAAGTTTTTCTGCCTCGATAGTCAACAGTACATCGGACTGATAAGTTAACTAAATGTTGTTGTTTTTTTGTATTGATTGTTTGTCTTTTGTAGCTACTCGTGGCCCAAACATCCTTTGTTTTTACTTTGGTCCAGCAGGGTTTCCTTATGTATTGTGACAGGTTAGCAAAAGTGACGTGTGTTTGGCTTGTTTAATGTCTAGGGGATGATTATTTTTGAAATTATCACACACCAATCTATCAGCATATAAATCGGGAGCAGGCACGCAACGAGACAAGCAATGAAAGATAGATACAAAGTTAAAAATTGAAGAATATTTATTTACATAAATATTTACATAGAAGAATAAAAAGGGGGGAGGGTTTGCATCTATCTCTAATTAATACTGTATTTAATCATCACTATTGCACTTAAGAGAGTATGTCACTTTGTCTTCTGAACTTAGCTGGTCGTTCTGCTTGGGTTGCAGCTGGCTGTGTCATAGCTTGAGGTTCTGCAGCTGGAGGTGGCGCTCTAGCGGATAGAGGGACGCCGGTGATTCAGTTCTTGTGGAGTCTCAATCCAGAGTTCTGATATTTGTAGTGGGCACAGTAGATCTGGTGGCCGGCTACCGTGGGCACAAGGGTACTGCGGGCAGAGCTGATCTGCCGTGGACAGCATACTTAGCAGGATAAGCCCAGTGAGTTGCAGAGTTCGGGCGGAGCTATGACGTCTCGCACAGACTCTGGGTCTCTAGGGACGTCGTGCCTAATGGGTTGACAAGTGGACTGTCAAATAGGCAAGAAGAGCCGATAGCACCAAGTAAGTAGTTGAGTGGATCCAAGTAGGCAGTAGATGATAATCAATAGCAAATAGGCAGTAGTGCAGTGCTGAATAGCACTAAGTACGAAGGCAATAGGCAGTTGACTAGGCAGACAATGCCAAATAAATAGGCAGGTGATCCAAACAAATAGGCAGACACCTGAGGGGGGCTGCGGATAAATAAAGACAAGTTAGGACATGTCTCTCATGCATCTTATCGATGCCCTCGACTGAGGTGCATTCGTCAGATAGGTAAAAATGCTTTTGAGCATAACGGGGAGAGCGTCCGTTCAAGGGGCGCAACTCTCGTCAAAGTAGAATGACTAAAGGGGAGATAATTCATATTTCTTTTCTAAGCGCAGTATTAGTGCGCTAGTAAAATTATCAAGGCGGTCAGCCGTGATAAAGGAAATAAAATAAGATATAGGTGGTTGCATCAACGATCATTTGAGCAACGTAGCACTAATGGATTAAGCAGTTTTCTCAACCTTTTATGCTCGGCGACCCCTTTATACAATCCCCAGCTCTTCGGCGACCCCCTCCCCCCGATACAGCAATAGAAGAGTAGACAATAACAATCCATAGTTTCGATGGTCTTAGGCGACCCCTGGCAAATCGTCAATCGATCCCCAAGGGGGTCGCGATCCACAGGTTGAGAACCCCTAGATTAAGGCAATACATAAATATATACATATGCCATGTTTATGTTTTCTACTTACGACAGTGAGAAATACACAATGCACTAGTTAAATATAAATGAAATCATAAAATACACATGATTATATCCAGTGAGAAATATGCACAAAGTAATTAAGTGGAACTGTGATTAAGTTCGGGTTACCACTGTCACGTCCCTAGTGACACCTGATTGTTTACAAAATGAGGACATTGTACCTATCTCAAATCAGGTCAGCGTACCCACGCTTAAATGCCAGAAAGATGCCGATTAAAACTTAGTTCAAGGCTACAGCAGGGAAACAAAATTAACGTAGGTTAAATTACAAAAGCAGTTCCTAGTAACACTTCATTGTTCACAAAATGAGGACATCGTACCTATCTCATATCAGGTCAGCGCACTCACGCTTTAATGCCAGAAAGACGCCGATTAAAGCTTAGTTCAAGGCTATAGCAGGAAACAAAATTGACATAGGTTATATTACAAAACAATTAAAAGGAAAATTAAAAGTAAACGGGTCAAGGAGTCAAGGATGGGTATTGAATTGTCACTGTTCTTTATCCTAAAGAAAGGCGGAGTGTTAGCTTTAGACGAGAGAGAGAACTAGAAGTCGCTAGTTTTTAAAGTAAATATTTACTCATTTTATTGATCATTTTTACTGAATCCTGTACCTGTACATACATTTATTGTTTCAAGTTCAAGTTTTAAATAATTAAAACTTAAGAAAACATATCAGCACTTTGTTACTTCATTGATTATTAAAGTGTTTGAACTATAATCAAGGCACCTCCGAACCCACATATGTCGCAAGTTTCTAGCATCAAGGTCTTCAAGTCGAATAAACATAATAAACACGTGACAACCACCAGGTATTCCTCTAAGAGTAAGAATAAATGAAATAGTCCAGACTCGATTGCTCAGCTAGAATGAGAAATGAGTGAGTGAGTGTTCCGCCTTATTCTACCTTATATAAGCCTGGAAAAGGTGGGCGGAAACAGAAAATGTCCTAGGCTAAAGATTATCTCTCACGTGGGTGAATTTGACTCGAGATGGGAGTCGCACCTTGGAGTGTTGAGAGGCGTGTTGATCCGAGTGATCTCCTAGATAAAAGAGAGACGTGGGATGGGGGGTGGGAGAAAGAGCCATTTGTATTCCATCCAAGGTGGAGTCAACAGCGACTGTCAGACATCCGGCGGGTAAGACCAAAGAGATTGTGTGTTTATCTTTCCCCGGTCAAGGGGAGATAAGTGAAAGAACGCGGCCTAGCTATCTCCAAGGTGGTGGACTAAGTCTAGCCTGAAGAGGAAAAGGTGGGGCGGGTTGTCAAATACCAGTTTTAGAGCCCCTGCAACATTAGTCACTTAACTATTTCGTGCAGTTAGCACGAGATGTTTTTGGGTCGGGGACTGACCACGAGGTGAACACGACAGTTGATCTTGGACTCTTGTAGAGAGAGGAGCGTTGCTATCTCCTCGAGTAGAAAGTATAAGTATTAAACAATTATTATTAAGTAAGCAGAGTTATTTCTTTGGATGTATAATTTGTGATGGCTGAAGTCGCCTATATCTTTTGTGAATTATTTCATGTGAATAAAATCCATGTCTGCTACTATTGTGTATATTAATGATTCTAAATGTTGTGGTCAGTGAGCTCAGTATGTTAGTGTTCTCACGCACCTGCAAATCTAGTGCGTGTGAGAAAGTATTTAATTAAGAAAACAAAGAACATTACAGTAGTACCAGAAGAGGTATCTACAACACACAGAGGCAGACCAATTCAAGACCGTCCATGCCTGTACAAATAACTAGGCCGTGACACGGGTGAAGAAATTGGGGATAGAACGAGGAAATAATTAAAATAAAATAAATAAATAATTATAAATAATAATTAATGCTGTGATAAAATGAGTGACTTTGACAGCAAGCCTTTGACTTGTCACATGTATGTTTCTTTATGTATGTTCATTGCATTTTCTAAGGTAGATACGGTAGTTGGAAGTACTTGAAACAATAAATGCCTATTTGTCAAATTAGAGTGAAGTGCCTGTTAACTTAGTGTCCCTTGATAAAAAAGCTTCATTTTTCACTTTGCCTGTAACGTATATGATAAATAAACCCCACAATTAAACCTAGCTACATTCATTGAAAAATCAAATATAATTACGACAAAGAAGAGCCACAAATCACCAGGAGAGAACCCAATCGCAGCAGAATTTCTAAAATATCAGGTACACGACTAATATCAAGAAAGAAGAAATAATTCCAACAGAATGGGAATTAGCACTCATAACTCCAATACATTCAAATAGATCCAAACTAGTAAAGTTTCCCTTTCAGACCTTGTGATCTATGGGGCAGATGATGTTAAGGCCAACAGTTATCGAGCAGGGTGTCATGTGACCAGCACAACGACCAACCGCCTTTACTTTCCCCAACTAAAGTCAGGTACCCATTAGAGTTGGGTGGACTCAGGGGTGCCCAAAAATCCCAAAATTCAAAATTCCAGCCTTCACCTAGATTCGAACCCAAGACCTCAGGTTCGGAAGCCGAGCACTTAACCACTCAGCCATCGCGCCCACCCCAGATCCAAACTAAAATGCTTTAATTATTTAGGACTTTCTCAGCTTACCAGTTCACCATCTTTATTGGCTATGAAATAGCTCATAAAAGTATCAATACGACATTTTACAGGATTTTGTAATATCTAACAAACTGACAAGATTTAAACATAGTACATAACTCAGGGAGAACACTCAAAAGGATAACAAGAGAAGGCTCACTTACATGCATAGTTTTTAAGTTAGCACTAGAGAGTGTTGTAAGAAGTATACACATAAACACATCGACTTATAGGGGCAATTTACAGCAAACCTCAACAATTCCGTGCTTATGCCGATGACATTGCCTTATTGGATAAAGACACCTCTGACAATGCTAGGAGCTTTCACACAAATGGAAGAATCCTCTCGAGCAGCAGGACTTGAAGTCAATGACAATAAATCCAAAAATTAGAATGACAAGAGACAGAGAAACAAAATAGATTTAAATAACTGACCACAAAATATTGAAATGTTTAAGTACTAAGGAAGAAGAAAAATATTCTAAAAATAACCTATTTACAGAAAAAAAAGAAGGAATAGCAGAAGGCAGTAGCCAGCACTTACTTAAAAGCAAAACAATATCAAGGAAAACAAAGAAAACTATACACAAAGCCAGTATAAGACCAGTAGCCATGTATGTAAGTGAGACCTCAAAACTGACATAAAACAAACGAAAATCTGCTAAATACTTGGGAAAAGAAAATTCTTAGAAAAATGTATGGTGCTATATACCAAATGAAACCGGATAGAAGACACGCACTTGCCCAGGATATAAACCAATCATATGAAGACACCTCTATAGTGACAGAAATGAACAAAAACTTCGTTGGTCAGGTAACATTCTGTCAGGTAACAGAGGAGCAAAAATAGTATACCGGCAGAAAAACACGTTAAAAAAAAAAAAAAAAAAAGCTTAAGAGATTGGACTGGAACGATGTGTTGAAGTAGGCCAGAGTCCTCCATGGGGTGTAGCGCCACTAGGATTGAAGGAATGGATTGCGACAAATAGGAACGGACGTTTATTAAATGATCTCTAATCCTCGTCTTAATGAATACTTTTATTTCCACAGTAAGTAATATCAGGTTCAAGTTTCTGTTTGATGAACTACTGAAAATAAACCAAATACTTTTATTTTTTTATATTTTTTTTAATGGACAGATTTAGTATGTACATAATTTACACATTTTTAAAAACAGATTTAACTGTTTAGAGTGTGACTTACACCTCCATGACGGCAAAACCAGTTTGCACTAAGAATGTTGAACAAAGGGAAAGGCTTCTTTCTACCAGATGTCATAGTTGAAAGATTGGTCACTCACTGAACCATTTGTCCGCAGGTCTACCATCAATTACTTTATAATTTAATTACAACCAGTAGAGCTAAACTCACAATAAATCCTATCTTCTTACAAATCAGCTTATTGAATATTAACAATATATTCATAGCGTCTCATAGTCGTACTGAAATCCTGCGCTTCTCGCCAAACAGATGATCTGTGGGAAGACCCTATGGAAGCTGCCTGTTCAGTTTTGTGTGAAAACACAAACTCTCTTTGTAGTCTATCGATGTTTTTTATCGTCCTTCACATTCATTAATGCAATTTTGAACACTATATTCACATCATTCTCCCAGTGTGCTATGGTCCAGTCTCCTTTAGGGATCTGCTAGGGACTGGGGTCCAGTCTCCTTTAGGGATCTGCTAGGGGCTGGGGTCCAGTCTCCTTTAGGGATCTGCTAGGGGGTGGGGGTCCAGTCTCCTTTAGGGATCTGCTAGGGGTAATGATGATATTGGGGGTAAGGTTTCCTATCTGCCGTTAGGTAATCAGCAAACACAGTGGGATTTGAACTTGATAGGTAGCCAGCCACACATCCCACACCTTGGTTTTATTACGCTTCATTGAACTTGTACTAATCTTGTATAAGTACCTGTGTATTAATAAGAAACTCCTCGACACTCCACGGTGAGACTGTAGGCAGGGAACAAAGTAAAGTATCTGCAATCTGAACTAATTTCGCATCAATGCGTGTGTATTTAATGTCACACACCTGAAATAGTCAATAACATTCAGTAACTAGATCTTAACGACAATAATATCTACATAATCAGACATTGGAAGCTTGCATTGTTTCATCTTGAAATGAGTCTACCACTCAATGTGCACTTTTTACACAAACATGTTTTCAAGCCACAAGTAAATTTAGTTCAGGCAGATGAACCACAACAGCAAAATGGAGAGAGGACTAGGACACGGGGGCCTAAGAAGCTGTTCATCTAGAGGCTTAAGAATGTACCTTAAGAGGAAACTATGGGGGCATCCATTTCTAAGACAAATAGAGCATTAACTATATTTATCATCTTCGTTTTCGAAGTAACGTCTGCATTTTATAGCATAAAAAGATAGCATTACATTGATTTGTTCCCGGCTATAGATTTTTAATTTGTCTTGGAACCCTGCAATTTTTTCCTTACCTACATCAATATAATGGACACAGTTGTATTTCTTGCACACACCATGGGCGTAGGGAGGATTTTTTTTTTCGGTGGGGTATTCTCCTCTCCGCCATCTATCTATTTATCACTGGCTTTCGTTACGACTTGAGATGGGGCAGAATCTGGAGTTTGCCACAGTTCGTGCATGTATATGCATCTGTCCTAAAGCTAGCTGACAGAGCAGCTATCTTCTTTTTCTTTCTCGTGGCATACGCAGCTTCGTTTCTTTTGTATTCGTCGAAGTTCCTACCAGCACGTACAGTCTGTCTCCATGCTGTCCGGTTTTGGACTATTTCCTCCCAAATACTTTGGTCGATGCCCATGTCTCGCTTGCATCTACATCTCTTGCATCTACATCTCTGTAGGTTAGTCTTTGATTTAAAGTTGGATGCATTATCTGATAGTATTTTATTTTGGAATCCAAACTTTAGGAATATTGTTCTTAGTGAGCTGCATATATCTTCTGCCCTAATATCCCTAAGAGGAAAAGCTTCTGCCCATCTGGTTGCTATATCTATGATTCCCAATATATATTTATTTCCTTTGGTACTTGTATTTAATGGGCCCATAATATCAATGGCTATTTTATCCCAGAAGCAATGGGCTTTATCTGACTTTTGTAGAGGTGCCTTAAGTATGAATTTTTGTTTAGTACATTCTGGACAAGAATCTATATAGTTTTTTATTTGAGTCATCATCTTGGGCCAAAAGAATTTTTCTGAAATTTTGGCATATGTTTTCTTTTTGCCAAAGTGGCCTGCTGTTGGATCATCATGGGCCATTTTAAGTATTTTGGGTGTTAGGCTTTGTGGAATTATTATTTGAATTCTTGTGCTATCTTTGCTTTTATTACATCTTATGGCTAGGTTGTTGACTAAGATATGATGGTTGTTTAAATTTATTTTGTTATAGTCTTTGCTTAACAAATCTTGTACTATAGGGTCACTGTTTTGCATTTTGATTAATTCTTGTTTTGTGGTTCCTAACTCATTGAATAGAATATTTTGCAATTCAATCTCTGGCACTATTTTTTTGTGTGATCTAGTTTGTACAGCTGCTATTTCATGTTGATGTAGATACTAATTTTTTTGTCTATTTTTTATCCATGAATCTAGTTGAGTTATTGTCAAATCTTTAACACCATGTGACTTCCCTATTATGAGGTCTTGGTCAGGGGTATCCATTACAACTACTTTTATCTCGCCTGTAATCCAGGGAGATTCAATCCAGACCTTGGCAGTTTTACATATGTCAAATTTTTGTACATTGGCATAGATCACCTTAACAGTTTCTTTTAAATATTGTTCTGGTTTGACTAGATTGGATCTTACTATTGATGTTGTTGCACCAGAATCTCTCATTGCTTTAATCTCTACTGAATTTACATAGGATGGAAAGACATTTACTTTAGACATGTCTGCTTGTAAGTAAGCAACATTCTCTTCTCTTTGAACATTGTTGTTATTGTTATTGCCTCTATTTCTGTTTCTGTTTTGATAGTTAGTATTGTAGTTAGACTGATGGTTGTATGTGTCCCTCCTTGATTGTCTGTTAGTATTATAATTATTGTAATAGAAGTTGTTATTTCTAAGGCTCCTTCTTTCTCTAGGGCTTGCACTCTGGTTTGATCTGTAGTTTGTATATTGGTTATTATTGTTCCTAGGATTGTTGTAATTATTTTGATTGTAGTTGCTAGGGTTATGGTAATTAGTGTAACTTCTATATCTAAAGTTGCTAGTATTAGTTTGTCTGCATTGGCTTTTAACATGGCCTTTCTTGCCACAATTAAAGCAAGTTTTTGAGTTAGAGAATTTAAATCTATCATTAGTATTACTGTTTGATGTACTGACTGTTGCGGCTAATTGATGTAGGTCTCTTTTATCCATGGTATGACCAGGATGGCTATCTTTAAAAAGGTTTAAATTAGTAATGAGATCAGTTTCTGTTTTTACTTTCTTTTCTTTAAGAAAAGTGAACACTAAATCTGTTACATTGGATAGTACATTGTCAATTAGGATCATGTCTAAAATTTGAATTGGATCTTTAATGTCACATTTAGCTAGTTCTAACCACTTAAGCATATTTGCCTTCATGTCAAAGATAATTCTATTGAAGTCTCCATCTTTATTTAGTTTAATTTTTTTAAAGAGTTTTCTATAATAGTCTTCACTTTTTCCAAAATGTTCCAAAAGTCTAGTTTTAACAGCAAGGTAGTCTTTTTTTTTGTTCAGTTGTGAGTGTGCTTATTATGTTTAGGGGTTCTCCAAATAAATTAGCCAAAAGATGTTTTGCCATATCCTCATTATTTAAGTTGTAAGTGGATGAAATATGTTCAAACTGAACTAGGTAATTTTCCAATGTCTCCTCCTTAATATTAAATTTATGAAATTTGGAAATGAATGGTTTGTTAGTAGTTTGCTAGGTAATAATGTTGGGATTAATTTTTGCTGCTTCTAATTTAGCTAACACTACTTTGTCCTGACTTTCTTTTTGTTTAGTCTCTAGTTCTTTATGTTTTACTTCTAAGTCCTTAAGTTCTTTTTGATGAGTTCTTTCCGCAGCTCTTTCTTCCCTATCTTTATCCTCTTTTTCTTTTTTATCTATTCTATCTTTTTCCTCCCTTTCTTTCTTTTCTATTCTATCTTTTTCCTCCCTTTCTTTCTTTTCAGCCTTTTCTTTTTCTCTTTCTAATTTTTCTAATTCTTTTTTGATAAATTCCTTTTTCTCCTCCCCTTCTAGTTCCATCATCTTCACAAGTTCCAAAATTTTATCCTATGATGCCATGGTTATTGTCAATGTATCAATTTGTGATTAATTAGTAGTTAAAGAAGTAAATCAATCAAAGTGTATGGTTGCCAAAAAAAATGAGATATGCTACAAATATGTTACACTGGAAGAATGTGTGTGAATTATCTAAAGTGTATTTTTACAAAATAAATACAAGTTCAATGAACTTTCTTAATAGTCATATATTCAAATAATTATATGTATCAAATCAATTATATTCACAAATGCAATAGCTCAAATATTTCTCAATATGAAGCATGTATGGCTATTGTTTGCGCCAGTTATAATAGAAATAAAATTAAATTAAAAAGAAGCAAAATATATGTACAATGTATAAAAAAAACAACACAGAAACAATATGAATGACGACACAGTCTGCTATAAAAAGAAATCAATAAAAAGAAGAAATAGGACAGGAGAATTACAGATATGTAGATACAAAGATTTACACAAACAACAATATAAATACCAATAGAATACTTTGACAAAATACACAAACAAGACTAAAACAGCTAATAAATATTTCCCAATATGATCTAGTACCTCCCTACCAACAAGGATGACCTCAAACGCGTTGGGTCTTATTGAAGGTAAAAGAACAGATAGGATATTCCCTAATAGATCCTATTATTATGATGAGTCACAAAATAGTCCCTCTCCAGCCTCCCTTGAAAGTAACAAATATATAGAAATAAGGAAATTCAATGTCAATATCAATACATGATTTCAATCTTAAATAGTTAACTTACATCCTGTTTCCAACGTAGCGTAGTAGTGTAGATAATCCAATAGGTGACTTATCTAATAAGTATAATCCAAAAGGTAAGTGTAGTAATACAGGCACGTGTTATTTCTTCGACTTATAACTATGACTAGGAAAGCGGCAATAGGTACAAGTTAGTCCAAGTTAGTCCAACTTCAACGTCAAAGATAAATAATCCAAAAGTACTTGCACATTTATACCAATAATCCAACAGTACTTAAGTAGAAGACTTCAGCTTAGATAATCCAAATATGTAAAGTCGCTGAAAAAAATAGAATGACCATAAGTGAACAGAGGTCTAAATGTAGGACCTTCTGTATAGCAATGTAAGGTGAAACCTCGACAATGCAGGAGCGTGTCAAGAGTTGGTGACGAGCGCTCACGTAGAAACGACGTATCAACTGTCTTCAAGCAACGCCTTGAATTTCTCACCCACACAAGTGTATCAGCTGTCTTCGGTTTCTGCAGATGGTGCTGTCACGCCGTGCTGAATCTCAAGATATCTACAATAGTGGAGAAATAAGCATTGACCAGGTATACAAGAAGTAGCTGGAAGTCCACATTAGTCAATGACATATGACGAATTAGGTTAAACAAATACTAGTAGAAATGTCAATTTGTTTCTTTGAATGGTATGTCCTTTGATATAGAGTTGATTCCACCTACTGCAATCTCCACATCTCTAGGAGGCGGGGCCTACGTGGATGTAAACGACGTTAAAACACAAAGTTTGATTGAGATTCTTCCTTGAAGAGATTACTGACTTGGAGAACACAATAACTTCGGTGTGTAACAGTCACAATTGTGTGTAGAGGTCAACCGGCGAACAAACAAACAAAAAAATTTGCAGGCTCTGTCTAGTTCAATGATGATCTACTTGAATACTTGTGACTGGTTTCGCTTGAGTGATATTTGCGTTTTGAGTCCGTGCGTGTCTAGCACACAACATACTGTTCAGTGTTGGAATCTTGTCTAGACAGAGGCTTGGCAAGTGTGCTCTGTATCGTGTCGTACTGCGTCCTTGATTGTGATCTTGTGAGCAATCTGGATTCAGTCCACGCTTAATTTGACGCCATCTTGAGAAAAAAAAAATGTTCGGTCTAATGTATATTCTTGCGCCAAACGAGAAGTGTAGGTTCACTGTCTTGAAGACACCTTTACTGGCCACCATATGTCACAGCCTGGTTTTGTTATAGGCGTGATGATGCGAATGTCGTTGTGTTGTAGTTACCTCTACAATGTTCTTTGCTGATAACTAATTACTTCCACTCGCGCACTAGATTTGCTAGTGCGTGAGAACATTAACATGCTGAACTCTTTGACCACAATATTTATAATTATAAATAGACTCACTTGTAGCAGACATGGTTTTTATTCCACACAAATAATAATTTATAAAGATATTGGCGACTTCAGCCATCACAAAATACATCCAAGAAAATTAGTCCTGAATACAAATCAATTCAATGACACTCTACTTGTACACTCCTCTCTTTACGAGAGTCTAAAATCAACTGACTTGCCCACCTCGTGGTCAGCTTCCGACCACAAAAAACAAAATCTCGTGCGAATCGTGCACGAAATGGTTCAGTGATTACTAGTCACAAAATATTACAGGGGTTCTAAAACTATACACATGTCATACATGACACTTGGGTCTGACTCCCTCTGCAAGCTCAGCGTATAAGATGTCTTTAGGGATTCTTCCATCTGGCATGCGAGTGACATGACCGAGCCAGCGAACTCTTCTCTGTTGAAGGAGAGCATAGATGCTGTGCCTATTGGCCGCTTCAAAACTTCCTGGTTGGTGACATGATCCTCCGGGAGATGCACATTATGCGTCGCAGGCAGCGTATGTGGAAGCTGTCTCAAGATTTGAAGCAAGAAGAGAGGCCGAAAGAGTGCCGAAACAACAAAAAGCTGAGAGAAGAAGCAGGCCTATAAGCAACTGACATAACCCACCCATGCCACGTATGCGGCCGGCTTTTTAAAGCGAGGAATGGACTTTACAGACATCTTCGAGTCCATAGGAAATGATATATATATATATATATATATATTGTTGTAACCCTATTGGCGACACGATAGGGTTAACTGTGTGTGATCAGCTGACTTATGTGACACAGGCAAGAAAAGACAGTTTAGTGTGCTATGTCGAAGAGCAAGGGGCAGTACTGGTGTGAACGTTGCACGTGAATATAACCCGTGTTATGGTCATCTGATCATAAGCCTGCGTGGACCAGAGAGACAGAGAGTGCAGTTCAAGACAGGACAGCGAGGAGACCGGGACTTTTAGTCGGCCATGAAGTCGGTCCTGGCGGAGTCCTCAAGTATTATATGCGAGTCCAGGAAGAGATAGAGACAGTAGAGTTTAGTACGGTGATGTACAGTGTAGCATTTTTAGTTGTTGATGTGTTGCCAATTGTCTAGTATTGGCTGTTATCTATTTATTTGATTATTATTAAAGGACTAGATTATTTGGAGCTCTTGTTGTCAAGTTCTTGTTGTGTTGATGTGTTGTGTGTTTAGCAGTGTTTACAGAAGGCCTGATTAGGAGAGATCGTAACAATATATATATACTAGACATATGTTACCCGCGACCCGCGGGTCTTTATTTGCGCATTACTGTCGATATAGTCACTGAGAGTGTTTTGTAAACAATTAAACGAAATAATAATGTAATAAGTAAAGCGAATGTGTCAATGTAAAAATAGTGTGAATGAAGCTATCAAATCAGAATAGCTAATAGGCTTAAATCCATTTGTTCAAATTAAAACATTTGCTTGTAGGCCTACATATATTTGATTAAAATTTGAGATGAAGTGACTTAATTTTGTATGTTCATGTGTTACAGTATAAAGTAGATCTTTAGGTAGACATAGATCTAAATCTACACTAATCTAGAGTTAAAAATTGGCTTTTATAGAGTTCATTCTATGTTGCGCATGCGTGACCTTTTTTCATGAATGAATATAGGCCTATCTCAACACGGCTACGCAGCTTTATTTAGCGAACAGTGAACGAATGTATTAAAAATGCTTTAGAAAAACAAATTTGAAAGTTAATTTGATTAAAATATGAAATGAATGGACAATAATTAGTATGTTTATGTCTTAAAGCATAAAACTATATTTGCGAAAAGAAGTTTTATCATCTTAGAGTTCAATAAGAGTTTTTCGACCTAGGCCTAGGAATAGACTCAGTAGAGAGTCACTGTTAATGTGTAACCATTTGGTAATGTCTAATGAAAGGATGTTCGCCAGACATTACCCGCGGCCTGCGGGTCTAAGTTTGTGTTTACTAATCTAGTGGATTGGATTTAGATGTATGTTAAACTTAACTAATGATCCTTTCAAGTTTTTTCTCTTTCGCTACGAAAATAAAATTAGGTTTGCGAAAATGGGTTTACCCGAAGCCGATACATTCATATCTATTAAAAACGAAAAGAGCGATAGCTTTGTTAAATGAATGGGATTATAAAGTGAACAATTAAACGAAATAATTTTTAGTACGCGATTCATGAATGAATATAGATCTAGGCCTATCTCAACTCGGCTTCGCAGCTTTCGATACGAATGTAGCTTTAGAAAACCAAATTTGAATGCTTATTTGATCAAAATATGAAATGAATGGACTTTAATTAATATGTTTATGTGTTAAAGTATAAAACTATCTGTGCGAAGAGAAGTTTTATCCTCTTAGAGTTGAATTAGAGTTTTAGATCTAGGGATGGGATTATAAAGTAAACAATTAAACGAATTAATTTTAATACGCGATTCATTACGGTATTGTCTAATGAAAGAATGTTCGCCAGGAAATCTGTAGTCACAGATATCAGGAACTAAATTATGTAAAAAATGCTTTTGAAACACAAAATTGAAGGTTAATTTTATTACATAATGAAATCAATGGATCTTCTTTTGTATTTTCATGTGTCAAAGTAAAAACTATGTGCGCAAAGTGTATTTCTTAAAATTAGGTCTAGGTCTAAAACCGTTCGATCTTTTCTCATGTAAACATGTTAACCATGGCCTAGATCCATAAAATACTATAGCTGTAATAGAGTCGGGCAACTTTATTTTTTTTGAGGGTCATAAGTTGGTTTTAGGGCTACAATACATACACTACGGTCTAAGTTAGTACCCAAGGAACATTCCTGCCTAGTTTTATCAAGATTGGTCAAGCGGTTTTGATGTCTATAAGTAACATACATACATACATACATACACCCCACACTCTACTTTATAATATATATATATATATATATATATATATATATATATATATTATATATATATATATATATATATACATATACACACACATATAAATTGAATATTCAACGTAAAATTGCTTTAAAAATACGTAGTTCGTGATATTTGTAAAAGGCTTTCAAATTAGACTGGCCTTTTGGGAAATACCGAAAATAAAATAAAAAGGTTTAATAGACCTTGCCGTTTTTCGCGTATTGCGGCGGTCAAGTCAAAAAGCGTTCATAGTGAGCGTCTAGGAGGTAAGGGAAATCAGTGTACGAATTTTGATAAGGATACGTACGATAGTTTAAGAGATCTCATGATACTCAGTGGTATTTTCGATTATATATAGTCGATAATGTTTATATTTTATAGAATGTCGCCCCCACTTCTGTATGTTATAGGCACAAGTCGTTTAGGCTTGGGGGGGGGCGCTATTGCATCTTCCGCCTTCCCCCTCTCCGACCCAAATTTTGGGTAGCTTGAGAGCTAAATGTGTTACTACTTGACATAAAATGTTGCTATGATACTAGAACCAATGTATATCTCCCGTACTCTTATCTAAAATACTATCATTAGCAAATATAAAATCAAAAAGGATGCTTTGTACCAATGGAACTCCAGGAGGGGCAAAAGATGCAATGCTATTAACGATAGACCTTCATATGTTAAACACCATTATTATGAAGAAATTACACTATTTCTATAAAAACATAAGTAACTTATATAAGCTATAAAGTCCCTCTAAATTTAAAAGGATATTATTAGTATGTATAAAAAGGAGAGAGCCTGATTAGGCATCTAAACTCCACCACCATACCTACCAAAACCTGGCAATGAAAGCAGGCTAACATTCCGAAGGTTCTGAAATATGATCTCAACCCAAATACTTTTTTTTTCCTAGTCGCCTTTACTAAACATTTTCTACTTCTCAAACTTTTCTCAATCTCAGACTTTTCTTTTTCTCAGACTTTTCTTATTCTCAGACTTCTTTCATTCTCAGACTTTTCTTATTCTCGTATTTTTGTCTATTTATAAACTTTGAATCTCAACGCGCTGTATGTGCTTAATGGACACACAAATACTTTTTTTTCTCCTCTCTCCAATTTTATCTAGATCTTTGTAAGGCTCTTTATAGTCTTATTGGAAATGAAACTGATGTCAATGCGATGACAATGTCTTGCTGGAAATGAAAATTGATGTCAACGCGACGACAATGTCTTGCTGGAAATGAAATTGATGTCTACACGCGATGACAATGTCTTGCTGGAAATGAAAATTGATGTCAACGCGACGACAATGTCTTGCTGGAAATGAAATTGATGTCTACACGCGATGACAATGATGTACGCAATGCACTAGGTGTACTTACTGTTTTGATCAAAAGACTAAACTCTTCAAAAGCCTTGTCCAACTCTTTGAAGTAATTGCTTGTTTCAAGGGATGTCCAAGTAATGGTTGTTAGAGCAGGAAAAATGAGGCTGTCAATCTGTTGAGAAAAGAATCAAAGAGCCAACACGTTACAAATCTTAATCCAGAGAAGTAGCTAAAGATCTTATCACTAGTAGTTATTACATAAAGACTGTCCAATAATGATACAAAGACAACAAATTCTACTATCATTTTTTAAAAATTAAATTTGAAAAGTCTGTCTAATATTATGGCATACTTAGAAGAAGCCAAAGAAATGTCAAGAGACTGTATATAAAACTGTTTTGGGGGGTTGGTTAAAGAGATTAGTTATACTAGAAATCACGGGTCAAAAGTGTGTGGGGGGGAGGCATTTAATGCAGCGTTTTCCATCAATTCAACATAACAGAAAATAGAGTTGACAAGGCCAAAAACTTTATGGGGGATCGCGGCTCATTCAATTGGAAGAGAAAAACAAGGTGAAGTGGTCCACCCAGGCAGGTAAAAAGGCAGGTTTCAAAATTTTCAGAAAGAATATCAGAATGAAATTCTATCAATGGCAAATGACAGAGAATGGAGAAAGAAGGTTGACAGATCTTGTGTGGTGCAGACTAAAGTATAAGTGAAAGTGGAGGTGAAGTTCGATGTGAATCTGGACTAACTCATGTCAATATATTGATTATCTAAACCATCTAATTGTTTCTTTAAAGGTTAATCTCTTATATGTAAAAAAATTTCTTTATTTTCCATTATTGAATATGTTATATGTATGATAACACTCAACGGTTCACGCGATAATATGAAAAACTACTTATTCATTGTTGATTTAAATTATGTTCCACTTGTATGCATACTTGAGACAAGAGAGACAATAAGGGTAGCTACTTTTTTTTTCAATAAGAGTAAGTCCCCTTTAGTGCTTGATCTAAGTCCCTGTTAACTGTTTACAATTGCCACTCTCTCTTTAGTCCTTGAGCTGACCAGTGTAGTTTGAACTAAGTCTTCATTATGTTTAACTAATACTTGTGTTGTTGTGCTCTAACTGTATTACTCAAGAGGAGTGAGCCACTGTTATTCGAAGAGTGTTTCGATAATGAAATAAGTAGACTTTATTTATTTGTTATTAATAAGTTGGTTTATGTAAATAGTATAGTCTACTTAGTCTCTTATCCTACCCTATATATTTTTTTGTAAAAGACATCTTTTGTTTTGATACGAGACTGTGTAGTGTGTTTCATGGATGATGTCATTTAATTGTCATGATATGTATTCTATTAATGTCAACCATCGTTTTGGTTTTTGAGATGAGACACGATTGTGCCTCTCTGATGCTGGTTCTTTGATTATTTCAAACTGAACCTGTCCTACTATTTTGATTTGTTTCATTATTTCATTTTCTTTTGTTAGCCTTTATTTCCATTGATACATTCCATGATCTTCTCTTTTGTTTCTAAATAAACTCTTTTTTTGTTGTTGCAACTGAAATCTCAGTATTATTACATGTCTGTCTCAGTAATTTTGTATATCTAGAGGCTATAGTTAATTGCCTAGATACTATAATTTGTGACCACAAAGTACCACTGGATTAACTTGCCAGTACAGAAGAGGTCACTGGTCTTATGACCTATCCTAATACTAGATCACAATGCTAAATAGATTTTTTCTGTTTAAAAAAAAATACACATTTGTTTTGTAAACGTAGTCGTTAGTATGAAAGAGCTTACTTAAACTTAGCAATACAATTGTAAAAAAATAATAATTTCTTGACTAAAAATTCTAAAACCGTTTGCATAAATGTGTTAAAATATGGTAAATAGTCATCTTGCTTAATAAATAGTCTCCCGTGTTATTTACTATTAATAGTGAATAGTTGTAAAAATGATGTATTATTTTATGGAAAAAACTGATAGCATAATTGATTTTAAAGATTAAATTTTCGCTTTTAGAAAAAAAAGTAACCGTTGCATTAGGACTTTGAAAGGTCTAAAATATCATGATGTGGGATTTTCAATATCTTTTCTAGTTTACGAGATCTAAACCGGACGGACGAACGGACAGACAGACCACACAAAACTAATAGCTTTCTATTCCCCTTTCAGGGGGCGCTAAAAAGGTGGTGAGTCGAGAAAGAAACATTCTATAGCCTGGGGGCAAATCAACAGCGGAGTTGTTAGTAGTACACATTTAAACGCAAACGGACTCATTGATCCACTGATTATCATCTACGGAAACACAGAATGGATTAGCATACAAATCTGTATACAGGTTTCTTTTACCTAATTTTTTAAAACAGGTTTGAAAGATACCATTTTGAATTATTTTTCAGGTATTTCTAAAAATAGCCAATGTTAAGCCTAAATACAAATGTTTCAACGCACAAATGTTATATGTTATTTTCTTTCTAAAGGTTTAATTGACGCAAATTATGTGTGAGAGACCTAGCGGGGCGTTCCGTTGGTGGATGAAACAAAAGGAGAAACGAGATCAAAACAATCAACAGTGTCAGGGACCTCACAGTTTAATCAACAAAGCAAAGTTCGAGTGTCAGGGACCTCACAGTTTAATCAACAAAGCAAAGTTCAAGTGTCAGGGACCTCACAGTTTAATCAACAAAGCAAAGTTCGAGTGTCAGGGACCTCACAGTTTAATCAACAAAGCAAAGTTCGAGTGTCAGGGACCTCACAGTTTAATCAACAAAGCAAAGTTCGAGTGTCAGGGACCTCACAGTTTAATCAACAAAGAAAAGTTCGAGTGTCAGGGACCTCACAGTTTAATCAACAAAGCAAAGTTCGAGTGTCAGGGACCTCACAGTTTAATCAACAAAGCAAAGTTCGAGTGTCAGGGACCTCACAGTTTAATCAACAAAGCAAAGTTCGAGTGTCAGGGACCTCACAGTTTAATCAACAAAGCAAAGTTCGAGTGTCAGGGACCTCACAGTTTAATCAACAAAGAAAAGTTCGAGTGTCAGGGACCTCACAGTTTAATCAACAAATCAAAGTTCGAGTGTCAGGGACCTCACAGTTTAATCAACAAAGCAAAGTTCGAGTGTCAGGGACCTCACAGTTTAATCAACAAAGAAAAGTTCGAGTGTCACGGACCTCAAAGTTTAATCAACAAAGCAAAGTTCGAGTGTAAGGGACCTCACGGTTAAATGTTCAAATCTTTTCTTTAAACAATTTTTTTTGGTCATAGTGTAATTTTCAGCTAGAGTATACTGTCATAATCAACGGGTTTAACCGAAACAAAAATTTCAGAACTTACTTTAAATAAGGAGGGCTGCATTAGTGTCATAAACATATCAGGTATTGTTGATTTTAGAGAGGCATATTGAGTTAACATCATCTGTGTACAAAAAAAAAAGATTGTTTAAGCCTGGTTGCAAATTAAAAATTACAAAAATGTGTACATTTGTTTCTAATGAATCTCTGAAAGAACAGCTCTAGACTATCAACTGACCTGAACTTTACGATAAGTGCTAGTAATATTATGGCAAGAATGAATTAGCTGAATCATTTCTCTCGGGACTTGTAATCCCAGCTTCACCATATAATGAGCCTCTTTAATCACTTCATAGACGTAGGGATCAAAGTTAATGATTAAATCCCGTGTTTTTGGATCTCGTGCTAATATTGGCACTTGGAGACCTGAAAATATTAATTAATATTAAATTGATACCTCTGGCAGAATTCTAACAAAACTTTTTGGGGCAAAAAAGAAAACTATGTATTTTCTATTCTTAAATGACTATTAAACTTACAGTTATAGGCAGCATCTACTGATCGAAACCAAGCAATATGAAATAGAACCTCACACTTTGCTAAAACAAAAGCAAATTTGTTGTAGCGATAAATTGCTCGTTTTCCTTCCAGAGTTTTCATAACAGATGGTCGATAATTCTATTTTGAAAAGTTTGAAATAGCATTAGTTTTTTCATGAAGTCCTATCATGGGCTATAGTCAACTATTTAGCAATGAAATTAGCTATCAATCCTGTCAGTGTATCATTATATTAATTCAATAAATCCAGCAATTTCTAAGTCTAAATCTTTTCATCTGTACATCTACCTTCTACCTAGCTATCCCCTAGACAGTCTATTTGTACTTTTATAGCTTGAATTTCGAAGAATGCAAAAATGGTTATATATATTGACACATTTTAATTATGTAATGCAGACTTGTCCATTGTGTGTGCTCTTAATGTTAAGTATGACTAATACAATCTTTTTTTTTATAAAATTAAAATTGGTATTAGTATAAAGACATATTTTTAAAGATTACTGTTCAGGTTTATTTATCGGGGATGAAATGACCGGGGATGAAGTGACCGGGGATGAAGTGACTGGGAATGAAGTGACCAGGGGATGAAATGACCGGGATGAAGTGACCGGGGATGAAGTGACCGGTCACCAATTATTCCAAACCCTTAAAATAAACATTAAACCTGTAATGTAAAAATTGGCTGGCCTATGTTATGAAACATTAGACGCAACCAGTAAATTCGTCCAGATATTGGAGGCAAATTCCATTGAATTGGTGGCTCTTCTTTGTCTCGTTCGTAAATCTGAAATGACAAGATTTTTACATGGTAGATTTTGATTAAATATTTCAATAGCAACATTCTCAAATACTGATACAAATGATGGAATCTAAGTAGGCCCTACACAGAATAGAATTGATTACTCACGTGTTGTAAATTATCCAGTTCGTAATTGTACAAGGTTAATATGTCCATGTAACCTTTTTCAATGTCCAAGAAATCAAGATTCAGACTATCAAATCTGTAATATAATAGGGTCATTTTATATGAGAGAATTTCATTATTTTTGTTCTAATGGATATAGAATATATATATATATATATATATATATATATATATATATATATATATATATATATATATATATATATACAGAATCTAAAATTGTTATTTGGACATTTTTTAATATTTTTAATGTATAAAATATCATTGACTGAGCGAGTAAAACGAAGAGTGCAATATCAGTCATCAACTTGTCAATGGTTTCTAGTTGAATTTAAATCTAACATTCATTAGTTATTAACAGTAATTAATCACTTTATCAAAGGTTGGTCACCTTTAAAAAGCAGGATATATATTTTTTTTACTTTTTATGTCACTTGTTGGTCTGTAACTCCTTGGTGCGTAAATTGCTATGTAAACATAAAAAATTGTCCGTCAAAACTGGGACATATTCCAAGTGTGGACAATGGTAAAAAATTACAGTTTTCAAGTCATACTAGTGATGAAACGATGAGGGCTTCCACCTATGGGCAGCAGATGACCTGTTACTAAGCCGCTTTCAAGTATATAGCAGAGGACATCTAGGGATTGGGAGAAGAAGAAATGGATTGGAACAATGGCCATGTGGGGAGGGGGAGATAAAAATGATACTAGAATTAACAGGACAGATGTGTGTTTGCGACAGGGTTTTAAAACTGACTTTCCGATTCAAAGTAACAGATACTAGATTTGACGGGCAATAAGGGGCGAGTGTTGAAATGTGAGCCCCGCAAAATTCTATCAAACAGAGTCATTCAAATAGAGAACACATCTATTGTCTTCCGAGACGAAGGAGCCATTTATATATATATATATATATATATATATATATATATATATATATATATATATATATATATATATATATATATATATATATATATATTGAGATGGGGCAAAAAATCTGGAGTGACTGATCAAGCCTATTGTGGGTTTGGATTTTGAGTTTTTGGGACATCGGCACAATTTAGGCAATGTATATGCATCTGTCCTAGGCTAGCTGACAGGGCATCTTTCTTTTTCTTTCTCATCTCTGATATTAAAAGTCTAATATCTATACTATAATGAAGAAAAGTAAGGCGTATGTATGTATGTATGTTACGAATAGAAATCAAAACCGTTTGACCAATCTTGATAAAAAAAACTTGGCATAAATGTGCCTTGGGTACTAACTGGAACCGTAGTGTATGTATGTAGCCATAAAACAAACTTAAGACCCTCAAAAAAAAAAAAGTTGACCAACTCTATGAAAGTATTATAATTGTATCGATCTAGGCCATGTTTACCATGTATAAATCGAAAGGATCTAGATCTAATTTTTAAAACTACACTTTGCACAGGGAGTTTTTTACTTTGACACATGAAAATACAAAATATAGTCTATTGATTTCATTATTTAATAAAATTAACATTCAAAATGTGTGTTTCAAAAGCATTTTTACATAAATTCGTTCCTTATATCTGCTAATTTAGTATTCCTGCCGTACATTCTCTCATTAGACAATACCCGAAATGTTACACATCTCTCTATTCCAAGTTCTAAAACTCTAATTCAACTCTAAGATGATAGAACTTCTCTTCGCAAAGAAAGTTTTATACTTAAACACATGAACATACTAATTATAGTCCATTCATTTCATATTTTAATCAAATTAACATTGAAATTTGATTTTCTAAAGCATTTTTCATACATTCGTTCGCTATAGCTGCGAAGCCGTGTTGACAATCATTTTAATAGTTCCAGTCCTGAGTCGCGTAAATCTAATAAAACAGGTCACGCATGCGCAGAGCGAAGTCTTCACGCACGCGCAGAGACGAACTCTATCCAAGCCATGTTAAACTCTAGGTTAGTCTAGATCTAGATCTATCTCTAACTCAAGATCTAGATCTAATTCAAAGATGATAGATCTACTTTATAGTTTTACACATGAACATACAAAATAAGTCTATTCATTTCAAATTTTAATCAAATATATGTAGGCCTGCAAGCAAATGTTTTTATTTGAAAAAATGGATTGAAGTCGATTAGCTATTATGATAGCTCCATTCATATTATTTTTACATTCACGCATTCCGCATTCGCTTTACTTCTAACATTATTATTTCGTTTAATTGTTTATAAAGCAATCACAGTGATCGAAAGTGATACGCAAATTAAGACCCTCGGGCCGCGGGTAACATATGACTAGTATAATATAAAGCAAAAAGTAAGGCATATGTATGTAAGTGTGTATGTCCCTAATAGAAATCAAAAACGTTTGAGAAAATCTTGATAAAACTTGGGTAATAACTGGAGCCGTAACGTATGTATAATAGCCCTAAAACAAACGTAAGAACCTAAAAAAAGTTGCCGAACTCTATGAAAGTTTTACTGTTTCTTGGATCTAGTTCATATAAGCCATCTTAACATGAAACAAGATCGAAAAGATTTAGATCTAATTTTAAGAACTACACTTTGTAAAGATAGTTTCTTACTCTGACTCATGAAAATACATAATATAGTCCGTTCATTTCGTTATTTAATAAAATTAACCATCAAATTTGTATATCAAAAACTTTTTTACATAAATTTGTTCCCTAAGCCTGCGAATTTAGATTCATGACTTACTTTATATCCCATTTCTCGCGCGACCGAAAGGTTACCTAAAATCTCTGAAACCCTAGATTCAAATTCAAGTCTAAGATTTTAGTAAAATTATTGATGTACTCTTCGCAAAGATATTATTATACTTTAACACCTGAACAGATTAATTATAGTCCATTCATTTGATATTTTAATCAAAATAACCTTCAAATTTGTTTTTCTAAAGCATTTTTACATACCTTTGTTCGCTTTAGCTGCGAATTAGCCCAATAGCTTGATGTCGCGCGCTTATTAAATTAGTAAGGTCACGCATGCGGCGAACAGAAAACTTACAAGTCTTAATTGGGTCGATTAGCTGTTTGTTTTAGCTCCATTATTTATATTTTTATATTCAGGCATTCGCTCACATAATATTGTATATTACCTCCCCCTTTTTAGGAATACTGTATATAGTAAGAAGAGTTGCCCAGGTATAGGGGACATTACTCTGGTAGCCAAGATGGCTGATTAAAGTAGTTTATTACGATCTCAAGGTGTTCTTATTTTAAGTTTGTTTATATTCAAGTATCTATTGTAACATGGTGGCAGCGGTGTGATCAAACATCAAAACCATGACGCACTTGGTGACTTGGGCGTGGCTACATTGAAAATAGACAAAACAGTGAAGCCCAAAGTCCTACCATATAGAAGAATTCCGATAGCATTAAAAGAGAAAGTCAGAGCCGAACTAAACTCATTAGTTCAACGAGGAATTCTGGAAAGAATAACTGAACCCACAGAGTGGGTTAGTCAAATGGTATTGGTAGAGAAATCAGATGGCAGTATCAGAATCTGCATTGATCCTCAACCCTTGAACAAGGCACTACTGAGGAAGCATTACAACCTAACAACACTAGAAGACATTTTGGCTGAAATGGGTAACGCCAAGATATTTAGCAAAGTCGACATTCAGGAAGCTTTTTGGCATATCAAACTAGACCCGGACTCATCAGGTTTCACTGCAATGGCGACTCCAATCGGATAGTACAAATGGAATAGACTTCCTTTTGGTCTCAAAGTAAGCTCGGATGTTTTTCAAAGACATTTGAATGATGCGTTGGAGGGACTAAATGGATGCTTTAACGTGGTGGATGATCTAATGGTAATTGGAAAGGGGGACACAGTTGAAGAGGCTCACAGAAATCATGAGGAAAACCTATGAAAATTACTCAATAGGCTAAAGGAAAAGACCATCAGACTAAATGAAAAGAAATCAGTATTCCGAAAATCAGAAATTGTGTTTTTGGGGCACATTATTTCCGAGTCAAGAATAAAACCAGACCCAAACAAGGTAAGAGCCATAACAAATCTAAAAACCCCTGAAGACTTTACATCGGTTCGAAGATTTTGTGTATTGATACCATATCTATCAAGATTCATACCAGGTCTTTCAGCAGACCTACAGCCAATAACAGAACTGACTAAGAAACACAAGCTATTCGAGTGGTCAAATGACTGTGAGAAAGCATATAATAATGTCACACAGAAGATATCTAATCATGGAAACCTAAGTTATTTCGACCCGGAGAAGAAAGTAACTATTCAGGTGGACAGCTGTCAAAATGGCCTAAGAGCTGTACTACTACAAGATGACAAACCCATAGCATACACATCAAGGTCACTCACAGAGCCTCAGAAAAAGTGGGCTCAAATCGAAAAGGAACTCTTGGCTGTAGTAGTAGCTCTAGAAAAAATGTGACCAGTACATGTACGGCAGAACAATAATAATACAGAATAATCATAAGCCTTTGGAAAATATACTCAATAAACCCCTCAGTTGTGCACCTAAAGGCTTCAAAGCTTAATGATGTGTTTGTACCGATACGATGTTCAGTACCAGTATACAAAAGGAAACAGATTACAGATTGCCGACACGCTAAGCAGAGATCCTTTGCCAGATGCTATTCGGAATGGCAACAAGAACGCTATTGCCAAGAAAAGAGCATCCTGCAAGAACTTCTCAAGAAGAAGTCACAGCCAAATGACAAAAGCGACAGCAAAAGACACCAAAATAAAAAAAGCTCGTGACGTGAACCCTCTAAACGTTGGGCAGAAAGAAGGCGAGAATGGTTTTAAGTACCAAAAGAAACAGAAGACACATTCGACAAGACACCTCTAACAACACAGACTTTTCTCCAGACAGAGAAAGTGAGTGTGACATTTTCCCAGACGTAGAGAAGGAGAGTGCAGCAGTCCATTAAACACACAAAGACACTCATCAGTACTCTCTGCGACCTAGAGCTACTCTTCAGAAATCGTCAAGATATGGGGACTATGTTTAAGAACTATACATATTTACTATGTTGTAAATAGTTTTGATTGTATTTTTTTTTTTAGGGAGTAGAAAGGATGTTGATGGAATGTTACGCCCCTTTCAGTAACTCACATAATATTGTATATTACCTCCCCCATTTTAGGGATACTGTATATAGTGGGAAGAGTTGTGCCCATGCATAGGAAACACTACTCTGGTAGCCAATATGGCTAATCAAAGTAGTTTGTTATGATCTGAAAGTGTTCTTATTTCAAGTTTGTTTATATTAAGTTTGTTTGTGTATATCTATCGTAACATATAACATTTTTTTAAAAATTTTCTAATACACTATATCAGTGACTATATGAACAAAGGCAAATAAAGACCCGTGGGCCACGGGTAATATCGGGCTAGTATAATATAAAGCATTAAAGTAAGGTGAATGTATGTATGTTCAAATAGAAATCAAAACCGTTTGACCAATCTTAATAAATCTTGGCATAAATGTTCCTTGGGTACTAATTGGAACAGTAACGTATGTGAAGTAGCCTAAACAAGCTTAAGAACCTCAAAAGAAAGTTACCCAACTCTATGAAAGTATTACTATTTCATGCATCTAGGTCATATAGCCTTGTTTTCACGACACAAGACCGACAGGATAAGATAAGGATCTAGATCTAATTTTAAGATATACACTTTCCAAAGGTATTCTATTACTTTTTTACTTTGACATATGAAAATATACCATATAGTCAATTGATTTCGTTATTTAATCAAATTAATTTTCAAATTTGTGTTTCAAAAGCATTTTTACATATATTCGTTCCTTAGTTGCAGATCAAATATCAAATCTGATACTCATTGCACTTTAATAATGCTGCCCAGCGAATGGTAGATAAATATATTCAAAGTTTTTGTTTTTTTTTGTTGAGGGGGGGGGGGGAGAGGGGTGTGTAAGTTACAAAGACATCCATTGCTACCCTCGTGTGCATTACTTTTGTATTCGTGATAATGCGTTTGAGACATTTTGGAATAGATTATATAATTAGTCTGGTTTCAGCTGTAAAAGAAAATACTTTTAAATTGATTGTGCTTTATTATGTAAGTTTAAATTATAAATAAGTTTTTGTCCACTGTTTGTGCCGCGGTAAACAATGGAGACAGATGGCTAAACTCCCTCCATACAAGAACGGGATTACCTTTTCATCATATCCAGTTTATCTGAACTTTGTTTCAAATTGTTCATTGTCACGTTCATGAACTTTTTCAACTGAAGCTAGAAATGAGAAAACAAAAGAAATGAGTTAAGGGGAGGTATCCCTAGAGAAAATCAAGTTTTAGGTCTAGGATATCGATTTTTAACTAATAACATAATTACATTACAATCATTTTTATTGCTTAGATCTGTGTCTAAAACATGTTTTTTAAAAATGTTTTTGTAAGGGCTATGAGACAAAATCTTAATAAAATTTATACTTTAAACTCATTTTTCTCAAAATGTTAGTTTTTTCACATGTCATTATGAATTTCTCCTAAACTACTTGATAGATTTTAATGAAATTTGAAACACTTCAAGGACATCATTTACTTTACTCGTACAATGATCTTTTTTTCAATATTTTATTTACTTTTTTTTTAAAGTAATTTTAATTAATATTTATCCTGTTTTTTAGGTCTTAAAGATTATTAAAAATTCAAAAATTTGTAAAAAATGTAACATACTTAAATCTTTAGTTCTGGAGTTCTATCAATTTAGAGGATCCTTTTTTCTTATCGTTTAATTCAATTTCATGTATTTTTGATCAATAGTTTTTACAAAATTCAGAGTTTTAATTTGTATACAATAAACAATATGGCCGCCGTTACCATGGCAACCATCAATCAAAGCGCTTTTTTTTAGCATTATTTATTTTAGAATATCATTATATGTTACCATAACAAATTTCAAAGGCCTAGATTTAGAAATAACGAAAATAAGATTTTCAGGGATACCTCCCCTTAAAACATTAGATAACTAACGTTTGAACAATGCAGACTATAATCCAAGTACTTCAACTTCAAGTTGTGCCAGTGAAGCTTCTATGAAATCTCCAAAAATTTAAAAATATACGAAAAAGTCCAGGAAATCCCCGGAAATTATTGAAATCTTTTTAAATCTCATAAAAATCTCCTGAAATATAGACAAAACGATCATTTTTGGGGTGCCATTCAATATGGAAAACGCCATTCCTACGTGCGAAAAAAAAACGGCATTATGCAATACCCGTAATTGTGGAATCTGGTGAAAGAAGCTTCTCGCGTCTCAAACTAATGAAGAATTACTTGAGGTCAACAATTCTCGAAGATAGATTGAAACATTTGGTAATTCTTGCTACTGAGCGTGATCTATGTAGGAAACAGAATTGAATTTTTATGATATACTGTATGATGCAAGGCTCGTATAAAGTAATTCTGTACGTAGTAAGGAATGATTAAAATGCAAAGAAAAATGTATTTTCTAATACAAACTCTTAATTTTCACTTATTATCCGCTTCCCTACCCAAACAGGGCCCGTTTCACATAGGGCCCCGCAATGGTTAAGTCCGGCTCTGCTATTTAGTGACGGTCATCATCATCATCATCAAACTCCATTTGAGTGAGGGCTTGAGAAGCTCAAATTCTCTCCTGCAAAAGCCCTGGACAGAAACCTTGCTGTCTTGCGTAGTGCATAAATATCCCCATACAGGTCGAGAATTTATGGTTTCCCAGACCTGTCGAGACGGAGATCAGCAAGTCTGGGGCAGTCAAACAGAATATGAGGCACGGTTTCCTCTTCCTCCCCGCAGCGGGGGCACGGTGAATCGAAATATGAGCCAACAGGATAATACTATAATAGCTTGCTCAGGCCTGGACAGCGTCCACCACGGGGAAGTGCGGTCAGGGCGCCTCATGCGCTCCCAGACTCCACGGGCTTTTTGGGAATTGTCCCAGCACTCAAACCACTTTTCCATTTCTGTTTTTAGCCAGAGCATGATGGAAACTTACAGTCTGTTCAGTGGGTGGAATTTGCCCTCCCTGGTGGGTCAAGGAGTCTGCAAAAGTGTTGCCAGTCACACCTATGTGACTCGGTACCCACTGCATTATTACAGGGGCGCCATAGCGTTGTTTTATGTTGTGTGAAGCCATGATGACAGTGTCGATATTGGGAGGCCATGGTCCGGGGCTATTCAAAGCCTGTAGTACAGATTTGAGTCAGTGACCACAAGAATCTGTGTTGCCCTCAAATGTCCCATCTCCGAGTTGAGAGTCAATGACTTTTAAGGCTTCACAGACTGCCATGGTCTCCCCATCAAAACTGCAAGTGACGATAGATGACTTGTTCTCTCGTCCCCCCCCCCATTTTTTTTTCTGAGCCGTGCTCTCTGTTGCCTTGATAGTAACGTGGAATAACTCTAGAGCACTGTAGACTGACTTGCAGAAATAAAAGAGAAACAAAAGAGTTATCTTTCCACAACTTCTCGGTGCTGTCAGGCATGGTTAGGCTATGAAGAGAATCATATATATAGATAGATAGAAGTGTACACACGCACACACATATATAGTGATGGGCAAAAGTTAACTAAAAAGTTATGGTCTGACAGTTACGCTGGCAGGGCACGTATCCCATATGGGAGACGAACGTATGCCAAAAGCAATCTTTTTTTGGTGAGCTAATAGGTGGTCGAGGTAACAGATGGTTTTGAAAACGCTTTAAAGACCAGCTTAGGTGCCAACTTGCCTTAGCTGACATAGAAGAGAGCACCTGGTTGCATGCGGCTTCAGAAAAAGACAGCTGGAGGTCACTCACAATGGCCTCTGGATACACATTTGAGACCATAAGAAAATCCACTGCCAAGGACAGACGCAGACGGCGAAAAGAAAATTTTAATCGATCACTGGCGGACAAGGGTTGTGCTAGCACTTAATGTGGAAAAAATATGTAGGTCACAGCTGGGGCTGGGTAGCCACGGGAAATACTGCATTCCTCATTAATCTTCGGACTCAAAGACAAACCTTATTATTATTATTATTATTATTATTATACGTGATGCTGGTAAGTGATACTGCTCTGTTGTTCCCTGGATCAAATGTCTCTCCTTTTTCTTAAATAAGGAGTGACGTTAGATTCTTTCCAGTCCCTAAGTACCCTGCCCAAATTACTGACGCCTGAAAAAGTATTTTGAACACTGCTGCTAGCTCGAGGCTTAGTTCTTTGGGCAATCTAGCTGGAATACCATCAGGTCCAGACTCTTTATTTGGTTTAAAGCTAGCTAATAGTTTTTTTCTCTTTTTCTTGTACATTTATATTTGCTATGTTTTCAACTTGGTTTAAATTTTCTCTATGGCTTTGTCTCCTGAGACTGAGAATGCTGATGTAAAATATATAGAGAGAACGTTAGCATTAATTTCATCATCGTGATGTGTTCAGTTATCTTCGCTTTTTAATGGGAATACTCCTGTTGTTGAAATGTTATTTAGAATTTATGTATGACCATAACTTTTTATTGTTGTCTTCAGATATTACTTTATTAATGTATTCGCTCTGAAGCTGTCTACTAACTTTTTGGGTTAGCTATTTGATTTTAAGGCACTTTTTATGGACTCCATCTGTTTCTTTAAATTTTAAAATGTTTTCTTTATGTTTGCAAACTTTCTTTAATTAATTAACCAGCATTTACAATTTTGTTTGATGAGCATTTAGTTGGTTTTGGATTTTCTAAAATGTTTTTTAGATCTTATATAATACAGATGTTACTTCAAACAAGAAGATGATTACGCCCTACGCGTCATTCATCTAGTCATGTATGTTAACCAATGACTTAAATTCTACTAAGTCACTGGTTTTCCTGGATAGACTCAGGCAACCTACTCCCTGCTCTAATAGCACTAGGCAAGAAGGAGTATTTGTATGTTTGTTGAAAGTTTGATGCAGCTTGGTGTAGTTGTCTTGCAGAGTAAGATAATGACAGAAATATATCAAATACATTTTTAGCATATGAACAAAATATCAAGACATTATGTAATGTTCATGTTCATACTCGCCTTCAAGTCGTCCACCAGTTCTTGAAACTTATCAAAATCTTCATCAAAAGCCAAGTTTTTGTAATTGAGCAAATCATATCCTTTCTTTTTTAAATTGAGATACAGAGAGTTAAATCTTGCTGATAATGTTTCAATACCTTCAATGGTACAAGAATCCAGAGAGGAAAACTGGTTGCAATATTCTAGCAAGCATATTATCTGTTGATATATTGATATCTTGTATTTAACAGAACGTTACACTGACCAATGTGTTTGACTATTCATTAATAGTATTTATAAGACTTCTATATAGATTATAGGCAAATTCTAGTGACGTCCAAGCACTTACAGCTTCAATATACAAAACTTAGTAATAGTGGTGGAACGATTCTGAATAATTTAAATCTAAAATACTAGAAGTTAAACACCGGCTCTCTTTCCTTCTCTCTCCCTCTCTCTCTTTCTGGAACCCACAATTTCGTTATTTTTTTCACCCTGTGCATCGTAATTTCTCCAACATAGACGTTTGACGTGATTTAGAAAGACTCGCTTTATAACGCCCCTCCAGACACATATGCACATATATAAGCTTATAGCCCGTGAATTCTAGTAGGACCTATCAATTTTACTTATCTGCTACCTCCCGCCCACAACAAAAAAAGTTCTACTTAAAATGTCTGACTTTTCTTCGGCTTCCCATGATTTAATTTATTGTTATAACCCTAGTGACGCACTGAAAGGGTTAATGTGTGTGCGGCCACACATGATTCAGGCCAATCACACAGGTCAAGGGCTGTTGAACAAGGGACATTACTGCTAGTTCACGCAAATATAACTCATGTTGTGGTCATGTGATCGAGAGCCTTCACGGACTAGCGACAGTGTGTAACAATAGACAGTAGAGTCCAGGACAGCAAGCCGTAAGGACTGTGTGTTACAAAGTGAGTCCTTGAAATTGTAGCTGTACGAGTCTAAAAGTAGACAGAGAAAGACTTGTAGTGTTTAGTAGGCAGTTCTATTGTACAAGACAGCATTTGAATTTGATGGGGCCAATTGTGTTGTACTGGCTTTTCATGTGATTGTAAATAAACCGCCACCTTGATTATTGAAAGTCTTGTTGTCAAGTTCTTGTGCTAGATGTGCTGTTGTGTTTAGCAGTGTTTGCAGAAGGCTGGATAGAGAAGAACGCAACAATATGATACTTTTCTAATCCCCTCCCCCTCCCCACCTGCTTTCACACTTTTCGACCTTTTTTTTTTTTGTGTTATTACAAAGACAACACTTCACTTTGTTAGCACCCTCTGATTGATCGATCCTTCACCACACACTTTTCAGATTTGTTTATCTATATATAGCATCTGTTTAGTTTTAACCTTATTTCTACTTTAATTCTAAGAAAATGACTCTAGATCGATCTTTTTAATGCTGTTATAATTTTTTTTAAATTTAGACAAGGAAGCGTAAATGAGAGGCTTATTAAAAACTTTCGATAATATCGTCAGTGATATAGTGTATTAGAAACACTTTAACAAAATAATCATGTTATAAGTAAAGAGAATGTAAATGTAAAAAAGTAGAAATGGAGCTATTGAAATAGCTAATCGACATAAATCTATTTTAAAAAATCAAAACATTGGCTTTTATATGTAGACTAGCCGGACATTACCCGCGGCCTGCGGGCATTTGTTTGTGTATTACTCATCTAGTGGATTGGATTGATATATATATATATATATATATATATATATATATATATATATATATATATATATATATATATATATATAAATATATATCAAAAACGAACATGTTACCTAATGTTCCTTTCAAATTTTCTATTTCGCCACGAAAATAAAGTAGTTTTGCGAAAATGGGTTTACCCGTTAAAAACGAAAGAAACGCGAGATGAATTAAATATAGAATACAATTAAAACGGGTTTATCCGATTTGTTAAATAAATGCCATTATAAAGTACGTCAGAATGTCTAAATTCGCAGCTATAAGGAACGAATTTATGTAAAAATGCTTTTGAAACACACATTTGAAGGTTCATTTTATTAAATAATGAAATCAATTGACTATATTTTGTATTTTCATGTGTCAAAGTAAAAAACTATCTGTGCAAAGTTTAGTTCTTAAAATTAGATCTAGATCCTTTCGATCTTCTCTCTTGTAAACACGGCCTAGATCCATGAAATATTTTCATAGAGATGGGCAACCCTTTTTTTTTTTTTGAGGGTCTTAAGTTTGTTTTAGGGCTACTATACATACGTTACGGTTCCAGTAAGTACCTAAGAAACATTTATGCCAAGTTTTATCAAGATTGGTGAAACAGTTTTGATTTCTATACGGAACATACATACATACATACATACATACGCTTTACTTTCTGCTTTATCTTATAGATAGATCGATATAAGTATATTTAGATCTATATCTTGCGATGTATAGGGCAGATAATGTAAAGGTCATCTGTTTCTGTGACCCACGGTTAAAGAGTGTGCCTTACTAATGTCAGGTACCCATTAGAGCTGGTTAGACTCTTAAGATCCCAAAATTAAAAAGCCCGTCTTCATCAGAATTCGAAGCCGGGACCGCTCGGTTCGAAAGCCAAGTGCTTTACCCCTCAGCCACTGCTCCTCATTATGTTTAAAGAAGTATAGATTGCTATACATCTATGTATATTTTGTTTGCTTCTATTTTTTCCACTAATGTCCAAAACGCTGGAAAAAGGGGGGGGGGGCTTTTTAAGGACAAAAAATTTATGGGTTGTATTTGCATTGAATGTATTCCATATTTCTGAATCAATCAAGTTAAAATAAACATTTTTACCTAGATTTAAGAAATTATCATGATTTAATGAAATGACGTCGTTTGCACTTTTTTTTTTTGCGAAGAACGCAAGTGTCGATTGAAAACATTTCTTAGGAAGAAACAGTTCAACGTGACTACACTGTCTACAAGCTTCTTACTTCAGAACGAACATTTTCTTTCTAGTAAAGTAACATCTTTCTAATGAAGAGGCCGCTTCAAGACATCTTGTTGAACATTTATGTATTCAATGTGTTGTATTTCTCTGAACTAGTGAGCTCTCTGAGAGCAGGGCAAGAGGATCATCAGCGAATGTTGTGAAAGAGCCAAAAGGACTATCAGATTGAAAAGCATCAGAGTAAAAAATAAACCACAATGGCGGTGCCCTCGTGTTAACTATACCTGCATTTGATATTACATTGTTTACAGTAACCCTTGAGGTATTATATATGGACTAATCTTCAATGATTTCCTTTTTTTCAATAAGTAAGTCAAGCTGTATGGCTTTTTAATGACTAATTGTTTTTATTAAAAAAACGAACTGAATATACACACAAAATATAAAAGTTTACAAGTTTTACTTACTTTATCAATACGATTTCTGAATGTGTGGATTTTACCAAAAATATACATTTCAGAGAAATTGAAGGGACGTTCTGTTTGAGTGTTGGCAATTTTCTTTTTCGTTCTAATGTAAATGTTGATATACGCTTCAAACAATCTAGTCGGAAAGCCACACAAAAAAAACAACACTTAAATATTGATGTTTGACATTTCTCATTAGTTTCTCCTTAAATCTACGCATAAGCTAACTCTTCTATTTATCACACTTCCGTTCAAGTTCAATTGTGTTCACTTTTCATTTTTCTCGCTTTGACTTTCTATGTTTGAAAATAGTGAAGTTCTAGAAAACTCAGATCCTGGCAGTTGGCAGGAGGATAGAAAACCTGTTCTGCTTATCCACCACTTTCTAGAACTATTGAAGACTTTCTCACATTAGTAGACTAGTAGTTTTGAGTTTAGGCACATCGGCACAATTTAGGCCATGTCGTGCCCGTAATCCTTTAACGATCACTCTTCCTTTACATAGCAAGGGCTAAATTCTATACAGTTAAATCATTGAAAACAAGGTCTATTCACAGTTAAAATAGTAAAGGTAGTAAAAATTTAATAATTAGGTAAAAATCTTATGTAAATATTATATATTACAATTCAAAAATCAGATCTTCGTAGACAACCCCACCTCCCGGACAAAACCCAGTACTATAGATGGGAAACCACCGAACGAACCGAACTAGAACCTCACTTATGAACGAACCGAACGGAACTTTGAAACTACTCGGTACGAACCGAACCGAACGAACCCTCCTTTTCTTAACCAAACTAATTTTGCAATTTATACATCCCTTTTATTACATCCCTTTTATAAATACTTAAATATTTTATTTCAATTCTAATGATTCCAGTATACTTTGAAAACTTGGGAAGGGGGAGGGGGTATTTTGAAAACTTTAAAAAGAAAATAAAAAGCGGCGCGTTGGGATTCCCATGGGTTTTTACGTAAGTGCCGACTCTCGCCTGGCCTTGAATTTTCGCGGGCTGTTTGCAATATTGGTTTTGAGTCGAATAGGCGCCCTCTAATTAGATCTAGATCTAGACTCTTGTTCCTAGTAAGTAGAAAGTCAACATTAAAATATTTGACACTTTTATTTGAGTTGGCTGTTAGTTGAGAGTAGAATATTTTTTGCCGATTAGAGAGTGTAGATATAAATAAGTTCATTTGTTTTCTAGTTTAAAATAAATTTTAATTATCTATTATTTAGTGATTAATTTTTACAAAATTGTGAAGTATCCCATATTGGAATATAATTAGTGGCGTAGCAAGGGTGGGGGAGGAGGGGGAGAAATGGAAAATCCCCCCGTGCCCCCACTTGAGGGGGGCCTAAATTAGTGTTTTTTACAATAAATATTCAATATTACGCAAAATGCACAGGCCTCCAAAGAGGTCCAGCCCCTCCCGGGCCTTAAATGATGAAAAATTCCTAGCTACGCCCCTAAATTTTTTTTACTATTATTCTGTTTTGCATTATTGATCATCAGTTTTTTTAATGCAGCGTTTCTCAAACTTTGGATCCTCCCCCGTGGTTGGGGATGGCAAGTACCTTTAATTGGGAGATGGGGAGACGCAACTTCCTGACAAAAAGGGGTGTCAGAGTGTGTGTGTGCGTTTCCTGGTGGCGGTAAGAAGAGGTGTTTATGCATTGTGGATGATGAAATTAGCGTAATACAATGTGAAACGGCAGACAATCTTGAGACATGAAAGAGTAAAGACGTTGTTTTGTGGTGACCTAGATTTTGTTTAAATATCAGTATATTTCATTAATGTTACATCTCTATCTCAAGTTAGGCTATATTGAGTTGTTCACATAAGAAATGTATTTTAAAGTTTATTAAGTTTAAATATTATTATAAGGCTTGTCTTCGAGTCCGAATATTGGTGAGGAATGCAGTTTTTTCCATGGCTGCGCAGTCCCAGCTGTGACCTACATATTTTGCCACATCCATGGCAAGCATAACCACTGTCCGCAGGTGGTCGATTTAGTTTTTCTTTTCGCGTCTGCGTTTGTCCTCGGCAGCGGATATTCTTTTGGTCTCAAATGTGTATCCCGCGGCCTTCGGGAGTGAACTCCAACTGACTCGTTCTGAAGCCGCATGTAACCAGGTGCTCTCTTCTATGTCAGCTAAGCAAAGTTGACGCCTAAGCTGGTCTTTGAAGAGTTTCCGTGGGGCGCCTCTGTTAAGTCGACCACCTTTTAGCTCACACAAAAAAAAAAGACAGCCTATGGCATACGTTCGTCTCCCATACAGGATACGTGCCCTGCCCAGCGTAACTGTGGGACCATAAGAAGTCCCCGTATACTATCCTTACCGGTAAAAATATAAAACGCCTATATTGGTTCAATTGTACTAGCTGTATGTAAGCGACAAACCAACGACCAACTGACAAGGAGAGGGGACGTCGAAAAAAAATGTTTTATTTTCAGTGTAAAATTGCATGTTTAAAACTTAAAATATATTAAGTAGGATATGTCATTTTATCTTCAAATAAGACCTTGTCAACTGTAGACTGCTTTTTGCGAGGCGCGTATGCACAATATGGGTCAAAACGTTTTGAAGAAAACATTTTAAAACATCTCCGCTATTGAGATTCTTCTGCATTTTTTGTCTCAGAATAGTCGAATTTCTTCCGTATATTACAATTTATTTTAGTGACGATTTATGTGTGAAAAAAAAACTCGACAGTGACGTCTTTACACGAAGAATATTTGTTTAAAAAGATCACGTCCATTATAGAATTTCGTGCGCAATATGTAGGCCTACCTAGAATGTCCCTTGCATAATTCTATTGGCCAGGTCTGCCTCTTTATTATTAGATTTAATATGGCCCTCGACTATTTTTTATTCTGATGAATAGTGCGTTCTGAAAGAAAGCACATCGATATTAGCCTTTTTTTTTTTTTTAATTCTCTCTTCTTACTAAGAGAAAAAGGTAGGAATACGCTTAGCGCCGAGTCACGCTCGGAATTAAACCACTTGCCGACTTGAGCGAAAACCTGCCGCATCTTCAATTCTATCTCCATTAAGAAATTTTTACAACGCTTAAAATGTATGTAGGCAACATTATTTTGGAATGAGTATTGCCCATATGCCTATTATATATTGCAAACTATTTGTTTAATGTAAAAATTCAAATGAAAGTGTTTTAACTAATAAATTGCATTTACCTTATAACTTAATTTTGCTATTACATAATTTCATAACATCGAACCGAGCCGAACCCGAACTTTAGACCTAACCGAACCGAACCCGAACTATACTCGTCATCGAACCGAACTCGAACATAAATCTGACCGAACCGAACCCGAAGTTTAAAAGTTGGGTTCGATTCCCATCTCTACCCAGTACCTTCCCCGGGTCGACATTGTCGAATAGTAGGCCTATTTTTAAGGTGTGTGCTCTAAAAAAATGTTCTCCCTGACATCCTGGTATCTGGGGCAATCAATGAGGATATGTTACACGGTGAGGCGAGAGTCACAGTACTCAAAAAGTTGGGGCTCCTTTCTCTTCAGCACAAAGGAGTGCGTGATGTAGGTGTATATAAAGGAAAGAGATGAACTGCTTTACAGTTTTCATCTTTTAATCTCCCTGTAGCTGTAGGGCAAGTCAGTCATGGGAAGTCAGGAAGAGTCAGTCAGGGGGAGTCAGTTAGGGGGAGTCAGTCAGGGGGAGACAGTCAAGGGAAGTCAGTTAGGGGGAGTCAGTCAGGGGGAGACAGTCAGGGGAAGTCAGTTAGGGGGAGTCAGTCAGGGGGAGTCAGTCAGGGGGAGTCAGTCAGGGGGAGACAGTCAAGGGAAGTCAGTTAGGGGGAGTCAGTCAGGGGGAGTCAGTCAGGGGGAGACAGTCAAGGGAAGTCAGTTAGTGGGAGTCAGTTAGGGGGAGTCAGTCAGGGGGAGACAGTCAAGGGAAGTCAGTTAGGGGGAGTCAGTCAGGGGGAGACAGTCAGGGGAAGTCAGTTAGGGGGAGTCAGTCAGGGGGAGTCAGTCAGGGGAAGTCAGTTAGGGGGTCAGTCAGGGGGAGACAGTCAAGGGAAGTCAGTTAGGGGGAGTCAGTCAGGGGGAGTCAGTCAGGGGAGACAGTCAAGGGAAGTCAGTTAGGGGGAGTCAGTCAGGGGGAGACAGTCAAGGGAAGTCAGTTAGGGGGAGTCAGTCAGGGGGAGACAGTCAAGGGAAGTCAGTTAGGGGGAGTCAGTCAGGGGGAGACAGTCAGGGGAAGTCAGTTAGGGGGAGTCAGTCAGGGGAGACAGTCAAGGAAAGACAGTTAGGGGGAGTCAGTCAGGGGAAGTCAGTCAGGGGGAGTCAGTCAGGGGGAGTCAGTCAGGGGGAGACAGTCAAGGGAAGTCAGTTAGGGGGAGTCAGTCAGGGGGAGACAGTCAAGGGAAGTCAGTTAGTGGGAGTCAGTTAGGGGGAGTCAGTCAGGGGGAGACAGTCAAGGGAAGTCAGTTAGGGGGAGTCAGTCAGGGGGAGACAGTCAGGGGAAGTCAGTTAGGGGGAGTCAGTCAGGGGGAGTCAGTCAGGGGAAGTCAGTTAGGGGGTCAGTCAGGGGGAGACAGTCAAGGGAAGTCAGTTAGGGGGAGTCAGTCAGGGGGAGTCAGTCAGGGGAGACAGTCAAGGGAAGTCAGTTAGGGGGAGTCAGTCAGGGGGAGTCAGTCAGGGGAGACAGTCAAGGAAAGTCAGTTAGGGGGAGTCAGTCAGGGGGAGACAGTCAGGGGAAGTCAGTTAGGGGGAGTCAGTCAGGGGGAGACAGTCAGGGGAAGTCAGTTAGGGGGAGTCAGTCAGGGGGAGTCAGTCAGGGGAAGTCAGTTAGGGGGAGTCAGTCAGGGGGAGTCAGTCAGGGGGAGACAGTCAAGGGAAGTCAGTTAGGGGGAGTCAGTCAGGGGGAGTCAGTCAGGGGAGACAGTCAAGGGAAGTCAGTTAGGGGGAGTCAGTCAGGGGGAGTCAGTCAGGGGAGACAGTCAAGGAAAGTCAGTTAGGGGGAGTCAGTCAGGGGGAGACAGTCAGGGGAAGTCAGTTAGGGGGAGTCAGTCAGGGGGAGACAGTCAGGGGAAGTCAGTTAGGGGGAGTCAGTCAGGGGGAGTCAGTCAGGGGAAGTCAGTTAGGGGGAGTCAGTCAGGGGGAGTCAGTCAGGGGGAGACAGTCAAGGGAAGTCAGTTAGGGGGAGTCAGTCAGGGGGAGATAGTCAAGGGAAGTCAGTTAGGGGGAGTCAGTCAGGGGGAGTCAGTCAGGGGGAGTCAGTTAGGGGGAGTCAGTCAGGGGGAGACAGTCAGGGGAAGTCAGTTAGGGGGAGTCAGTCAGGGGGAGACAGTCAGGGGAAGTCAGTTAGGGGGAGTCAGTCAGGGGGAGTCAGTCAGGGGGAGTCAGTCAGGGGGAGTCAGTCAGGGGGAGTCAGTCAGGGGGAGACAGTCAAGGGAAGTCAGTTAGGGGGAGTCAGTCAGGGGGAGACAGTCAAGGGAAGTCAGTTAGGGGGAGTCAGTCAGGGGGAGTCAGTCAGGGGGAGACAGTCAAGGGAAGTCAGTTAGGGGGAGTCAGTCAGGGGGAGTCAGTCAGGGGGAGACAGTCAAGGGAAGTCAGTCAGGGGGAGTCAGTCAGGGGGAGACAGTCAAGGGAAGTCAGTTAGGGGGAGTCAGTCAGGGGGAGTCAGTCAGGGGAAGTCAGTTAGGGGGAGTCAGTCAGGGGGAGACAGTCAGGGGAAGTCAGTTAGGGGGAGTCAGTCAGGGGGAGTCAGTCAGGGGAAGTCAGTTAGGGGGAGTCAGTCAGGGGGAGTCAGTCAGGGGAAGTCAGTTAGGGGGAGACAGTCAGGGGGAGACAGTCAAGGGAAGTCAGTTAGGGGGAGTCAGTCAGGGGGAGTCAGTCAGGGGGAGACAGTCAAGGGAAGTCAGTTAGGGGGAGTCAGTCAGGGGGAGATAGTCAAGGGAAGTCAGTTAGGGGGAGTCAGTCAGGGGGAGTCAGTTAGGGGGAGTCAGTCAGGGGGAGACAGTCAGGGGAAGTCAGTTAGGGGGAGTCAGTCAGGGGGAGACAGTCAGGGGAAGTCAGTTAGGGGGAGTCAGTCAGGGGGAGTCAGTCAGGGGGAGTCAGTCAGGGGGAGTCAGTCAGGGGGAGTCAGTCAGGGGGAGACAGTCAAGGGAAGTCAGTTAGGGGGAGTCAGTCAGGGGGAGACAGTCAAGGGAAGTCAGTTAGGGGGAGTCAGTCAGGGGGAGTCAGTCAGGGGGAGACAGTCAAGGGAAGTCAGTTAGGGGGAGTCAGTCAGGGGGAGTCAGTCAGGGGGAGACAGTCAAGGGAAGTCAGTCAGGGGGAGTCAGTCAGGGGGAGACAGTCAAGGGAAGTCAGTTAGGGGGAGTCAGTCAGGGGGAGTCAGTCAGGGGAAGTCAGTTAGGGGGAGTCAGTCAGGGGGAGACAGTCAGGGGAAGTCAGTTAGGGGGAGTCAGTCAGGGGGAGTCAGTCAGGGGAAGTCAGTTAGGGGGAGTCAGTCAGGGGGAGTCAGTCAGGGGAAGTCAGTTAGGGGGAGACAGTCAGGGGGAGACAGTCAAGGGAAGTCAGTTAGGGGGAGTCAGTCAGGGGGAGACAGTCAAGGGAAGTCAGTTAGGGGGAGTCAGTCAGGGGGAGTCAGTCAGGGGGAGACAGTCAAGGGAAGTCAGTTAGGGGGAGACAGTCAGGGGGAGACAGTCAAGGGAAGTCAGTCAGGGGGAGACAGTCAGGGGGAGACAGTCAAGGGAAGTCAGTTAGGGGGAGTCAGTCAGGGGGAGACAGTCAAGGGAAGTCAGTCAGGGGGAGTCAGTCAGGGGGAGACAGGCAAGGGAAGTCAGTTAGGGGGAGTCTACCGGTCCGTCAACTCGTCTTATATCCTCCCTCTATCCCCAGGATGACTTGGTCTGTCAGTCAAGCTTTACAGACAAGTTCAATTTTTCAAAACAAAATTATTTTAGTCTGTCTTAGGATAGCACACCGAAACACATTATTTTAGTGTAGGAAAATTGGCTACCTGATACAGTGCTTCAGTCTTGTATATAACTCGTTTTTCGGCATATCCCATAGTCTTGTTGTTCCATGATCAGAAACATAGTTCTTACAGCTTGTAACTATTTGGTTTGTGATCTAACACAGATAGACATTAACATTTAGTATCTTCGAAGTTAAACTTTTAATATCAACCTAACAGATTTAAACATGATATTCAACTAATAGATTTAAACATGATATTCAACTAACAGATTTAAACATGATATTCAACTAACAGATTTAAACATGATATTCAACTAACAGATTTTAACATGATATTCAACTAACAGATTTAAACATGATATTCAACTAATAGATTTAAACATGATATTCAACTAACAGATTTAAACATGATTTTCAACTAACAGATTTAAACATGATATTCAACTAACAGATTTAAACATGATATTCAACTAACAGATTTAAACATGATATTCAACTAATAGATTTAAACATGATATTCAACTAACAGATTTAAACATGATATTCAACTAATAGATTTAAACATGATATTCAACTAACAGATTTAAACATGATATTCAACTAACAGATTTAAACATGATATTCAACTAACAGATTTAAACATGATATTCAACTAACAGATTTAAACATGATATTCAACTAACAGATTTAAACATGATATTCAACTAACAGATTTAAACATGATATTCAACTAACAGATTTAAACATGATATTCAACTAATAGATTTAAACATGATATTCAACTGTACCTTGACAAATAAACTGGAGACCTTGTCAGTACTAGTATAATAGGGTGAGAAGTTGTAGATTAATCGAATGGTGCCAATAAGACCCGATAATTTGTCTAACATGTTGATCTGTAAAATAATAATACAGTTGAGCACTACTAAAAATGATGAAATAAAAAAAATAAACAAAGTTTAATGAGTCAGAAGATATAAATGTCTGACCAAAAAGCTAGTGGCTGTGTAAAACATTTCTTTATGAACATCTGGGCAGAGTCAATGGTAGAGTGATACAGAATAGCAAGTTAGAAAACGAATTCAAGAGTCAACAATAACTATTTTGTCTAGGCTTATATAATATGTAGCAGGTATAAGTAGTATAAGTATTAACTACGAAATTCCCTTCGGATGCTTCTGCAACTGACTTGGTGCCAAATGTAACGCGAAGGTCGAGCAAGGTCGAGAGAGGATCATGACACAGGGGGCCACCCATGACCCCTTTATCTAAGGCCCAGGAATGCGCCCCAAAGAGGAAACTCTGGTGCAGCTGCAAAGCGGCTAAAACAACACGGGAGACAACAGTTACGAGTTATAAGTCCAACTCATTGGCGTAATGTATGGACGCCACGGGTTGTCTCTGACGGTGGGAGAGGTCTTCGCGCCTAATTGATTAGCTACCACACGCCTCAACTTAGCAGCCCCCAGTCAGTTAGGTGCTAATCCGCCACAGCCTTCCTGCTCTAATTTGTGCTTAGAGCGTAGTTTCAAACGATAAGTAGGCTGAAAACTTGCACAAAGCAACAAAAGAAGGAAAATTAAAATTGAAAAGGAAATTCCTGTTAAAAAAATTCCTCTCATATGACTGGCCACATAGAGCGTCAGGACAATGTGTCCTGGTCTCACAGATGAACTACGGCAGGTTGACGATGCAAGAAAGAAGACTAAGCACTGACATTGACTCTTCAAGAAACCCGACTGGTCGAAGACGGCATGCTCCGTGAGGATGATTACACTTTCTTTTGAAAGGAAAAGCACAGAATGAGACGCGAATGCATGACGTGGGTATTGCTGTCAACACCAGTCTATTTCCCATGACAGTCCTTCCAGTTGGTGGCTCGGAACGGCTACTAAGCAAAAATATGATGACAACATCTGGAAAAGTCACTGCTGACATGTAGCTATCAAAGCGCGTACTGATCACACTTTTGTGTCCTGCCAGACAAGACTGCTGCCTACTAAGATCCACACATGTCAGGGAAAAAGAAAACAACCCCTGAATACTGCAAGCACAAACAATCCTGATCTTCACATTGAATTTACAAACAAATTAGAGGAAGCTTTTAAAAACTCTTCAGTGACTGAGGTAGAAAAAGCTGGACGTTCATACGTGATGCTATGTACAAAACATAATCAATTGTCTTTGGGAACAAAACAAAGAACAATGATATTTGATATTTTGGGTTTTTGGCACATCGGCACAATTTAGGAAAAACGAGGACTTGTTTGAAGCAACTCTGTCAGAAATTGAAACTGCCACTAGAAATAACAGATTAGCCATGCTAAACTACAAGAGGGAGCCCACCCCAAGCAACTTATAAGCGTTCATATCTACACGAAAAAACGCCCAAAGAATAGCGAGACAGTGCGCTAACAAATACTGACAGGACCTATGTTAAAACATCAAATCTTGTGCCAACTGTGATAACATCAGAGGACTATATGAGGGCATCAAAAAAGCCTTTTGACTTCACACCAGCAAGTGTGTCCCACTCAAGTCAAAAGATGGTTCAATCATCAGTGATCGTGCACTCCAAATGGAGCGATTGGTAGAACACTATGCAGACTTTCACCAGATTGAAAATGCCATCCCGTCAAGTGTTTTGTCTAACTTCCCATCACGTTCAGTTTTGAAAGAATTAGAGAAAACGCCCTCAGTAAAGGAACTGAGGACATCCAACATACGGGAAGTACTGGGAGGAGATGGTATTCATTCAGAAGCCATTTAGGCAGGAAAGCATGCCCTAATCAAGCCATTCCAGGAAATGCTAAGCTTGTGCTAGGATAAAAAAATGATCCCCCAGGAATTGAAGGACCCAAACATAGTAACAATGTACTAAAATAAAGGTAACCGCTCCGATTGTAACAGGTATAGAAAGAAGCATCTCACTTCTTAGCATAGTTGGAAAGGCTCATGCTGGAGTGATACTGAGGCGGAGGCAGATCTTGGCAGAACGAATTTACCCAGAATCGCAGCGTGGCTTTAGGGCGGGTAGATCCACAACAGATATGATTTTCTCCCTGTGGCAGCTACAGGAGAAGGGCAGAGAACAAAAGCAGTCCCTCTTTATAGCTTTTATTGAATCGACCAAGGCGTTTGACCTTGTCAGCAGAACCGGTCTGTTTTCACGTATTGGAGAGAATTGACTGTCCAAACCAGCTACAGTGTCATTTTGAGCCGAGAAGGTGTTTATCAGAAAAAAATGTGACTATGCAAAGTGGTGTATACAATTGAAAGGATTATATAAGTTTTATAAGAGGTTATATTTATTAGTGGTGGCTGGAGGAACACATCATAAACATGTTTTATGGTTTCAAAACTAAATAAATACATAATAAAAGCTTTCCTCTTTTTATCAACATTGGAATTGTGAAATAAAAAAACAGAAATGTCTTAGCTAAGTTCTCTAATCTCTAGTATATTAGTCTGAGCCAACCCTTAATATTGCATTTATTAATGAATGAATTATCATTCATTGATGAATGTAAAAAATTTATTTAGATTTTTTTTTATTTACTGACTTCCTGTTTCATGTAGAACGTGATAATCTTCTCTATTGAAGTATTTTTTGTAACTATAAGATATGAGTTTTGAAGTGACGTCTGCAAATAAGATTTGAGTTTTGAAGTAACGTCTGCAATCTATAAGATTTGAGTTTTGAAGTAACGTCTGTAACTATAAGATTTTAGTATTGAAGTGAAGTCTGCAATCTATAAGATTTGAGTTTTGAAGTAACGTCTGTAATCTATAAGATTTGAGCTTTGAGTTAACGTCTGTAATCTATAACATTTGGGTTTTGAAGTAAATTGAGTTTTGAAGTAAATACTAAAAGATTTGTAATGACTCACAGGCTGACATCTGTATAGTGGCTCGCAATATTTCTCTAGTGTATACAGATATTTGGTATTATCTCGAGCTTCGTTAGCTTGATCAGTAATTTTCATATCAAGTTCTCTCCATTCAGACATCACAGGAGATTTGCAAATATGCAGAATGTGAAACACAGTTTTGGCTTGCCTAGAGCGAATCTGTTGAAGTAGGTAGCTGAAATGGGCCGTACGTCCAAGCCAAAATTCCAGCTCTTTCTTTGGACCTATATCGTCGGCTTCACGTCTAATGCGTCCTGCGGCATTTAACAGCTGTAACAAGTTTGTAAGAATTAACATAGATGAAAATAAAAGAATTCTTGTCAATTTAATTTACACTAGCTTAAATATTCTTGATATTATGCAATATAAATACATTATACGATTTATTAAATAGATAGATAGCTCCAACTGTAAGAGGTTCTATTGTAAAAGTCAAATAGTATTTTAAATGTTGAAAAAGAAATGCTTTAATACAAAAATATTTCCATGTCCACAAATTTCAAACTTAAGACTTACATTACCTATTACGTTACCTACCTACAGTAGTAATTAAATTACCTGCGTACATTATATACCTACATTCAAGTCCGGCCCTAACAGATGCGAGGCCCTATGCGAAACAGATTGCGCGGGCCCCATCTGGGTAGGGATAAACATAATGTCAAAATTAAGATTTTGTATTAGAAAATACATTCGTCTTTGCAACACATTTTTATTAAATGAAAGCTGACAATGCCGTTTTTTTTTTATTGCGGGTAGGATAGGCACCCCAAAAAAGGACAATTTTGTCTATTTTTATGAGATTTGTAAGTTTTTAGGAGGCTTTAATAATTTCAGATTTCCAAGACTTTTTCCTATCTTTTGCTATATCAGAATTCCAGGACTTTTTCGTATCTTTTGCAATTTCAGAAGATTTTCAGAACTTTTTCATATCTTTTGCAATTTCAGGAGATTTCAAGGAAGTCTTGGAAAATCAGGAGAAACCTTTTATTATATATATTTACTCATTTACAAGCAGAATTAGCGCGGGGCCCACTGCGCCGCATAGGTTGCAGTGCCCTTAGACCGGCCCTGCCCACATTATAAATCTACATTACATACCTACATTAACTGACTACATTATATACCTAAATACATTATCTGCCAACCTTATATACCTACATTACCTGCATGCATTACCTATCTAGCTCATTAAATGAATAAATGGCATTACCATTTCAACTTGTTGACACCACAGATTAACCATTTCTTCTGCAAGTGATATGATGACTTTGGATTGTGCAGCAGCTAAACAGTCGGCAACGGTCGTGATTCCAGCCAGTATAGTCATTTGATCTGGATCCAATGTTTTTAATTCAACCATTTCATTCACATGTTTCTCTGCCCCTTTATATAACAAATAGATTACAAGTTTACTTCAAATTATATGCTCAAGCTAAATAACGTTGTAGGCCTACAGAAGAATATTTCTCAAACCGATAAACATGTGATAGTTGTATTATGTTTGTATATACTAGAACTTTTCAAACTTTATCAACTAAATATTATAAGTCTACTATCAGCTTGATAACTTCTCTGAATTGAAATATCTTGCTAATATCAGCAGGTCTCTTAACTGAAACAACTTGGACAACGTACACTGAGTGTGCTGAATAAAGTCATCGACACTGACGAACAGTTCATTATAGGTGCAGTAATTTTGATCAGAGATGTGTTTATTTAGTGCCCAATATTTCAGGTGATGAAGAGCTGGATAGTATGTCCTAGACACGCTGTCCGAGAAGACACCAAGAATAGTACTTCCAGCTTTCATTGTAAAACTTCCAGCAATGACTTCCTGCATTAACAAACAAACAAAATGTATTACAAGAGTACAAAGAGAATTTTTGTATCACACAAACTAAGGAATATTAAAGCCATGATTTTCATTTGATTGTCTAAAGTAATAACACTAAGAAGCATTTGGCATTGCTTTTAGTCTCGAGCAGAATAATTTTCTTTTGTAAAGGCAGCACAGAAAGGAACTATTTCCCCAAAATTTATAGCATGGTACTTTGTGCAGTGGCGTGCCTTCCGTGTACACAGGGAGATATGTTTTATCCCCCCCCCCCAAAAAAAAAAGGGTCCAAAATACACCTGTAGTATTTCATTTAAAAATGATGCTTTTATGTTTGTGAAAAACCACAACTGCTTGCATGGTTCATTTTACAAATTAAATGTTTCGCTTTCAGAAAAAAGCCGCTGCATCAGAATTTGAACGATCTAAAATATCGGTGACCGGTCATTTCATCCCCTGGTCATTTCATCCCCGGCCACTTCATCCCCGGTCATTTCATTCCCTGGTCATTACATTCCGGTCACTTCATCCCCGGTCATTTCATCTCCTGGTCATTTCATCCCCTGGCCATTTCATCTCCTGGTCATTTCATCCCCGTTCTCTTCTTCCCCGGTCATTTCATCCCCTGGCCATTTCATCCCCTGTCATTTCATCCCCTGGTCATTTCATCCCCAGTCACTTCATCACCGGTCATTTCATTCCCTGGTCATTTCATCCCCTGGCCATTTCATCCCTTGGTCATTTCATCCCCGTTCTCTTCATCCCCGGTCATTTCATTACCTGGTCATTTCATCCCCCGGTCATTTCAGCCCCAATTAAATATTTTTCTTTTTCATTGTTAATTGTGCTGTTAAGGCTTTGACTTTAAGCCCTCATTACATCTCATATATCGACGTCTACTATCTCGTACAAGAACAAAGGAGATGGTCATAACGGAGCTTCTCTATGCCGATGATTGCGCCCTGCTAGCTCACAATGAACATGACCTCCAGAACGCGGTAAACGAATTTGCATACGCTGCCGCCTCTTTTGGACTATCTATAAACCTCGGGAAAACAGAAGTAATGTTCCAGAAGTCACCCAATGAAACATACTCAGCCCCAAGGATCACAGTAAACGGACAGCCCCTTAACGTGGTAGGCCACTTCACATATCTAGGTAGTATAGTGTCAAATGACGCCTCACTTTCAAGAGAAGTTTATAACCGTCTGGCCTTCAGGCGAGAGTCTGGAAGAACAAATCGCTCCGCCTGCCTACAAAAATCAATATCTACCAGGCGGATGTTCTCTCAACCCTTCTATATGGCTCTGAGACATGGACACTATATAAAAAACAACTTAGACTTCCTGAGCGCTTTCACCAAAGATGCTTGCGCTCCATCATTAACATACGGTGGCAGGACCGCATTACAAACAGCGATGTACTTGCGAACGCCGGTATGGACAGTATAGAGGGACTTCTTGTGGTCCGACAACTACGCTGGGCAGGGCACGTATCCCGTATGGGAGACGAACGTATGCCAAAGGCAGTCTTTTTTTTGTGTGATCTAAAAGGTGGTCGACGTAACAGAGGCGCCCCACGGAAACGCTTTCAAAGACCAGCTTAGGCGTCAACTTTCCTTGGCTGACATAGAAGAGAGCATCTGGCTGCATGCGGCGTCGGAACGAGACAGCTGGAGGTCACTCACCAAGGCCACGGGATACACATTTGAGACCAAAAGAAAATCTGCTGCCGAGGTCAAACGCAGACGACGAAAAGAAAACCTAAATCGACCACCTGCGGACAATGGTTATGCTTGCCCTGGATGTTGCAAAATATGTAGATCACAGCTGGGGCTGCGCAGCCACATGGAAATACTGTATTCTTCATTAATCTTCGGACTCGAAGACAAGCCTTATTATTATTATTATCCTGCGCATGACGTAATGATCGAAGGCCTAGGTTTGGTGAAAGTAGTGAAAATCATTTGAGAGATAGAAGTGCGATTAGAATAATTATGACAGTGCCGCTGATAACCAAGGTTTGGTGGAAGTACGACCATGTTTCACTTTATTTTATTTTTCAATCGCTCTTTCTTGAAAATGGGATCGTCCTTTTTAGCCGTCTGTACTTACAATCGGTAGCCTATCTATCTTATTGGTGTAGATCAGTGGTCTTCAACGGGGGCGCTTACGCCCCCTTAAGGGCGTTTTCGAGATTTGGGGGGGGGCAGCCAAAGGGGCGGTAAGGGGGCCCCTCTACACAATAGGGGGCGGTAAAGGGGCGCTTGGCATAAAGGGGGAAAGAAGAAACTAAAGTTGCATTGTAACAAAACAAAAACAAAAACTTCAACATTAAAGCTGGCAAAGTACATTTAGATAAGTTATAATTAAGTTGCTTCTAATTTAAGAACAGAAACAACGTTGGAAAATGAGTTCGGGAATCCCATTTTCTATTTTTAAATTCTTACTCTTTTGATAGAGTATCTAGTGTCCATAGATCTTGCGAGCATACGCGTTAATGATTTGATAAACAAAGTAGGTAATGCGCCTTTTAGGTTATAGTTTATTTTATCTACAAATGTTAATATATTGATATGTAAATGTTAATTGAAAAAAAAGTTAGAACTAACATTCAAGTAGAATAATTTTACCTTTTTTGTTAAACAAAAAAAACAACATTGACAAAGTGTTGTTTCGAAAACTCACTGGTATGTAATGGAGTATTGGTAAGAGTTTTAGTGAAATACCATTAGATAAAAAGTATTCCAATGTTCTACTTTGAATGACAGCATTTTCAGATGAGATTATGGAACCTAGTCGGCTTCACGAACATATAGCAATATCCAAAAATAATTTAAGAATATTTATGAACAATTATAAAAATCTACTATTAAACAATATTAAAAACAAAAAACGGAAAAAGCAGGATATGTTTTAGTGGCTTCTTAAAAAAAATGCATAGCTTTTTAAAAATTCTTATGATATTGTTTGAAAATTATTTAAAACTAAAAAAAAATTTTAAAAACATATGTTACACAAAAAGACTATTTTTCTGTTAGTGATGAAATATAATTTCGAAATTGTCTAGCTATGTAGCTTAAGACGACTTATAGGGAACAATCAGTGGTTGGACAATGTCTTCAAAAGCAATATACATTGAGGGACAGATATATTCACTATTCACCTTGTGAGTTATGATACACAGGCAACATCTTAAGAAAAGTTTAGCCCGCAATTTCATTTCTAGTTGAATCTAATTATAAAAAATATCAGGTGACCGAGCCTCGCTCGGAGGAATAATTTGTTAAGGAAGGATATATCCGAAGTCATTTTGGGAATATTGTTGTAATTACGAAAATGAACGATCGGGTAAAGACTATCAATTCGAAGAGTTGCTTTTCGTTCTGTCAGTTCTCAATGTAATTGTACATGGCGATTTGAATAAAAAGTCCCCCCCCCCAACAGTAGGCCTATAGAAAACCACAGCTGACGTCTTAACGTTTTACATTGCTTCTATTAGGCTATTATAGGCTTGGAAGAAAGTCTTTGCAGTGTAACTTCTAAAATGGTTACTTTCTGACATGTAATATTGCAATTAATATATTCATTATGGCTCTGAGACATGGACACTATACAGAAAACAACTAAGACTTCTTGAGTGCTTTCACCAAAGATGCTTGCGCTCCATCATGGACTTACGGTGGCAGGACCGCACTACAAACAGCGATGTCCTTCCCAACGCCGGTATGGACAGTATAGAGCCACTTCTTATGGTCCGACAGTTGCACTGGGTAGGGCACGTATCCCGTATGGGAGACGAACGTATGCCAAAGGCAGTCTTTTTTTGTGTGAACTAAAAGGTGGTTGACATATCAGAGGCGCCCCAGGAAACGCTTCAAAGACCAGCTTAGGCGTCAACTTTCCTTGGCTGACATAGCAGAGAGCACCTGGTTGTATGCTGCCTCCTAACGAGACAGCTGGAGGTCACTCACAAAGGCCACGAGATTCACATTTGAGACCAAAAGAAAATCCGCTGCCGAGGACAAACGCAGACGGCGAAAATAAAATCTAAATCGACCACCTGCGGACAATGGTTATGCTTGCCCTGGATGTGGTAAAATATGTAGGTCACAGCTGGGGCTGCGCACTCACGGGATATACTGCATTCATCACTAATCTTCGGACTCGAAGACAAGCCTTATTATTATGGCTTTAGTAAGAATCATCAAGTGATGCAAAATCTCTACGTTATAGTGTAAAACGTGCACCTAGTAACAAAGTAAAATCGCGCATTTATTCCTAAGAGTTAAAAACATCGCGTTTGTATTCTAAAGAAGCGTTATTCTGAGGCATCTCTATTACTCCGACAACCTTTCAGCTTACTAAAAATAAAACATTGCCAAAAATATGTTTGTTCCCATACGGAATAAGTGACCCGCAATGCGTGACTGTCGAATTATAAGAAGTTCATACCATTTAGCAAGAATATCGCTGTTTGTACTGCGGTCTTTGGTGAAGTCGTTCAAGAAGTCTTAGTTGCTTTCTATAAAGTGCTAATGTCTCAGATCCACACAGACGGGTTGAGAGAATCACTGGTTGACACTGATTTTTGTAGACAGGCGGAGCGATTTATTTCGCCACACTCTCGCTTGGAGGCGTCCAAAAGCTATACTATCCCTGATCACATATCAACCTCCTTTAAAGTAGTTTAAAGCAATGCGTCATTTTTTAAATTTTTTTTTTCAAAATGGCGCTGCACTGTCTGCAATTTGTGCTTTCATTATTATTTCTTTGCTGGATGTATATTGAATGTTCTTTTGTAATTAGTTATCCAGATGAAGACTTCTGTTTTCAAGGTTGGTTCCACAATGAGTATTTACATTAAACGTTTTACTAGATCTAGATTTGTTTAACTTTGGTTATTTGGTTAGAAATAAAAGAAGAAAATGGCGACCCAAGATGGCGGCCGATCTAGTACTAGATCTATTCATTATAGTAAAGATCAACTCCTCGAACTTCGTTCAAAGAGGAAGCCTCTGCCACCATGTTATGCACATTTAAATTGTCTCTACCCTGCCTCTATTAGTACAAGGAAAAGAGGGAAAAAAGGAGGACTACGGCAAAGACTGAGAAGAAGAGGTTTTCGCCCACCACTTCCTACGATTATTCTAGCTAACGTCCGCTCAATATGAAATAAAGTGGATGAGATATGTGCCTATGTACGCTACGCCCACGTTTTTAGGGAAAGTTGTCTATTGGCTTTTACTGAGACATGGTTAGAGGAGGATGACAACGACAACCTGATTGCTATTGATGGTTTCTCTTGCGTGAGATCTGACAGAACGGCTGAGTCTAAGAAGAAGAAAGGTGGGGGGCTTTGTGTGTACATCAACCTCAAATACTGTACCAACTACACGGTTAAAAAGAGAATGTGCTGTCCGGATCTAGAACTACTGGCGCTCTAATTGAGACCTTTTTATTTGCCACGTGACTTTGGTGTTATTGACATAGTCCTGGTTTTTGTTCCGCCTACAGCCAAGACGGAAGTTGCAGCTGCTATCATCGCTGACGTAGTGCATGAGTTTCAGACAAGGTCACCGGACGCACCAGTAGTTATACTGGGCGATTAAAAAAAAAACACCTTGAAGGTTGACCTACCCACCTTCTACCAACACATCTCATGTCCGACAAGAGAGAACAGAACTCTGGACTTATGTTACTGTAACATCAAAGGAGCATTCACATCTCGTGAAAAGCCACCACTAGGATCATCGGACCACAAAACAATACAACTGCTGCCTCTACTTACCGTACGAAACTTAAAGAAGGAAAAATCATTCAAAAAAACGTACAAGAATGGACTTAAGACAATAGTCTCAAACTACAGGGATGTCTAGACTGCACTGACTGGAATTTGTTTAAAGAGACCACTTCAAATCTGGAAGAATGGGTCGACGCAGTGACAAATTACATCAAATTCTGTGAAAACATGTGTGTCAGTACTAAGAGTATCAATATCTACCCCAACAATAAACCATGGGTCACTGCAAAAATAAAACGGGAATTAATCAAAAAGAAAAGAGCATATATGAGTGGCGATGGACAGACAAGGAAACGAAATCTCAACGTCGTTCTTGAGGAAGGGAGGAGAAACTACCGCACCAAGCTGGAAGACTCAATTAATACAAGTGACATGAGACAGGCGTGGGGCATCATGAACAAAATGGCAGGAGCACAAGTCAAAATTTAAAATAATCTTGCTACAAGAGACGAAAAAACATTAGCCAACGAGTTAAATGATTTTTATTGTCGCTTCGACAATACTATAGGCCCTTGAGGATGTCAATGTTAAAAACTGTTCAGAATTAGCGATTACTAAAGAGCAAGTTTGTAACATTTTTAAAAACGTCAACCCAATGAAAGCTGGTGGGCCTGATGGAATAAAAGGGCGAATCTGAAAAGAATGTGCTGAACAACTAGCTGAACCTTTCCAAGAGATTTTTTCTACTTCATTACTAAACCATGAGATACCACCTGTGTGGAAGTCATCTATAATTGTACCTGTGCCAATAGTTTCCAAACCGAAGGAAATGAATAACTATAGACCTGTTTCACTTACTTCCATTGTGTCTAAATGTTTAGAAAAATTGGTTCAAATGTTTCTTCTGAATTATCTTTGTAATAAGTTAGACCCTCTACAATTTGCTTACCAAAAGGGTAAAGGTGTAGACGATGCCATCCTAAATATTTTAAATTGTGTCTAAAAACATCTGGACTTACCGAACACTTATGTAAGATTGTTCTTTATTGATTTCTCATCAGCTTTTAACACTATACAACTTCATTTACTCATTGAAAAGATGAAAGCGTTGCAGATTAGTCCATACATAATACTATGGGCTAATGAATTTTTGACCCAGAGAGCTCAGAGGGTTAGGGTAAACAATGAACGCATAGTTAACACAGGGGCGCCCCAGGGGGGCTGTGACATCGCCATTGTGGTTCATTTTGTACACCAATGATTTTCAATCCGATAGTTCTTGTTGCTCCTTCACAAAATTCGCTGATGATGCGGCTCAGACGTAAATGAATATTTCAAAGAAATAGAACACATTGAAAAATACTGCAAAGATATTTTTTTATTATTAAATGTAAAAAAAAAACAAAGAAATGATAATCGATTTTCGTAGGGACAAAAAGGAAAATGATATTGTTTCTGTAGCTGGAGAGACTATTGAAATTGTGCAAACCATTAAATACCTTGGTACTATCCTAGACAATAAACTAAATTTTACTGCAAATACTGATTATATCAGCAAAAAGGGCAGCAAAGATTACGATTACTAAGAAAACTGTCCTCGTTTAATGTTAGTGAAAAGGCCTTGGCTATGTTTTATCACGCTCACATCTGCAATATTTTAAGTTTCAATATCACTGCCTGGTATGGCAATCTGAGCATTAAAAATAAAAATAAACTTTATAGAATAATAAATGCTGCTGGTAAAATTATTGGCAAAAAACAAAACCCATTTGGGCAGTTGTTTGAGACAAACATCTATAAAAAGCTAACAAGATCCTCGAAATAAAGAATTACCCTTTGTGTCAGGATTTTGTGATTTTACCATCACAAAAGAGATACAAGACACTGATAGAAAAGACAAACAGACACAAACACTCTTTTGTTCCCCTGGCAATCAAATCATTAAATAAGAACAATCTGGTATAAACTTTGTCACATGTAAATTATGAGTGAGTCTGGTGTGAATGTACACTTTGGTTTCTTTATAGTTATGTTTTTTGTTTGGTGTAATGCACAAATTGTAAGACAAATTTCCATACGGATAATAAAGATTATTATTATTATTATTATTATACTATGGTTCGCAGATATGTAAAGTTGTCTACCACGTTAAGGGATGCCTATTCGAGCTGATCTTTGGGGCTGAGTAGATTTTATTGGGTGACTTCTGGAATAAGACTTCAGTTTTACCGAGGTTTATAGGTTAACCAAAAAAAGCAGCAGCGTGATGAAAATTCGTTGACCGCGAGCTGGATGTCATCAGGGCATGCCTTAGGCCTATGCCGCCGCAGTGGATCCCTATAGTTCAAAAGCCCCGCGCTAATTCTATGTGTTAATTATATAATTAAATTATTATTAATTATAATAGGGTTCCCGTGGTCTCCTTGTTTTCAAGGAGCTCCTGGAAATCTCATAAAACTCATAAAAATGTCCTTAAAAAGACAAAATTGTCATTTTGGGGTGTCAATCAATATGGTAAACGCCAGTCCTACGCGTGATATAAAAAACGGCATCGTCAGCTTTCATTTAATAAAAATGTAGTGCAAATACGAATTTATTTTCTAAACAAAATCTTTATTTTCACTCATTATCCTTATCCATACCCTTACTGGTCCGCGCGCAATCCATTGCACATAGGGCCCCCAAATGTTAGGGCCGGCCCTGGTTGTGAAGTAAGGCATAGATAAGCTGCAATGTTGTCAAGCTTTGAAGTCTACCGTCCCTTACCAAAAACATAGGAAATTGTCATAACACAGCTTATCTATGCCTTACTTGCACACACCTAACATGATAACCAGGGCCGGCCCTAACATTTGCGGGTTCCTATGTGAAATGGATTGCGCGCGGCCCAACCAGGGTAGGGATTAGGATCAGGATAATAAGTGAAAATGAAAATTTTGTATTAGAAAATAAATTCGTCTTTGCATTAAATTTTTATTAAATGAAAGCTGACGATATTTGCACACCACCATGGACATACGGTGGCAAGACGCACTACAAACAGCGATATTCTTGCGAAATGGTATGAACTTCTTACAGTCCGATAGTCACGCTGGGCAGGGCACTTTTTTTTTAGTGAGCTGAAAGGTGGTCGGCGTAACAGAGATGTCCCACAATATCGCTTCTTTGGAATACTAACGCGATGTATTTAAATCTCTTAGGCCTTAGGAAAAAATTTAGAGACTTTGCATCACTTGATGCTTCGAACTACAGCCATAAAAAATTAACTAATTACAATATTAAATGTCAGAACGTAGCCATTTTAGAAGTTACACTGCAAATAATTACCTAATAGTTTTACGCAAAAGATGCAATGTAAAACGACACGACGTGAGTTGTGGTTTGTCTAAACTGTAGGTGGACTTTTCGTAATTACAAAAATATTTCCAAAATGACTTCGGATATACATCCTTCTCAGTGGCGTAGCATCCATGGCGCGAAGGGTTCAATGAACCCGGGCCCACGACCATTTAAGGGCCCACACCCGATGGTGTAACAACCATGGGGCTAGGACCGGATTTACCTCTATGCAACATGCTCTAGCTTAGGGCCATCAAGAAATATTTAGTAGTTACATGCAATATCAGGAGCACCATATCTCAAATAGTTTAAAGCCTTTCAACTCTAAATAAGGCACTGCATGGCGCGTATGGGTTTCATATCACCTGGTCCCATGACTAATGACCGATTGTGGCCTGCCATACACTGCAATTTTGTAAAAAATGGTTAAAAAATTTAAGTTTCCTTAAAATATCCTAAACGTCATATCAAACTTGATATTAATATCAAAACATCAGGTTCATTGTAATGTGGTGACGTTGTGTTGGTGGTGACATTAGGGTCCCATTCTTTCGTTTTTTTCCCTCTATGTTAATTAAACCGTTGATAGAATTACCTTTTTTTCTGCTTTTTTTTTAAATTTAATTAAGCTTTTTTTTTTTCAGTTTTCTATTAGTAGAAGTTTAGATTCTGACTTAAACTTAGCTATTAAACAAGCCAAAGAAACATCCTGTAGATTCTGACTTAAACTGAGCTATTAAACAAGCCAAAGAAATATCCTGTAGATTCTGACTTAAAACTTAGCTATTAAACAAGTCAAAAGAAACATCCTGTAGATTCTGACTTAAACTTAGCTATTAAACAAGCCAAAAGAAACATCCTGTAGATTCTGACTTAAACTGAGCTATTAAACAAGCCAAAGAAACATCCTGTAGATTCTGACTTAAACTGAGCTATTAAACAAGCCAAAAGAAACATCCTGTAGATTCTGACTTAAACTGAGCTATTAAACAAGCCAAAGAAACATCCTGTAGATTCTGACTTAAACTGAGCTATTAAACAAAGCCAAAGAAACATCCTGTAGATTCTGACTTAAACTGAGCTATTAAACAAGCCAAAAGAAACATCCTGTAGATTCTGACTTAAACTGAGCTATTACACAAGCCAAAGAAACATCCTGTTTTGTTACTTAGGGAAACGTTCAAGATGTCCACTTTGAAGCTACTGATCGTGACGGAATTGGGGACGGGGGGGGTTAAAACAACAATTTTTACTGTAGAGCGATAATTATATTTATCGTGGAATAGTGTCTTTCACTTGAATGGCTGCTTTGTCGTCTGGTATGGGCACTGGAAAGTCGTTCAGATGGTCTCGAGTCTCTGACACAGCACCAATGTTGTTTGTTTTCCAACCGAATCATCAAAACGAAGAAAGATAGGCCTTCTAATGACTTAATGACTTAACATCAACAAGTTTGCCAAACAAACAAACAACATGAACGACTGTGGGCGGTGGATCATGCTAAGAGCGCATTGAAGAAGTTGATAATTACTGGCTGAAAGTAACTCATCGCATAATGAATGTTAGTTTTAACTTTAGAGATTTGTGATTTGTGATTTGGGCACATCGGCACAATTTAGGCCATGTCGTGCCTGCAGTCCCTCAAGGGCCACTCTCCCTCCACACAACAAAGGTCAAATTCTATACCGTCAAATAATTAAAATCAAGGTCTATTTACAATTAAAATAGTAGAGGTAGTAAAAATTTAATAATTTGGTAAAAATATAATGTAAAAGGTACAGAGTTTAGAAATCAGATCTTCGTAGACAATCCCACTTCCCGGATAAAGCCCAGTACCTTCCCAGGGTCGACATTATTGAATAGTGTTTTTAAATTAGTGGCTCTAAAATATTTTCCCCTGACATCCTGGTATCTGGGGCAGTCAATGAGGATATGTTCCACGGTGAGGCGAGAGTCACAATAGTCACAAAGTGGGGGCTCTTCTTTCTTCAGCACAAAAGAGTGCGTGATGTAGGTGTGGCCAATCCTAAGTCTAGACATGGTCGTGCTACCACGCCTTGTCAGACCCTTAGATGTGGACCGCCACCTGACATCCGCCAACATACTTTCATATAGTGGTCATCGCAACGAGTATCGTTTAGGTGACACAAGTAACAACGAAAATGTCTTAGCAGTACATAAATTCTTAAGAAAACAAAAACACAAGCCTTTAACTCGACCCACAGATTCAAAACGAGATAATAGACCTGTTGAGCAATGCAATTTTATCAAAAATCTGCGCCATTTTTTCTTTATTATGGTCGGCAGCACTCAAAGAGAATTCAAAATGTATTAATTTGTATTTATGTTCAGAAATTTTTTTTTTAACTTTGATAAAGAAATACCCATAGAACTTGTAATTAGAGAGTCATTTCTAGGTTTTCATATTTGTGAGAACCAGACGTCTGCAGGACTGACTGAACTAATACTCTCAAGTTATAAAATATCACCATCTTTATTTAAATTACTTACGATGCAAAGGCAATTATGTTTTTTTCATATGAACGGACAGTACAATAGCCTTCATGTATTGTTTCAAAAAAGCAGCCGCCTGCGCATTATGTTCCCTGTGTTCAATAAATAATCTCATCTTTCAACAGCTTTGTGAAACAAATAATGAAAAAGATGTAAGACTCTTGTTGTAAACTGAATTCGCTGGATTTCAAAAGGGGTTTGTTATTGCTTGTTTTGTTAAGCTCTTAAATACATTTTTTGAGAAACAGGAAGATTCAACGGTTGGCGGTGACTTAAAGCAGGCTAAATAATGATTTTACATGGTAGGCATGTAACACAAATGAATGAAACCAACCTCCGTCTGCTAGGAAAGAAATGTACTTTCACTGATTATATCATTTTTTAAAGAGATATTAAATATATTTTAAAGAGTTTTACAATCTCACATAACTTCATTGTTGACAAATAAATTACTGCTTAAGGTCATCGATATATATGCAATTCACATAACAATGCTCTATAAAGAAATGAAAAAAAAAAATATATATATATATAAATGACAATTATTAAACATTGTTACTTATGTTCAAATTGAGTTGGAGGAAAAAATCGATTTACAAAATAATGGCTTCAGTAAAAAGAATGTTAACATAGGAGGCACAACAGAGATGTGGCTGCATTTAAATGTATCAGTAAAATTCTAGAACTGTGGTCGAAAATGGAATTATGTTTTAGCTTCGCCTTCCTTGGCTAATTTAAAGCTTGAAGTTTCTAATATTGTCAGACTGCAGGAGATACAATGGTTGCCGTTAGCTTTATTTCATTTTGTAGTGAATTCAGCAATTATAATGTGTATATTAAAACTAAAACTAAATTTACAATTAAATCTGAAAACAGTAGGCCCTAATATTCCAAAATTCTTAGGATTTGAAAGAAAGTCATGAAAATCAGATTTATTTTTATGTGTAATCATTGCAAATTATTTGACATAATTTTTGTATAATGATATTTTCAATGCCTTAGATTCCGAAGAATACGGCTGAGTGCAGTGTTTCACATAACTATGCAAACCTAGTTGCGACCTGCATATTTTCCCGAATTGTGTGCAGACAAAGCCGTTGTCTGCTGGCGGTCTATTTAAGTTTTCTCACCGTCTTTTGCGCCTGTCTTCAATAATGGCTTTTCTTTGAGTCTAAAATGTTTGTCCCGCAGCTTTTGTGAGAGCTCTCCAACTGTCTCTCTCAGAGGCCATCTGCCACCAGAGAATGCTGCCAGTTACTTTATGCCAGTAAGTGTATCTTTATAGCGCTTACGGGGGGGGGAGGCACCTCTGTAACTCCGTCCTCCTCTAAGCTCTCCAAAGAAGATCGCCTTTGGCATGTGGTCGTCTCCCATTCGGGATAAGTGTTATTGACAGCATAAAAATTAATAAATAAATGACATATTGATCAACTTTGCCTTCTCACACTTCTTTATAAGTGTTTTTCATGGAAGGAGGGGGCGCTGGCGGATTTTTTTTAAAGAAAAAAATACGAAAAGGGGGCGGTAGGCCAAAAAAAGGTTGAAGACCACTGTAGATGAACCCAAAAACACTTTTTTACATTACCTCTATATTTATACATGTTACATTTTTTTAGTTTTTAATGGCATTTAATTTTAATTGTATTCTTATCTAATGTGTTTTTGTCATTTCTATAAAAATGAATATAATAAATATTGATCATTTCATGATTTTTACAATTACTATTCATTAGATAAAATGATCAGATGATGAAAAAAACATGGGATGAAATGACCGGGGATGTAATGACCTGGGGATGAAGTGACCAGGTGTGAAGTGTCCGGGGATGAAGTGACCGGGAACCAAAATATCACAATATCAGATTTTAAAAAGCGGTTATTTCTCTTCCGGGGAACGCTAAAAAAAGGTTCACAAAGAGGCAACAAAATAATTACTGATGATATCAGCAACGCTAATTATAAAGACCTTTTCAATTATTAGCTCACAATTACTTTTTAGGATATTCACGTTAAAAAATAAAGCAACCAGTTGTTTAAATTTCACTTTCTAATTGCAAAAGAATGTGTCATTATTATTGTTTTACTCGAAAAGGAATGTGTCATTTTTACTGCTTACTGTAAATGGATGTGTCAAGTGTTACTTGCTTACTGTACAAGGATGTATCAAGTGTTACGTGCTACTTCTGAATGGATTTATCAAGTTTTATTCTTACTCCAGATTGTATTCACTGGCTATAACTGTTTAGTGACAAGGTTTAAGAATTTAGTTACTGTCTGAAAGCTGGTTCCTGTCATCAACTAAGTTCCTAACAGGATTCCTGAATCTTAGACAAATGATTAGATTCCTGTTACCAACTGAGCTCATGACTTGAATTTCAGCCTAATGATTAGATTCATGTTACCAACTGAGCTCGTGACTTGAATTTCAGCCTAATGACTAGATTCCTGTTACCAAATGAACTCATGACCTGAATCTTAACATAAGACTAGATTCCTGTCCTTATTTCAGGCTTCTGACTCGAGTCCTAACCTGGTAGCTAAGTCTGGAACAACTTTGTCCGTGACGGCAACACCTTTTTAGGAGCGAGCCAAAAACTTAAAAGGAAACATTTTGGCGAGCCTTCATAGTTTTTTAACTAAAGAATGCAGAAATTCGGAATAAGATTAATTTGATTAACAAAGGTGGATAGCAGCTTATCAAAATCGTCTTAAAATTGGTGCAGGTATTCCTAAAATTGAATCGAGATTCGTCAATTTATTTTTGACACATTTTTTCTAATGCTTATTATGGGGGGAAAATCTGCTCAAACTATATTGTTCGAACTGTTGTGGTGATGTGCCAGCGCTAGACGCAACAAACGTTGTTTGCAATCTAAATGTTTGATCCTTATGAGGACACAATGGATTTGACTTTCACTTACATCAGAAATGTTTTTGTCTTCTAATGGTGCCGGGGATTTCTTCAAGAAATAAACACACTTGCTTTCAAGGGCTACTCCGTCACCAGAAGTAACAAAAAGTCTCATCACAGATGTAGCTCCCCTGCCCATGACTCGACCACATTCTAATGGGATAAGAAACAACTATTTTAAAACTCACTATTTAATCATTCTATTATTCAGAGGGAGGGTCCATTGTTGCTTTTTTTTACACACACAAAAATGTGCATGCACACAGACACAATGTTTTTTTCTTTAACTATCACATCTATAAGTAAAATCATTCTTCGCCTGGGTAAACCATCTTCTGTGGCATTTTACGTCTCGAGAGACGATCTTTTCTCTTTGCAACTTCTTGTGAGACTAAAGCTGCGATCGCAGGTTGGGCATATATAATCACCAGGCGCCGTTGCATTTTCACCCTTCTTCCTGCTTCTGTTGTGTATGACATCTGCAATCTTTGACCCTTCCTTTATGCTCTCTCTCCATGAGGATCTGTCCAGTGCCACCTCTTCCCAGTTGCCAGTGTCGATTTTGAAGAGCTTCATGTCGCGTTTGCATACATCCGTATAACGTAAAAGTGGGCGACCAGCGGCTCTCCTGCCTTCTATTAGATCGCCATACAGGATGTCCTGTGGAAGTCGACCTTCTGGCATTCTACGAACGTGGCCAAGCCAGCCAAGGCGTCTGCTGCTGATAACAGAGCGGATGTCCTGGCACCCTGCTCTTTGTAGCACTTCCTCATTGGTTATCTTATCTTGCCACCTTATTTTAAAGATCCGCCTTAGGCATCGGAGGTGGGAAACATTCAGCTCAACACAGATGGTCCGGTAGACTAGGGCTTTAGTACTGTTAGTCAGCAATATGTTGTCCCAGACTCTTTTCTGCAGCCGTGACATGGTGGCCATTGCCTTGGCTATCCTGTTGTTTATGTCTTTATCCAGTAGAGTGTTGTTGGATATGATGGAGCCAAGGTAACAAAAGTGATCAACAATTTCTAGTGGTTGGCCATTAATGCTTACTTGAGGTGCAGTGTTTGTGTTTTGGACAAGTATCTTAGTCTTGCTTTGACTGATGTTTAAACCGAACTTCTGGCAAGCAGCAGATAATTTGTCAACCAGGCACTGTAGCTGAATATCAGAATCAGCCACAATAGCTGCATCATCAGCATACAGGAGTTCCCTGACGAGTAGCTTCCTAACCTTGGTTTTTGCCCGCAGCCTTGATACATTAAATAGTTTTCCAGAGGATCTTGTATGGAGAAACACACCTTCGTTTATGTCGTTGTACGCATAATGCAGTAGACAGGAGAAGAATATGCCAAACAGAGTAGGTGCGAGCACACATCCCTGCTTGACACCACTGCAAACCTCAAAAGGTGCTGATTGGGCTCCATTGAATTTGACAGTGCATTTAGTTTCCTCGTGAAAACACTCAATGAACTGCAGTAGTTTGGGAGGGCAACCTATTTTCCTCAGGAGTTTGAAAAGGCCACTTCTGCTGACCATGTCAAAAGCTTTAGTCAGATCAACAAAAACGATGTAAAGGGGTCTGTCTCTCTCTCTGAATTTCTCCTGCAGTAGTCGTAGAGAAGATATCATGTCTACAGTGGATCTATCACTCCTGAATCCAAACTGAGACTCTGGCTAGACTCTAGAAGCTATCACTTGCAGCCTGGATAGTGCCACTCTAGCAAAGATCTTGCCCACTATACTGAGGTGAGAGATACCCCTGTAATTGTTGCAGTCACTCCGATCCCCTTTGTTCTTGTATATTGTGACTATAGTTGTGTCACGCATGTCCTGTGGGACATGACCTGAGGAGAATATAGAGTTCAGGGGGCAGGAGTGATTCGTTGACTTTCACTACTTCCACTGGGATACCATCACTCCCAGGAGATTTTCTATTTTTTATGCAGTTAATTGCTTTTTTAAGATCACTGAGGCTCGGAAGATCATCTAGGCATTCCAGTACTGGAAGATCTGGTAGAGAAGCCAGGGCGACATCGTCTACTGTGTTCTGTGTGGCATAGACTTCGAGGTAGTGTTCTGTCCAACGTTCTAGCTGCTTGGTTTGATCTGATTTTTTCTCCTGATTTGGATAGAAGGGGGGCAGGCTTAGACACTGTTGGACCCAGGGCCTCTTTAATGCCATCAAATAGAGCTTTGCTATTTCCTGAGTGGAAACTGTCTTGGATTCTGTTGCAGGTATCCCTCCAAAAGTTGTTAGCACATTTTCTAGCCATTCGTTTCGCCTCTTTATTAGCACTTTTGAAGGCCTCCAAAGATCTTGGACTTGGCTTTGTCTTGTGAGCGAGATGTGCAGATCGCTTTTTCTCGATGCAAGGTTCCATATGTGCTAGATTCGCCTCAAACCAGTCTACATTTTTGTGTTTTTGAGGCCCAAAGGCGGTGATTGCCGAACTGTAGATTACATCTCTTAATTTCTCCCATCTGATAGAGTTGTCTTCTTCATCACTTAACGAGGGGATTGAACTGTTCAGGAGCTCGCCAAAGAGTGCACATTTCTCTGGGTCACCTACATGGTTGAGGTTAATTCGCCTAGTTCTGGGTTGAGTGGAAGTATAAGCCTTCTTGAGAAGTAGTTTGATTTTGCTTAGCACTAGTGAATGGTCTGAGTTGCAGTCCGCACTATGGTATGAACGGGTGTGGATGACACTTTTCAGATCCATCCTTCGGGTGATGCAGAGGTCAAGCTGGTGCCACCTTTTTGAGCGTGGGTGCTGCCAAGAGACTTTATGGCGTTCCTTGCCAGAGAAGAATGTATTTGTTACACACAGTTCATGAGAGCTACAGAACTCGAGTAGCCTTTGGCCATTGTCATTGATTTTGCCAACACCATGAGGTCCCACGCATTGTGGCCATGCATCATTTCCATCACCAACACGGGCATTAAAGTCTCCATTTATATAGAGATGCTAGGATTTTGGAATACTTTTAATTACGTCCTCTAGAGCTTGAAAGAATCTGTCTTTGTCCTCTTCCGGTGCAGCAAGGGTTGGTGAGTAAGCACAGATTATATTAACTTTGCCTTGCGGTGATGCAAATTTCATGTGTGCTACTCTTTCATTGCCAATGGGAAACATCGCGATGCAGGGGACGAGACTGTTTCTTATTGCGAAGCCGACGCCATGTATTCTAGGGCTTTGTTCTGGTTTTCCTTGCCAGTAGAATGTATAGTTGCTTTCTGTAAGAGATCCGTTGTCTGCCAGACTGGTTTCTTGCAGGCAGGCCACATCAATTTTTAGTCTGCTGAGTTCTCTGTCGATGATAGCTGTTTGACGCATGTCGGTGACGAGTTCAGGGTCAGTATTGAAGCCAGGACACATTGTCCGTATGTTCCAGCTTGCTAAACGCATTAATGTTGAGGGTTTTCTTTTGATTGTATTTGCAGGTGCGGGTGAGCAGCTTGCTTTTTTATTTTGTCTTAGCACCAAGCACCCAGTGGTGCGGCAAGCTGTGGCGGGATAGCACTTTACTGTCCGAGGGCTGCTCGGCTTAAGGCAGGCAGTAGCTATCCAGTGAGGCTAAAAAGCCCCTCCTACCGTCAAGAGTGGTCCCTGGCGTTCCAGCTTACGCCAATCAGCTAGGAACTTATCACCGGTAACTACCACTCTCCGTGTTTTTCCAAAGACATTACTGTTTTTTCATTCTACGCCTTAGAAAATAGCCCTACATACAATTCTTCGACTTTTCAGCTATTTATCGAAATATTTGAAAGGTTTTTTGACACTTTAAAACATCATAAGATAGAGATTATAATTCTATTAGTGCAGTGACGAGGAGTTCAGTGATACCAAGGTGTCAAATGATCTATATTGGAAACACAGGCAGGACCTTAAAAACAAGACTCCAATGTGAGCTGGCGCTCCTAGATCTAATTTTTTATCTATTTTTATCTGTATTGTAATTTGTACAACTATATAGGCCAGTGCCCCTTCCTTATTGTTTTGCACTTTCAATAAAACTGCCGCATTTCAACAGCCTTTTGTCCAGTGTTCTAGTGTCTCTTACATCTTGTTAGATCAGAAGTTTTGAGTTTTTTGGCACATCGGCACACTTTAGGCTATGTGGTGCCCGTAATCCCTAAAAGGTTACTCTCCCTTCATACCCAAACACTCACTTCTGGCCTTTGAATTCTATACCACTTTGTGCCAACCTTAAATATGAAACTTTGTATCTGTTACTTCAAACGGCCACAGCTTAATAATGTTTTACCTCTCCAAACATGTACTATACGCCTTAGTTCTACATACAATATTCAAGTATTTTTCGGCTTTACCGCTCTTTATTGCAATATCTGAATGGCGCTCTGATGTTTTTGTCCATTTTTGCGTCCCGCACCTCGAATGCTCACATATGTCACAAGTCAAAAGCTTGATGACAGAGTCACTCAATTTTATCACAGCATTAATTATTATTTATTATTATTTACTTATTTCATCTTAATTATTTCCCATTTTTAGTCAAAAATTTCATCACAAACCCCACTCACTAGACTCCACCACCTTGTCGTCAACTAGGCCACGACTTTTCACTTATCTGACCTTGACCGGAGGAATAATAAACACACAGTCACTTACTTTGGTCTTAAGCGCCGGATGTCTGACGGTCACGTTGACGCCACCTGGGATGGAGTACAAGTCATTCTTTCTTCCAACCCTTACCCACGTATCCCTTACTATGTAGATTTTCTATTGCTATTATCAGCCATCTATTTTCCCAATCCCATTCGTCATCATCTCCCCATTGTACTGAAAAGCAAATTCCCCAATCTGACGAATGCACCTTAGTCGATGGCATTGATAAGATGCACGAGAGACATGTCCTAACTTGTCGTTGTTTATCCGCAGCCTCCCTCAGGTGTCTGACTATTTATTTGGATCTACCCTTTTAGGATCACCTGCGTGCTAAGTGCTATTCAGCGCTACAGGTCACCACTTGTCAGCCTACTTGGCGCTATCGGCTCTACTTGCAGCCTATTTGACAGTCCACTTGTCAACATGTTAGGCACGACGTTCCTATAGACCATGTGTCTGTGCGAGACGTCATAGATTCGCCAAATCTCTGCAACTCACTGGACTTATCCTGCTAACGACGCTGACCACGGCAGATAGCTCTGCCCGCAGCACCTTTGTTCCCAGGGTAGCAAGCCACCCGCCCTACTGTGCACATTACAGATATCAGAACTTTGGATTGAGACTCCACAAGAACTGTATGCCCAGCGACCCTCTACCCGCAAGAGCGCCACCTCCAGCTGCAAGACCTACAGCCAGACACAGTCGGCTGCAACCTCAGCAGGACAACCAGCTAAGTGCAAAGGACAAAGTGACATATACTCTCTTATTAAGTGCTTAGTATGATGATACAATATTGCTAACGAGATAAATGCACCCTCTCCCTTTATTTTATTCTACCTTGTACATTTATGTAAATAAATATTCTTTAATGTTACAACATTTGTATTTTTACCCATTGTTTGTCTCGTTGCGTGTCTGCTCCCGATTTATCTCTGATGGACCAGTGTGTGGCAACTCAAAAATAATCATCCCCTAGACACCTAACGAGCCACCCGCACACGTCATACACGAGGTCTGTCACAACATAATTAGGCTAAACATCTCCCTCCCCATTTTAACGTTCCCCTTACATAATTTTGGTCCATAAGATCCCACACACAAATACATAGTTCTGGCCTGAGATTTGTACTTTCAAGTTTCTAGCTGTCGCCGCCACGAATTTTTTTTTTATAATCACTGATCTTTCTCCAGGTTCTTCATTCAATATTAAAGTATTTCATAAACTCTATGAGGAAGTGCTACTAAGAGTAGGGTGCCAGGACATTCGCTCTGTCATGAACAGCAGACGCCTTGGATGGCTTGGCCACGTTCATGCCAGTAGGTCGACTTCCTCAAAACATTATGTTTGGCGATCTAATAGAAGGCAGGAGAGTCGTTGGTCGCCCACTTTAACGTTACACGGATGTATGCAGACGTGATATGTAGCTCTTCAAAATCGACAATAGCAGCTTGGAAAAAGTAGCACTGGATAGATCCACATGGAGAGTGGGCATAAAGGAAGTGTCTCGATTTGCAAATGCCATACACAACAGAAGCAGAAAGAAGGGTGAAAATGCAACGGCGACTTGTGATTACATATGCCCACACAAAAAGTTGCCAAAGGAAAAGATTATCTATATATAGGGTGCGTCAAGAATAGATATCTTGCTTGTAAGCCTACTTCGATGTCTCAGCACAGTAAACAACAGAGTTATTGGCATTTTCATTTAAATGGAACTAGAATAAGGATGTAGATCTACCTAAATTAAACTTCTGATGTAGCACTCTTAAGATCCATATCTACTAGATCTAAAATATAAATTTAGACTAAAAAAATGCCTTCATCAATACGAGCCAGTTATCGAATGTTCATAGAAATTGGTGCACCGAGTGAAATTTTCTAGCATTTCACTTAAAGCAGGGGTTCTTAACCTGTGGATCGGGCCCCCATTTGGGGCCGATTGACGATTTGCCAGGGGTCGCCTAAGACGATCCAAAATATGGATTGTTATTGACTACTCATCTATTGCTGTATGTGTGTGTGCGGAGAGGGGGGTCGCGGCAGAGTGGGGGATTGTAAAAAGGGGTCGCCGAGCATAAAAGGTTGAGAACCGCTGACTTAAAGAATTAATTCCATATGACGTGAAAGTAAAAAAATCCACTACGTCACACGACCTAGTTAGACTAAAAAATGCCTTCATCAATACAAACAATTTTTCGAGGGTTCATACACATTAGTGCACCGAGTTTTTTAGCATTATATTTAAAGAATCCATTCATATGACGTCAAAGGAAAAAAAAATCCATTACGTCACAATGGGCTAGTACCAAAAATGTCTTTATTATCACGAGATATTTAACGACATTTGTGCACTAAGTTCTAATAGAATTTATTCAAAGAGAAATAAAGTCTTATTTTTTGTGCGTTTTGTCTGTCAGTCTGAATGTCAGTCATGTTAATATAAAAAATAAAAAAAAATAAAAAAACTAAAAGCTATTGAAAATTTGATTAACCTTTAATTTTCGTTTCGAAACATCGCTATAGTTTTAAGTATGAACGCAATAGATTTAAGTATATATAATAGATTGTTCCAGATGTTTTTATAAATAGTAAGAGAAAAAGAGAATTCCAGTTAAATGTAACAATGTTAATTAAGTTTTTGGGGTGGTGTTGTATAAAAATTAGATGTGCCACGGCCTTGTGGAGAGATTTTCATACCATACTTTTGTGTTTGGAAGCTGTTTTCCTTAAAAATCGGAACATAATATTAACGATAATTAGATTTTGTAACGTTTTAGGTAGAAAATTTAATGTACTGTAAGAGAGAAGTGAGATTCTATATAACCATCGAGTTAAAAAAATTTTCATACAAAATCCGGAACAACATTTTTTCGTAAATGCGAAGATTATTTGTTTTATTAATTACAAGAGGGATTTCAAACAGTTATTTGGCGTTAGTAGATTTTTCATATAAAATTCGGAAATTTTTTGCGACGATTTGTAAGAAAATGTAAGTAATGTAGGTCGATTTCTTTTCAAAACAAAAATTCGAAACATTCTTTATCGATTAAAAAACTTTTGTTATGTTTCAGCAAGAAAATTAAAGTAAAATAAGTCTAAAAAGTGATTTTCAATAATCGTTTCTTGTAAATTACTTTCTTTATTTAAAATCCTGAACAACCTATTGTCGATATTTTTGAAATTTGTTTAAAGATGAAAATACGGAACATTTAGATATCGATTATTAAACTATAGTAACGTATTGTCAAAGAATATAAGTTTAATATTAGTCAATTATGCGATTTCAAACAATTATTTTACATAATTCTATTTTTATAAAACAATTACCGGTAAATTTTAAAAGTTAATTTTAAAGTCAGTATAGAAATTTTGATTTAGCATTTATATGCTTTTTACATAAAAAAGAACATATTATTGATAATGTTTAAACATTGAAATTAAATGCAATATAGGTTAGAAGACCAAACAAACATTCTTTGGCATTGATTAGTTTTGCACAAAAACATCCGGAAGAATCAATTATAGATACTTAAAACTATTGAGATGTTACGGGAGGAACATTAAAGAGTAAATCAGATTTTCAATAGCTTATAGACTTGTTGATTTTTTAAAACGTGACGGACAGACCGACCGACCGACAAAAACACAAAAATAAGCCTCTTTATTCCGATGGGGGCATTAAACAAAAAATAAATAAAATCTGATTATTTTTAAAATTTTGAGGGAACCATGTCTTGCAGATGCTTGTCACGCTACTGCACGCTGTATAAAAGTCATTAAAAAAAATGTTCGTGATATTTACATACAAAGTGCATTCCTATCCTTTATAAACAAACATAAATATTTTCATTTATTTTCATCTTAGCAGCTAGTTGACCAGAAAAACACCTTTAACTAATATTTATATTTGTTGTGAACATTTGTAATATATTTTATAAAAATATATCTGACTATGTGATACTGAAAATACACACAAAGATTGTCTTTTTTTGTTAACATATTGTTACATTTACGTAATTTGTTTTAGAATTGGTGTATTTTTATGAAAAAATCGCTTGCATAATTAATTTTATAAACCAAAAGGTTTGCTTTTAGAAAACCAAAAGTAGCCGTTGCACCTAAACTTTTTCAAGCCGCATTGTATGGTGAAATAATATTTTTCATTTCTCTTCTAGTTTTCGGAGATCTGAGTGTGACAGACGGACATTTTGCACAAACCTAATAGAGGCTAATAAAAACATTGGCTTGTAGGTCTACATATATATATATAGATATAGATGTAGAGTCTTGATACTATTATAAAAGATGTAGACCTACTATTATAAGAGTGAATTTAAGGGCTCAAGAAGCTTATTAATTATTGTATGTAAATATATTAAATATCCCCCACATAGAGCCTCGTGTAGTCTATCCAATCATAGTGGATAGCGGTGTGCACGATACATGAATGGGACTATTAAAATGTATGTCAACATAGAAGCTATAGCGAACGTATGTATATAAAAAATGCTTTAAAAACACGAAATGTGAGTGTTAACTTGATTAATATATGAAATGAATTGACTTTATTTTGTATGTTAATGTGTTATAGAATTAGATCTAGAATCTAGACTTAGAGAGTTAGATCTAAAGTTAGATGTCGGCTTCGATATATGAATAGGATTATAAAGTACGTCACGACTTCTAAATTTGCAGCTATCAGGAACGAATTTATGTAAAAATGCTTTTGAAAGACAAGTTTGAAGGTTTAATTATATTAAATAAAGAAATCTATAGACTATAATTTGTATTTTCATGTGTCAACGTGCAAATAGTTGCTCTTAAAATTAGATCTAGATCCTTTCGATCTTCCCTCATGTAAACATGGTCTAGATCAGTGATTCCCAGGGGTCTACGAAGACTTCCAAGGGGTCCATTTAAATGAAAAATGAAATTGGGGTTCTATGAGATTCCACGGGGGTCTACGACATTAAAGCAGGACGTGACTTTAATATTCACATACCATTAATGCAGTTATTTCATACACAAATATATGATTATTACCTTTGTTATAATTATTATTTTGCGTCCCGAGACATGACGTTAAACTGCGCTCCCCTTTCCTTAACACTTTTGGAGCTCAAAAGTGTCCTACTTCTTTTCTATCATTGTGTCTGCCTCCTCTTTTCCTCAGTCTGCCTTTATTAATCATCACTCTGTCTCCTTATCTTTAAAATCCCACTACGTCCTAGACCAGTCCGTTTGCCGTGGACTGCGACGGGTAAGGGGGGGGGGGATAAAAAGATCCTGGTGTTTTAGTGGTGGCTATCTGAGGATAAACCACCACAACACAATACTTTGGCTCCAAGTTCCCCTAGACCTGAGGCCCAGATGGCCCGTTCTAGGTCAACCGGCTGGTCATGCCGAGCTACCAGCATAGGTCGAAGGGCGGTGGCTGGAGGGTCAATCAGGGAACTGCTGTATCGAACACATGTCGGATGCAGCAGCTGACTGAGTATAGCACCTGTGTAGCCCTTGGCGGGCTCATTTTGGACATCCGAATGGCCCGTCCCCTTGTTGGACTCGATGTCGGGTGGGGAGCACAGGTGCCGAATTACTACTTATGTACATGGACAAAAAAACACACACAAAACTACTTGCCCCAGATTTGTATCTGGGCAAGAGGCGAAGAACAGAAGTCAAAAAAGGAGGAAGTCACAAAAAGATACTCTGATGGGCTTCTTCGATGCAGAAGAATCTGTGATCTCCAAGTGGAAGTTATGCCACACAAGAGTTTGAACACCAGCAGAGGTGTTATCAGCTCTAGAGACCTGCTGGAATGTTACGAGAAGGAAATAGTGGAGGGCATTAAAGGAGTCACCCATGCCCGGCGCATTACCAGGCGCAGGGATGGTGAGGAGGTCAAAACCACCACTATTATACTTACATTCGGAAGTAGGACACCTACAGAGTATGTGAAGGCAGGATCCCTACGAGTTCCAGTGAGGCCCTACATACCTAACCCCATGAGGTGCTTCAAGTGCCAGGGTTATGGACACGGCGCGGCAGTCTGCAAGAGGAACACTGTGTGTGCCAGATGTGCTGGAGAGGGTCATGAAGACAAGGTCTGCACAGCCCAGTTCAAATGCCAAAACTGTCACACTGGCCACTCAGCCTACTCCAAGGACTGCCCTGTATGGAAACAGGAGGTTGCCGTGCAGGTGTACAAGGCAAGAAATGGATGTACCTTCAGCCAGGCGAAATCGGCTGTATTGGCCCTACCCAAGGGCCAATTCGGCTTGATAAAGACCTACGCCCAGGCCGTGGCTAAGATAGGAAGATCCATAGCCACACAGACGGACACATTGACCTCACACCCCCCCTCCTCCTCCAACTCAGAAGTAAACACCGCCAAAGAACACATCTCTAAAGAGACAAGAAAGCCCTGTTGTCATGCTAAAGAACAATTTCTCTGTGCTCGCTGCTGAGAGCATGGAGACTGATCAGTATGTCAATACCAACACTCCGGGAGAACCCGGAGACATCATGTCTGACACAGATTTTTTCAGAGAACCCAGCCAGATACCCCAACCTCTACTGAATTAGAGGTTGACCAACTCCCTAAGGGGAGAAATCAAATCGGAGAGGATACCCGAGGTGAGGGAGGGGGAAATAACCACCGCTCTAACCGGAGGGATCTTCCCTCTCCAGAGAGAAAGACTTTCCCCAAAAGGGGGTTGTCCTCCTCTCCATCCAAACCCAAGAATAAAAATACCAAGGTCACTGGAATAAAGGGAAACCCCTCCGGGGGCCTCCCAAGGCCTAATAGTTTCAAGTAGGTCATTTAGAATAAGCCATGGATTCCGGAATTGTACAGTGGAACTGTAGAGGCCTCATAGCCAATTATGAGGAAATGCAGCTACTGATGGACTCTGAGACTCCTGTAGCTGTCTGCTTACAGGAAATATTTCTGAAAGATAGCATCAGTTTCCGAAGCTACAGTGCTTACAGCAAGAATCTTGAGGTTGCAGAGAGAGCATCAGGTGGAGTCTGTTTCCTTGTGAAGGACAGCGTCCCCAATGAGAGGGTAGAACTACAGACCACATTACAGGCCGTAGCAGCTAGGATAACCCTACACAAGGTTATCACTTGCTGCAGCCTGTATCTACCACCAGGCGCTCCATTAAACCCAACAGACATGGAGGACATATTGAAACAATTCCCTCGGCCTTTTATAATCTTTGGGGATTTCAATGCCTATAACACTATGTGGGGATCCAACAATACTGACACAAGAGGTCGTATGTTGGAGGATATCTTCCTCCAACATGATTTATGCATACTCAATGATGCATCACCGACCTACTTGCACCCAGGAACTGGATCTCTCACATGCATTGAACTCACCGTATGCGTCCCCGGACTTCTAGACGACTTTAAAAGGTCAGTTAGCAATGATCTACGGGGAAGTGTTCACTTCCCAATCATAATTACTAACAATCTCCCCTTATTGGGACGACCTCAGCGGTGGAAACTGAATAAGGCCGATTGGGAACAATTCCAAAAAAGATGCTCCGAGGATATCATAGAACATATCCTTGATGAACAGAACCCAGCTGATACCTTTGCTAGCAAGCTACTTAGTATAGCCAGGAAAGTTGTTACCCTAAATCCAAAACTGCGTAGCAAACCATGGTTTGAAACAACTTGCAAAAGTGCTATTGGCGATAGGAAAAAAAGACTGGCTGCATTTATAAAGAATCCTTCCCAGGAAAACCTAAAGCTATTTAGGATAGCTAGAGCGGAGGCTAGACAAACCATACGGTCAGCCAAAAGGAATTTCTGGAGGAATTTTGTCGGCAGTCTGGGTGCTAAAACTTCTGCTAGACCAGTTTGGAAGGCAGTAAGGCGGATCAAAGGGAAAGAATCAAATGCAATATGGCATTTGAAAAACCAAGGACGAACTGTTACGTCCCCCAGAGAAATAGCTGACTGCCTTGCATCCTCAATAGCAGAAAAGTCATCCACTGCACACTACACGCCAGACTTCTAAAAAGTCAAAATCAGGGAGGAAAGACACCCCATTGACTTCAGTTCTGAGAACAACGAAGATTATAACAAACCGTTCTCGCTTGAGGAACTGAGGGACTCGCTGGACAAATCACATGACACCGCGCCAGGAGAAGATCAAATCCATTATCAGTTCCTCAAGCATCTTCCCGAACCCTCATTGGCGACCCTGCTAAAAATATATAACTGTGTGTGGCAAACAGGCGCTTTCCCAAACAGCTAGAGGAAAGCCACAGTTATACCGATACCCAAACCGGGAAGAGATAGATCTGACACAGCTAACTATCGCCCAATAGCCATTACAAGCTGCATCTGAAAAACCATGGAAAGGATGATTAACAATAGGCTGGTCTGGTACCTTGAAATGGCAGCCAATCTAGACATGACCTTACCTTAATTACAGCTAATTTAGAATCACACACAATTCCAAGTCCTGGACGACACTGGGAGCGACCATAGGCCCATATTGGTCACAATTGCCTTCTCAGAGGCCAGTGGTGTAACCCCGAAAATTCCGCGGAAGTGGAGTTACACCAAGGCGAACTGGCCAGCGTACGAGGCAGCAGTCGACGCAACCCTAATGAATTTAGAAGTGGAGGATAGGGACGTCGATACCATATACGGCGAATTAACAGCAGCTATGTTGGGTGCGGCCAAGAGGTTTGTCATGCGGACTTATCCCGGCGTAAGGCAGAAACGCGTGTGGTCTCAGGAATTAAATAAGTTGGTCCTGAGACGTGAGCGAGCCCGGAGGCTTGCTGAACGTAAGGGTACCCCTGAAATCCGGCGGTAGTACAATCGGCTCTGTAGAGCCACGAGTGAACTGGCCCGACGCGTCCGGTCGGACCATTGGAACGCTGCCTGTGCCAGGATGGATCTTCGGAACTCCGCGAAAGCCTGGCGTCTTCTGCGAAACCTAGAGGCCAAAGACACAGCGCGAACGGCTGCATCTCTATTGTCACCTAGAGGGCCGGTCTCTACGGTAACCAAAATGGCCGGCTTGTTGAATCGACATTTTGCTAAAATTAGCAAGTCCGAAAAGAAGTCTGCCACGTCCAAAGCCCTCAACAAAGAACGTAAAAGACTCGAGAGGAAGCCAGAGGAGCCCGAAAGCCAAGCAACGTGCAACGCGCCCTTCTGTCGTGCTGAGCTGGACAGAACGATTGCTAAGTGTAAAAATCGAAAAGCTCAGGGCCCAGACAAGGTTACCCCTGAGATGTTAAAACACTTTGGGGGCATTGCAAGAGGTAAACTCCTGAAGTTTATGAATCGAACCTGGGCAGAGTCCAGACTTCCAGGGGCCTGGAAGAGTGCTATCATTGTGCCAGTCCTTAAGAAGGGAAAAGACGCGACTAACGTGGAGTCCTACAGACCCATTTCACTAACCTCAACACTTGGCAAAGCTGCTGAGCGAATGGTTAACGAGCGGCTAGTTTGGTCCTTTGAGAGTGCCGGTATCCTGGCGCCAGAGCAGGCCGGCTTTAGGGCAGGCTTGAGCCTGATCGACCAGGTCACAACATTCGCACAGGAGGTGGCCGACGGGTTCCAGAGGTCCGAAAGCACATATGCAGTGTTCATAGACCTAAAACAGGCTAACGACCATGTGTGGAAGCAAGGATTTGTGATTTGTGATTTGTGATTTTGGGCACATCGGCACAATTTAGGCCATGTCGTGCCTGCAGTCCTTCAAGGGCCACTCTCCCTCCACACAACAAAGGTCAAATTCTATACAGTCAAATCATTAAAATCAAGGTCTATTCACAATTAAAATAGTAGAGGTAGTAAAAATTTAATAATTTGGTAAAAATATAATGTAAAAAGTACATGTCTACAGAGTTTAGAAATCAGATCTTCGTAGACAATCCCACTTCCCAGGGTCGACATTATTGAATAGTGTTTTTAAATTAGTGGCTCTAAAATATTTTTCCCTGACATCCTGGTATCTGGGGCAGTCAATGAGGATATGTTCCACGGTGAGGCGAGAGTCACAATACTCACAAAGTGGGGGCTCTTCTTTCTTCAGCACAAAAGAGTGCGTGATGTAGGTGTGGCCAATCCTAAGTCTAGACATGGTCGTGCTACCACGCCTTGTCAGACCCTTAGATGTGGACCGCCACCTGACATCCGCCACATTCTGCCTGAGTTTATTGTGAGTATCAGCCTCCCATCGGTCCTGCCACTCTCGGTAGGTGGCAGAGGCAATACTCAGGTCTCAGGTCCGAGCAGGGAATTTGGTTTCTGACACCGCATGATTTAGGGCTCTCTTTGCTTCTCTGTCTGCAGCTTCGTTTCCTTCAATGCCCACATGGGAGGGGACCCAGATGAAGGTGACATCCCTATGGTCGGCTGTTATTTGGTCCAACAGCTTCAGGCTCTTATGTACCAGTGGAATGTCAGTCTTCATCCGCCCCAAAGCTTGCAATGCAGATTTGGAGTCGGAGCAGATTATAAATTTCCTCCTTTCTGATGCTTTGACGGCCATAAGTGCAAGCGATATTGCATGCAATTCGGCCGTAAAGATGGAGCAGCCATCGGGGAGTCTACGGGAGATTGTTTTGTTCCGAAAGGAGCAGGCACACGCGACCTTTCCATCCATTTTGGATCCGTCTGTGTAGATGGTGCCACAATCTCCGTAGCTCTCTTGCAGTTCCCTAAAGTGGACTTGTAGTATGCTTGGGTCTGTATTTTCTTTTTTGAAATTAAGGAGGGATAAATTTAATTTGGGTTTATTCATTAGCCAAGGAGGATTCTGAGGGGTTTCTATTTTAGAGATTTGGTTAATGGGTGGGGTTAAATTTTGGATGGGTTCTCTCATTCGAAGGCCTAACGGCTGTATGACGTTAGGCCTTCGATTGTATAATTCTACCTCTGTGGGGTTAAATATGGAATCGAAAGCAGGGTTCGTAGGGTTGGATTTTAGCTTGACTATATACTGCATTGCAAGCTTTTTCATTCTTATATCCATGGGGAGTTCTCCAGCCTCCACATGGAGGCTTGGGATAGGTGATGTACGAAACGCGCCGAGACAGAGACGCAGGGCAGCATTTTGTATTGGTTCCAGTATTTTTAGGTACGACTTCCTTGCTGCTCCATATATTATGGATCCGTAGTCTAGCTTGGATCGAATTAGACTCCGATATAGCAGCACACGTACAAAATACCAGCACTCCATTAGCAAGCCAAAACAACAACTTAATGGCCTTTCTTAATGATTTGCCCAGCTCACTACGGTCCAAAAACTGCTATATGCTGATGACATTGTCCTCTGGTCAACCGGGAAGAAAGCCGACCAAATTCAGGCGGCCCTTCAAGCAGACTTCCATCTCCTCGTATTGCGACAAATGGCAGAATTTGATAAACATTGCCAAAACAACCTGGTCCCTGTTCAGCCTAGGGATCGACATTCTTAAGGCTCCATTCGAGCTTCAACTCGGTGGGCTGCGACTCCAAAGTGAAAACACGCCAAAATATCTAGGGGTGACCCTGGATAGAAAGCTGACAATGCTCCAGCAAGTCCAGGAAGTTGAAAGAAAAGCCCCGGAGAAGTTAGCGTTATTAAGAAAGCTGGCCAGCACAAACTGGGGTGCCAAAGCTGACATGCTACGCACATTGTACTTAGGGGCAGTAAGATCACAAATTGAATACAGCTATACAGTTCAAGTATACGCTAGTAAAACTGCCATCGAATCACTCGACCGAGTACAAGCACAGGCCCTACGGTTCATTAGTGGCACCTTTCGGACAAGCCCAACAAACGCTGCTGAAATTTTAACTAACGTGGCACCCTTACATCTTAGGAGGGAGAGGGCAGTACTTACGGCCTACGAGCGCTACAAAAGGGGCGACTCTAGGCTACCCACCTCTATATTAGTGCGACAGTGGAGAGAGAGGAACCGAATCAAAATGCGATCGTTCCTCCACATAGCGGCCAATTTGTCTAAAACAGCTGGGCTCTCCACTGATAGAATTCCTAGTGGGAGAATTAGTACGTGCCCTCCGTGGAGGAGATTGCTAACCCCACAAACAAACCTGTCCCTGATAGGGCAAGAGGGAGCCACCAAGAGGCAACTAACACCTGCCATTCTTCAAAACTTGGCATCCATAACTATAAAATCCTACACTTAGATGCCATTTTCTGCTATACCGATGGGTCGGTATTGAGGGACCCCGATAGATCGGGGTATGGGACCCTTATTGTCTACCCCCACCGGACTGAACCAGATAGGCTCTCTGGTCCATGCGGCTACGCCGCATGTTCCATGGATGCCGAACTCACAGGGATAACTCGGGCGTTCGAGACCATTAGGGCCCGAATGCTCCAACGCGAGACTAGTGCCACTACGGTGGTGCTGGTCACTGACTCTCGTTCCAGTCGCCAAGCTATGGGTGGCAGCGGGGGAGGGTCGCCAGTAATAGAATTGGCAATTGGCGCCGCAGGTAACATCCGCCGAGCTATTGGAGCTGTCGTTTTCAGAGCACGTGGTGTCTGGCAGTGCATGCGTCACCTTGATCGCAACGATCAATGGTGGCGACTGAGGAGGTCAGAGCAGTCAATTATTGCGCAGTGCAGAACGGAACACTGCCCTATTGGGGCATACTTTGCCCGGTTCCGCACGAACTTTGACTCCCGATGCCGTCACTGTGGAGAGAGCGTCAAAACAGTGTCGCATGTCTTGTATGAGTGTCCCCAGCTCCGCGAGCTAAGGGGGGACCTGTCTGTGCAGTCACTCGACTTGTATGGTAGCTACGAGGCACTACGCCAGACGGTTAAGTTTCTTGCCAGAGCACTACGGGAGGACTAGTCCTTCCTGCTCTGATTTTTCAATAGGAGTTCATCTCAGGTACCTTGAGAGAAACAAGGTAATCTCCAACTACCAGCGCGGATTTCGGCAGGGGAGGACAACAACTGACCACCTGGTAAGGCTGGAAGCTTTCATCAGAAATGCACTGCTAAGACGAGAACATCTAGTAGCTGTATTTTTCGACATAGAAAACATGGCATTCTAAGTGACCTGGAGCTTATGGGGCTTAAGGGACACCTTCCCTGCTTTGTGAGGGAATTCCTAAATGACTGGAAATTTCAGGTTCGAGTGGGCAACTTCGCTTCTGACACTTATGATCAGGAAATGGGTGTACCCTAGGGCAGCATTCTCTCAGTGACCCTGTTCAACATAAAAATAAACATTATAAATGCTCTGTCACCTGGCATAGAGTGTTCTCTGTATGTTGGTGACTTTGTCATTCTTAAATATGGCAAAAACATGAACACTTTAGAAAGAAAATTACAGTTATGTTTAAACAAAATTCAAAATTGGGCAAACGATAATGGTTTTAAATTTTCGGACTCCAAAACAGTTAGTATGCATTTTAGTAATTTAAGGGGACTCAACCCAGACCCTGAACTATTGATACACAAAAAGAAGGTCCCTGTCGTAAAAACAACAAAATTTTTAGGCCTCACCCTAGATTCCAAATTTAATTTTCTCCCCCACATTAAGGAACTTAAGAAGAAATGCCAAAAGTCATTAAACATACTTAGAGTACTCAGCCATACGGACTGGGGAGCTGACAGAGATACCTTGCTGCTGCTATATCGGAGTCTAATTCGATCCAAACTAGACTACGGATTCATAATATATGGAGCAACAAGGAAGTCTTATCTAAAAATACTGGAACCAATACAAAATGCTGCCCTGCGTCTCTGTCTCGGCGCGTTTCGTTCATTACCTATCCCAAGTCTCCATGTGGAGGCTGGAGAACTCCCCATGGACATAAGAATGAAAAAGCTTGCAATGCAGTATATAGTCAAGCTAAAATCCAACCCCACGAACCCTGCTTTCGACTCCATATTTAACCCTACAGCGGTAGAACTATACAATCGAAGGCCTAACGTCATACTGCCGTTGGGCCTTCGAATGAGAGAACCCATCAAAAATTTAACCCCACCCATTAACCAAATCTCTAAAATAGAAACCCCACAGAATCCTCTTTGGCTAACGAAGAAACCCAAATTAAATTAATTTATCCCTCCTTTATTTAAAAAAAAAGACCCAAGCATACTTCAAGTCCGCTTTAGTGAACTGGAGGAGAGTTACGGAGATTGTGGCACAATCTACCCGATGGCTGCTCCATCTTTACGGCCGAATTACATGCAATATCGCTTGCACTTATGGCTGTCAAAGCATCAGAAAGGAGAAAATTTATAATCTGCTCCGACTCCAAATCTGCATTGCAAGCTTTTGGGCGGATGAAGACTGACATTCCAATGGTACATAAGAGCCTGAAGCTGTTGGACCAAATAATAGCCGACCATAGGGATGTCACCTTCATCTGGGTCCCCTCCCATGTGGGCATTGAAGGAAACGAAGCTGCAGACAGAGAAGCAAAGAGAGCCCTAAATCATGCGGTGTCAGAAACCAAATTCCCTGCTCGGACCTGAGACCTGAGTATTGCCTCTGCCACCTACCGAGAGTGGCAGGACCGATGGGAGGCTGAGACTCACAATAAACTCAGGCAGAATGTGGCGGATGTCATGTGGCGGCCCACATCTAAGGGTCTGACAAGGCGTGGTAGCACGACCATGTCCAGACTTAGGATTGGCCACACCTACATCACGCACTCTTTTGTGCTGAAGAGAAAGGAGCCCCCACTTTGTGAGTACTGTGACTCTCACCTCACCGTGGAACATATCCTTATTCATTGCCCCAGATACCAGGATATCAGGGAGAACAATTTTAGAACATACACCTTGAAAACAATATTCGATAATGTCGACCCTGGGAAGGTACTGGGCTTTGTCCGGGAGGTGGGGTTGTCTACGAAGATCTGATTTTTGAACTGTGAATATATAATATTTACATAAAATTTTTACCATATTATTAAATTTTTACTACCTTTACTATTTTAACTGTGAATATACCTTGTTTTTAATGATTTAACTGTATAGAATATTGCCCTTGTTATGTAAAGGGAGAGTGATCCTCAAAGGATTACGGGCACGACATGGCCTAATTTGTGCCGATGTGCCTAAACTTGTACCGTATCTAGTAATTATTTATCCTGCTATTCAAATAATATTTTTTATTTAATTTTAATACTTTAGATAGCTTAATTTTGGTCTACATATAACTTATGTTTAACAAAAATAAATGTAGATTTTACAGCGTTAATTTTTTTAAATTCCTTCCTTCCTTGTCAAACAAGCGGCTGCTTAAATACGTCTTTATGGCAATATAACATGACACTATTATTGCTGGGGGGGGGGGTATAGCTGCAATTCAGCAGAGGCTTGAATTCAGTTTTCCTTCAGCGAAGGCTAATGAGTTCCTCCTGCCCAAAGCTTACTGGTTAGGCGTCCGTTACTCACCTTTGTCCCCTCCATTATTAAAAACAGTTTCGTAGACCCAATATGTGAGCCACACGTGAAAGACCAAGAAATACACGAGAAACTGCTCTTTGCGAAAACTTTTACAACGATACTTAAGGCAAATTAATGATTTACGGTAATTAATATTTAATGCTTGAAGGACTACTTCATAGAATTACAAAGTCCTATATCAAACATAATATACTAGTCGACCGGCTGCAACCTATGCGACCGCAGTGGGCCCCGCACTTTTATAGGACCCGCGATAATTTTAGGTGTATTAATTATTAAATTAAACCATTTTATAACATTAACAGATTTCCCGCGGCCTCCTGTCGATTTAACAGGAGCTCCTAGAAATCTCCTGAAATTGCAAAATATACACACAAAAAAGTCCTGGAAATATCCGGAAATTATTAAAAATATTTTGAAAAGTCATACAAATCTCCTGAAATATGTAGACAAAAATTGTCATTTTGGGGTGTCATTCAATAGGGAAAACGCCAATCCTACGCGCGATTAAAAAAAAACGGCACTATGCAATACCAGTAATTGTGGAATCTAGTGAAGGAGGCTTCTCGCGCCTCAAACTAATGAAGAATTACTTAAGATCAACAATTCTCGTGGATAGATTGAAACATTTGGTTATTCTTGCTATTGAGCGTGATCTATGTAGGAAATACAACTTTTATGATATACTGTATGACTTCGCTACACGAAAGGCTCGTAAAGTAATTCTGTACGTAGTAAAGAATGAATAAAATGCAAAGACGAATTTATTTTGTAATACAAACTCTTAATTTTCACTTATTATCCGTATCCTTACTTAAACTTGGCCCCGCGAAATCCGTTTCGCACAGGGCTCTTCTAAAATTACCTACGATAACTCCCTCCGTCCGAGTTGCAAAAATAAAAGAGTGATCTTTCCATCGTGTCCAAACTCTTGAGCGTGCTCTGTCGCCTCGATAGTTACTACAGAGTAGATTATTTCCCCCCCCTCCTTTTTTTTTTACGTGAGGTAGAAATAAAAAAGAAGAAGAAAAGAGTGATATTTCTTTTTTACAACGGTCCGGTCCTGCTATTTTGTGACTACTTGTTTACCCCCCCCCCTCTTGTTTTCTCGTGGACTATCCGCAGAAATAAGAGGGTGATCTTTCCTTTACTTCCTCGCGTTTAAACTGTTGGAAGAAGAGAATTATTTATATAGATGCAGCAACGGATGATAAAAATGTAAAAAAAACAAACAATAATAGTAATACATACTAATTTTTTAAAATTGGTGTAAGTTTGAATTTTATCAATACAAAAGATAGATCTCTCTAACTTTTAATGTAGCTTTAAATAACTTTTTCACTATTCGACTCACTACAGTTAACAATTAATTTTAAAATGGAGTTAACGAATTTGCAAAAATGCAATATAAGTTTAGAAGGGGGTCTAACGAAAAACAGAAAACATGGCAAGGGGTCTACGAGACAAAAAAGTTTGGGAACCACTGGTCTAGATCCATGAAATAGTAATACTTTCATAGATTTGGACAACTTTTTTTTTGAGGGTCTTAAGTTTGTTTTAGGGCTACTATACAAACGTTACGGTTCCAGATAGTAACCAAGGAAAATTTAGGCAAAGTGTTATCAAGATTTGTGAAACGGTTTCGATTTTTATGCGAGACATACATACATACATACATACGCCTTACTTTCTTACTTTCTGCTTTATATTATATATATTTATGTCGTGTAGATTTCTCCCGATATACCATCATTCAGTTGAAGTTTTATATATAAATAAAAAAAGGTCTTTAGCAAGATTGAACACGAGGATAAATGTAGACATTTCTCGTATGTCTGTAATATTTTAATCTTAATTTAACTTTATTTGTCAACATATTTTTATTGGAGGATTGGAGGCGCAAGGAAAAAGCATTTCCAAAGCTTGCAGAAAAAACATTTTGTGTAGGACCCTAGCTGACTATAAAACGAACGCAAATGTTTGTTTCGTAACAAGTAAATGGTTGAGAACTAGTTTAGTTTTCACTATCATTCTGAACATTTAGACAAACATTCCTGCTGTCGTAGTTAAATCTTTGTGGGCAGACAATCTAGAGGCGAATGAATTTATATGTAAAATGGCGCAGATATTCTCAAAACGAAACATGTTAATAATTTTACTTATCTTTTATTTTTATCATGACTATTATAAACTTTATATATTTGTCATAAGCTATACAAAAAGGTGGATTGATAGGTATGTGTTTTCTATTAATGTTTCCATTGATTAATTATTAAACTCTTCAAGCAATGCGAAAATATACAAAGACGTATAGTCTGTTCAAGATAACTATTTCCTATTTGTTCTATAACCAAATTTTTTTTTTTTTTTTGTAACTTGTAAAATTATAATGGTCAGAGTTTTCGAAGTGTGGCCAACGAGCTAGTAATTTTTTTCCCAAATTTCAAATTTCTTAGAAAATCGTTAGAGAACGGTGTTTAAGTACCCACCCCACCCCCATCCCACTCAGACGTTTCCACGAATCTAAGATAAAATGGCACTTGCAAAATATTGTATTAAGTTACTTGGTAAAAAGCTGCTAAATTTCCTAGAAACAGTCAAGTAGACTTAGTTTAAGACTTACCTTCAAAAGTTAGTGGCTGTCTTTGCTGATATTGAAAAAAGAGGATGGTTTCATCTTTGTTTGTGAATCTGATTAACTTCCTGAGAGACTAAAAGACAACGTCATTAATAAGCTGTCACGTAGAATGGATCACAAGAAACCTTTCCCAGATCCAAAAGATATCAATTTACCAACAGACACTTATTCTATAGAAAACGTTCACACAAGTGATTGACTATTTGACAATTTGATTCTATGACAGAAACCGTTTGTTAACATCCTGCTGCCTCGGCGTTTGTTTCCATTGAAAGTAACTACTGCGCTCCACTATCCTCATCTTGGCGACCTCTCTTGAAATATTTATACAAGGAAGAGAAAGGTTAACAGGAAAAGGTCTTATGATCTCCAGTGGGATGGCGAAGACCCGAGTGCATTTCCCGTGATAAAAAAGAAGGAAGAAGGATTAAAAGCCCTTGTCTCTCCTGTAACGTCGTTTCTGAATATCCATTGTTGTAAGAATTCTTTAGGGGATTATTAGCTAGAAAAAAACGAGCAATAACCTAAATATAGCAAAAAAAAAACGGGAATAGATAAACGTTTATCTAGTTAATGGGGTAAATTGGTGTTGGGGTTTTGGGTGGGGCAAAGGGGACAAAAGACCATCTGCTATTTCTGGCCAAGAATACCAGTGGTCTTTGGCACGACATATGTGGGTAGCCAAGAATACCAGTGGTCTTTGGCACGACTTATGTAGGTAGCCAAGAATACCAATGGTCTTTAGCACGACTTATGTGGGTAACCAAGAATACCTGTGGTTTTTAGCACGACTTATGTGGGTAGCCAAGAATACCAGTGGTCTTTGGCACGACTTATGTAGGTAGCCAAGAATACCAGTGGTCTTTGGCACGACTTATGTAGGTAACATCGCGGTGTACAAGTTATCAATTAAACGAACATGAACTACTGTTTTTAAACATCTTGTGTACAACTTTTAAAGGAAGATATAGTGGGAATGTAGTGCGATAGAGTGTGAATGTAGTGCGATAGAGTGGAAATGTAGTGAGATAGAGTGGGAATGTAGTGCGATAGAGTGGGAATGTAGTACTATAGAGTGGGAATGTAGTGCTATAGAGTGGGAATGTAGTGCGATAGAGTGGGAATGTAGTGCGATAGAGTGGGAATGTAGTGCGATAGAGTGGGAATGTAGTGCGATAGAGTGGGAAAGTAGTGCGATAGAGTGGGAATGTAGTGCGATAGAGTGGGAAAGTAGTGCCCGTGGGAATGTAGTGCGATAGAGTGGGAATGTAGTGCGATAGAGTGGGAATGTAGTCCGATAGAGTGGGAATGTAGTGCGATAGAGTGGGAATGTAGTGCCCGTGGGAATGTAGTGCGATAGAGTGGGAATGTAGTCCGATAGAGTGGGAATGTAGTGCGATAGAGTGGGAAAGTAGTGCGATAGAGTGGGAATGTAGTGCGATAGAGTGGGAATGTAGTGCTATAGAGTGGGAATGTAGTGCGATAGAGTGGGAAAGTAGTGCGTTAAAGTGTGAATGTAGTCCGATATAGTGTGAATGTAATGCGATAGAGTGTGAATGTAGTGCGATAAAGTGTGAATGTAGTCCGATATAGTGTGAATGTAGTGCGATAAAGTGTGAATGTAGTCCGAGAGTGGGAATGTAGTCCGATAGAGTGGGAATGTAGTCCTTTCGGACTGGGAAAGAGTGGAAATGTAGTCCGATAGAGTGGAAATGTAGTGCGATAGAGTGTGAATGTAGTGCGATAGAGTTGGAATGTAGTGCGATAGAGTGGGAATGTAGTGCGTTAAAGTGGAAATGTAGTGCGATAGAGTGGGCATGTAGTCCGACCTCCTAAGTGACCTGGCTAGCTTACGACTGTTCTCGGTCCCGACTCGTCGTAGTCGATGTTTGATATTTCATATTTTGTTTTTTTTTTGGCACATCGGCACAGCTTAGGCAACAGTTTAGGGAAAGAAAAAGTCGAGCCAAAAACCCAAAGCAGACATTAACTGTACTAATCCCAACCATCCTTTGATTTCCTAAACATAATCAAGTTTGTTTGAGCTCGAACGTTTAACATCATTTCTAAAGGGAAATCTAGAAGAACAAGAGACTTACATTTTCTTCATCCAAAGCAAACTCTTCGACTTCATCAGCAGATAGACACAAATAATGAGAGACATTCAAAAATAAATACTTATGAGTTTTTAATATCTGTGAACGCCTGTCTTCTCTAGCTTCTTTTGCAACAATCTTCATCAAGAAAAAAAGAAATATGTGAGATGTCAATACTTAGTCCTATAAAAACACATCAACTCAGTGGAGGGGAACTATATAGAAAATGTGTTGAATTCAAGAATATTAATGTAATTACAGCCATGACATATATTTCTGTATAATAGAGTCTTTTCTAATATGTTACAAGCAGCCAGCGTTAAACAACACATGTAACAAGAATTCCCTCCACTTAAAATTATCGAAACAAAAGGAATATAAAACTAGATTATTCATAAAAAGCTGCTATATTTACTCATATAACTCAGCTTTAAAAAAATGATATTATCATACCTCGATTTATAATGTACAGTCATATGTATTAATATATTCATGGCTTAAGAGTTTGGACACCAAGTAATTAAAAGATCACTCTTTTGTTTCTACAAGTCGTATTCACCCGTTATTAAATAGCAGGGCCGGACTTAACCATTGTAGGACCTAATGCAAAACGGATTTCACAGGGCCCAGCTTGGGTAGGGATACGGATAATAAGTGCAAATAAAAAATTTGTATTAGAACATATAATCCTCTTTGAATTTCATTCATTCTTTACTACGCACATAATTACTACACGAGCCTTGCGTGTAGCGAAGTCATACAGTATAACATAAGAATTCTGTTTCCTACATAGATCACGCTCAATAGCAAGTTGATCTCAAGTAATTCTTCATTAGTTTGAGGCTCGAGAAGCTTCTTTCACTAGATTCCACAATTATGGGTATTGCATATTGCCGTTTTTTTTTTCGCGCGTAGGATTGGCGTTTTCCATATTGAATAACACCCCAAAATGACAATTTTGTGTGTATATATTTAAGATTTGTATGTGTTTTATTCAATAGATTTTAATAATTTCCGGATATTCCCAGGACTTTTTCGTATATTTTGCAATTTCTGGATATTTCCCGGAGCTCCTGGTAAATCAGGAGGCCGCGGGAAATCTGTTCTAAGTTTTAAAATGGTTTAATTTAATAATGTATACACCTAGAATTAGACCGGGTCCTATGAAAGTGCGGGGCACACTGCGGACGCATAGGTTGCAGTGGTCTAAGTCCGGCCCTGCAAAATAGCGGCATATGCTACGCCGCCGGTCGACTGGTATGTATTAATTTTATTTTTTAGAAATCCTTGTTTCAGATATTGATATGTAAAGACTATCCAAATAACACTCGAAGTCAACCATCATACACAGATAGCCAACAACAACAAAAAAAGTTCAAAAGTAATTCTTATAAAATATATCCAACAGCGTGGAAAGAGAATTTGCTTTGAGCACGCGGACAAGAAAAGGATAATACCAAGACAGAGTTGAGTCAAGGCCATTTCTAAATGATGTTTCTATTAGGTATGACAACACCTTGAATTACTTCTACATTTTATTGTAGAACTGAATGCAACCCACCTGTGCTGAATCCACTCCAACGGTAGATATTGTCTCCTTCGACGCTGCGAGTGATTTACTTCTTGATACTTTGCTTTTACTGACAGAGGCATCTTTGGCACTCATGACTGTACTGTCTAGTTAGAATAACTTAAACTGGTTGTCTACTATCATGAAAGAATACACTGAATTAGTTTTGTCACCAGTGGCGTAGCTGGGATGGGGGAGGGGGGTCCGAATTTGAACCCCCCCGGGCCCCCCAATGAGTGTCCAAATTTTTGTTTACATTAAATATTGAATATTACGCCATTATTTTATGTCATGAAGTGAAAACATCGGCCCCTAAAGAGGTCAAGTTTTCCAAGCCCCCAAATCCCTAGCTACACCACTGTTTGTCACTAATCAAATGTACAATTATAATATGTGTGCACTAAGTTGAATTGACATCTTGTAATATGTGTGTACTAGCTAGTTACAATTGACATCTTGTAATATGTGTATACTAGCTAGTTACAATTGACATCCTGACATATCTGTGTACTACGTTGAGCTGGATTAGAATGAATATCTTAAAAAATACAGACGTTCCTTTCAAAACAAAATGTTCCAAGTGCCTTAATAAGGCTCTTCCCCTTTTTTTCCTTAATTTGTTTCAAATATATATTTATAAAAAAATTGAATTTTGTATTCGTGAGGTTGAGATATCAGTTATAACGTATATAAGGAACTATATCCGCAGGTGTTACTGTTACAATAGTGTTTCTGTTGGCAAGTATGAAATAGCCAATAAATATAAATAAGTAGAATATATTATTTAAATTCATCATCATTATCAGTCCCGTGACTTTCGTCGTAGGGGTGTTGTGACAGCTTGCGTAACCGAATCCCTCCACCTTTCTCGGTCAGCAGCTGTATTTGATATTTTGGGTTTTTGGAACAATTTAGGCCATGTCGTGCCCATAATCCCTCAAGAGTTAGACCTATTCCCCCTTTTTAACTAAACATCTAAATGTTATACATTTAAGTAAAAGCGAGCGTTTCTTTGGAAGGCCCTTCCTTCCCTCCGGTGGCTCCACTGCACCTTGAAGAACTACTTTGGATAGTGAGTCGTGTCTTGGATCAAACCAGCTCAGTATTCGTTTCTTCAAACTATTGTTTCCAGAGTCTTGACTTGTCATTATTTAAATTAGTCATTGTCACGTATCAATTTAATAAACCAAAGTATAATTTAAAATAAACTATGTCAAGTACGGAATAACCGACTGCAGGTGTCGGAAATACCTATACCATACGGCAATCAAGTAGGTGACACCTCACAGGAAGTGTTTTAATTGGTTGAAGAAAATAATTTCAATGGTTAAGCGTCAAAAACAAGGTAAAAAAGGCGCGATCGAGAACATTCAGTTGGAATGTAAACTTCGTAGAGATAGGATGTACTTTAGTTTTGAGTTAGAATATGTAGAGATCAGTCTTGTATTTTATTACATCTAGTAGAAAATATGAATATTTTATTATTTAACTTTGAAAAAAAGTTATTTATCAAATACAGCTTTGTTTCTGTATATATAGTGATTCAAAGTTTTGAATTAAAATTCTGTATTTGATTAAACAAGGTTACAAAGACAGTTTGTGTGGAAACACGAACTCAAAATCGGCCCCCAAACGCAGGTTTTAAGATTTTCAAAAGAATATCGGTATTAAATTCTATCAGAAGAGGTCCACCAATGCAGGTAAAAAATAAGGTTTCAATATTTTCAGAAATAATATCATAATGAAATTCTATCAAAGGCAAATGACAGAGAAGAATGGAGAAAGAAGGTTGACAGATCCTGTGTGGCGCAGAACAAGGGAAAGGTGAAAGTGAATGTGAAGTTAGATGTGAACCTGACCTAACTGGTGTCTTATAATGAGTATCTAATTGATCTAATTGCTTTGTAAATGGTCAATCGCTTATTCAAAGCCTAAGTAAAAAAAAATTCCTTTAGTTTTGTGCTTCGGGTCGGTGTGGGCTCATAGCAGTTCACGCGATAACATGAAAAACTACTTATTAATTGTTGTTTTAAATTATGTCCAACTTATTTGCATAGTAAATAGATTTTTTCTCTTTAAAAAAAAAAGTTAACTTTTTTGGTAAATGTAGTATTTAGTATGACTGAACTAACATAACTTAGCAATACAATTGTCAAAAATATTTTCTGATAAAATATCTAAAACCATTTGCATAAATGTGTTACAAAATAGTAAATAGTCGGCTCCCTTACCAAAATGCCTTCAGTGTTTGTTACTATTAATAGTGAATAATTGTAAAATTGTTATTTTTATGAAAAAACTGCTTGCATAATTGATTTAAAAAATTAGATGTTTAGCTTTCAGAAAAGAAAAAGTAGCGATGCATCAGAACTTTGAATGATCTAAAATATTAGTTTCTGGGATCTAAACGGGACGGACGGACTGACAAAATATATATATATAAATGACAATTTTTACACATCTGTTACAGTATGTTCAAATTGAGTTATAGGGAAAAAATAGATTTACAAAATTATGTATTCAGTAAATAGAATGTTAACATAGGAGGCACGACAGAGATATGGCTGCACTTAAATTTTCCTGTAAAATTCCAAAACTGTGCTCGAAAATGGAATTATTTTTATCTTTTCCATTAACATACATGGTTAAACTAGATGTAGTGCGTAACAAACTTAATGAGTAAGCAAAGAAATAGACTGGATGTAGCCACTAGAGGAGACCTTTGCCTTGCTTTGACTAATTGAGTTTGAGTATGAGTTTTTTTGGCACATCGGCACACTGTCGTGCTCTAAATCCCTTAAAGGTTACTCTCCCTTCATACCACAAGAGCTAAATTTTATTTAGTTAAGTTATTAAAAACAAGGTCTATTAACAGTTAAAATAGTAAATGTAGTGAAAGCTTGACATTTGACTGCAGGAGCAACACTGTTCCCATTAATTTCATTTTGTAGTGAATTCAGCAATAATAATATTTATATAAAAACTAAAACTAAATTTACAATGAAACCTAAAAATAGTAGGTCCTAATATTCAATAGCTTAAAAAGGGAATTTAAAGGATTTGAAAGAAAATCATGACAATGAGATTTATTTGTGTGTGTAATCACTGAAGTAATATGACATCATTTTTGTATAATTTGCCTTCTCACGCTTCTTTCTTAGTATTTTTTCTAGAGAGGGGCGCTGGCGGATTTGTTTCATTGGCCTTCATCACTCGCGAAACGACTATGGTTCATCTCGAACACTTTTTCAAATGTCCGTGGAGCCCTATTTTGGAGAGACACTCCCGTCCACATATATTGCATGTCAAGGTGGCTTTCGCTTTGGTGGTAGAGGAGCTGGCCATTTTCCGTGTGGCACGCTTTTCTTCAAGAATCGAGACCCATGTTTTCTCGCTTTCTATAGCTTTCTTGGTCACGTCTCTCTCCAGCTAGTACGGTCTAAGGCTATGTCTTCCCAATGATTAGTATCAATGTTTACTGATTTTTTAAATCCCTTTTTATCACATCAACGTAACGGAGGTGGGGGCTACCAGTTTTTCTTGAGCCAGTCGCAAGTTGCCAGTACAGAAGGATTTTTCGGGATGCGACTGTCCTCCGTTCGGCGAACATGTCCGAGCCAGCGCAGGCGGCGTTGCATGAGGACCGTAAAGATGCTGGTAAGGCCCGTTCTCACGAGGATCTCAGTACTACACACTCTTTCTTTCCATGTAATTCTTAAGATCCTTCGAAGCCAGCGCAAGTGGAATGAATTTAATTTTCTCTCTTGTTTTGTGTAGATTGTCCACGACTTGCTGCCGTATACAGTAGCGTGCTAAGAATGCATGTCTTGTAGACCTCCATTTTGGTCGCTGTGGTGAGCTTCTGGTTTTCCCAAACTCTTGATCGGAGTCTAGCGAAGGTTGATGCGGCCATCCCTATGCGTTTTTTGATCTCTTCTAGTGACAGGTCACCTTCTATTGTAGATCCAAGGCAGCAGAATTCGTTTACGGCATATAGCTTAATATCATCAATGAGGATGGATGGTGGTGCTGTAGCAGGTGGTCCGATAACATTACTTTTCTTTGTGCTAGTGGTTAGGCCATACTCTTTGCAAGCCTTAGAGAAGCAGGACATTAGTGACTGAAGCTCCTCTTGTGAGTGTGCCACTACCGCTGCGTCGTCCGCGAAAAGCATATTAGAGTATTTATATATTTATATGAGGGTGGTTCTGGTTTTAGTTTTGGCCCTCAGTCTAGCATTATTTAGAAGTTTGTCATCGAATCTGGAATGAAGATATATGCCTTCGGTGGATTTGTCAAACGCTTGTTGGATTAGCATTCAAAAGAGTATTCCAAAGAGGTTTGGGGCCAGGACACATCCTTGTTTGACTCCACTGTTTATACTGAAACTTTCAGTGTCGTTGAACTGTACTGTACCCATCATGTTTTGGTGGAAAGAGACAATAATATTTAGCAGCTTGTAGCCTGGGAAGTATCAGTCGAGCAAAGACTTTGCCTACAATGCTTAGGAGAGAAATTCCCCTGTAGTTGTTGCAGTCGCTTCTGTCAATTTTGTGCCTAGTTTTGAGAAGAGCGCCTCTTTTTTTCTTCATGTCGACTGGTACATTGGCTTTGTGCCTGCTTTTCAGATTTTGTCCTATCCTCGTGTACCCAAACGAGGAAGACAGGCATGATGGGACAGCACCTTAGTGACTGGGGGCTGCCCAGCTTGAGGCGGGCGGTAGCTGTCCATTGGAATCCTAGGATCTCTCCCACCGGCGAAAGTGGTCAATGGCGCTCTACTCTACGTCTATAGAGCATTTGAGCTTATAACCGATGACTGCCACTTCCCGTGTTTGGCCGACGCCAAAGGCGAAGCTGGAGTGTCCTCTCTAGTTTTTGGATTTGGGCTTTGAGTAAGCGATATGAAAGTCTGGGCTTTGTCTATGGTCAGAACGATGTCGCCCACACAGCAGTTCCTCCCTCTCTGCGCAGCTGATATGACCAAAGGAACGGAATATCCGATACAGTTTGGGATCAGCAGTGCCGCAGGCTCTGCCAGGCTGTAGCACAGTGTGCAGCAATCTGTCTAAGGGTCACCAGCTCCTGATTTTTCCTCATGGTTGTCTCCCGAAGCCTTTCCCATGTTTGAGTATAGCCGCAAGGCAGAGGAAGTTTGGATTCAGAGTTTTCCTTCTCCTAGATGGGTAGCCAGAAAAGGCTAACGAGCCCCTCCTGCCAGAGGCTTAGTGGTTAAGGCGCCAGTTGCTCGCCTTTGCCCCTTGTTCTGTTGGTGATAACAGTTCCGCCGGGCTCAGTATCTGAACAACACTTGAAGGCCAGGAGTTGGACTGGTTGTCAGAGGCTATTTGAGGCGCGTGCCATTGGAAGCATTTTATAGGTAATGGTGGGCTTAGAACAACTACCACTTCCGACTTTAACAACCTTGCTGAACTCGGCGGATTTGTTTATTGAAACAAGAAAAGGGAGCGGTAGGGTAAAAAAAGATTGAAGACCACTGGGTTAGAGCGTCACTAATGTAGGCCTATGCTTCGCCGCCTCTCTCGAAATCTGTTTATTAATAATCAGTCTAGAATTTAAAAATCAACAATCTTGGTGATTTAGATTCGATCTACTCACTACTTATAATCTAGATCTAGAATAGATTTAAATTGGTATAGATCACTCTATAAAGTTAGTTCTAATCTAGATATAGGGATCTAAATCTAAATGTTGATTCTATTACAGATATCTAGATCTAGATGTTAATTCTATTAATGATTTAACTGTATAGAATTTAGCCCTTGTTATATAAAGGGAGAGTGATCCTTAAAGGATTACGGACACGATATGGCCTAAAAAACTCAAACTCAAACTCTAGATCTAGATGTTCTAGATCTAGAGATCTAAATCTAGATGTTAATTCTATACTAGAGATCTAAATCTCGATGATGATTCTATTCTAGAGATTTTAATCTAGATTATTCTATTTTAGACATCTAAATCTAGATCATCATCCAGATCAGTAATTCCCAAAGTGGTATATATAGACCCCCCCCCCCAGGGGTCTACGAAAACTTCCAGGGGGTCTACGAAAGTGAAAAAGTAAATTGGGCGTCTATGAGATGTCCACGGGGGTCTACGATTATAGATTTTATTTAAGCAAGATGTGAACCTTTTTTTTCACATCCCATTAATGTAATTAATCCATACACTGATATATGATCTGTACCTTAGTTAATCCTTTCAATATTCATCCTGCTATTCAAACAAGACCAACGTCTAATCTTTCGACTCAGGACCGGACACAACAGAATGTGACAACACATGCACCGGAAGCTAAAAATTGGAACCAGTGAAATCTGCCCATGTGGAGTATCACCAGAAAATGCCGACCACGTCCTCCAAAACTGCTCTCTTTACCAAGAGGCCCGTATAAGACATTGGCCCCAAATCACCCCAATAGAAAGAAAACTATATGGAGAGCTCCCTGATTTGGAAACTACTGCGCAGTTCATCTCAGGTATTGGTCTAGTCATCTGAACACTCCAACATAACAATGAGAACGATGAAGAAGAAGAATCGAAATATTGTATTTAATTTCAATACTTATTTAAACAGCTTAATTGTGTCTACATGCAACTAATGTTTAACCAAAAAAAAATGTAGATTGTACAGCGTTGATTATTTAAAATTGGGATTGATTCCTTCCATGTCAAACAAGCGGTTGCCTAAGTGCCTTTTTATAAAGATATGAAAATCATTATGCTGGAGGATCATTTGAGACGATGATGGGTTTTGAGAGTCTTACAATATCTCTTTTATCATTATTATCTTATAGCCAACTACGGAAAACACTCTAGGTAAAACATTGATTTCACCAGACATTGAAGTAGTTTTAAAAACCTGCATCTGATTTTACTAAAAGAATTACTTTAAGCAACAATACAGTTGAAGGACACATAGGTATGAGCCATAACATTAAAAGCTTCTTGTATAATTCTTTGCAAACGACTTATACAGTTGGGATCACGGCGTCACATAGAGTAGCGCTGTGTGCTGCAAACTGCCTAAGCTCGCCGACTCCTCATTTTTCTTCAGTGTTGACTCCCGAAGCCTTTTCCATGATTGTGTATATCTGCAAGGTATCAGAAGTTCGAATTCATTTTTTCTTCTCCTAGTTGGGTAGCCAGCCATGACAAATGAGCCCCTTCTGTCCGAAGCTTATTGGTTAGGTGCCAGTTACTCGCCTTAACCCTTCTCCTGTTAGTAGGGCGTAATCATCTTCTTTTTTGAAGTTACATCTGTATTAATATGTGGCCACATGTGAAAGATCAAGAAATACACGAGAAACTGCTCTTGGCGAAAACTTTTAGAATGGTACTTAAGCGAAATTAAAAATTTTCACCAGAATTCGAACCCGGGACCCCGATTCAGAAGCTAAGCGCTTTACCTCTCAGCCACCAGTAATACATATTCACTGTTATTTTAATTGTCTTAAATTTGAATTCTTTCAATAAAAAAGATCTCTATAACATAAAATGTAGCTTTAAATTACCTTTTCACTCTGCGACTCACTACAATTAGAATTTTTTTTTTTTTAATTGGAGTTGATGAATTTGCAAATAAGAAATATAAGCCAAGCAGGGGGTCTACCGAAAACCAGAAAACATGGCAAGGGGTCTACGAGACAAAAAAGTTTGGGAACCATTGATCCAGATGTTTGATTCTATTCTAGAGATTTTAACCCAGATGTTAATTCTTTTCTAGAGATTTAATCTAGATATTGATTCTATTCTAGACTGTCTAGATATCTTATCTTATATAGTACAGAAGTTATTTCAAAAAAGAAGACAATAACGTCCTACGCTTTGCATGTGTCAATATAGTCATACATGTTAATCAGTGACTTATACTCTGCTAAGTCCTTGCTTTTCCTGGCTGATTCTGATTAGATCTAGATTTAGATGTTGATTATAATCTAGAGATCTAAATCTAGATCTACATATATTAGTAGATTCTTATATAAGGCACAGCTCATCACATTCTCCTTTAAGAAACGCGTCGCTTTTTTTGTTTATAATTCATTTGTTTATTGTTTGGAGCTAAAAACGACGTTTCGGGACTGCGCATGTCCAATTTTAGATAAGTTCCGGTATTTTTGTTCCGCTTTTCCAGAGCAGAGGGCAGTTTTTTAAATTCTCTGTAACCATGTATGTAAAGCTATTGTTTTAACCTCCCCCAGCAATTCATACCCATATAAGGGATGAGTGCTATATTATGAGCCTGTTTGATCGTAGGCAACCGGTGGATATATCAAAATAAGCTTTCAAACAACTTTAGAAAGACATTCCAATCACATTTATACTGTTACTAATGAACAGTGACAGGTAGAGGTCACTATGTGTGACCCCGGCGATTGACACAGCACCGAGTGTTCTCTGGAATCTATGCGTGTAAACAAAGACAGGATGTGACGTGTCTTCTCGGGTTGTTCCAGAAGATACTAGCAGTGTTTTTGTAATATTGGACGAGCGATTAGGGACTCTATATAAGCCAGAGAGTTAATGTGAAAAGAGTCAGTACAGTAGTCGTTACTGTTGTCTACCGTGCGAGACAGTAGAAGAGAGTGGACTTCAGTCGTTAAAGGCTATATAACAAGCTACAGTGGACTTGAGCCGTTACAGTTGATACAGTCGATGTAAGATGTATACGCTACATGTTACAGTGACGAATTGTTTTAGAGTTAATAGTCAATAAAGTTATATGAAGCTGAAAGTTGAGTCGTCAAGTTCTTTGCAGTGCTTTTATTTGTGTGCCTACTAGTACATTTAGCCAGAAGATCAGAAATACGTAACAATACTGTTAGCTGTTAAATAAAATTAAAAAATGTGTTTCAACGAATAATATTGAATTTAACACATGCTCCTGTAGTAAACAAGAAAAAATCGTAATAAGAAATATTATTGGGATTTATAAATATATGATTTTTTCAATGAATAAACATGACCTAGATCAAGATATCTAGAATATATAATTTATGAATGAAACAAAAAGTGCGGGCTGCTAATTTGAAGCCAGAGACCATGCCCACTGCAGGTGATCACGCCAGGTGAGCTGGTGGTGAGGAGAGGTATACACTAAACGTGTAGTGTCACGACCTATCAAACAGGCAATGGAAGGAAGGGGGAGAGAGTCATGAAAAGAATTATAAGCATCTATGGGAGGGAGGGGATGTTAAGGTGTAATAAAACGAACATCCAAATATTAAAAGAGAGAGACAGAGAATACATGTAGCCTAGTTGAAAATACCATGTTAAATAAATTATAATAATTAATTTATAGATCTAGAGAGAGAGAGGCAATATACTCTAAATATACATTGCAGAAGTGAGTCTACTTCTTTTTATACAATCTAAATAATTTTTAATTAACACAGATATAATTTATTAGCAATAACATAGTGGTGTTTACTGACGGTGCTCAGTGTGCGCTACAGGAGAAAGCACAAAAACTGCGTTTAGTATAGGAGCATGAAGTGACCCTATTTATTTAAAATAAAATCTTGACTATGAGTGGTAATTCAAAGAAACACAGCTATTTTTATAGTCCTTTTGTTTGGTGTAATGCACAAATTGTAAGACAATTTTCCGTACGGACAATAAAGATTATTATTTTTATTATTAATAAGAATCTGCTTTCAGTTTTTTTATAAGTTAAACCGTCACCAAATAAAAAAATAAAATAAAAATTTGACCTAGATTTCTAGTTCCCAAATACGGTGTGCCATAAGAATCCAGCATCTACTATATAATAATATAGATCTAGATATAGAATCTAGATCTAAATCTAGATATTGATTTAAAAAGTCCAAATCTAGATCTAAATGTTGATTCTATACTAGAAATTAAATTTACCTTATGAATTAAGTATGAAAAATTAATAACGAAGAAATGTCGGAAATGAAGTCAATATATTAGCTACAATTTAGATCTAGACTAGATAGATATCTAGACATAGATATCTAGAGCCTAATAGCTAATCAAACTTTGGAGAAAGAATACTTATTTTACCCACAATTGACGTCAGTACTGTGCGGTGTTAAATTTGTCTATTAACATATATTTTAGTGTATAAAACGGAAATTCCTAAATAGATGGGATGTGTTTTTATCATTTATTATCAAGATACTGTTTTTCAGCGACTCACATAGAAAAAAGACAATATCGGTTTTGTGCTGTTAGACCAGTGTTTTTCAAACTATTTTGTCTGCCGGCACAGTAAAAAAACTAAAAAAAATTCGCGGCACACCAGGAAGAACAACAGATGTTTTATAAAATAAAATGAACATTTATTTTACCTGTTTTTAAGTATTACATTTAATGTGAAGGATGTGCCTGTTTTGTTTAGAGCAAATGCGATCTAATCTAGGCTCCAAAATCGACAAACAAACTCGTCTATTGTAAGAAGGCTCTCTCTTTTCTTAGACTTGATTGCAGTCAGTGCTAAAAATCCAAACTCACAAAACCATGAATATGCAAATGGAAGAATTATTTTGATTGCTTTTAAACTGATTGTTGATTGAAATTCAAAACAGATCCAGCATTTTCTCGGCAAAACTTGACTTTAGAACTGCATCGTTTTTTAAATCAATGAGCTGCTCTGCTTCTTCAGTTGTAGCTTCATTGTTTCCAAATGGATAGCTGACCCATCCATATTTATTACTTCCAACTGTTGGAAAGTAATGCTGCAATGCTGACTGCAGGTGTACCAAAGTGTCCAAGTGTCCAGAATTTGGGGGTGATTTCTATATTTGAATCACATTTATTGTAAGTAGGAAAGCAGTCGAAGACTTCTTTCGAGATCTTACTTTGCAACAACAATTTTCACTAAATGACTTCAATTTTGAGGATGCAGTAATGATGTTTTTCGATTGTCCTTAAAAACTTAAATTCAATGAATTTAATTTGTCAAAGAAACCAAAGAGAAATGTCCCTTTAACGGTTTAACCCACCAGATCTCGACACGCTTTAACACTTTTCCCCTGGAGAGCCAACGAACGTTGGTGTGATACAGGAAACATTTGTAGTCTGAATCCATTGCTTCTTAGAGCTGAGAGAAAAGTCGGGATGCAAGCGGTCGAGAATGGATGAAGTTTACAACTGTAATAACCTGATCCAGAATAGACATCAAATCTTTCGGCAAAGATATGAAGACAAGAGCTTCTCTGTTGATCATGCAGTGAACAACTAATTTGTTTGGATTTTCTTGACGGACATGAATGATAAATCCCTTTCTATTTCCCTGCATGTAAGGACAGACATCGGTGCAAACGCTGACACAGTTTCTCCACTGTAGTTCGAAGAGGAAAATGTCCTCGTTCACCACATTGAAAATATCTTCGCCTTTGGTCGTAGTTGGTAAGTCTTTGCAAAATAAGAATTCGTTGACACATTTTTCATACTTTATGAACCGAATGAAAGCTAGCAGCTGATCTTTGCCGTTAACATCAGTGGATTCATCAATTTGAAGAGGCCACAGCAGAGACACTTCATCGTCAGGAGCGTCAAAATGTTCACAGATTTGATCTTTTAAAGCTGACGATAAGTCTTCCAATCTGCGCGAGATAGTACCATTTGACAAAGAAACTTTCTTAACTTTTTCGGCGGCATCGGGTCCTATGATAGTTTCAACAACTATTGCTAAAGCTGGTGCAATGATTCAGCCTCTGGGTGCGCTTTCTTGTGTTTTGCTAATAACTGAGCAACCTTATAACTTGCTATTAATCCCTTTTCTGGCAGCTTTAGGTAGTTCGTAAGTTTCTTAGCTTGTCTATTTTGTTAAGCGAATGATGATTTCAGAGTATTCCTTCGGTTGCGCTTTTACAGCTGGATGTTTTGTTTCCAAGTGTCTCTTCAGTTTGCTTGAAACAAGCGCCTCATTCGATAGAGTTGCATTGCAGATCAGACAGAATGGCAATAGAGAATCTTCAGGTCCAGAAGATATGAAACCATATCCGATATATCTTCTTCGTACCTTCGTTTGGTACCTTACTTTTCATTTAACATTTTCGCAGTTTAATTCTTTCTAACGTATTTCTCCGTGGATAACAATGAAAAACGCTTAATGATAATATGTTATTATTAGAATACACCTACAAAATTGAAATGAAAAACAATCGCTTATTATTATCGTTACCAATTCAAAAACTGCTGTGCGTCTGCTAGGGCGGCCTACATTTGAGTCATTATAATAATATATATGTATAGTCGAAAATTCTATAACCTGAATAACTAACACCCCTTTCCGTCATAATGTAGAGTTCCGATTTATCAGGACAGAGAAAAGAGTTCGTGCTACTATTACTGGTCGTTTGCAAGTGGGGATGTCATCGCAACGTAGGATAAACATTTAATAGTCGGCAGACCTGTGGTGTATAAATTTCAAATATTTGTAGAAACTCCGCGGCACACCTGCAAATCAGTTTGAGAAACACTGTGTTAGACCATCACAGTCAGTTCTAACACCACCATAGAGAATCATATAAGACAATCGCCAGTATCATGCTCAAAATAGGTTCAGTGGCAAATCTATATTATAAGCGCATTGATTGATTGATTGATTGACCGATTTATGACTTCCCAGTCCAAACCTCCCGCAGGACGACGGGGGATGGGAGCGGTCAGGGTGTGAACCCGGGACAATCGATAAATTTAAACGACAGTCCAGCACGCAAACCGCAGGACCAGGCAGCCATCCCGACCAGGCAGCAATTACTAATCTCCCACTCCCCATGGACGAAAAAGAAAAAAAAATTTAAACCGCTATTACTTTCCGTCAGTGGCGTACCTAAGCGGGGGAGGGGGGAGAATTTTTAGATCCCCCCGAGCCCCCACCAGGGGGGGGGGTTAAAATGGGTGTCCGAAATTTATTTTTTAATACATAAATTAATATATTTGATTGACAAATAGTGTCAAAGGATGTTCTTTTTTTTTTTTCAACATTTATGGATTAAATTTATAACAAAGACTAAACCTAGATCTAGGTCTATCAGTACGTTGACTTTGTTGACATTTTAAAAATATTTTTTCTCACATAGATCAAAGTTTTTTTTAAAGTTAGTTTTACATTTTAAACTTTGTTGCCACGAATAAAACTGCATCATATACACCGAATTCCAGGCATCTTGTTACCTTTACTAATAATAGATCTAAATGGCGAGTATTTTATGGCTAAACTAATTAACCTTGAGGCAAAATTTACAGAATCGAGTATAACAGATCCAAAATTTATTCTTTATAATGCTAGAATAGTCCATTATTCGGGTTTTGCGTCTATAATTTCAGAATTAAACTTCACACTCGAGTTATTACCCCTTGTGACGATACGTAAACGCTTGCATATAAAAGTTTCATTTGTGCTTGAATGCTTCCGACAGGAGTTAGACTCATTTGACATATTAAACTCAACACCCTAATAATAGTTACAATAGTTAGTGTCTCGCTTCATTAAATTAGAATAGTATGGTGAACAGTAGGAGACAGAAGGCCAGTCCGACATTTCCCCCCCCCAGGTCACCCCGCCCTTGGTATGGACTGAGGCACCGGATCGCGTGATAGGGAAGGGACAAAACTTTCCACTATGACTCATACCAAGATGGCGGGTTAAGGGTCAGCAGGTCAGCATTCCTCAACCAGTCACACGTGGGACTGCGATCGTTACACCACACACACACACACACATACAAACAGGCGCACATCGGTTTGGGACGGCGGTAATTTTAGAAATTTAATAACTTTAATCCCATTGGATCAAGCACAAATATTATTTTTAAATTCAAAATCCCACAAATCGATTGGGCCCGGCACCTCTGGCTATGCAAATGAGTTCGAGTCCCAGTCTATATAAGAGGGGACGCGGGCTCCAACCCACGTTTACACCCGCCAGACAGATTTCTATATTTAATAGGCGAGAGGCTGGAACTTAGTTTCTCTCATTAAGCCGCCTATAATTTAAACAACCGTGCCTGGTTGTTATTGGTGGTGCAATATCACGCACTCTAGACTTTTTACCACTAGATCTGCACTGTTATTTTGACCCAAGTTCAGCCTGACAAGCACACCATACACATACAGATGTATATAAATTAATAAACTAAGTGTATGATGTTAAATAACAATAAACATTTATTCTAGTGATATATTTACAAATGATCTGATGTATGATGACTGATAATAATAGTATCAATATCAATAGATATATGTATAATATCTCTAATCCAACATGATCTAGTTATTTTCTTTGTGACATATAAATGATCATTATTTGAACAATATCATTACCTCAACATATTCATTACAAGTTGTTCAAATATACTTTCAACACAACAACTGGTAATCCACATAGATCTAGTCTGTAGATCCAATACTGTTCACTGACGACAATTATAAAAGTTTATAGTTCCTACTGTAACATCAGGTCTGACCAAGGAAACCCGCAGTCTGGAATCTTGAACCTCAGACTCATGAAAAAGTCAACTTGAACACCAGACGACTAATTGACATTAGTGAGATGAAGACCTCAGTCCTGTAGACTGTAGACCTAAAGTTGTACTCTCAATATAGAAAATTGAGACTGGATAAACATGTCTTGACACCAAGACTTGACACTGAGTCTTACACATAGACTTGACACCAAGCTAAGATCACTACTTAGACTTGACGCTAAAACTTGAAATAGAGTCTTGACTAAGACTACGACCAAAACCTAGACTTGTCGCTAAAACCCTATAGAAGATAAAAGAAAGGATTCTTCTAATCATCTAGATCTAGTCTAATTATAGACTTACAAATACGAACGAATTCAAATAGAAAAACTATACAATGAAAAATAAAACTCACCCTAAACAGGGGTCAAGATAATCCAACAAGAAAATGTCCAAGGCAAACGTTAAGGCTATCCAGTAACAATAACCAAGGAGAAATTCAAGAGCTCTCAAAACATGTCTTGCCTCTATACAGCACAAGATGGAGAGACTGTACTTGACGATAAATGACGCAAATCACACACACACACTAACTTTACGTCACTAGAAGTTGTGACAAGCAACAAAAGTTCATTCCCCTAGTCTACACAGTGTAAATAGTGTAATGACGTCATCAATATAGTGATCAACGCCGCACTATCAATTAGGGAAATAATTCTACCATACAGTTACATAGATAACTGCGACAAATGTCTCTGCATTTTCAGCTACCGATGGTTTCAATAGTTTGGGATCAGTTGGAATGATTCCCTGAGTCTTCTACTCTTCAGCAGTTGTGATGGCGAATACGGCAGTCCGCTTATCGGAGTATTTCTATACTCGAGCATAACGAGATATGGATCTTTCCCACTTTTGTATGCTTTGACTACAAAACATAAACAACCAACAATGACGTAATATCATATAATATTAGCACATAATTTTTTTCATGCAGTGGAAAATTATGAATTTTTTACCTATCTGGAATTCTGGTCAAAGCTCCAGCGCCCAATTAATATAGTTCAGAAGAAACTACAAAAGTCTGGACTGCATATACGGGAAGCTGCTGAAGAAATTAGTACCCTTTCATGCTTTCTGCAAAATGATGAGAAACTAACAAAAATCCAATCCATCGAAAAAGCAAAAGAAAGTAGTGAATACTATGGATTCCCTGTAATCAAAACAACCAGAAGAAAGAAAAGACTTGATGGGAAGTTGAGTTCTAATGTAGGACTGTCAATAGAACTGCAATTTAAACGTGTTGCGACAGAAGTGCTGGACAGATTTCATATGGAGATGAAGGGCAGATTGCAATGGATACCTTTGGGTTTCTTTTTGAACCAAGACACCTGTTAGATGAAGACACGCTTATGACAAACTGTGCTACTTTTCCTGTTTGTATGATGAAATAAATGGCAAATCGCTTTTTCAATGATGTCATTGATGCACGAGCACTTTTCATCAACAAACCAGTATTACAATCACCAATAGACATATTGAGGAAACAGGCTTTATATGGTAATTACATGTGCTCAAACCTTGCAACATCCTCCTAATACAGCTAACTCAGGCCTTTCCATTACGTCATGTGAGAGATCATTCTCAAAGCTTAAGTTCATCAAAAACTATCTTAGGAGCACAATGACGCAAGAAAGGCTTATCATGGCTTTAATGTCAGTGAAGTCACAAATACTAGAAAGTATCGATGTAGATGATGTTATAGATTTCTTTGCTGCACATAATGCACGACGTGAAGCGATATCAATTCAGATTTGTCACTTGTGCATTATTTAACTAATAAACAACGGTATTATTCATTAAAATAGTCTTAATGATTTTTTTTTAAAGTTTACTGAACCAATTTGATTTTGGGCTTATATATTTTTGCGTACATTATCTCATGTCATGTCGAATGTCAAAATGCAAGGGGCCCCAAAGAGAACAACAAAGCACATTTCACGATCGAAACCGCAATAGTTAAATTTAACTAAAGCGCTTCTTTATTCGCAATTTTTTAAAGCCGACATAAAATAATGATATGTGGGACCCTTAATTTAGGTAAATAGGTCAAAAATTTCGATTTTTAGGTTTTAACCTAATTTAAATAGCCCAACCATTTCTGGACATAAAAATATCATTTTCATGATTGGCAAATAGTTATTTATTTTTTATAATTTTTCTTTTGTGAGGTATATACAGCTGTCTCTTTTCCAATTTTGTTTCGTTTTTTTTTATTTCGATTTTCTCAAAATACTATTTTTAATTCACTTTTTTACTACTCCTTCACTAATTCTACATAGAATTCAATCAAACTTGTCCAGCTTATTATTTATATTATATAGAACAACTTACATTTTCTAAGTCTCAATTAATATTTTGTCTTTATTGCAATAAAATATTCGAAAAATTATGCTTTTCTTTAGCATTACTTAAATCTAGCCTAAAATAATGACTGTCTAAGACTCAAAATGATTGATACTTTCACATATAGGTGTTGTTAATAATACGTCATGTCGGCTGATAGTAAGCTGTATACAAAGTATACATATATAAAGTGATTTTTTGTTAAATAGATGATGTACTTAGTGATAGATTGCCTAACTTTCAACTAATAATAAATTAGCAATTAACGTTGAAATAAAAGAAAAGTAATAATTTTTCCCGACATTGAAAAAGGTGCCGGTACCCCGTACCGGTGCGTACCGTCAAAAAAATATTTTTTTGCGGGTTTATTGCTACTTAATACATTGATAATATATATAATATAGGGCCTAAGTATACAAGCAGGATCTCGAGCATTAGATACATTTATTTTTTTAAATACAAAGTTTTATGGAAGAGGCAATATATTAGTTGTTTGAAGTTTGTAACTTCTTAAATTCAGGCTAAAAATATCGAAGCCGACATTTTTACTCATTGCTAAACAATTAGAAGAGATTGACTGACTCATAGTGTACCTTGTGTACATTTGCAAAACATAAAACTCTCTTTGTAATCTTATCAGTTAGATTTTCAAAACTATTACAAATAAAAAAAAAACTTAGTGATTATTTTTACTGTATAATTCTATTATTATTCCTTTTTAGAATTAGGATATAAACAAAAATTTGCTATATGACTTTGTCTTAACAGAAAAAAAAAAGAAACTTACGTCTATTTATGCAGTTATTTATAGTTAGTTACCTAGTAATATAAAATATATTGAACTAACACGTTCATTCATCATAATGTAGCCATGCGATGTTTTGTTTATAACATAGCATTATTTAGGACCAATATTTTACAAAGGCTGCTTGGAGAAATCAGGTAAACACATTAGGAGAAAAAACGACCCCTTTACTCAAGAAAAATTTAAGAAACTAGAACAGATACAAAATAAACAATGAAATTCATAACAAACTAATATTCAAAATTGATTAGAGTAACACCTTTTTAAGTAATCATTTAAAGTTTAAAATCACTATAATTTTTTTCAACAATTATTTTGTGTATGAAATTGTGTATCGGAAAATGCCGGGTACTTGAAATAAGCTAGTCCTAAAAAAACACCACAGATCTTGTGTAAAATACTCATCAAATAAAGTACTGTAAATGTGTAGTTTCACGCGCTAGTTTCAGGTCTTCAATTTTTATAGCCTCTATCGGGTTATATCCCAACTACCCGTATTTCGTGCAGAATTTTTTTCTCTATCAGGCACACCTAAAATTATAGCATAATAATGTCAGTTTAATTTAAAAAGAGAACTGAAAAATGCAAAGATATATAAGGAAAAAAGCAACTTCCGTAGTGGTAGTGTTTGCGATCTTTGAGGCCTTAAAAGTCACTGACTCTCATCTCGGCGAGGGACATTTCAGCAACACACATTGTTGTAGTCACTCACTGAATCAAAACCTGTTCTACAGGCTTTGCAAAGCTCTGGACCCCCCCCCCCCCCCAATATCGACACATCATGGCTTCAAACAATATAAAGCAACGCTATTGTACCCCTGTAATAATACAGTGGGTACCGAGTCACACTGCAGACTCCTTGACCCACCAAGCAGGCTGTGAGTTTTCATCATGCTCTGGCAACAATAAAAAAAAATAGAAATAGAAAAGTGGTTTCAGCACTGGGACACATTTTTTAAAGCCCGCGTAGTCTGAGAGCACATGAGGCGCCCTGACCGCATTTCCCCATGGTGAAGGCTGTCCAGACCTGGGCAAACTATTCTAGCACAGTGCAGGACATGCCACTGACCTGTTGGGTCATATTTCTCGCGGGAATGGCCAAACTTCGACTCACGGTGCCCTCGCTGCGAGGAACAAGAGGAAACCGTGTCTCATATTCTTTTCAATAGCTGATCTCCGTCTCGACACTGCACTTTCATAGGCCCCGCGCTAATTATAGGTGTAAATTATTAAATTAAAACATTATAATAATAAAGCTTGTCTTCGAGTCCGAAGATTAATAAGGAATGCATTATTTCCTTTTGGCTACGCAGCCCAAGCATATTTTGCTACATCCAGGGAAGGAAAAAATCCTGGAAATCTCCTGAAATAAATTGTCATTTTGGAGTGCCAACCCTACGCGCGTTAAAAAAAAACGGCATCGTCAGCTTTCATTTAATAAAATTTTATTGCAAAGACGTATGTATTTTCTAATACATGACATACATACATTTTCTATGACTCAGTTAAACTCATTAAATTCGCTGATGATACTGCCATAGTCGGTCTTATTTCAGGAGACGAAACTCAGTATCGAAGCTCGATAGAAGAGTTTACAAACTGGTGCTCCGACAACTTTCTAGAACTGAATGTAACAAAAACTAAAGAACTTATAATAGATTTTAGAAAGAACAAGTAAAGGCATATAAATATCTAGGCGTTACCATCAACATCAAGCTTTCATGGGAAGACCACCTTGGAACTCTGACAAAGAAGGCAGCCCAGCGACTCTTTTTTCTATACAAACTCAATAGCTAAATAAGAAGATCCTTGAGACATTTTACGGCGCGACTATACAAAATCTGCTAACATATGGAATAAGTTGTTGGCAAGGCAACGCCTCATCTAAACTGTTGCGACGTCTAGAAAAAATCGTTAAAAAAGCATCAAAAATTACACTCACAACATTACCACATTTAAAGGAACTTTTTGAACAAACGTGCCTAACAAAAATCGAAAAAATCTTGGAAGACAACGGCCACCCGCTCCATCAGAACTACGCCAGGTCGTCGCGAAGTGGGCGACTGCTGTCAATCAAAACAAGAATGGAGCGGTACAAAAACTCGTTCGTACCTCACTCGGTCAGACTCTATCACCGCCACTCATTGATCAGGGAACATGAAATGCACCAAGATACCTGTGTGTAGTCGCTGAATGAACTCTTTATGATGTCTGTTGTATTTATGTGTATTTTTCTGTTGTGTTGTCTTTATATGAGAAACGAGTCCTTGTAATCACAACAAATTTCCGTAAGGATCAATAAAGCAGTCTTAGTCTTAGTCTTACTAAATCTTAATTTTGACATTATACTTATCCCTACCCAGACTGGGCCCCGCGTAATCAATTTCGCATAGGGCCCCACAATTTTTAGGGCCGGCCCCGGGTCTGGGAAACCACAAATTCTTGACCTTTATATTGATATGTATGCACTACGCACCAATGAAAGCCCTCACTACAATGTAATTTGATGATAATGATTATGATTTGTTTAAGCCGGTTTAGTATAATTTTTAAAAGAACTTTGCTAGGATGGCTTATGTTAAGAAACAATTAGGAATTTGGCTGAAAAGTTATATATTTCATCAAAAGGGTTAAGTTAAGGGTCCTAGTCTTGTTTTTAATAGTAGGGAGAGGTCGGCTTTAGTATCTGGAGTAGAGATTTGAGCTTATTGACATTGTTCATAATAAAATCATAAGCGTTGAGTATTTTCTGCATTATTGGCCTTTCGCCCTATAGTGCTTGATTTGGTTATTTAAGAGTTACCTCCATTTAGACGTATCTAGTAATCCACACAAGACACAGCGCGGAGACGTCTAACACAAATGAAACTGATGGTCCGGTAGTGTTTAGACATAAGGAGAACTAGCTTACAAATTAATGCTAATTGTCAAGACGTCCGCAGCGTAGCTAGGATGAGGGGAGGATGGTTCAAATTTTAAAATCCACCCGGGCCCCTACTTGAGGGTCCTCGAAATGAGTGACCGAAATTTGTTTTACATTAAATATTACGCATTATCTCATGTCATGATGACGAATGTCAAAATAAAGGGGCCATTTCAGAGGTCAGACCCCCCCCCAGGACCCCCTAACCCCCAGCTACGGCAAGTAAGTAGAATAGTAGAGGGTTCAGTTACACGATAGGTAACACAAATGACTTAACTCGCCACTCCCTGCACGTAATTCAACCGGTCCTTGTGATGCAACTTCGGGCTGTCGCTGTCCTCTCCGTACTACCGCCGTTCCTCAGGTCAAATCAAGGGGCATAACACATATGAAGAAAAATATTTTAAAATAGTTACAAAGATTGTTAAATAAACACTATAAAATGTAGAACAATATTTGTGAACAATAAATCCATTACAATGTACTCCACTCTATGCACTGATACAATTTCTGCGAGAGGTCCTGGCTCTCTTCACTAAGAGCCCCTAGCTGTAAGAACTTAGTTTTCGTTCTATACTTATAATACTATGGGATCAAGACACTAGCGGATAGAGAGGGGGTGGACGAATTTTATTAGAAAAATATAAATTATTTATATTTTAACATATTTTTCGTATTATATAGCCCCTCTATCTAGTGTGTTGGCCGATTTGGGGGGATGGGGTGGAACGATTGCATCAATTTCACTGCCCCCTACCCGTAACTTTCGAGTGGGGGGGGGGGGCGATCCCATTTTGTTTTGCAGAAATCAAAGTTTGTTACATAATTAATTACATTACATTTTATATATATGATAAAAGCCACTTATTGATATTTTGAGTTGGAGGGCAGTTCAATTTTTAAGCAAAAATCATAGTATGTGAACAAAATTAGTTGAGAATCTTTATAAGCTACTTATTGATATGTGAACCCATTTGTATATTATGTCACTATGTCACACCACACTCCAATCTCAAATTAAATCATTAGTAAATATAAAATAAAAGAGGATTGTTCCAGGTGGAAGGGGGGCGATAGATATACTTACCCCTCCCCGCCTAGCAGACCAATACTTTTTCTATTGTATTATAGTTCAGAAATTGAATTTAAAAAATTACAAAAAAATCTTTCTTTAATATAAGTTATGTATGCTCTAAATTACATTTTGGGAAACAGGTCATGTCCCGCAGGACATGCGTGACGCAACTATAGTCACAATATACAAGAACAAAGGGGATCGGAGTGACTGCAACAATTACAGGGGTATCTCTCTCTTCAGTATAGTGGGCAAAATCTTTGCTAGAGTGGCACTATCCAGGCTGCAAGTGATAGCTTCTAGAGTCTAGTCAGAGTCTCAGTGTGGATTCAGGAGTGGTAGATCCACTATAGACATGATATCTTCTCTACGACTATTGCAGGAGAAATTCAGAGAGAGACAGCCCCCTTTACGTCGTTTTTGCTCATCTGACTAAAGCTTTTGACATGGTCTGCAGAAGTGGCTTTTTCAAACTCCTGACGAAAATAGGTTGCCCTCCCAAACTACTGAAGTTCATTGAGTGCTTTCACGAGGAAACTAAATGTACTGTCAAATTCAATGGAGCCCAATCAGCACCTTTTGAGGTTTGCAGTGGTGTCAAGCAAGGATGTGTGCTCGCACCTACTGGTTAGGAAGCTACTTACCAGGGAACTCCTGTATGCTGATGATGCAGTTATTGTGGCTGATTATGATATTCAGCTATAGTCCCTGGTTGACAAACTAATAGCTGCTTGCCAGAAGTTCGGCTAAAACATCAGTCAAAGCAAGACTAAGATACTTGTCCAAAACACAAACACTGCACCTCAAGTAAGCATTAATGGCCTACCACTAGAAATTGTTGATCACTTTTGTTAACTTGGCTCCATCATATCCAACAACACTCTACTGGATAAAGACATAAACAACAGAATAGCCAAGGCAATGGCCACCATGTCACGGTTGCAGAAAAAAGTCTGGGACAACTTATTGCTGACTAGCAGTACTAAAGCCCTAGTCTACAGGACCTGTGTGTTAAGCACCTTGCTGTGCGGAAGTGAAACATGGTCAACCTACTCATGGCAGGAAAAAAAGCTGAATGTCTTCCACCTCCGATGCCTAAGGTGGATCTTTAAAATAAGGTGGCAAGATAAGATAACCAATGAGGAAGTGCTACAAAGAGCAGGGTGCCAGGACATCCGTTCTGTTATCAGCAGCAGACGCCTTGGCTGGCTTGGCCACGTTCGTAGAATGCCGGAAGGTCGACTTCCACAGGACATCCTGTATGGCGATCTAATAGAAGGCAGGAGAGCCGCGGGTCGCCCACTTTTACGTTATACGGATGTATGCAAACGTGACATGAAGCTCTTCAAAATCGACACTGGCAACTGGGAAGAGGTGGCACTGGATAGATCCACATGGAGAGAGAGCTTAAAGGAAGGGTCACGGATTGCAGATGTCATACACAACAGAAGCAGAAATAAGGGTGAAAATGCAACGGCGCCTGGTGATTATATATGCCCAACCTGCGATCGCAGCTGTATATCAAGGATTGGCCTCTTTAGTCACACAAGAAGTTGCAAAGGGAGAAGATCGTCTCTCGAGACGTAAAATACCACAGAAATTACATTTTTATATCGAGTCGCCCCAACCCATATTCTTTAATGCCAAAATGCAACCATTAGCAATAATTATAAAAAGGAGAGAGGACTCTTCATGATAATCTTTCCACTCTACCGGCCCCGACGAAAACATGACGTTTTTAAACAGAAATGTTAAATATGGCGACAGAGTCAATGGAATTGCGCAGGAATTCAAAATAATTTTTGAAAGAATAGACTTGTTCGCTCTATGCTGGGAGAAGTGCATGGTCCCACCTGAACTTCGAGATTCCGTAATCATATCCCTATACAAAAAGGGTGACAAGACTAACTGCTCCAACTATCGAGGCATTACACTTCTGTAAGTAGCAAGAAAGAGTGTTGCTCGACCGACTAACCCACTCTTTAGTGGACGAGGTCTTATCTAAAAGCCAATGTGGTTTCAGAGCCGGTAGAGATACATCTCACATGATATTAGTTCTGCGACAACTACAAGAAAAATGCAAAGAGCAGAACTTGAACCTGTGGACCTCACCAAGGCTTTCGACACGGTCAGTCGCGATGGTTTATGGAGGAATTTGGCTAGGCCTACCTACGTTCCTATCCATTCTCAAGCAGTTTCACGTGGGACAAAGAGGCCGCATCAGACACAATGGTGCCATTTCTGATCACTTTCCAATAGAAAATGGCGTGAAGCAGGGCTGTGTACTTGCCCCTACTCTATTCGATATCTTCTTTGGTGTAATGCTGGGCAGCGATTGCACGAAGGCATCTACATCCGGTTTTGTTCTGACGGCAATGTGTTCAATCTCCGGCGTCTACTATCCCATACAAGAACAAAGTAGATGGTCATAACGGAGCTTCTCTAACGCGATGATTGCGCCCTGCTAGCTCACAATGAACATGACCTCCAGAACGCGGTAAACGAATTTGCATACGCTGCCACCTCTTTCGGTCTATCTATAAACCTTGGGAAAACAGAAGTCATGTTCCAGAAGTCACCCAATGAAACACACTCAGCCCCAATGATCACAGTAAACGGACAGCCCCTAAAAGTGGTAGACCATTTCACATATCTAGGTAGTAAAGTGTCTCAATTTCTGGCCAGGTCTCATAGCGCTTTTGGACGCCATCAGGCAAGAGTTAGGAAGAACGAATCGCTCCGCCTGCCTACAAAAATTAATGTCTATTATATGGCTCTAAGACATTGACACTATATAAAAAACAACTAAGACTTCTTGAGCGCTTTCACCAAAGATGCTTGAGCACCATCATGAACATACGGTGGCAGGACGCACTACAAACAGCGATGTCCATGCAAACGCCGGTATCGACAGTATAGAGGGACTTCTTATGGTCCGACAGCTACGCTGGGCAGGGCACGTATCCCGTATGGGAGACAAACGTATGCCAAAGGCAGTCTTTTTTTGGTGAGCTAAAAGGTGGTTGACGCAACAGAGGCGCCCCACGGAAACGCTTCAAAGACCAGCTTAGGCGTCAACTTTCCTAGGTTGACATAAAATAGAGCACCTGGCTGCATGCGGCCTCAGAACGAGACAGCTGGAGGTCACGAAGGCCGCGGGATACACATTTGAGACCAAAAAAAAATTCTGCTGCCGAGAACTAACGCAGACGACGAAAAGAAAATCTAAATAGACCATCTGCGGACAATGGTTATGCTTGCCATGGATGTGGCAAAATATGTAGGTCACAGTATTCCTCAATAATCTTCGGACTCGAAGATAAACCTTATTATTAATAATATTTTTTTTTTGCAAATTTAGAATTCATAAGAATCTTTAAGTACAAGAGTAACAATTGAGATGAGTTCTGAAACCAAATATTTTTTCTAGTCGCCTTTGCCCCCATTAATTTATTTTAATAAATTTATTATCTGCCTTTTTAAATAGAATGAATAATGAGCTGCGGATGTCAGGAGAATGCGTTTCTGGCAGTGAAGAACGCAAGAAAATGCTAGGCGTCGGGCCTCCACCCCGAACCCCGCTGGGGGAGCTTACAGCGCCCATCCAGGCCCACCACGTCTTCAACGTGACTTTTGTTTTCACCCAAGGTTTAGAAACACTGCTCTATTGTAAAATGACCACTTTTTGTTATTCTCTGATCATACATATATATAAATCATATACATATGTTGCCCGCGGGTCTTAATATTGCGTATTACTGTCGATATAGTCACTAAGAGTGTTTTGTAAAAAATAAACGAAATAATAATGTTATAAGTAAAGCGAATGCGGAATGCGTAAATGTAAAAATCGTATCAATGGAGCTATCAAAATAGCTAATCGACTTAAATCAATTTTTTTTTAAATAAAAACATTTTCTTGTATGCCCACATATATTTGATTAAAATTGGAAATAAATAGACTTAATTTAGTATGTTCATGTGTTAAAGTAGAAAGTAAATCTTGAAATAGATCTAGATCTACACTGTATAGTTAAATATTGGCTTGGATGGAGTTCATTCTGCGCGTGCGTGATGGCTTCTTCGCTAATATTCATTCAGTAATATATATATATTGTTACGAACTCTCCTCTACTATCCAGGCTCTCTTCTCACTGCACCACACGACACAACGAACTTAAAGAACCTCACAACTCATCAGGGCTCCAAAGTAACAGTAACAGTTTAATTTCAAATACATTACAAATACTGTACAGTTGGCAACAACATCACACTAACTGTCCAAAACCTAGCCTTGCTCCGCCTGAATTCACACACCGTCTGTCTCTAACTGGTCACATAGCGAGGTAACGTGAAGTGAAGTGATTCTGACACACTCGCTCTTATATAGTGTCTCTACTGGCCTCGAACCTTCTTGACCACTCCAGTTGATCACTTTCGCCGTGACTTGCGTGCGTAATATTTACACACAGGTCGTTGTCGAACTGGCGTGTACTGTCACTGGCCATGGTTGACCGCTCGTATAGCGCCAGACTGGGGCGATTTGCGTAGGCTAAAAACACACACAGCCTACGACCATCTGTGTCACCACCGAGTTTGTAACAATATATATATATATATATACAATTCTCTCCGTCGCTCAAGAGTTTGGAAGAAGAAGTAAAGGAAAGATCATTCTCTTATTTCTCCGGATAGTCACTCCACGAAAAACAAGAGGGGAGGAGAACAGGTATTCACCGGTCACTACGGATGGCTGCCTGGTCGTGCAGTTTTCGCGCTGGACTGTCGTTTGGATTTATCCAACCCTGCCCGCTCCCATCCCCCTTTGTCCTTCAACTCTGAAGGAACATCCGAAACGTGTAAAACCTTTTACAAACACTAAATAGCAGATAGCAGCGCCGGAATTAACCATTGGGACCAAGAAGTCATGGAAAGAGAACAAGTAATCTACTTTGTATATTTACAGGCAGTGGCGTAGCTATAGCAATTTGCTGGTGGTGCTGGCCGCACGGGGATGAAGTGATTGGGGGGGGGGTCATCAAACTGGGGACAAACTTTCTCAGTAAAACTACACATTATAATTACATAAATAAAAACAAACATATTTATTTGTTTTGGTATTGTTATGTCCTATAGGAAAGTGCGAAGTTCGAGCGCATTAAGCCCGCTGGCAGCAATTTTCAAGTTTGGATTTTTATAGCACCGTAACGGTCTGACCTATGAAAAAACTGATAGTATCTCTGAATTCCTCGTCCTTTTTTCTATAAAAATAAATTGGATTTAATGTATCACTAGGCTTAGTTAAAATTAAATACGAAGTCAAAGAGGTGTAGGGTAAGTATCGCCAAGCGTACTTTTCCTCGAGCGGATTTTTCCCCAGTTAGTAAGCTCGATCGGGTTGATGGAAGGTTCGAACAGATCAAAGTAAATATATCTAAAAACATGTTTTAATATTTAATTTTTACTATAAAGTCATTTTCTTTTTACTCCAGCGCAAGAACACCATCCAATGCACCATCTCCACCCTCCACAACTTTAAATAGTCTCTTTAAGCTGATGAGCAATCAGACTTAAAAATACCCTTAAGCCCATTATCCATTTCCTTCACTACCGGGTAGTAAAAAAGAATAACTCCACACCTCCTCAGTTTGACCTCACCATGTACTTAGCCTTTACAAGGAAAAGGAAATAGTATGTGTCGGAAGTAAAGAAAAAAGGTGCATGCGCAGTAACAATATAGTAGTAATTTGGTAAACATTCAAATAAAAAAGTTTTAGCAATAAAAAGTGAACTGTTCGAACCTCTTGACAAATCGGGGCTGCTCGAACTTCGCACTTTACTCTATATTTTTTCATAAATTTTAATTAAATGTAAGCTGTAGACTAGTTGAATCAAATTTTACCAGATTTGTTTAAATTTCTGAAGGCAACGGACTTTCTTTTTTTTTTTTTTTGGAAGCTTTACATGTTGTTACTTCATTATTCAATGCATTGGCTATGGACAAGTGTATAGTGGTCGTTTCTTTTTTATTACTAATTAGTAATGGTCAAATCAATTTTTTTGACATATGGGGGGAGAGGGTATCTGGTAGAAGGGTTTCCACTCGCTCAGTAAACACAACGGGATTCGAACTCAAGCCTCCTTGTAAGGTGGCCAAGCCATAATCAAGCGGTAAGTCACACATCACTTGCTTGGATGGAACTTGACGTTTGTCTGTGACTGGGCAACAATAATGACAGCAAGGCTCAAAATTTAAATAAGCAAGAGGGGAAAATGTGGAGAGATTATCTGTAGAGAAACTTGGACATCATGCTTTTTCTCTTAAAGCAGAATCTGGCACAAAATCTGGTACAAAATCATAGAAATATCCTGGAGTGTTATTACTATCCAAGTACGATCCATTCCTGATAGACCGAATACGTACATGTTCCAACTAAATAAAAAGTGCTCACGATAACAAAGAAAAAATCATGCAGAAATTATAAGAAGCAAATATTTATCGATTATTTTCTACAGTATACTTTACATCTAAAATCTGGATCAAAATTGTATGGTACATAGTCATGCAGAGCCTCAAAGACGTATTGGCCACAAGAAAAAATTGCCAGGGAAAAAAAGATTTTTTATCAACACACAAGAAAGAGCTACTAATGGAAATACCTTTCTTGGACCGTATGAAATAATAATTCCATAAGAACAACGTCATGATAAATATAAATTTGAGTCACCTTATTGAATCCTCAGATGGAAATCAATCTTAATGGTTCTCCCAGTGACTTAGACAAAAACGAATTTCGTCTGGGGGCTTCAGGTAATTGTCGCAGTTTCTCCAGAAGACAAAAATATAATCTATTGAGCTTTAGAATTTTTATGAAAAAAAATGACAGTCCCCGAATATTGAAATCTTGATTCGCATATTTTTTTTACTTTTGTAGAAAGTGCGGCTACATGCAACGAAGTTTTTCCAAAAATCCTTTGAAGAAATACTTACAATCAACGATAACGAATTTACGACTCACTAATTTCGCGATTTCGTCTATTGCACCAGACATTGTGGAAAAACGGATTTCGATTAAATTGTCGATAGTTTGCCGGCGAGAAAGTACGTGAGATTAACTTGTCTTTTGTGTAAAATCGATTCTTTGCGAAATAGCAATGCTAAAATAATGACTACACTTTATTTCGAAATTAGAAACTTTTCGCTGTTTTAAAACTTTTTTGGAGGACATTATGAGGAACTGCATCAAATACTCTAGCTACGCCACTGTTAACATGTCAATAAATAGCAGGGCCGGACTTAACAATTGTGGGGCCCTATGCGAAACGGATTTCGCGGGACCAAGTTTGGGTAGGGAAGCGGATAATAAGTGAAATTTAAGAGTTTGTATTAGAAAATAAATTCGTCTATGCATTTTATTCATTCTTTACTACGTACATTTTACTTTACTAGTCTTGCGTGTGGCGAAATCATACAGTATATCATAATGATTCTGTTTCCTACATAGATCATGCTAAATAGCAAGAATTACCAAATGTTTCAATCTATCTTTGAGAATTATTTAGTTTGAGGCGCGAGAAGCTTCTTTCGCCAGATTACACAATTACGGCTAATGCATAATGCCGCGCGTAAGATTGTCGTTTTGCATATTGAATGACACCTCGAAATGACAATTTATGTGTATATATTTCGGTATATATTAAGGACTTTTTCGTATATTTTGAGATCTCGGGAGATTTCCAGGAGCTCCTGGTAAATCGACAGGAGGGCGCGGGAAATATGTTTTAAGTTATAAAATGGTTTAAGATAATACTTTATACACCTTGAATTAGAGCGAATCCTTTGAAAGTGCGGGGCCCACTGCGGTCGCATAGATTGCAGTGGCCTAATGCTAGCCCTGCAATATCATAATAATTATGTTTCCTACATAGATCTCGATCAATAGCAAGAGTTACCAAACGTTTCAATCTATCTTTGAGAATTGTTGACCTCAAGTAATTCTTCATTAGTTTGAGGCGCGAGAAGCTTCTTCCACCTGATTACACAATTACAGCTAATGCATAATGCCGTTTTTATTTATCTAACGAAGGATTGGCGTTTTCCGTATTGAATGACACCCCAAAATGACTTTTTTTAAATATATATTTCCGTATATTTTGCAATTTCGGGAGATTTCCAGGAGCTCCTGGTAAATCGACAGGAGGGCGCGGGCTATCTGTTTTAAGTTATAAAATGGTTTAATTTAATAATTTATACATCTTGAATTAGCGCGGATCCCATGAAAGTGCAGATCCTTCGGTAGCATAGGTTGCAGTGGCCTAAGACCGGCCCTGCAAAATAGCGGCGTATGCTATATATATATATATATATATATATATATATATATATATATAATTCTCTTCTTCGCTCAAGAGTTTGGACGGGAAGAAGAAGTAAAAGAAAAGATCACTCTTTTATTTCTGCGGATAGAGTTATCCCACGAACTTTACGAGCCTTGCGTGAAGCAAGGTCATACAGTGTATCATAAAAACTCTATTTCTTACATAGATCACGCTTATTAGCAAGAATTAACAAATGTTTCAATGTATCTACGAGAATTGTTGAACTAAATTATTCTTCATTAGTTTAAGGCGCGAGAAGCTTCCTTCACCAGATTCCAAAATTACGGGATAATGCCGTTTTTTTTAATCTCGCGTAGGATTGGCATTTTGCTTATTGAATGACACCCCAAAATGACAATTTTTGTTTAGATCTAGAATCTATAGATTTTAATAATTTCCGTATATTTCCAGGATGTTTTCGTATATTATGCAATCTCAGGAGATTTCCAGGAGCTCCTGGCAAATCAGAAGGACGCTGGAAATCTGTTGTAAGTTATACAGTGGATTAATTTAATAATTTATACACCTAGAATTAGCCCTATGAAAGTGCGGGACGCACTGCGGTCTCGCATAAGTGCGGAGCCCACTGCGGTCACCTAAGGCCGGCCTAGCAAAATAGCGGCGTATGCTACGCCGCCGGTCGACTAGTATATAATAATGGTATAACTCGGTGCCATGCGCATCGCCATCCAGGCTAGTGCAGAAGGTGCGCGCTTCTAGAAATTAGACTAGTGTGAGCTTGCGCTCCCAGAGCTATTTTTATATGTAATTTTAGCTATTTTTGTGTATTTTATTTTTATAGGCTAGTGCCAAATTTATTATTTGTACTTCCCTCTATTGTTATATAGGTTAGTGCAGGATAGTATATATTGCTATGTACATGCTGTCTTAAAACAGTTGAGTGTGCAGTTGACCAGTGGTCAGTAAAGTATATCTTTGTCTATGTGACAGTTGATGATCTTAGTGATCTGGCGTATGATTATTTAACCATTGCTATATTGCTGTACCTGGGATGGCCTGTAAGTGTAGAAATATTTTATATTTTCTTTTACTAGATCTATGTCACACTATGTGTAAATATGCTAGATATATCTTAATTTAGTTTTTTGGAATATTTTTCAAAAGAGTTGACAGTTGTTCCCAACATGCTGTATTGAAAATGGCGGCGCCCAGCTTAGCCTGATATGAATATGTTGTTCATGTTCTAGATCTAATAGAATATATGATTTTGTATTTATAGTTTTGCATTTATGTATTGCAGGCTATTGTTACTGCTGAATATAACTGTTGTGTTATTGCTGCTTTAAGCTGCTATTACTCTGCTGCATTTATTACTGCTATTGTTATTGCTTTTGTAGATCTAGGAATCTAGGGAATCTAAAATCTAAATCTAGTGTTATATTTTGATTTTGTTTTTGTAGTGTTGCCTTAGTCGCCTAGAACTAGTGGCTTAGTCTGTTCTTAGTGAATAGTAAGGCACTAAGGTGTTCTTGTTTTAGTGTTTGTGTAGATCTAGGTCTAGTGTAGTAGTTGTAGTGATTTAGTTAAGTTAGATAGTTGGTTTGATCAGTTTGTGTTAGGTAGTTGGTTTGGTTAGTTTGTTAGTGTTTGTAGTCGTGTAGATTTACAGGTTTTTAGTAAGTTGCTGGGTTCAGTAGTAGTGGTTAGTCAAGTTAGTGTGTATATTATATTTTATCAATGATTTATTTTGATGTAAATAAAGCTTCGTTTTGTTTATTTATCCTAAAGTAAAGTTTCGTTTGTGCTTTCGTTTAGTTTAGGTTAGTATGTCTGGTTACTTAGGTGACTCTAGCCCCTTGGTCGTAGACTGAGGTGTCACAGATGAAACCCACCCAATAGCGCTAACATCTGCCTACCGTTAGAAAATTTAATGTTGAGCAGAGAAAAGGTCTCCACTCAGAGCCTCCTGACCTGCTCACACTAGGAAGGATGTTAACATTGGAAAGAAGAGAATGATTTCCGCCCAAGTTAGAGCCAATATGAAGATGCTGTGCTCAAGGCAGATGTCCTATGTGTTTGTCATGTCCTCTTGTAAATAAACACATATGTCTTGTTGAGTTGCCTCCCTTAATTTATTACAATAATAAGGCTTGTCTTCAAGTCCAAAGATTAGTGAGGAGTGCAATATTTCCCGTTGCTGCGCAGCCCCAGCTGTGACCTACATATTTTGCCACATCTAGGGCAAGCATAACCATTCTCCGCAGGTTGTCGATTTAGATGTTCTTTTCGCCGTCTGCGTTTGTCCTCGGCAGCGGATTTTCTTTTGGTCTCAAATGTGTATCCCGCGGCCTTCATGAGTGACCTCCAGCTGTCTTGTTCTGAGGCCGCATGCAACCAGTCGCTCTCTTCTATGTCAAACTAGGAAAGTTGACGCCTAAGCTGGTCTTTGAAGCGTTTCCGTGGGGCGCCTCTGTTACGTCAACCACCTTTTAGCTCACCAAAAAAGATTGCCTTTGACATAAGCTTGTATCCCATATGGATACGTGCCCTACCCAGCGTAACTGATGGACAATAGACAATAAGAAGTCCCTGTATCTTATATTTTCTTATCTTATATAATACAGACGTTACTTCAAAAAACAAGATGATTACGTCCTACGCGTCATGCATTCAGTCATGCATATTAATCAATGACTTAAATTTTGCCAAGTCACTGGTTTTCCTGGCTATCTTAGGCAACCCATTCCATTCTCTAATAGCATTAGGGAAGAAGGAGTATTTGTACAAAATTTGATGGCTTCATCAATATGGGTGTGAGCAGGTCAGGAGGCGCGAGAGAGACCTTTTCTCTGATAAACATAGATTTTATAACAGTAAGCCGATGTTAGCGCTACTGGCGGGCTCAATCTGTGCACCTCGATCTGCGACCAAGGGGCTAGAGTCACCTAAGCGAACAGATAACTAAACTAACTAAATAAAAACAAGAAACAAACTTTGCTTGAAATTAAATACTAAAAATAAAACTTTATTTACATACAAAAATAAATCAATAATCAATCATATGTGAGCAGGTCAGGAGGCGCTGAGTGAGAGACCTATGTCATCTGCTCAACATTTATTCATTATAACAGTAGGCAGGTGGTAGCTCTACTGGGTGGGTCCAATCTGTGCACCTCGGTCAGCGACCAAGGGGCTAGAGTCGCCTAAGCGACCAGACAGCACAATTAAACTAAACTAATCTAGCTAACTAAAGGAACAAACTAAAAGTAAAACAACCAAACTAAATTTATATAACAACTTATATACACTTTATTTACATGAAACCAAAACAACAGTAATAAAACTAAATAAACAAACTAAACAACTAATCAACCCTACTTAGTTTATTCTATTACAGCTACAAACACTATCCAACAAACCAAACCCAAATAAAACCACTAGTTAACCCGGTTTTTACAATAATCCACCAAAATACCATACAAAACAATAAACTATTGTAACTGACTTTTCTAATCTAAACCTCACCTCTAAACCGGCAGATTTGGCAGCAACAAAGGCAGTTATGCACTAAAGCAGCAGGCTACTAGCTACACAGCAGCAATAAAGGCAGGCAGCAAGCTACTAGCAGCAGGAATTATAGCCTGCAATTACAAAAATAAACAAACATAAGACATAATATGATAATATAACAAAATAATAATGAACTAGACCTAGTCTAGCACATACACATACCTAAATGAATGAGGTAAATACAATTACCTGCATGAAGCTAATAAAAGACATACATACTCAAGTCAAAGTCTAAGCCACAACCAACACAGGTCAGGCTAGACTACCATAAACATAAGCTAGATCTAGGCTCAACAAAGCCGCCATTATGGAGCATTGGGTAGGACGCAGCCATCTTTTACATTAAAAATTAAAATCAGACACATGCCAACTTGTTAGAGCCGTTATCCTAACAATATTATATTATTAATAAAAAATACTTTTAGAGACAAAAGATAATATTTATAAATAGAAATAGTATAGAAAAACAATAAGGGGATCATTAGGGATGGCTCGGGGGGGGCGCTATCCAGATTAATGGAGCTTCCGGTTCCACCATAGACCACAATGGCTAATTACTTAGCCAGTGATGTCACTCCACTAATCAGTCTACATCTAGACTATAACACTAGATGTAGGAACAATTAAAACAAATACAAACTAAAGAAAGTAAAAATAAAAACATTTTCCAACTTACAGGCGGTCCCAGCTGAAATTACACACAATTACTAACACTCACTACATGGTCACACCGACCAGCTTACTACGGACCAGTGGCCCAAACAGGAAAAAGGCACAAGACACGGCACCATCCGTTCTATTTATAGAGCCAGGTCATGACTCACCTAAACTAACTCTAACGTTAAAGAGCTGGCGGGAAACATGCATGCACTCAGCACTAGCCTAGATTGTTTACACAAATCAACAACAGATCAAAATAGATCTAGGAGCGCCAGCTCACACACAAATATACACTAAAGTTGAATAAAAAAAATTATACTTATCAACTACCGAAAATCAACACTAACAAACCAATAACTATCTAACTAAATCTTCTTATATAATACAGAAGTTACTTCAAAAAAGAAGATGATTACGTCATACGCGTCATGCAATTAGTCATGCATATTAACCAATGACTTAAAGTCTGCCAAGTCACTGGTTTTCCTGGCTAGCTCAGGCAACCCATTTCATGCTCTAATAGCACTAGGGAAGGAGTATTTGTACAAATTTGTCCTAGCATATGGGACGAGGAATGTGCCTTTGTCTTTGTATCTTTCAGAGTATTTTTTATTAAATTTGTATTTGAAGATTATGGTTCAGTGTTTTATGTATAATTGCTACTTTACTTTTGAGTCTTCTGTCCTGAAGGCTTTCTAAATTTAGTGAATATTCGTTTGTTATGAATCTCACTGTTCTATTTTGTGTCTGTTCCAGTTTCTTAATGTTTTCTTTAGTTGAGGGGTCCCAAACGGAGGATGCATATTCTATTATTGGCCTAACCAAGGTTAAATAACATTTTAGTTTTATGTTCTTATTTGATTTATAGAAATTTCTTTTAATAAACCATAATGCTTTGTTTGCTTTTTTTTTATAGTATCATCAATATGTGGATTCCATGACAGTTTTTCATTTATTATAACACCTAGGTACATTACTACAACTACTACACTAGACCTAGATTTACACTAACACTCTATAATAAACTAGTCTATATCTACAATATTTTACCACTACAATAAACCCATAACACTAACACTAAAACAAGAACAAAATGTCCTTAGTACCTTACTAATCACTAAGAACAGACTAGGCCGACTATGACTAAGGCAACACTAGAACTACAGCAGCGATTATAGCAGGGCAGCAGTAACAATAGAAGAGGTTATAGCAGTTATAGCAGCAGAGTAATAACATTAAAATAGCCTGCAATACATAAAAGAAAAACTATAAATACAAAATCATATATTCTATTAGATCTAGACCACTAATAGCAGGACTGATGGGCGCCGCCTTCTTTAAATCAACATGTTCAAAACAAAAACTGCCAACTAGAAAATAAAACTAAATAAAAATATATCTAGCATATTTACACATAGTGTGACAAAAATCTAGTAAAAGAAAATATAAAATAGTTACAAACTTACAGGTCGTCCCAGGTACAGAAATATAGAAATGATTAAATAATCATACGCCAGATCACTAAGATCATCAACTGTCACACAGACAGCGATATACTTTACTGACCTCTGGTCAACTGTACAGGATGTTGCATGGATTTAACTATTTCTACTACCCGCCCTAACCCATATAACAAAAAGCGGAAGTACAAATATTAATTCTGGAACTAGCCTATAAAAAATAGAATACATAAAATAGCTCTGACGTATAAAGGTAGAAAAATAAAATTACACATAATAATAGCTAAAATCACATATAAAAATAGCTCTGGGAGCGCAAGCTCACATGGGGATTCCATGACAGTTTTTCATTTATTATAACACCCAGGTATTTTGCGCTTTTAGTCTGTGTTACTGGTTTACCATGAATAAGATAAGTGGAATTATTTTGCTTTAGTTTTGTTTTTGTTGCTCTTAATAACTGACATTTTTCTGGGTGGAAAGGCATGCTCCAATTTGATTTCCATTTCTGTAATTCATCTAATTCCCTTTGTAAAATTTCTGTATCTTGTGTTGTTTTTATTGTTCTATATATTATGCAATCGTCTGCTAATAATCTGACTTTTGTTCCTGAACTAATGCAATTTGGTAAATCGTTTATGTAAATTAAACGTAGTAGTGGACCTAAGACTATTCCTTGAGAAACACCTGAGTTTACTGTTATTGGTGTTGATTTAGAGCCATTTATTATTACAGTTCGTTCTCTCCCTATTATAATATTGTGGCTCCACTGATGCAATGGATCATCAATGCCAAAATAATTTAATTTTGTAAGCAAACTATGGTGGTGAGCTTTGGAAAAATCTAGTAAGATAGCATCTATTTGCTCACTGTTATTTAAACCTTTTGAAAAATCATCAATTAGTCGTATTAATTGTGTTTCACATGATCTATATTTGCTAAAGCCATGTTGGTATGGAGTAAGGACATTATGTTTGTCTAAGTGGTTTATGATGTTGCTACATATTATGTGTTCTAGGATTTTACATGTGATGCTGGTAAGTGATATTGGTCTGTAATTTCCTGGGTCTGATTTTTCTCCTTTTTTAAATAGAAGGGTGACATTAGCTTCGTTCCAGTCCCTTGGTACTCTGCCGTGGTTAAGAGATGCCTAAAAAAGTACTTTGAACACTGGTGCTAGCTCATTGCTAGCTCTATACTGTCCATACCGGCTTAGCAAGGACATCGCTGTTTGTAGTGCGGTCTCGCCACCGTATGTCCATGATGGAGCGCAAGCATCTTTGGTGGAAGCGCTCAAGAAGTCTTAGTTGTTTTCTGATAGTATCCATGTCTCAGAGCCATATAGAACGGTTGAGAAAACCACCGCCTGGTAGACATTGATTTTTGTAGGCAGGCGGAGCAATTTGTTCAGCCAAACTCTCGGCTGAAGCGGTCCAAAAGCGCTACTGCCCCTGGCCAGACGGTTATCATGGTTGATAACTATGAATATATAATTCTGTGATTAATAGGCCTGCATAACATCTGGCCATCTGGAAGAAGAGGAAGCGACGACCGCGGAAAACTTTGCAGATGGCTTTGTGGGCAACAGGCGCCCTACTGTCTGTGGTTTCCACCGATCGACCTCCACCTGAACTGTCCAACCTCCACTGCACTGTTTCTTTTCGGGACGAATGGCTCTAAGAAGGGAGTAGTGTTATAACTATGCCATGCGCACCGCCATCCAGGCTAGTGCAGAAGGTGCGCACTTCTAGAAACCAGACTAGGAAGGATGTTGACATTAGAAAGAAGAACGATTTCCGCCCCAAGTCTAGAGCCGATATGAAGATGCTGTGTTCAAGGCAGATGTCATACCATACTTTGGTGTTAGGAAGTTATTTTCCTTACAAATCTGGAACATAATATTAATTATACTTAGATTTTGTAACGATTTTAAATAGATGTTAAAATGGTTTTCATAAAAATCCGGAACAACTGATTTTTTGTAAATAAGTTTGTTTTATTTATTAGAATAACTATAAAGTTATTAAAGTTCTTATTTTAAAATCCTGAACAACCTATATTGTCGATATTTTTGAAAAAATAAATCATTTGACATAAATTTGTTTTAAGTTGAAAATACGGAACAATTTGATATTGATACTTAAACTAAATTGACGTATTGTCCAAGAATATGTGTAATATAAGTCAATTATCCCATTTCAAGCAATCATTTGATATAATTTATTGTTATAAAACAATGTCCGGAACAACTTTATGGTTAATGAAATATAAGTCAGTATAGAGATTTTCATTAAAAAATTATTATTTCTTTAAAAAAAAACACGGAGGAACGTATCAGCCTACAAGACCTACAATTTATAGGTCTAGTTTAGAATTATATAGACTAGATCAAGATCTAGAACAAGATCTAAATCTAGACTTAAATTGTAGATTTTGATTTACACATGTCTAGATCTATTATGCAATGTTATAAAATATTAAAACTAATCTAGGCCTACTATACTATTTCAGTCAATTGTTAGATTATTTAGCCTTTTTTTAGCGTCCCCCGAAAGGGAAAAAGACGCTATTAGTTTTGTGTGGAATGGCTGTCCGTCCGTCCCGTTTAGATCTCGTAAACTAGAAAAGATAGTGAAAATCTGACACCATAAAATTTTAGACCATTCAATGTTCTGATGCAACGGCTATTTTTTTCATTTCTGAAAGAGAAAATTCTAATTTTGAAATCACTTATGCAAGCAGTTTTTTCATTAAAAAATCACCTTTTTTACAACTATTCACTATTAATAGTAACAAACACGGGAGGCTCTTTAGAGGAGTGATAGCAATCCACCATATTTTTAACATGTTTATGCAAATGATTTTAGATTTTTTTGTCAAATGTTTTTCATTACATTTGTATTGTTAAGATATGTAAGTTCTGTCATAATAACTATAAATTTAGAAAAAAAAAATTTTTAATAGAAAAAATCTATTTAGTAAACAACAGTTAATAAGCAATTTTTCATTTTATCGCATGAACTGCAGTGCTGCACTGCCGATTTAGTACTCTTAACTATTTTTAGCGACTCCCGAAAGGGGAAAAGTTGCTTTTAGATTTGTGTGGCCTGTCTGTCCGTCCGCCCCTTTTAGATCTCAGAAACTAGAAGAGAAAATGAAAATTTGACATCATGATCATTTAAAGCTCTGATGCAACGGATACTTTTTTTTTTCTTTACCGAAAATAAACCATCTAATTTTGTAAATTTTATATGCAAGCAGATTTTTCAAAAAATTACAACACTTTTCAATCAAAAACTTCAGGGGAGGTAACTTTTTTTAAAAAGGTCATGGACTTCTTCATTAATAACTCAACCTTCATTCATAGATTTACGCATTGGCACAAAAAATTGCATCTAAGGTCACAATGGTAAAAGTGTGAATGGTTCATTATAAAATATATTGTCCATATATTGCCAAGGGTTTTTGAGTTTAAAACGCCTTACTAGGGGGTTTTGAGTTTAAAACCCCTACCAGGGTGTTTTGAGTTTAAAACCCACTCCAGGGGGTTTGAGTTTCAAACCCCCTACCAGGGGTTTTTAGCAGTTAAATCTCCCTCTTTTATAAAACAAAACCAAAAAAATGCAAACGACAATCACCAAATTCCAAGAGCACAGTTATGGAAGATTTTTATTTTAAAACCCCCTCCAAAATTTACGATAAACGCCCTATTCAATATAAAAAAGCAAATTACACATTCAAAATTTTGAAGTGGTTTTGAGTTTAACCCCACCCCTAATCAGTAGGGTTTAAAGCTAAAAAATACCTGTTCAATATATAAAAAAAAAACAATTACGCACTCAAAATGTTATGAGCGTAGCTAAATGGCCTTTGACTTAGTTTTGAGTTTAAACCCCCCTTCAGCAGGGTTTGAAGGTAAAAAATACCTCTTTAATATTTAAAACAAAGTAAATTATACACTCAAAATTCTATGAGTGTAGTCAAAGGAGTTTTAAGTTAAACTCCTCTCCAGTGGTTTTTGGAAGCTAAAAAATACCTTTTCAATATATAAACAAGGTTACAAAAGACAGTTTGTGCGGAAACACAAACTGAAAATCGGCCCCCAACGTGGTCCATCCAGGCAGGTTTCAATATTTTCAGAAAGAACATCCAAATGAAATTATATCAAAGACAAATGAGAGATAAGAATGGAGAAAGAAGGTTAACAGATCTTATGTAATTCCCCAACGGTCCCGCAGATCAAAGGATAGGTGAAAGTGAATGTAAAGTTAGATGTAAACCTGGCCTAACTAGTTCCCTTTTCAGACCTTAGAATCTATAGGGCAGATGATGTAAATCCGAGTCTTCAGGATTCGAACCCGGGACCCCCGGTTCGGAAGCCAAGCGCCTTACCGATCAGCCACCGCGCTTTCCTGGCATAACTGATGTATTATAATTGATCTAATTGTTTTGAAAAGGCTCAATCTCTTAATCAAATCCTAAAAAAAAAAAATTATCGCAATTAAAAAAAAAGGTTAGGAAAATGAAGTTTACAAGATTACTATTCCTTTTAAATTAGGTTTAACTTATAATGCATACTAATTAGCTTTTTCTCTTCAAAAAAATTGCTTGCATTACTGATTTTAAAAATTGGATTTTTCGCTTTCAGAAAAAAAAAATAGCCGTTGCATCAGAACTTTGAATGGTCTAAAATAAGGTGATGTCGGATTTTCAATATCTTTTCTAGTTTACGAGATCTAAACGGGACAGACGGACAGACATTTCGCACAAAACGTCTTTTCCCCTTTTGGGGGCCGCTAAAAATAAGCAAATTACACACTCTAAAATCGTAGCCAAATACCTTTAATATTAAAAACATAGCAAATTATACTCTAAAAATTCTATGAGCGTAGCCAAAGGGTTTTGAGTTTAAACCCCCGGCCAGTGGGGTTTGAAGCTAAAAAATACATCTTCAATGTAAAAAAAAAAGCAAATTACGCACTGAAAATGCTATGAGCATTGCCAAAAGGGGTTTTGAGTTTAAACCCCCCTTCAGAGGGGTTTGATGCTAAACAATACCTCTTCAATATAAAAAAAAAAGCAAAATACACACTAAAATTATTTGAGCGTAGCCAAGCCAATTGGGGGTTTTGAGTTTAAATCCCTCTCCTACAGATGACTTTTTTAAAAAGTTTAAATCCACACCAGATGGTTTTGAGTTTATAATCCCCTTACAGAGCGTTTTGAGGTGGAAAACCTCTATCTTCATATATTATTCTAAAGCAAACTACAGTTACCATGACCGTAGCTAAAAGGGGTTTTGAATTTAAAAACAAACAAACAAATCCAGATTTTTTTAGTTTAAGACCCCTAACAAATGATTTTGACGATAAAACTTCCCTTTTCGATATAAAATCTAAAGCAAACTACAGTCACCTAATTCCAAGAGCGTATTCAAGAGAGTTTACACATTTCTACCAGTGGCAGGGCTCCATTAATAAAGTGCAGTAAATAGTCATCTGTCGAAATTGAAAAAACACTAAATGTGGCTCAACAAAGATGACTAAGACAGATTTTAGGAGTCAGTTAGAGAGATCGGGTCTAAATCAAGGAAATCCTATGCCGAACTGGAAGTCGATCCCTTAGTAAGATTGTGACAGAGCGTCGCATGAGGTTTACGGGACATGTACTCCGACAAAATGAATTACGCATAATAAGAGTTGCTATGACATCCTAGTACTACTTGGCGCCACACATTCATGGAGGTCCTCAGAGCAGGTGGGAAGAGGCTTCAGACATTACCAGTGACAGATTTTTGTGGAAACAGCTTGACGGCAAAAGCACCGAACGGCGCGTAAGGGGGGGGGGTCTAAGTCAGGAAGAATAGCACATTAGGTTTTTGAAATAAAACTTTTTAATAGCAGGAAAATGCACTGTAGATACCGCAGAATATGCATTTCGTTGGTTTTAAAAATCAGAAACAGTGCTTGGCAGCGAGGCTCCGCCCCGCGCTGGGGGAGCTCCTAGCGCTCCCCCAGACCCCCTCTCTGTCAATGGCGGGGAGTCTACATTTTTTAAACTAACCCCAGGAATAACCTATTCTAGGGCACAATAAACGTACTCCGAAAGAACGAAGGGTCAGAATGTAATAAAGATTATGTACACACACACATAAATAATTATAAACATTTTTTTCCTGGGGGGGGGAATCCTGGCTACGCCCATGCTTGTAACAGTACAGATTCTTCTTTTCCTGGGTATCTGCTACCTAGCAATTTTCTGTAGCATTTACTCTCTCAAGCTTGAATTCCTCTTTCAGCTTCAGCGTTCTCTGTCCAACCATAAAGTACAGAGAGTTTCTCGGTCATTTCACCCCCGGTCATTTCATCCCGGGTCACTTCATCCAGCACCTTCGACATAGGGGTCACGGAGGTCACGCTTCATCACTTGGTCATTCCATCCCCTGGTCATTTCACCCCCTGTTCTTTTCATCGTCTAATCATTTTATCTAATAAATAGTAACTGTTAAAATCATGAAATAAGCAATATTTAATATATTCCTTTTTATTTACATGGACAAAAGTCTAACACAATAAAAGTAAAGCCATTTAAAAACTAAAATAAATTAACATGTATGTGGTAGAATAAGTCCGCCGAATGGTTTGTTTGCACTTCCCGACGGGGACGATGGCCTGCGACTCCTAGGGGTAAAGTCTTAGAGCCACAACGTGGTGAATATTTGGTTGATTTTATATAGGCACATAGACAAGCACAAGCAAAACGCAAAGCTTAATGATTTTGTGAAAGAACAAACATTTAATAAAGATTAATTAATAGGAAATACAATCAGTGAGTGGGGGTGGGATGTACAGAATGATTTAGGATTTTTATGATAACGTTTAAGATAATATCATCACTGGGATGTTGCTCATAAAGATTCGTGTATGGTTTGCTTATTCGGCTGTCTCTCACTTATCTGTTGCTCAAGGTTCTCCTCCGGGGTTGGGTCAGTCGAAGCTCCGTTGAGTCGTAGCCAGTTGCTGGTGCCCTGCGAGTAGGCAGGCACTGGTGTGACGAATATGAGGATGCCACGCGGTGGGCTTACTCCCGTGGTAGTTGCAGACCGGTCCTGGGACTTCAGCCTGGAATGCCTTCAGTTCTTAGCCGAGGGTGATGATTGACTCATCCTCAACGGGAATGTGTGGAGAGTTGCTGAGGTCTGCCTTCAGGCAACCAAACACGCCAGCCCTGGTGTAGGAGGCTATGAAATGAGACATGAGAGGAGCCTGAATTATTAAACCATACAGGCTGGTTGGCGAGGGGCGCATCCTGGGTAGGAGCGTCTCCCTCAGGCTAACTAAGGTACTTGTCAACAACATTTTACTAGGTCTAGTAATAATTGATGTACAAATAATACAATAATAATAATACAAATACATATATAAATGTACAAGGGCATAAATGAGAAGGGAGACAGGGGGACCATATTACGGGTTGTAGCCCCTGTGACCTCATTGACCCACAGGTAAACAAGTCAGCGGTCGCTCGTGACCCAAGGACCGTGACAAGAAGAATGGAAGGGGAAGAAGGGGGGGGGTAGAAAAGGGTACATAACTATGCCGGCCAACAAGCCGAGACTAGTGGGGTGGGCACACGAGACTGATTCTCGGGCCTAGGGATGCATGGTAACAGCACAGTATGTGCATAGCAAAAACACGCATAATTATAATGTATATATATATATATATATATATGGGTGCGCATATACGGGTATATATGCACAGGTAAGGAAATGATCTAGACGTGAGTAGGTCCAGATGAATATGGATATGAATAAATAACAAATGCATAAATAGACATTATGATTAACTAAATTGTAAGGTGGATGTCCACCGTTGGGAATACAGCCGACATTGACGAGTTATTAAGGAGCACATATTCATAGAGATTTACAAATATAATATTTGGAAGCAAACAAGTGTTAACATGGTAATGATACATGAATATAAATGTTACAGGCGAAGACACACTAAATAATAATGATAAAGTTTTTCCAACTCACCCGCTTTGCCTTACACAAGTTCCCAAATGAATCGTTGACTTGAGAGTCTTCTGACTTCTCAGTGATTCTGATCTAGAATGGCATTAACCTGAAACTTTCGTCTCCGGCTTTTGTAGGTTCCCGAGCGGTATGTTAAGAGTAGGGACAATCCAATGGCCAGCGAGTCTTTTGAGTTTAGAATTGTCAAATTGGACCGATCTTTCGTTTGGGGCTCACTCACCTGATTTCTTTAACCCGCGACCCGGGGGGGGGACGAAGAAGGATGAAAGCGGAACTATGCAACAGTTATCGGGCCGAACCATCGCTCGATGGTACAGCGGACGGGAACGATTTGAATAGCCCTGGGCGTTAGGAGTGTCGATTCAAAGGGATGTACTTGGACACCAAAATTTAATGTCTCTGGACTTCGCGGTTGCGTGCTTTTGTATCGGCGTTTGGGGCGTAACTTTCAGCTTTAATGTCCCTGAACTTAACGGCTACCTACGTTTGTTTCGGCGTTTGGGTGTAACTTGGGATGTGTGTTTATGGCCTATAATTTGGGGGTTGGATCTAACCTTGGTGTAATAGGATGTTCGTGTTCTACACTGGTCGGTTTGGTGTTAAAAGGGGCTGTACGATGCTAACTAGCGGTTAGGAAGGGGGGGGAATAGTTCCGCACTGGTCAGTTCTGTATTGAGAAGGGACGCGTTTCGTCACAATGTATAAATATAAACGTCTTGTAAAAAAGTGTTTGTGTGTTCATTCTCATCAATAAGATAGATAGGTTATTGATTGTAAGTACACATAAAAATACCAGTGTTGATATCTAAAGCGAATATCAATAAACACAATTTATATATAACATACATATGCATATAAACCTACATATACATGTCGAAAAGAAATTTGATAGTGGGTGTTTGTGTTTTGAATGGCCGGTAGTCCAATGTGTGTGCCTGTTTATGAAATGACCAGTTGACCTTCATTGTTGAGTGAACAGCATGGAAAGTGTGTAAGTCAGGACGGTGTGTAAAAGAGGGTCAGATTGATAACAAGATGCTGGAGTGAAGAGACGAACAAGAGACCAATCCTAGACTTATATATATTATAACTAGACTGGACATGGAGATTTTTTAGCACTACAAAGAATGTGAAATTTTTTTAGAAAGTTGAATCAAGGCGTTGTTTTGTAAAGTAGTTAAAATAAGTACAGTTGTTGTTTTTTTCAACCCTAACCTATGTAACATATAATTTAATTTTTAGATCTAGATTTAGTAATTGAACCATGGAACTATAGTTCCATGATTGAAAATAAAAAATAAGAGTACCCTCTTCTCATAATTATTATTTTGCAATCTATAGATACATAATCTAGAAAGATCTAGGTAATCAATCTATTTAAATGTACATAAAATTATTTAAATCAACATGAATTATTTCGATCTAGGATTTTTTAAACGTTATCTCAATGGAAACAAACAGAAAATGACTTTGTTTCATATATTTGCTTCAATATCTGAGAAATGATTTTGCATTATTTCTAAACTTTGAAAACTAAAGTTCATTACTTTTCTAAGACAGAAAAGATTGATTGGGGCGACTCCCTCTAGAGCCTGAAAAAAGAGTTTACGTACATAAAAACTATATATGTATAGGTCTGTGAATCGATCAGTCGCGGATAAGAATTTATATCCGGTTTCCAGTTAAGATATAATATATATCTCTTAGACTAATAAAATCAATGTGTTAATTGAGACTCTTATTGCCTTAGTGTGTCTATTACAGGAATATCGATAGAAATATGAAATATATACCGAGAAAGTCCTATAAGAATTTACAATCTTAAAGCAAAACATATTTATATATATATATATATATTATATATATATATATATATATATATATATATATATATATATATATATATATATATATATATATATATATATATATATATATATATATATATATATATATATATTGTTACAAATGAACAGTGATAGGTAGAGGTCATAGTATGACCCCGGCGAGATGACACAGAATATAAACAGGGGACAAACAGATCTAAGAAGGGGGCAGTTACTAATTAGCAGTGACAGATAGAGGTCAGTACGTGTGACCCCGGCCGGATGACACTGCAGATTCTCTGGAATCTACATGTTAAAACAAATACAGGATGTGACATTTCCTCACTTGTTGTTCCAGGTGATACTAGCAGTGTTTGTGCAACTTTGGAGGAGCAATTGGGGACTCTATATAAGCCAGAGAGTTAATGTGAAAGTCAGTCGTGAGTCGTGAGTGAGCCGCTACAGTCGATACAGACGATGTAAGACGTGTGCGGCCCTAGTGAAAGAGAAATGTGTACGACTCGATGCAAGTTAACTAGGGTAGAGTTAACTGGAGAGGACTACTGTCATTAACGTCTATACGGCGAACTACAGTCGACTTGAGCCGTTACAGTCGATACAGTCGATGTAAGACGTGTGCGGCTCTGATTCGGTAGACTTGAGTACGACTTGGTTCAGCTTTGGGAGACCTGGAGCGACACTGGGAAGTGTGTCGTTGGTCTGTTCTGTGGAATACGGCTCGATGCAAGTTGAGAAGAGATGAATTGCAACGAAGTGAAGAGATGAATTGCAACGAAGTATAGCTAACTGTAAACTGACAGATATTGTACAGTCTTCTACGCTACATGTTACAGTAACAAATTGTTAGAGTTAATAGTCAATAAAGTTATATGAAGCTGAAAGTTTAGTCGTCAAGTTCTTTACAGTGTTTTTATTTGTGTGCCTACTAGTACATTTAGCCAGAAGATTCAGAAATACGTAACAATATATATATATATATGCGACATGATATCCCGAGGATGGGTGAAGTCAGACTTTATTAGAAAAAATAATACTTTATTTCAAAAAGATTTCCACTACTTCCACCACACCTTGGCCTTTGATCATTACTTCATTCGCAGTATAATATTATAATAATCATCCCCCACATCCAATAGAAGCGCTACAGTTAAGAACACACTCATATTTACAATATATTATAAGATCTCTCATCAAGAATGTAAAGTGGAATGGGAAACACTATAAACGCATTAATAACACGACAAAAATATCAAAAAGCATTCTACATAGTCAAATATATATATTAGATGAAATGAGGGTTTAGAGTCAAAGCATTAACAGAACAATTAATGACCGGGGATGAAGTGACTACGGAGGAAGTGATCAAGGATGAAAGGACCGAGGATGAAGTGACCGGGGATAAAGTGGCCAGGGAAGGTAACCAAGGATGATTTGACCGGGGATGAAATGACTGTCACCAATATGGAAACCACTAGCAAAGACTAAAGTTTTTAATTTTAGTGGGAAGCTGATGTTACTCTTCCAGATTTTCTTTAGTTTGCTCATGGCAGGCCAAGCTTAAACAAGTTTTTATCTCTTTTATTGATCCTCCATCTCTTGTTATGTTTGTCCCTAGGTATTTAAATTAGTCAACTTGTACTGTTTGGCCTTTCAACAGTAATAGATACTAGAATCAGCTGGCCAAGGGAATTAGCTGGCCAAGGGAATGAATGGAGGAGCGTTTAGCTTTATATCATCATGTAGTTATAATAAACATAAAATGAGGGTGGTTCATTATATTGTTATAAGTTGCCCTATACCTTCAGTTTTCTATTGCACTAACCATGTCACTGTTACTCGCACGAAACCATCTGGCACACGTGCATTGAAATATCGATTAGGGAGTTTGCCGTGGCAACTAGGACAGGTAGTATCGACCAAATCCTACATTCTTTTTAAGGTAGGGTTTAAATTTATCATACCATTTGTTTGTTGATTTGGACCATTGCTTTCACATTATCAACACCTGAAATAGTAAGTGTCTCAATCTTAATCTAAAATTTAAATGCAAAATATAATTCACACTAGAAACATTTATATAAATAGAATCTATGACTCAATATATAATCCTCCACATTAATAAGAGATTTAAATTTACTATGTTAAGCTCTTGGCTTTTCCTATCTATCTATCTATCTATCTAATCTAATTTAATCTAATCTGATCTTATTCAACCAATTTATTTAACGATTGCTAAGTCCATAACTAATACTAAAACTACACGCTAGCTAAGTTCTTTAGTTTCTTCTAACTAATCTAAAATGGATAATTAACGAATAAAATAGAAATGTTACGCATGATTATGGGATCAATCTTCCTACAGAAACGGAATTTCGAAGTAATCGACCTCATTCACCAATCATAATTAAACACATTTAGCCACGTCATAATATTGATAAAACAATGAAAAATGCATATGACGTGACAGCCTTTATGGATTACATAATTTGTATAGAAGATATAAAGAATCACGTGGCTAAATGTTGTTTACGATTGGTGAATGAGGTCCATTCTTACTACTCTAAGTGGAAGGTTACCCATTATTTAAACACATAATAATAATAAGACTAGTCTTCGAGTCCGAAGATCAGTGAGGGATGCAGTATCTCCCGTGGCTGCGCAGTCCCAGCTGTGACCTACAAATTTTGCCACATCCAGAGTAAGAATAACCATTGTCTGCAGGTAGTCGATTTAGATTTTCTTTTCGCCGTCTGCGTTTGTCCTCGGCAGCAGATTTTCTTTTGGTCTCAAATGTGTATCCCGCGGCCTTCGTGAGTGACCTCCAGCTGTCTCGTTCTGAGGCCATATGCAACCAGGTGCTCTCTTCTATGTCAGCTAAGGAAAGTTGACGCCTAAGCTGGTCTTTGAAGCGTTTCCGTGGGACGCCTCTGTTACGTCTACCACCTTTTAGCTCACCAAAAAGATCAAAACCGCAGCTGTTAAATTTACCACAAATGATCTTTTCATTCGCAGTTTTTACCAACTATGTATTTAAAAGCCAACATTTTAATGTGAGCTTGCGCTCCCAGAGCTTTTTTTATATGTAATTTTATTTTTCTACTTGTATAGGTTAGAGCTATTTTTATATATTTTATTTTTATAGGTTAGTGTCAGATTTTATAATTGTACTACCGCATATTTTTATATAGGTTAGTGCGGATAGTATAAAAAGTAATGTACATGCTGTCTTAAAACAGTTGAATGTACATTTGACCAGTGGTCAGTACCGTATCTCTGTCTGTGTGACAGCTGAAGATCTTTGTGGTCTGTCGTGTAATTATTTTATTATTCTGTACTTAGGACGGCCTGCTATTATAACTACTGAATATAGCTGCTGAAATACATGCTGCTATTACTCTGCTGTGCTATAACTGCTATTACTCTGCTGTAGATCTAGGTTCTAGTGTTACTTTGATTTTGTTTTGTAGTGTTGCCTTAGTCGCTTAGTTTGTTCTTAGTGAATAGTAAGGTACTAATAAGGTGTTCTTGTTTTAGTTTTAGTGTTATGGGTTGGTTGTAGTAGACTAAGTAGTAGAATATTGTAGATCTAGACTAGTTTATTGTAGTGTGTTTGAGTAGATCTAGGTCTAGTGTAGTAGTTGCAGTGATTCAGTTAGATAGCTGGTTTTATCAGTTTGTGTTAGATAGTTGGTTTGGTTAGTTTGTAGTGGCGTAGATTTAGAGGGTTTTAGATAGTTATTTTATTCAGTTCTAGTGGTTAGTGTATATATTATATTTTATTATTGATTTATTTTTTGTATGTAAATAAAGTTTCATTTTGTTTTATTTAATTTTAAATAAAGTTTCGTTGGTGCTTTCGTTTAGTTTAGGTTAGTATAGTTTAGTATGTCTGGTAACTTAGGCGACGCTAGCTCCTTGGTCGTAGACTGAGGTGTCACAGATTGAGCCCACCCAGTAGCGCCAACATCTGCCTACTGTATAAAATTTAATGTTGAGCAGAAGAGAATAGGTCCTTTCTCGCGCCTTCTGACCTGTTCCCATTTTTGGTGTCAGAAGTGGAATCTGTGCTTGAGTGACCAGACATATATTTTGGGGGGATAGGTTAGGTTTTCGTACGAGTTAAGTTTAGGCAGTGATAGGAAGTAGTGATAGTTTAGTTTTCCTTTGGCGTTTGTAAGAGAGGCTAGTAGGCTTTATTTTGTTGAGCAGTTACGTAGATGAACAGCGAGGCAGCAGCAGCAGCCAGAATGCATTCATCTCAGACAGTGATTGTGGTGCCTAGGACAGAGATGAGTATCCGGCGCTTCCATGGCGATGGTCCTGCCAGGGAAGTTGAAGAATTCCTTCAAAATATGGAGAGCATGGAAGTCTCAACACATGGTACATCCAGAGGAAAAATGTGACTTCCTCTTTGCACATCTAGGTGAGGCAGAGAAGGTTGAACTTAGGTGTCACCCTCAGACAACAAGGGCATGTCCAGATGCCCTGTTACAAGTTCTACGCTCCATTTATGGAGAGGTGGAGCATCAACTGCCTCATTGGGCAGCTGTTCAGAATAAGCCAGCACCCGAATGAGTCTGTCCGCATTTACTCACACCGTCTCCTTCAGGCATTTGAAGCACTAACTGACAGGCGAGTCTATCCTGAGGGACCAGTTCGTAGAAAACCTCAGTGACAGGACCCTAAGGAGAGACCTGCGAGAGAGACTACACGATAGGCCAGAAACCGAATTCCTGGCGTTAAGAGATATGGCCATTAGGTGGGCACAGGACGAGGATGTCGCACCGCAAGTCAATCTCACAATCGCCCAAGTAGAGCCAATATGGAGATTCTGTACTCAAGGCAGATGCCCTTTGTGTACCTGTGATGTCGTGTAAATAAACATATATGTGCCTCGTTGAGTTGCCTCCTTTAAGTTATTACAATTGGTCTCAGAAGTGGGATTATAGGCAACTCAACGAGAGGAGGTAGGCTTTGATTACAATGACATTTTAAAGCTATTGCATCAGCTCTCAATTAAAGAGCTAAGACAAGAGCTTCGGGATCGAGGTTTAAAACCCGTTGGTAGCAGGGAAACGCTCAAGGCTCGTCTGCGGCAAGCTCTGATCGATGAAGAGGAAGATCCGGAGACCTATCAATTAGAAGGCCAAATAGACCAAAGTGACCAAAGCTGAGACAGACTATGTGTTGGACACCATGGCTATCTATGGGCCTACAACTGTGTCACGAGACGTTCATGTGCATACCTTACAGATGAAGCTGAGACAAACTATGTGTTGAACATCATGGCTAGCTGTGGGCCTACAACTGTGTCACGAGACGTTCATGGGCATACCTTACAGATGAAGCTGAGAAAGACTATATGTTGGAAACCATGGCTAGCTGTGGGCCTACAACTGTGTCACGAGACGTCTATGGAAGAGATCCGCTGACTTGACGTCTTAGAACAACGGCCCTGGGAACTACAGTGGTCGCCACAACCTCCATTTGTGTTAAGTGGATGGCAACCCTGACCTCCACTTACTCCCCCTTTGTCAGCTGGCTGGCATCAGCGACTATCTTTATAAGGTCGAAGCAGCGACCACGATATCGTCTCAAGCATAGACTGGCCAACTGGAAGAAGAGAAAGCGACGGTCTTGGACAACTGTGCACATGGCTTCGTGGGCAACAGGCACCCTACCATCTGTGGTTCCCACCGATCGACCTCCACCTGAACTGTCAAACCTCCACTGCACTGTTTCTTTTCGGAACGAAAAGCTCTAAGAAGGGGGCAATGTTATAACTCTGCAATGCGCACCGCCATCTAGGCTAGTGCTAGAAGGTGCGCACTGTGATAGACTAGACCTAAAAGGATGTCAACATTAGAGGAGAACGATTTCCGCCCAAGTAGAGCCAATATGGAGATGCTGTACTCAAGGCAGATGCCCTTTGTGTACCTGTGATGTCGTGTAAATAAACATATTTGTGCCTCGTTGAGTTGCCTCCTTTAAGCTATTACAATATCTTATATATACAGACATTACTTCAAAAAAGAAGATGATTACGTCCTATGCCTCTGCCTTATGCATTTAGTCATGCATATTAACCAATGCTCTAATAGTACTAGGGAAGAAGGAGCACTTGTACAAAATTGTCCTTGCATAAGGAACGAGGAATTTCGTGTCTGTTCCATTTTCTTAATGTTTTATTGAGGATCCATATTCTATTATTGACCTAACCAAGGTTAAATTGATAGTTATATCTTAGGTCTCACATACAAAGACCGCATCGCGAATGAAGAGATTAGAAACTGAATTAATACAGCAATTGGACCCCACGATGACCTGCTAACCATTGTCAAAAAACGTAAACTCAAACTCTATGGGCACATCACAAGGCCCTCAGGGCTCGTAAACACCTTCCTTCAGAGAACAGTACCATTAAAAAGCTGAAGAGGGAGACAGAGAAAGCGATGGGAAGACAGTGAATGAAATTTTAGCAAAGGCTAAGGACAGAGAGAAAAGGAGAAAGACGGTAGACAGATCATGTGTGTGGTGCCCCATTTGTCCATCAGACTAAGATGACGTTCAGTGAGAACCTGGCCTAACTGATGTTATTGAATGATTATCTAATATATCTAATTAAAATGGGCACATGGAATGTGCGTAAAAGCTTGCCACACGGAAAATGGCCAGCTCTTCTACCACTAAAGCGAAAGCTATCTTGACCTGCATTATATGTGGACGGGATTGTCTCTCCAAAAAAAAGCTCTACAGCCATATGAAAAAGTGTTCTTGATGTACCTTAGTCGTTCTACGACTAAAGTGGCCAATAATAATAATAGTAATAATAACAATTACTTAGACATAGGTCCTCCCGCGTCGTTCGGCTCATTACGTGGTAAGCTGTCTCCACAAAGATCTGTCACTGGCAATGTCTGAAGCCTCCTCCCACTTGGGGTCCACTGTTCTGAGGTCCTCCATGATGATGTAGCGCCAAGTTATACGAGGACGTCCCTGTTTGCGCTTTCCTCGTATTGGCCTCCATGTCATTGCAACTCTTGGTATGCGTGTCCCGCAAATGTCATGCGACGCTCTGTCACAATCTCACTAAGCGTTTGACTCCCAGTTCGGCATAGGATTTCCCTGTTTGAGACCCGTTCTGTGTAACCGACTCCCAAAATACGCCTCAGACATTTTTGTTAAGCCGCATTTAGTCTTTTCTCAATTTTGACAGACGACTTCCATGTTTCACATGCATATGTTCCTGTTGGGATCACGATTGTGTTCAGAAGGTGTATTTTTGTCTCGAGTCCAATGGCTTAGCTTGTCCAAAGAGGCTGCAGCCTTTGGAAATTGCTCCCCGCATTTCCTTTTCTACCACGCAACATCATGGTAGGCATCCCCATCATTTGTTATGATGCTGCCAAGGTAATGTGAACTTGTCCAGCTCTTCAAGCTTTGACTCGCCAAGTCTGATGGGGGCACCCTTTGCTTTATATCCCACTCGCAAAATTTTAGTCTTATCCAAGTTTATGCGGAGGCCAACTTTGGTGCCTCTCTATCTAGGCTCTGCATCATTTCTTGTATGCTTATATTTGTAGCCCCGAGTAGTGCAACGTCATCGGCAAAGTCCAAGTCCGTCATTCGGTTTTGTTCACGCCATGGAATACCAAAGGCAGTCTGGTTCATTGCTCTCCTCATTATGTAGTCGATGGCTAGGAGGAAGAGGAAGGGAGATGCACCCCTGTCTCACACCTGTCTCGATGCGAAAAAAAACTCAGTTGTTCCATCTTGTGTTTTAATGCAGCAACTAGACTGACTGTAAAGGTGTCTTAGGATCTTGACGGATTTTTCTAGGATACCGTATTCTCTTACTATTTTCCATAGTGATTCTCTGTGGAAACTATCAAACGCTTTCTTAAAGTCTACGAAACTGTATGTTAACCGTTGTTGGTACTCGAGACTTTGTTCTAAGATATTTCGAAACCGTCTCAAGAAAACAGTGCTGAAAACTTTGCCCGGGACAGAGCGGAGAGTAATGCCCCTCCAGTTGTTGCAGTCTGCCAAGTTGCCCTTTTTTTTCGAGGCTTTACAATTACTCCTTTTTGCCAGTCCACAGGGACTTTAGATGTTCGCCAACAGAGATTTAAGAGATCAGTCATTCTGTTAACAATGCACTTCCCCCCCCCCCAAGTTTTAGCATTTCTGCTGACACCATGTCTTGCCCTTGTGCTTTGCTGTTCTTTAGCACTGCAATGGCCATGGTAACCCACTCTGCACTTATTGGGTCTGTCTTGACCTTGATATTATTGTCCGGAGAGGGATCCTTGAATGTGTAAGTCAGGTCTGGAGACGGTTGGTTAAGGGTCTCTATAAAGTGCTCTACCCATCTTGCATCCTGTTCTTCTTTCGTTAGCAAAGTTTTGCCTTGCTAGTCTTTTATCGGTGCCCCATGTCCACTCTTTGCTCCAGAGAGATCTCAGGCAATACGTCTTTGTGTCATTTCTGCATGCAGCTGCTTGTGCCTCTTGACCCTTCTGTTCAATCCAGTCCGGTTTATCTCGCCGTCAGTTTCTCTTTACTTTCAGATCTGCTTCCCTATAGGCTTCTGCTAGGCTGCGATCCTGTGTTTCATTTTTTCTGATCTCGTCTATGTTTGGTATGTTTCCTCTTATCGATCAATTTCCATGTTCTGTCTTGTATCCACCGTTCCTTGTATGAACCTCGCCTCCTTCCGATAACTTCTTCCGCGCACTCATTAGTGGTATCTCTGAAGTTGGCCCACTCTTCTTAAAGGGTCAGTATATCTGCAAGAGTCTAGAAGCGGTTCTTTAGTTTCAATTGGAACTGTGCTGCAATATTACAGTCTTTGAGTTTGTCTACATTAAATGGGTGGGGTCGTGTTGCTCATTTTGGTTGGCGTTTCAGTCGGAGCTTACATTTGCCACTGACAAGGTAATGGTCTGAGCTAATATCCACCCCTCTGCGGGTCCGCACGTCTAATGGAGATGACCTCCATCGTTTGGAGATGCAAATGTAATCTATCTCGTTGAAGGTTTCTCCACTTGGTGATCGCCATGTATTTTGTGTATTTATTTGTGCTTAAAATATGTGTTTCCATTTGAAAGGCTGTTGGATGCGCAGAGAAAAATCAAGCGCTCGCCAATATCACTGATGTTTTCTGCAGAGCCATATGGTCGCATTACATGTTCATAGCCAGTTTGGTTGGGATCGATATTAGCGTTAAAGTCTCCATCAGTAGAATTAGGTCATGGCTGGGTGTTTCATCAAGTGTGGTTTAAAGTTGATAATACAAATTATCTTTGATGGTATCTTCTGCATCCTCTGTAGGGGCATATACTTGTTTGGTAGTGATTTTGATTTCATTTGCTAGGAGTCGAGTTTTAATGATGCGGTTGTTGACTGGCTTCTAAGCAATTAGCGCTGAAGCTGCTTATTTTATACATGGTGATGCCTAAACCACCAATGTGTTCCGTATCGTATCATGAATATATTATGGTCTTGCCATCATTGATTATTTGTCCACTTGATGTCCACCGCATCTCACAGATCCCAAGTGTGACGACTTCCTAATTTGAATGAACCACAAAACAAGGAAGTAACATTTCGACTAGCTTTCTTTTCTATTAATACAGCACTTTATTTCCCATCTAGTTTCTACCTCACAACCTACACTAACAGGCCTAGCCGCTCCACTGAGCTTCTGCATTCCCGCTCTCGTTACCCCGCTAAGCTGACCCATTCAACCGCTGGACAGGTACAAAACAGGGGCGCAACTTAAGGGTGACACTCATGCTCCACGACATACACACACACACCAAGATCCTTTCACAACATTCCCCCCCCCCTTTTTCAGAAGCTGTTGGTACAACAGCACTACGAACTATCCCAAAACTAACATTTTAACCATCATATGAAAGTGATTTATAAATAGGAACAAATTTCAGATAAAGTATGAATCACACAATAAATGAGCATAAGGATACAAGACAAGATACGCATAAAAATTAAAGGACATGGAACATAAGGAAGCAATTCTTAAAAGAGTAATTTAAAAAAATAACGGTAATTATAATAATCATAATAACAGCAATGAAATCAGCTCTTGACGACATTCATGTTTTTCGTTCCGAGCGACTTCCATGTGAATATGTGCGGGTCGTCCATGAAAGTTAATGCACATTGAAAATCCCCGTCAATGTTGTTACACACAATGTTCCTATGTAGTCTTGAAGTTCAAGTTGGAAGTCATAGAGTTACAATTTGTTGATGTCAGAGTTATCAGGAGATACGGTTCAACAATAGTTAAAATGAAATTTGTTGTTGTTAAAGTCATTGTTTATATGTAGAGTTATGTGTAATTAACATGAAATGATATAGCAAAATTAAGCTGTTACCTTTCCTCTTTATCAAAAAAGTGAACTTTTATTTTATTTCTCCCGCCCATAGTTGAACATTCAGACACTTACCGTGGACATCATGACCTTCTTTAGTTACACTTAAGACTTTGGAAAATAGAGAAGAAAACAAACTTACCGTCAAGGGTCTGTTCTAGACATTCCGCGACAATGTGTCTGCAATAACGTTTCCATTGCCAGGCACCGGTACCACTTGAAACGTAAAGCCCTGAAGACTCAGAGCCCAACGTGTCAGTTTTGCACTGGTCATCTTCTTAGTATGTAATGCTATAAGAGGTGCATGGTCAATGTGCAGAACAAATCGTGCCCCTGCTAAGTATTTGGAAAACTTATTGATGGCCCACACAATTGCCAAACATTCCCTTTCTATTACTGCATACCTTTTTTTCTGTTTCCGACAGTTTTCTACTAGAATATACTACTGGAGGTAAATCACAATGCATGCATCCTAAGCCAACGGATGAGGCATCAGTGAAAAGGGTGAAAGGCTTTGATACATCAGGCAATTTCAAAATAAGTTCCGTCTGAAAGGCCTGTCTCAAGTTATGCAATGCCTTTTCACATTCATCATTCCATGTGAGCTTCTCGGATGCCCTGAGCTTTGTGTATGTGTTTCTCCCATAAGTCTTTGTTCTCGTTAACGAAGTAACAGGTTCCAACAAAGACGCGAAATATGGGATAAACTTCCTATGATAGTTGCAAAGACCTATCAAAGCTCGCACTAGTGATGTAGGCGTCTTCAGCTCTAAAATTTTCTGCACCGTTCCATGGACAGGTTTTAATTGACCTTTACCAACGACGTGCCCTAAAAAATGGATTTCGCCCATTCCAACCTCTGTCTTACTGGGTCTGGCCGTCAAACCATGCTGTCTCAATAACAATAGCAGGGATTTTATGTTAGCGATCTAGAAGATTAGAGTAAACAGAATGTATGCACAACCCTGTCACGTCTAACATATACGTATTTATTATCAAAAGAGAGTCCTGCGCTTGATACCACAATGCGCCCTTTACCCTAGGACACTCTCTACTGACAAGAAACACACACTAGAACAAGCTATGCAATAAAATAATCAACATCTAAACATCATACATTATAAACTATTAGCTGAATGTTCAACTCAATACTCAAAACCCCCAAATATTAACGTTAATTTTGAAAACGAGGAAAGGTAAGCTACTTAGCATCTAGAATGCTTCAATGTTGCTGTCTCTCCTCCTTTGAACACACACACACACACACAGTTGTCAATGTGTCCGAAGAACTCACACTGTTGTAAATGGTTGAAGCTTGAATCTGTCTACGTTTCACCCACACGGAAATAGAACTATGGTCTTGGATGTCAGACACTGCTTTAGTTAAAGTATCTTCTAGGTTGAAATGATATCTCTGACCCAAAGTCAGACACTGCCTTAATTAAAGTGTTTACTAGATTGAATTGAAGGTGTCACAATGCAGTCCAATGTTAAACAATATAAAATATACTAAAAATGTTATTGTGCAATTCTAAGAGGTAGACTTATGCTTTTCGCTGCTATATATCCTTAGAACTATACTGAACACCTGTCACAAGATAGGCCTATTCGTTAGTCAAATAAGTATGATTCAGATACAGTATATTCAAAGTACCGGTATTTCACACGCAGGTATCAAGACTTGCTAGACTGGGTGTGACAACTAGCGGTGTAATAAAGCCAGATATTAATTTCTGACGAGGCGAACAAATATATAATAATATACAACTATAAATACCAACAGCGGACACTGTAGGGCTGGATCGAAGTGCTGCTCCACCAAACATGTGACGACTTCCTAATTTGAATGAACCACATAACATGGAAGTAACAAACTCGACTAGCTTTCTCTTCTATTAATAAGCCGATAAGAATGAAACTCTCTTAAAAGTTGGACTAGTTTACCGCATTGGTTCAGGGTTCTTACATTCCATGTGCCTATAAGAGTAGGTTTCTTTGCGTTGAAGGGCTTGCCATTTATCGGGCACTGGACGTCCAGTTGTGTTTGATCCAATACCGTCATCGCGGCTTGTCCGCCCTCGCTGCATGTATAGTTTTCCTCATGTGTCGTTTGCTGTTTCTGTAGCAATTTTGGTTTTACAGGGTGGGGTCGCTAGCCCCACGCCAAACCCTCCTCCTTTCTCACCCGGGTTTGGGACCGGCAGATGGCGGAGTTAATAATAATATTATTAATAATAATAATAATAATCTAATATATCTAATTGTTTTGTAAAGGGTAAATCTCTATAACAAAACCTCAACAAATAAAACTTTTCCTTTTAGCTGAGAGTATAAGCATTGAATGACGTTCGGGTGTATATTATACAACACTCTAGTGTCTAGTGTTAGACCATGTCCATGTCCAGTCTAGGTATAATATATATAGATCTGTGGTCTACATTTTTGTCGTCTTTTGGCATTGAGGCTGTTTGTTCATAACGTTGGTGAATCTGGAGTGCTTGCGAAAAAACATTAATTTTACTCTTTTTTTTTGCACAGGATTCCCAGAATGGTTCCTTTTATCTTATTTATTTTCTGCTCATTCGAAAAAGAATGAGCAGAAAATAAATAAGATTCTTTTGCATTTTGATAACAAACAACACATTTTTAAACTGTTCAAGATAATAATTGTGATTTATGAAAGACGTCGTAGCGAGGCCAACTCGAGATCATGCGACAACTCACCAACTCAATAGGACATGTCATCTATAGGACTTGAAATATTGTTGGTCCCTTTATACATTCAACTGAATAAATTCACTCTAACCTCGATTTCTATAAAGGCCTTAAGTTTATTGTTTATCGTTTTGACAAGTTAGTGTGTATAAGGAATTGATGTCTACAAGAAACACTATATACGGATATACAATGCTTTAGATTAGTATTAGATTTTAAAGAGAATTTTTTTTTTAAATCACGGATGCTCTAAGTGTTGAAATTTAAAAAAAAAATTTACTGGCATTCATACGGCCCTTTCGGTGACCCTTATAGCAAGTACCAAGTCTCTTTTCGAAGCAATGTTCTCGGCCCATTGGGGCGTCTCTTTGTTGACTATTTGTGTTTTAGATGTTACATTGTTGAACCTCAACTTCTGAGGTCTCTAGGTCTAAAATTCATTATCTCATAGACTAACATAGACCCATGGACTGTCGCCACACATAAATGATCTTTTCGTTTTGTTGATTTCACGTCAATTAAAAGAAAAACAATATTACTAAGAGAGTTTGTGTGATAAAACAAGAGGCGGCCCCCATTGAATTCACCAATGGTCCGTGAATATTCAAGCCATATTTTGTTTTGATCGTTGAAAGTAATAAAATTTAAAAATCATTGGGCACTAAAAAAATATAATAATAATATTAAAATAAAATTATTTTGTCTCTTTTAAAGTTTAAATCTTTCAAAAAGAATTTTATCAAACATAAGTACTTTTTCAATTATAAGTTGTTTTTCTTTTTTTATATAATCATTAAGTAAAGTTCCCATTTCAGACATAGAGACCTAGGAAGATGTTTCTATGGCCCACGGTTAGTGAGGGTGACTGCGTGTTATGTGACCAGCATAACGACCAACCACCTTTTCCCCAACTAATGTCAGGTACCCATTAGAGCTGGGTGGACTCAGAGGCGCCCTGAAGATATTTCAATCTTTCATGATTTAGTTAATAAAAGGAAAATATATTTTAAAATGATCCATTGTCACTTTTTCCATTGTGAACTTAGATGGAATTTTTTTTTTTATTAATGCGCGAATCTATGAATTAAGCTTGAATTATTAATGAAGAAGTCCATGACCTTTTAAAAAAAAAAAAAAAAAGTATTATATAAGATAAGAAGATAAGATAACTTACCTCCCTAGAAGTTTTTTTTTTTTTTTTTTTTTTTTTTTTAAAGTGGTGTATTGTTTTAAAAAATCTGCTTGCATATATAATTTTAAAAATTAAATGGTTCACTTTCGGAAAAGAAAAAAGTAGCCGTTGGATCATAACATGATGTCCGATATTCATTTTCTCTTCTAGTTTCTGAGAACTAAACGGGACGGACAGACCATACAAAGCTAATAGCGACTATTCCCCTTTCGGATGCCGCTAAAAAAAACTAGAAAACCTATTGAAAAGATGATTTTTACTTTTGGCATAAAATATGAAAACAAATAGAAGTCAGAAATCTCTTATCGAAAATATTTTTTTCCAGTCTGTTTTCAAGTTAAGAATAACACCAAATGAATATTTTCTAAACTCCCTCTTCTGACTAATATTACATTTCTTTTTCTTGCCTAAAGGTCTAGAAATAAGACAGGTTAATGATTGGCTGATTGGCAAATAAAGATTTGTGTTCTCTATCTCACTAGTTTGAATCTATTTTACAGATAGTGCAATGTATAGTACAATCGTTGGAGCAGTGATCTAACAGTAATCTAAAGGCACTAATCTATCTTTAGGCTGAACAAAAACACCTGTTGACATGCCAGGTTACAGTTTTACATTTGTAGATAAACTACGCAAGCGATGTTACTGTCCTTTATGCCATTTACCAATGAGAGACCCAGTATTAGTCCGAACATGTGGTCATCGCTTTTGTGACGTTTGTCTTCAGGAGTATCTCAGGTGAGTTTAAATTTTAAGATAGATTGTCAAGGTTGTCTTCCATTCCGTTCACTAAAATCTGTTAAGTCAACTAAATGCATTTCAAATATTGACCTAGGAATGTTAAGTAGGTGACACTATGTTTTAATCTATCCATTGATGAATACTTGTAAATATTTATTTTTGATATATACGAGGGTTAACTTATCGCGTTTTGCCAGAGGCTTATTTAAAAAAAGAAACTAAATAAAAAGAAATATCAATTTGGTTTCATTCATTGTAATCGTTTATATGGCCGCTTTCGAATGTAGCGAAATGACAAAAAATGTAGATTTATCTTTTCAATGCTATTAGAATAAGTTCAAGGGCGGACTGGCTATATGGCCAAATGCCCGGTGGGCCGGTAACAAATGGGCCGATCTGGTCGCGACCAAAGAAACAAAAATTCAATGCAGACAACTTTAAAAACAAAAGTGACAGCAGCGAGACAAAGTTGCCCGAACAGGTTTTTTTTTTTTTTTAAATTATTATTACACTTAATTTTATTTGAAATTCAACAAGAATATCAAACAAATGTACACTATACACTGTAGCGTACGTATTATCATTTGCAAAACGTTAGACCTTACTTTCTGCAGGCTATGCTACAGCCCCGGGTACTCCACAAGAAAGGGACCTTCATAAAAGAGAAAGATATATCGTCATCTCGACGTGGTAGAAAGTATTGCATGCTCGTAATATATGAATGCAGCTCCGAAATTACGACAGGGCCTTACCCTCTACAAACTCAAAATTAAACACTTTTTAAAGCTAAACTATGCATATAAATGTAACAAAGTGAAATTAAATTTACGATTTTTTTAGATATAAGAATTGGGTTTTTATTAACGCTTTTAAGAAAGTGTAGTGGCCACCACAAAAATCATATGAAATTCGCATTTTTGTAAATGTATTAAGACGAAGCAAAGAGCTTTTCACATTACGTAAGTGCCCCTCTAACCGTTCTGCTTTCTCAAATTTTTTTAATCATCATCATCATCATCATCAAACTCCACTAGAGTGAGGGCTTGAGAGGCTCAAATCCTCTCTTGCAAAAGCCCTGGACAAAAACCCTGATGTCTTGCGTAGTGCATACATGTCGCTATACAGGTCGAGAATTTTGGGTTTCCCAGACCTGTCGAGACGGAGATCAGCAAGTCTGGGGCAGTAAAACAGAATATGAGGCACGGTTCCCTCTTCTTCCCCGCAGCGGGGGCACCGTGAATCAAAATTTGGCCATAGCCGCGAGAAATATGAGCCAACAGGACAGTGGCCTGTCCTGCACTGTGCTATAATAGCTTGCTCAGGCCTGGACAGCCTCCACCACGGGGAAGTGCGGTCAGGGCGCCTCATACGGGCTTTTTGGGACTTGTCCCAGCACTAAAATCACTTTTCCATTTCTGTTTTTTGTATTATAGCCAGGGCTTGATGAAAGCTTACAGCCTCATCAGTGGGTGTAATTTGCCCTCCCTGGTGGGCCAAAGACGAGTAATCAATTGTAATTGTGTTGCCAGTCACACCTATGTGACTCGGTACCCACTGCATTATTACAGGGGTGCCATAGCGTTGTTTAATGTTATGTGAAGCTTTGATGACAGTGTTGATATTGGGGGGGGGGCATGGTCCGGGGCTTTGCAAAGCCTGTAGTACAGATTTTGAGTCAGTGACCACAACAATCTGTGTTGCCCTCAAATGTCCCTCGCCGAGTTGAGAGTCAATGACTTTTAAGGCTTCACAGACTGCCATGGTCTCCGCATCAAAACTGCAAACACTACCACATGGTCCAAAGATTTTGACTGTGTAAGAGCCAAGAAAGTCGATGTAGGCTCCATAGCCTGCTTTTCCAGAATCTATTGATGCCGACCCATCAGTGTATGCAAAAATAGCACTGGGCTTGAAGGTAATAATGGTCTCCAGAGCTAGGATTTGAAGGTCGTTAGATGAACGGCTTTGCTTAGTGGCATTAGGGTCTACTAATTTCAAGCGTATGTCTGGGGTCGTTGGGCGACACCAAGGGGGAAGGGGATGAAAGCGTTGAATGTTTTGTCGGTTGGTGGAGAGGCCAGCTTCATCAGATAGTCTAGTGGCATGATGCATAAAAGACTGCATCTGGATACGTCGTCTGCATCTCCAACCATCCACTAGTTTTCTAGCTGGGAGGTATTCATCCAGCCTTTTATACCGCTCATAGCAGGTTAGTACTGACCTTTCCCTCCCAAGGTTTAGTGGACCTATATTAGCCATTATTTCAGCCGCATTTACTGGACTTGTCCTAAAGGTTCCACAGACAAATCTTAGTGCTTGGGACTGTATTTTATCAAGTTGTTCAAGAGCAGTCCTAGAGCCATAAATTTGCACAGGTTTTTTTAATGGAATGGGTTGCCTGAATCAGCCAGTAAAACCAAAGGACTTAGCAGAGTTAAGGTAACAGATCAACATGCATGACTAGTTTGCACATGAAATGTGTAGGTCGTACAATTTTTTTTATTTTTTGAAGTAACGTCTGTAATCTATAAGTAATGCCAAACAGTTTCCAAAACATTAAATAATATTGTAACGAATCTAGGGCAAACACTCAATGAAGGATCAAGGTGAAATGCCGAGAGATGTTTATTTACAAGATATTAGACGATCACTATAAACATAACTGTCTTATGTTGTCTATAAGTTCCTTTAGCTCTGGGCGCAGGGTTCACTGTCGCCGCCACTGCCTTCCACTAACATACAGGGTTCATACACGACTCTTTCCACAGTTTCCTCACAAGACTTATCTTATCTTATATAATACAGACGTTACTTCAAAAAAGAAGATGATTACGTCCTACGCGTCATGCATTTAGTCATGCATATTAGCCAATGACTTAAATTCTGCCAAGTCACTGGTTTTTCTGGCTAGCTCAGGCAACCCATTCCATGCTCTAATAGCACTAGGGAAGAAAGAGTATTTGTACAAATTTGTCTTAGCATATGGGACGAGGAATGTGCCTTTATTTTTGTGTCTTTCAGAGTATTTTATTAAATTTTGTTTTTGTATTTGAAGATTATGGTTCAGTGTTTTATGTATAATTGCTACTTTACCTTTAAGTCTTCTGTCCTGAAGGCTTTCTAAATTTAGTGATTTTACTAATGGTGTTACTCTAGTCAAATGTGAATATTCATTTGTTATGAATCTCACTGCTCTATTTTGTGTTTGTTCCAGTTTCTTAATGTTTTCTTGAGTTCAGGGATCCCAAACGGTGGATGCATATTCTATTATTGGCCTAACCAAGGTTAAATAACATTTTTGTTTTATTTTCTTATTTGATTTATAGAAATTTCTTTTCATTAACCCTAATGCTTTGTTGGATTTTTTTTATAGTTTCATCAATATGTGGATTCCATGTCAGTTTTTCATTTATTATAACACCTAGGTATTTTGCGTTTTTAGTCTGTGTTACTGGTTTGCCATGAATAAGATAAGTGGAATTAATTTGTTTTAGTTTTTTTGTTACTCTTAACAACTGACATTTTTCTGGGTGGAAAGACATGCTCCAATTTGATTCCCATTTCTGTAATTCATCTAATTCTCTTTGTAAAATATCTGTGTCTTGTGTTGTTTTTATTGTTCTATATATTATGCAATCATCTGCAAATAATCTGACTTTTGTTCCTGAACTAATGCAATTTGGTAAATCATTTATGTAAATTAAAAATAGTAGTGGACCCAAGACTGTTCTTTGAGATACACCTGAGTTTACTGATATTGGTGTTGATTTAGAGCTATTTATTATTACAGTTTGTTCCCTCCCTATCAGAAAATCTTTAATCCACTGATGCAGTGGACCATTAATGCCGAAATATTTTAATTTTTTAAGCAAACTATGGTGGTGAACTTTGTCAAAAGCCTTGGAAAAATCTAGTAAGATAGCATCTATTTGTTCACTATTATCTAAACCTTTTGAAAAATCATCAATTAGTCCTATTAGTTGTGTTTCACATGATCTATATTTCCTAAAGCCATGTTGGTATGGGGTGAGGACATTATGTTTGTCTAAGTGGTTTATGATGTTGCTACATATTATGTGTTCTAGGATTTTAAATGTGATGCTGGTAAGTGATACTGGTCTGTAGTTTCCTGGATCAGATTTTTCTCCTTTTTTAAATAGGGGGGTGACATTAGCTTCTTTCCAGTCCTTTGGTACTCTGCCCTGGTTAAGCGATGCCTGAAAGAGTATTTTGAACGCTGGGGCTAGCTCATTGCTTAGTTCTTTGAGTAATCTAGCTGGAATACCATCAGGTCCAGACGCTTTATTTGGTTTGGTGTTGGATAATAGTTTTTGAATTCCATTTTCTTGTACTACTACATCTTCTATGTTGTCTACTTGGTTCAAATTAAGAAATATGTCTTTGTCTCCTGGGGCTGAGAATGCTGATGCAAAGCATTTGTTTAGGATGTTTGCTTTAGTTTCATTATCATTATGTATTATGTTATGTTCATCTTTTAATGGCGCTATGCCTGTTGTTTCCATTTTCTTAGACTTAATGTATGACCATAGGTTTTTGTTGTTATCTTTAGATATTACATTGTTTATGTATTCACTCTGCAGCTGTCTTCCTGACCAGACAACCCACACTGCTTCTCACATGTTTTGATTACTCGTCTTAAATAGTGCACTGGTGCACATCATAGGCTTCAATGTAGAAGTAGAGATATAACAATATATTCATTTCAAACTCATTAAGGCTGCTATTGTACTGTTTATGGTTTTCCGACTACATACATGTATAAATAAAATATTTTCGTTATCCTACGCAAGCATACATTCAGTTTCTGATGCATTATCAAACTTTATATATTTTGAAGAGAACTAGTCTTACACATATAATATGACATGCCATTTCTGGGCCGGGTTTTATGGTAATGCCAGGGCCGATTTCGATACCCAGTCCGCCCCTGGGTAAGTTTTTTTTCCACAGTGTTACGAAGTACCATTACTTGCTCTCTCACTCTCTCTCTCTCAAAAAAAAAAAAGACTCTGGATATCATTAATGCTGTGATTGTATGGAAAAGTCGACTGGGGAAAATCTATTTGGGTTCAAAACTAATGTCAAAACCCTATGTCATAACCGACTACACGTAGTCTACACTAGCCTTACACTGACCAGTTTGTTCGAATCAGTCAGACACACAATCTATTTACTTCTTGGGACAGAGAGAGGCTTAGATGAAAATGTTACTCTTCTTCTCGAGTTGATTTTCCTAATGCTTATATATATATATATATAACTGTATAATAGCTCTGGACTAGGCCGTCACTAAGCCTAACAGCTACAGTAAGAATGAAGCGATACGATTGGTCAAATCTAGTTTCTCTTTCAGTATTGTTGAGGGAAGTGACGTATGAACTAGCTTAAAACAAAATATCATAGAACCCCGCTTTTTTTTGTTTGTTTTTTTGAGATGTCAAGAATTTACTGACTAATTTATTTAATATAAATGTTTCTAAGCATTTCAATAAAAAATGGTAAAATGTTTACTATTACAACTTTTTACGCAGAATTCAAATATGTCAATAACTCAAATTTGAAAAACCATCAGTTTCCCTTTAAAAATACGAAATTCGTGATATTTTCAAATGCTTGGTATGTAGACTGCGGTCCTTTGGGGAAATAACGAAAAAAAAAAAAGATTTGATAGTATGTTTTTTTGCTAATAGCGGCGGTCAGGTTGGGAATCTGTCCAAAACAGTTCTTGGTGAGCACGTACAAGAAACCTGTTTACGAAATAGGATGCGGCGGATACGTACTTGAGGCAGTTTAAGAGATCTCATGAACAATGAATATGTTAGTCATTGGTAACTCCAAAGAATAATAAAAAGTGGCCTATAATACAATTAGAGCAGTGTTTCTCAACATTTGGGTAAAAAAAAAGTAAAGTATGTGGCCCTTCTCTTGACAGCTATGGGGTCTGGGGAAGTGCTGTAAGCTCATCAAGCTGGGTTCGGAGCTCCTGCGCCAAGCGTGTTTTTTCATTCTTCACTGCAGAAATGCATTTTTCTGACATATAAAGTTCATTTTTCATCCTTTTAAAAAAGCCAGGTCAAATTAAATAAAATAAAGTAACGTGTGTGCATGGGCCGATACTGAAGTTTGACTGACAATGCTTGTATATATGTCTAAGAAATAACTGTGCAATGTGCTGTGTCAACACAGATAAATCGGAAACAGGCACGCAAGAAATAGACAATAGAGCAAGATACAAAAATCAAAATGTATAGTGGTATTTATTGACACAAAAAGAAAAAAAAATATGAGGAGATGGGGTGCATCTTATCTTTAAATAAAAATGTTTCATCATCATGCTTAGCACAAATAATAGAGTGTGTCACTTTGCCCTTGATTGAGCTTATCTTACGATCCTCTCGACGTCGTAGCTGGCTGTGCTCCCTGGTGGAGGGCTTGCAGCTGGAGGTGGCACTTCAGCGGGTAAAGAGTCGCCGGTGACTGTGTTTGCGTTGGAGTATCAACCCAAAGTTATTAGGGTCGGTTGTGGGCACAGTAGTCCGGGTGGCAGGCAACAGTGGGCACGAAGAGTACTGCAAGCAAAGCTGATCTACCGTGGGCAGTGTTGTCAATAGTTGCAATCGTAGGTCTGATCGTAGTGTCTGTAGCGAGCAGTATCACATAAGCAGTTGTGGCAAGTACCAAATATTATCATGTAGCTGGCAAGTAATAGTAGCAGGTAGTGCAAGGTAGTAGTAGACAGACACCTGAGGGAGGCATCATATTATCCGATAGAACAGAGAAAAATGAAAATGAATAGAATATATCGCTCGAGTCTGTCAGCAAGCTGGAGAAATGACGAAGTGGGCACATTTCCAAAATTAGGCGGATTTATAAAGATTCAGGAAGTGATAGGCAAAGGGGGGGGGAGGCGGGCGAGCGACAAAGATTCTCTACCATGAGGATCGTCGACTTCAGAAGTCGCACCTAGGAAATGTCAAGACAAATGTTAAAACAGATCACCACGAGGACAGTGGCTTGATGACGTAGAGGCAAATCTACAACAGCTTAAAGTCCGAGCACGGAGACGTAAAGCCCAGGATAGATCAGAATGGAGAGATGTGCTAAAGCAAGCCAGAGCCCTCCATGGGCTGTAGCGCCACTGGGATGGATGGATGGGTAGAGGGAGAGAAAAGTGTACAACAAAGAATGAAGCGTGTCCGGGAGTGCGGGATGGGGTTGGTGTGCCTGGGCACACGATGTCGACGATGACCGCTTGACATCTGACGCCGATGACCAGCGCCCGTACCATGTTGGTCTTTACCTGCGTCAAAGGGGATAAGAAAAGCAGCGCGATAGTGTGGTCGCCAATGTGATGGATTCAGTCGAGCGAGCGGAGAAAAGGTTGGGGTTTGATGTTAAAATTGGTCATAGAAAGGGGGAATAATGTAAGTGAAATTAATAAATTAATGCTGTGATTGTATGGATTGAGTAAGGTTTGGAAAAGTCGACTGGGAAAAATCTATTTGGGTTCAAAACTAATGTCAATTGTTATTCTTGTACTGAAACATTTCTTATGAATTCTAATTTGTCCAAAACTAATTCTCTCTTTACATAATTATGACTAATTCAAGCGCAATTGCATATATTTGACTATTCTACCTCAAAAAGTCATACGTTGGCCAAAAATGGGGAGAAGTGGTAGAGTGAAATCGGGTAAGGGTTCTCTCTTCTTTTTATAATATTGCTATTGATTACATTTTTTCATTAAAGAATATGGGTTGGGGGAGACTTAATGTAAGAATTTAATTTTCAGCACATATAATTTATATTATTGACAGATTTTTTTGTGAAAAAAAAATTAATTAATTTCTTCACTAAAATATAAAATAAAAAGTATTGGTTTGCGGGAGATTGGATCTTTAATTTTATAATTAATAATGATTTAATTTGATATTAGAGTATGGTGAGGCATAATATACAAATGGGTTCAAATATCAATAAGTAGGCCTATCTTATTATATAGACATTCAACTAATTTTGTTCATAAACTATGATTTCTGCATCTGTCACTGGTAATGTCCGAAGCCTCTTCCTACCTGCTCTGAGGACCTCCGTGAATGTATGGCGTCAAGTTGTATTAGGATGTCATCGCAACTCTTATTTTGCGTAATTCATTTTGTCGAAGAACATGTCCCGCAAACCTCGTGCGACGCTCTGTCACAATCTTACTAAGAGGTCGACTGCCAGTTCGGCATAGAATTTCCTTGATTTAGACCCGATCTCTATAACTGACTCCTAAAATCTGTCTTAGCCATCTTTGTTGAGCCACATTTAGTGTTTTTACCTCTGTAGGAGAGGATTTTAACTCAAAACTCCCTTTTGGCTTGGCTACGCTCAAATAATTTTAATTTAATTTGCTTTTTTTTATATAGAAGATTCATTTTTTAGCATCAAACCCCTTGAAAGGGGGGGAAGGTTAAACTAAAAACTCCCTTTAGCAACGCTCATAGAATTTTGAAATCGTTATGTGCTTTTTTTTTGTTTTACATTCAAGATGTATTTTTTAGCTTCAAACCCCGCTGGCGGGGGTTTTAAAACTCAAAACCCCTTTGGCTACGCTCATAGATTTAGAGTGTGTAAATTGTTTCTTTTTATATTGAAGAGGTATTTTTAGCTTCCACTGGAGGGGAGTTTAAACTCAAAACCCCTTTGACTACACTCATAGAATTTTGAGTGTATAATTTGCTTTGTTTTTAATATTAAAGAGGTAATTTTTACCTTCAAACCACGCTGAAGGGGGGTTTAAACTCAAAACAGTCAAAACCCATTTAGCTACGCTCATAACAATTTGATTGTGTAATTTGCTTTTTTTATATTGAAGAGGTATTTTTTAGCTTCAAACCCTACTGAAGAGGGGGCCGGGTTAGACTAAAAAACCCATTTGGCTACGCTCATAAAATTTGAGTGTGTAATTTGCTTTTTTTTTATATTGAAGAGGGGAGTTATTGCAAATTTTGGAGGGGGGTTTTAAAATCAAAATCTTCCTTAACTGTGCTGTTGGAATTTGGGGATTGTCATTTGCATTTTTTTTTTGGTTTTGTTTAATATAAGAGGTGGATAAAACTGCAAAAAACCCTGGTAAGGGTTTTAAACTCAAAACCCCTGGTAGGGGGTTTTAAACTCAAAACCTCTGGTAGGGTTTTTTTTAAACTCAAAACCCCCTGGTAAAGGGTTTTAAACTCAAAACCTCTTTGGCTGTGCTGGGGCAAGTGATGGTTTAGTATTAAAATCTCACCTAAAATATACAAAATCAAAGCAAAAAATCAGTCACTAAATTCCGATTCCCCCCACCCCCTGCGGGAATTTAATTTCATTTCGGGGGGGGTGTCCCCCGGTACGCCCTCGAGAGCATCTTCCATTATCCTTTCAAGGAAGATATTGAAGCGTGTTGGTGAAAGTAGACAGCCTTGTCTTACTCCAACTGTGGTTTTGAACCAGTCCCCAATATTATTGTTGAAGTACACCGCACTGGTGGCATCCTTGTAAAGGTTCTGGATAATTTTGATTATTTTTTTTTTGGTGTTGTACTTTTCCATTGTCGCCCAGAGTGCCCCATGTCATACTCGATCGAAAGCTTTATTGAAATCAATAAAGACATGGAAAAGATTCTCTTAGTGTTCGAGATATTTCTCACAGAGTATTCTGAGGTTTAGGATTTGTTCTGTTGTGCTGCAACCTTGTCTAAAACCCGCTTGTTCTTCTGACATGATGTTGTCTGCTATCGTTTTAGCCGGTTTAATATAATGTTTAACAGTACTTTGCTGGGATGGCTTATGAGACTGATGGTGCGATAGTTTTGACAGAGTTGTATATTGCCTTTCTTTGGAAGCGTTATGATGAGTGATTGGGTCCAGGGTTTGGGACTCTCTCCTGATTGCCAGATCTTGTTGCAAATCGTATAGAGTGCGTTTATCCGGTTTCTCCTCCCGCCTGAAGAAGTTCACCAGGAATGTTGTCAACTCCGGCCGATTTTCCCCTTTTCAGGGCTTTTACTGCTACTGCTACTTCCGAGCGAAAAATCGGATAGTCGTCAATGTTGGATACTGCCGGGACATTGATGGCCTAGCAGGGACAGAAGAAGAATTAGCTGACCTGGTGATGCGCATTGACAAGACTTCCGCAGCAAAAAAAAATATGACCAATAGCCAACAGGGCTTTAAAAGAGGTATCAGTATTGGAGGTGAAAAGCTGACTAGTGTTAACAGCTTCAAATACCTCGAAGCTATTGTCTCAGATGAGTGAACAAAACCCGAACTACTGGCCCGAATAGCACAGTCCACAGCAGCCCTTTCAAAACTGAAAATAATTTGGAAAGACAATCAGACTGATGCGCTCCCTGGTCATGGCCACATTTTTATATGCTTGCGAGTCTTAGACGCTGACTGCAGAGCTAGAGAGGAGGATCCTAGCAATGAAATTGAGATGCTACAGAAAGATCCTAGGCATCACTTTCAAAGACCGCATCTCAAACCAAGAGATTAGAGACAGGGTTACTGCCGCGATCGGATCCCATGATGACCTGCTAACTATTGTAAAGAAACGCAAGCTTAAAAAATATGGCCATACTACAAGATCCACGGGGCTCGCAAAGACCTTCCTTCATGGAACAGTACCAGGAAAAAGAAGAAGAGGCAGACAGAGAAAGCGATGGCAGGACAACATAAAAGAATGGACGGGCCTACCATTGATAGAAGTTTTAAACATGGCAAAGGACAGGGAGGAATGGAGAAAGACGGTGGACAAATCTTGATTGGTGGTCCAACAGACTAAGGGATAGGTAAAAAGGTAAAAAAAATAAAATAGGGACTTTATATATATATCATGGGCGTAGCCAGGATTTTTTTTCGAGGGGGGGATTTTTTTCTCCCCCCCCCCCGGCGAAAAAAATATATTTATATGTATGTATGTGTGTGTGTGTACATAATCTTTATTACATTCTGACCCATTATTCTTTCGGAAGACGCTTATTGTGCCCTAGAATAGGTTCTTCTGGAGTTAGTGGGAAAATTCTAGACCCCCCGCCATTACCAGCAAGGGGGTCTGGGGGAGCGCTAGGAGCTGCCCCCGCGCGGGCGGAGCCCCGCCGCCAAGCACTATTTCTGATATTGAAAGCCAACAAAATGCATATTCTGAAGTATCTACAGTGCATTTTCCTGCTATTAAAAAGTTTTATTTAAAAAAATCTAATGTGATATTCTTACTGACTTACACCCCCCCCCCTTACGCGCCGTTCGGTGCTTTTGCCGTCAAGCTGTTTCCACAAAAATCTGTCACTGGTAATGTCTGAAGCCTCTTCCCACCTGCTCTGAGGACCTCCATGAATGTGTGGCGCCAAGTAGAACTAGGATCTCATAGCAACTCTTATTATGCGTAATTCATTTTGTCGGAGAACATGTCCCGTAAACCTCATGCGACGCTCTGTCACAATCTTACTAAGGGATCGACTTCCAGTTCGGCATAGGATTTCCTTGATTTAGACCCGATCTCTCTAACTGACTCCTAAAATCTGTTATTGTTGAGCCACATTTAGTGTTTTTTTCGATTTCGGCAGATGACTATTTACTGCACTTTATTAATGGAGCCCTGCCACTGGTAGAAATGTGTAAACTCTCTTGAATACGCTCTTGGAATTAGGTGACTGTAGTTTGCTTTAGATTTTATATCGAAAAGGGAAGTTTTATCGTCAAAATCATTTGTTAGGGGTCTTAAACTAAAAAAATCTGGATTTGTTTGTTTGTTTTTAAATTCAAAACCCCTTTTAGCTACGGTCATGGTAACTGTAGTTTGCTTTAGAATAATATATGAAGATAGAGGTTTTCCACCTCAAAACGCTCTGTAAGGGGATTATAAACTCAAAACCATCTGGTGTGGATTTAAACTTTTAAAAAAAGTCATCTGTAGGAGAGGGATTTAAACTCAAAACCCCCAATTGGCTTGGCTACGCTCAAATAATTTTAGTGTGTATTTTGCTTTTTTTTTATATTGAAGAGGTATTGTTTAGCATCAAACCCCTCTGAAGGGGGGTTTAAACTCAAAACCCCTTTTGGCAACGCTCATAGCATTTTCAGTGCGTAATTTGCTTTTTTTTTTACATTGAAGGTGTATTTTTTAGCTTCAAACCCCACTGGCGGGGGGTTTAAACTCAAAACCCTTTGGCTACGCTCATAGAATTTTGAGAGTATAATTTACTTTGTTTTAAATATTAAAGAGGTATTTTTTACCTTCAAACCCTGCTGAAGGGGGGTTTAAACTCAAAACTAAGTCAAAAGCCATTTAGCTACGCTCATAACATTTTGAGTGCGTAATTAGTTTTTTTTATATATTGAACAGGTATTTTTTAGCTTTAAACCCAAAATCATCTGTTGGGGGTTTTAAACTAAAAAATCTCTGGAGTTATGGGTTTTTTTTTCAATTCAATACCCCATTTAGCTACGGACATAGAATTTAGTAATTGTAATTTTAGAATAATATTGAAGATAGCGGTTTTCCACCTCAAAACGCTCTTTAGGGAGAGCTTAAAACCACCTGGAGGGGTTTTAAACTTTTAAAAAGGCCATCTGTAGTAGAGGGATTTAAACTCAAAGTCCCCAATAGTCTTGGCTACGCTCAAATAATTTTAGTGTGTAATTTGCTTTTTTGCTATTCAAGAGGAATTTTTTAGCATCAAACCACTCTGAAGGGGGGTTTTACTTAGAAACCCCTTTTGGCAACGCTCATAGCATTTTGAGTGCGTAATTTGCTTTTTTTTCTTACATGTATTTTGAGGGGGGGTTAAAACTCAAAACTCATAGATTTCTGAGTGTGTAATTTTCTTTTTTTTTTTTATATTGAAGAGGTCTTTTTTAGCTTTGAATACACTCATAACATGTTGAGTGTATAATTTGCTTTGTTTTTAATATTAAAGAGGTATTTTTTTTACCTTCAAACCCCACTGAGGGGCGGTTTAAACTCAAAACTGAGTCAAAATCCATTTAGCTACTCTCATAATATTTCCAGTGCGTAATTTGCTTTTTTTTTTATACTGGGTATTGAAGACGTATTTTTTAGCTTCAGTTCCTACTGAAAAGGGGGTGGGGTTAACTCAAAGCCCCTTTGGCTACGCTCTTAGAATTTTGAGTGTGTAATTTTCTTTTTTTATATTGAAGAGGGGGTTTATCGTAAATTTTGGAAAGGATTTAAAAATCAAAATCTTCATTAACTGTGCTAGTGAAATTGGGCGATTTGTAGTTTGCATTTTTTTTGTTTTGTATTATAGAAGAGTGGAATTTAACTGCGAAAACCCCTGGTAGGGGGTTTTAAACTCGAACCCCCTGGTAGGGACTTATAAACTCAAAACCCCCCTGGTAGGGTTTTTTAACTCAAAACCCCCCTGGTAGGGGGTTTAAACTCAAAAACCCCTGGTAATGGGTTTTAAACTCAAAACTTCCTTTGCTGTGCCAGGGCAAGTGATAGTTTAGTCTTAAAATCTCACCTAAAATAAACAAAATCAAAGCAAAAAATCAGTCACTAAATTCCGATCCCCCCCCCCTGGCTACGTCCATGATATATATATATATATATATATATATATATATATGTGTGTGTGTGTGTGTGTATTATATGTGTGTATGTATATCTATCTATCTATATATATATATATATATATATGTGTGTGTGTGTGTGTGTGTATGCTATATATATATATATATGTGTGTGTGTGTATATATAGCTATATATATATATATATATATATATATGTGTGTGTGTATATAGCTATATATATATATGGGGGGGGGTATTCTTCTTCTTCAACTGTCAGGTAGAGTTGAGCCCTCATCTCTTGGAACTCTAGGCCAGCAAAAGTGAACAAGAGCACCCTCTCACCGGCCTGAATGAGAACAGTGTACACTGTTCTGTCTGACGGGTGGGTCAGACTCGCGGCAAGAGACCGCATACACTAAGACCCCCGCCACTTTCCTTTTCTATACTATAAAAAATCAATGCGAAGTCCATGATTGAAAATATATACACAGTTCCGCTCTTCTTCTCTCCCATTAACTTACTCTTGATAAGAATTGAGTTTAAGTAACAGTGAAATAACAATAATTTATAATAATAAGCCCTATAATTCAATAATTTTTCCCGACAAAACCGCAGATCAAAACACTACACAAACAATTAAATGTTTGTATATCTATGCATCGCTGCTATCGCAACATCATGCTGGCCATCAACATTGCACATGAGGCCTATTGTGTCATATTTATAACTAGATCTGTGTGAAGATAAAAGTTACAATGTAAGTTACAATAATGGAAAGGCCTATAAACATACAATTAAAATTAAATGTACTGTACTTTCAATAGGCCTATACAATTACCTATATGTATATACTATATGGAAATAGGGTCTGTACTTGGGTTTTAAATAGGCTAATTAGCGGAATTAGAAATTAGACTTGATCTTATATCTCTAGGACTAGGAGTCTAACTAATTTTTTAAAATATCGGGCCTGTGATAATAATATTTTTAAAAATAGTTTTTTTCTTTTTCTATGGAATTCAAAACGCTCACCTGTTGTCTAGTTTTCTTTCTAAGGCAGGTGTGAACGAGGAAGTCCACCAATCGGAGAATAGGAGTGTGTCTTTAGATCCTATTGTTTGCAATCTTTTGGCTCGTGCCATCTGCCAATTTTCTACTTCTTTGTACTTCATGAGACCATGAAGATAAATAGATCCAGAAACCGCGCACACGTCCTTTGGTATACTCAATACTGGATAGAATTAGTGCTCTAAATCAGAGACTTCATTCTAGTCTATATCTGTGTCTAGTGTGTTTTAGATCTAGAAATCTCGATTTAGAATTTCGTTGCATAGTCTAGTGCATAGTCTCTCTTAATAATAATATTAGATCTAGATCTATTTATTGGTATTATAATTACTGAAATATAGATTTTAAATAGATCTATATCTAGTTCTAGATCTATATCTATATAGTAACATATAATATATATATATATAGAGAGAGAGACTTTACTATAGATAGGGCAATATAGACCTATAAAATAATAGAATTAATAGATCTATCAATAGGAAGACTAGAGTTCTAGACTCTCTATATCAATTTTGACTATCGAGAACTTCACTAGTATTCTAGATAGGCCTACTCACTAGATCTTAATGGTATACCTGTAGGCCTATTATTAAAAATGACGTTGCTGATGTCCATAGGAACTTTTCTTGGCAAACGGCAGGGAAGCAATAGCCTGAATAGGTAGGCATTTCATTGATCAATCTAAAATCTAAGGATCTAGAATTATATCAACAATCAATGCATCATGATTGTCAATCATAATATAGCAAACCTATTTTTTTTTTCATGATTTATTCATAATATTTTAAGTTTTTAATTTCATTTTCGAACTTCATTTTGAAACTGTTCATTTAGATGTATATGGGCTAGAACATAATAATCCTCATTTCTGAAGGAAAGTCAAGAAAAATGATTTTTAAGTTTCCAAATTATGTGTAAAGACTTATAAAATTTTTTTTATTAGATTTAGGAAATTGCAGGTCATTCGTTCTTGCACATTACACTCCAGCTCTCATTACAATGGCAGCAGTGCTGTATAAATATACCAAAAGAGATTAGATTTAGATCTTAGATTTTATAGCACGTCAGTACAATTTAGGCCATGCCATTCCCTGTGAGTGTGTTACCAAAAGAATTAAAGGTAACTACATACTCTACTATTAAAAAATGATTAATACCAAACAAAAATCTGGGGTCACACTTAATGATAAAACATGCTTAACAAAATACTCACCGTTTATATAAATAATGTATAATAAAATTTCAGAACACAGTAGACATACCTATTGCATTTATATTTTAACACCATGGAATCCATATAGCTGCTTATTTTACCATCCAAGAGTAGTATACAATATACAATTTATATATCTTATAAAACAAAATATGCAAGACTATTATTCATAGATAGTCAGGTCTAGTAGGCAAAATATTATATAATTGTTTGAGAAAACAAAGCATTTTGTCTGTCTCAAAGGGCTAAGCCATGACTCTTAAGAAAAACACAAGCTGTGGCTCATGTCTCAAGGAGCTAAGGCATAATATGACTCTTATGAAACACATAAGTTATGGTTCATGTACTCCTACAACAGCTAAATGTTTGTTTTGTAAAATGTTTTACATATTTCGGATGATCCTTCAGAGTTGAAGGTAATCTACTTCCTAGTCCAAACCTTCCAGTGGATGGCAGTGAACAGGGTATGAACCAGGGACTATCAAGAACAACTTAGGGACACTCCAGTGCAAATACTGCACGACTAGGCAGCCATCCATTTTTATTATCCAAACATCTAATTTTGAAATTTTTTTGTAAATCTAAAGGAAAAAATATTTTACATTATAATTTAATATTCATATTTTATAAACCACATTGGAAATATTGTTAATTTTTTTTTTTTGATTACAGCTTGAGTGTAGCTTTGCTTACTTCAGTGCTAATGTGTGCAATGTCCTTTTGCCAATTACTTGTATACATGCAATGTAGACATTGTAAATAATATTTTTTGCTTTTTATTATTATTGAATTTTAGTCTGACACTATTTTTTTTAAATAATGGCTAATTAATAGTAATATTATACCTTTTTAAACATTTAAAATAAAATATTTTATTTATTTTCAGTGGGGGTATTTTTCAATGCCCTGAAGATGACAAACCTTTGGATTATGCAAAGGTTAGTTATAGAATTGTATACTTTCTAATATATATCTCTACAGTTCTGAATTTGATTTTAAATAATAGTACATATGTTTTTATTTAGATAATATGGGATTTTCATAATTAAGTTAATAAAAAAAAAAATCTACTGATATTGATGTTTAAGATGTTTACAATCACACCCATTCCTTGAAGCAATAAAATACAGAAAGAGAAAAAACTATGGAAAAATCAGGGGCAATAAAGTCAAACCAAATGAAAAATGTCAGAAAATGAAAAGAGGGAAGATTGGCAGAGATTTTATAATAGATAAAATTAACATAATTATCTATTATTATTATTGTTGTTGCTTTTATATAGTACTTTTTCCATTATCCTATAGCATTCTCAGTTCCCTTTGGTCCTATCTCTTTTGTTTTGGTCCAACTTGCTTTCTTTAACCATTGGCAGAAGGGAGGTTCTACTTTTAGCCAACACAGCCAGATCACAAATAATACAGGTACATTCCTATTTCATATTGGGATTCAAAATGTTCACATTCTCTGTTGGATAGTCAGGCACATTTCCAGCAAGGAGGCTGTATTGAAAGATCACTAACTAAATAATCTCAAAAATGTCTTTGATTCTGTGGTGCTATAGGGTGCAAACAAACTATGTCATATAATTACAAATGTAAGATATCTATAATGTAGAGTTATTTATGGTTTGCATTTTAATTCTGCATATTATGATTAACATAATATTGTGATAATGTAATGAATAGCTGTATCCTGATTCCGAAGTACATAATGAAATCATGAACAGTATCATACGCTGCACATATCAAAAGGATGGCTGTAGATGGATTGATAAACTGCAGAATTTACCAGTATGTTTGCTTCATTTATAATTTTTATTTTTAATTGTTTTTATTACTTCAACCTAGAGTATTTGTACAATTTGTGACAATGGTATAGCAATGTAAGTGTGGGCACAACCAGCAAACAAAATATATGTGGGTTTTTTTTGGAGGGCTTCAAAATGTGCATCATGCATCATACCCTTGCAACAACACAACTCGGGATTATAATTCAATCCAATAAACAGTTTTCAGTTTTCTTAAATTGTAATCTTTAACTCTTCATTTTCTTCAATGTTTTTATTAGCATTATGGGATGTTTCAGAAAACTAGTGCAGATAGTCTGAATAGCACACTGACTTCTAGATAAGGTAGTACTCTAATATGTCTTTATTCCATTCTAAACTATTTTCAGAACCATTTACAGGCATGTAGATTTGATGCAATCAGTTGTCCTAACAATTGCACAGCACACTTGACTAAAGCAAACATTGATGATCATCTAGAATATCTATGTCCCAAAAGAACTGTTGTTTGTGACTTCTGTCAGCAAGAATTTAGTGGACAAATTATGGATGAGGTAATGCTACTTACTTTAAGTATATCAAAAGAAAAGGCAATTTAAAAAAAAGAACTTTGGAAAGCCTTGGTTTTAAATTGTTGATTTCTGTTGCAAACATTTATGTTCAATGTAGTCTCTCAGATAGCTGCATGGTCGTGCGGTTTGTGTGCTGGACTATCGTTCAGATTTAACAATGGTCCTAGGTTCAAACTCTGCCCACTCCCATCCCCTGTTGTCCTGCGGGAGGTTTGGTTAGGAAGTAAATTATCTTCAACTCTGAAGGAACATTCAAAACACGTAAAACATTTTACTTTAGATATGAGTTGATTCTTAAAGATAAATAAAAATGTTTTCTTAAGAGTAATGCTAAATACTTGAAACCCTGAGTTTACGTTTAATTTAAACATGTAGACAAACAAACTACCGTCTTTCAAATTAAATTAGCTTAATGCTAAAAAACAACAGTATTTGGGATTATTTTATTTAGAAAAGAAATGCTACTCTTATAATTTTTTAAATTAAATTTTTTACTGCAGACCAGCCATTAACTTTATCTGCACTTAATTCTTGTTCAAGGGATTTGCTGCAGGAGTAACTCAAGTTCTAGACTAAACTGAAGTTATAGTGTTTCTTTATTATCCATTTCACTTTCACTAAAAACCCAATCCTATTCTGGATCCTGTTTGTCTTCTTCAGAATTGCTTAGGGTAGAATTCTTTGCATCTTCTCTATCTTTTTTCCTTCTGATTACATATATATTCTTTACATGGCTTCATCATAACTCTAAAATAGAATGTGATTTATTTTGTTGCACGTTTTTTAAACTGTCATTGCACAAGACTGAATATGTAATTATCTATCCATAGACTCATGCTGGAAACTGTTTTAAAGAAGTCATTTGGTGTGAAAATAAATGTGGTGCCAAGTTAGAAAGACGTTTCCTAATGAATCATATGAAAAATGATTGTCATAAACGAACAGTTACATGTCAGTACTGTTCAAAGGACTTTTTACAAGAAACTTTACAGGTAAACACTATTCTTAATTTATGCTTGATATAAAAACTAGTAGTTTCAATTTCTGTTGTTTAATAGTAATGATGACTGTCACATTCAACAAAATGTCACTAGTAACAACTTGAATGTAATGCAAATTCATAAATAAGACACTGTAACTCAGGTGACAAAATGACAACTTGAACTCAAAAGTAGCTTAAATGCAATATATTTGCAAGTTCTGTCTTCAAGAGTAGTGCATTATTTCACTTGGTTACATTAAAGGCATAGTGAAGGAGAGGGGCACCAAAAGGTCTATAAGACAAACAAGATTTTCAGATAATTAAATTTTTTAAAAATTAAGTTTTGAAAAATAAATTTTTTAATCAAAATTATTTTTTTCGGTTCGTTTTTTTTTTTTTTATCTGTCTTGTCCCTAATCAACGTAAATTTTAAAATATTTTTAGCCAAGCATTATTTATTATTTAGAAATCTTGGCAAATTATAGAACAGTTTAGGGGTGCACCTGAAAGTACTTTTTGATATTTGGCTGGAAGCTGAATAGTAATAGTGTCTAGTAAATAGCTCATTTCAATGGACCTCTGAATAAGATAAGTGAAATTCTAAATAAAATAGCTATGTGAATTTTTTTTTTAAACCTTATTGTTTTCAACTCTATCACTGATTGTGATGATTTATAATCATAAGCCTTTATTAACAGATAGGAATAATAAATCTTAAAGTGCTAGAACTACTGTTGTCTGGACTGAAAGTGTAAAACTAAAATATATTACAATTTAAAATTTTTGAAATACAAATGCCAACTTATCAAGTCACAATCACACCATTTAAAACTGAAAAACAAAATAAATGTTTATGACTAAATTGCCTATGGCTTAGTGTAAAGTTTATGTTTTGAAGAAATTAAAAGAAATCATTACTTGTTACATCAAAGTTGAATTATATTTAAGAAAAAATATTTTTCTTTAGAATTATCTGGTTGTTAATTTGTCCATTGGTTGAAGGTGGTGCTATGTACATTTGAGCAACCCTGGCTAAGTCAGGGAATCTGTTACTTAGTCATTGTTTAGATTCTTTTTTTTTATTTAGACTCATCAGTATCAGTGTCCCAGATTTCCTGTTACATGCCCAAATAGATGTGATCCAGCTAAAATTCCACGGGAAGATATTGAAAATCATGTACATGAGTCATGTCCGTCAGCTACCATAGCATGTCCATTTAAAGATGCAGGATGTAGATATAAAGTAAGTTGACTATTTATAGAAATGCCAAATCTCAAGATGATTTCAATGCTAATAAAAAAAAAAAACCTACCTTGGAGTTAAGATATATCAGAGACTGTTCTTAAAATATTTTATGGCAGCTTTTATAAATATGAATGGTAAAAGTTAAGCTTCTTAAACACTTAGCAGGAACATCCTGGGATACTGACGTTTGGTGTATGCCATCTTGTTGGTCTCAGATTCAAACCCTGAATGTTGCCATCATCTGCAGAAGGATTGGGATAGGTTATAATTCTGAATAAACAAACTAGATATTCTGTCAGGTGGTTGTTGTTTTTTTTGGCAACCCCATAATATAATTTTTCACTAGGAGGCGACCCCCAGCCGTAAATTTTTTTTTCATAGGTCTAGGTAAATGTGATTTAGCTTATGATATAAAATGGTTATCAAAATGTACATAACTAATATCCATGATGTTAATTTAATTGTTACCAACTTATCCTATTTATTTAGTGTAAAAAAAATTGTGATTAACTTTTTAAAAAAGATTTTATTATTTTTATTTTTTTACTTTTCATTGCATATTTATAATATTCACATTACATACATATTTTACAATTTAAAAGTATTACTGTCACGATCATCAATGATGTTAGATGTCACGTTGAATATGATTTTGATCTAAACAACACAAACAATGATCGTGATTGCCGAGGATCTAGAAATCGTCAGTTGATAAGATGATCATTTAGAAGTTGCTAGTTGATAAGATGATCATATAGAAGTTGCTAGTCGATAAGATGATCATCTAGAAGTTGCTAGTCGATAAGACGATCTAAGTATATTATTAATGTATTCAATGAAGAAACTTCTCGTCTTCAAATACAAATACTTTAATTCAAAACTTGGAAAAGCTATTCACAATAATTACAATGATATACTGTGATTGAATAAAACAGATAAAATATATTTCTACTAAATTAAATGATCTACACAATAATATAATTATGTCATCTTCCTTTGAGTTTCAACACGAGACTTTAATACATCTTATCTCTAACACGTTCAGCTCAACACTGGCGGTAATATCTCCAAGCTTTCAGATCATTGGGCCTTACCACGTGACTAATATCTCTTTGTCGCTTGGTTAATCAATTGACCAATAAAATACAGATTAACGTACAATAATTAATATTTCTAACCACTCACATTTATTGTAATAAAAGGTTTCTGTAGACTTGGATAATCCCGAGCTAGCTGAAATCCTGCCGAAAAACCTTGAGCTAAGTATAGACTAGGCGTACGTGCCAATTACTAATCATGGAAAACGTTGAGACAGTATTTTCAAACACGCCAAAGTTAGTGCAAAGGTTGAGCTTGTTTTTATTTTACTAGATCAGGAATTCACATCAAGTTTGTTTCTGTATTAAGACTGACAGGCAGAAACAGTGTTGGAAATGGAAGAGAAAGTCTAGAAAAATTTCTCCTATAGAACAGAATGACTGCAAACAATTGATCTAAAATTGTGTAACTGACATTGAAGCGAAATATTTAGATGCATTGCTATTGATGTTGCTAATGTATGTCGATGAATCATACAATGAGTTACAATGGATTCTTATGGTAACTCATTCTGTACCAAACATTGAAATTCAGACCTACACCCCAGCATACTTAGAGCACCATCTGTGCAGACACCACAAATATTTACCAATAGGTCTTTTACTTTTTCAAATTTAACCAACTTTGTCAGTTACATCACTTGCTGTAGAGGTCGTTTATAGAGGTTTGCAAAGAAACTAATCTTTAAAATCGCTATTATGTATATATTTTAAGTATACCCGAACTAGTAATTGTGAACAATTTACAACGCCTGTGGATTCATCTAGCTAGATGCTAAATATTGTAGAAGAAGCAGACATCCTTTCCTTAATATCAGAAGACACGTCAACTAATCTCCTCTGAATAGTGTCATTAGGTATGCAAATTGCACTAAATTTATTAATAAATTTGGCTCCAATCATAACGAACAATGTCTTTGGTCACTGACAATAACTCCTTGGTAATGGTGTGAGGTTTCAAAACTCAGGGAGCCACCAAAATAAGAAGATTCATAGGCTGATATGTTTTAATTATGGTACTTGTCATCTGTGTCAAGTCTGAATTTCATTATGATTTAAAACTAAACTACTGGATGTCGTTATCAGCAAAGGTTGGTGGTTTGTTCGGCCTAAATACATACGGCAGAGAGAACTTCATTACAAATGCATCAGGGTTGTTGGCTTCCTGCTCCAGGCAGCTAGTACAACTAAACCTTTTTTCAATTATATTTGTAATTCAGAACAAAAAAATATGGACTTCTTTTTAACACATCTGAATGTAATTTTTATGAGCTTTCAACTTCAATGTAGGTGTATGTAAAATACAAATGAACTATTATCTTTAACAATTGAAACAAAAGGCACGTCACTCTAAAGAATTAGTCTCTTGCTTGTCTCCACCACTTCAACATTCACTCCCTGTTTTATCACTTCTTTGTGATTAAATCAGAATTTTTTGAGCTAATAGTAACTAATTATCCACCAATAGTTCTACTCATAGTTACAACAGAAACATGCTCACACTCTGCTCATCAATAATTGTCAAATAGTTAATAGCCCTTTTTGTCACAGCAGCAAGTAAAACTCAACAAGTAACAACAAAACAAAAAATCAAGCCTGAAAGACCATCAGTGGAGAACATATGGAACCTTTAAAATTAAGAAGCAATATAGGTTAGCATTATTGGCAGGGAGTCAAAACGAGAAATGTGCTTACAGAATTGACTAATTCATGTTTCAAAAAATGCTTATTATTAACTCTCATCAGATTATTATTCAGAGCCATTTGTACAAATATATTTCAGTGTCCTCGTTACAGTCTTGAGTTACACATGGAAGAAGGTGTACGAAAGCATTTAGAGTTAACATGTGACCTACTTAAACAGCAGCAAGCTCAGATTGCACAGTTATGTTCTACTCTTCAAGCAATTGCTCAAACAACAGATGGGATCTTTATTTGGAAAATAAGGTAAAGTTTCATTTGCATTTTAATGTTTTGATTTTTAACATGTTGAAGATTTTTTAAGTCCTAGCCCATACCCAGGGGATGACACCAGGCAGGGTTCACACCCATCATTGATTAACATGCATGACTAGATTGACTCATGAAATACGTAGAATGTAATTATCTTTTTTTTTTTAAGAAACGCCTATAATCTACAAGATAAAATATTGTGTACAAGTAAAGCTAATCAAAGTGTTTACACAATTCAAAATCTTTTTATTTGGTCTTTGTGATAAAGAACTCAACACAGCTATTGCAATTAAAGAACTCTAATACACTTGGATCAATTAAGCAATCACTACCTATTAGTATTAGCACAATGTATTGTTTATGACATGCGTTACTACCCCAGCAGTAGTTGTTAAAGTTTCATATAAAAAGAGCTCATCATGTCTTGTTCAGAATAAGAACAAAAGCGTGGCAACATTTGTGTGTGTGTGTGTGAAAACTAAATATGCATAGCTATTTTATTTACATTTTTTAAAATGAGAATACGGATACTATAGTGTATAATTGAATAATTATTTCTATTAAAAGAAATAGAGGGTAGATTTTCCAAACCAGAAATAGGAACTATTGGGTTAATATTACTTTTTGTTAATATACTATAATTAATAGATTGCTGCAATCATCCAGTGAATATTTTCAGGCTTATTTAGACTTAAATCCTCACACACTGATCAGTGCATTGGAGGGCATCATTCAGTGAATATTTTTAGACTTACTTACTTAGACTCTCCCGAACTGATCGGTGCATTGGGCAGCAAGCTATCTCCACAAAGATCAGTCATTCGCAATGTCTGAAGCCTCTTGTCACCTGAAGTCTTCTGCTCTGAGGTCCTCAATAAAAGTGTGGTGCCAAGTTATAAAAGGATGCCCCTATTTGTACTTTCTTCATATTGGCCTTCATTGCAACTCTTGGTACACGTAATTCATTTTGTTGGATGACATGTCCCATAAACTTCATGTGACGCTCTGTCACAACCTCATTAAGTGGTCAACTTCCAGTTTGGCATAGGATTTCTTTATTTGAGATCAATCTCTGTAACTGACTCCAAATTTAGAATATTATTTATCATGTCTGCATCTTAAAGCAAGTTGTTTTAGATCTATTGCACAAAAAATGTCAATAAAAAAAATATACCCAGTATAATCAAATATTTGTTAGAGTGGATACTGTGTTTAGCAATTTAATAAAATACTAGTTAAAATGAAAAAATTTATTTAGTATGCATTTAAATGGAATATAATTTAAAAATTAATATAAGTACTGTTTCATATCATACGCCTGCACTGTAGTTTAACACCAGTAATCCTTAAACACTTAACTAAAGGGAAAAGTTGTTTTTTTAAGGGAAGAGTTATATTTGTTGATGCTTTGAATGAGAAATTGGCCCTTCATGAAACAATTAGATCTATTAGATAATCATTCAATAACATCAGTTAGGCCAGGTTCACATTTAACTTCACCTTCACCTGTCTGTTGGACCATTGGGATACCACTCATGATCTGTTTCTCATCAGAACTTTGAAAGGTCTAAAATATCATGATGTCTGATTTCAGTATCTTTTCTAGTTTATTCACTGACAGTCCTGACCATTCTTTGATGTTGTCTTTCCATTGCTTTCTGTGTTTTCCTCGTTATGTTCTTCCTGGTACTGTTCCCTGAAGGAAGGTCTTTGCGAGCCTTCAGGATTTTGTGATGTGGCCATAGAGTTTGAGTTTAAGTTTTTTGACAGTGGTTAGCAGGTCATCGTGGGGTCCAATTGTTGTATTAATCCTGTTTCTATTCTCTTCATTTGTGATGCATTCTCTGTAAGTGATACCTTGGATTTAACTTTATCTTCATAACTATTAGTTCATTGAATACATCTGAATATTAACAATTTAATAAAAATAACATTAATAAATCTTCGTATCCTGTGGTATCACATCATTAGTTGAACTGACAAAACAACATTATCTGCAACACTTTCCACAAAAGCATGTCTCTTCTTTTTGTATCAGCAGAGATAGGATTGTAGTTATTGATAGTTTGTAGTTCATAGTTTTTATCTAATTTGTGAAAATATTGAAACCTGCCTATTTTTACTTGCCATAGCCGAAAAAAAATGGGGGCCGATTTTGAATTTGTGTTTCCACACAAACTGTTTTTTAACCTTGTTTTTCACTTATACATAAACATGAATTTTATTATCATATTTATGTCAATAACATTAATAACATTTGTGTCAATGTTTGCAGCAACTACAAGTCAAAGTTGAATGAAGCTGTTCACAAAAGCAACAAAGAGCTGATCAGTCCTCCTTTTTACACCTCTAGATTTGGTTATAAAGCATGTTTATCTGTCTTTCTGAATGGCAATGGAGCTGGAGAAGGCAAATACATATCTGTTTACATCAAACTATTACATGGAGATTACAACAACATTTTGGACTGGCCTTTTGTGTTGCCTGTTTCTTTCACACTTTTCGACCAAAATATAGATGCTACAATAAGAATGAATATTTCAGAAAGTTTTATTCCTGATCCAGCATGGAAACATTTCCAAAAACCTTGTCAGTCTACAGAATCACTTGGATTTGGCTACCCAAAATTTGTGTCTCATGAAATAATCAGATCAAGAGACTATATTAAAGATGATGCTTTAATTCTGAAAGTTACTATAGATAATGCACAGTTCACCAATTAAGCCTTTTTGTTTTTATTACTGGTTGAAAAGTTTTCAATAACTGAACTTTTCACTAGTTAAGCTGTATTACACCTGCAATAAGACTTTTCTAGACTAAAAAAATACACAATAAGTGTTAACTTTTGATCACTTTACTTTGCTCTTTAATGATCTTTAATTTTTAATAAGTGGCAAATGTAAAATTTTGAATGTGATATGTACATTATTTGACTGCAGCTTGATTTTTATGTACCTTGGGAGCAAAAAGTTTAGTTGTATTTATATGTTTAAATATTTATATAATTTATTAATTAATGGAAATAATACATTGTCATTTAATTCCCTCTGCATTTAGATTTCTAAAATATTGATAGATATTTCAGGTAACACTTTCTTACACCTAAAGAATAATGCTTTCTTCGAAATTGTAACATAAATAAATGTAAATAATATGTATTGTTCTATAATACATCCGTTTTAACATTAGATAGGCTTATATGATTTCTTTTATCAAGCAGACCTGATTTCTTTTATTCAATATTTTAATTTTAAAAAGTCTAAACTAATTTCTTGCTTTTATGAGAGAATAACATTTAGTTTATTAGGTCAAAATAAAAATATCCTATTTCAATGGGCTTTGTTGCTGAGGATAAAAATTATGTATGTGTCAGACGGGAATAGCCCAATTTTTCAGTAACAGAAATTACAAAATTCATTTCTCTATAGAAGAAGTTACGAAGGCTATATAATATACAACCACAGACTTATATATAATACAATAAATATATGTTTTTTATTTCTAGTTACGATTTATTTAGGTAGGTGCTGTTTTACTATTACGTACCAAGTATTAGAGTTTAGAAAAACCCAGGCTTGTTTCTTGTGCAACGCTATTAGCTAACACTGCATATCATCTCTCCATTAGTCTATTTAGATCTATAATCTAATTCTAGTCTAGATCTATATATTGTAACATAATAAAAATCGAATAGATCTAGTAATAGTATAGATTCTATCTTGAGACTAGATTGCCAAGTCTAGCCTATACTATGCATATAGTCAGTTTTTATTAGAATAAAGTCTAGATATTACTAAAGACTAAAGTTTATTAATTATTAGATATAGACATAGGACATAGATAAGATAATTTTCATTGATCCAATCTAATGGAAATTCAGTTAGACTACAATTGACAAGCTCAGCGAAACTACTGTACAAAAACAATATTGATTAAAAATTCGATCTAATAATACTGTAATACATTTACTATACTCCAGGCATGTCAAACTCATTAAGGTGCATGGGCCGCATAAAAACTTACTATGACCTTAGGGGCCGCAGCCAAAAATCAGTTGCAAAACAGCCTACTAGTTTTATGTAAATTAGAAACAATACAATAGAATAAAACAATTAATGGCATACCTGTCCCTTAGTTAGCTAATTTTTGAGTACTAATTGGTAATTAAAAATTAATATGATGCACTGAAAATGAGCTTATTTAAAATTACCAAGTCTCTCTTATTTTTGCAAGTAGCTTTGCGTCAAAACCATTTTATTTTATGGTTGGTGCGCCATACCTTGTTAGACTAGCTAGCTTTACCAAAGATATATTGTACTGCAATATCACCTCCTCTAATTTCTCAAAAACTTCCTCGCTTGTTGTGGTGTTATGCATAGAACAGGTCTCTCCAAGGTCTTTCGGTACTGGTTTGCAATGGCGTCGGTGTACGGCGTCTGGTTCACTGTGATCTGTCGTCTGGTTCCGGTTCTTCGATGGCGTTGAGTCTGGTTCCGGCGCCGGCACGGTGGTTCCAGGTGGTCGTCTGTACTAAGCGAAACTGGAACGGTCCAACAGTCGATACAGCGACAAAGTCAGAGTCCAGTGATAAAATACCGGCTATCTAACGTGTAGCACAGATTCAGCCGAGCCGTAGAGAAATATAGCACTACTGCACTTAAGTGTCGTAGGCAGTACGATGGCTCCTACGTCAAAAGTTCTTTGGCGTGACCTCAACGGTCGATCTTGGCCTTGCAGAGGTCACGTGCGTTCTCAAGATGCCGGGCAGGCGATATCTCTTCAGTACGGCTTCGACAGGACGGTTTTCTTCCCTTCAACAACTGTAGCCTTCTCGATATCGAACTACGATGCCCCAACGTATGGGCGTTTACAAATTACAAATGTAGATCTATATCTCGTTACCTCCTAGGTCTACGAGTCCAGGACCTCACTGGCTTTCCTTCGCCGACGTGGCTGTATAATCAGGGTCTAGCTGCAGACTAGGCTGATGACGTTAACTTCTGCCTCCTCCTAACAGAGGGCTTCTATCCTTCTGGATGTTGATGCCAGTAAGCTCCGAGTCCGGGGTCGCCAAGTTGTTAAGGCTTCCGCGCGGTGTTGATTCTTTGAAATATAACTAGTGTAGATCTACGTCTGACTGGAAGTAACACTGAACTCAAACTACTTCAGTAACACCGGCGAAAGGCCGAAACAATCAAAATATGTTGTCGACGCTGATGTTCTACAAATATATTTAATAATCACGAAGGGAATCTTCCGTTGTCAGCTATGTCCTTAAATCTGTATATCTATTCTACACGAATCGTCTTTTTTGTATCGTCACTTAGAGCGTTCTTGTTTTTTAATTATCCGTCACGTCACTTGTCGCTAAGTAAAACTTTCCCCTTATTCCCGAAACAAATAACTAAATCCTCTAATCATGTCATAACAATGTATATCTCAATCTTCTTTCATTTAACTTTTTTTTTTGCGGGGATATGGCTATACTTAATACATTGATACCGGATCGATTCACATAGGGCCTAAGTATTCAAGCAGGATCTCGAGCATTGGATAAATTTATTTTTTAAATACAAAGTTTTATGGAAGAAGCTATATATTAGTTGTTTGAAGTTTGTAACTTCTTAAATTCAGGCTAAAAATATCGAAGCCTACATTTTTACACTCATTTCTAAACAATTAAAAGAGATGGACAGACTCATAGTGTACCTTGTGTACATTTGCAAAAACACAAACTCTCTTTGTAATCTAATCAGTTAAACTTTCAAAACTATTACAAATAATAAAAAAAACTTAGTGATTATTTTTACTGTATAATTCTATTATTATTCCTTTTTAGAATTAGGATATAAACAAAAATTTGCCATATGACTTTGTCTTAACAGAAAAAAAATGCAGCTATTTATAGTTAGTTACCTAGTAATATAAAATATATTGAACTAACACGTACATTCATCATAATGAAGCCATGCGATTTTTCGTTTATGAACATAGCATTATTTAGGACCAATATTTTACAAAGGCTGCTTGGAGAAATCTGGTATTCCCATTAGGAGAAAACACAACCCCTTTACTAAAGAAACGTTTAAGAAACAGACACAAAATAGACAGTGACATTCATAACAAAGTAATATTCAAAATTGCTACCACCAACTTCAGGTGTCTGTAACGAAGTTCCTGCCTTAGCTCTTTAATTAAGAGTTGGTCTGGTTGTTTCAAATATACTATTGAGATCGAATCCTACCTCCTCTCGTTGAGTACCCTATAATCCCACTTCTGACAACAATGTAATAACTGAAGGGAGGCAACTCAACGAGACATTGGTGTTTATTTACATGGAGACATGACAAGCACATAGAACCTCTGCCTAGATCACAGCATTTTCATTATCGATTCTAGACTTGGGCCGAAATCGTTCTCTTCTTTAATGTAAATATCCTTCCAAGTCTAGTCTCTGGCCGTGCGTACCTTCTGCACTATCTTGGATGGCGGTGTGCATGGCAAGGATATAACAATATTGTCCTCTGTTTGATTGTCTCTTGCCATTGTGATGTATTTGGTTTTACTGTCATTGACCTCAAATCATGCTGGTCGAGATGTTTCTAGTTGTGTGAAAGCTCTAGCCATGTCAGAGGTATCATTATCCAATAAGGCAATGTCATCGGCATAAGCACGGTATTGTAGAGGTTGGCTGTATTTTGTCCATGTTAGTTGCCCATGTTTTCTCTGCTGAAGTAGTTAGTAATAGTTCCCCTTGTGTTTATGTGTATATTTCTTATAAGTCTCTCCAGTGTCAAATTGAAAAGCATGCAGGAAAGTGAGTCACCTTATCTTACTCTTCGTTTAATCTCCCACATTCCTTTTATTATGTTATTACTTTTTGCACTGATGAATAAAATAGTCCAATATTGCCACAGAGTCTATGGAATTGCGCACGAATTTATCATTATTTTTTAAATAAATTATTTAAAGAAAGACTTTGTTTTGGACAATTTAGAATTCTTGAACTTTAAATACCGGTATGAGAGTAACAAATGAGATGCGTTCTGAAACGAAATAATTTTTTTCCTAGTCGCCTTTTCTCAGCCTTTACTCAATCTGAGATTTTTATATTGTACTATAATTGTACACATAACTTTGGGACTATAACTCACAATTTGTACTTCAATCCTAAGAATACACAAAATTTAGAGTAGAATGTAATTGGTCTAAAAAAGACTCAAAATTAATTTCTCCTCCTTCTTCCATTTTTTTTTGTTCAGAGCTTTGAATTAGAGTTCTGTAGCAAAACGAAGGGGTATTCAACAATATGTTTCTTCGGCGTCGACACTCAAACCCTTAATCTAAAATTCTAAATTCACTAATTATCAGTCTGTGAGGTATCTTTTCAAGGACTAGGGTAACACCATTAGTAAAATCACTAAATTTAGAAAGCCTTCAGGACAGAAGACTCAAAAGTAAAGTAGCAATTATACATAAAACACTGAACCATAATCTTCAAATACAAAAACAAAATTTAATAAAATACTCTGAAAGACACAAAAATAAAAGCACATTCCTCGTCCCATATGCTAGGACAAATTTGTACAAATACTCCTTCTTCCCTAGTGCTATTAGAGCATGGAATGGGTTGCCTGAGCTAGCCAGAAAAACCAGTGACTTGGCAGAATTTAAGTCATTGGTTAATATGCATGACAAGATGCATGACGCTCTGAACGTAATCATCTTCTTTTTTGAAGTAACGTCTGTATTATATAAGATAAGATAAGGAGAAAAATGGATGGGTTAGTTTTTGCAATGTAGTTAGTGGCTATAAATTCATATTAGAAAACCTTTTAACTAAAACATTATTCAAGGATCTTAAAAATGAGACATTTTGCGAGCGTAAACACATTTTGACTGGATTTACATCTAACCATCTGTCTGTTGACGTCTTATTCTGACCAAAACAGGCTTTCTATAATAGGTCTCGTTTATCATGAATATAATATAAGGATAAATAAAGATATGGCCCCCTTTAGTCGCGAAGCGACTATGGATCCTCTAATGGACATTGAATGCCTGGGCATTAGCTGTGTTCGGAACGATGTCGCCCACACAAATAAAGATATACATACGCTAATTAGCGTATGTATATCTTTATTTGATACAAATATTTTTTTTTTTACAGAATTTAATGTAATTCGTCACTGCTTCGACCATTTCTTCCAGATTTGAAGTGGTCACTTTAAACAAATTCCAGTCAGTGCAGTCTAGACATCCCTGTAGTTTGAGAATATTGTCTTGAGTCCATTCTTGTACGTTCTTTTTTTTTTTTTTTTGAATGACTTCGCCCTCTAAGTTCTGTTCTCTCTTGTCGGACATGAGATGTGTTGGTAGAAGGTGGGTAGGTTAACCTTCAAGGTGCATTTATTACAATCACCCAGTATAACTACTAGTGCGTGCGGTGACCTTGCCTGAAACTCATGCACTACATCAGCGATGATTCCAGCTGCAACCCCCGTCTTGGCTGTAGGCGTAACATAAACAAGGACAATGTAAATCAGGGGTCTCAAACTCATTTCAGCATGTGGGCCAGAGTGGAAAGTAACAACCATTCAGCGGGCCACACCACAAAAAGAGTGTTTTTTTCATTAAATTGTACGAACACTACTGTCACTGCAGTTAAATGCTAAAATAAAGTTTTTATAATTATTAATTACATTTAGTGTAGTTTATTACATACATAGGCAGTTTATTTTACTAAAATAAGTTGACGTTGTCTCTGTTTCTAATTAAAAAGCAGAAACTGTAGTTCCCTAGGCCTACTGCAGATGGCTCGTCACTCATGTTTCTATCCACTCAGCTGAGAGCGTTTGGCAGAGACCAGACCATCAACGTTAGGCCTGAGGTCGCGTGTAGTGGCAAGCCGCAAGATTGCTCTCAGATGCTTATCAGTTAGTCTTGATCGTAATGCTGTTTTTTTTATCTTCAATCTGGAAAAAAACTGTTCGCAAACGTACGTGCTCCCAAACATCGCTAGAATTCTAGCAGCTGCGCAGAATAAGTTTGGAAACTTCTCTCTGGGAAGAAACTGGTAGAAATCTGGAACGCCAACATCAGCGTATTTTTGCTTCAGAACAGTGTCACACTGCAGGTCCAGTAGTTCCATCTGGACTTCCTCTGGAACGTTTTTCACTTCAACTGCGAACGGAGTGGCAACAAGGAAAAACTAGGGTTCGAGAGCAGTGAATTGATGAAAGCGGGGTTCAAAATCTTCCAGTAGTCTGGAGAGGATGTCTACGTAGTCTTTCAGGCGCTGTGGTTCAACCGTAAATCTCTGTAGAAAAAACAAATGAGCCAGGTTTCCATCTGCCAGCTGAGTGGCCCATCTTGTATCTTAATGATTTGATGCGGTGAAACATCACGTTAATCAGCTGCTTTGTGCCCTGTAGTTCTGAATTGAGTGCATTGAGATGTTGCGTGATGTCAGTAAGAAAAGCAAGATCCGACAAAACATTGGGTCATTGAGCTGAGGTATGTCTCCGTCTTTCATTGCCATTCCCGTCTCAGTTAAAAAAATCTCTGCAGCACTTTTCCACGATTCAACTATCTGACTTCCGCATGATAAAGCAACTCTCCGTATTCCGTTTCCAAAATCAGCTAGACTGCCGTTCTGTCAGATCAAACGCAAGAGAAACCATCAATAGCAATCAGATCGTCGTTGTCAATTTCCTCTAACCATGTCTCAGTAAAGGCCAATAGACACCTTTCTCTAAAAACGTGGTCGTAAGGTTCATGGGAACATATCTCTATCACTTTGTTTCTAATTGAGCGGACGTTAGCTAGAATAATCGTAAGAAGTGGTGGGCGAAAACCTCTTCTTCTCAGTCTTTACCGTAGTCCTCCTTTTTTCCTCTTTTCCATGTACTAACAGAGGGAGGGTACAGACAATTTATATGTGCATAACATGATGGAAGAAGCTTCCTCTTTGAACGAAGTTTGAGGAGTTGGTCTCTACCATAATGGATAGATAAAGGCACATTCCTCGTTCCATATCCTAGGACAAATTTGTGCCTTCCCTAGCGCTATTAGAGAATGGAATAGGTTGCCTGAGCTAACCAGTGATTTGGCAGAATTTAGTTCATTGGTTAATATGCATGACTAAATGCATGAGGCGAAGGACGTAATCATCTTCTTTTTTGAAGTAACGTCTGTATTATATAAAAGAAGATAATATCTATGACTAGATCGTCCGCCATCTTGGGTCGCCATTTTCTTCTTTTATTTATATTAGAGTAACTAAAGTTGAACAAATCTAGTAACACATGTAATGTAAATACTCATTGTGGAGCCCACACTTTGAAAGGCAGATCATGTCATCATCTACATAACTAATAACAAATGAACATCCAAAATACATCCATCAAAGAAAATAATAGAATTCAATTTGAACGCACAAGTTGCATGTCGCCATTTTGGACAAAAAAAAAAACAACACCTTTTCATATGGCTGTGGAGCCCCATTTTGGAGAGACACTCCCGTCCACATATATTGCAGGGCAAGGTGGCTTTCGCTTTGGTGGTAGAGGAGCCGGCCATTTTCTTCAAGAGCTGAGGCCCATGTTTTCACGCTGTCCATAGCTTTCTTGGTCACCGTCTCTCTCCAACTAGTGCGGTCTAGGGCTATGTCTTCCCAATGGTCAGTATAAATGTTCACTAATTTTAAATCCCGCTTGATCACATCCACATAATGGAGTTGGTGGCGACCAGTTTTTCTTGAGCCAGACGCGAGATGCCCTTACATAATGATTTTAGGGCGGCGATTGTCCTCCTTCCTGCGAAGATGTCCGAGCAGGCGGCGTTGCACACTCTCTCTTGAGATGTGTTTTTCAAGATCCTTCGAAGGCAGCGCAAGTGGGGTGACTTTAGTTTTCTCTCTTGCTTTGAGTAGGTAGTCCATGACTCATTACCGTACAGTAGCGTGCCAAAAATGCATACCTTGTAGCCCTCCATTTTGGTCCTGTAGTGAGCTTCTGGTTTTCCCAAACTCTTGGTCGGAGTCTAGCAAAGGTCGATGCGGCCTTCCTATGCGTTTTTTATCTTCTATTCTAGAGACAGGTCATTTTGAATTGTAGATCCAAGATAGCAGAATTCATTTACGGCATCCAGCTTGTTATCGTCAATGAGGATGGAAAGTGGTGCTGTAGCAGGTGGTCCAATAACATTAGTTTTCTTTGTGCTAATGGTTATGACATATTCCTTACACGCCTGTGAGAAGCGGGGCAGTAGTGACTTAAGCTCATTTTTGAGTGTGCCACTACCGCTGCGTCGTTTCTTACGATGGTGGTTCTGATTTTAGTTTTGGCAATGTTTAGAAGTTTGCCATCAAGCCTAGAATGAATATAGATGCCTTCGGTGGATTTGTCAATCGCGTGATGGATTAGCATTGAAAAGAGTATTCCAAAGAGGGTTTGGGCTTTGAGTAAGCGAGATGAAAGCCTGGAAATTGTCTATGGTCGGAACGATGTCGCCCACTCAGCAGTTTCCCCCTCCCCGCGCAGCTGATGTGACCAAAGGAACGGAATATCCGATACAGTTTGGAATCAGTAGCGCCGCAGGCTCTGCCACAATCTGTTTTAGGGTCATCAGCTCCTGATTTTGTTTCTGGAAGCCTTTCCCGTGTTGGGTATAGCCGCAAGGCAGCGGAGGTTTGGATTCGGAGTTTTCCCTCTCCTATATGGGTAACCAGCCAAGGCTAACGAGCCCCTCCTGCCCGGAGCTTACTGGTTAGGCACCAGTTGCTCGCCTTTGCCCCTTCTCCTTGTTGTCGGTCCCAGTATCTGAACCACACGTGAAGCCAAGAGTTAAATTGGTTGTCAGAGGATATCTGAGACGCGTGCTTCTGGAAGCATTTTATAGGTAATTGAGCAACATAATCACAGATGTTTCCTAAATCGTGAGATAGGCCAATCAATAGCTAGACATTCTCGCTCTATGGTGGACTATCTGGTTTGGTGAAGAAATTCGCTTCAGAGAAATATGACATAAGATATTCTGGGTTGGATCTATCTCGAAGTTGTCTTTGCAATATTCTGTTCACCCTCTAAGCAAACCTGGTTCTTCAGTCAAAAAGAGTTTTCAATCATTGTGGTTCTAGGTTGTCTTTTGTTGGTTAAAGCTTTTAATGTTTCATATGCTTTTTTTGCTATTGCCAACTTTCAAGCCACTATCAATTATGGTGCTCTGGTCACTGATCCATATTTCTTTTGTTGAATTTATTTTCATTCTACTGCCAGCAAGGAATTAAATTTCTTTTTCTTTTTTACCAAGCTTATATCAGCTCACTCTGTCTGTGGGTTAGGTTTAGGGTTAGAGAATTAGATCAATTACAGAAATGGGAATCAAATTACTCGGCATTTCTTTCCACACAGAAAAATGGCTATTATTAAAAGTAATAAAAAAAACTAAAACAAATGAATAAAATTTATCTTATTCATGGTAAACCAGTAACAAAGACTAAAAACTCAAAATACCTAGGTGTTATAATAAGTGTAAAAGATTATGAATCCCCATATTGATGAAGTTATTTTTTTAAAATCAAACAAAGCATTAGGGTTTATTAAGAGGAATTTCTACAAACCAAATAAGAGCATAAAACTAAAAAGATATTTAACCTTGATTGGGCCAGTAATATAACGAATATTCACATCTGATTAGAGTAACACCTTTAGTAAAATAATTAAATTTAGAGATCCTCCAGGATAGAAGACTAAAAAAATAAAGTATTAATTATACATAAAATACCTAACCATAATCTTCAAATATATGAATAAAACTCAGTTTTAAAAAAACTCAGAAAGACACAAAGATAGAGATTCACTTCTTGTTCCCTATACTAGGACAAATGTGTAAAAATACTCCCTCGTGCCTGGTGCTATAAAAGTATGGAATGGTTTGCCTGAAGCAGCCAGTGAAATCAGAACCTTTCATCACGAGTTTAAGCGAGACCAAATGTCATAGTTGTACGACGTGGTAACGTCGTTGCAGGTCAGTGTTCAGGCTTTCTATAACGATTGGTCTCGGTTTAAGTCATGACTAGATTGACCTAGGGACACGCGTAGGACGTAATCATCTTCTTTTTTTGAAGTAACGTCTGTATTTTATAGGATAAGATATACTTTGTTATACTCTAAAAATTACCTAGTATTCCATTATATTTCTGTTTTAAGTGGCTCTCAGCCTTTGCATCTGCCGCATTGTCATTAGCGATAATAGTCTAGTTTTTATCAATTAAAACATACTAAACTATTTCGCAAAACAAAGTTTTCTTCAGGACTTAAGCATTTTCTAAAAAAAAATTAAAAAAAATTAAATTAAAGTACACTTGAGACAAATAATACCTGTTTTTTTTTTGTTTTTGTTTTGCTTTTATAATTTACTCGAATAAAAAAAACCCACTGAAACACCATAATTATTGCTTTAAAAAATGTACTACTGAATTGAACTGGGTAATACAGAGTCTCTCTGTGTACATATATATGCCAGACTAGTTGCATGTTACATGCTTCCAAATGACGTGGCATTTCTTTTGATTGCAATCTATTTCTTGTGATCAGTACATTTTTAAAGGTCGTCTCAAACAACTTGATAGAATAGAGTGTGTGCTCTATTTGAAACCTTTATTTAGTAACACAAAGAAAGGAAGAGTTCCTAACTAAAACTATCGAAAACTTATGTAAAATAATAAAAAAACACACTACAATTTGCAAACGTTTTGTATTTGTATTTTGTCTTCAAAGTTCAACAACTCTCTTGAACTGATGTGACTGATTCGCTCCTTGATTTCTTTCTTACAATTTGTTGCCCTAGTTTGCACTCTATTTGTTGGTCAGAAAAAGTCATTCCACTTTATCATTCTCTGAACTTTGAAAGGAACTTTTCATTTTAACTGAACCAATAAGATGAGTTTCTTTACTAATTATCCACAAACATGATCGATTTCGAATCTGCATCTTTTTTTTCTTCATTTCGTTTAGTTGGCCAAGAAAGTATTTTGTGAAGGTCTCTCAGTCTTAGCCACCACTGGAATTTCGGAAGTCTATTTCTGTGATAGAAATAAAGCAATAAATATCATTGAAAAAGTAAAAAAATTTGTTGAAGTTTTCATTTCATTCCTTTTATTCTTTAAAGATGTAACAAGCACGTTTCATGTTGTTGCAAGATGAATAATATTAAAACACTGAAGTTGATTCCGAAACGTGATATTTTATGCAAACAAAACACGCACACCAAAAAAACATGCGAAAGAAATCTAATTTCAGTTAATAAGGAAATAAAAAACAAAGCATGCTTCTCAAATGGAAACAAATTCATAATCTACATCTACAAGTCGAATGTTGATACAAACTTATTGATACACAATGAGAGAAATGAATTTTATACACACACACACGCACGCACGCGCGCACACACATACATATATACATAGGCCTACATATATACATACATACATACATACATACATACATATATATTAGCCGGACATTATCCGCGACCTGTGGATTGGAATTATATCTATGTCAAACTAAGATAATGTTCCTTTCACGTTTATCCCTTTCGTCACGAAAATAAAAGTAGTTTTGTGAAAATGGGTTTACCCATTAAGCCGATACATCCATATCTATTAAAAACAATAGGAGCGCGAGATAAATCCTATACTCTTAAGCGAGCAATTCTTGTATGTATGTATGTATGTATTTATTTATATATAATATCAGGTGACCGAGCCTCGCTCGGATGAATAATTTGTTAAGAAAGGAAATATACCCGAAGTCATTTTGGGAATATTGTTGTAATTACGAAAATGAACGATCGGGTAAAGACTATCAATCCGAAGAGTTGCTTTTTCGTTCTGTCAGTTCTCAATGTAATTGTACAAGGCGATTAGAATAGAAAGTCTCCCCAACAGTAGGCCTATGGAAAACCACAGCTCACGTCTTATCTTTTTACATTGCTTCTATTGGGCTATTAAAGGCTTGGAAGAAAGTCTTTGCAGTGTAACTTCTAAAATGGTTACTTTCTGACATTTAATATTGCAATTAATATATTCATTATGGCTCTGAGACATGGACACTTTACAGAAAACAACTAAGACTTCTTGAGTGCTTTCACCAAAGCTGGTTGCGCTCCATCATGGACTTACGGTGGCAGGACCGCACTACAAACAGCGATGTCCTTGCCAACGCCGGTATGGACAGTATAGAGGGACTTCTTATGGTCCGACTGTTGCTCTGGGTAGGGCACGTATCCCGTATGGAAGACGAACGTATGCCAAAGGCATTCTTTTTTTTTTTTTTTGTGATCTAATAGGTGGTCGACGTAACAGAGGCGCCCCACGGAAACGCTTCAACGACCAGCTTAGGCGTCAACTTTCCTTGGCTGACATAGAAGAGAGCACCTGGTTGTATGCGGCCTCCGAACGAGACAGCTGGAGGTCACTCACGAAGGCCGCGGGATTCACATTTTCGACCAAAAGAAAGTCTGCTGCCGAGGACAAACGCAGACGGCGAAAAGAAAATCTAAATCGACCACCTGCGACAATAGTTATGCTTGCCCTGGATGTGGTAAAATATGTAGTTCATAGCTGGGGCTGCGCAGCCACGGGAAATACTGCATTCCTCACTGATCTTAGGACTCGAAGACAAGCCTTATTATTATGGCTTTAGTAAGAATCATCAAGTGATGCAAAATCTCTACGTTATAGTGTAAAACGTGCACCTAGTTAACAAAGTAAAATTGCGCATTTTTTCCTATGAGACTTGTTACTCCGACAACCTTTCAGCTTACTAAAAAAAAGATTGCCAAAAATATGCTCGTCTCCCATACGGAATAAGTGCCCTGCAGAGCGAGACTGTCAGATAGTTCATACCATTTTGCAAGAATATCACTGTTTGAATTGCGGTCTTTGGGGAAGTCGTTCAAGAAGTCTTAGTTGCTTTCTATAAAGTACTCGTGTCTCAGTTTCACATAAAGGGGTTGAGAAAATCACTGGTTGAAAATGATTTTTGTAGACAGGCGGAGCGATTTATTTCGCCACACTCTCGCTTGGAGGCATTCAAAAGCACGACTGATCACATATCAACCTCTCTTTAAAGCAATGCGTCATTTGATACTATGCTTCCCATGCTTTAAGGGATGTCTATGCGCGGTGATCTTTGGGCTGAGTAGGTTTTATTGGGTGACTTCTAGAACCGAGGTTAACCAAAAAAAGCAGCAGCGTGATGAAAATTATGGCAGTCCCTTATATTCGTCGCATTTAATTCACTACTTTCTCTCATTTAAAAACTTGGTCCCTGGTGCTGCTGCTTATTTATGTATGTATCATCAGAGGTTTATTAGAAATCTTGCTATTTTTAACGAACGGCCTCGTTCAGACTCGAATCTATCAAAACCGTTTCTTAGCGAGACCCCTTTGAACATTTTATGCGAATCCATTCAGCGGCTTCATTAATTTCTTGATCGATGTACAAGTCAGTCAGTGAGTGGTACTTTGTGAATATATAATAGAAGTAAATGATCTCACTAACTGAACGAAAAGAAAGGAGGTTGAGGATTGTTAATGATTCCTTTGTTAAGTCGGCTGACGAAAATAACCATTTTCTAACATAAAGAGCAGCCATATGTGTGTTAACTGAGGGTCACTTGTCAATACCCAAATAGTACCTACAGATCAGTCATACTGGGCGGGTCAGGCTTTATTCAAAACTTGTAACTCCCATAGTTACTTACCAACACATGTGTTTTGCTTTTTTAGTTGAATATAAAAACGTTTTTATTTATTACCCCCCCCCCCATCATAAAATTTATACGTACAAAAATATATTATTTTACTGAATTAAAAATACATTTTCACTTACTCCAAATCTGTTTGTAAAGCCAGGTCAAGTACAGGACAATGTTCCGAGTGGTCTTTTCTTTCAATTAACACAACTACTGTCGAGGGCGAGTCGCTGTAAACTGGTACTAAAAGAGTAAAGAAAATTTACATATGATATCTTTACTATGTAACCTACTGAAAACCAGATACTAATGATAATATTCGTTTCAACTCAGAGAAAATGCAAACTCATAAGTAACCTCTATTCATGATTTGAGATGGTGTTTAAGATGTTGTATGGGTTAGATGTGTCTACAACAAAGGAGTCAAACAGTCCTGGTATAACACACGCGGTACACAGTGCCACGATGCATCATTGTTGCCTAATGCATAATACACAGATGTATTCATATGGAGACACGATGCGTGGTTCCATTCATTACAGGTATCACATTCACTGGCCAATCCAGGGTGGGCGGTATAGGAGATTGCTCCCCACTCGGCCGACCCCCTCCCCCGAAGATGGGGGCGGTCGAAATTTAAAAAGTGAAATGCTAATTAATTATATTTTAACCTATTTTTGGAATATATCGCTCCCTCCCCTGGTATGTTGGCCAAAATTAGTAGGGTGGGGTGGGTGGAACGATTGCATCAATTCCGCCCCCCCCTAACTTTCGAGTGGGGTGGCGATCCAATTTTTTTTTTGCAGAAATCAAAGCTTGTTAACATAATTAGTTGCATATCTATCTAATATGATAAAAGATACTTATTGATATTTTAACCCAATCTAGATATTATATCATTCCCCCTCTGGTATGTTGGATAATTTGGTGGGGTGGGGGAGGGCGATAACCTAAATCCCATTGTCAGTCATCGCGACTGACCCATATATATATAATAATAATAAGACTTGTCTAAGAGTCCGAAGATCAGAGAGGAATGCAGTATTTCCCGTGGCTGCAAGGTCCCAGCTGTGACCTACATATTTTGCCACATCCAGGGCAAGCATAACCATTGTCCGCAAGTGGTCGATTTAGATTTTTTTTTCGCCGTCTGCGTTTGTCCTCGGCAGCAGACTTTCTTTTGGTCTCAAATGTGTATCCGCGGCCTTCGTGACTGACCTCCAGCTGTCTCGTTCTGAGACCGCATGCAACCATGTGCTCTCTTCTATGTCAGCCAAGGAAAGTTGACGCCTAAGCTGGTCTTTGAAGCGTTTCCGTGGGGCGCCTCTGTTACGTCGACCACCTTTTAACTCACCAAAAAAAGACTGCCTTTGTCATACGTTCGTTCAGCGTAACTGTCGGACTAAAAGAAGTCCCTCTGTACTGTCCATACCGGCGTTCGCAAGGACATCGCTGTAGGTAGTGCGATCTTTCCACCGTATGTCCATGATGGAGCGCAAGCATCTTTGGTGGAAGCGCTCCAGAAGTCTTTGATGTTTCCTGTATAGTGTCCATGTCTCAGAGCCATACAGAAGGGTTGAGAGAACCACCGCCTGGTAGACACTGATTTTTGAAGTCAGGCGGAACGATCTATTCCGCCAAACTCTCGCCTGAAGGCGTCCAAAACCGCTACTGGCCCTGGCCAGACGGTTATCAACTTCCCTTGAAAGTGATGCGTCATTTGACACTATACTACCTAGATATGTGAAGTGGTCTACCACATTAAGGGACTGTCCGTTTACGGTGATCCTTGGGGTTGAGTATGTTTTATTGGGTGACTTCTGGAACATGACTTCTGTTTTCCCGAAGTTTTTAGATAGACCTAAACAGGCGGCAGCGTATGCAAATTCGTTTACCGCGTTCTGGAGGTCATGTTCATTGTGAACTAGCAGGGCGCAATCATCGGCATAGAGAAGCTCCGTTATGACCATTTCCTTTGTTTTTGTATGGGATAGTAAACGTCGAAGATTGCCGTCATAGCCGTCAGAACGAAACTGGATGTAGATGCCTTCGTGCAATCGCTGCCTCATTTGACCCAGCATTACACCAGAGAAGATAGCGAATAGACTAGGGGCAAGTACACAGCCCTGCGTCACGCCATTTTCTATTGGGAAGTGATCAGAAAGGGCATCATTGTGTCTGATCTGGCCTCTTTGTCCCACGTCCCACGTGAAACTGCTTGAGAATGGATAGAAACGTAGATGGGCATCCCAGCCTGGCCAAAATCCTCCACAAACCATCGTGACTGACCGTGTCGAAAGCCTTGGTAAGGTCCACAAAGGCAGCGTATAGGTTTAAGTTCTGCTCTTTGCATTTTTCTTGTATTTGTCGAAGAACAAATATCATGTCAGATGTACCTCTACCGGCTCTGAAACCACATTGGCTTTCAGATAAAACCTCGTCCACTAAAGAGTGGGTTAGTCGGTCGAGCAACACTCGAGCAAAGATCTTTCCTGCTACTGATAGAAGTGTAATGCCTCTATAGTTGGAACTGTTAGACTTGTCACCCTTTTTGTATATGGATATGATTACGGAGTCTCGAAGTTCAGGTGGGACCACGCACTTCTCCCAGCATAGAGCGAATAAGTCTGTGGGCGACACCATCCATTTGAAATATTTCAGCGGGAAGTCCATCAGAGCCAGGTACCTTGTGTTTTTTTAGTTTAGATATTGCTGTCTCAATTTCTTCAAATGTCGGTTTGTCGTCGAACTCCTCTCTCATAATTTTCTGGAGGACATTTGCCAGCGATTCCTCCTATACGTCCTTTTATCACCAAACAGCATACTGTAGTGTTTTGTCCAGCGATTTAGTATGTATGTATATATATATATATATATATATATATATATATATATATATATATATATATATATATATATATATATATATATATATATATATATATATATATATATATATATATATATATATATATAAAATAAAAGTTACTTTTTTATATATATTTTAAATACTCTTTATAGTATGTCGTTACTCTTCTGGTATCTTGGCCGCTTCTGTGGCGGTGGGGGAAGGGGGCGATTGCATCTACTGCCCTCCCCACTCTGGACTTTTGAGTGGGTGGGGGCGGTCTAATTGTTAAGCAGAAATCATAGTGTGTGATCAAAATTAGCAGAGAATCTTTATAAGCTACTTATTGATATGTGAACCCATTTGTATATTAAGTCACTTTGCCTAAGTTTGAGAAACATCTTTTGTTATTATATATATATATATATATATTTATATATATATATATATATATATATATATATATATGTATATATATATATATATATATATATATATGTATATATATATATATATATATATATATATATATATGCAGTGCTTTTTTTGTAAAAAAAAAATAGGTGCCGGTACTCATTATATATATATATATATATATATATATATATATATATATATATTGTTGTAACCCTGCCTTGCACCAGTGCTTGAGATGCGCACTAGCGCACTGTTGAACGTAAACAGGAAGACACTAGAATGGAAAGAAGAATAGTGCATCAGGGATTGTGAAGAGTCTGAATGTTTGAGAAACTAAGAGACCAACTTTTGTGCTGCCTGAAGGTTGTAGTAGGGACCTGGAGTGAAGCGGAGAAGGCTGTCGTTGGTCCACATCCGGGTTTAGTAGCAAAGGACTGGTAAATTAGTAGCAAGACTCTTATGAAGCTGAAGGATGTTATGTGTTTGCCCTAGTGAATAAACACAACTATTTATTTCCTGTTAAACTGTGTTGAGTTGCCTGCCTTTTCGTTGAGTGCCTACCCTAGAGTTGCAACAATATATATCTTCATTGGCCTCCTTCAGTCGTGAAACGACTATGGTTGATCTCGAACAATTTTTCATATGGTCGTGGAGTCTTATTTTGGAGCGACAATCCCGTCCACATATATTAAGGTGTATGGGCCACATAAAAAACTTACTATGACCTGTGGGGCCGCAGCAAAAAAAAATCAGTTGCAAAACAGCCTACTAGGTTTTTTTTTTTGTAAATTAGAAATAATGCAATAGAATACAATAATTAATGGCATACCTGTCCCTTAGTTAAATTTGTAGTACTATTGGCTAATTAAAAAATACTTTGATTAAGCATTATTTACTTTGTCCTGATGCTTGACATCTTTTCTGGGATACCATTTTATTAATGTCAGGTTGAAATTCGTTTGCCACTGACGCTTTCATCACAGATGACAAATTTTGATCAGATAATCTCGAACGGTTAGATGTTTTTGTAGCTTTCATTATGGAAAAGAACTGCTCATAGAGACCAATGCATGCAAACATAGCTAGAATTCTGGCTGCTAATTTCCACATTCAACATACCGTTCAGGGTAAATAACTGTACAATTTTGGCACAGCCATTTCAATGTACTTCGATTTTAATTAAGAGTCTGACTGCTATTCTATCAGCTCTAGTTGCACAATTCCAGCAGCATTTTAAGAATCAAATGAGAATGGAGATACAAAACACGGAAATTCCTGCTCTTATGTAACGAAGTCACGAAAACAGTCATTGAAAGCTTCTACTAACGATTCTAGGTGTAAGACATTCACCAATTGTTGCAACCGTATTTAATCTTTTTAGTTCCTGACACGTTGAGAAGTGAACACTTCATATTTTGTTTATCCACAGTCCTAATTTTGCTTGAAAGCATTTCACATGATTGCACGCTGTTGTGACAATTTTGTCTTTGCTTTGAAGTTTCAAATTTAAGTCTTGCAGGTGACCAGTGGGATCAACTGCTAATGCCGAATCCTGAACACATTCATCAGTTTGGAAATGTTCAACAGGTTCAACTTTCATGTTCAGAAACAATGCGATTTCCTCACGCAGTGCAAACAATCTCTTCAATATTATATGTCATGAGAGCCAGCGGACTTCTGTGTAGTAGGGAACACAATCAAATTCATGTCCAATGTCATCCAGAAACATAAAAAATTGGCGAGCATTAAAACTACGGGCACGAATAAAATTGAGAAGCGACTGAAAACGGTCTTATGACATGTTGAAACTGTAATTACTGTGCTCATAATGTTTCTTGGTGAATGATGCACTGAAAATAAGCAAATTTAAAATTAGCATCAGTCTCTCTTATTTTGCAAGTAACTTTGCATCAAAACCATTTCATATCATGGTTGGTGCGCCATACCTTGTTAGACTAGATATCTTTACCAAAGATAAATTTTACTACATTATCACCTCCTGTCATTTCTCAAAAACACCCTCGCTTGTTGTGGTGTTATGCATAGAACAGAACTCAAGTAGTTCCACATGTATCTCCAAATTCCTGTCAAAAGCCCCTATGAATATAGCCAACTGTGCTACACCCTTTATATCAGTTGACTGATAGAGAGCCAATGAAAATAATTCAAAATCAGCTATTTTGTTCTTTAATTGTTCACGAAACCTGACTGACATGTCATTTATTCTATCTGCCACAGTGTAACTATTTAACGCTATTTCTTTGAATGCTTTCACCTTTTCTGGACAAATTGCTTCGGCTCTAACGACACACTCCTTCATAAAATCACATTTATTAAATCATTTGCAATGGAGTTTGACAAAATGTAGCTTGCTTGCACTGCAGACTCACACTCGTTGTTCAGTTTAACAATTACTATTTTCCAGCGTAATAGTTAAACATTATTTTTAAAAAAATTTAGGTGGCCAAGGGGGTCGCATGCAAGGTGGTCGCGGGCCGCATGCGGCCCCCGAACACCCAGTTTGTCATGCCTGACTTAAACAAAGAAAAAAATTACTTTGGGGGGGGGGGGTTTACGGAAATTTTTATTCTTGAGGAATAAGAGATTGGCCCTTTACAAAACAATTAGATCAATTAGATATTCATTATAAGACATCAGTTAGGCCAGGTTTATATCTAACTTCACATTCACTTTCACCTATCCTTTGGTCTCCTGGACCGCTGGGGCACCACACAAGACCTGTTAACCTTTTTTTCCATTATAGTCTGTCATTTGTCTTTGATAGAATTTCATTCTGATAATATTGAAACCTGTCTTTTTACCTGCCTGGCTGGACCACTTCGGGGGCCGATTTTCAGTTTGTGTGGAAACACAAACTGTCTTTGTAACCTTGTTAATGTTATGGATAAGTATGTAAAATTATTTTTGAGGTTGTATAGATCATTATATGATGATTGGTAATTTTTAACTTTAGAGTTGACTGAGGTTGATCTAGGTCTGTGTTCAATGAATGTATATTTGATAAATATTAGAATAAATAGCTATCTTATCTTATCTTATAATACAGACGTTACTTCAAAAAAGAAGATCATTACGTCATGCATTCAGTCATGCATATTAACCAATGACTTAAATTCTGCCAAGTCACTGGTTTTCCTAGCTAGCTCAGGCAACCCATTCCATGCTCTAATAGCACTAGGAAAGAAGGAGTATTTGTACAAATTTGTCCTAGCATATGGGATGAGGAATGTGCCTTTATCTTTGTGTCTTTCTTAGTATTTTATTAAATTTTGTTTTTTGTATTTGAAGATTATTGTTCAGTGTTTTATGTATAATTGCTACTTTACTTGTAAGTCTTCTACCCTTAAGGCTTTCTAAATTTAGTGATTTAACTAAAGGTGTTACTCTAGTCAAGTGTGAATACTCGTTTGTTATGAATCTCACTGCTCTATTTTGTGTCTGTTCCAGTTTCTTAGTGTTTTCCTGAGTCGAGGGTCCCAAACATATGATGCATATTCTATTATTGGCCTAACCAAGGTTAAATAACATTTTAGTTTTATGTTCTTATTTGATTTATAGAATTTTTTTTAAATAAACCCTAATGCTTTGTTTGATTTTTTGATATCGATATGGGGATTCCATAACAGTTTTTCTTTATTATAACACCTAGGTATTTTGCGTTTTTAGTCTGTGTTACTGGTATGCCATGAATAAGATAAGTGGAATTAATTTGTTTTAGTTTTTTTGTTACTCTTAACAACTGACATTTTTCTGGGTGGAAAGACATGCTCCAATTTGATTCCCATTTCTGTAATTCATCTAATTCTCTTTGTAAAATGTTTGTATCTTGTGTTATTTTTTATTATTCTATATATTATGCAATCGTCTGCAAATAATCTGACTTTTGTTCCTGAACTAATGCAAGTTGGCAAATCGTTTATGTAAATTACAAATAGTAGTGAACCTAAGAATGCTCCTTGAAGTACGCCCGAGTTTACTGTTATTAGTGTTGATTTAGAGCCATTTATTATTACAGTTTGTTCTCGCCCTATCAGAAAATCTTTAATCCACTGATGCAATGGACCATCAATGCCAAAATATTTTAATTTTTTAAGCAATCTATGGTGGTGAACTTTATCAAAGGCTCTGGAAAAATCTAGTAAAATAGCATCTATTTGGTCAGTTATCTAAACCTTTTGAAAAATCATCAATTAGTCCTATTAGTTGTGTTTCACATGATCTATATTTGCTAAAGCCATGTTGGTATGGAGTAAGGACATTATGTTTGTCTAAATAGTTTATGATGTTGCTACATATTATGTGTTCTAGGATTTTACATGTGATGCTGGTAAGTGATATTGGTCTGTAATTTCCTGGGTCTGATTTTTCTCCTTTTTTAAATAGAGGGGTAACATTAGCTTCTTTCCAGTCCCTTGGTACTCTGCCCTGGTTAAGAGATGCCTGAAAAAGTATTTTGAACGCTGGGGCTAGCTCATTGCTTAGTTCTTTGAGTAATCTAGCTGGAATACCATCAGGTCCAGATGCTTAAGTAGGTTTGATGTTGGCTAATAGTTTTTGGATTCCCTTTTCTTGAACTTCTATATCTCCTATGTTGTCTACTTGGTTCAAATTAAGTAATATGTCTTTGTCTCCTGGGGCTGAGAATGCTGATGCAAAATATTTGTTTAGGATGTTAGCTTTAGTTTCATTATCATTGTGTGTTAAGTTGTCTTCTTCTTTTAATGGCGCTATGCCTGTTGTTTCCATTTTCTTATACTTAATGTATGACCATAGGTTTTTGTTGTTATCTTTAGATATTATATTGTTTATGTATTCACTATGTAGCTGTCTGCATACTTTTTGGGTTTAATTTTTATGTACTTTTTATAAACTCTTTCTGCCTTAGTTTCTTTAAAGTTTCTATATAGCTTTTCTTCTGTTTACATAGCTTCTTTAATCTATTATTAAACCAGCATTTATTAATTTTGTTTGATGTGTATTTAGTTGGTATATGGTTTTCTATAATGTTTTTAAGATAGTTTTTTTATGAAATCCAGAGGTCATCGACTGGTTGGTTAATGTCTCTTTCTGATAAGAATGTTTGTTAAAAGTTTAATGCAGCTTGATGTAGTTGTGTTAGGTTGCATTTGAGTAAGATTTTTCTTTTGGGTTTTATATTGGCTACTGCAAGAGCAATTTCATTATGGCTGTTGTTGGGTTTTAATTTTTGAAGGTCTAGTCTAAATCTAAAGTAAAGCATTACAATGGTTTATTGATTATTATTATTATTATTATTATATATTTATATATTATTATATATCTATACTTTAATAGTAGTAAGTCTCTAGTAAAATTCTATCAAAGGCAAATGACAGAGAAGAATGGACAAAGAAGGTTGACCGATCTCATGTGATGCCCCAACGGTTCAGCACACCAAGGGATAGGTGAAAGTGAAATTTGATATGAACCTGACCTAACTGATGTCATATAATGATTATCTAATTGATCTAATTGTTTTGTAAAGGGTCAATCTCATATTCAAAGCCTCACGAAAAAAAACGCATTCCGTAAAAAAAAATAATTCCTTTAGTTATGGGTTGTATGATTTGAGACCTACGAGACAGTTCACGCGATAGTATGAAAAACTACTTATTAATGTTTTTTTTAAATTATATTTCACTTATATGCATATTAGATAATTTTTTTCTTAAAAAAAACAACACATTTTTGTGTAAATATAGTATTTAGTCTGACATTTGTACAATTTTTTTTTTACAAAGTTCTAAAACGTTTGCATAAATGTGTTAAAATATGGTTAATGGTTATCCCCCTTACTAAATAGCCTCCTGTGTTTGTTACTATTAATAGTGAATAGTTGTAAAAATGGTGTATTTTTATGAAAAAACTGCTTGCATAGTAGATTTTAAAAATTAAATTTTTCGCTTTCAGAAAAGCAGAAAATAGCCGTTGCATCCGAACTTTGAAAGGTCTAAAATATAATGATATCGGATTTTTCATATCTTTTCTAGATTTAATAAACAAGGCGGACGGACGGACAGACAGACGCACAAAACTAATAGCGTCTATTCCCCTTTCGGGGGCCGCTAGTTAAGTTATATCTATAATTTAAAGTTATTAGTTTCTTAGTTAAATAGCTTTTTAATGAATTAGCTGAACTGCTAAATTCTAGATCTGTAAAATACTGAAATCCTCAATATATTCATAAAGGTGCAATCTGGGAAGGTGGAGCCTGGACAGTGGACACGGATCTCAAAAAGGGCTATAACAATTTTCCTAGAAATTCAATAGTTGATGTATATCACTGAGAAAAGAATTACTAGTTCGATGGTCACATGGCGAAAACTATAGTATGACCGTTTCGAGATCCGTGTTCAGGTTTTTCCACCCAATTTCCACGAATTTGCAAGCCGAATAGAGACTTTGTAAAACAAAGTGTATTTTTAAAACAAAAAGGTACGCTTTCAGAAGACCAAAAAGTAGCAGTTTGTCACAGTATTGTTTGATAGCTACTGTGACATGAGCTAGTCAAGGTTCACTGAGAACGCTTGGTTTTCAATTTTCACGAGAAAATTGTAGTCTCGCTAGGAACTATGAGGCAAGCCTCGTTTTGAGATCTGACCACATGGTCAGACATCAGTTTTACTTTGGTTCTAGTAGTGTAAGGACGTACGATCCATATTGAAACTTTATTTGTTGGATATAAGTATTCAATATGTTGGATGTAATATTTTATAAGTGATTCTGATTGTTCATCAGCATTTATGCCCATGTGTATTTTATTTTATGTTGATAAATCTATCGTCTGCTGATAAGTGGGTTACGTTGTATTTTCTAATACCTGTTGTGCCGCTCTAATTGTAGTAGACATCCTCGACAATACAAGTACACTAATTCAAGTGAAGAGAAGGCGTATTTAATTATTATATCGCAGATACTTGAATAAACACCAGAAGAGGTGTTACACAGTTGTAACTAAATTTAGCAAGTTTCAAAATAGAAAATAGCTTTTCTAATAGCTTTTCTAGTTTGGAGATCCAAATTTTACAGACAGATTGACGGCTAACGACACTTATTGCGGCTTTTCCATTTTCGGAGTCTGCTAAAAAAAATGTACCACTGGACTGTACCTCCGTCTCTTGCACCTAATCCTTCGATAATATTAATGAGCCAATCAGTGCTTCGACATCCTGCTTTGATTCCTGCTGCTCGGTCGTACGGTGATGCTTTATTACCTTCTTGGGTGTGACCTAATATTGCCTGTCTGAAACAAACAGTGCATAGACTTTTATTTCTTGGAGGTGTAAGCCTACAGACTTACAAGAAAAAAAGTCAGTGTTTCACAAAAAGTAACATTCAAATACAATACCTCCTTTACACAGCTCTGCAAGAGGGATTATTTTGCTCTTATTTACTAATGAATCATATATATAAAAAAAAAGGAACATTTGTAACTTCGCTCGAATTCTTCACCACCAAAAAAAAATCCTGTTTAAGCGAATGTATAAATCTACTCAAAGTATAACATGGAGGCCAATACGAGGGAAGCGCAAACAGGGACGTCCTCGTATGACCTGGCGCCACACTTTCATATAAATAAATAAATAAATATATATATATATATATATTTTTTTTTATTTTTTTTTAAAATATATATATATATATATATGTGTGTGTGTGTGTGTGTGTATCTTATATTATAAAGTAGAATGTGAGGCGTATGTATGTATGTATGTATGTTACTTATAGACATCAAAACCGCTTGACCAATCTTGATAAAACTAGGCAGGAATGTTCCTTGGGTACTAACTTAGACCGTAGTGTATGTATTGTAGCCCTAAAACAAACTTAAGACCCTCAAAAAAAATAAAGTTGTCCGACTCTATTAAAGCTATAGTATTTATGGATCTAGGCTATGGTTAACAATGTTGACATGAGAAAAGATCGAAAGGATTTAGACCTAGATCTAATTTTAAGAAATACACTTTGCGCAGATAGTTTTTTACTTTGACACATGAAAATACAAAAAGAGATCCATTGATTTCATTATATAATAAAATTAACCTTCAATTATGTGTTTCAAAAGCATTTTTACATAAATTAGTTCCTAATATATGTGATTACAGATTTCCTGGCGAACATCCCTTCATTAGACATTACCAAATGGTTACACATTAACAGTGATTAACACATCTCTCTACTGAGTTTATTCCTAGGCCTAGGTCTAAAACTCTTATTGAACTCTAAGATGATAAAACTTCTTTTTCCAAAGATAGTTTTATGCTTTAACACATAAACATACTAATTATTGTCCATTCATTTCATATTTTGATCAAATTAACATTCAAATTTGTTTTTCTAAAGCATTTTTGGTACATTCGTTCGCCTTTCGCTAAATAAAGCTGCGTGGCCGTGTTGAGATAGGCCTATATTCATTCGTGAAAAAAGGTCACGCATGCGCAACACAGAATGAACTCTATAAAAGCCAATTTTTAACTCTAGATTAGTGTAGATTTAGATCTATGTCTACCTCAAGATCTACTTTATACTGTAACACACGAACATACAAAATTAAGTCTATTCATCTCAAATTTTAATCAAATATATGTAGGCCTACAAGCAAATGTTTTAATTTGAACAAATGGATTTAAGCCTATTAGCTATTTTGATTTGAGAGCTTCATTCACACTATTTTTATATTGACACATTCGCTTTACTTATTACATTATTATTTCGTTTAATTGTTTACAAAACACTCTCAGTGACTATATCGACAGTAATGTGCAAATAAAGACCCGCGGGTCGCGGGTAACATATGTCTAGTATGTATATATATATATAGTTCGTCCATCGTGGTTCGATGATGACCACTTTTCTCATCCAGGGGGGGCTGAGGGCTTTGCACTGGGTTTCAGAGTACATAAAATTCTAATGATATGCCTTTAGACCCACACTTAGAAGACGTTGTGCAAAATAAATGTCTATTCATTTATTTAACTCTTTCATCAAGAACATTCCGGTCCATTCGTTTATGTAATCCAGCCAGCTTTTCTTTGGATGACCCTTTCTTCCTACTCATTCTACTGGATCTAGAAGGGTGACTTTTAAGTCATGTCTTACAATATGACCAAACCAGTTCAGCTTTCGTCTCTTCATAGCATTGAATAGTTCAGTCCGTTGAGAGCATTCCCTTCTGTCGCAGCTCCATCTTCGACCTACATATTTTCCACATCTAGCGCAGGCAAAATCATTGTCCACCGGTGGTCGATTTAGACTTTCTTTGCGCCGTCTGCCTCTGTCCTCGGCAGTGGATTTTCTTTTGGTCTTTTGTGTATCCCGCGGCCTTTGTAAGTAACCTCCAGCTGTTTCGTTCTGAAGCCGCCTGCGACCAGCTGCTTTCTTCTATGTCAGTTAAAGCAAGTTGGGTTTGAGTTTTGAGCAGAAAGAAGCAGGCACACATTAGGCCATGTCGTGCCCGTAATCCCTAAAAGGTTACTCTCCCTTCATACCACAAGAGCTAAATTTTATTTAGTAAAGTTATTAAAAACAAGGTCTATTCACAGTTAAAATAGTAAAGGTTGTGAGAATTTAATAATTTAGTAAAAATCTTTTGTAAATACTATATGTTCACAATTTCACAAATCAAATCTTCGTTGATAACCCCACCTCCCGGACAAACCCCAATACCTTCGCAGGGTCGACATTGTCGAATAGTGTAAGTTATGCGCTCTTAAAAATGTTCTCTTAATATCCTGGTATCTGGGGCAATCAATGAGGATATGTTCCACGGTGAGACGAGAGTCACAGCACTCACAAAGTGAGGGCTCCTCTCACTTAAGCACAAAGGAGTGCGTGGTGTGGGTGTGGCCAATCCTAAGTCTGGACATGGTCGTGCTTCCACGCCTTAGATGTGGGCTGCCACCTGATATCCGTCACAATCTGTCTGAGTTTGTTGTGGGTTTCAACTCCCCACCGAGCCTGCATCTCTCGATAGGTGGCAGAGGCAATACTCTGTCTCAGGTCCGAGCAGGGAATTTAGGTTCCTGACACCGCTTGATTTAGGGCTCTCTTTGCTTCTCTGTCTGCCGTTTTGTTTCCCTCTATGCTCACATGGGAGGGGATCCAGATGAAGGTGACATCCCTATGGTCAGCTGTTATTTGGTCCAAAAGCTTTAGGCTCTTATGTATCAATGGAATGTCAGTCTTCATCCGCCCCAAAGCTTGCAATGCAGATTTGGAGTCGGAGCATATGATAAATTTTCTCCTTTCTGATGCTTTGACGGCCATAAGTGCAAGCGATATTGCATGTAATTCGGCCGTAAAGATGGAGCATCCACCGGGGAGTCTAAGGGAGCTGTTTTGTTCATTTTGGATCCGTCAGTGTAAATGGTGCCACAATCTCCGTAGCTCTCCTGCAGCTCCCTAAAGTGGACTTGTAGTATGCTTGGGTCTGTATTTTCTTTTTTTGAAATTAAAAATTTGGTCAGTGAGTTAGGGCTTCGATTGTATAGTTCTGAATCTGTAGGGTTAAATATGGAATCGAAAGCAGGGTTCGTGGGGTTGGATTTTAGCTTGACTATATACTGCATTGCAAGCTTTTTTATTATTATGTCCATTGGGAGTTCTCGAGCCTCCACGTGGAGACTTGGGATAGGTGATGTACGAAACGCGCAGAGACAGAGACGCAGCGCAACATTTTGTATGGGCTCCAGTATTTTTAGATAACATTTCCTAGTTGCTCCATATATTATGGATCCATAGTCTAACTTTGATCGGATTAGACTTCGATATAGCAGCAGCAAGGTATCTCTGTCAGCTCTCCAGTCTGTATTACTGAATACTCTAAGTGTGTTTAATGATTTTTGGCATTTCTTCTTAAGTTCCTTAATGTGGGGGAAAAATTTAATTTGGAATCTAGGGTGAGGCCTAAAAATTTTGTAGTTTTCACAACAGGGTGTGACGGACCTCGTGTATGACGTGTTTGAGTGGCTCGTTAGGTGTCTAGGGGATGATTATTTTTGAATTGCCACACACTGGTCCCTCAGAGATATATCGGGAGCAGACACGCAACGAGACAAACAATGGAGAAAGATATAAATGTTGTAAAATTAAAGAATATTTATTTACATAAAGGTACAAGGTAGAATAAAATGGGGGAGGGATTTACATCTGTCTCCTTAGCTATATTGTATCATCATACTAAGCACTTAATGAGAGAGTTTGTATTACTTTGTCCTTTGCACTTAGCTGGTTGTCCTGCTGGTGTAGCAGCTGGCAGTGTTCCTGGCTGGAGGTCTTGGAGCTGGAGGCGGCGCTTTAGCGGGTAGAGGGACACCGGTGATTCAGTTCTTGTGGAGTCTCAATCCAAAGTTCTGATATCTGTAGTGGGCACAGTGGGGCGGGTGGCCGGCTACCGTGGGCACAAGGGTGCTGCGGGCAGAGCTGATCTGTCGCGGGCAGCGTCGTTAGCAGGATAAGTTCAGTGAGTTGCGGAGATTTGGCGAAGCTATGACATCTCGCATAGACACGTGTTCTATAGGAACGTCGTGTCAAATAGGCAGGCAAGTAGAACCGATAGCGCCAAGTAGTAGAGCCAAATAGGCAGGTAGGCCAATAGGCAATTGAGTAGTGTCAAGAAGGCAGATGACACTGGATAGTAGATCCAAGTAAATAGGCAGACATCTGAGGGAGGCTGCGGATATACAAAGACGACAAGTTAGGACTTGTCTCTCATGCATCTTATGGATGCCCTCGACTGAGGTGCATTTGTCAGATTGACAAAATTGCTTTCAGTACAATGGGGAGATTTGAATGAGATTTGGAAAATAGATGGCTGAATATAAAATGTACACAGTGATAAGAGAGAACAATCCCACAACGATTTAAACGAGTAGTAAGGAGTAAAGGAAATATCGCTCTGCGGATAGTCCACGAGAAAACAAGAGGGGGGGGGGGAGAAAATAGCAGGACCGTTGCAATATCACTTTTTTATTTATTTTTACCTCACGTTGAAAAAAAAAAGGGGGGGAGAGTAATCTACTCTGTAGTAACTACCGAAGCGACACAGCACGCTCAAGAGTTTGGACACAATGGAAAGATCACTCTTTTATTTTTGCAACTCGGACGGAATGAGTTATCCTAGGTAATTTAAGAGTGAAAAAAAGACAATTTTCGTCTGTATATTTACGAGATTGGTATGACTTTTCAAAAGATTTTAATAATTTACGGATATTTCCAGGACTTATTCGTATATTTTGCAATTTCAGGAAATTTCCAGGAGCACCTGTTAAATCGACAGGAGGCCGCTTGAAATCTGTTATAAGTTATAGAATGGTTTAATTTAATAATTTATACACCTAAAATTAGCGCGGGTCATATAGAAGTGCTAGGCCCACTGCGGTCGCATAGGTTGCAGTGGCCTAAGGTTGGCCCTGCAAAATGGCGTATGCTACGCCGCCGGTCAACTAGTCTCCATTAAGCGACATAAGTGGAAAGAGAGGGGGTGTAAAATGGGCGATGGTCAGTGACCATGAAGCTATTGTTTACATGCGGCCGTTGGCCATGAACAATGGAGAGAGCGTCCGTTCAAGGGGCGCAACGCTCGTTAAAGTAAAATGAGTAAAGGGGAGATATTTCATATATCTTTTCTAAGCGCAGTATTAGTGCGCTAGTAAAATTATCAAGGCGGTCAACCGAGATAAAGGGAACAAAATAAGATGTACAAGATACAAGATTGCGTCAATGATCAATTGAGCAACGTAGCAATAATACTGTGGACATAGGTTAATGCGATATGTAAATATGTACATAGGAAATGGTTATGTTTTCTACTTACTACAGTGAGAAATACACAATGCACTAGTTAAACATAAATGAAATAAGTAAGATACACATGATAATATCCAGTGAGAGATATACACAAACTAATTAAGATGGAATTGTGATTAAGTTCGGCTTACCCCCAGGTACTCCTCTAGAAGTGAGACGGTCAGCGAGGATAAATGATAAAGTGAGTCTAGCTCGCTTAGTCTAGCTTATAAAGGTCCGGAAGAGATGGGCGGAAACAGGACTACGGACTATCTCTCAGGTGGGTTAATCTGACTCGAGACGGAAGTCCCACCTTGGAATGTCACGAGGCGTGTTGACACGAGTATTCTCCTTGATTAAAGAGAGACGTGGGTAGGAGTGGAAGAAGGAATGAAGTATATACCAGGCCAGGTTGTGTCGACCGTGAAAGTCGGACATCCGGCGCTTAAGACCATTTGTTTGATCTTTCCCACGATCAAAAAGTCGTAGCCTAGTTGTCGCCAAGATGGTGGACTCAGTCTATTGAGAAGAGGAAAAGGCGGGGTTTGTGATGAAATTGGGGTTAAAAGTAAGAAATAATTAAAATTAAAAAAATAAATAATAATTAATGCTGTGATAAAATTTAGTGACTTTGTCAGCAAGCTTTTGACTTGTGACACAGGGATCTTCTTTTTGTGTCAAAATAGTTCAGAGTCTGGGTAAATTTCCCTTAAATTACAAAAATGCAAGCTAACTGTTTTGGAGTCAGAAAATTTAAAACTATTATCGTTTGCACAATTTTGAATTTTATTTAAACATAATTGTAATTTTCTTTCTAAAGTATTCATGCTTTTGCTATGTGTAAAAATGACAAAATCTTCAACATACAGAGAGCACTCTATGCCAGGGGACAGAGCCTTTATAATACTGTTTATTTTAATGTTTTTAAATGGTTACTGAGAGAATGCTGCCCTTGGGGGTACACCCATTTTCCGATCATAAGTATCAGAAGCGTAGTTGCTTACTCGAATCTGAAATTTCCGGTCCTTTAGGAATTCCCTCACAAAGCAGGGAAGGAGTCCCTTAAGCCTCATAAGCTCCAGGTCACGTAGACGGCCATGTTTCCAGGTTGTATCATAGGCCTTTTCTATATCGAAAAATACAGCTACTAGATGTTTTCGTCTAAGAAATGCATTTCTGATGAAAGCTTCTAGCCTTACCAGGTGGTCAATTGTCCGCCCCTGCCGGAATCCGCACTGGTAGTTGGAGATTTTATTTCTCCCGAGGTACCAGATCAACCTATTGTTTATCATCCTTTCCATGATTTTCCAGGTGCAACTTCAGTCTCCATGCTCTCATCAGCGAGCACAGTGAACTTGTTCTTTAGCATGACAACAGGGCTTTCTTGTCTCTTTGGCGGTGTTTTGAGTTTCTGAGTTGGAGGAGGAGGATGGGGTGGTGGGGTCAATGTGTCCGTCTGTGTGGCTATGAATTTCTCTATCTTAACCACAGCTTGGGCGTAGGTCTTTGTCAAGCCGAATTGGCGCTTAGGTAGAGCCAACTTAGCCGTACATCCATTTCTTGCCTTGTAATCCTGCACCGCAACCTACTGTTTCCACACAAGGCAGTCCTTGGAGTAGGCTAAGTGGATCGTGACAGTTTGAGCACTTGAACTTGCCAGTGTCCTCGTGACCCTCTTCAACACATCTGGTACACACAGTGTTCTTCTTGCAGACAGCCGCGCCGTGTCCATAACCCTGGCACTTGAAGCACTTCATGAGGTTAGGTATGTAGGGCCTCACTGGAACTTGTAGGTATCCTGCCTTCACATACTGTGCGGTGTCCTAGTTCAGAATGTGAAAATAATAGTAGCGGTTTTGAACTCCTCACCATCCCTGAGCCGGGTAAGGCGCCGGGCATGGGTGACTCCTTCAATTCCCTACAGTATTTCCTTGTCGGAAAATTCCAGCAGGTCTCTAGAGCTGATTACACCTCTGCTGGTGTTCAAACTCTTGTGTGGCATGACTTCGAATTGGAGATCACAGATTCTTTTGCCTCGTAAAAGCCCATTAGAGTGTATCTTACTATCTACTTCTAAGAGAAGTTCCGACGTGTTGTGCAGCTTAAATACACTCTTGGGCTCTCCCACTACTGATTTAAGTCCCTTGTAGATGAGAAAGGGCTCATCTTTGTCAAGTTTTTCCCCTATTCTGTGCACCTGAGCACCAGAAATGATGGCCAGGTAGTACAGCTTCTTGTGACCTCCTCCTTTTTTCGTCTACGCGGCGCCTCTTGCCCAGACACAAATCTGGGGCAAGTAACTTTTTGGGTGTCCATAGACATTTGTTGTAGTTCGGCACATGTGCTCCCCACCCACCATCGAGTCCAACAAGGGGACAAGCCAGTCCAGAATGAGCCCGTCAGGGCTACACAGGTGCTATACTCAGTCAGCTGCCGCACCGGACATGTGTCCGATACAGCCGCCCCCTGATTGACCCTCCAGCCACTGCCCTTTAGCATAGGTCGTAGGCCTACACAATGATAGAAAAGAAGCAGGGCATTTTTGAGCTCTAAAAGTGCTAAGGAAAGAGGAGCGCAGTTTAACGTCATGTCTCGGAACGCTAAACCTGGTCTTTATAGCGTTTTCGTGGTGTTACGTTGACCACCTTTTAGATAACCAAAAAAGACTGCTTTTGGCTTACATTGGTCCCCCTTACGGGATACGTGTCCTGCCCAGCGTAACTGTCGGACCATAAAAACTCTCTCTATATTGACCATTCCGGCGTTCGCAAGGACATCGTTGTTTGCAGTACGGTTTTGCCACTATATATATCATGGGCGCAGCCAGGTTTTTTTTTCGGGTAGGGTTTTGGGGGGGGGATTTTCCCCCGCCCCCCCTCCCGCAGAAAAAAAATATGTGTGTGTGTGTACATAATTAATCTTTATTACATTCTGACCCTTTCGGAAAATGTTTATTGTGCTCTAGATTAGGTTCTTCCTGGAATTAGTGGAGAACTTTTAGACTCCCCGCCCGACTCCAACGCAGCGCTCCCCCAGCGCGGGGCGAAGCCCCGCCGCCGAGCACTATTTCTGGTATTGAAAGCCAACAAAATGCATATTCTGAGGTATCTACTGTGCATTATCTTGCTATGAAAAAGTCTTATTTCAAAAACCTAATGTGCTATTCTTACTGACTTAGACCCTTTCGCGCCGTTCGTCGCATTTTCCGGCAAGCTGTTTCCACAAAAGCTGTCACTGGCATGTCTGAAGCCTCTTCCTACCTTCTCTGAGGATCTCAATGAAAATGTGGCGCCAAGTTGTACTAGGATGTCAATGCAACTCTTATTATGCGTAATTTATTTTGTCGGAGAACATGTCCAGCAAAACCTCATGCGACGCTCTGTCACAACCTTACTAAGGGTTCGACTTCCAGTTCGGCATTTGATTTCTTTGATTTAGACCCGATCTCTATAACTGACTCCTAAGACTCCTGTCTTAGCCATCTTTGTTGAGCCACATTTAGTGTTTTTCAATTTCGGTAGATGACTATTCACACTTTATTAATGGAGCCCAGCCACTGGTAGAAATGTGTAACCTCTCTTGATTACGTTCTTGGAATTACATGAATGTATTTCGCTTTAGATTATATCGTAAAGGGAAGTTTTATCGTCAAAATCATCTGTTGAGGGGTTTTAAACTAAAAAATCTATGGAGTTTTTTTTTTGTTTTTTTAATTCAAAACCCCCATTTAGCTACGGTCATAGAATTTGTAGTTTGCTTTAGAATAATATTGAAGAGAGAAGTTTTCAACTCAAAACGCTCTGTAGGGGAATTTTAAACTCAAAACCACCTGAAGGAGTTTTTAATTTTAAAAAAGCCATCTGGAGGAGGGGGGATTTAAACTCGCTTAGCTACGCTCAAAGAATTTTAATGTAATTTACTTTTTTTATATTCAAGAGGTATTTTTAGCATCAAAACAATCTGAAGGGGGATTTAAACTCAAGACCCCCTTTTCCTACGCTCATAGCATTTTCAGTGCGTAATTTGCTTTTTTTTAAATATTGAAGAGGTATTTTTCAGCTTCAAACCCCGCTGGCAGGGGGTTTTAAACTCAAAACTCCTTTGGCTGTCTACGCTCATAGATTTTATAGTGTGTAATTTGCTTTTTTTTTTTACATTTTATCTTCAAACCCCAACTAGACAAGTTTTTTTTTCTCAAAACCCCTTTGGCTCATAGAATTTTGAATCTGTAATTTGCTTTTTTTTGGTATTGAGATTGTGTTTATCGTAATTTTTGGAAGGGTTTTTAAGTCAAAATTTTCCTTAGCTGTTTTCTTGGAATTTGGGGATTGTCGTTTGCATTTTTTTGAAGTTTTGTTTATAGAAGAGGGGGTTTTAAACTCAAAACCCCTGTAGGATGTTTTAAACTCAAAACCCCTGGTAGGGGTTTTAAACTCAAAACCCCCTGGTAGAGGGATTTTTATCTCAAACACCCCTGTAAGTTTTTTTTTTAAACTCAAAACTCCTGGTAGGGTTTTTAAAACTCAAAACCCACTCGGCTGTGCTGTGGTAAGTGATGATTTAGTATTAAAATCTCACCTAAAATAAACAAAATGAAAGTAAAAAATCAGTCAATGAATAGCGGTTTAATTTCGATGGGGGGTTGAACCTCACCCCCCCCCTGGCTACGTCCATGATATATATATATATATACATATATATATACATATATATTTATATATATATATATTAAAGCAAGGCCCACGACACTAGGTCCAGCTGGAATAACATGCCCAGTGTGCAGCCGAATATTCCGGGCTCACATATGTCTCACCAGCCTCAAGAGGAGGTATAAAACCCAAGTGCAAAGCCCTCAGTTCCTTGGGTAAAGAAAGCGGTCATCAACGAACAACGATGGACAAACTCTCTCTATATATATATATTAATGTATATGTTTTACAGACGCTGAGAAACAAAAAGACATTGAATCAAGATGTCATGAGGAGGAGGTGAAGAATATACTGTAGAAATAGATTGGGAAGTGGGAAGTGTGGAGCGAAGAGAGATACTGTAGAAATAGATCTGGAAAGGGGAAGCGTGAAGCGAAGAGAAATACTGTAGAAATAGATCTGGAAAGGGGAAGCGTGAAGCGAAGAGAGATACTGTAGAAATAGATCTGGAAAGGGGAAGCGTGAAGCGAAGAGAGATACTGTAGAAATAGATCTGGAAAGGGGAAGTGTGAAGCGAAGAGAGATACTGTAGAAATAGATCTGGAAAGGGGAAGCGTGAAGCGAAGAGAGATACTGTAGAAATAAATCTGGAAAGGGGAAGCGTGAAGCGAAGAGAGATACTGTAGAAATAGATCTGGAAAGGGGAAGCGTGAAGCGAAGAGAGATACTGTAGAAATAGATCTGGAAAGGGGAAGCGTGAAGCGAAGAGAGATACTGTAGAAATAGATCTGGAAAGGGAAGCGTGAAGCGAAGAGAGATACTGTAGAAATAGATCTGGAAAAAGGGAAGCGTGAAGCGAAGAGAGATACTGTAGAAATAGATTGGGAAAGGGAAAGCGTTATGCGAAAAGAGATACTGTAGAAAAAGATTGGGAAAGGGTACGTGTGGGGCGAAGAAATACTGTAGAAATAGATTGGGAAAGGGAAAGCGTTATGCGAAGAGAGATACTGTAGAAAAAGATTGGGAAAGGGTACGTGTGGAGCGAAGAGATACTGTAGAAATAGATTGGGAAAGGGAAAGCGTTATGCGAAGAGAGATACTGTAGAAAAAGATTGGAAAAGGTACGTGTGGGGCGAAGAGATACTGTAGAAATAGATTGGGAAAGGGGAAGCGTTATGCGAAAAGAGATACTGTAGAAAAAGATTGAGAAAGGGTACGTGTGGGGCGAAGAGATACTGTAGAAATAGATTGGGAAAGGTACGTGTGGAGCGAAGAGAGATACTGTAGAAATAGATTGGGAAAGGTACGTGTGGAGCGGAGAGAGATACTGTAGAAATAGATTGGGAAAGGGTACGTGTGGAGCGAAGAGAGATACTGTAGAAATAGATCTGGAAAAAGGGAAGCGTGAAGCGAAGAGAGATACTGTAGAAATAGATTGGGAAAGGGAAAGCGTTATGCGAAGAGAGATACTGTAGAAAAAGATTGGGAAAGGGAAAGCGTTATGCGAAGAGAGATACTGTAGAAAATAGATTGGGAAAGGGAAAGCGTTATGCAAAGAGAGATACTGTAGAAAATAGATTGGGAAAGGTACGTGTGGGGCGAAGAGATACTGTAGAAATAGATTGGGAAAGGTACGTGTGGAGCGAAGAGAGATACTGTAGAAATAGATTGGGAAAGGGAAAGCGTTATGCGAAGAGAGATACTGTAGAAAATAGATTGGGAAATGGAAAGCGTTATGCGAAGAGAGATACTGTAGAAAATAGATTGGGAAAGGTACGTGTGGGGCGAAGAGATACTGTAGAAATAGATTGGGAAAGGTACGTGTGGAGCGAAGAGAGATACTGTAGAAATAGATTGGGAAAGGTACGTGTGGAGCGGAGAGAGATACTGTAGAAATAGATTGGGAAAGGGTACGTGTCGAGCGAAGAGAGATACTGTAGAAAATAGATTGGGAAAGGGTACGTGTGGAGCGAAGAGAGATACTGTAGAAATAGATTGGGAAAGGGTACGTGTCGAGCGAAGAGAGATACTGTAGAAAATAGATTGGGAAAGGGAAAGCGTTATGCGAAGAGAGATACTGTAGAAAAAGATTGGGAAAGGGAAAGCGTTATGCGAAGAGAGATACTGTAGAAAATAGATTGGGAAAGGGAAAGCGTTATGCGAAGAGAGATACTGTAGAAAATAGATTGGGAAAGGTACGTGTGGGGCGAAGAGATACTGTAGAAATAGATTGGGAAAGGTACGTGTGGAGCGAAGAGAGATACTGTAGAAATAGATTGGGAAAGGGAAAGCGTTATGCGAAGAGAGATACTGTAGAAAATAGATTGGGAAATGGAAAGCGTTATGCGAAGAGAGATACTGTAGAAAATAGATTGGGAAAGGTACGTGTGGGGCGAAGAGATACTGTAGAAATAGATTGGGAAAGGTACGTGTGGAGCGAAGAGAGATACTGTAGAAATAGATTGGGAAAGGTACGTGTGGAGCGGAGAGAGATACTGTAGAAATAGATTTATGAAAGGGTACGTGTCGAGCGAAGAGAGATACTGTAGAAAATAGATTTGGAAAGGGTTCGTGTTGGGCGAAGAGATACTGTAGAAATAGATTGGGAAAGGTACGTGTGGAGCGAAGAGAGATACTGTAGAAATAGATTGGGAAAGGTACGTGTGGAGCGAAGAGAGATACTGTAGAAATAGATTGGGAAAGGGTACGTGTCGAGCGAAGAGAGATACTGTAGAAATAGATTGGGAAGGGTACGTGTGGTGAGAAGATTTGATTTGATTTGATTTTGATTTTGATTTTAGGCACATCGGCACAATTTAGGCCATGTCGTGCCTGCAGACTCTTAAGGACTACTCTCTTTCTACCCAATAAGGGCCAAATTCTATACAGTCAAATCATTAAAATCAAGGCCTATTCACGGTTAAAATAGTAAAGGTAGTAAAAATTTTATTATTTGGTAAAAATCTAATGTAAATAGTACATGTTCACAAATTCATAAATCAGGGTTGGGATTGGGTACGTGTGGAGCGAGATTTTTCTAAAGAAAATGTGATGACCATTACATAAATACAAAAGTATGTATATATATATATATATATATATATTAATATATATATATCTATATATGAAATACAATTATGTGTTAAATTACTATATCAAAAAGTAGACATAGACCATGGACAATAATATTGAAAGTGAAAAATAATTGAATACAATAAAGATAAAGAGTGACAGACAGGAGAACAAACAAAAAAAGCAGATTGGGGTGAAGAGAGATACCTTGCTGTACAAAATGGTTTTCCTTCTTCATTAAAAAGTCGATACATAAAATCTGTGGTTATGTTGAAATTGGAATTTTCATTTCTAAAAGGATAAACAATAACAAATGATCAATATTTTAGGATTGATAATCTAGCAGGGGGGTACTCGGCTGGTAAGTAACCATGGTAACGTGATGTACGTTAGAGATACAATGAAGTTCATAGGGTCATAGCTCTGATTAGATAAGAAGACACAACAATATTGAATGCTATTAACTGGTCGTAAAGATGTTTTCTGGTATGAACACTCAAACTTGTCAAGTATTTTGGTGCTGTAGTAATTTGCAGTAGCAAGTGTTTATTGAGAGGTTCAGCGAAAGAAGTTTTCTTGGTGTTGCTTTTGGTCATTTGAAATAATCCGTGCATTTTTTTTTTTGTAGAATGCAAGATATTAAACTACCCAGCAATAGCTGGCATGTACATAAGAAGAAACCAGGCGCCAAAGTGAACAGTGAAACTGTTAATGTTGTAGATAAAGAAGTTACGTTATTACCGTCGGTTGTATTAGAGAGACTTTGCAACACAGTTGTCTGAATCATCTCAAGTTGCAAAAGTTCATTGTGATAGATACACTAATTCACGGGCTAGAAAGGTATGTTAGGTTAATCGGTAAAAATGGTGTTCGTTTATTAAACTTTAAAAAGAAGTGAGTGTTTCGGCCATAATAAACAATATAAAGCCTGGGAACAAATAAACGGGCATAGCCAGCGTGTACTATTATTTATGAATACATACATCTACTCACTATACAAGCCAGATTGCACTTTACTTTTGAGAGATGTACATTAGTAACTAGTTAAATATATACTTACATATTTTACATTGACTATCCCACACACTCCCTTTACAGTTGGTGGCCTCATACATACACCACTCATGTTACACAGATTAGTTTGTGATAGACCTATCTATTTAGTCTAATTTAGATTGCTGTCAAATGTATAATAAGGATATTTCAAACCTGCCCGCTATATTATATGTGTATTTTTTAAAAATTAGAAATAAAATCGAATTTTTGTCAAAATTCTTTTTTAAAAACAACATTTCAATCAGTATTCTATTCAATGAGTTAGTTAATAAATGGAAAATATATTTTACTAGACATATATTACCCGCGATCTTGAGTTAGACATAGATCTAGATCTAGAGTAATCTAAGAGTTAAATATTGGCTTGGATAGAGTTCATTTTGCTCGTGCGCATGCGTGACCTTTTTAATTAGATGTACGCGAATGAATGAAACTATTAGAATATATCTTAACACAGCTTCGCAGTTTTAGCGAATGAATGCATGAAAAATGCTTTAGAAAAATACATTTGAATGTTAATTTGATTAAAATATGAAATGAATGGACTATGATTAGTATGTTCATGTGTTTAAGCATAAAAGTATCGTTGCGAAGAAAAGTTCTATCATCTTAAAATTGAATTAGAGTTTAAGACCTAGGAATAGAAAGATGTGTAACATTACGGTATTGTCTAATGAAAGAATGCTCATCAGTAATTCTACATTCGCAGATATATGGAATGAATTTATGTAAAAAATGCTTTTGAAACACAAATTTAAATGGTTAATTTTATTAAATAATGAAATCAATGTGCTATATTTTGTATTTTCATGTGTCAGAGTGAAAAACTATCTGCGCAAAGTGCAGTTCTAAAAATTAGATCTAGATCTTTTTGATCTTTTCTCATGTAAACATGGCCTAGATCGATGCAGTTATAATGCTTTCATAATGCTGGCCAACTTTTTTTTTAAGGGTCTTAAGTTTGTTCTCGGGCTACAAAACACACACTACGGTCTAAGTTGGTGTGACGATACCTAAACGCTTGCATATAAAAGTTTCATTTGTGCTTAAACGCTTGAGAGAGAAGAGTTGAATCCAATTGACATATTAAACTCAACACCCTAATAATAATTACAACTTATAGTGTCTCGCTTTATTAAATTAGAATAGTATTTCCCCCCCTCCAGGTCACCCCGCCCTTGGTATGGACTGAGTCACCAGATCGCGTGATATGTAAGGAAGAAAAACTTTCCACTATGACTCATACCGGGATGGCGAGCTTAGGGTCAGCAGGTCAGCATTTCTCAACCTGTCCGGCATGGACTGCGGTCGCTCTGCTAAACTCACACACATACACACAAACAGGTGGGGGCGCACATCGGTTAGGGACGGCGGTAATTTTAGAAATTTAATAACTTTAATCCCATTGGATCAAGCACAAATATTATTTTAAAATTCAAAATCCCACAAATCAATTGGGCCCGGCACCTCTGGCTATGCAAATGAGTTCGAGTCCCAGTCTATATAAGAGGGGACGCGGGCTCCAACCCACGCTTGCGCCCGCCAGACAGATTTCTATATTTAATAGGCGAGGCTGGAACTTAGTTTCTCTCATAAAGCCGCCTATAATTTAAACAACCGTGCCTGATTGTTATTGGTGGTGCAATATCACGCACACTAGACTCGCAGTCTTTTCACCACAAGATCTGCACTGTCTACACCTGTTAGATCGTCAGCCTCGACTGGATCAGCAGCGTCACCAAACCTGAGCCTACAACGTCTGAACTAACCCCCCCCCTTTCTGTCAGCGAGAAGGAATCTCAGTAGTGCCCACTATAACCGGCCCTAAAGCCCAGTGCCCACTATCAATTGCCTACGGTCCAGTGCCCAGATACTTGCCCAGTGTTCAGCGCCTACTGCCCATCTTAAACTGCCCAGTCCAGGCTCCAGCTGTCCACTGCCCAATATCCACTGCCCACTACCTACGGTCCTGAGAATACCCTTCCCACCTTTCGCTACAGACATACTCCTTTCAACTCAAGCCTCACCACTCTACAAGAAGATTCAGCTCCGAGTCCTTCCCGCATCTACCAGACAAGCCCAGCGGCCAACCGACCAGCAAAGAAAGTTAAGAACACAAAATAGAAACACTTATCCACTCCTTCATCTGCAATCAATGATGAAATTAATCCACCTGAATCATTGTTGACTCACTACCCGAGCTAGTAGTGATATCGTTGTTGTTAAATAAATTTGTATTTTTTTTATTCAACCTATAGTCAGTTCAATTGTTCTAATTGTTGCTCGTAGTGAGCGGGGAAACTCATAATTTCTTCCCCTAGAGTAACGAACCAAAAATCCTTTTAAAATATTGAAACCTCGCCACACTTGGTACCCAAGGAACATTTCTGCCAAGTTTTATCAAGATTGGTGAAACGGTTTGGAATTCTATACGGGGACATACATACGCCTGACATTCTACTTTATACATTAGATAATGATCCGTTCACACTTTTTCCATTGTGACATTAACTGCCAATTTTTTGTACCAATGCACGAATCTATGAATAATTAATCCTTGCGTTACTCATTTAAAAAGTGTTGTTGTTTTTTGTTTCAAAAATCTGCTTGTATATATATAATTCTAAAAATTAAATGGTTTACTTTCGGAAAAGAAAAAAATAGCCTTTGCATCAGAACTTTGAATAGTCTAAAATATCATGATGTCTGATTTTCATTTTCTCTTCTTGTTTCTGAGATTTAAATGGGACGGACGGACGGATAGACAGACCACACAAAAGTAATAGCGTCTATTCCCCTTTCAGGGGCCGCTAAAAATAACAACCAATTACCAATTAGTTATTGACTATTAGTAATTAATTATTGTGTTTGGTATCGAAAGACTAATGTGGTGGTATACGTTGAATTAGTCCCATTTATGCATTATCGAGAGAAATAGCTTGGACATTAAAAATAAAAATAAAAAAATACTATTTTCATAAGCACTTCCCTGGCACAGAGTTTAAGTGTGATGGCTTGAAAAGGCTTTAAGAGGCTAAGCCTCGAGTTTGATTTCTGATCGTAAAAATAAAAAATCACACTAAAAACCCACATTGGGTAAACGAAAACATACTTAGAAAAACTTAGCCATTTTCAGTGGTTAATTTTCCACGATATGATATTTTTTAATACGTTTTTTTAGAGCCACTATACTACTATTAAATACCACAAAACTGTCATTCCTTTTCTAAAGTTAACATTCTTCTTTTGTGCTTCATTTTAGTTCGCTAGCGTTTCCGTTACTTTTCCTATTCCTCCAGATCTACCTTTTTTTTTATAATTCATTTTTCTTCGCTATCTACCTATTCCAATTTGAAATATTAAATTTGATTCATTACTTCATATTGTATTTCATTTCCTCTACCTTCTTTTTTATTTATTTTTTTATTGTAAAAACAGCCGAAAAACAAAACAATAAAAGCAGCCAACAGATTTATCTAATTCTTTCTTGAAGGGGAGAAATGACTTTCTAAGCTCGCACACTTATTTTGGTGTTGATAAGATTACTACATTATATACCATTCAACAATAGGAAGATTTTCTTTTAAATCTAGATCTATATACTAGAGATTTAGAATTAGAATCCATAGAATTATCAGAATGAATGTGAGGGATTATTCACACAAAAATGTGTGTAGTGCGGGGGCGATGGGCATTACAATTCCGGCCATTTGATGAAGCAATCTTTTTTCCATTTAGGCCTGCAATAGATAACACAAAGAAGCATGTGCTGTGTTTGATATCTAAACCTATTAGCTCAATAAAATGGTGCTATTAGATCATTTTTGTAATGACGAAACTGAGCGATCGGGTAAAGACTACCAATCCAAAGTGTTGCTTTTGTGTTCTGTTAGTTGTACATGACATTTTACATGGCGATTAGAATAGAAAGGCTCTAAAGTACCCAAATAATCTAGTAAAACCATACCTCGCATTGCAGCTTTTGCGTCCTATTATTGGCTTGGAAAAAAATATGTAACTTCTCACATTGTTATATTCAGACATTTAATATTCCAACTAGTATATTCATTATGGCTTTAGTAAGAAACATCATGTGCTGTACAATCTCAACGTTATAGTTTAAAGTTATAGTGTAAACATACATTTAGTATGTAACAAACAAGTTTACAAACATAATTATTATTTATATTTTCAGAAAGAATATCAGAATGAAATTATATCAAAGGCAAATGACAGAAGAATGGAGAAAGAAGGTTGACAGATCTTGTGTTGTGCACCAACGGTCCATAAAGTAGGATGTGAACCTGGCCTAACTGATGTCTTATAATATTTATCTGATTGGTCTGGTTAACAATCTCTTATTAAAAGCTTCAAGAAAAAAAATTCCGTAAAAAACAAGGTGACAAAGACAGTTTGTGTGGAAACACAAACTGAAAATCGGACCTCGAAGTGGTCCACCCAGGCAAGTAAAAAGGCAGGTTTCAATATTTTCAGAAAAAAATTATATCAAAGACAAATGACAGAAAATAATGAAGAAAAAATGTTAACAGATCTCGTGTGGTGCCCCAGAGGACTGTAAGGTTGACGCGATGCACATGAACTATGTGATAATGTTAAAAACTACTTATTATTTGTTGTTTTACATTATGTTCCACTTATATGCATACTAAATAGATTTTTCTCTTTAAAAAAAAAAATAAACATTTTTTTTTTGTAAATGTAGTACTTAGTATGACAAAACTTACTTAACTTTGTAATACAATTGTAAAAAAAAAATATTTTTGAACAAAAAATCTTAAACCGTTTCGATAAATGTGTTGAAAATATGGTAAAAAGTCATCTCCCTTACTAAATAGCCTCCGGTGTTTGTTACTATTAATAGTGAATAGTTTTTAAAATGGTGTATTTTTATGAAAAAAAAATGCTTGCGTACTTGATTTTAAAATTAGATTTTTCGCTTTCAGAAAAGAAAAAAGTAGCAGTTGCATCAGAACTTTGAATGGTTTAAAGTATCATGATGTCGTATTTTCCTTATCTTTTCTAGTTTACGAGATCTAAACGGGACGGACAAATCACACAAGACTAATAGCGTCTTTTCTCCTTTCGGAGGCCACTAATAAAATGACGCATATTTTCCTAAGAAGTGTTTCCGTGGGGCATCTCTGTTACGCCGACCACCTTTAAGCTCACTAAAAAAATTGAAAATTGAAATTCATCCTCCTTAAAGGATACGTGCCCTGCCCAGCGTGACTGTCGGACTATAAGAAGTTCATATTGGCTTTTGCAAGAACATCGCTATTTGTAGTGCAGTCCTGCCACTTTATGTTCTTGATGGAATGCAAACTTCTTTGGTGAAAGCGTTCAAGAAGTCTAAGTTGCTTCTGTATAGTACCCATGTCTCGGATTCTTATGAAAGGTTGAGAGAACCACTGCTTGGTAGATACTGAGTTTAGTAGGCAATTTAGTAGGCAGGCTGAGCGATTTGTTTCGCCACACTTTCACTTGAAGGCGTCCAAATTACATTGGTATGGAACAGTAGACTTCGAAGATTTGAAGCATTGTAATAATTCACCGGTAAAATAAAATATTTATCTGCATAATTAGACTAAGTTAATTATTCTAAGCTATCTAAACTGGGAATAGTTATTCATTTGCTTTGAAAAAAACTTGAACTATCTTTTTTTAAATGACATCTTTTTGTCTAACAAGTCACAATAAATTTCCAAACTTAATACGTAATTGAAACTTTTATCGACTGCATTGGGAGGCTCGTACGTAAAGATGAAGGGAATCGAGTGACAATTCCACCATAGGACGGTCCCAAGACCGGCTGAGAAAGGAGAAGGCTTGGGCTAAGTGCTAGCTAAACTACCCTGTAGAAAAACCACTAGCTACAGAAACACCAGCCAGCAAAATCAAAATAAGTCACAGACCTGGGAGCTTTCCAGCTGAAAGGTTTATGACGCATGTTGGCGAAAGCCAGAGTCATCAGGCAGACAGGCAGATGACCATTATCTCTACCAGGACCACCACCACCATCGGTACATGGGACGCCCGAACCATGTATGAGACTGGGAAGACAGCGCAAGTGGCAGCAGAGATGAAAATGTACAACCTCACCATCTTAGGATTCAGCGGGTCAAGATGGACTGGTTCCTGGCAGAAAAGACGACTTCGGGTGAGCTAATTTTATATTCAGGACATGAACAAGAGATTTCTCTTATTCAGCAAATAGCCCTGATGCTGTCTAAGTAGGCTCAGAGAGCACTTATTGGATGGGAAGCGCTTAGACCACGGATAATAACACTCAGCATCATTCCACACAGTGAAGAAGATGATTAACTTAGACATTGTCCAGTGCTACACCCCAACAAATGACAGTGAATAGGAGAAGAAGGAAAATTTTTACAAGCTGACTACCATCCTACATGACAGACCTAAAAAGAACATCCTTATCATACTGAGTGACTTCAACGCTAAGGTTGGTAATGACAGCAGATGATAAGAGGAGATCATGGGAAAGCATGGACTAGGTGAGATGAACGAAAATGGATAGAGATTGCAAATATGTGTGCCACGAGCAACTTAGTGATTGGAAAAACGGTCTTCCCACACAAACAAGGCAACATAGATATCACCAGACCTATCAAGAGAGAACCAAATAGTCAACGTCTGTATTGTGAAAAAGTTCCGTCGATCTCTTCAGGATGTACGTGTCAGATGAGGAGATGTTGCTTCAGATCGTCATCTTCAAATTGCCCAAGTGAAACTGAAGCTAAAGAAGAATTGGGGAAGCGGGCCCAACCTACGAAAAAATTTAATACTATTGCGCTGAAAGACTACAAAACAGAAAGAGTTCAAGATTATCCTATCAAACAAGTTCCAGCACCTAGAAGAGCAGTTAGAAGAGGAGACAGTAGAACAGACGTAGACAAAAGTGAAGAAAACAGTAATCAACACATGCCTAGAAGTACTAGGTCCCAAGGAAAAGAACAAAAAGAATGCTGAAATAGATAGGAATGTCACGCGTAGCATCGGAACAGATATGTGGAACTACATTGAAGCATTGGCATAAGAAGAAAAGGAAGCAGCACTTCAACTGTAACAAAGACCTTTACACTGTCATCAAAAAGATATCTAAAAACATTGCCAAGTCAGAGAGACCAGTAAAGGGCAAGAATGGTGAAGTGATAACAGAAGACTAAAAACAAAAGAAGAGATGGATTGAGCATTTCCAGGAACTACTTACAGATCTAATCCTGCAAACCCACCTGAGATACCACCAGCTGCAAGAGACCTACCTATCAAGTCCTGTGCACCCACCAAGAAAGAGATTCGCAGAGAAATCAAGCAATTGAAGAATGGCTAATCTGTAGGACCTGGCAGCATCCCAGTTGAAGTGCTAAAGGCAGAGGTTACTTTTCTCTCTTCTGCAAAATAAGGGGGGAAGAAGAAATGCGAGAGTGGAAGGAGGGCTACCTCATCAAACACTCCAAGAAAGGCGATCTTAGTTCCTGCTCCAACTATCGAGGGTTAACAAAGTTATCCATTCCAGAAAAAGTAATTAACCGCATTCTGCTAAGGTGATTGAAATGCCGTAGATCCATTTCTCCGTGATCATCAAGCCGACTTTCGAAAGGAGAGATCAGCGACGCCATGCATAATTTTGGAACAGTTCATGGTATAGAACTACCCTCTCTACATCAGTTCTATAGACTATATTAGCATTTGACAGCGTGGACAGACAGACACTCTGAAGACTTCTGAGACACTATGGAGTGCCTGAAAAGTTACAAATATCATCAGGAAGTCATATGAGGGGATGACTAACAGAATAGTGCATGCCAGACAACTGACAGACGCATTTGAAGTCCATAAACGAGTCAGACAAGGCTGTTTACTCTCTCCTTTCTTGTTTCTGCAAGCCATAGATTGGGTCACGAAGAAAGCAACAGACCAGAAGCGGAATGATATACAGTGGACACTGTGGAAACAGCTAGACGACCTCAACTTTGCAAATGACCTGGCTAGTCTTTCTTACACTCAACATCGGATGCAGGAAAAGATAAGCGTCGTTGCGGACAATTCAGCTAGTATGGGTCTTACCGTAAACAAAGGAAACAGCAAAGTGTTCAAGATAAAGGCGTCCAACAACACACCCATTACAGTCATGCAAGGCGCTGGAAGTGGTGGAAAGCTTCACCTATTTCGGCAGTATCCTAGACAACTATGGAAGAACAGATGTAGATGTCAGAACCCGCATTGGTAGAGCTGAAGAAACCTGGGGATCTATGGAAATTAGCATCATCACCAAGATCAAGCTGTTTTACACCATTGTTAAGCCAATACTACTTTATGGAGCAGAGACTGAGAGAACCACCATCACCACCCTGAAAAAAATCTAGGTATTCATCAATACCTGATCCGCTGGCCAGACAAGATCTCGAATGAGGAGCTGTGGCAAAGAACAAAGCAGCAGCCCATTGAAGTAGATATCATTCAGAGACGCTGGAGATGAATGGGTCACACCCTTCACAAGCCTGCATCCAACATAACAAGGCAAGCTCTAACCTGGAACCCACAAGAAGAGGGGACGGCCCATGAATACATGGCACCGCGATTTGGAAGCGAAAGCCAAGCAGATGGGCAAGACGTGGGGACAGTTGGAGAGACTTGCCCAGAACCCAGACGCCTGGAGGAAGATGGTTGGTGGCCCATGCGCCAGAAGGGATCACAGAGATGAGATGAGATGGAATCGATTCACTAATCAGCACATTGTAAAACCATCAAAGATAAGAAGATTCATAAATTCTAAAAAAAATATTTTACATCTAATTTTTTCTTTATTCAATATTAAACAGATGGAAAGAAAATACTTCTAGGTAATATTTTATTTATAATTCTTAACATAAGGTATACGGTGTGTGATGTGAGCTACTTATTAAATAGGCTCAAGTTGTAATCCCGACTCGAGCAGGGTTACGTTTGCTGAGCGCCTAATGTTGTTTTCCTTTCTTGCCGTAGGCCGAGTGACGTAAGTGATGTTAAATTTTTTTCCCCTTTGACGTCATAACGAAAATTGTCATTCATAAAACATTCTAGCCAAAATTAATTTTTCGGTAATAAAACATTTTAAAACCGATATAACGGTCGACCTGGAGTTTTCGCAATGTCGCAAACGAGTTGAGAATTATTTTTCTCATTTATATATATGTACCTTGAAATCTGAAAGAAAATCGTTAGAGCAGTTTTTGAAATAAAATATAAATATAAATACATACATACACGCAAGAATTGCTCACTCAAGAGTATAGGATTAAGAATCTTTAGATACAAAGTATAATAGGGTCTACAAATTATTTGTCATTGATGAGCCTATGTCTACTAAAATGTACCTTATTATAAGGCCTTGTTTGACTCCAGAAAATTCTTGCTTGTTCTTAATACGACTGCAAGCGGACTGTTAGAAGAGAAAATATGCTATGTACTATGTACCTATACAATGGGACATAAAACGCCCAAAATGGAATTATTTCATATATTTGTCACTTTTCGAGTCACACAATTTGGCCTCCTTTTTTTTTTTGTTGTTGTGATAGTAAATATTTTCTTATCTCTAAATAAATAATTCCAATATGCACTGGAAGAAATTCAACAGGCTACAATTTAAAATGAAAATAGCTAAGTTTTTTAGAAAGAAATTCAACATACCACGAAAAATATCTAAACTTTTTATGAAGAGATTAAGGGTTCAGGCCAAGATTAACGCTTTGTATGAAAAAATTGAACAGGTTACGATGTCAAAGCTGTTTTTTTTTTTTTTTTAACCAATTAAATGGGCAAGGTTTTTTCTGAATTTTTTTCTTTAGGAAGAAGTGCAGTGTTATGAGATGAACTTATCGTATGGTGTCTAGGTTGTGATTTTGGATGAATTACACTTACACATCAAGGTTAACAGCTGATTCGGCGCATCACAAAGTTATAATAATGCAAATTTAAACAATATTTATTAAAATGAAATGAAAAGACAAGGCTATAGGTACAATGAGAATTGATGGAAAATAAATACAATGTGATTCTGTTTCAGATTATTGTCATCACTCAATGCACTGGGCTGATAGTGTCATAAATGCCTCTTTGCTTATCTTGTTCCTGCAATGCTGTCGGTCGTCTCCAAGCTGCTGGGTATACTGACAGAGGTGCTGACTTTACTAATTGGGGTGCTAGTAGTCACGGATGAATGTGTTAATGTATGTATAATCTATTTTTAGAAATGAGCGAATGACCGGAAGTGTGTTAGTTGTAACAGAGTAGAAAATCCAAAGTGTTTTATATATGCCGAAAAGTTCATTAAAGTTTATGTGTTTTGATTTAGTTGTTTAATCGTATTACTCGATAACCACCTCGGCACACCTAGGCTCATCCAGAAGATAGTTGCTAGAGAATTATAAGTTGATATCTAATAGAAAAGCTGTAACACTAGTTAAGCTGATGGAGTTGCTGGTTATTGCTAATGCTCAGAAGCTCTGTCTGCAGACGTGATGCATATCAAGCTGTGACTGGCAGCAGGCGATGTAGATTGGTAGATGGCTAACGGAACATGGCAGCAAAAAGGGCTAAACGGAAGGAAATATCAATATGCAAAGAAAAGCAAAGGGGCAAGTTAGCACCTATGACATGTTTCATAGGTGTCGTTTTCGGAAGGCAATATTTAGATTAATCTGATAGTATTGTCCAATGTTGAGCATGACTATATAGACACTAATATAAGCGCGCGTATAATTAATCTTTATTACATTTTGACCCTTCATTCTTTCGGAAGACGTTTACTGTAGGCTCTTCCTGGAGTTACTGGAAAAATTGTAGACTCACCGCCCTTGCCAGTAAAGTGGTATGGGTTAACGATGTGAGCTGCCAAGCACTATTTCCGGTATTGAAAGCCAACAAATATCATATTCTGAGGTTTCTACAGTGCATTATCCTGCTATTAAAATGTTTTATTTCAAAAACCTGATCTGCTATTCTTACTGACTTAGATCCTCCCGCGCAGTTCGGCGCTTAGGGCGGCAAGCTGCTTCCACAAAAATCTGTCTCTGGCAATGTTTGAAGAGTCTTCCCACTTGCTCTGAGGACCTCCATCAAACTGTGGCGCCATGTTGTCCCTGTTTTCGCTTTCCACGTAATGGCCTCCATGTCATCGCTCTTATTATGTGTAATTCATTTTGTCGGAGAACACGTCCCGCAAACCCCATGCGATGTCACAACCTTACTAAGGGGTCGACTCCCAGTTCGGCAAAGGATTTCCTTGATTGAGACCAGATCTCTATAACTGACTCCTAAAATCCGTATTAGCCATCTTTGTTGAGCCACATTTAGTCTTTTTCAATTTTGGCAAATGATTATTCTTTGCACTTTAGTAATGGAGCCCATCCACTGGTAGAAATTTGTAATCTCTCTTGGCTACGCTCTTGGAATTAGGTGACTGTAGTTTGCTTTAGATTTTATATCGAAAAGGGATGTGTTATCGTCAAAATCATCTGTTATAAAATAAAATATCTGCAGTTTTTTTTTAAATTCAAAACCCCTATAGCTACACTCATAGAATTTGGTGACTGTACTTTTCTTTATAATAATATTGAAGCTAGGACTTTTCAGCCTCAAAACTCTCTGTAGAGGGATTTTATTTTAAACTCAAAACTTTTTTTAAAAGCCCTCTGGAGGAGGGGGTTTAAGCTCAAAACACTCCTTGGCTTGGCTACGCTCATATAATTTTTAGTATGTAATTTGCTTTATTTTATATTCAAGAGGTATTTTTTAGCATCAAACCCCGATAAAGGGGGGGGGGGTTTAAACTCAAAACCCCTTTGGCTGCGCTCATAGCATTTTGAGTGCGTAATTTGCTTTTTCTATATTGAAGAGGTATTTTTTTAGCTTCAAACCCTGCTGAATGGGGGGTTTAAACTCAAAACCCCCTTGGTTGCGCTGGGGCAAGTGATGGTTTGGTATTAAAATCTCATCTAAAATAACCAAAATCAAAACAAAAAAATCAGACACTAAATTAATTTGGGAGGGGGGGAACTCCAAAATTCCCTCCTGGCTACGCACATGGACACAAAGAATTATAGCGATAGATTGCTATCAAAGGAAATAACAAAGTAAATAATAAACCAAAACGATGTAATAGTTAAACAATGTTAAACAATACTTTACAATGGGCAAATGAATAGAATACAAAAAACTTTAAACTTATTTCCTGATTTACCAGGAGCTCCTGGAAATGTCATGAATATGCAAAATATACCAAAAAGTCATGGAAATATCCGGAAATTATTTTAAAATTTTGAAAACTCATACTCATAAGACAAAAAATTGTCATTTTGGGGTGTCATTCAATATGGAAAACGCCAATCCTACGCGCGATAAAAAAGAAGGCATTATGCAATACCCGTAATTGTGGAATAGTGAAAGAAGCTTCTCGCGCCTCAAACTAATGAAGAATTACTTTAGATCAACCATTCTCGTAGGACGTAGATAGATTGCAACATTTGGTAATTCTTGCTCTATTGAGCGTGATCTATGTTTGTAGGAAATATAATTTTTATGATATACTATATGACTTCGCTACACGCAAGGCTCGTAAAATAATTCTGTACGTAGTAAAGAATGAAAAAAATGCAAAGACGAATTTATTTTCTAATACAGACTCTTAATTTTCACTTATTTTCCGTATCTCTACCAAAACTTGCCCCGTGAAATCCGTTTTGCATAGGTCTCTACAATGGTTAAGTCCGGCTCTGCTATTTAGTGGCGGGTGAAAACAGAGTAGATTACTTGTTCTCTTCTTGGTCAGAATAGTTACGTCCGGCCCTGCTATTTAGTGACGGGTGAATACTACTTGTTCCCCCCCCCTCTCTCTTTTTTTCGCCTTAAAATTACGTGGGGTAACTCTAGTCCGTTCGGCTTTTCAGAAATAAAAAGAGTGATCTTTCCATTACTTGGTGTCCAAACTCTTGAGCCATGAAGAGAATTATATATATATATGTATGTATGTATGTATGTATGTATGTATGTATGTATGTATGTATGTATGTATGTATGTGTGTGTGTGTGTGTGTGTGTGTGTGTGTGTGTGTGTGTGTGAGAGAGAGAGAGAGAGAGAGAGAAATATACTTATATTATTGAACTCTTCAAAATTGTGAAGAAATACAAGGTTACAAAGATAGTTTGTGTGGAAACACTAATCGTAAGCTGATAATTGTGGATGGTAAAATAACAGATTTCAATAATTCTAAAAGAACATCTTATTGTTGCTTTAAATTATTTCCAACTTATATGTATACTAAATAGATTTTTTTTTAAAGTAAACATTTTTATGATCAATTACAGGAAGTGGTCAATAAAGTCCCGAAAAAGGACATCATTGTTGTACAAGGAGACTGGAATGCCAAAGTAGGAAGTGACTCCTACCAAACCTGGAAAGGCACTTGTGGAAAATACAGTAACCTCTCAACCAATGAACGAGGTCAAAGACTATTAGAATTTGCGAAATACAACAATCTCTTACTGCCACAAAAAATCGCGTATAACCACATGGCACAGTCCGAACGGAGAACACCACAACCAGATCGACTATATCATGGTCCAACAGCGTTTTAAGACAAGCATCCATATGGCTAAAACAAGAAGTTTTCCTGGAGCTGACATTGGAAGCGACCATAACCTTGTTATGATGACCCTTAAAGTACACCTAAAAAAGGTAACAAAACAAGGACCTACCAGGATAAAATTTGACTTGGACAAGCTGAAAGACCCCCAAGTAGCTGCCATATTCGAGGCACAAGTAGGAGGACGCTTTGCAGCCCTCAATAGCTTGGACTTTAATGACCAGGATATCGATACGCAAGTCAATATGCTAAACACAGCAGTCACAGATATATTAGGGAAGCTCCGCCCGCCCAAAAAATCCCGGGTAACAGAGGATATACTCCAACTCTGTGACAAGCGACGGGAGCTTAAAGGGAAAAAGCTGTCCGACCCAAAATATGTCCACGAATACAAAAGCGTCAACAAACGGATTAGAAAAGGAATGAAAGAAGTGAAGAAAAAGTGCATAGAGAATAAGTGTCAAGAAATTGAACAGGGACTTAATAGGAACAACAGCAAAAAAGCGTACCAATTAGTAAAGGACCTCACTACCTCAAAGCATGGAGGAACCAACACAATTCAAGACAATAACAACAAATGCTTAACCGAGGACAAAGATGTGTTGAAAAGATGGACGGAATACTGTTCAGAGTTGTATAACTTTGAAATCTCAGGAGATCCAGAGATAATAAATGTCCCGTCAGTCTCCAACATTGACGACTATCCGATTCTTCGCTCGGAAGTAGCAGCAGCAGTAAAAGCCCTGAAAAAGGGCAAATCGGCCGGAGTTGACAACATTCCTGGTGAACTTCTTCAGGCGGGAGGAGAAACTATGATAAACGCACTCTATATGATTTGCAACAAGATCTGGCAATCAGGACCCTGGACCCAATCACTCATAATAACCCTTCCAAAGAAAGGCAACTTACAACTCTGTCAAAACTATCGCACCATCAGCCTCATAAGTCATCCCAGCAAAGTACTATTGAAAATCATATTAAACCGGCTAAAACCGACAGCAGACAACATCATATCAGAAGAACAAGCAGGTTTTAGACAAGGACGCAGCACAACATAACAAATCCTAAACCTCAGAATGCTCTGTGAGAAATATCTCCAACACCAAGAGAATCTTTTCCATGTCTTTATGGATTTCAAGAAAGCTTTCGATCAAGTATGGCACGGAGCACTCTGGGCGACAATGGAAAAGTACAACATTAATAAAAACATAATCAAAGTTATCCAGAACCTCTACAAGGATGCCACCAGTGCGGTGTACTTCAACAATAATATTGGGGACTGGTTTAAAACCACAGTTGGAGTAAGACAAGGCTGCCTACTGTCACCAACACTATTCAATATCTTCCTTGAAAGGATAATGGAAGATGCCCTCGAGGGCTATAAAGGTACTGTTAGCATTGGGGGAAGAAGAATTACTAACTTGCGCTTCGCAGATGACATTGACGACATAGCAGGGACAGAAGAAGAACTAGCTGACCTGGTGATGCGCATTGACAAGACTTCCGCAGCATATGGCATGCAAATAAATGCCGAAAAACTCAAATTATGACCAATAGCCATCAGGGCTTTAAAAGAGGTATCAGTATTGGAGGTGAAAAGCTAACTAGTGTTAACAGCTTCAAATACCTCGGAGCTATTGTCTCAGATGAGTGAACAAAACCCGAACTATTGGCCCGAATAGCACAGTCCACAGCAGCCCTTTCAAAACTTAAAAAAATATGGAAAGATAAGGGCTTAGCCCTCGGCACCAAAATTAGACTGATGCGCTCTCTGGTCATGGCCACATTTTTATATGCTTGCGAGTCGTGAACGTTGAATGCAGAGCTTGAGAGGAGAATCCTAGCAATGCAATTGAGATGCTACAGAAGGATCCTAGGCATCACATTCAAAGACCGCATCACAAACCAAGAAATCAGAGACAGGGTTAATGTAGCGATCGGAGCCCATGACGACCTGCTAACTATTGTAAAAAGACGAAAACTTAAAACCTTTGGCCACATTACAAGATCTACGTCTACGGGGCTCGCAAAGACCTTCCTTCAGGGAACAGTGCCAGGGAAGGAGAAGAGGCAGACAGAAAAAGCGATGGGAGGACAACATTAAAGAATGGACGGGCCTGCCATTGAGAGAGGTTCTAAACAAGGCAAAAAAAAAGGGAGGAATGGAGAAAGACGGTCGACAAATGTTGTCTGGTGCCCCAACGGTCCAACAGACTAAGGGATAGGTAATGGTAAAGGTAAAACATTTTTTGTGTAAATGTAGTAGTTAGTATGACAGAACTTACTTAACTTAGCAATACAAATGTAAAAAAAAATATTTTTTCACCAAAAATCTAAAACCATGTGCATAAATGAGTTAAAAATAGGGTAAACAGTCATCCCCCCTACTATCTTATCTTGTATGATTCGTGTGTCACTTCAACTAAGAGCTTCCCTTTTTTTTTACTATTAATAGTGAATAGTTGTAAAAGTGGTGTATTTTTATGAAAAAACTGCTTGCATAAGTGATTTTAAAAATTTGATTTTTCGCTTTCAGAAAACAAATATATCGTCTTGGCATCAGGACTTTGAATGGTCTAAAATATTATGATGTCGGATTTTCGCTTTCTTTTCTAGTTTAAGAGATCTAAACGGGACGTACGGACGGACAGACATTCCACTCAAAACTAATAGCGTCTTTTCCACTTTTGGAGACCTCTAAAAAAGCATACTTTAAAATTTAATCTTATTCTCCTTTTTATTTAATTTACTATGCATATTTTAGTTTTAAAAAGTTACATCTTTGAGTTTCTGGAGGATAAGGCCGTAAATCCGGAGCTGCATGTTTATATTACGAGCGCGCTACAAAAGGACACTTTGTAACCACGACAGTGTTGCCAACTGTAAGATATAAAGTATTGTCGGTAGAAATGAAAAAAAAAAAAAAAAAAAAAATAGTTCAAATAAAGAAAGACGTAAAAATTGCTATATTTTTCTTTAAATCTCTTATTGTTGTCCCCCGCCTGCCCTTCCGATGGGGATCCGACGAGGGCCGTCTCTAAGTGTGTGTGATAACACAAACTCTCTTTGTAATTTTGTTTTATTTTAAATTTACAATAGTTGTAGCAATATAGGTGTTAATTTGTTGCAAATCTCAATGTATGAGCTTGTGTTTAAAAGTTGAGAATATATATTTACCTGAACATCACGAACTGAAAAAGGCTCTTCTTTAATAAAGGCACAATCTGCTCCAGATGCTATTCCCGAGAGGGTTGCTAAACAACCACAGTTGTCCCCTCCAACCTCTACAATAAATACACATCTCTGTATACTGAAGGCCGACTGTTTGAGCTCATCACACGCCTGGAGTAGACAAGATTGCTTTAGTTTTCAGTTTTGGGACAGACTTTGATGAAACAGAAAACTAAATTTTAGAACTTTTTGTTATAATGTCTAAACTGTGATTCACAAAATTATGAGTTGGGAGTGAAATTCTTCAACTTTGTCGGAAGGGCAAGATAGAGTTAGTGGATTAAAGACCAGAACTTTCGGTGGACAGTCTAGCACTCAGATTGAACAGTTGAGTAACCGTAGAGTCCAGTAGTGGGCAGTATGAAGAGTTAGTTGCTGTAGTATCTAGTGGCAATCAAATTGTATTTCTCTATTATAAGTCTCTTTCCCTCCCTTCCTCCCTCTCCCTCTGTGTGTGTGTATGGGTGTGAGTGCTACGAAGGAGTTCGCTCACTCAGTTGAAGTAAGCTATCTCAAGATTAATACTAATTTAATCATAATAATCGGTTACAGAAATCAAACTGTTAGCGATTTGTTAAAACTTTCTAGACACACGGCACTTGTCAATACAAGGGATATTATAGATTAAATAGTACTTAGCAGTAAAGTGTCAATGACTTTCAAAGGTTTTAAGCTAATGATTGCTACTTTTTAGTAGTACCAGGTGAACACAATTTCAAATGTACAATTATTTGAGAACCATTGACTGTAACATTTTGATTAGAAATTATTGAAGAGCTCCTTATGTAAAAGGTTTTAAGTTATATTAAATTATATTAGTGTTTTTCAGCTGCTTGCGGAAAGGCAAATCAAGCACTGAACAGATTTACGTCCTGCGAAACATTAACAATTAAAGCCTGGAAGACAACAAAGGATGTTAATCAGTTTTGTAGATAAAAAAAAAGTTTGATAGCGTCCATCGGAAGTACTCTGGAAAATAGCAAGAAAAGAAAGCATCTCGCAACAATTTGATCTGATTTATTAACATGTCTCTAGCAAGTTGTGCCGTTGTGTCACAACAGACGGTGAACTTCTTCAACATCGAGACTGATATAAAATTATGGTTTACCTTATCTCCATTTCTCGATCTTGCAGCCATCGACGATGTCATAGAAATACATTAAACAGGCTGCATTCGGATTTCAATGGCGTAAAACAAACCGAGTTGGACTTTGAAATGCAATTCAATGTATACACGATATGACGAATAAAGACGTCCTCAAAGTTATGCATATTGGGTGCAGGTTACCCAGTACCCCCATCAACATTGGTCATACAGATCTTGAACAAAGAGAAATGTTAACGTATTTAGGCTTGTTATTACAAGCGATGGAGTTGCATATCATGTTGTTGCATGTCGGATTGGAAAGCAGGAGCCATCTTTAAAAAAGTAGGGCCTATCTGAACAAAAAAACATTAGCCTGGAGATTAAAACCCTAAAATCTAACTACTCAATACAATCATTGCCTCAACGGCCAACTACGCTTCGAGACGTGGAGGGTTGAAAAGAGGCTGAGCGGTGTTGGCTGAGAAGGATCCTACGAATAACAAACTGAGATAATGTTATCAATAGAGAAACCGTTTCTCGGACAGGCATTAGCCGTCTAAGGGAAGAGGCGACTGAACGTCGATTGACATTTGTGAGACATATCATTAGAAAAGACGAAACACGTTTACCAAAGTCAGCCGAAAAGAGGAACGCAAACACATGGCCGTACACGTTCATTGTGTCATACCTTTTTAGAAGGAAATTGGCTGTGAAAGTCGCCTAAGACTGATTTCTGTGGAGAGAGCTTGCAGCCCTATGCGTCGAATCCCGCGCGAGGGCCTTGTGGCTATGTGTTTCTCAGCATTAAAGAAAATGTGAGAGCGCTTAAGCTCACACAGAGTGCATTTTTCTGCATTTATGAGCTTCAGAAACTCTTTCTCCTGGAGTCTATAACATATTATTTGTCTCATAACAGGAAGATTACATGTCAAATAGAATAAAACTAAGAAGGTTTGGCACATATTGATACTAAACTGTGAGACATTCGAGGTAGTCATTTTATTTTGAAAAGTTGCATTTTGGAAAAGTGCATTTTCCCGACATGGTATCACCACCAGTGTGGTCCGCACCTCCCGCATCCTCCTATGTAACACACGACAAACAGGAAACACTGAGTACTCAGTTGAATAATTTTGTCAAAATGTAAATCTTGGAAAATAGTTGAGTTATCTGAGCTGAAATTGTATGTATTACTGTTCAACTTACTTTACAAATTTGATTAATGGCTGTATCACATCCTATGCTCATGTTACATCCTGGTACGTTGTTGGCTATTGTGGCGGGTACAACGATGATAGGGATACACAATTCCTGATACATTTCTCGACCTTTAGCTATTTCATAAGCACTTTGGAAGGCCTAAAAGAAACACAAAAATCTTGAATAAAGAAACATTAAACAGTCGACGGACAATGCAGCGAAGCCACACAAAAAAAAAAAAAAAGGTGAAATGTTTGAAACATTGTTTCTTAAACCCAAATATTCTGACTCTTAATACGCGGTAATAAGTATTAATTATCTTTATTATCCGAACACAATTCGTCTTACCACTTATCTTATCAAATCCAGACGTTACTTCAAAAAAGATGATAACGTCCTACGCGTGTCCCTTAGGTCAGGAGTCGGCAACCTGCGACTCGCGAGCCACATGCTGCTCTATGGATGTTAAGCTTCGGCTCTTTAGCTTCATACGCAAATATGATTTATTTATCCAAAAAATTTTTTTAAAAATAAAATCGTTCTGAATTAATTAACGAGGATTAGCTAATATGCACAGATTCTATCTCTAAGCCACTTGTACTCGCTTTTCAGCGAACTCGCCCCCATGTCTTATCACCTGCTATAAATGAGTCACAAGTTTCCCTTCTTGTCTAATATTTGTCTTCCCAAAGTCCAGAAGAACTGCTAGGATCGCTACCGCTCTCGTGACAAACTAGAGGGGAAGATTGTGCGAATGTCTTGCAAAAAATACATTGAAGACAATAAGATCGATTTAAATAAAATCATTTCAATAACAACGGATGGAGCCAGAAGTGTGACTGAAAAAATAAAGGGCAACAACGATCCTAGAAGCAAAATAAACGGAACTTTTTATGTTTCATTGCATAATGCACCACGAAGCGCTTTATGCCCAAACATTTCCGGTCGAAATAGTTGAAGTAATGAATTTGGTAATCAAGATTATTAACAGCATCTTGCAAAACAGAAATGGAAAAGTGATTTGAGTGCTGGGAAAAGTCCCAAAAAGCCCGTGGAGTCTAAAAGCGCATGAGGCGCCCTCACCGCACATCCCCGTGGTGAAGGCTGTCCAGGCCTGAGCAAGCTACTATAGCACAGTGCAGGCAGGCCACTGTCCTGTTCAATGCGACCGCAGTAGGTCCCGCACTTTCTTAGGCCCCGCGCTAATTATAGGTGTAAATTATTAAATTAAACCATTATAACTAATAAAAGGGTTCTTGCGATTTTCCTGGAAATTTTCCGGAAAGTGTAAAATAGTCTGGTAATTTCTTGAAATTATTATAATCTCCTTAAAACTCATAAAACTTTACTGGAAAATAGACACAATTGTCATTTTGGGTGTCATTCAGTATGGAAAACGCCTATCCTACGCGTGATAAAAAGTGGGGGGGGGATAATCAACTTTCATTGAATAAAAGTGAAATACAAAGACAATTTTATTATCTTATACACAATCTTAATTTTCACTTAGGCCTATTATCCTTATTCCTACCTGTTTCGCCTAGGGCGCAGCAATAGTTAGGGCCGGCCCTGGTCCTGTTGGCTCATATCTCTCACGGCTATGGCCAAATTTTAATTCACGGTGCCCCGATGCGGGGAAGAAGAGGAAACCGTGTCTCAGGTTTTCAGGCAGGAGGAATGCTCCCGTCGCCTCAGCGAAACGTGGAAACGTCCGCAAAGGGATCGATTCGTTCCCTAACGATGGCCATACGCACTGTGATGGACCCTCGCACGGGTTCGGTGGGACATTATAGGCATACGAAGGGCTCCCACGCGGCTCGGCCTCCGGCCTCGCACGGGAGAGTCAACTCGTGCGGGGCTCAAGGGGGTCGTGACTAGCGACACACCGGGTGTGAATACATGATCACTTCGGATAAGGCGGGACTTCGGACAGAGGGATTGGTGAAGAGCCGATGCCTTTTCCTGGCCATGGATAAAAGCCTTTCCTTGGTCAAGAGGTCCATTATAGGGAACGGGACGTTCTCGGACCTTAAGGACATATGAATCAGGTTTTCAGGTTTTTGAGTTTAGGCACATCGGCACAATTTAGGCTATGTCGTGCCTGTAATCCTTTAAGAATCACTCTCCCTTTATATAACGAGAGCTAAATTCTATACAGTTAAATCATTAAAAACAAGGTCTATTCACAGTTAAAATAGTGAAGGTAGTAAAAATTTAATAATTTGGTAATAATCTTCGTTTCGACAGGTCTTGGAAACCAAAACTTGACATGTATGCACTATACAAAACAGCAGGGTTTCTGTCCAGACCTTTTGCAAGAGAGAATTTGATCTTCTCAAGCCCTCACTCAAAAGTAGTTTGATGATGATGATGATGAACATCATATTGCCAAAAGCACTCTACCATTGTCAGTTTTAAAATTTTTTAAACGAAAAGGAGACTAAATATTCCGACCTCCTTCTTCCCAATAAAGTGCGATGGCTTTCCAAAGGTAAAGTGTAGAAACGTTTTGCTTGAATGAAATATGTACATTCCTAAATGACAAAGGCATTAATCTCCCTAAATTAGAGAACGACAAATGGTTGCAAAAATTTATTTTACTTTATGGTTGATATAACTGAGAAATTAAATGAGCTGAGTTTAAAACTGTAAGGAAAGGGGAATCCAGCCTATGTTTTGGATAAAATTAAAGATGAATTTGTTGACAGCTTGAGCAATTCAAAAACGACAAAAGCATTCAAGCATTCAAAGTAAAACGAAATAGTAACGAAATCCACATTGATCCATTTGAAATTGATACTTTAAAAAGTAAAGCTTTGTGGAGTGGGAAATTTACAGAGTTGAAAGTCAAGTTGGAAAGAGTTGGAGCTCCAGAGATGTTTGTACGTAACGCAACAAAAAATGGAAAGCTTTCAAAGAAATGCCTTGAGTCGAGGCACTTATATTCCTCCAGATTGCTAATTTGGAAAGATGTCTATCTTCAGATAGACATATCCGCTTGGGGGAGATCGGAATTTAGTGACTGATTTTTTGCTTTGATTTTGTTTATTTTAGGTGAGATTTTAATACTAAACCATCACTTGCCCCAGCACAACCAAGGGGGTTTTGAATTTAAACCCCCCTACCGGGGGGGGTTTTGAGTTTAAAACCCCTACCAGGGGTTTTTACAGTTAAATCCCCCTCTTCTATAAAAGAAAACAAAATAAATGCAAACGACAATCCCCAAATTCCAAGAGCACAGTTAAGGAATATTTTGATTTAAAACTCTTTCAGAGGGGTTTGATGCTAAAAAATACCTCTTTAATATTAAAAAAAAAAAGCAAATTACACACTAAAATTATTTGAGCGTAGCCAATTTAATTGGGGGTTTTGAGTTTAAACCCCTCTCCTAAAGATGGCTTTTTTTTTAAAGTTTAAAACCCCTCCAGATGGTTTTGAGTTTAAAATCCCCTTACAGAGCGTTATGAGGTGGAAAAACCTGTATCTTCAATATTATTCTAAAGCAAACTACAGTTACTAAATTCTATTACGGTAACTAAATTGGGTTTTGAATTTTAAAAAAAAAAAAATTCCAGAGATTTTTTAGTTTAAAAAGCCCAACAGATGATTTTGACGATAAAACTTTTTGATATAAAATCTAAAGCAAAACTACAGTCACTTAATTCCAAGAGTGTATTCAAGGGGGTTACACATTTCTACCAGTGGTGGGGGGCTCCATTAATAAAGTGCATTGAATAGTCATCTGCTGAATTTGAAAAACGCTAAAGGGGCTAAACAAAGACAGATTTTTTGAGTCATAGAGAACGGGTCTAAATCAAGGAAATCCTATGCCGAACTGGGAGTCGACCCCTTAGTAAGATTGTGACAGAGCGTTGCATTAGGTTTATGCATAAGAAGAGTTGCGATTACATCCTAGTACAACTTGGCGCCAAACATTCATGGAGGTCCTCAGACCAGGTGGAAAGAGGCTTCAGTCATTGCCAGTGACAGATTTTTGTGAAACAGCTTGACTGCAAATGCGCCGAACGGCGCGGGAGGGTCTTAGTCAGTAAGAATAGCAGTTTTAATAGCAGAAAATGCACTGTAGATACCTCAGAATATGCCTTTTGTTGGCTTTCAATATGCTTTCAATAGCGCTCCCCCCAGACCTCCTTGCTGGAAATGGCGGGGAATCTACAATTTTTCCACTAACACCAGGATGAACCTTTTCTAGGGCACTCATAATTACATATAAATTTTTTTTCGCAAAAAAAATCCTAGTTAGTCCCATGATATATATATATATATATATATATATATATATATATATATATATATATACTATACTACTATATATATATATATATATATATATATATATATATATATACTAGCCGGACGTTACCCGCGGCCTTAGGGCTTTAGTTTGTGTATTACTAATCTAGTGTATTGGATTTACATCTATGTCAAACTTAGCTAATGTTTCTTTCAATTTTTCTCTTTCGTCACGAAAATAAAAGTATCTTTGTGAAAATGGGTTTACCCGTTAAGCCGATGCTTAAATAAATGGTACGTCTAAATTCGCAGATATAAGGAACGAATTTATGTATGATAAATGCTTTTGAAACACAAATTTGAAGGTTAATTTTATTAAATAATGAAATCAATAGACTATATTTTGTATTTTCATGTGTCAAAGTAAAAAACTATCTGTGCAAAGAAGCATGAAATAGTAATACTTTCGTAGAGTTGGTCTAACCTCTTTTTTTTGAGGGTCTTAAGTATTTATTTATTTATACATATATATTAGCTAATTTGTTTGAAAAACACTACTTATATATAAATAAATAGATTAATTTTTCGTATGAAATAATTAGATTCGCTTTTTTCATATTTTGTGAAGGCTACATGCGATTCTGAAATTATATTTTCAAAAAAACTTTTAGTTATTCATATCTAAACGTGATAAACAGATGGACAGACAGACTCCATAAAAGTAATGACGGTTGTTCGCCTTTTCATGCAACCGAGTATGGTTTGTTAAAGAAAATTCATATACAACTTTTTCCCGTAAATTTTTGACAGGCTCTAGTTATAAGAATAGAAAATAAAGTTTACCGACATTACCGACACATTTCATACAAAATCACAATTAATATATAAATTCTTACCTCAAAACCACCAACAATGATCAATCCTGAAATATCAAATTCATTTAACCGAGTAGCTATTGATCGAAGTCCGATTTTGTAGGCAGTTTCTCTATAAAAAAATTTAAAAGAAAGAAAAATGATCATTAAATAAGTTAAGTATCAATAAATCAATGACTAAATACACAATGCATTATTTACTTACTGATTTATTCTCAAGAAACCCCAGGGGACCATATAAGCGTAACCATGCCTCTCCCTTGAACTCGGTTATCACCAGCATCTGCTCCCATGTCACTGCAGTATCCTCAGCTTCGCAGATGACCAACCTATTCCAGATATGTTTGGGCCTGCCCTCCTGCCTCCTTCCTTGCGTGTTCCAATCAAGTGCCTGCCTTGCAACATTGGCACTTGGTTTTCGCAGGGTGTATCCCATCCAGATCCACTTTCGTTTTTTTAATATTTTTGGTTTTTGCTTGGTTGAGAGGAGATATCTTTTAAAGCCACCTAATTCCCAATATCTGAAGTTAGGCAACTGTCGGCGAAGTTCTGGACAGCTTCCATATTAGTTTTTGTGTCTCTCCTCTGAGAAAGACCGACTTAAGGTTTGTGCTCAAGATTTGGATCTTGTTCTGTAAAGACAATGCTTTGAAGCGTCAGATTATTTGAATAATAGCAAAGACGGATGTGGTTGGTGAAATCTTGCAGAGCCTTTCGCCACTAAAATAAAAGTAGTTTTGCGAAAATGGGTTTACCCGTTAAGCCATTGAATGTCATTTTTGTTGTCTGCGACTGTCTCATGAACCAATCTCCAATATAAATAAAATAAATAAATAACATAAATAAATTGTATCTTGTCTCAAAGATTTATTTGTATGCATTATTCAAAATGTATATTTTGTTTGCATTATCCGTTTTAGCATTGATATAATAATAATAATAATAATTATAGCTTTTATATCGCGCTACTTTCATGCTTATAGCATGCTCAAAGCGCTTTTGGCCCAATCTCATTTGTGGACCAGTGGGGGGGGGATATCTAGGAGTTTTTAGGCGCTCAATAAACACAACTCTGCCCGAGTCGGGTGTCGAACCTCGAGCCCCCTTTCTAGGTAGCCAAGCCAAGTTGGCCTCTCGACCACGCTTCCCACATATGTTAAAATCACTTGAAAAACTATATAGTTACTAAAGGTTAGTTTTCAAAGGTATACAGCTCTATTAGAAATATTGTTCTCGACATGGGTTTCAAATGTTATAAAAATGCAACCCTTTTAAAATATACATATGTATACAGTAAATCTATATATAAATACACACGTTTTTGGCGAGCTTAAAGGAGGACGGCCTAACTGAAGTGCCCACAGATAAGCGTTATAAAAAATACTGACTGGTATAAAGTATAGCAGATTGTCGCGGATGGTCTCTGAAAGAGACAGCTAGAGAATTGTCATGGAGGTCGCCGGACACATATTTGAGACAAAAGTAAAGCCCTTACCGAAGACAGTCGTAAACAAAGAAAAGATATACTTGAATAGACTCCAGGCTATATCTGCATCAAGTGTTGACAAAATATACAATTAGCAACTGGGTTTGAGATACAAACAAAATAATTTATTTAAAATAGTTAATTAACTAATTGATTTGTTAAAATTAATTGTTGAGTTGTCAGGTAAAAGAAATAATTGTGCAAAATGTAAGCCTGATCCGAGATTGGGTGTCTGATTAATAACGTGTACAAACTTTTGGCCACCTAATTCCCAATATCTGAAGTAAGGCAAGTGGCGTAACTAGGGTCGGTGTTATCCGGTGCCGTAAGCTCTAGGTGTCATCTCCGTCCCCATTAAAATTTTTCTGTAAACATTTCCCAATAAACACCATCGCTATTTGTTCTTTTTGTTGAACCAATACAGTGAGCTGATTAGGTATTTTCATTGGTTGTTACACAAATGTAAACCGAGTGTCTATTCTATTTGTAAAATCCCATTGTTTATGGCATTTATTCAATAGTTATTGCATATTTTACAATGCAAGTTTATTCAAGCTAGAAGCAGACTTAAGATCAATTCAACATGTTTCCTTTGACTTTTAGACGGAAACGATATAACATTATGTTGTATTGTTCAAACTTCGATTACCACTGTCACATACTCGTCTGAGACTCACTGTGACATGAAGTAACTTTGTAATCATTTGATTATCTCGTGCCTTTTGCAGGAGGAAATTTATTGGTCTGTAATAACTCTGTAACTGACCACGAGGTGAAAACCTCAGTTAACTTTGGGCTTTTTGCAGAGTAAGGAGGTACATGTAATTCCTCTGCTGTAATATATGCTTTGTAAAGTTTTATTCATTCTGAACCTAGAGATGTACTTATATTTGATGATATTTGATATGTGTGCCTATGTGGCTAAATTAGCCAGGATATATTTAATTATTAAACTCATCGTCTGCTGATACCTGCCTTTATTTGGTGTATTTAGAGAAGTTGTGTAATTATGTAAGTTATTCAAGTTATTCGCGATAGCAGCAGTAAACCAGTACAAGAAGAGCAACCACGTCTATTAATAAGACACAAGACTACACACTCAAGATAACCTATAACAAACAGCGCTTAAAGCTCCTACAGCGATGTCCGGGGCAGAACTCCGGGCGCCAAGTGCTTTTCTGCTATCTGAGATTCAGAAACTAATTCTCCTTGAGTCTAGCGTGTAATAGTTCTAGTCAAAAGATTGCAGATCACATCAAATTATTTGGCCGTACTTGAAATGTAAAAGACACCCAACTTCATCCAAGGCAAAAGAGCAGTGTTGGCACCGAGATAAACGTTAAGTCTTTTTCTTTTAGATACAGTGTTTTGTAGATAATTTTTAAGTCTTTTGTATAACCGAAAAAGTTATTTAATAAGATAGTATTACAGAGGTACCAGGTTCCCTCTCCATCAGAGCAAGTAATGGGTCACTCAACTTGACCCATGACCCATCAAGTTCTCGACCCAGACCCATCATGACCCATGACCCATTGAAACAAATTTTGGCGAAATAAAATATATCAAATTAAAGCAAACATGGGACATATTAAAATTGTTTAAAAGTAAAAATATGCCAAAGATTGGGGAGCCGTCACATGTCTCAAGTATACGAAATTTTGTCCATGATTCTGATTTACCATCATTATTTGGTTTCATAACAATCTGACCTTTCATGATTGCTTCCTTCAGCCAATTTGCTGAGTAAGAGACATTATCGACGTCGTTACATGATGATGTACTCGCCGACATTTTAGAATTAAGTTTAGTTTAGATTAATTAAGATTGAATTAAGCACATTCACTGCGAACCAAAATGTCAACAGGAACAGGAAAGAGAAATCTAAATACACGGGTCATGAAATAGTCGATATGGGACAAAAATATAGATTTTTAAAAAACTGCATATTTTGATAGCAAAATATGTCTAGAATCACTTGGTATACTTCAAATTATTAAAATTTTATTATATTATTATTATAATTATTAAAATATTGCATTTTAATACTTAAAAACATGTTTTAATATCAGGGGGGGCATCTAAATTTGTTGAAAAAAAAAGAAAAATTCAACTACGACCGTATCATATTTGGTATCGATTTAAAGAGGACGCTGTAAACTACGTCATTTTCTTGATTGTTTTCCAAGCTAAAACTAATTATAGAAACTAGAACACGAGAAATGACGTAGATCTCAAGGTTTTTGGTAACATTTGATTGGTTAAAAGGTAGTCAACTACATAGAGGTTTATTTTGATTGGTCTCAAGGCGGCCATCTTGGAAACCGGAGGGTAACTTTAGACCACAATGCACAGCGTGTGTATCAACATCCCTGTAAACTTTAAATCCCATTTTTCTCAAAATAAATTTTTCATGACACACACAATCTTGTTTTTTATTTTTCTAGAAATCTAGTTGTCCAATTGTTTTGTTATTGCATATATGTGTTCAAATATATATATACTACATAGTAACAGAGCGAAATTTTAAAATTAAGTCAAGAAATGGAGATATTAGCAGATTATGAAAAAATTTAACTTTAATTTTCTATACAAATGTATTGTTTTTGTCGCAAATAAAAAAAATCGCGCAACGACGGGGTTTTTTCAGAGTCAGGCGGAAACTAAGGACGGGTCGTGGGTCACGGAGCATTTACCCATGACCCATTTGACCCATCCAATTTTGCGACCCATTGACCCATGACCCATTACTTGCTCTGCTCTCCATCCAGCAAGGTAGCTTCCCCAAGTGTTTTCCCGCATTCTGATCTTCATAAATTATTTTTGTGTCGTCTACAAAGCATTTTTCTTCCAGTAATAAGAAGAACCCACGTCAAAGTTAAAAATTAACGGAGTGTGACATCACGATAATAAAGTATTTTCTTTGAATCTAAGCGCAAGATTGTTAATTCTAGTTAAAAAAATGTCGCTATAATTAAGTCTAATAAAGAAGGAGGCAGCATTGGCCAATACTCTAAGGCCGTGGTGTACAATGTACATATAGCGCACGTATGTCTATAGACCAGTGTTTCCCAAACTGTGTTTCGCGAGCACTAGGTCTAGGGTTCCGCGAGGACTGAATAGGTGTTCCACGAGCTACTGGAATAATTTACACCACGTACATTAATCTCTCAAAAAAAAAAAGCAAAGTAATCCGTAACATACTCAGAATGTGCGAAGTGTTCCTTTAACGGAAAAGTATGAGAAACATTGCTCTAGACAAGTTAAGTTTCGTGTTAAAAAGCCTTGCGATCTTTTTAGTTTTTGTCACAACTTAGCAACACACTGGAGATAATTTTAACCATTCGAGAACAATCACTTAAGTGGACAAGTTTTAAAATGTTTTCTTCAAAATGTTTTAAATAAATATTGTTGCCAATGTCTCTCGCGAAAACGATAGACATTTTAAAAGGTCCTTAATAGAAGATGATGGCTCCGGAACAACGCACAGGACGTTGATTTAAAAAAAAGGGGAAAAAAGGTCGGTCCAACCCTGAAGGCATCGGCTATTTAAAATTTATTTTTTCATTTCTGTTTCTCCGATTCATGTTTTTATTGCTTTTTTTTTTATCTAGAATAGTTTCCATTTGCTAAACATCAGGAATTTCCTTCATTTAACGTGTTTTTATTTTGTACGAAGTTTGTAAAGAGATTACATTTATTTTTTCTGTGCGCGTGTTTTTTTTACATGGAGCTTCGACCAAGGCCATATAAACTTTGTAGATCTTAATATATCTTTGATGAGGAAGTACAATAATTCAGATGACACTGATTTTGTTTCATCTGATGGTGATACAGATTCTAAATCTAATTATATTATATAGATCTAGTAAATTAATTTATAGATCTAGACCTAGGTCTAGTAATGATGAAGTTTATCAGCTGATGAAGCAGCCCTACCCCCAGCTAATCTTCAATGTAGATGTAGAATTTAGCTGTCTCTACATTATCTAGATCTAAATCTAATCAGATAGAGGTAGATCTCTAGACCTATCATCTAAGCACTGAAACAGAACAATTTCAGATTTATTATTCAGCACTGCATCTAATAAGCTGGAATGTTGATAATCTTGTCAGCAAAATAAATAGCTATGCTGACCATAGGATTAAATTGAACACCCCTATAACTATAAAGAAAGACAGAGTATGTAAACACTGTAGGTCAGGGATGGGCTGGATGGGAGTCGAACCCACACATTCATATTGACTGCTTCTATAAATATCGCAACTAGAAGGAATATATATATATACTAAGTACATGAAGAACCTTAGAAGAAAATACTACATATATAGGAAAGTGCGAAGTTCGAGCAGCCCCGATTTGTCAGGAGGTTCGAACAGTTCACTTTTTATTGCTATAACTTTTTTATTTGAATGTTTACCAAATTACCACTATATTGCTACTGCGTATGCACCTTTTTTCTTTACTTCCGACACATACTTTTTTCTTTTCCTTGTAAAGGCTAAGTTCATGGTGAGGTCAAACTCAGGAGGTGTGGAGTTATTCTTTTTTACTACCCGGTAGTGAAGGAAATGGGCAATGGGCTTAAGGGTATTTTTAAGTCTGATTGCTCATCAGCGTAAAGAGACTATTTGAAGTTGTGGAGGGTGGGAAATGGTGCAATGGATGGTGTTCTTGCGCTGGAGTAAAATGAAAATGACTTTGTAGTAAAAATAAAATATTAAAACATGTTTTTAGATATATTTCCTTTGATCTGTTCGAACCTTCCACCAACCCGATCGAGGTTACTAACTGGGGAAAAATCCGCTCGAGGAAAAGTACGCTTGGCGATAGTTACCCTACACCTCTTTGACTTCGTATTTAATTTTAACTAAGCCTAGTGATACATTAAATCCAATCTATTTTTATAGAAAAAAGGACGAGGAATTCAGAGATACTATCGTTTTTTTCATAGGTCAGACCGTTACGGTGCTCTAAAAATCCAAACCTGAAAATTGCTGCCAGCGGGCTTAATGTGCTCGAACTTCGCACTTTACTCTAGATATATATATATATATATGCTGTACAGTTGGACTAGTTTTAGGGTAAAAGTTTTTTGTTCCAAGAGTGTTGCTTTTTTTGGGCTTTTTCGTTAAAGTAGTGACATTGGATTATTAGTTCCAGATTATTATTTTTTGCGTCTATTGCTGTTTCTTCTATGGTGCTCTGTAAACAAATAAAAAAAGTTCTTTAAATTCAATTTGAACAATGAACATGCACTTGGATGGATATTTTCAATGTCAGTTAGTGAGTTTTTCATTTTTAATTTTTATATTCAAAACCCAGAATTAGAACAACAACATGATTTGCAAACTAGAAAGCTTAACAAATAAAAAGAGCATCCATTTCTCTTTAATTATATATCAAATTTATTATTTTCAAGTAATAAATAAAAAAGTTATAAAAGTTATATCGAAGCAAAGTAGCGCACTCTGAAATGGCAGAAAAATTAATTCCGTCTAAAGGTGGAAAATAATTCAGGAGTAATTCCGGAGTCAAAGAGAATCTAACTTTTTAAACATTGATAAATCTTTCTTTTACTGGGTTAATCTTACCCTTGTTAAATAATTTTAATAGCTTCGACCCCGTTCCCATGGTCAGGAGGTCAGGACGTTGGGAAATGAGAGAATGTAGCACCACCATGGGGTGTCCACCACAGCTTGAGAAAAGCTGCAGTAGATCAAGCATGTTATGGGCTAGTTTACTTTAGATCATCCTCATGTTAAGCAAGCCGTCTTCTAGTGGGCCTATTCTGTTTATGTAAAAAACGTCAATAGTACGACTACTGAACGATGGTACGTTAATCAGGAGAAATTGGTCCTTTCTGCGGAAAAAAGAAGTATATTATAGAATCGCGTTGGTGAAGAAGCATTGAAATGTTTTCTTTAAATGATCCTTTGAAATTGATCGTGTTTCTAAGGTAGAAAGGTTCTACTTAGAAGATGAAGCGATGTCCCTTAAATTAATAATTTAATTTTCTTAAACTTTGGCAATAGTGTCGTTTTTACCTGTTCAAGACTAAAAATCTAAATAAATGCAATGCAAATACAACCGATCTTTCTGTTTTTAAAAGAAGTATTACTTTAGCATCCCCCTTGTGAGCACGTAGGTAACGATTTAGACAAATGTGCCAAAAGAAAATCGAGGCGCCATGGGTGAGTGGTAAAACGCTTGACTTCCGAACCGAATGTCACGGGTTCTGAGAAGACTGGGATTTTTAATTTCAGCATTCTTGGGCGCCTCTGAGTTTACCAAGCTATAATGGGTACCTGACATTGGGGAAAAGTAAAGGCGGTTGGTCGCTGTGATGGCCACATGACACCCTCGTTAACCATGGGCTACCGAAACAGATGACCTTTACATCATCTGCCCTATAGGCCTAAAAAAATACATAGATCTAGATTACTAAAGTATATCAGCCGAAGCATGTTTGGGTATATATCTAGATATTCTTTATGTGTCTGCTTTTGCCAAGATATATATTTTCCCACTTGTGAGTCACCCCATATGGTTGTCACCCGGTGTGGATCGCACCACCCTAGTGACGCCACTGAGCAATTCTTGTATGTATATCTATAATGCAAAGAGCAAAACCTAAACCTAATACGCTGCCTTACTGGACTTCACCAAGGCTTTTGACACGGTCAGTCGAGATGGTTTGTGGAGGATTTAGGCTAGGCTGGGATACCCACTTACGTTCCTATCCATTCTCAAGCAGTTTCACGTGGGACAAAAAGGACAAATCAGACATAATGGTGCCCTTTCTGATCACTTCCCAAGAGAAAATGGCGTGAAGCAGGGCTGTCTACTTGCCCCTACTCTATTCGCTATCCTCTTTGGCGTAATACTTGGTCAAATGAGGGAGCGATTGCACGTAGGCATCTACATCCGGTTTCGTTCAGATGGCAATGTGTTCAATCTTCGTCGTCTACTATCCCATACAAAAACAAAGGAGATGGTCATAACGGAGCTTCTCTGTGCATATGATTGCGCCCTGCTAGCTCACAATGAACATGATCTCCAGAACGAGGTAAACAAATATGCATACGCTGCCGCCTCTTTCGGTCTATCTATTAACCTCGGGAAAACAGAAGTCATGTTCCAGAAGTCACCTAATAAAACATATTCAGCCCCAAGGATCACCGTAAACGGACAGCCCATTAACGTGGTAGATCACTTCACATATCTAGGTAGTATAGTGTCAAACATGGGCGTAGCCAGGATTTTTGTTTCGGGAAACCCCCTCCCTTCCCCCCCCCCACCGCGAAAAAAATTTATGTATGTTTGTGTGTGTGTTTGTGTATACATAATTAATCTTTATTACATTTTGACCCTTAATTCTTTCGGAAGATGTTTATTGTACCCAAAAGAATAGGTTCTTCCTGGAGTTAGTGTAAACATTGTAGACTCCCCGCCCCTACCAGCAAGGGGGTCTGGGGGAGCGCTATGAGATCCCGTAACGCGGGACGGAGGCCCCTCCACCAAGCACTATTTCTGGTTTTGAAAGTCAACAAAATGCATATTCTAAGGTATCTACAGTGCATTATCCTGCTATCAAAAACCTAATGTGCTATTCTTACTGACTTAGATCCTCCCGCACATTTCGGCGTATTTGCCGCAAGCTGTTTCCACAAAAATCTGTCACTGCTAATGTCTGAAGCCTCTTCCCGCCTGCTCTGACGACCTCCATGAAAATGCGGCGCCAAGTTTTACTAGGATGTCATTGCAACTCTTATTATGCGTAATTCATTTTGTCGGAGAACATGTCCCGCAAACCTCACGCGACGCTCTGTCACAACCTCGCTAACCTTAGACTCTCAGTTCGGCATAGGATTTCCTTGATTTAGACCCGATCTCAATTACTGAATCCTAAAATCTGTCTTAGCCATCTTTGTTGAGCCACATTTAGTGTTTTTCTATTTTGACAGATGACTATTCACTGTACTTTATTAATGGAGCCCCCCCCCCCCCCACTGGTAGAAATGTGTAACCTCTTTTGATTACGCTCTTGAAATTAGCTGACTGTAGTTTGCTTTAGATTTTAAATCGAAAAGGGAACTTTTGGGGTTTTAAACTAAAAAATCTCTGGAGTTGTTTTGTTTTTTTATATTCAAAATATATTTTAAAAAAAAAATAAATAATAATAATATTCAAAACCCCATTTAGCTACGGTCATAGAATTTCGTGACTGTAGTTTGCTTTAGAAAAATATTGAAGAGAGAGGTTTTCCATCACAACGCTCTGTAGGGGGATTTTAAACTCAAAACCATCTGGAGGGGTTTTAAACTTTTTAAAAAGTCACCTGGAGGACGGGTGTTTAAACTCAAAATCCCTCATTGGCTTTGCTACGCTCAAATAATTTTAGTGTGTAATTTGCTTTTTTTTTATTGCAGAGGTATTTTTTAGCATCAAACCCCTCTGAAGGGGGTCTAAACTCAAAACCCCTTTTGGTTAGGCTCTTAGCAATTTGAGTGCGAAATTTACTTTTTTTTTATATTGAAGATGTATTTTTAGCTTGAAACCCGGCAGGCAGGGGTTTAAACCCTTTGTCTACGCTCATAGATTTTAAAGCGCGTAATTTGCTTTTTTAGCGGCCCCCGAAAGGGGAAAAGACGCTATTAGGTTTGTGTGAAATGTCTGTCCGTCTGTCCGTCCGTCCCGTTTAGATCTCGTAAACTAGAAAAGATATTGAAAATCCGACATCACAATATTTTAGACCATTCAAAGTTCTGATGCAACTGCTACTTTTTTTTTCCTGAAAGCGAAAAATATAATTTTTAAAATCAGTTATGCAAGCAGTTTTTTAAAGAGAAAAAGCTAATTAGTATGCATTATAAGTTAGACCTAATTTAAAACGAATAATAATTTTGTAAACTTAATTTTCCTGAACTTATATCTCGATGAGGTCATATGAGATTGTATAATGAAGAACAAACAAATACAGACGCACAAGACATATTTCTAAAACACTGTAAAACATTACCTGGATTAGTAGTTGATTATGATATTATCCCTGGTCTATCAGACCATGAGATCATAAAAATACAGTCAGATAAAAGCAGTAGCCAATTCAAAACCCAAAAGAAAAATCTTACTCTGGAATAAATGTAACCTAACACAACTACACCAAAAAACTTTCAACAAACATTCTTATCAGAAAAAGACATTAACCAACCAGTCGATGACGTCTGGAATTTCATTAAAAACCATCTTAAAAGCATTATAGAAAATCATATACCAACTAAATACACATCAAACACAAAAATAAATGCTTGTTTAATAATAGACTAAAGAAGCTTTGTAAACAGAAGGAAAACCTATATAGAAAATTTAAAGAAACTAAGGCAGAAAGAGTTTACAAAAAGTATATAAAAATTAAACACTTAACCCAAAAAGTAAGCAAACAGCTGCAAAGTGAATACATAAACAATGTAATATCTAAAGATAACAACAAAAACCTATGGTCACACATTAAGTCTAAGAAAATGGAAACAACAGACATAGCGCCATTAAAAGATGAACATAACATAATACATAATGATAATGAAACTAAAGCTAACATCCTAAACAAAAACTTTGCATCAGCATTCTCAGCCCCAGGAGACAAAGACATATTACTGAATTTGAACCAAGTAGACAACATAGAAGATATAGTAGTACAAGAAAATGGAATTAAAAAACTATTAGCCAACACCAAACCAAATAAAGCGTCTGGACCTGATGGTATTCCAGCTAGATTACTCAAAGAACTAAGCAATGAGCTAGCCCCAGTGTTCAAAATACTCTTTCAGGCTTCACTTAACCAGGGCAGAGTACCAAGGGACTGGAAAGAAGCTAATGTCACCCCCTATTTAAAAAAGGAGAAAAATCTGACCCAGGAAACTACAGACGAGTATCACTTACCAGCATCACATGTAAAATCCTAGAACACATAATATGTAGGAACATCATAAACCACTTAGACAAACATGTCCTTGTCGTGCGCGCTAGTAGTTTTTCTTTGCATTTAATATTGGTGTTTTAGGGTATAGGAAGTAGTTTCTTTTAAGTGCGTTTTGTTGTCTAGAATATTGTGTGTGTGTGTTTACGTCATCCTTAGTTTCCGCAAGAGAGAGAGAGTTGCTTGTGTGAGCTGGGTAGCTGGTTTTTTGGTTCCCCTTGTAAGGGTACGTAAGTACATAGTTTTATTAAGTAAGCTGATCTTTCGGTACGGGTGTCGCTATTGGAAAAGTTCTTTCTTGTAGCGGCAGCGCTAGATCTAGGTTTTCTTCTCGTTTCAGGGTGTTAGGTTTGGGCTATGGGAAAGTGTGTCGTCTTTCTGCCCTTGGAGTTGTGTAGCAACTATCGGTGTTGAGGTGTAGGGAGTTGAGCTTCTGTTGGGCGCCGAGATGAGTGTGAAGGTGTGTTACGGAAACCTGTTGGTGTGATATTAGATTAGTTAGTATCAAATACTAACTTCAAGGATATTGATGTACATGCAAATATGTTTGAAACTTACAATTAAGTTTAATTAAATATTGTTCCTGTTGACAACTGTTGTTGTTCACTAAATGTTCAGTTGAAGAACGGTTATGCAATGTTTGTAGTTTACATGCTATTATCTTTAGGTTCTTGTGTTACTCTGTTCAGGCTGGGGATACGGGACCGTAATATCATACCATACCCTAGCTAATCTGAAATCCCACCCTGACAGAAATGGGGGCTCGTCCAAACAATATGTAATTGTCAACTTTGTGACCTCTGTGTCCTTGATTTGACCGTTAGAACCATCATAAGATATATAAATATGTAATGTTTATGTATTAAATAAAATTAAATACATTTAAGCCGTTTGAGCGGTCTGATGATTTATGTACAGCACACGATATATTCGTTGGGCATCCCTTGTATTGTGCCTAATGTGAGTAGTTCCCATTTGTTCGGTAAACTTAGAGTGTGTAATTACTCTTTGAAACTATTGTAACTTGTTTTTGTATTTATTGTCACCAACGCCTGAATCCTCTGACTCTGAGCGGCAACGTGTGAGTGGATCGAGTGCCTGTCGACGGGATCGACCTGAATCTGTGCGGTTTGTTGGCTGGTGTACCGGAACCGTCCTGAAGTTAGAACCGTTGGTCTGTTCCAGTGGCTGTGGTTGCCTGTGGCTTTTCTCTTCTGCGGAGCCTGGAGTGAGGCGATTCCTTCCGACGCGGGATACTGAGCAGATAAGTCTTTGGCCCTGTTTTTGTCGATGCGCCCGTGATTTCAGTTCGCCCGTTATAATTAAGTAATGATATATATTCTGTTTCTCTCTATGATCTGACTTTGGGTTTTGTTAGTGATAGTTAGACTGTAATTATTAATTAAGGCTTAATAGTCTATGTAATGGAGACGACATTGACTCTAACCGCCCAGTTCATCAGTGACGGCCGTGCTCTCGGGTATGATGGTGAGAGGTTGGAGAGGTATGTGGCAGAGCAGAAGGTTGACTACGAGAGAGCCAAGAAGGAGGAGTTTGAACGAGAGACGGCTAGGCTTGAGCGAGAAGAGAGGTTGAGAAAAGAGGCGAATGCAGAGGAAGAGAGGTTGAGAAAAGAGGCGAAGGCAGAGGAAGAGAGGTTGAGAAAAGAGGCGAAGGCTGAGGAGAAAGCCAGACTTGAGCGTGAAGAGAGGTTGAGAAAAGAGGCGAAGGCAGAGGAAGAGAGGTTGAGAAAAGAGGCGAAGGCTGAGGAGGCCGCTAGACATGAAAGGGAGGAGAAGTCTAGGCGTGAGGAACACGAGAGGTGGAAGGAGAGAGAGGCTAGAGAGGAGCTCAAGAGAAAAGATGAACTGGAGTTGGCACGGCTTAAAGAGAAGTCGGTGCCAGAGGCAGGTGCAGTGGCAGGTCAGGCAGTTGAGGTGCGACAAAAGAGTGTCTTGGACAGGCTAGACAAGAACTTCCAAGGCATGAAGGAAGACGATGATCTTCTGGCGTACCTGACGCACTTTGAGGCCGTGGCAGCAAGGTGTAAGATTGAGAGTAAGGAGTGGTCCCTGCTATTGTCGTACAGGTTGACGACATCGCTCAAAAACTTTATGTTGAGGGACAGTCTGTTCCTTAGCGATAAGTATGAGGATGTCAAAACGGCACTTCTCCGCCACGCAGACATCAATGCGGAGACATGCCGCAAAAGGTTTCACCGGGTCAAACCACGGCAGAATGACTTCCGTGGGTATGTGACTGAGCGGAGGACCGCACTTGACAACTGGTGCAAAATGGCTGAGGTAGGAAAGACAGTAGATGAGATCAAAAATCTCTTCATTAAAGACGGGATACTTGAAAATGTTTCAGGGGAGGTCTATCGACAACTTGTTCTAAACAAGCAAAATACTGTGGAGAACATGCTGGAGGTAATCGAAGGTTTTAAGGTAGCTGATTCGAATGTATCAATTAGTAAAGAAGAAACTGTGTATGTGGCAGCAGCATGTGAGCCTGTGATTAAGCAGAGTCCAGTGGTTAAAAGAAAGGTAATTGTTTGTTTCAGTTGTGGGGAGCAGGGTCATAAAGCAGCTGAGTGCTCTAATGAATTTGTTACCCAAAATAACGAGGCTACTGTTGAGGATGTAAATCCCAATGATATTGGCAATGACCAAGACCAGCGATCTAGACATAGATGACTAGAGGGTCGTCGCGATTCGGAAGGTCGCCGTAGGTATAAGTTAATCCCGGATCGCTATACAGTTACTATTATGAATTTGCCATGCAATGTTAACTGGCAAAAACTTAAGGATAGGTTTAGGGAGTTTGGTTTTGTGGAGGTATTAGAGGCAAATGGGAAGTCCATGGGTATTGGACATGTAAGGTTTAAGAACTTAGCAGACGTTTCTAAGGCGGTCAGATATTTGGACAGGTCGAAATTTGGTAGTAGAAGTATTGTGGTGGTCCCTCATCGTGTGAGCTCGAGAGGTTGACGTGATGATTAAGCTAGTAATCTGGTCGCATCGGTAAATTTTGCGGGAGTGGTTTGATAGGCTAGCACACACATGAAAGTATTGCGTTACTATTTGGTTGAGTAATTGGTAGTAGAGTAAAATGTACATGATGAAGCTCATGTAATAGAGCATATACCATCGTAATAGTACAATCTTATCCTGTTTGAATTTAGCAATTGGATCTGGGTTACGAATCTAGTTGCATTTTCTGTCGTATAGGATGAAGATACTAATGCCATGCATAATTGTACCGCGGGGGTATAATATTAGCATTTCCTGTTCAATTGTTTTTCTTTTTTAAAGATATCTAGGGTAAAGGAATGTTTAAGGCTTTAAGTGGTCTAGAGGGTTGAAAAAATTAATATCTGAAATCTTTAATCGCTTTGGAGGTTTTGTACAGTAGGTTCGCCAGGGTACGCGGAGTTGTTTCCTTTTACCGATCTATTGGGTCGGGGTCGGTCTGTTAAGGTGCACTGGAATCGTGAGTGCGCGGAGGCTTTAAGCAGGGTGCAGGCGTATCTGTGTAGGTACCCCATTCTTCGTTTGCCTGATCCTTCATTGCCATTTGTTCTTCAGACCGATGCCTCGGACAAAGGAATCTCCGGTATACTGAGTCAGTGCGTGAATGGTGTTCTGCATCCCGTCAAGTATGTGAGTCGCAAGTTATTGCCTCGGGAGCAGAGGTATTCCATCATCGAGAGAGAAGGTTTGGCTATCGTATTTGCCATTAGAAAACTGAACAGATACCTGCGTGGAAATACGTTTCACCTTCAGACGGACCACAAGGCCTTGGCTTACCTTCGGAGCACGAACTTTACGAACCAAATAGTTACGAGGTGGGCTCTGATGCTTCAGGACTACACATTCGACGTGTGTCACATAAAAGGAGAGGACAATATACTTGCAGACTTGTGCTCAAGACTGGTGTGATTCGCACAAAAAGACTATTTTATTATAGCTATTGCTTGATATGTATGTATATATCTATGTAATATGTACTGCTTGTTTTTAGTATGCATTGCAATGTTATAATAGTTGTATGATGGATGTTGTTCTTTGAGACATCATCTATTTGAATAATTATGTCAGTTTGACTTTATGAAGGTTGTATTCTTCGGTTTCAGTTTTGGGCAATGTTTCCTAATTCCTTTTGCTGTCTATATACTTCAGTTTTCAATTTCTTTTTTTTTTGAAGACTGGACTTGTCTTCGCAAGATCCAGTTAGGGGGAGAGGGGGGATGTCGTGCGCGCTAGTAGTTTTTCTTTGCATTTAATATTGGTGTTTTAGGGTATACTAAGTAGTTTCTTTTAAGTGCGTTTTGTTGTCTAGAATATTGTGTGTGTGTGTTTACGTCATCCTTAGTTCCCGCAAGAGAGAGAGAGTTGCTTGTGTGAGCTGGGTAGCTGGTTTTTTGGTTCCCCTTGTAAGGGTACGTAAGTACATAGTTTTATTAAGTAAGCTGATCTTTCGGTACGGGTGTCGCTATTGGAAAAGTTCTTTCTTGTAGCGGCAGCGCTAGATCTAGGTTTTCTTCTCGTTTCAGGGTGTTAGGTTTGGGCTATGGGAAAGTGTGTCGTCTTTCTGCCCTTGGAGTTGTGTAGCAACTATCGGTGTTGAGGTGTAGGGAGTTGAGCTTCTGTTGGGCGCCGAGATGAGTGTGAAGGTGTGTTACGGAAACCTGTTGGTGTGATATTAGATTAGTTAGTATCAAATACTAACTTCAAGGATATTGATGTACATGCAAATATGTTTGAAACTTACAATTAAGTTTAATTAAATATTGTTCCTGTTGACAACTGTTGTTGTTCCGTAAATGTTCAGTTGAAGAACGGTTATGCAATGTTTGTAGTTTACATGCTATTATCTTTAGGTTCTTGTGTTACTCTGTTCAGGCTGGGGATACGGGACCATAATATCATACCATACCCTAGCTAATCTGAAATCCCACCCTGACAGTCCTCACACCATACCAACATGGCTTTAGGAAATATAGATCATGTGAAATACAACTAATAGGACTAATTGATGATTTTTCGAAAGGTTTAGATAATAGTGAACAAATAGATGCTATCTTACTAGATTTTTCTAAGGCTTTTGACAAAGTTCACCACCATAGTTTGCTTAAAAAATTAAAATATTTCGGCATTAACGGTCCACTGCATCAGTGGATTAAAGATTTTCTGATAGGGAGAGAACAAACTGTAATAATAAATGGCTCTAAATAACACCGATAACAGTAAACTCAGGTGTACCTCAAGGAACAGTCTTGGGTCCACTACTATTTTTAATTTACATAAATGATTTACCAAATTGCATTAGGAACAAAAGTCAGATTATTTGCAGACGATTGCATAATATATAGAACAGTAAAAACAACACAAGACACAGATATTTTACAAAGAGAATTAGATGAATTACAGAAATGGGAATCAAATTGGAGCATGTCTTTCCACCCAGAAAAATGTCAGTTGTTAAGAGTAACAAAAAAACTAAAACAAATTAATTCCACTTATCTTATTCATGGCATACCAGTAACACAGACTAAAAACGCAAAATACCTAGGTGTTATAATAAATGAAAAACTGTCATGGAATCCACATATTGATGAAACTATAAAAAATCAAACAAAGCATTAGGATTTATTAAAAGAAATTTCTTTAAATCAAATAAGAACATAAAACTAAAATGCTATTTAACCTTGGTTAGGCCAATAATAGAATATGCATCCTCCGTTTGGGACTCCTCAACATTAAGAAACTGGAACAGACACAAAATAGAGCAGTGAGATTCATAACAAATGAATATTCACATTTGACTAAAGTAACACCTATAGTAAAATCACTAAATTTAGAAAGCCTTAAGGACAGAAGACTCAAAAGTAAAGTAGCAATTATACATAAAACACTGAACCATAATCTTCAAATACAAAATCAAAATTTAATAAAATACTCTGAAAGACACAAAGATAAAGGTACATTCCTCGTCCCATATGCTAGGACAAATTTGTACAAATGCTCATACTTCCCTAGTGCTATTAGAGCATGGAATGGGTTGCCTGAGCTAGCCAGGAAAACCAGTGACTTGGCAGAATTTAAGTCATTGGTTAATATGCATGACTAAATGCATGACGCGTAGGACGTATTCATCTTCTTTTTTGAAGTAACGTCTGTATTATATAAGATAAGATAAGACCTCCATCAGAAAAAAAAAAGACAAATAGACCCTTTACATTAGAGGAGGTGAGGGCTGCTTTAGACACAACACAAAATAACAAATCCCCTGGCCCAGACGGTTTGACATATGAATTCTATAAAACTTTTTTCTCCCAAATAGGACCCCTACTTCAATGACATGTTAGAAACAGGACAGACGCCTACAGACTTTAATCTTGCATACATCACACTATTACCAAAAAAACCTGACAACAACACAACACCTAGTGACTTTAGACCCATTTCCCTTTTAAATGCTGACTATAAACTGCTGACCAAAATGATATTTTTAAGAGTTAGGCCCCTTATACCCCACCTACTAGGACAAGACCAGTAATGTAGCAACCCGGAAAAAAATATAGACGAACTGAACGACTTTCTACGAGACATCATATATATAAAGACAAAACTTGAAAGCAGCCCTCATGTCCATTGATCAGGAAAAAACTCTTGACAGAATTGAGCATGAATAAGTAGTTTATTCAAAATACTAGACAAGACAGACATAGACAAGACTTTGATAACATACATAAAGCTAGTCTACACCGATGCCACAAGTCAACTTATAATAAATCAAACACTAAGCAGCAAGATTTCTATTTTAAGATCTGTTAGGCAAGGCTGTCCCCTATCCACCTTTTTATACACCCTTTGCCTAGAACCCCTGTTAGAGAATATTAGGTTAGACAAAGAAATTTTAGGAATAAAAATCCCCGGTCCAACCCCCGTAGTCAAAATTAAAGCTTATGCCGACGATACCACACTTTTCCCCACCTCAGAAAAAGACATAGCTAATATTATAGAGAAATTTACATTATTTGGGAGGGCGAGCGGGTCCAAAATAAACATTAATAAATCCTCAATAATGGGACTGGGTAGGTGGGAAATCCCCCCCCCCAACATTCCCTTTAACTTTAAAATACAGAAAGAAATAAAAGTATGTGGCATCGTGTGGACTAGCAACCCAGCACACTATTGCAATGAACAGTGGGCGGAGATTCTGGCCCACAATAAAAACGTGATTAGAATGTTTCAATACATGGCGACAACCATATTTGGGAGAGCTATAATAATAAACAACTTGGTCATCCCGAAGATAATCTACTTAGCCAATATAGTAGAACCTCTTCCTAATTTCATAAATAACATCAATACCACTGTCAGAAATTTTATTTTCTAAAACACAATAAGGAACATAAAACATACAACACTCATACAAGACAAAAAAGAAGGAGGGATAGGCTTACAAGACATTCACACAAAAATCAAAACGCTTAGAATAAAATTTGTTGGGAAAGTAGTAAGGTCTCCCAATAACTTCCCCTTAGTATTATATTATTTTGGACTTAGAATGAACAAACTCCTCCACATTCAAAATAATCATTTTGGTAACCATACACATCCATTCTACAGATCACTCACAAGACACCTACCCAGCAATGAAAACATAACACACCACGACTCAAAAACAATTTACACTATACTCAGAGACAAGTTGAAAGAAAACCTAGAAGTTACAATAAAGTGGGTCAGGGAGTTAGGGGTTAAACCAACCAACATCACGCATTTACACAACAAATACATAACACCCAAAGCACGAGAAGTGGCCTACAGATTACTCTTCGGGATGACCCCAATAAAAGGAAGACTCTCAACTACAACAGGGTCCAAATTTGCCTTAGAATTTGTAAAAAAGAAAACCAAAACCTGGAGAAAAACTTATTTAGTGAATGTGAGCTGGTTGAGGAAAACTTAAGAAGATATTATTGACGCAGTCAAACCTGTGCTAATGTAAATACTGCTATTTTCTTTAATAAAGTACCTAAAGCCATAAAAAAAAACAAAAAAACTAAGAGACATCAATGTAATTATTTTATCAGAATATAGAATCCTTATTAGGAATATTTACCTACAAATTGTCTACCATAATAGACTATACAGTGTAGTATTATTAGATCACATTTTAAAGAAAATTATTGAACGCAAAGTGAAACAATATAGCGCTAAATAAAAATACCAAGATTGTCCATTAACTTAAAGAAAAGGGAATATATATATATATATGAATTTGTGTATGCGAGTGTGTATGAGTGTGTATAGATATATATCCCAAATGATCCTTTTTATATATTTAAAGACCCTGTAACCATATAATTAGAAAAGCTAGTACTCCAAATATAAAAAAACAGTGATCGCCCCTTGAAATTGACTAGGGTTAAGACAATTCAAGACAGTACACAATCACGAAGGCCACGCCTTGACCTTGTGACTGTAAAGACTTAAACCAAAGTTTTGATCTACAAAGACGAGCGAGTTAGGCAGGAGAAAACGAGAGATCTCATTCGATTAAAACAGAGAATCATATCGAAATGGAACATTAGGCCGGAAAGTCAAGGAACGGAAACACAATAAGGAACCAGGAGCGAACACGTGAAAACCTAAGAAAAGGGAAAGAAGAGTAACTCCAAGAAATCAAGAACAAGGGCAGACCTTTACGTTTTATGTAAACACTGTTTTTCTTCTGTTGTTCCTGTATTGAGAATCAGGCATGACCACATGATATCCAAGCAAACAATTCTTTGTATAAATTTGCACTTTTTAACAATTATGTCCATAGTGAATTCTTTACGAATATTGAAAAAATACCACCACTATCCGTATTGTGCATACCTGTGCAGTCTACATACTGTTACAAAAGAACAGTGATAGGTAGAGGTCAACGTATGACCCCGGCGAGATGACACAGCAGCGAGTGTTCTCTGGAATGTACACGTATAAACAAAGACAGGATGTGACGTGTCCTTACGTGTTATTCCAGAAGGTACTAGCAGTGTCCAGTGACAGATAGAGGTCACAACTTGTGACCCTGGCAAGATGACAATTCAGCCGATGTTTTCTGGAATCTACATGTATAAACAAAGACAGGATGTGACGTTTCCTCACGTGTTATTCCAGAAGATACTAGCAGTGTTTGTGCAACTTTGGAGAAGCGATTAGGAGCTGTATATAAGCCAGAAAGTTAATGTGAAAGTCAGTCGTGAGTGAGTCGTCGGTACTGTTGTCTACTGTGCGAGACAGTGGAAGAGAGATGTGTACGACTCGATGCAAGTTAACTAGGGTAGAGTTAACTGGAGTGGACTACTGTCGTTAAAGTCTATACAGCGAACTACAATGGACTTGAGCCGTTACAGTCGATACAGTCGATGTAAGACGTGTGCGGCTCTGATTCGGTAGACTTGAGTACGACTTGGTTCAGCTTTGGGAGATCTGGAGCGACACTGGGAAGTGTGTCGTTGGTCTGGTGAATTCCAACGAAGTATAGCTAACTGTAAACTGGCAGATATTGTACAGTCTTCTACGCTACATGTTACAGTAACAAATTGTTAGAGTTAATAGTTAATAAAGTTATATGAAGCTTAAAGTTTAGTCGTCAAGCTCTTTACAGTGTTTTTATTTGTGTGCCTACTAATACATTTAGCCAGAAGATTCAGAAATACGTAACAATACAAATATATTATTTCTTACTACATTGCAGACGTTAACAGTCTATACTGATATTCTTCTTCTTGTATTGTTCTAATATTGAGCATCAACATAACCTCATATCTCAACAAGCTTCTACATCAAATTGTTACTAAATTAGTATTTAGTTTCATTGCAGACGTTAACAGTCTATACTGATATTATTCTTCTTGTATTGTTCTAATATTGAGCATCAACATAACCTCATATCTCAACAAGCTTCTACATCAAATTGTTACTAAATTAGTATTTAGTTTCATTTTTTTTTTACATATGTCACAGTTTTTACTATTGTTAAAAAAAAATAATTCTCCACCACCATTGTCAATATTGCACATCCTTGTGCAGTCTACAGAGAAATAATATATTAAAGAGGGGAAGAGGAAAAAAAAAAAGTGGGGGGGGGAAATATTCAAGAAAAAAAAAGTATATATATATATATAGATAGAGAGAGATATAGATATAGATATAGATATAGATAGATAGATAGATAGATAGATAGATAGATAGATAGATAGATAGATAGATAGATAGATAGATAGATAGATAGATAGATATAAAATAACTTTCAGTACAACTCAAATCGGCCCCCGTGACTAAAGAAAAAAGCCACAGAGACATTGTCTCTGAACAGAAACTCCCGATATACTGACTCTAGCAGACAGGATTTTCACCTTGATGATGAGAAAGTATTTTTCCGAATTTCAAGGGAGGAAATCAAAAATTGTCATAAAAAAAGAGACAACAAAAGAAACAATATAAATGTTTAAATGCCTATGTTCGCATAAGTGTGTACACACATAGATATGTATGCACGTTTGATAGAAGTTAATATAAAGAACTAGGGTAATGTAGCAAAGCACAAAGGAAACAACCATAAGCAATGTAGACAAAGTGGAAAAAAATGTGACTACGATGTTTAAAATGTTTTAATATCATTTAAGTTTCTACTTTCACTCTCTGATTGTTCCTATTTAATTACCCATTGTTGACATTCTCACCACATATATTTTAAGAACCTTAAATTTCAAAAATATTCATTATATGCTATTGGAAAAAAAATAGTGCCATATACAAAGCAATTTAAAACGTTAAAATATTATGACAACCTAAATGTAACTACCTAATTTGTACTCTTACTAATAAAATATGCATCTTTTTGTTAATAAAAAAAAAGCCCAATAAAAAGGCCAATAGCCCAATAAAGAGGCCAATAGCCCAAAAAAAGAGGCAATGCCCAAAAAAGAGGCAAAGAAAAGAGGCAAAGGCCCAAGGATTCCTAGGATGTAAACAGCTCGACAACTGAAGTCAAAAGCTAAAAAGCTGAGGTATCCTAAAAAAAAAGAGATTGAGCCTTTTCAAAACAATTACATTAAGACAAAGACTTCGGTTAGGCCAGGAGAGGCGCGGTAGCTGGGCGGTAAAGCGCTCGGCTTCCGAACCGAGGGTCCCGGGTTCGAATCCTGGTGAAGACTGATATTTTCAACTTCGGAATTCTTGGGCGCCTCTGAGTCCACCCAGCTCTAATGGGTACCTGGGGAAAAGTAAAGGTGGTTGGTCTTTGTGCTGGCTACATGACACCCTCGTTAACAATAGGCCACAAAAAACAGGTGAACTTTACATCATCTGCCCTTTAGACCACAAGGTCTGAAAGGGGAACTAGTTAGGCCAGGTTCACATCTAACTTTGCATTCATTTGCACCTATCCATTAATCTTCCTTAACTGTGCTCTTGGAATTTAAGGATTGTCGTTTGCATTTTTTATAGAAGAGGGGGATTTAACTGCAAAAACCCCTGGTAAGGGGTTTTAAACTCAAAACCCCTTTGGCTGTGCTGGGGAAAGTGATAGTTTAGTATTAAAATCTCACCTAAAATAAACAAAATCAAAGCAAAAAATCAGTCACTAAATTCCGACCCCCACCCTGCGGGAGGGGGGAGATTTCATATGGGAGGGGGTTGAACATCAAAAAACCCACCCTGGCTACGCCCATGGTCAAATGACGCCTCACTTTCAAGGGAAGTTGATAACCGTCTGGCCAGGGCCAGTAGCGCTTTTGGACGCTTTTAGGCGAGAGTTTGGCGGAACAAATCACTCCGCCTGCCTACAAAAATCAATGTCTACCAGGCGGTAGTTCTCTCAATCCTTCTATATGACTCTGAAACATGGACACTATACAGAAAACAACTAAGATTTCTAGAGTGCTTCCACCGAAGATGGTCCGTTAGTTACGCTGGGTAGGGCACGTATCCCGTATGAGAGACGAACGTACGCCAAAGGCAGTCTTTTTTTTGGTGAGCTAAAAGTTGGTCGACGTAACAGAGGTGCCCCACGAAAACGCTTCAAAGACCAGCCTAGGTGTCAACTTTCCTTGGCTGACACAGAAGAGAGCACCTGGTTGCATGCGGCCTCAGAACGAGACAGCTGGAGGTCACTCACGAAGGCCGCGGGATACACATTTGAGACCAAAAGAAAATCTGCTGCCGAGGACAAACGCAGACGACGAAAAAAAAATCTAAATCGACCACCTGCAGACAATTGTTATGCTTGCCTTGGATGTGGCAAAATATGTAGGTCACAGCTTTGGCTGCGCAGCCACGGGAAATACTGCACTCCTCAATAATCTTCGGACTCGAAGACAAGCCTTAGTATTATCTATAATATAGATCTATGTACTTTTTTTTCAAAATGGCGCTGCACTGTGGCGACATGCAATTTGTGCTTTCAAATTGAATTCTAATATTGCTTTGAATAATGTATTTTTGATGTTCATTTGTTATTAGTTATGTGGATGAAGACTTCTGTCTTTAAAGGTGGGCTCCACAATGAGTTTTTACATTACATGTGTTACTAGATCTAGATTTGTTCAATTTTAGTTATTCTAATATAAATAAAAGAAGAAAATGGCGACCAAAGATGGCGGCCGATTTAGTCCTGGATCTATCCATTATGGTAGAGACCAACTCCTCAAACTTCGTTCAAATAGGAAGCCTCTTCACCATGTTATGCACATATAAATTGTCTGAACCCTCCCTCTGTTAGTACAAGGAAAGGAGGAGAAAAAGGACTACGGCAAAGACTGAGAAGAAGAGGTTTTCGCCCACCACTTCTTACGATTATTCTAGCTAACGTCCGCTCAATTAGAAACAAAGTGATATGCCCATGTACGCTACGACCACGTTTTTAGGGAAAGTTGTTTACTAGCTTTTACTGAGACATTGTTAGAGGAGGATGACTAACTGGGACCGTAGTGTATGTATTGTAGCCCTAAAACAATCTTAAGACCTTAAAAAAAAAGTTGACCAACTCTATGAAAGTATTATAATTTCATCGATCTAGGCCATTCGGGTCTGCCTTTGGGCCGCCTGCCGTTTTATGGTTATGGTTATTATGGTTTTGTATATTATTTTCTTGGTTTTCCTTGAAATTGTTTTGCTCTTAAGTAAATGATGGGTGCTATTAAAATGCTCTGTTGCCTCCTGCTATTCTTTAATTTATTTCTGTTAGTAGGTCATTTTTTAAATCAATTGCACTTCCTAGATATTTAAAAGTTTGGACGTTTTCAAATTCGTGGTTATTGATTTTGATATATTGTCCCTCTGTTTGCTTGTCTCTTGTCATTGCGATGTACTTGGTTTTACTGTCATTGACCTCAAGTATTGGTCGAGATGCTTCTTCTAGATGTGTGAAGGCTCTAGCAATGTCAGAGGTTTCTTTACCCAATAATACCATGTCATGTGCATAAGCAAGGTATTGTAGAGGTTGGCTGTATATCGTCCCTGTTGGTTGTCATGCAGTAATGTGTAATATATCTCTTTATCAATAATAGGCTATTAGTTTGTTATTAAGTTAACAGCAATGCCTGGTCGTGCAGTCAGCGCGCGCTGGACTGATTATTTCGTCAGTCCCGGTTTCATACCCTGCTCGCTTCCATCCCCCGTCGACCAGCGGGAGATTTGGATAAGGAAGTAAATTATCTTTAACTTTGAAGGAATATCCAAAACATGTAAAACATTTTACAGAAAAAAAACATTTTTTACAACGCCAAAAGAATCTTTGAAGCATTATTATTTTTGACAATCAAAACAAAATAACGTCTTGAATATTCCTAGCGAATAAGCGGATCCGACTCCGACGGGGGCCGCCTCTGAGTTTGTGTTGTCACATACACTCTCTTTGTAATCACTAAAGCGCTATTAATTCTATTGTTTCTATATGTTTTATTTTCTTTCTCTTCGAAATTGACGATATTAAAAAATCAACTAGGTTATCTCCCATTGAAAATATTTTTAAAGTCTTTATTCAGTGCTTAGACATCGCAAAAAATCTGGCCAGTGGTTGCCAGGGCTACCTAGAGACGTAAATACGCCAGCTAAATGCGGAAATTTCCCTCGCCATTGTTAGAGCTGCCCTCGGCATGATAGCAAGTGGGACCGAGAAAAGAGGAGCGGTGCGCCCTATATCGGTCAATGGCCGTACTGCCGGAACCCTCAGACAGGACTTGGGGTGAAGAGCTCCCGGTCCAAGCCTGTTCGTCGGGTAAAGCCTTTCCAACGATCAACGGGATAATGGCACCCTCGGCGCCGATTCCCTACTGCACTTTATTTAAGTTCTAAATTGAGAGTCAAAATATGTTTACTTACACACTTGTGCCTAATAAGGAACCACCTTCACTCGTCCAATGATGAACTTCATTCCATGTTATAGGTTTTACCTAAGCACATAACAAAATGAAATAATTAACAAAATGCTGGCAGCAGATGGCCTCTGTAAGATATATATTAGGGGTGCACTGGATAGTAGCTCAGGCTCCGGTCGAATATCAACCATTTTTCGCTAGCCGGCCATATCCGGCTCACTGCATGATAGTTGGCCGGATAGTGAAAAGTACACCTTGTACCTATTTAATATTATGCATAAAATGAACATTCCATTAAATTCTGTTATAATATGTGTTAACGTTTATGTGTGTGTGTATTTTTGCATTGTATTAAAATCTTGAAAAAGAAAACTCATTTTTTAATTCTATTAAATTATTATATAACGGAAAACCTTACAGTAGTAAAGTTTAAAATCACAAAAAAGAAATTGATCAATCTCACCGCATTTAGATTTAGCAACCAAATAAAAAAATAAGCTGGAGTGTTAAGAAACATGTGACCTCTGTAACTAGTTTACGGGTAAAATAGATCTACATGCTTGAATGACTTGCCAATGCGTTATTTTCTTGCCTGACCATTCAACATTATTGCGTAGGCCCTAGGAAAAAACGCGTGATGATCAATACCATAAACTATACACAATACACTAGGACTACATGTGTAGGCACAATACGGTTGCTAAAATCAATGAAATACATAACCTTTTTTTTTTTTGGTAGGGAGGGTGTGGAGTTTTATCTTCTAGAGCTGGTTTTCCTAATGCTCTTAGATTTATATAACTTAAGATGTAAACATACATGTCGATAATAGGCCTACAGACCACAATTTAATCTATGCTTCTGCACCATCTACGGTTGAAGCTAAAATTATGTGTACTTGATGCTGTTAATAAAATATTGTTTGCCGCAAATAAATTAATCTAAAAAACTAAATATTGACCTACAACGCTTCAGAGTCCCACTATTAACTAACAACCTCTATCAGTATTAAGCCCATAATCCAGCACCAGAAGCGGTCCGTGGCCTTTAAATTACAAGCTTGATGACCAGTTGATGGACTGAAATACATGAACGCATAATCCACCAGATTGCAATTTACTTTTGAGAGATTTACATTAATAACTAGTTAAATTAACATTTACACATTTACAAACACCTTTTACAGTTGGTGGCCTATTACATATACATACACACTCATGTTACACCGATTAGTTTGTGATAGGCCCATCTGTTAATAAATACTGTTAAACATCAATCAGTAACATAGTTTAAAACAATATAGTAAACAAAGGAAGGAATAGAAGCAGTCCAATGGAATATTCAGTAACACAAGTATTTTCAAGAAATGTAGGTATCCGGCTCCTGCCGAAAATCATAAGCTTTTCTTTTTTTTATTTTCATAAACGGGCCACATTTTAACGATCGATTTGATATACTTTTTCAGCCCGTGAATTAGCATATCTGTTACAATGAAATATCACGACCCGCTCTCTCTTTCCTTCTTTCTTCCTCTCTCTCTTTCTTTCGCTCTCTGGAACCTCCCCCCCCTCACCCCCATTTTTTAAAAAACCTATGTATTGTAATTTCTCCGACATAGACTTTTGACTTTATTTAGAAAGACCCACTCCATAACACCGAATACATTTCTTCATACTATCAATTTCAGGCATAGAGACAAAAAGTACACTTTCCAAACGTCCCGATTGAATGCCACATTCCCGTTCTCCTTTCTCCATTTATTTTGGTATTTTGTCTAAGAAATAAAAATAAATATCAATTTAGTTTTATTAATTAGAATTGTTTCTTTGACCCCTTTTGAATATAGCGAAATGACAATAAATCTAAATTTTTAATGCTATTAGAATTAGTTTTTTTTATTTAGTCAGCATCTAAAGGGATCTTCCGATTGATCACCATACACTTTTCAGATTTTGAATCTATGTAGAGCATCAATGCATAGTTTTAAACTTTTAACTTGCATCCTTAAATCATAAGAAAATGAATCTAAACATAGAATATTTTTTAATGCTATTAGAATTAGTTTTATTATATATTTATTTAGACCGCGTCAAAAAGAAAGCGGAAATGACGTAAGGCATATTTAAAATAAGTAGACTTAGAGTAAACAAAATAATTTACTATAAAAAAAAATCGCAATCTGTGTGATATTTTTAAAATGCTTTATATATACACTGTGGACTTTTAGGGAAATACCGAAAATAAAATACAAAGGTCTGATAGAAATCTTGCGGTTTTTCGCTCTTAGCGGTCGTCAGGTTGCGACACTGTCAAAATCAATTTTTAGCAAGGGTCTAGTCGGTAAAATGAACCTATATACGAATTTTGATGCGCATCCATTCGGCAGTTTAAGAAGTTGCTTTATCAATGAGTCAGTCAGAGGGGGGGGGGGGGGAGACGGACTTTAGTGACTGATTTTTTGCTTTGATTTTGTTTATTTTAGGTAAGATTTTAATACTAAACCATCACTTGCCCCAGCGCAGCCAACGGGGTTTTGATTTTAAAACCCCTACCAGGGGGTTTTGAGTTTAAAACCCCCTAACAGGGGGTTTTGAGTTTCAAACCTCTTACCAGGGGTTTTTGCAGTTAAATCCCCCTCTTTATAAAACAAAACAAAAAAATGCAAACGACAATCCTCAAATTCCAAGAGCACAATTAAGGAAGATTTTGATTTTTAAACCCCTCCAAAATTTACGATAACCCCCCCTCTTCAATATGAAAAAAAGGAAATTATGCACTCAAAATGTTATGAGCGTAGCCAAAGGGGTTTTGACTTTAAAACCCCCTACCAGGGGGTTTTGAGTTTCAAACCCCCAACCAGGGATTTTTGCAGTTAAATCCCCCTCTTCTATAAAACAAAACAAAAATGCAAACGACAATCCCCCAAATTTCAATAGCACAGTTAAGGAAGATTTTGATTTTGAAATTCCCTCCAAAATTTACGATAAACCCCCTCTTCAATATACAAAAAAAAATTATGCACTCAAAATGTTATGAGCGTAGCTAAATGGGTTTTGACTCAGTTTTAAGTTTAATAAACTAACCTCCAGTGGAGTTTGAAGCTAAAAAATACATCTTCAACACCAAAAAAAAGCAATTTACACACTCTAAAATCTATTAGCGTAGATAAAGGAGTTTTGAGTTTACCCCCCCCCCCCGGCCAGCGTGATTTGAAGCTAAAAAAATACATGTTCAATGTAAAAAAAAAAGCAAATTACGCACTCAAAATGCTATGAGCGTTGCCAAAAAGGGTTTTGAGTTTAAATCCCCCTTCAGAATGGTTTAATGCTAATAAATACCTCTTCAATATAAAAAAAAAGCAAATTACACACTGAAATTATTTGAGCGTAGCCGAGCCAATGAGGGGTTTTGAGTTTAAGATCCTCCCCTCCAGATGGTTTTGAGTTTAAAATCCCCCTACAGAGCTTTTTGAGGTGGAAAACCTCTATCTATTCTCAAGCAAACTACAGTTACCAAATTCTATGATCGTAGCTAAATGTTTTTTTTTTGTTTTTTTTTTAAACTAACTAAGTCCTGAGATTTTTAGTTTAAAACCCCCAAACAGATGATTTTGACGATAGAACTTCCCTTTTCGATATAAAATCTAAAGCAAACTACAGTCAGCTAATTTCAAGAGCGTATTCAAGAGAGGTTACACATTTCTACGAGTGGCGGGGCTCCATTAATAAAGTGCAATGAATAGTCATCTGCCGAAATTGAAAAAAACTAAATGTGGCTCAACAAAGATGGCTAAGACATATTTTTGGAGTTAGTTATAGAGATCGGGTCTAAATCAAGGAAATCCTATGCCGAACTGGAAGTCGACCCCTTAGTAAGATTGTGACAGAGCGTCGCATGAGGTTTGCGGGACATGTTTTCCGACAAAATGAATTACGCATAATAAGAGTTGCATTGACATCCTAGTACAACTTGGCGTCACACATTCATGGAGGTCCTCAGAGCAGGTGGGAAGAGGTTTCAGACATTACCAGTGACAGATTTTTGTGGAAACAGCTTGACTTTTTAATAGCAGCAAAAAGGACTATAGATACCTCAGAATATGCATTTTATTGGCATTCAATACCATAAATAGTGCTCTTGGCGGCGGGGCTCCGCCCCGCGCTGGTGGGAGCTCCTAGCGCTCCCCCAGACCCCCATTGCTAGCAATGGCTGGGAGTCAACAATTTTTCCACTAACTCCAGTAAGAACCTATTCTAGGGTACAATAAACGTGTTCCGAAAGAATGAAGGGTCAGAATGTAATAAAGATTATGTACATACACACATACATACATACAAATATTTTTTTACGCGGGGGGGGGGCGAAAAAGTGCCCCCCAACCCCCTCCCCCCCCCCCAAAAAAAAATCCTGGCTACGCCCATGATATATATACATATATTTGTTTCGTACTTTTCCTAGGGTGAGTCCTTCCCAACTGTTGTAAATGAAATGTGGTTGATAACCTTTACTAATACAAACACTGACGAATCCCCGAGCAACAGCATTCATTCCACAAGCAGGTTGTCCGACGTGAATCATAGCCAGTCGATAGAATTTCTGAAACATTCAAATGTGAATTTAATATGCTTAGTAATAAACATTTGTGGAAAATAAAATTCTTTTTTTATATTTTGTACGTAAAAAATGCTTTGTATACACTAATTCAATTTCTTTGATTCCGATGAGTGCAGTGTACATGATAAAGCAAGCCAGTATCGACCTGCATATTTTTCTCGCGCATCTCATGCAGACAAAGCCGTTATAAATTAATATTTAAAATATTCAAACCATGATCTTGCTTTGATACTTTAAACTATTACAATTTTAAAGAATCATTTTTAACTTGAAAACAAACTGAACAACCTTGTGTCGATAATGATACTTCTAGAACTTAGGCAAGAAAAATAAATGCAGTTTAAAAGTCATAGGAGCGAATTCAGATACTCATTCGGCATTGTTACAAAGCTTATATCAGCTCACTCTGTCTGGTTACATTTTTAACACATTTTTTTTCTCCCAAACCCATCATCAGATGAAGTTGAAACTTTAGACAATTTTTTTTTATACCAAACAAAACATGAATCATAAAAAATTAATACGTCAGTATAAAGAGATAGCTAGATTTGTTTTTTGTCCCCTTAGATAATTGTATGTTTCTAGAATAAAGTTGAGAATTTCTGCAATTATGAATTGATTAAATAATAAACCAATAATTTGTAACTGGTTATATATATATATATATATATATATATATATATATATATATATATATATATATATATATATATATATATATATATATATAGTAAATGTGATGTTCTTCCCTTTGTATAAGCTTTTTTTTTTTTATTTATATTTTTTTTTTAGTTGGCTTGTTTTTAACTTCAAAACAAACTGATTTGATTTCGATTTTGGCATCACATCTTCTATTGTGCAGTTTACGTATTCAAGAATTCTTTACTGTAAACTATAAATTCAGACAGGATGTTAAAAAGCTATAAAAGTAACAATTTAAGTATTAAAATCAGTTCATTTATAGTTAATGTATTTAAAAAATCAAAGTTTAGTCTATAAAGTCATAAAAATCTGTTGTAATGTTACTAGAATTATTGTTTATAGTCTGTGTCTGTCTGTGGCATTTTACTTCTCGAGAGACGATCTTTTCCCTTTGCAACTTCTTGTGTGACTAAAGAGGCCAATCCTTGATACACAGCTGCGATCGCAGGTTGGGCATATATAATCACCAGGCGCCGTTGCATTTTCACCCTTCTTCCTGCTTCTGTTGTGTATGACATCTGCAATCTTTGACCCTTCCTTTATGCTCTCTCTCCATGAGGATCTGTCCAGTGCTAGCTCTTCTCAGTTGCCAGTGTCGATTGTTTATAGTAAGTTATATTTATCTACGCTATATTTCTACATTATTTTAATCGAACAAAGAACTCATGATTTTTCGCCGGATGAATATAGCTGAATAGATCACAGAATCTAGATCTAGTCTACCTAAATCTAGATTCTACATCTGATTGATAACATATAGCTATAACACCACGCCGAGTATCTATCACGAATTATCTTAAAATTATTATACTTAGAACTAGATGTTGATGATTAATCATTTCAAAATTGTTTTCTAATTGTTCTAAATCTAGGTTCCATTTTGACTGACATACGGTGCAAATTGACAGATCGGGACACTGTAAAGATATAGTTCCTTAGTTTTAAACTAAGGCGAATGCTAGAATTACAAACAAACAAAAAATCAAACATTTTACTACATAGTTTTGTTTCCAAATGGAAAAAAATAATTAATTAATAGTTTTTCGATTATAACCTTAGATTTATTTTATTTGAAGTAATGTGCGAATCCATCAATGAAGCCAGAATTATCAAAAACTTTTAAAAAGTTGTTTAAAAAGCTTCTTGATGTCAACTCCATAATTTAAAAGAACCAGAAAGTGTAGTCAATATTATTGTTTCTTTGTAGTGCAAAAAGTTATTACATTTTTATAAAAATTAAAAGAATGCTGTCCTTTGCCTTTGATAGAATTTCTTTCACTGACAGGCCTGTCCATTCTTTGATGTTGTCTTCCCATCGCTTTCTCTGACTTCATCTTCTTCCTGGTACTGTTCCTTGAACGAAGCTGTTTGCGAGTTCTGAAGACCTTGTGCTGAGGCCAGTTTGAGTTTACGTTTTTTGACAGTGGGTTTTGATTGCTGTATTAATCCTGTTTCTAATGTCTTTATTTGTGATGCGGTCTTTATAACTGACTTCAAGGATTTAACTATATCTTCATAACTATCAGTTCATTGAATGCATATGAATATTATTTGAATCCTATACTCTTAAGCGAGCAATTCTTGTATATATATTTATATTCCTATACTCTTAAGCGAGCAATTCTTGTATATATATTTATATTCCTATACTCTTAAGCAAGCAATTCTTGTATATATATTTGTATATATATATAAATTTTATTTCGAAAACGATTTTCTTTAAAATTTCAAGATATGTGCATATTAGTTAGAAAAAAATTCTCAACTCATTGGCCACATCGGGAAAACTCGAGGTCGACCGTTATATCGGTTTCAAAATATCTCATGATCGAAAAATTAAATTTGGCTAGAATGTTTTATGAATGAAAATTTCCCATGACGTGAAACGGGAAAAACGCTGCTTACGTCACTAGGCTTACACTATAACGTAGAGATTTTGCATCACTTGATAATTCTTACTAAAGTCATAATAATAAGCTGTGACCTACATATTTTGCCACATCCAGGGCAAGCATAACCATTGTAAGCAGGTGGTCGATTTAAATTTTCTTTTCGCCGTCTGCTTTTGTCCTCGGCAGCAGATTTTCTTTTGGTCTCAAAAGTGTATCCCGCGGCCTTAAAGAGTGACCTCCAGCTGTCTCGTTCGGAGGCCGCATACAACCAGGTGCTCTCTTCTATGTCAGCCAAGGAAAATTGACGCCTAAGCAGGTCTTTGAAGAATTTCCGTGGAGCGCCTCTGTTACGTCGACCAACTTTTAGCTCACCAAAAAAGACTGCCTTTGGCATACGTTCGTCTCCCATACGGGATACGTGCCCTACCCAGTGCAACTTTCGGACCATAAGAAGTCCCTCTATACTGTCCATACCGGCGTTGGGAAGGACATTGCTGTTTGTAGTGCGGTCCTGCCACCGTATGTTCATGATGGAGCGCAAGCATCTTTGGTGAAAGCACTCAAGAAGTTGTAGTTGTTTTCTGTAAAAGTGTCCATGTCTCAGAGCCATAATGATTATATTAATTGCAATATTAAATGTCAGAAAGTAACCATTTTAGAAGTTATACTGCTAAGACTTTCTTCCAAGCCTATAATAGCCCAATAGTTTTACACGAAAGAAGCAATGTAAAACGTTAAGACGTGAGCTGTGGTTTTCTATAGGCCTACTGTTGGGGGGACTTTATATTCTAATCGCCATATACATTACATTGAGAACTGACAGAACGAAAAAGCAACTCTTCGTTCATTTTCGTAATTACAACAATATTCCCAAAATGACTTCGGGTATATATCCTTCCTTAACAAAATATTCATTCGAGCGAGGCTCAGTCACCTGATATTAAATATATATACATACATACATACAAGAATTGTTTGCTTAAGAGTATAGGATTTAACGATAATGAAACATTTTCAAACCTATATAACGCTTAGTTTCGATTTTTCTCAATGCCAATAAGCTGAGAATAGCTTTTCTCATTTATATAAATAGCTGCAAATTTTAATTAAAATAGTTAGAGCCGTCTTCAAAATAAAATTTTAAATATACAATAGGGGTGCCCCGGATAGGATTTGGCCAGATAGTAAAATAAGATATCCGGCTGGAGCCGAATACCGTACTTACATGTCTAGTAAATAGCTATATACGGAACATTTTGCACAACTTATTAATAGCATTCCAATGTTATATTTTTATTTTACATTTTTTTTACCTTTTTGTTTTAAACTCTATCACTACATTTAAGTTGATCAGCATTTATTGACAGGTATTACAAACTAATCTTTGTAACTTGTTTGTCGAGGTAGAATATAAACTATTAGAATATATACATGTTATATTGTAATTATTTAAATCCATGTAAAGTGCAATCTGGGTTGTATAGTGGGTTGGTGTATTTGTTACATTTTCATACCATAAACTGGTTATCGGGAACGTGTTTTGATTTTGGTCTGCGATCGAGTTCGACACAACGAGCCTAGTGTGTGAAGTCAGTCCTGAATTGTTGAACCCAGTGCAAGTCCGGAACGAGACGGAGAGGCCAGTGCAAGAGTTGATACGGCGGTACGGTGTTATCGGAAAGATATTTGTACAGTGTACGTTTTGCCAATTGTACAGTATTGGCTCAGATTTATTCAACTATTAAAGTGTTACGTTATTTTGGAGCCCTGAGTTCTCAAGTTCTTTAAGTTGGTGGTGTATGGTGCAGTTTGCAGAGAGCCTGCTTAGTGAGATTCGTAACAGTATATATATATTTAGGCATATATGCAATGTTTTATTTAAAAAAATGAATTTAGGTCGATTAGTTATTTTAATAGCTCCATTCATACTATTTTTACATTCACATTCGCTTTAGTTATAAAATTATTATTTTGTTTAATTGTTTCTAATAAACTATATCAGTGATACGCAAATTAAGACCCGCGGGTACTATATGGCTAAATATTTATATATAGGGCTGTGAGCCCGGAATGTTCTGCTGCACACTGGGCAGGTTATTCCAGCTGGAGCAAGTGTTTTTGGCTTTGCTTTTTTTTTTTCTGACGCCTTTGTTTTGCCAGCGCTGTTCTGCAATTTGTTCGCCAGATTTCACAGCGCGACGCCATGATACTCCTAGGAGGCTGGGTCAACGCTGAAGGCTTTCAGAGAAGCTTTGAAGTCCTTCGAGGGTGGGCCTGCAATGCATTCACACAATCCTGATGCAGTCCCAGCTGCGATGGGCAGGCCACATCTGCAGAATGGAAGACCGCCTCATCCCTAAACGACTCCTGTATGGCCAATTATGGGATGGACAGCGATCACAAGGTGGACAAAGAAAACGCTACAGGGACTTCCCCTTTATAAGTGCTAAGAATTACACAACTGAGGTATTTAAAAAAGTCCACGGAAAACTCAAACAATAAAAATTTTAATAAGCCAATAAAAATCTGTTGTAAATATGTATATATTTATAAGTACTTTGTCCCAAATAGTATAGAAGAAAGAAAGCTATCTAGTAAGGCAAATATATATGTACCGTATTTGTGCAAACAGTTTTAGATTTTTTATCAAAATGTTTTTTCACAATGTATTGCTAAGTTAAGTTAGTTCTGTCATACTAAGTACTACATTTACAAAAGAAGGGGTTATTATTTTAAAGAGAAAAAATTTATATAATATGCATTTAAGTAGAACATAGTTTAAAACAACATTCACTAAATAGTTTTCATATTATCGTGTAAACTGTAAGTTAACACATGGAAGTACAACGCTCAACTAAAGAATTTTTTTATTTTTTTTTACAGAAATATTGTTTCTTTGTTGTTGTTGTTGTTTTTTCTTGAGGCTTTGAATAAGAGATTGACCCTTTACAAAACAATTAGATCAATTAGATAATCATTATATGACATCAGTTAGGCCAGGTTCACATCGAACTTCATCTTCACTTTCACCTATCCCTTGGTCTGCTGGACAGTTGGGACACCACACAAGATCTGTCAAACTTCATTCTCCATTTTTCTCTGTCATTTGCCTTTGATAAAATTTCATTTTGATATTGTTTCTGAAAATATTGAAACCTGCCTTTTTTACTTGACTGGGTTGAACACTTCGGGGGCCGATTTTGAGTTTGTGTATCCACACAAACTGCCTTTGCAACCTTGTTTTTATTGCATACGAAATGCTAAAGTGGTCAAGGGGTTAATATGTCACGAATAGTAAAACAACTTCTTTGCACTAATTTATTTTTAGATTGAATATTTGCAGCACAAGGTCATAGATGTATGTTGTTGATGGAATTTTCGTCAGCTTTAAAATAACATAGAAGGAGTGGTTAATTGATTCCGGCGAGAGAGGAGATTGGGTGGTTCCAGAAAAGGGTGGAAATATGTAGATCGAAAAAGGTATATAAGGACGGTGATATTCAGTTTCGAGGAGAAATATGCGACTATTATTATAAATATATTTAAATTAAATTGTATTGTACATTTATGAAGTGTGTATATTATCATAGTGATTCCAAGGTCTTGAATAAAGTTTTTGTATTTATTTTTAAAAGGACTTCAGTTTTGAGTTATACTTTAGGGTAATATCTCCGTCAGCATAATATTGTTTGAGAGTTCTGAAATTGTTCAAAGAGAGAAGGCTATACGAAATTAAAACATCATAATCGCATTGTTTGATCAACAAATCTCATCGTAATAGAAATCAAAACAAGTCGTGAGATATGGCACTTAATCGAATCGTCTTAACATCTTAATATTGACAATGAAACACCTTCAGTGTTAATCATACTAGTAAAATATATTCCACTTATGTATCTTATCTTATCTTATATAATACAGACGTTACTTCAAAAAAGAAGATGATTACGTCCTACGCGTCATGCATTTAGTCATGCATATTAACCAATGACTTAAATTCTGCCAAGTCACTGGTTTTTCTGGCTAGCTCAGGCAACCCATTCCATGTTCTAATAGCACTAGGGAAGAAGGAGTATTTGTACAAATTTGTCCTAGCATATGGGACGAGGAATGTGCCTTTATTTTTGTGTCTTTCAGAGTATTTTATTAAATTTTGTTTTTGTATTTGAAGATTATGGTTCAGTGATTTATGTATAATTGCTACTTTACTTTTGAGTCTTCTGTCCTGAAGGCTTTCTAAATTTAGTGATTTTACTAATGATGTTACCCTAGTCAAATGTGAATATTCGTTTGTTATGAATCTCACTGCTCTATTTTGTGTTTGTTCCAGTTTCTTAATGTTTTCTTGAGTTGAGGGGTCCCACACGATGGATGCATATTCTATTATTGGCCTAACCAAGGTTAAATAACATTTTAGTTTAATGTTCTTATTTGATTTATAGAAATTTCTTTTAATAAACCCTAATGCTTTGTTGGATTTTTTTTATAGTTTCATCAATATGTTGATTCCATGACAGTTTCTCATTTATTATAACACCTAGGTATTTTGAGTTTTTAGTCTGTGTTACTGGTTTGCCATGAATAAGATAAGTGGAATTAATTTGTTTAATTTTTTTTGTTACTCTTAACAACTGACATTTTTCTGGGTGGAAAGACATGCTCCAATTTGATTCCCATTTCTCTAATTCATCTAATTCTCTTTGTAAAATATCTGTGTCTTGTATTGTTTTTATTGTTCTATATATTATGCAATCGTCTGCAAATAATCTGACTTTTGTTCCTGAACTAATGCAATTTGGTAAATCATTTATGTAAATTAAAAATAGTAGTGGACCCAAGACTGTTCCTTGAGGTACACCTGAGTTTACTGTTATTGGTGTTGATTTAGAGCCATTTATTATTACAGTTTGTTCTCTCCCTATCAGAAAATCTTTAATCCACTGATGCAGTGGACCATTAATGCCGAAATATTTTAATTTTTTAAGCAAACTTTGGTGGTGAACTTTGTCAAAAGCATAGTAAACTATAAATCTATAATTCAATAGAAAAGAAATTATCTTTATCAACAGATTCTCCTTGCACAGTCTCAAGCAAGTCTTGCTCTTCACCTTATATTTTTTTTCAATTTTTTTTTTCAAAATTGCATTTCTAAATTAAGAAATTACTGTCAAACTTTTTAACCTACATTTACAAAAAAAAGCGTATTTTATTGCTTAAAAGTGAAAAATTCTATTTAGTATACATATAAGTGGAATATACTTTAAAACAACAATTAATAAGTAGTGTTTTATATACACGTGAATAACAGTGTGGCACTACATTAACATTGTAACGTAGTTTTATACTTAAGAGTCTTGCATTCGAGTAAACCTACTTTTTATAGCATCAGATATGCATAATTAGAACTAGATCTACATTTACTACATTTTAGTGTAGATCTATAATGTAGATCTCTCCCCCCCCCCCCAACAGAGAGATAAAGATGATTCTAGATATTGCAGATGATGCTATGCTTGTATAACTAATGGAAACAAAAAGATATCATGAGGAACCTTGCCATGGCCATGAAGTTTTTCTTGAACATCGTCCGCGTCAATCTCACCGGGAAATGGAAACTCCATTAAGTATCATAAGAGGAACAATTTTACCTCACCGGAAGAGTATAATGGTAATCACTTGGATGTATTAGGTATATTTGAAATAGAACAATGATCACTTTATTACTTTATTGTTAGGTCACGCTCATTCATTTAAAGACTCAAACATGATATACAATGTGGCCTTCATTGTTTTGGCAAGATGATTTTACGAATTACTAAAACAGCATAGATGCCTTTTATTACAATACCTATATTCAAGTCAGAACTTCGTGGAACCTGGGTCTACATTTAAATTATTCAAAATTTTAAAGTAAATCTAATGCAGATTACATCTAGATTCTAAATATAGAAGTAGATGCAGACTAGATCTTAACAGTTCTAAATCAGAACTTTCGGTCTAGTGTTAGATCTAGATGTCCCTATAATAAACAAACCATTAAATAATCGCACATGTATGCTTTGTCCGCTGACGGTGTCACGGGTTCGTCGATACCCAATTGAATGAAATATTTTTTACATTATTATTTTTTAAATTATTTTATTATATTTAATAATGGTTTAACTTTGTTTAATAATGGAGGTGATGGAGTCTTCTTAAAAAATATACTTTTTAATGTTTTTCTTGTATCATTCAAACAAACAGAAACAACAAATTAAAACTCCCAAGCAAACCAAAGCATAAAATTGTGCTGAACAAACACATTTTCATTTGTTTCAATCTTCCTATGGAGGGAGAACGTTTTATTTTAGGACTGAAAATTATTTTTGTGTTTCTGAGATTGGAAATTTTAAAGTTATTTTTACTATTATTGCGTCAGTACCAAGGATGAAAATGAAACTATATAGTTTTATATAGTATTAAACATTTTGTGTCTTTAAACCTGGGTGATCACATCATTTAGTTTTCACCTCAAAGAAAATATAACACAAAATGTCTCCACAACAGATGAGAGAATCTATGGTAAGACTTACTTTTCTAGAAGAACCCACCAGACTGGGATGTGGAATAACTTTCACTTGTTTTTCATAAATAATTAAGTTTTTTACTATTGGCCTGTAAAGGATAAAAAGTAAATGCTAAATGAGAGAATCACTGGACATTATAATGTACAAAGTTATTTTTGATGAACGATTTTTAACAGTTAAGTAATTTTTTTACCATTTCAACTCAACGTATTTCGATTATAATTGTACACACACTGTAGATGAAAGACACCAACACAACAGGAATATCTATTCTCCATGTCAAAACATTTACATGCCAGGCAGCCGATATCATTGTATTTGTATGGATAAATATTTGATATTTTTTTGGGTTTTGGCACATCGGCACAATTTAGGCCATGTCATGCCCATCTTCCTTCAAGGGTTACTTCCCCTTTATTATTCATTGCTAAGTTATTAAAAATAAAGTCTATACGTAACTCAAATAGTAAAAATGTATATAATTTAATGAAATATCTGTTGTAAATATGTATATTAGCTAAAGTACTATCTGTAAAAGTGTTTATAACAGACATATATGTGCTGCACTGGGATGGGGTTGAGCTGGTCGAGATGGATACAGTGAAAGGTCTCTTTTCTATACACAAAAGAAAGAAATATATATATTATGTATTGTTTTTCAGCCCTGTACTAATTCTCAAGCTGAGCTTGGAGCTGAATTTAGTTTTTTTCATTTCCCTCTCTTCCACCAATTATAATAATAATAAAAATAAATGAACACAAATTTACAATGTTCAAACACATGTACACCTACAAATTTTAAAAAATATGGGGATGTCAATAGCCATTCTTAACTAGAACATTTGACATCTTCCACAATGTCCAGCTCAACAAGATTGCCATGTAAATAAAACAATAAATTGAACATCGAATGCAAGGAAACGAGAAATATTGTGGTAAATAAAAAAGATCTAAAACGAAAGGAGGTAGAAATAGAGGATGTATTTATTTACAGTTATAAAATACACAGTGGAGATTTCAACAACCTATCTATCGATAGGTTGGGGCCCCGCATTCTAAGATTATATTGACACTTTCAGCTTCGAAAACCAGATCAGTTCCTATAAACTTACTCAATACTAATTACCATGCAAGCTCTTAACATGATATTTTTGGTTTCGAAATACCACGTTCGGTTTCGGTAAAGACAGCATTTTCGCAGAATTTAGTGAGTGAAAAAAGACAAAGTTAAAACGAAATCAACAAATATTTCTTTTTAATATGTAAGATTTTTTTTTAACTGACCAGCCTAAGTAATAAAGAAAATATTCTTCATTTCTAAAACATGTACAACTGTGTCTTAGTTTTTATATGACTCAAGTTAAAGCTTGTCTAAGTATAAATATATCTAGATTCTCTAATATTGCTAATGATTTGAGCAGTTATATAAATCTCATTTTAACCAAAAGCCAAAGTTTCCACTCTGGCGTTTTTTTTCCTGCCAGCTTTGTTCTCTTTTCCTCAGCAACCTGTGCGCCAGTTTTCACAGCGCGACGCCATGAGGCTCTGTCATGTGCCTCTGTCTCCCTGGTGCCTGGGTCTATGCTGAACGCCTTCAGAGAAGCTTTGAGGGTGTCCCTGAAGCGCTTTCTTTGACCACCTTGCGAGCGCTTCCTTCGCGTAGTTGGCCATAAAAGAGTCGTTTAGGGATGCGGTGGTCTTTTATTCTGCAGACGTGTTCTGCCCATCGCAGCTGGGACTGCATCAGGATTGTGTGGATGCTTTGCAGACATGCTCTTCGAAGGACTTCAGAATCTGGTTTTTTGTCTAGCAATTTGACATTCAGTATTTTTCTCAGACATGTCATGTGGAAGTGGTTCAGTTTCTTTGCTGTTTGCAGTACACTGTCCAGACCTGTCTAAATGCAATTCTCACACATTGACGTTTTTTGGTGCCATACAGAAAATCTATAAAGGTTTTTATATTTGTAATCAATAGTAGATCAAGGACTTATCTCAGTAGCAAGAGACCGTGGAGAAAGGCGTGTTTTTACACACACACACATATATATATATATATATATATATATATGTATATATATATATACTAGACATATTTTACCCGCGACCCGCTGGTCATTATTTGCGTATTACTGTCGATATAGTCACTGAGAGTGTCTTTAAATCATTTAAACGAAATAATAATGTAATAAATAAAGCGAATGTGTTAATTTTAAAAATAGTATGAATGAAGCCATCAAATTAAAATAGCTAATCTACTTAAATCCATTTTTTTTAAATTAAAACATTTGCTTGTAGGCCTACATATATATAATTGATTAACATTTGAAATGAATAGACTTAATTTTGTATGTTCATGTGTTAAAGTATAAATTAGATCTTGAGGTAGACATAGATCTAGATCTAGACTAATCTAGAGTTAAAATTGGCTTTTTAAAGAGTTCATTCTGTGCTGCGTGAAGGCTTTGCTCTGCGCATGCGGGACCTTTTTTTCATGAATGAATATAGGCCTATCTCAACACGGCTACGCAGCTTTAGCGAACAGCGAATGAATGTATTAAAAATGCTTTAGAAAAACAAATTTGAATGTTAATTTGATTAAAATATGAAATGAATGGAATATAATTAGTAATGTCTAATGAAAGAATGTGCATCGGGATATCTAAATTCGCTGATATAAATAACGAATTAATGTAAAAATGCTTTTGAAACACAAATTTGAAGGTTAATTTTATTAAATAATGAAATCAATAAACTATATTTTGTATTTTCATGTGTCAAAAAAAACACTTGAAGTGCAAAGTTAAGTTCTTAAAATTAGATCTAAATCCTTTCGATCTTTTGTCATGTCAACATTGTAAACACGGCCTAGATCCATAAAATACTATAGCTATAATAGAGTTGGTCTTTTTTTTTTTGAGGGTCTCAAGTTTGTTTTAGGGCCACAATACATGCACTACGGTCTAAGTTGGTACCCAAGGAACATTTCTGCCAAGTTTAATCAAGATTGGTCAAGCGCTTTTTATTTCTATACCGGGACATACATACATACATACATACGCCAAACATTCTACTTTATATATTAGACTAGCCTGACATTACCCGCGGCCTGCGGGTCTAAGTTTGTGTTTACTAATCTAGTGGATTGGATTAAGATGTATGTTAAACTTAGCTAATGATCCTTTCAAGTTTTTTTCTCTTTCGCTACGAAAATTAAATTAGTTTTGCGAAAATGGGTTTACCCGAAGCTGATACATACATATCTATTAAAAACGAAAAGAGCGATAGATTAATAGTACAATTAAAACGGGTTTACCCGATTGGTTAAATGAATGGGATTATAAACAAAACAATTAAAAGAAATAATTTTCAGTACGCGATTCATGAATGAATATAAGCCTATCTCAACACGGCTTCGCAGCTTTCGTAAACGAATGTATTAAAAATGCTTTAGAAAACCAAATTTGAATGTTAATTTGATCAAAATATGAGATGAATGGACGATAAATAGTATGTTCATCTACTAAAGTATAAAACTATCTGTGCGAAGAGAAGTTTTATCATCTTAGAGTTTTAGATCTAGGAATGGAAAGATGTGTAATCATTTGGTAATGCCTAATGAAAGAATGTGCATCGGGATATCTAAATTCGCAGATATAAATAATGAATTAATGTAAAAATGCTTTTGAAACACAAATTTGAAGGTTTATTTTATTTAATAATGAAATCAATAAACTATATTTTGTATTTTCATGTGTCAAAAAAAAAAAAAACAAGTGCAGAATTTAGTTCTTAAAATTAAATCTAGATCTAAATCCTTTCGATCTTTCCTAATGTCAACATTTTAGAATTGGCCTAGATCCATAAAATACTATAGCTGTAATAGAGTGGGTCTTTTTTTTTTTTGAGGGTCTTAAGTTTGTTTTAGGGCCACAATATATGCACTACGGTCCAAGGAACATTTCTGCCAAGTTTTATCAAGATTGGTCAAGCGCTTTTTTATTTCTATACCGGGACCTACATACATACATACAAACATACATAAATACATACATACATACGCCAAACATTCTACTTTATATATTAGGATAACAATAATAAAACAACATAGAAGATATGATACACACAATCCTTGAATAATCAGTTATTTTATGAAATTTTATAAAAAATGTTGACAATGGTTCTAAGTTCTTGACTGGTACAAATCTCAATTACTAAGAATAAATATATAGTGGCTCTAGCAATAACTTTCTAAGGTGACTATATTCAATGACTTAGTGCTCCTTACTGACTGTTATCAAGTAACTTAGCTCAAAGTTAAAAGTTAAAGGTGTTCCCCTTAAGAAACCATGAATAATGAATTCCACTCATAATATCAACATTTGCGATTTACTGTATGGAACCAACTTTGAGGTGGTAACAGGATAATTAAAACAGTCTTAGTCTCAGTGAAGGTGAATAAAGTTAAATGCGAACCTGGCCTATCTGATGTTATTGAATGATTATCTAATTATAAAATGTTTCGTAAAGAGCCAATCTCTCATTCAGAGCTTCAACAAATGTCTTCCCTTATATAAACATATTTGTCCATTTAGTTAGATGTGGGTGTCTCTACTATTGCAGTACAGTGAACGTGTTTAATGTGAAACATTACTTATTAATTGTTCATTTAAATTATATTCCATTTATATGCATACTAAATAGATTTTTTTCTCTATAAAAAAAAAAGTAGATTTTTTGGTGTAAATGTAGGTAATTAGTATGACAGAAATTACTTAACTAAGTAATACAATTTTAAAAAAAACGGTTGCATTAATGTGTTGAAATTATGGTAAATAGTTATTCCCCTTACTAAATAGTCTCCCGTGTTGTTGTTTTTTAATATTATAAGTGAATAATTGTAAAAATGGTGTATTTTTATGGAAAAAAACTGCTTGCATATTTGATTTTAACAATTAAATTTTTCGCTTTCAGAAAAGTAGTAGTGGATAAGTGTCTCTATTATCGCTCCTTATCTTTTTACTCATCTTGTAGAGGGACAAGCTTGGCTCATAGAGGCGTACCGTCTGCAGCGTAAGGTGGGGAGGGTATGCTCTAGGGAGTCGGTAGTAGATATTGGGCAGTGAACAGCTGGGGGCCGGAGACTGAGCAGTCGATATTGAGCAGTAGGCGCTGAACTCTGGGCAATAGTCTCTGGGCAGTGGACCGGAGGCAATTGGTAGTGGACACTGTGCTTTAAGCCGTTTTTAGTAGGCACTAAAAAGACATATTCTCGCTGACCGGGAGGGGGGGTCGGGCGTTGTTGGCTCAGGTTTTGTGATGCTGTAGATCTATCGGATGACGTGCAGATCTAGTAAAGGTAGAAGCTGCAGGTCTTATGTAGGCAGTTTTGCACTACACATAACAACCAGGCTGAGAAGAAAGAAGCACTTGAAACTTTCTCATGGCAATACATTGGAACTTTCATATGCCATGCAATCATTAGATTGTGCATGTGAGGCTTAGAGCTCACTCAGTTAAAAAAAACACATTAAGAAATACGAAAAGGGGGGGGGTATATGTTATATAATATATAGCTTGACCGATGCTTATCAAAGAAAAGCCATGATCCTTGGGAATCTAGCATATTATATATCAGAATGAAAGGGAAATAAACAGTATAACATGAAGTATTTAGAAACTTCATCCAAGTAAACGAAAGGTTTAACCTTGGGAAAAAAATACAGTAATAAAACCAACATAAAGGTAGAGAGATACATATATCTCTAGTGGATAACGTTATAGAAATCCTTTACGATCAAAGGGGCAAACGTGTAGAAATAAAAAAGGGGAGGGGATTCATAAATCAAACCTTTTATTCGCTACACAGTGAGATGGTAGATATAAGTATAACGTTCTATACGTTGACAATCTCTACAGTAGATCTAGATTACAATCATCTCAAAGCTTGGTTGAAGAAAATAATTAAACGTAAGACTAAATGGTGGGGAAAAGGTTGTCTCTCAATCAGAACGTTTCATAACAAAACACAAATATATTTCACTCTAAAGGTAACTAGAATTCACGGGTCACGAGTCTTTGTTTTCATTGGAGCCGCTCAATTGAAAGACGAAAAAAAAAAGCTTTTAGTTGTGCTTATAATAATACTTGTTTATAGTAATTATTGTTAATAATAATGACAGACCTGCCTCTTAACTGTACAACTTCATCAAACTTTCTCTCGGCCATTAGTTCAGCCACTCGTCTTGTCTAATGGAAAGAAACATATTTATTATTGACATTAGAAGTCACTGTATTGATCTGCTTGTCCAACTCAAATGAATTCAAAGATTTGCTTTTTGGCACATCGGCACATTTTTACGCATTTCGCAGCATCTACGCCTTCCATTTCAATTAGCCCACATTTTCTATTTAACCATAAACCAAAATTTGAATTCTATAGCTCGACAACTTTTCATTATTCTATCGAGCTGAAATTTCGCACATAAACTAGTGCTGCGTGACATCAAATTTTATTAAAAAATATAATTAGCTTGTATATAAAGAATTAAATTCAAAAGAAAAATATTGAATTAAAGTAAATGAATGAATGAACTTACCCTTTGTACTGCCTTAAGTAATGGCACTCGAACAATATCACTGCCATCTAAGCATATGACACAGGAAGGTGTAGTGGGAGCTGCATCCATTAGAGCCAGGACAGCCTCAGCTCCCATCCTTGATCCCTTCAATCAAGAAAACATGGTTCTCTTAGTCAATACAATATCAAGAAATACACATAGCTGTACGTGGAGGTTCATTTTTAGTTATAATAATAATAATAATAATAATTTTATTATATAAAGCGCTGTTAACAAACAAAATGTAGGCTCAATGTGCTGTGATAACATTACAAACATAAACACGAGAGCTAAAATGAAAGGTAGGTCCTAATGTTCTTCTTAAATGTAGTGTAGCATGTTGTCTGTCTGAGATCAGTGGGGAGTGACTTCCAAACCTTTGGTCCCTGCACAGAAAAGGACCACAGACCGTAGCTTTTGAGGGAGAGACGTGGCACCACTAGAAGCGTCCATTGAGCGCAGGGCTATTTGAGGGACATATAGAGTTAACAATTCGATAAGGTACAAGAGTATTTCTTTATTACAGATACACTGTTGACAAAGTGTAGCCACCTTGAAGTCGATTCTAGCTTTCACAGGAAACTAATGGAGCATGCGCAAAAGAGTAGTAGCAGAATCTCGCCTTGTTTTTCTTAGGACTATGGACTATTCGTGCGGCGTTGCTCTGAATTGGCGATTTTGTCATCGGGTATACCTGTTAGCACAGCGTTGCAGTAGTCGAGGCGGGAGAGTATAAATGCCACAGCTAGCTTTTTGTTGACTCTGTTGTTAAATATGGTCGGATACTTACTTTGCACTTAAATGACCCCATTGTGTCTTTCTAGTTTAAAAGTATAATATTGTAAAAAAAACAAAACAACATCGTACTTTTTCTAAACAGAAATAAAACATTAAAAAAAAAATAATTTACCAATAATCTGTCAAACGCCGAAGCATTACCGCCTCTCTGCACGTGACCTAATACAGTCACCCGGACATCCATTTTCATCTGGTCGCTTAATACCTATAATTTTACGATTAATACTAATATTAACTAAATGATAACAATATGTAAAATTGTATAAAAATAATTCATCCTGAAGATAGCCACTACTCCAGACTATAATTATTTCAGTTCAAGTAGATTAGGTTGAAATATTTAAAAAATAATTGATAATGTGGAATAGATTGGTAAAAAAAAATCCAAACTATTCCCAATAATATTTTCTTGTTGGTACAATGTAACTAGGCTTCTACATAAAAAGGTTACAAAGACAGTTTGTGTGGATACACAAACTCAAAATCGGCCCCCGAAGTGGTCCACTCAGGCATGCCAAAAGGCAGGTTTCAATATTTTCAGAAAGAATATCAGAATGAAATTCTATCAAAGAAAAAAGACAGGGAAGAATGGAGAAAGAAGGTTGACTGATCTTGTGTGGTGCCCCAACGGTCCAGCAGATGAAGGAATAGGTGAAAGTGAAGGTGAAGTTCGATGTGAACCTAGCCTAACTGATGTCATATAATAATAAGGCTGGTCTTCGAGTACGAAGATTAATGAGGAATGCATTATTTCCTGGGGTACGCAGCCCCAGCCGTGACCTACATATTTTGCTGCTGTCATATAATGATTACCAAATAGATCAAATTTTTTTGCAATGTTCCGTAACTAAAAAAATAACAAGATTACAAAATGCTATCACACAAACTTCACCGTAGTCAACTATGGACCAGAAATATTGAAGCCATAGTCTTGTTTTGATCGTTTAAATTAATAAAATTGCAAAAAATCATTTTGCGTTTTTTTTTCACATAAAAGCAAACAGGACAACAATTCGTCTATGATAAGACTCTTCTAGCTCTTCTGGAATAAGTAGAGTAGAGATCCAACTGATTACCTAAAAACAGAATGGAAACCTCCCAGACAGTGTCGTTGGCACCTGGTGCGGTAACTCATCCTTTGCCATCAACTTTCTTCAAGTATTTTTCAATATACACTATTGCTAGTTAATTCTTTTTGTTGAACAAACATAGTGAGCTGATTACCATCATCCAGTGCTATGCACCAACAAATGCACCAGAAGAAGAGAAAGAAGAATTTTATAATGCTCTACAATCAATACTAGAAAAAAACATCTAAAAATGATATCAAGCTTATTATGGGTGACATGAATGCAAAAGTGGATACAAACAATGCTGGAAAGGAGCTCTACGTGGGTAAACATGGTGCAGGCACAAGCAATGAAAATAGGGACTTAATTGCTGAATTCTGCGCATTCAACGATCTTATCATAGGAGGAACCATCTTTCCACACAAAACTATACACAAGACAACATGGACTTCCCCAGATGGTAAAACGGAAAACCAAATTGACCATTTTGCAATATCTCGGAAATGGAGGAGAAGTCTCCTTGATGTTAGGGTGAGACGAGGAGCAGATGTAGCTTCTGATCATCATCTGCTAATAGCAACAGTGAGAATCAAACTTAAATCCTTTAAAGATTTTTCAGACAAACCACACTACAAATTCAACACTCAGTACTTAAAGAGCGAAGAAAAAAAGGTACTCTTTAATTGTGAGGTTAAAATAAATTTGAAGTACTTGCTGGACTAGTGAAAGATGAAACCCTTGAGCAACACTGTCTCACTCTCCAAGAGATATGGAAAAGCACATGTACAGACGTCCTAGGCAGGAAAACGAAACAACACAAGCAATGGCTGTCTGCGGAGACATGGGCCAAAATCCACGAACGGAAAGAGCTAAAAGAAAAGATAAACCAATGCCAGAATGAAGAACAAAAAGCTAATCTTAGAACCCAGTATGGTGCAGTAAACAAGTCTGTAAGAAAGAATGCAAGAGATGACAAAAACGCGTCCTTCATGAAATGACAGTCGATGCAGAAAAGGCAGCAGAACAAAGAGACATGAAAAGGTTGTACGACATAACAAGAACCTTAGCAGGAAGAAATACCAACACCAACAAGCCAGTGAAAGACAAACAAGGAAAAATCCTCACCAGTGATGTTGGACGGAAGGATAGATGGGCCGAACACTTTCAGGAAATTTTGAACCGACATCGATTCCGGACATTCCCCCAACAACAGAAGAAATAGATGTTAACACAGGTCCTCCTACTAAAGGGGAGATCATCAAGGCGATCAAGAATGAAAAAAAGGGAAAATCGCCAGGCCCAGATGGTATACCAGTAGAGGCTTTAAAAGCAGACCCCAATATATCAACTGAAATGCTGCATCCGCTGCAAAATTCGGGAGCAAGAAAAGGTCCCTAAAATCTGGAAACTGGGCTACCTAATTAAATTACCCAAAAAAGGTGACCTCACTCAATGCAACAACTGGCGAGGAATCGTGTTACTGTCAACCCTCAGCAAGGTCTTAACTAGGATAATATTGGAAAGCCTAAAAGATGCCCTAGACAAAAGACTAAGACCAGAACAGGCTGGATTCCGTAAAGAGAAATCATGCACTGACCACATTGCTACACTACGTATTATCATAGAACAATCTATCGAGTGGCAATCTCCTCTGTACTTTTGTTGATTTTGAGAAAGCCTTCGACAGTATTGACAGAGACGTAATCTGGAGACTGATGAATCACTACGGAATTCCAACAAAATTCACCAATATCATTAAACAGTTATATGATGACTCATCATGCCAAGTAATACACAATGGTAAGCTGGCCAACCCTTTTAAGTTAAAACAGGATATTTTTGCTGGTGATCGATTGCGTCATGAGACAGACAGTCTTAGATAATAAAAGCGGTTTACAATGTACACTAACACAACATTTAGAGGACCT